>OY731399.1:4327500-5615000 GCA_963425845.1 Sphenostylis stenocarpa | reverse complement strand
AAAGTCCGACTAATTAGTTGTTTTACTTAAAAAAATAAAATTATTGGGCAATTAAATTTAAAATTATTTTTATTAACATTGACTTTAAAGAAACCAAAGTCAAAAGCTCATTAATTATTTCAGTAAGTCCCAAAACTCTTTGAAAAGATGATTTCCTCTGTGTCAAAGTCAAAATATAGAAACAGATGATTATCAGGAAGAAGGATTAAAATATCCAAATAATGTACTCTCTCTCTCTCTCTCTATATATATATAGAGAGAGAGAGAAAGCAGCAGCAGCCCTTTTGTCTCTTCAAGCACTAGAACAAACATTTTCCAGAAAACAAAGATGAAATAAACAGCTTCACATTGGCCTCATAAACCACACCTAATGAACAAACTTTAAGCCTGGCTAGCTTATTACAAGGAAATACTAGTAAGTCGCATGCATAGATGCATCAATCAATCTGTTTTGAAGTGTTTTTCAATTGTTCCGAGAAGAGTGGAATTAATATAATCTTGTGTACCATGTGCCGGTAAGCCTGGGATTACTAAACCAAATAACCTAAATGCAAAGAGAAACCATCCTTCTTTATAGAGAGGTCCATTTTTGGCGGCAATGTTGAAGCTCCTTATTACTTCAAAAACAGCATTGAGTATCATTGGTATCACGCACCATGGCGAGAAATAGTTCTTATTTGGCTCTTCTTCCAGAATCTGCAATACTCAAACATCTTATTAATTTTCAGTTCGCAAGGGTCAAGCTGGTATTCGGATTCATGCATATTATATATTAAACCTTTTTACAATCCAAATAAAAATTTGTGTTAGTAGCTCAAATGATTTTTTAACCATGATGATCAGGTTAAATAACAATGTACAAGACAGAAAAGAATGAATGGTAAGTTTTTTCTACTTACAAATACAAAAAGGATTGCTATACAATAGCCTTTCTAATTTTCTTGGGCCCAAAACGCTTTCATTTGATTCTTTTGGTATTTTTGGTCAATGATTGTGTTTGCTAACTTTTCTTTTTGAAAAATACTGATAAGAAGTTGAACTTATAATGAAATATAATTGTGAAAGGAAAAAGGACGTACCCTGAGTTCATAGCTCCTGTTAAAGAAAAGGCAGACCCCAAAGTGTTTGAAGAGCAAATCCTTATCATCGTAGGGCAACCTCGGAACTATATCATTGCAATAAACAAACCTGCAATAACTAATAGAATTCTCCCTCAATTTTTGTCTCATGAAGTCTGCGTATACTTCATCTCCAACTCTAGGTTGCCCAAAAGTGTAAATCCCTTCCAACCTCTCCATCAGTAACTTCTCATTGTGCAAGAACATGATCGTAGGGTACAGAATTGCGAGTGCTCCTCCCAAACTATGACCTGTAACAATGAACTTTGCATTGGGATTTTCACTCAGACCTTTCCTTAGAATGTCTCTGATAACATAGTAGGCCAACGGGGGAAGATTTTCATCCCTTTGAATCTCCTTAGGCCAACCCACGTTTCTTTGTAGCCCTAAGGCTTTCATAAACCCACCATGCATTTGTCCAATGCCGGGAATCGAATACCATGAGATGTCAAGGTCAGTGCACCATGCATCTGCATCAAAGGGTTCCGTTCCTCGGAAAGCCACCACGTAAGTATCGCGCTCCTCATGCTTGTCCAAAAGAACCAACACTTGGGTTGTGGCCTTTCCTTGAAAATCTGGCAAGTGCAATGCAACCAAGGGTTGAATACAGAAGTTTAGTTAACATTAAATTGTGTTTAAAGATCTGTCAATTTTCAATTAAAAATTTGGTATTAGTTCCCATATGATATTTTTCTTGTCCAGTACTCTAGCAAATTATATTGTACAGATGAAATGAAACAGTAAGTAAATTCATTAATTTATTTTGTCCGAGAATAACATATTCTATTGGTTTTTCTCAACAACTTTGAATCTCCTTCGTATACCACGCTAGAATATTCTAATGAAGATGGTAATTTTTGTCATTTATGACTGATTATATATATTTTTTAATATAGAAGTTAAAATAATCTTTAATGAAATTTTGAGAGATTTAAAAAACATTGTCCACCAATTAATTATTCTTCCACACAAGCTTTGTAAAGAGTGCTGAGAACTGACATGGTTCACTTTCTTAACTATTTATTAGAGTAAGTAAAACTATTACTCCCATATATTTATTAATGATAATAGGAAAATTTATTTAATATTCTTTGTTTATGACCCAAGTAGTACGATGAGACATGCAGATGAGATTGCTTATGAGTTCTTACCATTCCAGCAGTCAAAAAATCCCACGAATTCCATCTGTAAGAGAGCACAAAGCCAAACAGAATTGATAAGGGATACATCTTGAAGAGGAGAAGACATAGAATGTGGAAAAGGTAATTTGTTTACCTTCCACTGATCTTTTACCAGAGCTTCAAGGTAAGCTGCATTCTCGTAGGATGCTTTTGAAGCCATCATAGCTAATGAAACATAGTACCTGCAGTCGTCTCGCTTAATAGCATCCAACTTTACACGCGCATCCAAATTTCCGATACAAGACAAATAATTTGGGGCGTTACGATCCGGGACGACCAAGTGACCTGTTTTGTTTATATTAATCGATCAGATTAGATCCTTACGTATCTTTCGACAAATAGTAGAACCAACCATATAAAGACATCATTTTTAACTCAAAACCTTAAAGTAATAAGTTATAACTCTTTCTCTTAATCTTCCTTATAACTCTTTATCTTAATCTCCTTACGATATTCAATTTTTCTATTTCTATCTAATATAAAACTTTGAATTCTTAACAAATAATTCATAATATATATATTAAATAAATTATTATTATGATTATTAAAAGCACGTAACATTTATGTGCACATTTTTTATATTATTCCTTTTTAAAATAATTATTTTTTAAAATTATTTTATTTCTGTAATATATATCATTTTTTTATACGTGTTACTAGTGTTTTTTTTTACTCTCCTGTCTTTCACTCTAAATACATAATATTATTATATTCTTTATTTTTATCCCTTTATTAATATATTATAAAACCAATAATTATAAAAAATTGACGAAAATGGCTTAAAAATGAAAATTTATTTCATATATAATATAAATTACATATGAAAATGAAAAAAAAAACAATAGAAGTAACTTCCCATAATTGAAGATGGACTTGATAGCGTGGGAAATTTATTATTGTATTTTACTTTAAATAATTATTTTCACACAATTTTCACTATTTAAAGAATAATATTTGTGTGGTTCCCCCATTTTTTTTTTATGTATTTTGAAGAAAAAAAAATTACCAAACAACTCATCTTCTTTAACTTGCTTATTTTTATTTCTTCACATAATGTCAAACGGCCCACCTATTGCCGGGTCCATCCATCCAAATTCTTCCCAATGAGAGTGAGACACGTTCCTATCCAACCAAACCCTTCATATAAATAGGATTTTTAAAATATCGTTGGATTTTGACGGAAATTTTTTTTAACTGAGAAATTTATTGAATTCGAATTTAATCTGAATTGTTTAAAATATCTAAGATAAGGTTATATCAACTTAAATAATTAAATATAATATTTAAATCATAACGTAAAAAAAAATATTATGAGAAATCAGAACGAGTCATGAAGATGAATGAGAACAGGAATAAGATAAGAAGAATCTAAACGACCGAGGAACAAAAAAACTTTTGTAAAAAGCACTTTGGACTATTTACTTAGCATGAAGAAAAACGATACATGGATGCAGATTTCGTCCCAAATTTTCAAAAAAGGAAAAAACTAGTATAATTCTTAGCTTTGCCTATAAAACAGTGGATGAAGCAGATGGATCTCATGTAACAAGCTAAAAAACACAAGCAAGTGTAAAATTAAGCAAAGCCTCGGATCTATGGAAGAAACAATCCAATAAATTAATTACCTGTGAGGAACTTAACGATGATCATGAGGAAGCCACCGTTGAGGAAAACGAGGTTGATGAGGAACTCGACCATAGAGCCGAATAACGCAAGTGGCTTTGCGATGAGCAAGAGAAACTTCTGGAGCAAGATAGAGACGACTATAAGCCATCTATGGCGGAAGCTTCCGTCGTAAGCTCCGGCGGCGTTGCTGTCCACAAATTTTCTGTTTCCCAAGTTACCGGAATATAGCACATGAAGAAGATCCAAGAAATAAGCGTCTTCAGGTTTAAGCAACATGTAACTGTCCGCGAAACTCTTGTTGCAGTTGCAATCGCCATTGCGTTTCGACGCCATGCCTAACCACTCCGCGCAGAAGAGAAAGGGACAAGGTGATGAAGTTTCGGGTCCTTTTGTGATTATATATAGTGTGATTTTAAATAATTTTTGTATTTTTATTTTTCAAAACAAAACTAATTAGATAATATAACTGTTTTAAGAAATTAATTTTCTTTATTCTTTCTCTCTTTCTTTTTACATAATCAAAATAATTATTATAGTTTTGTAGATAAATATTATTATCAATAATTACGAATTTGCATATCATTAAAGAATATTATATTTTAATATATGTACAGGCAGCATTTATGCGAGAAAATAAAAGTTTTTAAAATGATTTAAAAAAATAGAAATTTGTAAACAAATAACTTTCTTTATATAGAAACTATATCTTATCTCTTGGCCTCTTTTTTATTTTATATATAAACTATCTTATCTTTTTATAATCTGTCTCTATTAATTATTATCTTCCAAATAATATAATTAATGGTTACAAGGTATTGTGTGTTCTGCTAGTGCTTGCCTCCACCAAACTGTGATGAAACAGGACAGCAGAGTGGGGATAATGGGAACACTGACAAGATTAACAATGTGATCTGAAAAGAAAGTAAACTGCAAGAAGACGCACCCTAACATCCTACAAACTTTCTTTTTAAGCGTATGTTTGGATTGGGAACACGATTACTGCATATTTGAAAGAAAGTTAATCTTTCGTGGTAAAAAAATTCTTAGAGAAAAGTCGTGAAAAGTTTATATAAATAATAATAATTATTTCATAATAAAATTATAATAATTATAATTATATTAATAATTAAAAAAAGTTAAATAATTATTACATTTTAAATTATATTAATAATAATAATAATTTATATTTAATTATAATTTAATTATTTTTAAAATTTTATCATTTATATCAACCAAATCATTTACAAATGCTTATAAACTTTATTTTTATTTCTTTACATTTCTTATCAAAATTAAAATCATTTAATTGAAATATATATTAATTAGTATATGCTGTTAATGATTTAACTATTAGGAAAAATTCGTCCATGTATTTTCACTCGTAATTAATTATTAAATAAAATTTAATTAAATTATTTTTTTTCTTCTAAATTCACTATTTGGTTGAAATGTCTCTTTTTTATGATTTCTATTTAATTACGTATATTTGAAAGTTTAGAGGATCATCTCTGTATCTTATTAAAAATAAAGAGGGGAGATTGATGATAATGTGAAATATCTCTTTACATTCTCAATAGATGATTTTGATGATAATTCAAGTCTAACTATATTCAAGAATCAAGCAAGTCCAATATATGATTTTGATATAGATTCTATTTAAGATTGAAGCAAGTCCAATATGATTTTTGAAGACTAGATAGAGTTTTAGAATACTGGATATGGAGGTACAAGTTGATGAAGTAATATTATGCATAAGCCTCCAGAGCACAAGTGCTATAATTAATTATGATGCATCGAAATGGAAAAATGATTTTTTCTGTCATAATTGATTATACTCGTAACATAATGATGATGACAGTTTAAATTTGACAAATATCCGTTTTGAAGAATAGATATTTTTAAATATATCCCGATTTTTATCAACGGAAAATATTAATGTCTAACGACCATTTTCTGATGCTATTTTTCTATTTAATTAAGTTTTAATGAAAAATAAAAAACACACAATTACAGAGTTTGAAAATACAATTTGCATTCAATCAATTTTGAGAAAAGAATTTTGAGCAAGACAATAGAGATATTTTACATGTTTTAAGAAAATCATCTTCTCCAATGTCACAAAGATATTTTACCAAAATTCTCTTTTCCATTGCCTACTATGCTTTCATTATTAATCACATTTGTTCTTTGAGGTTGATATTTTACAGGTTTTTACAATTTGTTGTCTCCATTACCCAGGTGTGACTATTATTATTTTATTACTTTCATCATTTGTTAAGTGTGTGATTGTCATTACCCAAGTGTGACTGTTCTTATTTTATTACATTCATCCTTTGTGGGCTTAAGTGGTTGATTGTTAAATTTCCTGTCTAGGATTTAAGTAGTCACTGTCAATCTGTTGTGTGTTTTTTTTTTTGGGTTTCCTGTGTAGAAACTGTTCATCCTTTTTATTTGTTCAGGAAAGTGTTTTCATCATTTGATTTGTTTAGATGAGGTGTTCATCTCTAATGGAATTCTAGGGAAGTGTTTATCCTTAGTAGGATTCTAAGGAGGTGTGTTCGTCATTTGATTTGTTCAAATGAGGTGTTCATCCCTAGTGAGATTTTAGGGAGGTGTTCATTCTTAGTGAGTTTCTAAGGAGGTGATTGTCTTCTGAATTAGTTTACTTTTAGCTTAGTTGGTTCTAATTTGTGAACTGAATTTAAAAGATAGTGAATTGGGGCCACTCTTGTGTTAAGAGTTGACTAGGAACTAGATATAGGGTTGACTATACCCGAACCAGTATAAATCACTGTGTGCTCTTCTTTTTCCCTTATCATTTTTCACTACATTATTCTCCTTACCCCTTTATTTTTATCTCTATCTTTCTTTATCTTGTTGATATTTTATCTCTTTGATTATATCGCTTCCGTTTTATCTTTATTTAATTTGATAATTAAAATTGAATTAATAAATATTTGACATCTTAAAATAAATTTTTAATTTGACATTTATTTTAATTTGTGCATCTATTCAGCCCGTCTAGATGTAATTTTTGTAACACTCATGTCAATTTTATAATAAGTTTTGTTGCCCACACTTAATGAATTACAGGCCAAAAATATAATGAATTATATTGCTACTCTTGAGAAACATGTAGGCCTTGTTAAACTTGTATAATCAATTGTGAACAATTCATAATTAATTATATAACTTCATTCAACATAAGATTAAATTTAAAAACAATATTCAAGTGACTATGTTAACTGAATTTTGTCTATTGAAAAAAAAAAAAAATATATATATATATATATATATATATAATAATTTAATATTTATCACTTTTTCTTTCACACTAAATGCATGTATCTCTGCGTCTTTCACTTAGCTGTTTTCTATCTTTTTATTCATTTTCTCTTGAAACAAATAATATCACATTTTATCTAATTTTTTATTAATCTCTATTATTTTTAAAATTGTCCACTCTCAGTATTTCTTTCATTAAAAAAAAAACTAAAAAACATAAATAAAAAGTATAAACATTTTTAAGACATCCAAAAAAAAGTTTAATTTGACATGAACAAAATTTAAAAAGAATAAAATTAATATGAATATGTGAAAATAAAATATAATTAAATAAATTTTATAATTAAATAAAAATTATAATAAGATAAATAAATATATAAACATGGATGAGATTCTTTTTTCTTTTTTCATTTTTATATCTTATTAAGCAGTCAAATTTACTTTGATCTCTCATTTTCACCTTATATTATAGTGTAAGACTTTTTTTTATAATATCTATAATTATATATGAAGAACATTTTTTTATAATTGTTATTTTGGTATTATCAGAAAAAGGAAAATAAAATATTATAATTTAAAGAAATTTAATTATTATAATTTATACACATAAACAAAATTAAAAAAATGAAAATTTAAAAATTTGAAGATATAAACTTATATTTTTTGTTATTATTATTATACAAATTTTAAAATGGTAAACATATATAAGCACGCGCTTTGTGGGACGTGGTATTAATGACATCAATTTTGTAAAGTACAGCAGTCAGAAAGAAACATGTGGAAGACCAATGAATAACAAAAAGGGTTAAAAAAAACGTTGATAAATGTTTAACAACCACAAAGCATGGACCTCGTGTTTAATATTTTAATTAAATCATCAACATCACTACTAAAAAATTATTTATTTCTTACAAATTTTCTTATAAAAAATAATTTAAATTTGTAAAAAAATAATCTCTTTCAATTTTTATAAAATATTTATAAAAATATTCTCATAAAATGAATTTCTAGTGTTGCATGTTGAATAGTTATATCTATAGATATGAAATTATAGGATTAACTCTTAAATGCATAAAAAAAAACATCAACTGCTAAAGCATTTTGTTGAACCAAAACTAACACACACAAAGAGACAAAAACTAAAATAGGAAATGGGATTTAAATATCGTGGTAATCCTAGTGTGTATTGATCCTGTAATGTTAAGTATTTCCTTTGAGGGTATATATTACAAAAATGAAACTTAAAAAATTTGACAAAGCTACATAGTATAACATATTGTTTAAAGAGCGGGTGAAATTTAGATTATTTTTCTAATTTTTTTAATTGTTCTTATTTGTTTTCATATTTAAAGAAGAGGATTTTTTTTTAATTATGAAAAGACATTTGTATATTTAGATGCATGAGAAATGATAAGTATTATTAAAAATTGTTGAATTTGTTATACTATCTCAAATAATTGATACAGTAATTTTATTTTTTTATGAAAGTACATATCTTTAAAAAATCTTAGGATATCATTGATGTAATTTTAATTTAAAATTGTCTCAAAATCCTATGTGACACAAAGAATGAGTCACCTCTAACTTAAAACTTTACCTTTTATTATTGAATATCAGGAATGTAAAAAATAATTTTATATTTATATGAAAAGTCAATATCTATCTGCTAGAATTCTGACTTAAGATCAATTTTAGAATAAAAAATTGGCTTCTTTGTGAAAGAGATAAGAAAAATGCTTTTAGAATATGAAATTTTTCATGCTTAAAAAAATTATTAAGGGGTTTATAGTTAAAGATTTTCACTGATCCATTTTGATATATTATCCACATAAAAGACTTGACATGTCCGTTGGACTATGTTAATTTTATCAATATTTTTCTTAATAATTCTTGACATTATTGTATAGTCAATTGAAAATTTGATGGGAGCATTCCTAAATAAATGACTTTAATAGGGTTAACATTTTTATTGAGATTGAAGAAAAATTGAGCCAAATATTCCAGATTTTGCTATAAAAGATTTACTAATTTAATTTGTATTTCTTCTTGTTAGATATTGTTTAGATATTATTTGATATTGTTAAGATATTGTTAGATATTGTTAACCACAATATCAAACAATATCTTCTGTTTATTCTGTTACTTTCAGTTATTCTTTTAGTTGTATCTCTCTACTATAAATAAACTACCTCGATGTGTGATTTATACACAAGGGAGATTAATTTCAAACTATATTTCTTCTATATTCAACATGGTATCTAGAGCTTAAGGTTATTTTGAATTTTTTTTTCATCTTTGACCACTATTGAAGCCGCTACCACCGCCGCTATCGCTGTTGGTTATTTGGTAGTGTGAAAGTGCATGGCTAGGAAAATTCTGACAAGGAAATACTTGGTATTTAAATGTGTCCATTAGTGACCCACTTCTCTTTCCTGGGAACTTACCTGGTGTACTGGTTCACGCCGCTGTCACTATCGCCTCCGCCCTTTATGACTTCTTCCGCTCCTTTTAGTACTTCTAATTCTGTCAGTACTGCATCTGATCCTTCCATCTACACTAACTATGTTAATGTGCACTTATCCATTAATAAGTTAACCGACCCTAATTATGCCACATGGTCATCAGACGTTAGATTATGGCTTAAGAGTCAGAAGTATCTTGATCATCTTGCCCCGAAAGCATCTACTCTCACTCCTGGTGAGGAAGACCGTTGGGATACCATTGATACTCAATTATGTGTGGTTCTCAAGGGTACTTTTGATCCTTCGTTAAAACAAATTTTTCGTTCCTACGAAACATGTGCCAAAATCTGGGAACATGCCAAGTTATTATACACCAATGATACTCAACGTCTCTATGATGTCTGTTCTAAATTTGTAGATGTTATTGCCTTTAAACATCAAGATTCTATGACTGATTATATGGGAAAAATCCATGCTCTTTTTCATGAGTTCAATGAGTTATTGCCTCATTCCCCCGACCCTGCCACCGAGATAGGACAACGATCAAAGTTCTTCATGCTAGGGGCATTGCACGGACTTGCTGATCAATATTCACATATTCGTGATCAGATTTTGGGTTCTCCGGTTGTCTCCACCTTGACATCGACCTGCTCCACTCTTTTGCGTATACCAGCAAAACCTAACCCTGACACACCTGCTTCTGCATTGGTATCTCACCGTGATGACCGAAATTGCCCTCGCAAACAGGGAAAAGGGCGTCATAAGTGTGAACATTGTGGCAAGCTAGGTCACAAGATTGATCAATGTTATGCATTACATGAGTGTGAACACTGTGGCAAAATAGGTCACAAGATTGACAAGTGTTATGCATTACATAGTCATCCTCCTCGATCTGCTGCAGTTGCTCAAACTGATTTTTCCTCACCTTTATCTTCTAAGGATCCTCCTTCTTCTATTTCATCAGACACACCTGTTATGTTCAACAAATTTCTCAAATGGTATAAGGATCAACAATCTTCTAGTTCCACTGTGTCTGTCGCACACAAAGGTACATATTTTGCTGGTCTGACCCAATCTTCTTCTGGTCCTTGGGTTTTTGATTCAGGAGCCACTGATCATATTACTGGTAACAAATCTTTGTTCTCCTCTTTATCCTCTCCTGATCCTTTACCTTTTGTTACACTGGCTGATGGATCTAGAGTATCATCTCATGGTGTTGGAACTGTTAAACTTTTCCCTTCTTTAACCATTGATAATGTTCTTTATGTCCCTGGGTCTCCTTTTAACCTGTTATCCATCAGTCGTCTAACTCGTTCTCTTGATTGTGTTGTTTCTTTTACCAACAATTCTGTGTGTTTACAGGACCGGAGTTCAAAACAGGTGATTGACACAGGATGTGAGTCTCATGGTCTTTATCATTTTCGCCCATTTACACATGTTGGTGCAGTTATAGAGTCTCCCTCTCTTCTCCATGCTCAGTTAGGTCATCCAAGTCTTGCCAAGTTACAACAACTTGTCCCTGCCTTATCTAAATTGTCTAGTTTGGCATGTGAGTCGTGTCAATTAGGCAAGCATAGTCGTACTTCCTTTCCTCGTAGTGTCACATGTGGTGCTTCGTCCCCTTTTGTCGTGGTTCACTCTGACATTTGGGGACCTAGCCGCGTTAAGTCTACTTTAGGTTTTCAATGTTGGCAAATTTTGAGTCATGTATATATATGCTACATAATTTAAATGTGTTAGGGCCATTATTTATTAAGCCAAATAATAAAGTGATCTGACTAAATTAAAACATTTGGCTAAAGGCATATGTAATGAAAATAAAATTGTGTAGAGACCATAGAGCAATTTCTAATTTGATGAGGGGTCAAATTAGAAATACTAAAACTTAAGTAATTAACCTAATTCTGGTTATTTTAAGGGGTCATGGTCCCCTTCTGGGAGCACGTAGACAGAACGTAAATTTCATTTCTGTTCCTTTCTTTCTATCTCCATCAAGAGAGAAAATCAAGAGGGAAATACAGGTGCTCTTCAGGTGGAAGACCATAAGATCAATATAGTATTCTACAAAAACATCATCATTATGGCTAATTCAGGTACGCTTTCGCATTCAGTTTACAACATGTTTATCAGTATGTGATTACGTTTATGTTTGATCGTTAGAATCAAAATCGGGAATATTATTATTATTATTATTATTATTATTATTAATTTTCCAACAATTGGTATCGAGCCGCTCATACTTGATTCATGTCTGTCTTAGGAAATATTTAAAAATTTAGATTTTGTTTAATTTATAAAAATCTCAATTACCGTGAACCCTAAAATTTTAAATTTGGGGTTAACATCCCCAATCTGATTCTGCTCGTTGATGGAACCATGGAGAAAACTATGGATTCTTCTTCTTCTTCGTTTTTCATTTTATTTCAGTTTAAGTTTCAAGTTTTACTCGAGAAAGAAATAGTGTTTCAAATTTCAATCTTTCTTGTATTGGGTTCTCTGTTCTTTTTTTGAATCTTTTGTTTTTATTTAATTTTATGGGTTTGGAATTGGGGGTGGTGTTTGTGGAATTCCCAACACAGAGAATATTAGGTAAATGGTGAATGTTTCCACAGGTGTGACTGTTCTTATTTTATTGCCTTTAGGAAAATTTGATGTTAAATTCCCTTGTTTAGGGTTTGAATGATTACTGTTTAATCCCCTTTTAGGGTTTAGAGCAGTATGCTAAAGAGACTCAGAACTATCTCTGTTTCATCCCTAGTGTGATTTTAGGGAGATGCTCATCCTTTATGTATTGGTGGAAAATGAGGCATTTTTTCATCCTTTGATTTGTTCAAATGAGGTGTTTATCCCTAATGAGATTCTAGGGAGGTGTTCATCCTTAGTAGAATTCTAATGAGA
This sequence comes from Sphenostylis stenocarpa, assembly GCA_963425845.1. NCBI lineage: Eukaryota > Viridiplantae > Streptophyta > Magnoliopsida > Fabales > Fabaceae > Sphenostylis > Sphenostylis stenocarpa. The sequence continues at coordinate 5,602,430 of OY731399.1, read as the reverse complement.
TGATTCTCTTTTGAATTAGTTTGCAAATATGAAATATTTGGTTATGTTATATAAATAAAATATTCAATTTTTTGGTAGTTTAATATTTTTTGTGAGCAAATTGAGTCAAGAAGTCACCAAAGTAACCTCTCTTGAATTGAGTAGTTCATGAAAAATATTGAATGTTAGTGTTTGTGTATATTCATGCGAGTATTAGTCAGCCCAAAGGAAGATTAATATTTGGCCGAATTACATACACACTTGTAATGATAAACATGTGATAATTATAAGGATTTGCTTTGTCGATGATAAATGAATCCAAAGACTGGTTTGTTGTTGGACATGTTTTATTGTCAATGTTTGATTATTACAACAAGATACCTCTAACAGTTAATATTATTGTCCAAAGACTTGATATTGATGGTGCATTGGGTGTCTTGAGATGGGTTAAACCACTATTTGAATATATATTATTTATTTTTTATATAATGTGAGCATAATTAGTTTATTTCTCGTGTTCTAAATTCAGCTGCAATTGCTTTTGTATCTGCCAATTTAAATTTGGTTTCGGTCCTCAATGGAACAAATTTTAAGAACTGGAAAGAGAACATTGATATTATTCTTGGTTGCATGGATATGGATCTTGCGTTAAGGACTGAGCAACCCCTTACTCCTACGGATTCAAGTACCTCTGAATAGAAAAGAGATCATGAGAAGTGAGATCGCTCAAATCGCATGAGTCTAATTATCATTAAGTGCGACATCCCGGAGGTGTTTAGGGGCACTGTTTCTAAAAACATCACAAGTGCCAAAGAATTCCTTGCTGAAATTGAGCAGCGCTTTGCAACAAGCGATAAGGCGGAGGCAAACACTCTTCTTCAGAACTTGATCTCCATGAAATATCAGGGAGTATATTATGAGCATGTCTAATATTGTTTTTAAACTCAAGGCACTAAAGCTTGAACTCTCAGAAGACTTACTCATTCATTTGGTGTTGATTTCTCTTCCTGCAACGTTTAATCAATTTAAGGTATCTTACAACTTTCAGAAAGACAAATGGTCTCTTAATGAGCTCATTTCACATTGCGTACAAGAACAGGAAAGACTAAAGCAAGACAAGACAGAAAGTGCTCATTTTGCAAGCACCTCCAAGGTTAAGGGCAAAAGAAAGAGATCAGAGGATCTCGAGAAAGAAGGTGTTAAGGGTCTAAAACAAAATAAACAAACTCAAGAAAACAAATGTTTCTTTTGCAATAAGATTAGACACGTAAAGAAGAAATGTGTTAAATATCATGCTTGGCTTGAAAAGAAAGGGTTTCCTAAATTACCGGAAGTCAATTGATTCTAAAAGATGGATTTATGTTGGAGATGGAAAATCGGTAGAGGTGGAAGCTATAAGGAATTTTAAATTGTTATTGAGTACTGATTTTTTATTTGGATTTGAAAGACACTTTTGTTGTGCCGTCATTTAGACAGAATTTGGTTTCAGTTTCTTATTTGGACAAATTAGGTTATTTGTGTTCATTTGGAAACAATAAGTTCAGTTTGTCTTTTAATTCAGATATTGTTGGAATTGATTCACTTTTGACTTATGATAATCAATATTTACTTGATATTTTGGCCACCTATAATGAAACCCTTAATACAGAATCACATGGTACTAAACGTAAAATTGAAAAATACTCAATCAGGTGCATTATGGTACAAGTGCTCAGGTAACAATCCAATCATGACGTTTGGGTTTGTGTTACACTCTTAAAGATATATGATTTGTCATTCTACCTTACTGGAATCACTTTGGGGAGAGACACTAAATACGACAGCTTATATTCTAAAAAGAGTACCAATTAAAGCAGCTACCAAAATACCTTATGAACTTTGGACTGAGCGACAACCTAGTCTGAAGCATTTCCATGTGTGGGGTTGTCCAGTTGAGGCAAGACCTTATAAGCCAAATGAAAAGAAATTAGACTCCCGAACAGTAAGTAGTTATATTATTGGTTATGCTGAAAGATCCAGAGGATATAAATTTTATGATCCCATATTAAAGACAATTTTTGAGACGGGAACTGCTACGTTCTTTGAGGATATTGAGTTTGGGGAGAAGAATAAAATCAGGAACTTTACCTTGGAGGAAGAATCGGTAACAATTCCAGAACCGATTCAAACAGTTACTTTTGATAAAGTAAGTTCGAAACCTCCACAAGGCATTATTAATGAACCCCTTACTCAAGATGATTTGGTTGTTCATGAAGAACAAACTCAAGATCCTCAAGAACCTGTGCATCATGAACCAATAACTTTGCGGAGATCCACTAGAGAAAGAAGAAGTGCTATTTCGGATGATTACATGGTATTTCTTCAGGAACATGAGGAAAATAATGATAGAATGGAAGATGACTCAGTTAACTTCTGTCAAGCTATGTAATGTTCTAACTCTGAAAAGTGGATTGAAGCAATGAAGGAGGAGTATAAGTCCATGTAAGACAATAAGGTTTGGGAACTTGTCCCATTACCATAAGGTATGAAACCCATTGGTTGCAAGTGGATATTTAAGACCAAAAGGAATTCTAAAGGTAATGTGGAAATGTATAAGGCTCGTCTGGTAGCTAAGGGCTATATCCAAAAGGAAGGGATTGACTTTAAAGTCTCTTTCTCTCCAGTTTCATCGAAAGACTCTTTTAGGACAATCATGACTCTTGTAGCACATTATGATTTGGAGCTTCATCAAATGGATGTCAAGACGGTGTTTCTTAATGACAACATTGATGAGACGATTTATATGGTATAACCAAAAAATTTTGTGCAGGGAGATTTAAAGAATATGGTTTGCAAACTGACAAAATTCATTTATGGACTAAAACAAGCATCTCGTCAATGGTACTACAAATTTCATCAAGTAATTCTCTCATTTGGCTTCGAGATGAATATTGTTGATGATTGTGTGTATCACAAGTTTAAAGGGGGACAAGTTTAGTCTCAATCAGTGCCCAAAGGGAAATTTGAAAATTAAGGAAATGCAAAAGATTCCCTATGCATCAACTGTAGGGAGTTTGATGTATGTCCAAGTATGTACGCGTCCAGACATAACATACATAATTGGGGTTCTTGGCAGATATTTAAGCAATCCAAGAATGGACCATTGGAAAGCAACAAAAAGGGTCATAAGATATTTAAAGAGAACAAAAGATTATATGCTTACATACAAGAGGTCAGACCAGTTGGAGATCGCTGGGTTTTCTGACTCAAATTTTGCAGGATGTCAAGAATTTGTAGCATGTTATGAGGCATCAAATCATGGAATATGGCTGAGAAATTTTGTCATAGGGCTGCAAATTGTAAAAGGCATTGAAAGACCACTTAAGTTATATTGTGACAATAAATTAGTTGTATTGTTAAGGAAAGAGTACAAAGTGGAAAGATTTCCATAGAACACTTAAGGACAAACTCCATGATAGCATATCATCTAACTAAAGGACTTCTGCCCAAGGTATTTCATGAGCATGTTGCTCACATTGGTGTTTTACAGTTTGAGGAATTTGTGGTTTAGTGGGAGTTAGTCACTTTCATATATTTTATGTTCTATGTTTAATTTTATATATGTATACATTGATTTTTGGACATATTTGGTTATCTATAGATATGCGGTTTTTTCGTTCATTCATTACACTTTATACATTAAGGATATTATATCGATCTCGATAAGTTAAAGTTTGGACCAGTTGAAAATAAACGTGTACAGATCACCTTCACGTAATTTTTCATGCTACACGTTTCATGATGAATCCATGTCATTTGGTTATATTAGGATGAGTAATCATTGTTGGTTTTAGTTGCGATGATGCAATGAAAAGCTGGTTTGGTTCTATATTCTAATATGATTAATGGACAGGACTTTTGGAGTATGTTAAAGGAATATAATGGCAATTTTGAGCTCATAAAGTCTAACATATTTGTAAGGTTGTAAAGACATATATATTTGTGATCAGTGGGAGATTGTTGGCAAATTTTGAGTCATGTATATATATGATACATAATTTAAATGTGTTATGGTCATTATTTATTAAGCCAAATAATAAAGTGATCTGACTAAATTAAAAAGTTTGGCTAAAGGCATATGTCATGAAAATAAAATTGTGTAGAGATCATAGAGCAATTTCTAATTTGATGAGGGGACAAATTAGAAATACTAAAATTTAAGTAATTAACCTAATTCTGGTTATTTTAAAGGGTCATGGTCCCCTTCTGGGAGAACTTAGACAGAACGTAAGTTTCATTCCTGTTTATTTTTTTCTATCCCCATCAAGAGATAAAATCAAGAGGGAAATACATGTGCTCTTCAGGTGGAAGACCATAAGATCAATATAGTGCTCTACAAAGACATCATCATTATAGCTAATTCAGGTACGCTTTCGCATTCAGTTTACAGCATGTTTATCAGTATGGGATTACGTTTATGTTTGATCGTTAGAATCAAAATCAGGAATATTATTATTATTATTAATTTTCCAACATTCAATACTTTGTTACTTTCATTGATGATTATTCCAGATGCACTTGGTTATTTTTGATGAAAAATCGTTCTGAGTTATTTCATATCTTTCAAACTTTTTTTAATAAAATTCAAACTTAGTTCGGTGTTTCTATTAGAGTTTTGCGCAGTGATAATGGTCATGAATATTTTTCTCATTCTCTTAAACAATTCATGGTTTCTCATGGTATTTTGCATCAAACTTCTTGTGCTTATACACCTCAACAAAATAGTGTAGTTGAGCGTAAAAATAGACATCTTATTAAAACAACTCGCACTCTTTTAATTCATGGAGAGGTTCCTCAGCATTTTTGGGGTGATGCTCTTCTTACTGCATGTTATCTTGTTAATCGCATGCCATCTTCGGCTTTAGATAATAAAATACCTCATTCCATTTTATTCCCTCATGAACCACTTCATCCCTTACCTCTAAAAGTTTTCGGGTCTACATGTTTTGTTCATAATTTCAGTTCTGGTCTTGACAAGCTTTCTCCTAGATCACATAAATGTGTTTTCTTAGGGTTTACAAGATCACAAAAAGGATACAAATATTTTTCTCCTTCTCTTAACCGTTATTTTGTGTCTGCAGATGTCACCTTTGATGAGTTCTCTTTTTATTTTAAAAGTCAATTTTCACCTATTTCTCCATCCAATCTTGTCAACACTCCTAGTACATTTAATGTTCCTGTTGTTTGTGACCCTCTAACTGTGTCTTCTTCACCATTAGTTTCTACTTCGTAGTCAGCTTCTTCTTCACTGCCTCTTCAGGTTTATAGTTGCCGAAATCAATCACAACCACCTCCATGTGACTCTACTCAAGTGTCAACTACTTTGTCTCCTCCGGATGTGACACCCGAGTCTGACCTTCCCATTGCCCTCCGAAAAGGTATCTGTTCTACACGTAATCTCTCTCTCCATTATATTGGTTTGAGTTATCATCGACTGTCATTACCTTTTTATACATGTCTTTCCTCTCTTTCTTTTATGACCATTCCAAAAATTGTCTGTGAAACTTTAGCCCATCCTGGTTGGCATCAAGCCATGTTAGATGAACTTAGTGCTCTTCATAATAGTGGAACTTGGGAATTGGTCTCGTTACCGTCTGTGAAATCTGTTGTTGGTTGCAGGTGAGTGTTTGCTATCAAAGTTGGACCTGATAGGACTATTGATCGCCTCAAAGCTCGTCTTGTGGCCAAAGATTATACTCAAATTTTTGGGTTGGATTATGGAGATACATTTTCCCCTTGTGGCAAAGATAACTTCTGTTCGTTTATTTATCGCCATGGCCGCTCTTCAACAATGGTATCTTTATCAACTAGATGTTAAAAATACTTTCCTCAATGGTGATTTGCAAGAAGAAATCTATATGGAGCAACCTCCTGGGTTTGTTGCTCAGGGGGAGTCTTCTGGGATGGTATGTCATCTTCGCAAATCCCTATATGGCCTAAAACAGTCTCTTAGGGTCTGGTTTGGAAAGTTTAGCAAGGTTGTTCAATAATTTGGTATGACTTGGTGTGAAGCAGATCACTCTATCTTTTATCGACACTCAAGTGCTGGATGTGTTTACTTGATAGTATATGTTGATGACATCGTTCTTACAGGTAGTGACAACCATGACATCTCTCAGTTGAAACAACATCTCTGTCACCATTTTCAGATCAAAGATCTTGGCAAACTTAGATATTTCTTGGGTATTGAGGTGGTACAGTCCAATGATGGTATTGTTATATCTCAGAGGAAATATGCCATGGATATTTTGGAGGAAACTGGGTTGATGAATTCAAAGTCTGTTGATACGCCCATGGATCCCAATACTAAACTTCCACCAAATTAGGGGGAGCTTATACCTGATCCTGAGCAGTATAGAAGATTGGTTGGAAAATTGAATTATCTTACAGTTACTCGTCCTGACATTACCTTTGCAGTCAGTGTGATAAGCCAATTTCTTAATTCCCCATGTGAAGATCATTGGAATGCAGTAATACGTATCTTAAAGTATATTAAAGGATCTCCTGGAAAATGATTATTATATGATTATAATAACCATATAAGACTTGTTTGCTACTCAGATGCTGATTGGGCAGGATCTCCTTCGGATAGAAGATCTACATCTGGATATTGTGTCTCCATTGGTGGTAACTTGGTCTCATGGAATAGTAAGAAACAAAGTGGTGTGACAAGATCTAGTGCAGAAGCAGAATATAGAGTTATGGCCTCAGCTGCTTGTGAACTTGTTTGGCTCAAGCAATTGCTTAGAGAGTTACAATTTGGAGATGTCACTCAAATGTCACTTGTGTGTGACAATCAGGCTGCTCTTCATATTAGTTATAATCCTGTCTTTCATGAGATGACCAAACACATAGAGATTGACTGTCATTTCATTCGAGAAAAGATTATGTCTGGAGACATCAAGACTGAGTTTGTTAACTCAAGCGATCAGTTAGCAGATATTTTTACTAAATCTTTACGGGGTCCTAGAATTGATTATATTTGTAACAAGCTTGGCACATACGATTTGTATGCTCCAGCTTGAGGGGGAGTGTTAGATATTGTTTAGATATTATTTGATATTGTTAGATATTGTTAACCACAATATCAAACAATATCTTCTGTTTATTCTGTTACTTTCAGTTATTCTTTTAGTTGTATCTCTCTACTATAAATAGACTACCTTATGTGTGATTTATACACAAGGGAGATTAATCTCAAACTCTATTTTTTCTATATTCAACACTTCTAAATCAAGTAATGCTTTTAAAAGAAAAACAAAAATTATACCTCAATAAAGGATTTGAATTATCTCTTAAATCTTATTTCAATATAATGAATTTGAAAGCTTATTAACGGAATAGTAAATATCTATTATTATTAATATATTCTTATTTGAGAGCTTGTTTCCAATTATTTTGTATACATTCTAGAATTTTAATTCTGATGGGAGACTTTGTGATGAAATCAATTTTCAAGATTTCTCTATAATTTAGAGGGAAGAAATTATACCTTTATGCAAGGTCGTGATGGTGCAACGTTGAGTGGGTGTATTTCTTGAAAATAAAATATAGGCTTAAATATTAGACCAGTTAACTCAAGTTTAATTAAATTCAAATAGATTATACGACTTATGAATTTGAGCAGAATGAATGAATAAAATAAAATATCCATAAACCTTAGTCAGTTTTGCAATTTTAGATGTCATGCAAAGTCTGCATCTCACAATAATGAAGAACATTTATCATCATATGTAAAACTTATTAATGTATTTGTTTATAGTCATCGTTTGCAATATCTCATATCATTCACGTTTGAGTTTGTTGTCGGTCACACTTCGAAGCTCGTCAACAATTACAGGTTTTTTACTATAAGTTTTCTATTTTTATAGTTTTGAATTTTGTTTATTATGTTCTCTTATTTTTCTTGTTCACGCAAATTTTTTTGTTGAATAGGTTATCTCATATTCCATTTGATATTTTTTATTCAGTCTACTTTAAAAGTAAAACATACTACCTGTTGTAAATTAAGAAGTATTGCAAAACAGAGAACGTGTTCTCACACGTTGCAGAAGATTGTTTTAGAGAAAGTTAGATAATACTGTTTCAGAGAACGTTACAGACTCACTACCAAGTCTTCTCATAACTACTACAAACTTTCCTTATAAATAGAGACCATTTCACACTCTTCAAGACACATCTCTCTCATCTTCTCTTCTCTGATATTCTTTCTGTTATCCTGGGTTAATTTACTCTTTTGAAAGTTTCTGGTTAGTTTTTGAGATCTTCGGATATTCCGAGAAGTTCCTGTTATATCCTGGGGGACGTGCACAATACACCACGGATAAGTCCTTAAGGGCAGTGTTTATACACGCCTCAAGAATAAAGTTTTTTCGTGTCTCTGTCAGCTTTTACAACAATCTTAAGTACTTATGGCTGGCATTATAAATATCAACAACTTCCTTCAACAGTTTTAGAATATTGGATAGTGAAAGAAAGAGAATTATGAAGTGCTCATGGATCAAGGTTAGTCTTCTGATTATGATTCATGTATGTTATTATGTGAGAATCGATCCATGTATGTTATTATGTGAGAATCGATTCATGTATGTTATTATATGATTATGATTAATGTATGCTATTACGTGAGAATAAAGAATCTAAACGTGAACAGTAGTTTTATAGAATTAGTAACTTATAAAAACTACAAATTAAAATACATGTGGTATCAGAGTCATACTTACTAGATTTATGATTTTTCTATGATAATTTTTAAATTATGCTTTTCCCAAAATTGAATAAAGGAATAAATCATAATCTATGTTTTAAGCTGCAATCAATTTCAAATTGAAATTAATTTCATAGCCCCTGTGTGAATGACACTGTAATTCTTATTGAAATGTGAATGACCTTGTAATTGATTTTAATTAAAAAAGCAAATTACGTGATTGGATTAAAGGTGAATCATATATGAAATTGATTACTGCATGTTATAATTATGACGAAAGAAAGGTAAACTTTTAGATCAAATGCTATCACATACATCATGCAGCTTGTCCATAGAGCACACATGTCAAACACAAGTTCCTTTTTTGGATTTACTATACCAATGAAACAGGAAAAATGAATTATGCTTCATGAGTATATGAATTATGCATGAGTATTATATGTTGTGAGAGATTTGTTTTGGTAGTGAACCATTAACAGTTACGTGTGCATGACTTAGATCTACATAATATTATTTTGTCTGCATATTATTTTTTACATATGTATAAGTAGAATATTATTTTGTCCCCCATATTATTTTGTACATACGTATAAGAAAGGGTTGAGACTGCATGAAACTAGTGGATCTAACCCCACTTTACGTTCAAGAAAGATAATTGTTTTTTGTGGAAAGTAAGGTCATCATGCACCTCAGTGTAGACGTGAGATGATAAACGACAATCCTCAAATTTAGCCAAAGGAGAAGATACCATTATTGTGGTTGTTTCCCAAATAAACCTTGTGACAAATGTGAGCAAATGAATGGTAGACTTTGGTGCTACCAGACACATTTGTGCAAACAAAAGTGTTTTTACCTCCTACACTAGTGTGGGGATGGAGAAGAACATATTTATCTCGATGATTCTAGGACAACTTCTGTCTTAGGAAAAGGAAAAGTTCTTCTAAAACTCACGTTTAGAAAGACTCTGACCTTGAATGATGTGCTACATGTGCCATTAATCAGAGCTAATCTAATATCTGTAGCACTATTAGGAAAAGTTGGGAGGTTAAAGTGTCATTTGAATCTGATAATGACAAAAAATAATGTGTTTGTAGGGAAGGAATATTGTGATTAAGGTTTTTTTTGTACTTAACATCTCCGAGGTTGTTAATAAATTTTGTTATTCTGCTTATATTGTTGATTCATATGATCTGTGATATTTATAGATGACTACTCTACATACACCAAAGTATACTTAATCAAACAACTCTAGTGCACCAAATAACCTCTGAGAGAAGATATACTTACAGTGTTTTTTTAAGAAAGCTGGTAAAACTCCCTATGAGTTATGGAGAGGTTATGAACCTAATCTTAAATATCTAAGACTGTAGGGGTTCCTAGCTAAGGTACCTAATCATAAGAAAAGGAAAATAGGTTCTAAAACTTCTGATTGTATGTTATTAGGCTATGCAGAACATAGTGTTGCCTATAAGTTTTTTTTGTCCTCACATAATTGAGCATAATACTATAGTGGAGACAAAAAATGTTGACTTCTTTAAACATATTTTTTCTCTAAAGGTTAGTGAGACACCTAAACAATCTATAGATATTAATAGTGATAAAATATATGAGGATTTGAGGAGAAGTAAAAGACAGAGGAAGGAAACCTCCTTTGGAGATGATTTCTACACTTATCTAGTTGAAAATGATCCAATGAGTTTTTTAGAGGCTACTAGGGCTCCTGATGCAATACATTGAGATAAGACCATTAAGACTGAAATTGATTCAATTAAGAAAAATAATACTTGGACTTTGGTATATTTACCTAAAGGAACAAAACTTATTGCTTGTAAGTGCATCTTTAAGAAAAAGTATCATCTTGATGGATCCATAGATGAATATAAGGCAAGATTAGTAGCAAAGGGTTTTACTCAAAAATCCAACATTGATTATTTTGACACCTTTGCCCCTGTGACTAGGATTTCCTCTATTCGAGTTTTGTTAGCTCTAGCAACTATCCATAAGCTAGTTATACACAAAATGGATGTTAAGACAGCCCTTTTGAATGGTGAATTAGAGGAGGAAATTTATATGACTCAACCAGAAAGGTGTGTTGTTCCAGGTCAAGAGAACAAAGTGTGCAAACTTTTAAAATCCTTGTATGGATTAAAACAATCACCAAAACAATGGCATGAAAAACTTGATAGTGTTCTACTTTGTAATGACTTTTCAAATAATGATGTTGATAAATGTGTGTACTCTAAATTTTAGACTGGTGAACGTGTCATTATATGTTTATATGTAGATGACATGCTAATATTTGGTACATGCATTGACATTGTCTCCAGAACTAAGTTGTTTCTGGGATCTAAATTTGAAATGAAAGATATGGGTGAGACCTATGTGATTTTGGGAGTTAAAATCATAAGAAGGGCGATAGTATTTTTTCTATCCCAAGAACAATATATTGAGAAACTTCTTAGGAAATTTAGGTGTTATAACGTCAAACCAGTGAACACCCCTTATAATGTTAATTCTAAGTTAAAAAAAATAGAGGAGACTCAATCTCTCAACCTCAGTATGCCCAGGTAATTGGGAGCTTACTGCATTTAATGAGCTTTTCTAGACCTGACATTGCTTATGTAGTAGATAGACTGAGTAGGTACACTCAATGTCCTAATCAAGAATATTGGAATGCACTTACAAAACTTATGAGATACTTAAGAGGTTCAATGGATTATGTCATTGAATATAGTGGATTTCCCTCTGTACTAGAAGGGTACAGTGATGCTAACTGGATCTCTGATTCAGATGAGACAAAATCTACTAGTGGCTATGTATTCACACTCGGGGATGGTGCGATTACATGGAAATCAGTCAGGCAAACCATTATTGCAAGATTAACAATGGAATCTGAATTTGTTGCTCTCGAAATGGTTGGTAGTGAAGTTGAGTGGTTGAAAAACTTCTTAGTAAATATTTCATTAGGAATGAAACTGATTTCATCTGTATCAATACATTGTTATTGTCAATCAGCAATAGCTATAGCAAAAAATAAGAACTACAATGGAAAAAACAGACATATACAGTTGAGACATAATTTAGTGAAGCAGCTGCTAAAGAATGAAACAATTTTCATTGACTATGTGAAGTCAAAACGGAATCTAGCACATCCTCTGACAAAACCCTTAGTGAGAAATATGATTTTAGAAACATCGAGGGGAATGAGACTTAAGCAACTTGCAAATAAATAGGTGATGGTAACCCAACCTTTATGATTGGAGATCCATGAATAAGGTTTATATGGGTAAAAACAAGTTACTTGTTAGTTCTGTTAGCACTAAAATTGATTAAAATCAATTATGTCCATTCCTATGGTGTATATGTGAAAGTGCTAGATACTGCATCATTGAGAGGTTAAACTTTGTAATTAAAATCTATGTGGTGTACGAATTTTAGTCTAAATAAAAGTTTTTAATGATTTTATATCCCTTAACGGTGGTGTATGATTTGCAGCATACACTTAATGAAGTCACCTATATGAGTGTCGAGTGGGGCCACTTGTATGAGATCTTTGCAAGATTTTAGAACACTCATGAATATCGGGCACGCGCATGACCTAATAAGTGCAACACAACTATAACAACAAGAATTGTGAGGGTATATTATGATTATTAAAACTGTTAACACACATTAAGTGTTTTGGTTCATATAGCTTGTTACACCAACTACATTGTGTGTTAAGTTCTTTAGTCTAAGACTGGTTCATATAGCTTATTATACCAGTGATGCATTACATCTTATATGAGACCCAGGATTTTCTTCTTTTATTCTTTTATCTCCTTTTGTTTTGCAATATGTGGGGGATTGTTGTAAATTAAGGGGTATTGTAAAACAGAGAACGTGTTCTCACAAGTTGCAGAAGACTATTTTAGAGAACGTGTTCTCACATACATTGCAGAAGACTGTTTCAGATAACGTGTTCTCACACACGTTGCAAAAGACTATTTCAGATAACGTTGTAGAAGAGCGTTTCAGAGAACGTATTCTCACACGTTGCAGAAAACTGTTTCAGAGAATATTGCAGAAGACTGTTTCAGATAATGTTACAGACTCACTACCAAGTCTTCTCATAACTGCTACGTACTTTCTCCTATAAATAAAGACCACTTCACACTCTTCAAGACACATCTCTCATCTTCTGAGAGAATTTTTTGCTAGTTTATGAGATCTTCGGATATTCCGAAGAGTTCCTGTTGTATCCTAGGGAACTTGCGCAATACACCGCGGATAAGTCCTTAAGAACAATGTTTATACACGTATCAGGAATAAAGTTTGTTAGTGTCTATGTCAGCTTTTACAACACTGCCTACATCGGGATATTAAAAAAAAAATTAAGATGTTATATTTGTTAATATTATACAAATTAGATAATATTTGTGGCTTTTAATTATTTAATTGGTATTTTATACTCATATTTTTAGTGTATATGTATGCATTTATATATTTTAAGGTATGTAAATGCACTTGTATACGTTTGTTGGATTGAGTTTTTGTTTATTAATCTAAAAAATTTAAATTAATTAATTGTTTTTTACTTAATTTTAGTAGAGAAAAATCTTCTAAATCAGAATAAAGAGGGTAATTTTTTATATTATTTTTGAAAGAAGAAAAAATAAGAGAAACTTTTTATATATTTATTGAACTCCTAAGTAAAATTAGATTTATCATTTCATTTAAAATTATATTGGATTAAAATTTTAACAATAAATTTTAATGTATTTTTCTTCCTCTTAACCATGAATTGGTTAATTGAAAATTTATACTTGAAAACATAAGTCTTGCAGTCTGATTGAAAGTTAGGTTTCTTTTCTTTTATTATTTAAATTTAAGAGTATTATTATTTTTATTTATTGACTATTTGTAAACATTTATATGTATATTCGATTTGATTTTCTTGTACTATTTTTATGCTAGTTTAGTAAAGTTTGATGGATGGATTTAATTTTAATTTTTCATATTATAAGTTTATTTATGTTAAAAATATTGATATTTTCATTATTATTATCATTTTAATTTATTGTTATGGTTCCTCGCATATTTTTAAAAATTTAGAAAAATTATTTTTTTATATATTTTGTTCATTTTTGTTGTTTTATAGTTTTTTCTATTAATTTTAGTATTATAGATAAATATAATATTATTTATGTTTTTTAAAATTAATATTTTTTTAGTATTTTCTTATTTAACATTTACGGTCTTAATCGTTATGTTCATGTGCATTTCCCGTTCCATTTGATTGAATTTTCGTTAATTACTTGAATAAAAGATAAATTCAATATTAAATATAAATCACATCAAATATATTTTTTTCTTATTTTTTGTTATTATTATTTTTTTAAAATATATTATTTTTAAATTTATAATAAAAAATTATAAAACAAAAATACATGTTATAATTTGTTGTATATAATTATTATTTGTAACTTAAACTTTTATATAAATTTATAAATAAATTAGGTTATTTCATAATTAAAAATTATAATGCAAATTAATTATAATTTTTTATCAATATAAATATATTTAAATATTATGTACTTAATCAGTTAAATAATATTAAAAAATATACATACGTGTCTGTTATTGTCTATTTACTTAATTACATCATATAATATTACATTTAAATAGTTCAATTTTTTTTTTTACAATATAAGATGTGAATCAAAGTAAATGTAATTTTTTTAAAAGTAATTTAAATTAAATTTCAAAATTTAGCAATCTTTTATTACCAAAATGGTTCTAAATTTCCTTGTATAACCATAGATACGAATCTATAACAATTGTAAAATGCTAAATAGTCCACTAGCATTTGTTTTGTTTTTTTCACGAGAAAACAGGGAAATTAATTATTTTACGAAAAAAAAAATAAAGAAAAAGAACAAGGCAATGTATTAGAGAACAGACATATCTATTTTAGGAGAGTAAAATAAAACTAAGCTTACTTATTAAAATTGTGATTAAATGTATGTATGTGCATATATAATAATTTTAAAAAATGTTAATAACATACTCTACCAGAGATTAATTGGTCTCTTATAATTTAATTTATAAATATTAATAATATAAAAATTAAAATAATTTTTTAGGACAGTGGCTAGTTGATATAATTTAATAAGAACAAATTATAAAAGTTAATAATCATAATATAATTTGATAATATTAAAAATTATTATTATCAATATTTTTATATAAATGATTTTTGTATTATTTTAATGTATTCGGAGATAAGAAAAGTTTAATAAGTAATATATTATAATTTATAAGAAAAAAAGATAATATAGAGAAATAATAATAATTATTTATAAATTTTAAATTAAGTAAAAGATGTGAAAAAAAAATAATGATATAATATAACTAGTAACGTAATATGTTTTTTTCTATCTTATTATAGATCCCTTTTTCTTCTCAAATGTGTTTAGCACTCCACCAACCCAACCCAACCCAAAAGAAACCAAGGGCCTCACTCAAACTCATCCACTTTCATTGTCAGATCTAAAGAAACTTATTATAATTTAAGTGGCTGGTTCATTTAACCTACTAATTCATTATTATTATTATTATTATTATTATTATTATTATTATTATTAAATTTTCTTAGGTGGGTAGGATTAGGATGACTTTTATTTTATCCATTTTAAAATATATGATATTTAAAATTAAAATTAATAAAGATGTAATTAATAAATAAATAATTAATATAACATTAAATTTTATAAATATCATATATTTAAAAATATATTTTTAATTTAAAACGTCACATATTTTAAAATGAAATAAATAAATCAGACTTGTTTATCCTAAAACAAAATGTTAATTTTATTTGTTGATAAATCAATATAATAAATATTGTTTAATATATCGAATTCTGATATAATAATCATATAAGTTTTTCACGATATTTGTAAAATAAAAAAATGACATAATAAAAATATAATCAAACATAAATTAGAATATTTTATTGAAACAAATCATAAATAACAATAAAATAAAAATAAAAAACTTTTAAATACTATCACTATTGTGTGATGACGTAAGCATGATCAAAATAAAAGAGAATAAACAATAATAATTTTTAAAAGGTGAAATATAACGAAGGGAAAAGAGAGATAAAACAAATTTATAATTTTTACCTAAAAAGGTAAAAAATAATAATTATAAAGTTATCATAGTATAATTTATTAAGATGGATTAATTAAAAACGTGTAAATTGTAATAAAATATGATTTCTATATTAAAGTAACAAAATATTTTATTTATGCATTTATTTTTAATATTATGCAATAAGAACTTTTTTTTACAACTTTTTTTTACAAGAAAGAACAAGGTGTGAAAATAATATATTAATAAATATCTTTAAAATATCTATAAGAATTATAATCACTTAAGATAAATTATTAAAAATTAAGTGATTTTAATTCAATTTTATAAAATTGTGGTGAAGATTATATCTACAAATTTGACAAAGTAAGTTGATGTTTTTATTTTATTAATGTATTATATAATTCTATTAAATTTAATGAATGTAATGATTAATTATATTCATTTCATGGACTATATTTTTCAATAATTATAATATTAATAGATATAATTTAAATATTGTAATAAATATATATATATAATAAAATTTTACAAATATATATTATAATATTATAATAATTGTGTTTTACAATTTCAAACATAAATCGATTATTCTATCATGTTATTTGTTGATATTGCGACCGTTGCCTCAAAATTTTCGTTGTGCATATCTGAATTTTTTATATCAACTCCCAATTTTGATACGTGTGAGGAATAGGAATACCGACAAAGATAGTCTAGTGTTGAAGTCAATGGAAATACGATGTGTTAATACTTTTCTTATAAATATTATAAAATATTTATATGACTGATAGCGTCTAGGTACTCTTGATAATCTTTAATTATTGCATTACAATAAAAAAATTAATACGAAATTTGATCGTATTTCATCTCCACAAAAAAACAAGTTTTTCATCAGACCATCTCCCTTACATATAGATTGATATTTCTGAATATTTACATAAAGAGAACTCAATCATTCTTAAATATTTCTCAAAAGTTAATTAGACCAGAAATCACTCTTAAATTTGATATTCTTTTATAATATTTTTGTGCTATATATGAAGTTCTGTAACGGGTCGTTGTCATAGAGAATATAATATTACAATATAGATATAGATAGGTAGATAAGGAAATAAATGCTGCAGTGGTTACCCCTAAAATTTTCTTCTATTTTTGACTTTGATTGGATAAAATATTTGTCATGGCCATTTTTTTCTCTCTTTTTTTATTTGATTAATAAATGATGCGAAAGTACTATATATACAGAGAGAGGGTTGAAGTTGAGTGCAATGTCGGTGTACATATGAGGAGGATGAATGAAGCTATCATTCCATCTATCCTGGACATTAATACAGGTAGAGAGACTCTTACATCTCCCACACTCTTATGTTCTGTTTCAACTTAGGGATGCAAATTGAATTGAGGGAAAAAATTATTAGACCATGCAATATATCGTGCTTTATCACTTGCATAATTTTTATTTTATCCAATCGTTTGTGATAATGGCACTACATAATCTACATCACGTATAATTTATATAGTTTTTAAAATTACATGAAAATATAAATGACAATAATTTTTTTAATAATCTTCATGTTCATTTTTATGACAAATCTAGATCATTCGCGGCTGATGAAGATGTTCACGTGGACCCACTAATTAATCTCCTTTTTCTCACCAAATTCACACACGCTTAAAATTAATTTCAACGGAATTAAATAATATTTAAGAATACATTCAGAAACTAGATGATGGTGACAAAATTGAAACAATAAAACGTATCGATTAAGCGCATGTGTGAATCTTAACAAAATTCTCTAATGACGAAATTAAAATGAAATCAGATTAATTACAGTTTAAAGAACAAAACAACTTATTGTTTATCATTTTAAAAGCAATTATTGATTAATCGTTGAAAATAATATTTAAAATAAAATGTGCAGAATGGTGTATTTAAAAAAAAAAAAAAAAAAGTGAAAAGAAAGAGAATACGATAAGGAATGTGTCAGAGGAGGATACAATGCACTATAGAGAAGGTGGGGAATGGTGCAGAGATAATGCATATGCTGATAGCAAGGTGCCCCGTGGTGCTTTAATTTTTATAAACACATAACAATAATAAACAAATAATAATAATTAAAAATCCTATCTCAGATGCTGCATGGACCCTATTAGTCTATATTTCACATGGCCTCAATATGCTAGTGACTTCTCCATATTTTGTTCTCACCTTCTCTCTTCTTCTTTTTTCCATTTTTGTTCTTATAATGTATATTTTGAGTAAAAAAAAGAAAAAACATACGTGAGGCATGATCCTTGAGACACGAACAACCAAATTATTCGACCTTGCCGTGGGGGGCAACTTACTTCGTTTAGCCTCAGGGGCCTTTCATTTTCTAGAATACCTCAACAACATATACAGAAATAATTACGTATTTCTATCAAGATCTATTAATATCTATATAATATATAATTAAGTATTAAAATATTATTAGGTATAGGGAAAAAAACAAAATCATGTTTTTTTTCATTCTTCTCTTTTTATCAGTACGTTTTTTTTTTTAAATAAATTTAGGATGAATTAAAACTTTAAAATAGATTCTATTTAAATATAAAAATTGATGTTAATGATATTATTATGATCACAAAACACTTATTTCTAAACCTAACAAAATATTTTTTTATAAAAATAAAATATAAAAACATACAAACATCGATATAAAAAAACTATATATATATATACTGATTGTTAGCCTTAATGCAATATATATTTACAAGATTTAAAAAAAAAACACTCAGCTATGTATACTATTATATATATATATATATATATATATATATATATATATATATATATATATATATATATATAGCAAGTTAAGTTAAAAATGATTTTGTTTGGACAATTTATTTATAAATATTTTTTTAAAATTAAATAAATGAATTTATTGTAAAGTAAAATTAATTTATGAGAAAATTACAAAAAAAAGAATAATAATAATATTTTAAAGAGTTTTTACAAAGAAATAAATTTTAATTTAAAATATACTTAATATTTTATCTTTTAAAAATACTTCATAAATATTTTCTCATTTCATGTTTTTATTATTTTAATTATCTCACGTTCTTTTTCCATATCTCTTTGTAATGGATAAAATGAAATATTATTAATATTCTTATATGTAGTTCCATGGAAAAAAATGTTATGAAAGACATAATTTTCTTTATCCTAATAATTATTCTGCTTATAGAGAAATAAGATAAAAATAGTCAACCTACAAATATCATCATCTTTATCCCTCGGAACTATCTTACTAATAAAGAAATAAGATAAAAACAATTAATACAATAATATAATGTAGAAACTCTAAAATCGAGAGGAAAATCACGACCGTTATTTAATGATAACCGAAAAATAATACTATGTAAAAAATTTTACAACATTCTCATGTGTCCTTTGACCCCCAAATACACTCACACTCTTTAAAACAAAAATTTAAACTAAATCTCTCAACAATTTACTAATAGAATATAAACAATTCAAATACAAATTTAAAGTATTTTTGACTCGGTGAAAACATCGTGGACTTTGAATATATTATATAGTTATTGTCACTTATTCCATTACTTATCCAATGTGATGTAATTTTTTTTTTAGATGTATTATTTTCATCAACCCAAAAAAAATCTCATGAAATTCATAATTTGTCATAGTGTCAAATTTATTTGGATGAATTTATACGAAAAAAAAGATATTAAGAACATTTTAGTTTAGTTTCTTATAAACAACACATTTTTATTTTTGATGAGACATTTTATATTACATCATTTTAAAAGTAATTCATATTAAATTTTTATAAATTTTATTTGAATAGATAATTTTTACAAGTATCAATATTTTTATAGTTTTTTATTTATATTTCATTTGAAATTTTAAAAAGAATTTAATTATTACAATTAAAAGATAAATCTATAAGAGATTTTAATATTATTTTTATTTTTATAAAACTAATTCCTTTTAAAGAAAAGTTATAAGATCAAAATTAAAACTAAACTAATTTAATAAAAATTATGAAATATTTAAACGAGTATCGTATACCATTATTATAACATTGTTGTTATTATGTAAATAAAATAAAACGCATAGCACTAATAAAAGTTTTGTATATATTTATTGTTATTCTAGCTTCTTTACAATATATTAACACAGTGTTTCTTCAATTATCGTATAAGATTCTGATCTTCTAACATTATATTTTTTTGATGAATAATATTCCGGACATTAGTTATAGAATATAGTTCTTATATTTTATTTTTTATTCTTTTTCTTTTACCACTAAAAAATGTATTAATTAACTTTATTTTCAATTCCATGTAATATACTAAATATTGTCTCCCATGACATTGAGGCATTAAATGTTCATGTCACTCATGAGTGTGACCCAAACAGAAACATTTTAGACCTAAATCTTTTATTGCCAGTCATGAGTATATATTAGAGTTAACGTGGCGAAGATTATTAGAAATTGTATTGCTTAAATAGGTAAAATAATATAACTCTTTTCTTTGATCCCTCGTCTTTTTTCTTTCATTGCAATAGCTTTTCACGTTGCGTTCCCTGTATTCAAATAAAGAAAAAAAATATATAGGGTGATTATTTTAATTTATGACGAGGAATTGGATTTAAACAAATTTGCACAACTTTTCTTACAACAAAAAAAAACAAGACAAAAATATGAAATAAGATGAATTATGTAATATAACAATGAAGAGATATAAACAATAAAATTATAAAATGTGTTTTAATAATTATGCATGCATGCATACTGGTTGCGCCGGAGTGTCGTGAATGAGCATGGTTAAAATAAACCGCTATTTGTCATTGCACGTGATCCCTCTTAAAGATAGCCATTAGAGTTGGGCATTCAGAAGACCAAAACAAGATCGGTCAAACTTTGTTTTGTATATTTATATTATATACAACAGTGATTGTTGCAAGAGTCTAGATCAATGGTAAGATTTGCTTGTTATTATTCAAACATTTTTCTGACATTCATTCTGATTAGACAGAAGCGAAATTAATTAAGGAGTTAGGATACTCGTGAAGAGTGATTATAAAAATGCGAAAAGTAGAAGGATGAAGAAAATAATATTCATTCATATTAGTTTATTGGTTGCTTTCCATGGTTGTCAGGTATGAAAAGAGAAAAAGAAATTCTCGAAACAGCGCACAATTACACTGGCGAACATTTTCTTTATAACCCATGCACGATGCACAAAACTATGATGAAGATCAATATACACCAAATACATAATTCATTGATTTTCATTTTTCATGCATGTATGAAGCAAACACTACTTCTCAACTCAACTGAGCATGTGTTTAGAAGCTGCAGAACCAAGCATATGACACGGTTGGCAACTCTTCACAAAAGAAGAAAAATTAATGTTGTTATTGGTGTTGGACACAGTACCAGGGAAGCCAACAACGCTCAAGGGTCTAGTTGCCCCTGCTTGTTCCAGCGTCTGCACTTGTTTCTTCAAGAACTTCACGTAGTGTATGGCTTCATCCAACATAGAAGCCGTGTCCATTTTGGTCCCACCAGGAACTAATCTCTGAAGGATCCTTATTCTCTCGCTTATCCTTTCCCTTCTGTGCCTCGCTGCCACACTCTGTGGATCCTTCGAAATCTTTACGTTCCTTCTCTTAGGAGGCTTGATAGATTCAGGGTCTATATGAATAGGTTGCATCACTGCCACGCGAAAAATCATCTCCCTCATGGCCGCCACAGAGTTCTTCTTCTCCGAAAACGAAGGGTTGGGTTCAAGGGGAGGAGTCATGGGTTGTTGGAGAACAAAATTATAGGAAGGTGGTGGTGGATTGATCAAAGTGGGTGCTGGAGTTATAACGTTTGGGTTAAGATTGGAGAACACGGGTGGCGTATTGGTGGTGGAGCTTAAGAACTCGTTTTCTGGGTAGAGAAGATTGGTGCTGTTATAAAAAGGTTCACATAATTCAGGGAACTTTTCCATTTGCATCATCATCATCATGTCCATGCTGGTGTCACTCGTGGAGGTTTTCAGTATGTCCACGTCCATGGGTTTCAAATCGCGACAGACACGGAGGGATGGAGGAAAGGGAAGAAGGGAGAAAAGTTGGGAGCAGAGTATGGGAAAGGAGAGGAAGGAAGTGTGAAAGTAAGTAGGGTTTGCACTTTGCAGAAGAGAGATAGAGAATAATATAAAAGAGTGCACAGATTGCAGAAAGTGGTGCAGGATTATTATCTCTGTAACCGACCAATGTAGCAGGTAATGGAAGGGCTTTTTATAGCAAGTTGAGAACAATGCATTTTTAAATTTGTCCATAAATAGAAAGGGGAAGAAAATCTATGCTGGACTTGACATTTTTATTATTTGGAGAGTGCCCATGATGTGTGGGGTTGCCTTCAGGAATAAGGGTTGATTTGTTTTGCACCGTTGATGTTATGTTTGTGAATTGTCAAAGGTGGAAGCATTTAAGATCAATGGTTGACAATGAGGAGTTGAGGGACCACAGGCATTGGTAGGGCAAGGGTAGAAGGATATGATGGTTGAATGGTGGTGCAAGGTGCATGAACCAGGTTCAATTCTTGCTTGTAATATGCGATGGATGGATCCTTTTTACTGAAAGGTAGTTTGGTGTTGTTTGCCTTGTTTTTGGGTTGAATATGAACATTATTTTATTTGAGCAGTGAGTCAGATAATAAAGCCAGAGATAGGTAGCCCCACTGTCACATGACAGTGGTCAGAACAACCTTGGGAGATAAAATTCATTACTACAAGGTTAATTACTCCTCCGTCAGTGGCGAATTGAAGGCAGGGATGATGAAGGAGATAAGAGCGTGGGGATAGTGGTCCCAAGCATAGATAGAGAGAGAGATATGCTTTATTATTGGTAGTGGAAAGAAAAAATTAATGGATCCAAAAAGAAAGGGAAAGTGAATGTGAAACAATCAAAGTGTTCGAGCCTATATTGGCCAACTCCATTTACATCTGAGAACGCTTTTCGAGATGGATTCAGAGGCGTAGTAACTGCGTTTCTTCTTATCCTTGCTCCTTCTCCTATGCACTGTCACTCAAAGCTTGCATTGCTTTTTCTTTTCTCATGGCCATTTCACCTGTCGTTTTCCAACTCATCACCTGTTGTTGGCCCGTAGCAGGTGTGGATCATTTGTTTTGTGTCTAAGTAACTTTATTTGAAAAATATGCTAATTATATAATTCATTTTCTGCATCTAGTGCACAAAATGCTTTTTAAGTACTACAACTCTTTTATTACCTGTAAAAGAAACTGATACTGCTTATAGATTATGTCAGTAAATTGCAATATGAAATACATGATATGTCTCCCTGAATCCGCTTTTTGGTTAAACACACTATTCAAAACGTGGGTTTTGATTTAACTTTTATAATTATATGTCCTATAGTAGCCTATATGATCCAAACCCAACCACAGCTACTAAAGCAATAGGTCCTCTAGCTTTTATAAGATTTGCGTATCTAATAATACTCTCTAAATAAACCATAATCTTAGCTTCTCTGTTGCAGGGACCCATTTCATAGTGGGAGATGTATGTTGCCATGTTATGTTAAAGGGGCAATTTGGAAACTCGAAAAAGAGAAGCGCGCAGAGATTTATCAGGGTGTAACATGATATCACGTAAAAAGAACAATTTCATGATTTCAAATAACTACAGACTCTCACAACTGAGATTTACACCATTCTATATAATATAACTTGATTATATTTTTAATCTCCAATTACAAATTAAACAAAATTACATATGGATGAATTATCAGATAAGAATAAGTTTTTATGTGTGAAGGTTTATAGACTCTGTTATTGAATGGATGAGGACCTTTTCGAAAAATTATTTCATGTCAATAGAATAATATTTACAAATAAATGTTAAAAAATAAATGAAAGAATGAGTTATTTTTTTTAGTAAATATTTTATAATTTGATAACTTTTTAAAAATGTTTTATTAATATAAAAGTAATATATATATATATATATATATTTATAAATATATATTGTATTATATATAACTTATATTAATTTTAAAAATTATTTTGAAATATTGTGTTATTTTTAAGGAAAACAAGCATTGTTTAAATCGCCTAATACTTATTGATATCATGATTTTAACACGGATTTTTGGCATCAGAAAAATATGAATACCATGTATACTTTGATTATAGTTGCTGAAGTGTAATTTGTTTAATTTTGAACATGCGTGCTTGATTTGTTAGTACTTATTAAATTGGGCTTCTGTAAGTGCAATCAGATATTTTCCATGAATTGTGCTTTCAAGAAAAAAGAAAAGTATTATGGACCTGCTTCTTAGATATTTGGGCTTTCAGAATGAAGTGAATGTATGTATTTTGATGGGCCTCTTTTCCTTACATTCAGAAGTGCCACTTTTGAATTTTCAATTCATGATCCACTTATTGACCGAAAGTAAAATGTCTCAACCGCCAAAATGTTAATTTTGTGATTCTTACAAAAAAAACTATACTCTCTTAATCCGTTTGATAGAGAGAAAGGAAGAAATATGAAAAGAAAAAATGAAAAGAGAGAAAATTTTGTTTATATTAATTATTTTTATTTATTATTATTATTATTTGTTAATATAATTTTTGAATACTAACAACGATAATTTAAGGAAGTAAAAACTGTAACAACGTTATCCGTGATTATCTTCCCTTTGAAATATTTGAAGTTGGTAGGGTATTGCACCGTCGAAGTTAAAAGAATGGAGGCAGTGAACGATCCACATGCGACGTGAGGAAAGTAACAGCACCGCAGGGTCTTTACTCAGTACCGTTGCGTAGGGTAACACAACACACGACACATATTCTACGATACTTTTAATTAAAACCTCATGAATACGTTCCCCACCGTAGGATCCCCTCGAAGCAAAACGAGGTGGGGGCGCACGATAATAGAGGAGGAACACGCGTAGATTGAGGCATTGATGAGGCACAGCTGTAAACCAGTAAGGTACCAGCTTTGGCGCTTACACCCACCATGTGAACCTCTGTCCTCTGTCCCCTGTCCCCTGTCCCTCCCTAACACCACCAAATTATAACTCCATCTTCACTCTTCTCACTCCACTCTCTCTCTCTCTCTTCCCATGGCTTCTTCTTCTCTTTCTCTTCTCACCCTCGCCCTCCCCCTCTTCCTATGTTTTCTTTTCACCCACCTGGGTTCCTTGCACGCACAGATGGACGACGCTAGCTTCAACCTCATGTCCGACGCGCTCGACTGGCCAACCGCAATGTCGCTCTACGATGATGTTGACGAAGACGAGGAAGATGTCGAGAGCGGGTTTAGTCGGAGATCATTGTTCTGGCGGCGAATGAAGTACTACATCTCCTACGGTGCTCTTTCCGCTAACCGAATCCCCTGCCCTCCTCGTTCTGGGAGATCTTACTACACTCACAACTGCTACAAGGCGCGTGGCCCGGTTCACCCCTACTCCAGAGGCTGCTCTGTCATCACGCGCTGCCGGAGATGAGTTCGGACCTCATCACACGCCCCTCACGCCTCAGATCGCAAATAAAAAACGCCGTCTAGGTTGCTGTCTGTGTAGTGTACTAGATTTATTATTATTGTGGATTTATTGTTAGTGGTGCTAAGCAAGTCAAATGTTGTCGTGTTTTAGTAACCGTTGGGATTTAGGGTTTTGCATCTACTCGTTGCGCGGCGCTGTTGGATCTGCTTGCATTGCATGCTTTTTGTATTGCTTCGTCATACCTTTTACTCTGTATAAACCGTAAAGCAATGAGAATATTGCAACTCTCTATACGAGAGATGGAATGGAACTGCAAATTTCCCAAATTATATTTGGTTTCCGTGTTCCTCGAATCGGAATGCCCTCAGTTTCAAACTTGTTTTTCTAATTTGTTTTTTTTTTAAATGGTTGGTTTTAGTTTTTTAATCCAGGCACTAATAAATTAACTGTTTTCATCACAATGTTTTGATATTCTAATTTAATCATGAATTAGAGATGACGACATGTAAGTAGAAATATATTAAAAAAACATTAAAACAATTTTGTTCTAGTAATATTTCATTCTATAACAACAGTAGTCTTTAATAAAGAGGATGATTAAAGTGTATCCAATAGAAAACGGGTGTAGTTGGGTAACTTATGGAATTGCAATTAGGGGAACAAGAATTTTAAATTATCTGCCAACACCTTCCTCAACATTTATAAATTCACCGAAATTGTCTATCACACCCCACCCATCCTCACAAATGCCACAACTATCCCTTCATTAAACTGTCAAAACCGCATTGTTTTGGTCTGCTTAATTTTAAACTGTCACAACCATTTTTATATATATATATATATTACACAAAAGTGTCCTCATGTGGAGGTGAAACCTTTTTCATAAAGATAAACAAAATACCACCGAAAAATATCACGTTATCCTTGTTAAATATTTAATGTAATAAACTATTAAAAAATTTAATAAAATATCATTATTTTAATATATATATATATATATATATATTATAAATTAAACAAAATATAGTCATTCTTAAAAATCATAATTTTTTGTGATATATACTTTTTTTTCTTTTCACGCAAACACCTCCTAAGTGTAAACAGTTAAATTGGCATAAGTTGCTCTGTTTATATTTTGTTATGAGTTAAAGTTTTGCCCTGACCCAAAACTTTAAAGCCCAATTATCCAAATAAAGAAACACGTGAATATAGAGAGAGAGAGAGAGAGAGAGAGAGAGAGAGAGAGAGAGAGAGAGAGAGAGAGAGAGAGAGAGAGAGAGAGAGAGATATTTCTTTTTTTCATCCAAGTGCTATCGCTATTTACACTCCTCCATCCTAAATTCACTGTCTTTTTTTTCTCTTCTTTCATAACTTACTTTATATAAACTTGTCAAAAAAATCAATTAATTTGTTACATATTTTATCTTAAAATAGTGCAGCCTTCGTATAAAGTATAATAAGGTATTATATAATATTTTTATTTTAATGACATCATATTTTTTATACTAAAATGATAACAAAAATATTGTAGTTTCCATTAAAGAGATATAAATTTATAGAAATTAATGTCATCTCACCAATTATATATATTAATCAAAATAATAAAAAGTATATATTTTTTTTAAGTTGATGATTCAACAGTTAAAAATATACTAACTAAAAATAAAATTAACATACAGCTTATAAATACAGTGAAAAAAGTGTTCCAGTGAATATGATCTATTAATGTATTATTTAAGTTATCATATAAGTTAAATTGCTTAACGTTCACATTCTACAATAAATTCACCAAATAACATACATAATAATGCATAGGAGAATAAGTAAAAAAACCATTAATTTGATACCTAATCCCATTGTTTATGATTAATCTTAAATATTTTGTAAAAACAACAACAAAAAAACACAAGTAAAGGACAATGAATTTTCTTTATTAAAAAAAAACATATTCTATATTTTAAGGGGAAAAAAACTCTATTCAAAACTCAAATTCTATATATTTTTTTATTTGAAAAATTCATTGGTGGAGTATTGTTAAGCCAAAACATATATATTTATTCTTTATTGTAACCACAAATTGAAAGTACATTAAGAAAAACAAATGTAAAAAAACTTGTACACTATAACCCACATCCTTTTTAATGATTTTTAAAAATCATTATTAAAATAAAAAAATTATGTGAATCTTGTTCTAAAAAAAATTAAGAATAGTAAGACATTTCAAAGTTAGAATATATATTATAAGTTTATTTGTTTGAGTTATAAAAGTTTATTTATAAACTAAAAATTAATATTTTGAATTTCTTTATAGACAGTCAACCTCTTTGCAACTCAAAAATAAGTTAAATTTTATATACCTTCTAATGTGGAATTTCTATCAAATCACTTTTTATTTGGGGTACAAAGTGTCTAATTAAATATAATCATCATAAATTGAAGCTCATAATTATTCGAAAATTAATCCAATTTAATTGCACGTGAATATTATATTAAGATAAAAAAAAAACATTTTAATAGAATTGAATCACAACCTTAATATCAAAAGATATGACTTTACAACTATAAACTTAACTAGTCTTTCCGTATAATTATATTACATTAGATAGATGAAATTATTTAACATATGTATAAATTAATTAATTAATATATGAAATACATGTTAACAAGGGATACATAAATTTATGACAGATACTTTTTTAACAAATGAAAAAAATAAAAGTATACTTTTCTAAATTTTGTATTTTAGTAATATAAGAATAAAGTATCTTGTATTTTGATTTATTTATATTTTTTTACCGAAACTATCACAGCTAAAATTTTGACTCTACCTTGGATACGGTTAGTGGAATCCCCTCCGATTAATGTTATTTTTATTTTACACTTATTTAATATTTTTATTCTGTACAAAAATCAATATTGTTCATTTTTATCATTGTTATAGAATTATAGTAAAAATATAAATATAAACAATTACATTTTTTTTATTTTCTCTCATCCTCGAAAATAAATGTTAATTATATTTAATTTTATACATTTGTTATATATTTGTTTCAAAATAATAAAATCTAAAACACTAAACAAGTTATTATAATAAAAAATATTTAAAACAACTTATAAAATAAACTATTTATCTTAAAACAGACCAATTTTCTATAAACAAACATTAATAAAATTAAAAACAAAATCTAAAAAATAACCACTAAATTGTTTAAAAGCAGAGTCATTATAATTTTTCTGATTTTTTTCACTACTTAATTTTAAAATATAATCAAGTTCAATCTTCCTTATTTTTAAACATAATTAAGTTATTGTTATTTCACCTTTTTTAGTTTATTCTGCAAACATTAAAAAAATATGTTGATTTAATTTCCATCATCTCCAACTCTGAATTGACCTTGACACCACAGTTTTCACTCTTTCGAGATTGTATCTGGGTACCATTTTCACTTTAGATTCATTAGATAAATTTAAATCAATACTTACAATATATCTCTAGTAACCACATTTAAAACACACACAAAAATTTCAGAAATCACATAAATAACAAGATATCAGAAAGATTTTGAGGACCAGTATCTCAAGCAAATAAACATTTCAAATATTTTAAAAAATAAAAAAAATTATCGTGATTAGAAAAAGTTACAATATTTAAATTTTATATAATGATTTTATTTATTTCAATAGTCATATTTTGGATATTGTTTATTTAAATATATGATTAATTATATTTTTATCTTAATAATTGAGAATTAAAAGACGAGATTAATTGTGATTTTTTTTAATGAAAAACATTATAGAGTATCTTCGATTGAAATTACATATAAAAATTACCAAAAATTTAAGAAATAAAATATATTATTTAAATATGAGTTTCATAGTACAAAGTATTTAAAACATATTAAAAATATTATTTAAATTTTTCTTAGTGTAATTTAAATTAAACTAATATAGTTTATTTTTAAGAACTCTTAGTGACACCAATTAAAGATGTTTTATGATAATATGTTAATTATAATTAATTATCATACTTAAATATATTATTTACTTTGAATTTTTTTAAAATATTTAATTTAAAAAATAATGTAAAAAAATACTTTTAATTTCAACTATTAATAACTTACAAATATACTTAAATATTAAAATAATTAATTTTAAAATTATCAATATGATATATAATCTTTAAATTCTGAAATCCATGTCTCCAATTAAGTGATTGGTCAAAATTTTAAAACATTGATATAATCTAAAAAATATAAAAACTAAATTAATTAAAATAAAATATAAAAACTTAAATCATGTTTAATAAAACAATGGAAATCATATTCTTCCAATAAAATAGATAAAAGGTTGAATAATACTTAAGAAAAGTAATAATAGTTTGCAGTCAATTATTGTCAAACCAAAAGTTGAATACTAATCGATGGAGGTTCTGGTCGCACACCGTCGGCTCCTAACAAAACTAGTTCAGTTCTCTGCATCTGACCTCACGAACCATTCTTCGCAAATAATCAAAACCCCATTTCCACAGTCCATACATTTTGTCAATCAGGTGTGAAACATTGAATTGAACAACGACCTTTCTCACACTAACCCAAGATATTTCCTACCTCCCTCGTGCACTCAAATATATATACAATTCAGAGGTTTCTTTTGTCAATCAAGTGTGAACATTGAACAACTATACCTTTCTCAAACTAATCAAGCAATGATGTCATTTACAACATCGCAAACTCTTCCATTAGTCGCGAGCCACCACCAGTTATTTTAAACACCCTCATTTTATCCACCACCAGTTACAACAACAAAATGGAGAAAAAATAATTGAAATAAATGGATAAATTATATAAAAGTACTTTTATATTAATTAAAAACGTGAGTTGTAGCCTAAAATCACTTATCAAATGACATTTTATGAGAACATGAATGTATGCGGTGCCGACAAAAAAGTGGGTTGTCACCGAATCCAACGCTTTTTATGTGTTTTTCGTGGGGATTGCGGCAGTCACTTAATCGAAGTAATCGTTTTGAAGATAAATATGAAATAGTTTATTACATATAATAAATAATAACATAATTTTGTTTCACAAATCCAATTTTCATGGAAAATATATCAAAAAATAAAATAAAAATAAATATATTTTATAAAATAAAATAAAAGTGTCAGCGGGTGGATTTATGTAAACTAAGTCACTCGAATCCAATTCAACTGTATTTTGATAAGATGGATTTGATTTATTTTTTTAATTCACTCAATCACAATTGACTTAGTTAAGGAATTAATATATTTTGAATCAATAAATTCAAGTACATAAATATATAAATCAAAATATTAATTTATTGATGATTTTATGGTTAAAAAATGGTTTTATGTTTTACGATATAAATAACGTTCTAAGAATATTGCGAGTCACACATAGTATTATTATTTTTTATTCATGTCAATGTGTTTAAGCAGAAGATTGTTTTTTTTGGCTCCTAGAAATCCAATTCATAAATTGTAAAAAAACGCAATTCAATCATATTAGATTGCTAAAAAATAAATCAAATCCAAGTATAATTTTAATTGAACGAAGTTAAAAATGAATCTGAAACACTTCGCCAAGAATAAAATAAAGAACAACACTAATTTAAACAAAATTAAAAATTATATTTGAAAGAAAATAGTAAGGAAAACTTGTATCTTAAGGAACGAAAAAAATATTTAATTAATATTTCATGTAAATTTAAGAGAAATTGAAAAGAAATTAAAAAAAATATATATAAAATAAATAATTTTTTGAACGATAACAAAAACGATTTAAGAAATACTCTCTTATATATCATTATTCATAAGAATATTCGGGAATCTTTAATACTTATGCTGTTATATATAAAAGAAATTTTATTTTGACAGCTACTTTTGCACAAATATTCATCCTATAACTCTATTTTCTTCTTATATATTTTATTATAATATTATTATATATTATTTTTAATTTTTATTTTATTATTATTATTATGAGTTGTTGACTCAAAGTACTGATTGTAAAAAATTTCAACACTCTATATATAATTAATATTATCTCAAAATTCACAATGAAATAATTTATTCTAGCGCTATTTGATAAAATAAATCCAATATATTTAAAATTTTATTAATAGAAAGTAATCTTATAAAAAAATTGTATATATTAATTATACTTGCTAAGTTTATTTAACTATTTATCCTGCTTGTTAATCTTAAAAAAAAAAATACACAAGAAAAGTATAGTGTCTTTAAATTAAAGAAATATCATTTTCAAAAGGGTTTCAACATTGTAAAAGGTATTTTTTTCCATTTAAACATATTTAAAGAGAAGAATATAAAATAAGATTATGAGATAATATACTTGAAAAAAGATTAAAAAAAATATATTATATAACTATTATCCCCCTTGAAAAATAGAGAGGAGGATTTTATATCATGGATAAGATATTTCCATTTTTTAAAAAATATTTAGCGTCTTTCAAGGGGTTGAATTATATTGATAATACGAATATTAAAAAAGAAAAAAAAACATCTTTTAGATATATTTGGGATTGATCAACCAAATTACCTTTCAATTACAAATAATATATTTTCATTAATCGAAAGATTATAATATTAGTATATAATTTATAACATCTAATAATAACAATTATTTTTTGTGTGTGTTTAAAACGCATTGAAAAGATGTGAATTTTGGCTTTCATAAGAAAACAAACACGTTTGAAGACAGGTTTAGGCAACAGTGATATCAGGAACGCGGCTTCGCAGAAAATATTCCTAATTATGACATGTTTCAAATGTTTTCATGCCGCCAATTTCATTCGCGCTTTTAGTACGTACTAGAGTCATCAACACCAAGTGTTCATCGAATCATCCTTTATAAGGGGACGCGACTCCTTCTTTTCTTCGTTCTTCAAAACAAAAATCAGCGTACACTGTTGTACCAACATGGACTGGGTTCGAGGAGAGTCAATCGGCAGTGGAACCTTCGCCACCGTCAACATCGCCGTGCCCACAAACGGCTCCACTCAGTTCTCTTCTCTCACCGCCGTCAAATCCTCTGATTCCCACAACGCGGGTTTGCTGAAAAAGGAGAAGGAGGTCCTCGATCGTCTTGGCTCTTCCCCTTACATCATCAACTGTTTTGGTCACGATCACACCGTTGAAAACGGCAACGAGTTCTACAACGTGTTCCTAGAATACGCCGCCGGAGGTTCCCTCGCCAACCAGGTCAGAAAACACGGCGGAAGGCTCCCGGAGCCTTTCGCGCGGCGATGCACGAGGTCCGTCGCGGAAGGGCTCAAACATATTCACAACCGCGGTTTCGTTCACTGTGACGTGAAGCTTCAAAACGTTCTCGTCTTCGATAACGGCGAGGTGAAAATCGCGGACTTCGGGCTCGCGAAGGAGAAGGGGGAGAAACAGGGGAAGTACGAATGCAGGGGAACGCCGTTGTTTATGTCGCCGGAATCGGTGATCGCCAATGAGTATGAGTCGCCGGCGGATATTTGGGCTTTGGGCTGCGCCGTCGTGGAGATGGTGACCGGAAAGCCTGCATGGGATGTTCGCAACGGGTCGAATATTTGGTCGTTATTGATGCGTATTGGAGTGGGAGAAGAATTGCCGAAGATTCCAGAAGAATTTTCGGAAGAGGGGAAGGACTTTTTGAGAAAGTGTTTTGTTAAGGATCCCACAAAGAGGTGGAGCGCTGAGATGCTTTTGAAGCACCCTTTCATCAACGTTGACACTTCTTCGTTCGAGAAAGTTAATGAGCCGTTACAGTCGCCGTCACCGAGGACCCACTTCGATTTCCATCACTGGGCTTCCCCTTCCACCGTAACGGCTTCGCTCCCGTCTTCCCTGCACGGCGCCTGGTGTGAGTGGAGTTCTAGGTCATCTTGTTCGCCGGAGAGTCGGCTCCAGCAACTTGTCACCAATGAGAGGCCGGAGAATTGGTCAGAATCGGATGGCTGGACGTGCGTTAGGTGAAGTTCTTGGAAGTGTTGTTCGTTCCACGACCAACAAACACAATTCCATCACGTTGGTCGATTTTTTTTATATATATATATATTTTTTTCGTTTGTTGTGAATTAAATAGGAAACAGGAGGGAAAATTACTTCCGGTCACCTTTGGCAAATTGCTGAAACAGATTCATTTGTGAATATCAAAATTTTGTTTGGGTTTATGTGGTTTTCTGATATGAAAGAGAAATGTTCACAAAACTGCAACCGTTTATATTAATATAATAATATTTATTATTATATTAGTATTTTTAGCGTAGCTGAATTTTGGTCTCACGTGCATATGACTCCACTGCAGTTTCCCGATCATGTTTTCAAGTGTGAGGAGATACTAGAGATGGATGGCGAAGAGCAGAGGACTTCCTTAATAGAATACAAACTTAAATTTAACCTAAATATCGACATAAATTTCAACTAAAATATTTGATTTTATAACTTGATCCTTATAAACATATCATTAGTTAATATTACACTGGTAAATTTAGACTAAAAATGTAAAATTATAGGACTGTGGTATTTGAAAAATTCAATTGACAAAATTAAAATCCGAGAGAGTAAAATTAATATACTTAAAAACTTAATTGGCATAATTAAAATTTTATTCAATTGTAATAATTGAAGGACCTATATAAATAATTAGATATTTTTAAATATGACAACTTTTTAAAGTGGAGAAACTAAATAGCATATATTTTCATAATTTAAAGAGTTAATTTATTCATAAAACAGAAACAATTATATCATACTTTTAATGGAAAGTACATAGACATATGAATCTACCATATATGATAAACTAGGTTCATAACAAACTGGGTTGCTAGTGGTTCTGCCACCTACTTAGCTGTTCTTAGCATGGCACTGTATCAAAATTTACAAATTTTTATAGGTAATATGAACAAAAATTTAATGACGAGCAAAGGTTATAGCTATCTTACTAAACTTTTTCTCTGGCTCTCCTTGTGTGGTTGGATATTATTGCTCTGATCATGAGAGGAAACAAATCGCTGGTGAATAATATTTTCTTTACCATTCAATAATTCGTGTACAAAACCTATTAAGAAACCAACTCATAACTGTTTCAATAGCTTGAATTGGATACTAACATTTCGAAACAGGTAATTTTCTCCACGTTAAATATTTTTACTTTTCACTTTCACGCTCCCTATGAGATGCTGAAGGAAATTATCTTGCTTCTCAATCCATGTGTTACTACGTTATCTTCCCCAAAGGTTAAAGAATGCAATAATTCGCGTCATGAAGCAATTAAAACATTGAAGAATGTATTATCCCTTTTCGTGAAATAATAAAGAGCTGACACGAAAAAGGGAAAAAGAAAAAAACGAAACAAATTGAGTTGAGACTCTTGTTCTGGTTTTGCAGTTGTAGAAGTTGGAGGTGCATCACTCACAGCACAGTCACAAAGGACTGCCAACAAATTAAAGAAAAGCCAATATCATGATACTTATTTTTATTTATTATAAAATAAATATAAAATTGATCTTGTAATTTTTGTTTACTAGTACATAATTATATATTTTAAAAGAAATAGTATTGTCATTTTTTTTTAATTTAAAGAGCGTATTATAATTTTGTTTAAAATAAATTTTATTATCTATTGTTAATTTTGTTCTTCTCATTTTATCTTTTATTTTATATGAGTTTTTAGGTAGTTACTTTAATTCTTAAGAGTAGTATTAAAGGTAAGTTGTTACTTATTTACTTAATTGTATTATTATTATTTTGTTGTTGCAGTCATTAGAAAACTATTGAAAATAATATTTGTTTTGTAATTATAATTAATCTGATCTTTCACATTAAAAAATAATTATTATTGTTATTTGATATAAAATGTGCTAGTGTGATAGTACATGTTTAAAAAAAGTTTTAGCAAAAAAATACTTAGTATTTAAACATATTAATTTGTGACTCACCATTTTCTAATAAACAATATTATTCATAGTAAAAATTGTATAAGTCAGTTAAAATCATGACAACAAAATATGAAATAAAGTTCAATGTGAATAATTTGTCACTATAAAAATTGAAGATGAAAATAATTTTGGAAAAATATAATTGTGTTAATGCAATTAGAGAAAGACCCGTAAACATCACAGATCAAATGTGGAATGAAATTATTAATAACAACGCTATAACAAAACTATAGTTAGTATTATTAGATGCGATTTTATATAACACTGCGGAGAAGGGTACAACAAACTCTCATCAAATTGTACAAGATTAAGTCACTCCATATAAGAATATTCTTGAAGATAAAAGTTTATACTCTTTTAAATAAGTGAATTCACATCATCAACGAATCACATCAACAATTTAAATATATTGTTTATCCAACTTTCAATGGCAAATTTCAATATAGTTAAAAATTAACATGTGAAACTTATACTTCAGAGTTTACAAAATTCGTATAATCAATTTGCCATCAATGTAACAAATAATAATATTGATGAACATTTACACTTTGAGAATGTTGTCAGAGTTATTGTTTACAAAAATCCAGACGAAAAAGTAAGGTGAAAAGTTTGAATTAAGCATAAGCTTTGATGATGATGATAATAAGATGTAGATCAATGGAATATCACTTTAGTGGGAGTCAAAATATGTGTGGATTAAATTTTTTAGGAAAGAATAATCTCATTAACTACCATTGGGACAAAAGAGGACATATCAATAAAGATTATTGACTTAAAGTAACATAAATTTAAGTTTATTATTGAAACGACCAAGATGAAACACATATTAAACTTAATTTATTTTTATATGTTTGAATGGTCAATAGTATCCCCAAGAGAGGTCAAATATTTTGTATAAATAATAATTATTACTCTATAAGATTATGAGTGTCTACATAAAAAAAAATGTTATATTTTCAAAGTTCAAGAAACAACTCGAATCTAACATCCGGAAGGACAATTTCTTCTATTATAATAGTGTGAATAAGTATTTTTTTGTGAGATCTCACTACCCACCAGGTTAGTAGGGATACAAATATTATTTTTCTTCAAAGTGAACTTTGAGAGAAAATTGATATGCTCAAACTATAAAACTTAAAGGAAAAAGACTTGGTTTGCGAGTTAACTAAATCTCTATACAAGTTAAATTGGATATCCAAATGTTAATACAAATATATTTTATTATTTAAAAATAGTCTTGATTATAACTCGTTGAATATAAAGAAAATATAGTTTGGAATTAATTTCCCTTGTGTATAAATCACACATAGGGTGGTCTATTTATAGTAGAGAAATACAACTAAAAGAGTAGCTGAAAGTAACAGAATAAACAGAAGATATTGTTTGATATTGTGGTTACCAATATCTAACAATATCTTAACAATATCAAATAATATATAAACAATATCTAACACTCCCCCTCAAGCTGGAGCATACAAATCGTATGTGCCAAGCTTGTTACAAATATAATCAATTATAGGACCCAGTAAAGATTTAGTAAAAATATCTGCTAACTGATCACTTGAGTTAACAAACTCGGTCTTGATATCTCCGGACATAATCTTTTCTCGAATAAAATGACGAGTCAATCTCAATGTGTTTGGTCCTCTCATGAAAGACGAGGATTAGAACTAATATGAAGAGCGGCTGATTGTCACACACAAGTGTCATTTGAGTGACATCTCTAAATTGTAACTCTCTAAGCAATTGCTTGAGCCAAACAAGTTCACGGGAAGGCTGAGGCCATAGCTCTATATTCTGCTTCGCACTAGATCTTGCCACAACACTTTGTTTCTTACTTTTCCATGAAATCAAGTTACCACCAATGGAGACACAATATCCGGATGTAGATCTTCTATCCGAAGGAGATCCTGCCTAATCGGCATCCGAGTAGCAAACAACTCTTGTATGGTTATTAGAAGCATATAACAATCCTTTTCCAGGAGATCCTTTAATATACTTCAAGATACGAATGATCTGCATTCCAATGATCTTCACATGGTGAATTAAGAAATTGACTTACCACACTGACTGCAAAGGAAATGTCGGAACGAGTAAGCTGTAAGATAATTCAATTTTCCAACCAATCTTCTATACTTGCTCGAGGATCGGATATAGGCTCCCCCGATTTGGTAGAAGTTTAGTATTGGGATCCATGGGTGTATCAACGGACTTTGAACTCATCAACCCAGTTTCTTCCAAAATATCTATGGCATACTTCCTCCGAGATATAACAATACCATCATTGGACTGTGCTACCTCAATACCCAAGAAATATCTAAGTTTGCCAAGATCTTTGGTCCGAAAATGGTGACAAAGATGTTGTTTCAAGCGAGAGATGCCATGGTTGTCACTACCTGTAAGAACAATATCATCAACATATACTATCAAGTAAACACATCCAGCACTCGAGTGTCGATAAAAGACAGAATGATCTGATTCACACCGAGTCATACCAAATTGTTGAACAACCTTGCTAAACTTTCCAAACCAAGCCCTAGGAGACTGTTTTAGGCCATATAGGGATTTGCGAAGATGACATACCATCCCGGAAGACTCCCCTAAGCAACAAACCCGGGAGGTTGCTCCATATATATTTCTTCTTGCAAATCACCATTGAGGAAAGCATTTTTAACATCCGAGTTGATAAAGAGGCCATTGTTGAAGAGCAGCCATGGCGATAAATAAACGAACGAAGCCATCTTTGCCACAGGAGAAAAGGTATCTCCATAATCCAACCCAAAAATTTGAGTATAACCTTTGGCCACAAGACGAGCTTTGAGGCGATCAATAGTACCATCGGGTCCAACTTTGATAGCAAACACCCACCTGCAACCAACAACAGATTTCCCAGACGGTAACGGGACCAATTCCCAAGTTCCACTATTATGAAGAGCACTTAGTTCATCTAACATGGCCTGACGCCAACCAGGATGGGCTAAAGCTTCACGGACAGCTTTTGGAATGGTCACGGAAGAAATAGAGGAAAGACATGTATAAAAAGGTAATGACAGTCGATGATAACTCAAAGCAATATAATGGGGAGAGGGATTACGTGTAGAACGAATACCTTTTCGGAGGGCAATGGGAAGGTCGGACTCATGTGTCGGATCCGGAGGAGACGAGTAGTTGGCACTTGAGTAGAGTCACATGGTGGTGGTTGTGATTGGTTTCGAGAACTATAAATCGAAGAGGCGGTGGAGAAGAAGCTAAGCTGCGGAGCAGAAACTAATGGTGAAGAAGACACAATTAGAGGGTCACAAACAACATGAACATTAAATGTATTAGGAGTGTTGACAAGATTGGATGGAGACAGAGGTGAAGTTTGACTTTTAAAATAAAGAGACAACTCATCAAAGGTGACATCTTTTGACACAAAATAACGGTTAAGAGAAGGAGAAAAACATTTGTATCCTTTTTGTGATCTTGTAAACCCTAAGAAAACACATTTATGTGATCTAGGAGAAAGCTTGTCCGGACCGAATTGAAATTATGAACAAAACATGTAGACCGAAAACTTTCGGAGGTAAAGGATGAAGTGGTTCATGAGGGAATAAAATGGAATGAGGTATTTTATTATCTAAAACCGAAGAAGGCATGCGATTAATGAGATAACATGCGGTAAGAAGAGCATCACCCCAAAAATGTTGAGGAACATCTCCATGAATTAAAAGTGTGCGAGTTGTTTCAATAAGATGTCTATTTTTACGTTCGACTACACCATTTTGTTGAGGTGTATAAGCACAAGAAGTTTGATGCAAAATACCGTGAGAAGCCATGAATTGTTTAAAAGAATGAGAAAGATATTCACGGCCATTATCACTACGCAAAACTCTAATAGAAACACCGAACCGAGTTTGAATTTCATTAAAAAAAGTTTGAAAGATATGAAATAATTCGAACGATTTTTCATCAAAAATAACCAAGTGCATCCGGAATAATCATCAATGAAAGTAACAAAGTATTGAAAACCTAAAGTAGACTTAACGCGGCTAGGTCCCCAAATGTCGAGTGAACCACGGCAAAAGGGGACGAAGCACCACGTGTGAAACTACGAGGAAAGGAAGTACGACTATGCTTGCCTAATTGACATGACTCACACGCCAAACTAGATAAGTTAGACAAGGCGGGGACAAGTTTACGTAACTTGGCAAGGCTTGGATGACCTAA
The DNA here is from genome assembly GCA_963425845.1 of Sphenostylis stenocarpa. Classification (NCBI taxonomy): domain Eukaryota; kingdom Viridiplantae; phylum Streptophyta; class Magnoliopsida; order Fabales; family Fabaceae; genus Sphenostylis; species Sphenostylis stenocarpa. The sequence continues at coordinate 5,562,860 of OY731399.1, read as the reverse complement.
CCGAGCATGAAGAAGAGAGGAGACTCCATAACTGTACTAACATGTGTAGAGGGACGGAGATAATAAAGACCATGAGACTCACATCCTGTGCCAATCACCCGTTTCGAACTCCGGTCCCGTAAACACACGAATTGTTGGTAAAAGTAACAACACAATCAAGAGAACGAGTTAGACGACCGATGGACAACGAGGTTAAAAGGAGACCCGGGGACATAAAGAACATTATCAATGGTTAAAGAAGGAAAGAGTTTAACCGTTCCAACACCATGAGATGATACTCTAGAGCCATCGACCGAGTGTAACGAAGGTAAATGATTAGGAGAGGATAAAGAGGAGAACAAAGATTTGTTACCGGTAATATGATCAGTGGCTCTGAATCAAAAACCCAAGGACCAGGAGAAAATGATTGGGTCGGACCGACAGAAATATGTATTTGTATGTGTGACGGATATAGTGGAACTAGAAGATCGTTGATCCTTATACCATTCGAGAAATTTGTTGAACATAGCGGACATGTCGGATGCAACGAGAAGAAGGAAGATCCCCTACGAGATAAAGGTGGGGAAAGATTGGTCCGAACAACTACGACGGATCGAGGAGAACGACCATGTAATGTATAACACTTGTTAATCTTGTGACCTAGCTTGCCACAATGTTCACACTTAGGACGCCGTTTTTCCTGTTTGCGAGGGCGAGCCCGGTCATCACGATGGGATGTCAACACAAAAGAATCGTTAACAAAATTGGAAATAGTGGAAGAAGTCATGAAAAGCGGGAGAACAAACCCCGACCGAGACAAGCAAAATCATATGTCACCGGTAAAAAAAATGAAACTCCGGCGAATTCTCCGACGACGGCGGACCCGATGACTCGCTCCAGTGGCACGTGATGACGATAACGTGAACTAGTACACTAGGTAAGTTCCCGGGAAAGAGAGGTGGGTCACTAATGAACACACTTAAATACCAAGTCTTTCCTTGCCGGAACTTTCCTAAACATGCACTTTCACACTACCAAATAAAATTCAATGACAAAGATAATTCTTTTCGATGTGGAGGATCGGTTTACCGGCAGCGGTGGGGCGGCTCTAGCGAGCGGTGGGGCGGCTCCAACGAGTGGACAAAAGGCGGAAAAAAAATTCAAGATAACCTTAAGCTCTAGATACCATGTTGAATATAAAGAAAATATAGTTTGGAATTAATTTCCCTTGTGTATAAATCACACATAGGGTGGTCTATTTATAGTAGAGAAATACAACTAAAAGAGTAACTGAAAGTAACAGAATAAACGAGAAGATATTGTTTGATATTGTGGTTACCAATATCTAACAATATCTTAACAATATCAAATAATATATAAACAATATCTAACAATAACAAACTATTTTGAGACTATTGTACTTTTACAATAGGTTTGATGTAAATGATTTTATCAATCTGTCGTTGTATGTGGATATATGTTAGTAGTAAGTCCCAACAAAATTTAAATTCAGGTTTTAAAGACACAGTTGTCTTGAAAGCATGATATGAAGGATTAGGAACCAATAAACAAAAGTTTAGGAATACAATGTCACTGGAGCATAAAAAAATAAGAAAGTTTTGTTTTATCATAAACATTAAGGTTTTGCAGTGCTTTAACGAGACAATAGAGTAAACTAGTTTATACACAAATTTCTATCAAGTAAGTTATCCTTAAATATAAATCATAACAATACAACAAAAATGATGAAAATGCATTGAGTACTGTATATCAACAACGAAAAATCTTATAAATATCATAATCAAGTACAAACCATACATTACATAAACAATAAGAATAATTAGTAGATACATCAAAAATCATAATAGAGAATATGAATATTATTATTAAAAGGATTTTTATCAATATTTTGAGATTGAAAAAAAATAAAGGAAAGAAATGTCACCTTATGAAAACTATATATTTATGCTTATGTTTTATATTATAAAAAATACATAATTTATCTTATAAATTATTTAATATATTTTTATTCTTTTTTATATTATATTAATATATTGGATAGTTGTTGGGTTGTTTTATTTTTTTATAATATATTATTATCATATTATATTAAAAATATTATAATTTATTCTTATAATAAATTTATATTATCTATTATCGTTTTTAATTCTCTATTATCGTATTTTTTTATTTTTTATTTTTTTAAGTGAGTTTATACTATTATTCTCATTACTGGCATTACAACTGTAAAGAAAAATACATAAAAAAAATCTAAAAAGTATTCGTTGACGTATAGAAAAGGAAAGCAGGTGGATAGAGTTTAAGATTTTGAGGAAAGATGTGCATCAAATGTACGATGTTAATGTTGATTTTGTTTAAAAAGGGCAAATGTGTTAACCTCAATATTTTTTCACTACTCTTTAGATGTTTTTGTTTTTCTTGTATTATTTTAGAATTTTTTTTCATTTATTAATCTTACGATTTTTTTTGTTACTTGCATTATTGTTCGTCCTAATCTAATTTCTCATAATGCAATTCATGATAATATTAATCTAAATTGTTCTCGTGTTAATAACATAAATGTATTGACATATTCGTTTTAATATTTGTTTTTTCACTAATATATATAAATAATATGTTCTTACCTTTTATAATATAATATTATTTTAATCAAATATATAAGAGAAAAGAAATAAATATATAATACATATAAGAAGTAAAAGAAAATGAGATATATATGTATAAAAGTGAAAAAATATTTATAAAAAAATCAATAATCCAAAATAAAAGCACACATTAAAATATGTGTTTCCACTGGTTTATTTAAAAATAAAATAGAAAAATATCTATCAGAAACAAAAGGATATATGTTATTTACTTTTAAATATAAAAAATAAATAAATATATATTTATAAATTAAATGGATGCATCTCATTAACGTGAGATTTTGAAAGTTAAGTGTAATGTTCTCTTTAATTATTGTCTTTTAAGAATTGAAAAGATACTAAACCAACAAAATTTATGTTCAAATAAAAAATAGGTAAATTAAACTTACCTTTCTTTAAATTACGCCAATCTCATGTTTTTCTATATATTTAGTATATTTTAATAAACGAAGTAACACTCACTCTTTCATTTTACTTAAAAGTAACACTAGTTAACTTTAAATAAAAGAGGAATAATAATAAAAATAACCCTTTAAAAAAATTAATTAATATTCTATAAAAATTTGAATGATTTAATTATAGGATGATTATTCTAATTTTTTTAATTAATTTTTTTCTTAGATAACATTCCCACGATGATGTACCATGTAATGAAGAATACATGTTTTATCCTCTCATATGTGAAAATTTGTGCATGAAATACACGATATTGATGTTGATTCTTTTAAGAAGCAGAAAGAAAATATCCTCAAGAATTTTCCGCTACTCTTTTCAATGATTTTTTTTCTAGTATTATTTTTTTTTCATTTGTTAATCCCACAATTATTTTTTCTTACTTGCATTGTTGTTACTCCTAATCTAATTTCCCATAACATTAATTTGTTGTCATGTTAGTAATATAAATGATTTACATATACCCTTTGATGTTGTATTTTCACTGGTATATATAAATGATATTTAATTTTTTATAACTCATTTATGTTACTACTTCTTATAATGTAATTTGATTTTTATCAAACATACAGGAGAAGAGAGGAAAAAAAAATGTATAAAAAGTAAAAAGAATGAGATATACCTAAAAAATAGAGAAAAAATTAATAATACAAAAAATAAAAATCATATATGCTATCTTTTCATTAGTTTATTTTAAAACTAAATATAAAAATGTTTATTAAAACTAAATAATATACATATTATTTTATTTTAAACCAGAGAAAGATAAATATATATTTATAAATAAAATGGATGCTTCTCCTTAATATGAGATTTTGAAAGTTAAGTGTAATTTTTTCTTAAATATTGTCTCTTAAGAATTAAACAAAAAATAAACCAACAAAATTTATGTCAAACTAAAAATTAGGTAAATTACACTTACCTTTCTTTAAATTACGTTAATCTCATATTTAATTTTTTCTAGATATTTAATATCTTTTAATAAACAAAGTAACCCTCACTCTTTAATTTTACTTAAAGTTAGCATACTCATTAAAAATTAAATTTAAAAGGAATTAAAATAAAAAGTAAAACTTTAGTAAAATAATTAATTAATGTTTTATAAAAAAACTAATAATTTAATTATAGAACAATTACTCTCATTTTTAGTTAATTTTTTCTTAGATAACATACATTCCCCAGATTATGTATATCATGTGATGAAAAATACATGTTTAATCCCACTCATATGTGAAAACTTGATAAATTACTATCATAAACAAAATTAGTCTCTTATCCAAAGAATTAGGAAAAATCTAAAGAAATATTTTCTAAATTGAATATTCACATTCTTTTAATAAAGTATCAATCGTACTTTTAGCTTGTTAAAATTATTATCTGTATTTAATATCAGTCAATTTAAGCATATATTTTATAATTCTTTATTTTTTTACATTAAACTAATGTTTTCCAAGAAATATATTTTTATAAAATAATTTGTAATTTTGTGATAATATAATTTTCATGGTATTATTGATATATAATAATTAAACATTCATTTTGTTTAATTCGGTACTTTAACTTTTAAGATTTAAAGCCTTAATTTATTTTTATAATATTTAACACAAAACAATAAAGATGAGTATCATTTTATTCAAATTTAAATATAAGAAAGTAAATATCTAATTAAAAGATAAATAAAATATAAGCATATTTACTAAAATAAAAAAATAAAAAAATTGCGAATCTCGTTTACCTAAATGCAAGAAAATTTAGAGTGGAATGGATAATTAAGATCAGGGTGGATTTTATATTATTATGAGGTGCGCGCCAAAATTGTAACAATTTCCCGCGTTCTCTTCAAAACCTAGGGTAGCAGCGTCGTCTTCTCTACCAGAAAATCACACACACTAACTCTTCACATTGCTCAGAGATCGAGAAAGACATAGAGATGGTGGACGAGGAGCCAGTAAGCGGAAGGCGAAGGTCAAGGGGACCGGAGGCCACCGCTCGCAGTGAAGCGTTGGAGCGTCTAAAGGCTCGCCTCCAAGGCGGTCGTCGATCCGACGGCACTGGGCCCCAAATCAGGTTAGAAAACCCTATCTACGACACTGTCCCTGAGGATGAGTACAACGCCCTCGTCGCTAAACGCCGTGAACAGGCGCGCTCCTTCATCGTCGACGATGAAGGAATCGGATACGGCGATGAGGGCGAGGAAGAGGACTGGTCTCAAGCTGGATTCACTCTCTCCTCCGATAAATCCGAAGGCGAATCGGAGAGACCGAAGCGGAAGAAGGTCGAGAAGAAGGATCCCCAGCCAAAACGTCCTTCTTCGTCGCTCTCCGCCGCTGCAGCCATGATGGGAGGGCAGAGGCTGTCTTCCATGTTCACTTCTTCCGTTTTCAAGAAGAGCAGAGACGACAAAGCCTGCGAGAGCATCGTCGACGATGTTATCGCTGAATTCGCTCCGGACGAGACCGATAGACTGAGGCGCAGAAGAGCGCAAGGGAATTCCTCTTCGTCTTCCATTTCCGTTGCAAACAATACTTTGCGTGTTAACAACACATATAAGGATAAGCCTTCTGCTGATATGATGGGAGGTTTTTCTTCATTGTCGGAAAATGGTGACGCGGAGTCTGTTAAGGTAATTGTTGATAGCGATGGTTTTGAGTCGGGGTTTGAGCAAAAGAGCGAGGTGGTTAGTCAAATCGAAGATTTCGGGCGTGGAAGTTCTGAAAATGGACTGGCACCGATGGTGGAAGCTGATGATTGTAAAATTATTGAAGGCATGGTTGAGGAGAAAGAGGTGAAGAGTTTTGAAATTGAAGTCAAAGCAGGTGCGAAAAAGGAGGTGTTCACTTTGAACGCGAAGGTTAAAGAGGAGGAGGATCCTGCATTGTTTGCGACTGCTGGTTGGAAGGAAGCAATGCGCGATGCTGGTGGCGTCGATGTTGCTGTTTCGAAGGATGCTTTGCATAACCAACAACACTCAGAGTTTGACCTGGAGGAAGATGGATCACTGCCTTTCTATATATTAGATGCCTACGAGGAGTTTTATGGGGAAAATAGGGGCACCCTTTATCTGTTTGGGAAGGTACATTTACACGGCAGATTATCGTATTTCATAGTTTTTCTGTTATTTATTTATTTATTTTTGCCTTTTCATCAATGGTACATCATGCTACTTTACTTTCTTTAACCCATTAGATTTTACGTGTAGAAGAAAACCCATAAGGTTTAGATTTTCTGTTGTCAAGTTTTCATTAGCATGGTTAGTGTCAACTGGCAAAACCATAATTTGAAGTTTACTATTATTTCTATTTTTATTATTATTGAAACTTGATTTTGTATTATGGACTTGGCCAATGGAAGGTTGAGTTGTTAAACAGTCGGTTGCTCATTGCTGGTAGTGACTATGGTTTTGATAATTTGCATTCTCAACTTTGGTTTAAATTCAGGTTAAAACAGGGGATTTGTATCAGAGTTGCTGTGTTATTGTGAAGAACATGCAAAGGTGCGTCTATGCAGTTCCTAGCCGACCTTTGCATCGGACTGAAGAGATGACTAGTCTTGAAAGAGATGCCCAGGAGTCTCGAATTTCTTCTGCAGATTTATTTAAAAAGTTGCAAGTAAGTTTATAATTTGATCTCCGGTACACATGTATATAATATATGCTTTTGTTTTTATTTATTTATTTTAATTTATACCCTATTTTTATTGGTTTCTGGCTTGTCACATTTTTTGTTCAAATTGTAGGATGCAGTGTCTGATGTGAAGAACGAGATAGCACAGCATTTGGTGAATTTGGATGTTTCTAACTTCAGCATGGCACCTGTTAAGGTTTGCTGATTACATAGTTTCTGATGTCTCGGAGTGCATAAATGAGTTATATGATGCTTTTGTGCCACGTGGATGCATTGATTTTTCTTTTAATTCTGATTCCTTGCTCATTTTTGCAGAGGAAATATGCATTTGAACGATTTGAAATTCCTGCAGGTGAAAATTATGTCGTAAAAATCAATTATTCATTCAAGGTAAACATTTAGATCCATCTACATCCTGAAGGAAACATATGAAAAATGTTCAAAATATAACTTTTGATATGTACCGAAGTTATTTTAAAGACAACTATAAACTCCAAATCTGTCCCTTCTCTAGTTAAAGGCATTCTCTAGAGTTTGTTTCGCTAGTGCAATTTTTTTTGAATTTATTTTTCAATATATTTACCACTGCAGGATCCTGTACTTCCAGTAGATCTCAAAGGAGAAAGTTTCTGTGCTCTCTTAGGAACTGGTTGCAGGTAATACAAGTATTCAAAGACTATCCTGGGTGACGTTTTGATAGACCGATTGTTAAAGAAATAAACACAATATAGAACACTGTAATCATATACAATACAACATCGCACTTGCTGTCCCAGAGACTGAAGTCTCCTACTGAGAGTATTCTCTGTCCTCAAACTACGAATAACTTCACACGCCCCAATTACACAGCCTTCTATCAGATATATACTCCTAATGCATAACCACAAGCAGTTATTTTCTACAAAAAACTTTTATCCTAGAGTCATTAAAAAAGATCTGTTTTCTAAGCAGTTTTTTTTTCTACAAATATCTGTCTCTTGTTTTGTGATGATAACAACATTCAACTTTAAGGATGATTATTGAATGGACTTTCTTGGAGATAATACTTGGAGAGTAATCTGGCAGAACCTTGGAGATTTCTTTTTGTGAAGATAAAATAATTTTCTCCGAAACTATTCATTCCAAATACGTGCTGCATCAATAAGCAGAATATTACACTGTTTTTATTCTTATTTTGTTGTGAGGATTGAGGAGCTGACTTAACTCTAGAGACTAAAAGCCTATTTTATGGTAACAGAAACATGAAAATTTGTATTTTTTAAATTGTTGAGTTCCCAAGTATTTGACTAGTATCATGCAATGGGTTTTATACTGATATCAGCCACTCTTGTCATGAGTGTCCATAAATTGAACATTTATCTTGTTAGACAAACATTTGAACTAACTATTACAATGTGCAGTGCGCTCGAGCTTTTTCTGATTAAACGGAAGATAAAGGGGCCTTCATGGCTACAGGTTTCTAAGTTTTCTATGAGCTCATCTTCCCGAAGGGTGAGATTATTAAGTTGTGCGTCAAATTGAAGTAATGTATATGACTTGTCCTTTATTCCATATACAGGCCACCTTGTTTTAATCCAAGCATCTTGTTTGTGCTTACAGGTTAGCTGGTGCAAATTTGAAGTGACCGTTGACTCACCTAAACACATAAGAACTTCAGCTCCTTCAAAAATCACTTCTAAGATTCCTCCGGTGGTTGTTGCAGCGATAAACTTAAAAACCATCATAAATGAAAAACAGAACATAAATGAGATTGTATCAGCATCAGTTGTCTGTTGCAACATGGTTAAGGTTGTTTTTGGGTCCTTTTTTAGTGTTTGCTTACCATCACTTTGGGTTTCTTATGCATTGAATGTTCAAATAACTGTCCCCGAGTATCTGGTCCTATCAGTATGCACTTATTGACTGTTTTAATATTTACTATCAAATTTTAAGATATTCGTTAGTAGATAGTTCACCATTTTAGATGGAGTTGCAGTGGAAGTATGATCAGCAGTAACCTTCTCTGTTTGACTTTTTAGATTGATACCCCTATGATGGCTTCAGAGTGGAGGAGACCGGGAAGATTGACCCATTTTACTGTTGTTCGTAAACTAGACGGGAGTATATTCCCTATGGGATTCAACAAGGAGGTTACAGACAGAAACATAAAATCTGGTTCAAATATTCTCTGTGCTGAAAGCAGGTAGAGATATTTCAAGATGGTTTGTTCTTTTCTGCATGACTATGTTATTCTGAATTTGAATATAATGTCTAAATATTGTGAAACTTTTATTGGAAATTATAATCGGTTCTAGGCTTGACCTATCTAATAATTTGTTTTCAGTGAAAGAGCTTTGTTGAACCGCTTGATGTTAGAATTACACAAGTTGGATAGTGATGTTCTTGTTGGACATAATATTTCTGGATTTGACTTGGATGTTCTTCTCCACAGATCCCAGGTGGGAATTTTGGCTTTGCCTCAAACAATTTCTTGTTAATTATTTGACTTTTCACAAATAAATCAAATTTTGCATGTTTCCTTTCGTCTTATTCCTCATGGTCAAATGGGTGGTATATGCTGATAAAGTAATGGCTGATATATGGATGAAAAATAGTTTGTTTAGGTGGTTTGAGCAATTGCATCAATAAGGAATAAAATCATTCTCACGGGCGGTAAAATAGTATGAAAATTACATGAAGACCAAAATTACTTAGGCAGAATTTGATTATGAAGAGGTTACATTGGGAAGATGGTCAGTAGAAACTGTGGTTGCATTCACACAATATTAAATGGAAAGTTATAATTCATTTGTAAGTCTGAATTTGTCCTGAAGAAACATGTAACTATTTTGCAGTTTTTTCAGCCCGACATTTTTGTGGTAATTTTAAAAATATTGTGATTGCTGTCTAACTGTTGAATGGACAAAGTTTTCCATAATTTTTTCTGTTAGACTCATTGGCTGATGCATCAGTTCATGTTTCCTGAATCAGTATTATCAAGAAATGAAAACTATATTTTCAGTCAGTTGTTTTCAGTTTACTGTTTTATTTTTTAAGCTTAAAGCTTTATACCGAATTTCTATGTACTGTTGTTTTGGGGTTTTCATCATCTGTGCAAGGAAGTAAGTTCCATTGCCCCTAAATGGCCCATACTATAATTTAAAGTCCATTACGCTTTTTTAAACAAAAATCTGCTGCATTCCATCCGACTTGCATTTATACACTTAGTGCTACACCTAAAAGCACCTACAAAAAATTATGCAGGCTTGCAAAGTAGCAAGCAGCATGTGGTCTAAGCTAGGTCGACTCAACCGATCGACAATGCCTAAACTTGGACGAAGAAGCAAGGTTTTTGGTTCTGGAGCAGATCCTGGTATCATGTCTTGCATTGCTGGCCGGCTTCTTTGTGATACATACACATGTTCCCGTGACCTATTAAAGGAGGTAAAATAATCGTTGAGAACTCGCATTGAGCAGGACTTGCGGTTTTTGCTTCTTAGTAACCATCGTCATTATTGGTTCTTCCAGGTTAGTTATTCTTTAACTCACCTTGCAAAATCACACCTGAACAAGTTTAGAAAGGAAGTTGCTCCACATGAAGTTCCAAAAATGTTCCAATCAGCAGAATCCCTAATGGAGCTTGTAAGTTCCAATATACTCAAACAACTCTATTTTTTTATTGTGGAGAACTATTTGAAGTGCTTGTTTTGCAATGTTAACTGTGGATTTTTTTTTTCAAAAAATGTACACTTCAGTATCATGGAAGCTTTTTGTTTCAGTTAATTATATATTCTGCAATGGTTTGCACTCACAAATATTGAACTACGATGCTTGCATTGTTAATGTTAGTAACAATTTATTTACCATAAATGATATTTTTGACATTATGAGTAGATTGGAGTTGAACTTGATAGTGATTTTGGGATGAGTTGTTGAAACTTGAATAATTTGTAGTGTACAATATTTTAATGACTATAATGAACAACTGTTATGGGATCTTGTCAACTTATATGATATTGCAAAATATTCGTGTGGGTCAAAGAATTTACCTTTTTCATTTGGAATATTTGATTGATTAAACAAATATTTAGTTTATTTGCTTCTATGCTGACTGTCATAATGTTCTTCACTTGTGCAGATTGAATATGGTGAAACAGACGCATGGTTGTCTATGGAACTCATGTTTTATTTAAGTATTCTTCCGCTGACACGTCAGCTTACTAATATAAGTGGTAATCTGTGGGGGAAAACTCTTCAGGTGAGCCCCCTTTGTATTTACTTTCTAGCTTGATTTGATATTAGACATGAGCTAACAGCAGAGGCCAACAACTAATGTTTTTTAGTTTATTACTTCAGGGTGCTCGAGCACAGAGAGTTGAGTATCTTTTGCTGCATACATTCCATGCAATGAAATATATGGTGCCAGACAAGTTCTCAAACTATGCAAAAGAAACAAAATTGACGAAACGTAGAGTAACTAATGATGTTGAGGATAGCAATTATGATGTAGATATTGACGATGCAAACTATGACAATGATGCTTCCGAAGCAGATAATAAGAAAAGCAAAAAGGGTCCTTCATATGCTGGGGGACTGGTTTTGGAGCCAAAGAAGGGTCTATATGACAAATATATATTGCTTCTGGATTTCAACAGTCTTTATCCTTCTATTATTCAGGTGGACGTCGTTGTTTTTCAAAATATGCTTGGTTTGCTTTGTCCAATTCGTTACATGTGGCAATTTGTTACATTTTCTACCGTTCGCAACTTACTGAATTAAATTGCAGGAGTACAATATCTGCTTCACAACTGTTGAAAGATCTATGGACGGATCTTTTCCACGTCTACCATCTAGTAAAACAACTGGAGTCTTGCCCGAGGTAAATATGCACAGATATACAAATAATTTAATTTTTTAAATCATTTTGAGCTTGAAGTTTTTTATCAGTTTTTTTTCTATGTTTTGTATGATTTGGATATGAAGTCCTACCAAATTATATTCCCTGATTTAATAAAATTACAACTTTTACAAATTAGTTACCTTTTCTCTGTATGGAACTTATTCCAATTAAGCTTTACATTTGTTGTCAGTGATGCATTTATCCTGAAGTGCTTTATTTATTCTCAACAGGAGGCTGTGTCTCTTACTTGGTTACGTTTGGATAGGGTGTTTTAAGATTTTTAGATTATTTTTACCTTGATAACTGCGATGTAAGTGGATTTTCAAGAGTTATCTCCATCTTGTTTGTTTCCACCTTGGTTGCTGTTCTTGTTTACGTGAAAAACCAGTGTTGGAAAATTATAATTCAACAGTATTTTTGTTTTTCTAAAAGCTATGAAATTAGTAAAGGATGGCCAATCAAGTTGCCATGTTTGTTTCAATGGAAAGTGATGTAGAACGTGATGATAATTAGACTAGAGAGAACAATCTACTTTTTCTGTAATTTCAAGCATCACAGTGAATAATTTTCTGCGTCCAAATAGGATTTGATCACCTATGATTTGACATATTCTTTGCTATTACGGAATGAGGTACACAACCGTAAAAGAAAATCACTGTAAGTATCGTAAAGTAGTAGCACGGCAAGTAAGGGCAAGCCATGGCTGTTTATTTCACCTACAAAGCACATTTATTTCGAAACAGCATTTTATGACAATTCATTTTAAATTGCTTCACAATAAACTATCCTGTCTAAGCATTCCTTGTGTAAACACACTTTAGTTTTTGCACAAGGGGACCATCAAGATCCTAGAATATTTATTTACTTTGTTCACGTAAGTAAAAGTGGCATGTCTGTTTTTCATGCGGTTTATCAATATATTTAAAAATTTAGATTACTTATTAATGTACAAGGCTATTTTCATTTTCCCTCCTGTAGACTACAAAGTTTGGATGCGTGTATAATTGAGTATGTTTGTTGTGCTAGGTGCTAAAAAATCTGGTCGATCGGAGGAAAAAGGTAAAGTCATGGATAAAGAATGAAAAAAAGAAGAATGACAAAGCTGATCCTATTAGAGTTCAGCAACTGGATATTCAGCAGCAAGCACTGAAGCTTACTGCAAACAGGTATTATTATTTATCTTTTTCTCGCATCTTCCAATATTTAATGTCATTCTTTGTTCTGTGTTAAATTTTAATAGTGTGTGATGCAGTATGTATGGGTGCCTGGGATTTTCCAATTCAAGATTTTATGCTAAGCCATTGGCTGAGCTCATTACTCTACAAGTAAGAATATACTGGCTTATTCTGCGTAACCAGTGATTACTATACTCAAACATATTTCAAATGCTTAAACATTTGCATGTCTATTGATCATACAGGGAAGAGAGATACTGCAGAGTACTGTTGATTTAGTCCAGAATACCTTGAATTTAGAGGTTATCTCTAGTACTTTTCATCTTGGAGTTTTATAGAGTTTGTATATGAATTGTATTTATTTGATATAACTGGTTAATATTAGTTCTTAATTGGTGCACTGTCTGTTGGTTTATAGGTGATCTATGGCGATACTGATTCAATAATGATTTACAGTGGGCTAGATGATATTGAGGAAGCTAATAAAATTGCGCTAAGAGTTATTCAAGAGGTAAGATTTTACTATTAGCTGTGCAAAGCTCTTTTGAGCCTATATACAAAATTCTTGGTGGTTTAGATTTGCATCTTCTTTCCTCTATTCTTATATTGTGCAACATGGTGAGTAAGAGCTTCAACTAGAGTTTTTTTCAGCCTAGTTATCCCCCGATAAAATATATTTGACGATTCTTTTCTCATTTGATTAAAAGATAATTTTGAAGTTGTTTATACTTTCTGGCATGTTTAGTTTGCACCATAATTCTGGCATGTGTGCATATTTCAAGAATAAATGGCGGTTTTCCTTCCTTTTCTTTCCTCATCGATGACCCGGTGATATGTGTTTTCTGGTTTAATTTTGTCATCAGGTCAACAAGAAATATACATGTTTGGAAATTGATCTTGATGGTTTATATAAAAGGATGCTGCTTCTCAAGAAAAAGAAGTATGCAGCTGTAAAGTTGTTGTTTAAAGATGGCACCCCATATGAGGTATGTTTATGATTTCTTATTCTTTTGCATGGTGCAGGATATTGAACGTAAAGGTCTTGACATTGTTAATGCATGGTGCAGGTTATTGAACGTAAAGGTCTTGACATCGTTCGTCGAGATTGGAGTGTATTAGCTAAAGAATTAGGAGATTTTTGCTTGACTCAAATTTTGTCAGGAGGGTATGTTACTTGCCTTTTTGCCAATTTGACTATCTAAGGTGCATGATAACTCACTTTTAGTAACTATTTATATTATGGTTCCCATGCTTACAGGTCATGTGAAGATGTAGTGGAGTCAATCCACAATTCTCTCATGAAGGTAAATTGTGATGTTTTGAAGTATCAGCCATTTGTTTATATTACCTACCATGTGAGTCAAAGACGCTTCCTGGAGCTTTGGGCTCGCTGCTCTTTTGCCCAAAGAGTTGAATGCTATTTTTGGAGTGGTCTAAAATCCCGAATGCTTAGCTGTATTTTCATATTTGATGGGATTAATCGAAGATGTGGAATAGTTATTTTAGTGATCTAATAATCAATCATTGGCGAAAGTTTATTGGAGGATTTTGCTCATGTAAATTTGCCTTTCATTAGAGTTTGATGATTATTTTTCCTGCAAACTAATGGATGTTAATCTTAATACAGATACAAGAAGAAATGAGGAATGGAAATGTACCACTAGAAAAATATGTCATTACAAAGACATTGACTAAACCTCCTGAAGCTTATCCTGATGCCAAGAACCAGCCACATGTTCTTGTTAGTCCTAGCTCTTTTAATTTTTGTTATTTCAAATAGTCTGTTCTATGTTTTCTTTTGCTGTGATCTGCATGATTCTGACTTCTGAGGATGCTTTTTCTTTATCAACGTGTAGGTGGCACAAAGATTGAAGCAACAAGGTTACTCTTCTGGCTGCTCTGTTGGTGATACAATCCCTTACATAATTTGCTATGAGCAGGTTTGTCATTTGTCATTCTCTTCCTATCAAAGGCCAAATAGTGTAACACATAAAAATGTTTTTCATAAAGTATTTGGCGCAGGTTATGAGCTGTCTCAATTTGTATTTGCTTTGATTAGGGCGGTAATTCAGGCAGTGGTGGTGGCATTGCTCAACGTGCTAGACATCCTGATGAACTTAAACGAGAACAAGGGACATGGCTGATTGACATTGATTACTATTTATCTCAACAGGTATCTTATACTGTAGTAGCTAATTTTATGAATAACAATGGCTATCGAGAACTGTAACCTGGTTGAGTATTTTCTTTTTCCTCTTATAGATCCATCCCATAGTATCACGTCTTTGTGCATCAATTCAGGGCACAAGCCCAGAAAGACTGGCTGATTGCTTAGGGCTCGACTCGTCCAAGGTTAAGTATACTACTTCCTAGTTTGTCTCAGCATTCAGATACTGGGTTTTACTTTAATTTTTTGTATGAATTCTCCTGAATTTGAAAGCTATTGCTTTACAGTTTCATCATAAATCAAGTGAAGCTTTAAATGATGATTCTAGAAGTTCACTCTTGTGTGTTGCTGATGATGAGGAGAGGTACGTCTTGGTTTTTAATTTTGGTCCCATTAATTGTCAAAAAAATCTCTTAAATGCGAATATTCACTGCTAATGTGAATATAGAGACTGGTAAAACTTTTTGTTTCAATTCTGAAATTCAGTATTCTTTGCAGAGATTTGAACAAGCTGCAGATTATTTTTACAGTATTTTAGCTTTATCTATTATGCTTTGTTAGATTCTTCCTAAATCCTTGTTATGATTCAACAATTTTTCTGAAGGTCTCCCTATCCATGATTATTAATTAATGAATAGGATATGATAAAATAATTGCAGGTATCGGGGATGTGAGCCGTTGGTCTTGTCATGCCCCAGCTGCTCTGGTACATTTGACTGCCCACCCGTCTTTAAATCTATTTGCTGTTTGTTGGGAAGTGAAAGGCCAACCAACGTACCCCCGGAGGATTCTGACTACAATTTCTGGCGTAAGTTGTGCTGTCCAAAATGCCCAGAAGATGTTAAAATTTCTCCTGCGATGATAGCTAATCAGGTTTGACTAATTTAAGATTCAAGGCATCTCTAAAAGTATTGTTTTTCAACTGCATTTCATCGAGTTTTGACACCAATTTCAGACCCTGAGATTATCTACAATATAGAATATCTGTAGTAACACCTCCTAACATGTTTGTTGGTTTTATTTAGCACAGAATACTATTGGCGAAAATATACTTACAGTTGATTATACTTCATGTCAGGTCAAAAGGCAAGCAGAGATGTTTGTTTTAATGTACTATAGAGGCTTACTGATGGTAAGTTACCTCTCTAATATATTATGAATATTAATAATAGCCTGTGAAAATTAGGTGTCATCATTCTCGGTTGATTTTGCATCCAGTGTGATGATGAAACGTGTAAGCATACAACGCGAAGTATCAGCCTTAGGTTGGTTGGTGATTCTGAGAGAGGAACTGTTTGTCCAAATTATCCTCGCTGCAACGGCCGTCTGCTTAGAAAGGTTTTCACTCCACGAACTTGTTGAACATTAACAGTTGTTTTCATGTATGAATAAATTAACTAAATGCTTAATTGATTTTTCAGTATACTGAAGCAGACTTGTACAAGCAGCTCTCGTATTTTTGCCATGTGTTTGACGCTGTTTCTTGTATAGAAAAGGTACTCACTATATGATGCGACGACAAGATTGATGATAATTTGTTGAAAGCTTACGCAAAACCAATAGGATTTTCAAGATAATTTTTTTAATTATGTTACTTGAGTTAAAATAATGAATAACTGACTATGTAACTTGGTTCATCATTATTAATCAATATTGTTCTTGGACGCGACTCTTCCAGATGGAGGCCAAATCTAGGATAACGATAGAGAAAGAGGTGGTCAAAATTAGGCCGATGATTGATCCAGCAGCTTCAACAGCACAAAAGATCAGGGACCGTTGTGCCTTTGGGTGGGTGAGACTGGAGGATCTAGTCATTACAGTTTAACTTGCAGGTTTGATACCCACCTAAATCCTACATAAGCAAGGGCGTTTTCAGCAGAGTCATAATGAATTATAAATAAATTATCTAATGTGATCGTGTTACAAGCAAGTCTGATTGAGCAAATCATGCTGGCAGAAATAGGGCTCCGATTAAATCTCCTCGCAGTACCTATATTCTAATCTGTTCGTGACTGTGTATATGTTCAGTAAATATGTTCACGTTTATCTTTATTATTTTCAAAGCTCCTCAATTGATTGTATGAGGGGCTATAATTTTACTCTTTAGGGTAAATTTTAGATTATAGTCAATTTAATTCTACAGGAATTGATTTTTTAAGAGGGTTAGATAGTTTTATGATTAATTGCTGTTTGCAATTGTGATTTTGTATTTGTCTAAACCAGACATTGACCTGGGCTAATGCGATGTTACTTTAATATTTATAGGTAAAGTATGATTTGAGTCTGCCGGATTGTATCTTGTAAGAGTTTGTTAATCTATTAACGAGGATAAAGGTAAGGGATAAGAGATTGAGAGAACGCCTGATTTGAAAGGAAAAGGGAATTGAAAGGGGGAAAAAGGTCATAAATGTCAACAAAGTTTATGTAAAACCATCTAACTTCTACAATGTGTCGGTGTTCCTTTTCTTGTATTTGGATTTTCTTCCAAATAGTTGTTTAAAAGCAAGAAGTAAAATAGTATTAACTCTGGAAGACAATAAGTTTTCTAACCTCAAGATATTTAGACTTCTGAAAAAAATTAATACTTTTATATATAAATCAAGTATATTAAATTACATCCGTCTATCAAAAAGTTTGATAACAAAATAAAATTTAGTCACTAACTTTTTAGTCAATTTTCCACACATCATAATTATGGATGTATGTTTATTGTGAGTTAATCACAAGGTAGGGCAATTTCTTTTGCCTGGCCTCAAAAATTTAGATGCTTGCCCATTTATTTTTCCCGTGTTATCGCAACTCCCCAACAGGTGCTTCATTGAGCCACAAGGAATGAATGAAGTCATATAATTTTGCACTCACACTAACCTGCTCAATTTAAAGTGAAAGTATTAGAAGCATTCAAAGATGAAGATGATATAATAATAAAGCATGAGACCTTATACGGAGTTGGGTTGAGTCTCCTCATGTGGTCAGGTCGCATTTCCTCAAGTTGCTGAATGCATCGCTCTCTAATGTCCTTCAAAGGAGGTAGAATTTCTTCCTTTTTATCTTCAACAAATTCACCATATTACAACACAACAATAAAATGATTAAAATCAGATTGCCGCAAACTGCACTTTGTTACATTCTTACCTGAACTCCCAGCACAGTAACACCTTAGAAGCTCCTCTATTTTTTGAGGCACCACATATGCTCTCTTCGATTCTCTAAATGGATGCCGACACAGGATTCTTTCTCCCACCTATCATTATGTTAACAAATATTTATCATTACGTTTGTAAATTACACTTTATATCATCTAGGTAAGATCAACGTAGTCTTCATCAATTTCCCCCTACACCAGACTACTAACTTTTACTGATTTTTTCTCATGAATCAAAATCTGAGTTAAATGTGATGTGAAGATTAATTGTGGCTTATCAACATGTAACAGTTCTCAACCATGTAATAATAATATCTAGTAAATGGCACATGCATAAAAATACCTTGGGAGGGGGTTCATTTTCTCCGGTCAATATGTCTACCAAAGCATAACTTTCTTTCCCATACAATCTATATATTCGTTTCTTACATGGAATGGTGACCTAAAAACAGATAAAAGAGCAAAAGGATAGTAAGATTGTAATTAAATGCAAATAAATGATTCCACTTATATATTCTGTCTAGTGTTCAAACCTTTGAGACAGCTTCAGAAAGTTTGATACGAGGTTTATTATTTATCTCAACCAGCTTGAAAACAACACCTAAGGCAGCTTGAGCATAACACGTTACCAGATATGTACCAATTCCATAGGCGTCAATCTGGTGACCCTGCAGAAAAAGATGCAATCCAATAAAAAGTAGGATAAAAAAAACTATGAACTGAGGTATAGGCCAGAGTTTTAGCCAAACCATGGTTCAATCTAAGCCTAAGCCGTTCTATTCTGTCAAGATAAAATGTTTGGAAAATGTTTTCTAACATACTCTTTTAAATACGCTCTTAACTATTAATTAAAATTTATTAAAAGTTACAAAATTCATATTCAGTAAGTTTCACTCATAAACATTATAAAAGCTAGAATTTACCTGTTTGTTTAAAGCATCTAACGTTTCCTCATTAAGATCATTACTAGCTGTGATACTCATCTTCCCGAAACCGGGCAATCCAAATTCCTTCTCAATGGAGCAAAACAACTTCCTGATCTCACAAGACAAATATGCAAGATCACCAGAATCCAGCCTAATGCCAATTGCTTTGTATCTGCTCAGAACATCATCTTAAAACTCAGCAATGAATAACAATTACATAATTCCTTAAAACAGAATCAAGTGATTATGATAAAATGAGTAGAAAACTTCTTGACGTACCCTAAATCACTGAGAGCTAATGCAACTGCACAAAAATTGGGCATTCCACTTCTCATGACCTGTTAAAATATGTAATGACCATGAGCAAAAATAGTTAGACTAAACCAGAACTAGCTAGTTCACAAAAGACAAAATAAGTACAGGATAAACAAGATTTACCCATAACCATTGGACATTGATGGTCAAAATGGTGCTAAAATTATACATGTGTTAAGAATTATCTACTACTATGAGGCCTAACACGGAGAGTTGATATCCTTTTATCTGTCTTTCAATGGCAATTTATAAATATAAATTATATTTCATTTAAGTAGGTTCTAGAATAGAGTTCCATAGGATTTTTTTTGAGTTTACGTATTTGTTATAAATATTTTAGATTCCTCTATCATTATCAATGAAGAAGAATCAGAATGATTACTTTTACCTCTTTTAGTTGTAGAGCTATAATTGGTGATAAAATATATCATATTTCTTATCAACAGTGCTTTCATTAGTCTACTCTCTTACCATGGCCGTTCATGTGCCTAACAACGTGTCTAATAGCAAGAAATATAGAGTTATAAGAAAATATTAAATTCTTACATCGTAAGTGTCTACTAGGGCAAGAAAGTTATCGGGAAATGCCAAAGCATATGATGTGAACGCTGCCAGTTCACTTTTATTGGTCTCAGCAGAATAGCCACGTAGTGAATCCGACCCCTGTATAGTGCCAAATCAGTACAAATTATTGTTGTAGTAAGTGCCGAAACATAACTATATGTGACTAGAATTTGAGAAAACCCACATAGCCCTAATTTATTAAAAAACTTTAATAGCCCCAAATATGCTAAGAATTCTATATTCAGAATAATTTTCCAACCAAAAAATCCATACACCTAGTAATACTACTATCCATTCTTTTTATCCCATCACTGATATCCTATTATCCATGATCAGATGGTAATCATTGACAACTTTGAAGTAACTGCCATCAGGATGACACCAACCACAAATTAAAAAAAAATATATATATTTGAAAGGATTTATAAATCATGACACCTCAATTTTTCTCAGCCAGCCTTGAACTAAGCTAACAAAATCTTCACATGTGCTTGAACCATCTTTTTTACGAAGCGATTTATCTTTAATCTCGTCAAGGCTCTGCATAACAAAGGACAAACAAGGTATGCATAAAAGTAAGCGAAGTAAATATCTCAGAAAATGACTCTCAAGTCATAACAAAGCATAACAATACTAATAACAGAAATCATTAAAGGCCATGATAAAGGGAGGACTTTAGACTGAAATTCTATAATTATAATACGAGAGGATCTACCTCATCATGTCAAGGTTTCCTTTGTTCTATGATTTGATAATATCACTCTCATATCTTGATCTTATAAGAAATTTGCTCTTTGCATTTGGAGTTACAATCTCCAATTAGGTTCATAAATGTCTGAACTAATTGCACTGCATTTAGTTTCCCATGAATTGCAGAATAAGTATATAAATATAAAAAAGATAATGTCCCTACTAATTAACAGATATACCCATATTGAGATATAAGGTTGAATTGGTGGTAAGAGTGCATGAGAGAGGTGTTTCCAATCCTCACCATCAAAAACTAATATATAAACAACTAACATTTATCGATGACAAAAAACAGGTATACCAAGTTATATTTCCACCAAACTGTAGTGACTCATCACAAGCATCATCAGAATATGTCATGAATTTCAATGAAATGTGCACATACCATATAGGAGATAACAAATGCATGAGAATGAGTACCACGAAGGGGAATACCAAATAACATTCCTGCTGCAACGTTGCTATTGATGTGCCATATGAAAAAGCAAAGTTACACAATAGCAAATGTCACTGTCAGATTCAAAAAAATCACTAAACAAAAACCCAAACAAATTGGTAAAAAAGGAATGTCATTTTAACTTGGCAATCAACAATTGAACCTTATCCTTAATCCCAGCCTTCATTTTCCTCTCTCTTCTCTCATTAGTATGTTGAAAACCAGATTTTAGATATTTCTTGCAATATGATGCATTAATCCATATATGGCTGAAAATTCGACGTGGTAGGAGATATTAACTGTTTCAAAGTATTTTAGATCTATCTTTTCATATTGTATATCTGTGACCACGGATTTTTACCAGAATTTTGAACTACAATACTTGAAAAGGATTGTAATATACTTTGCCCAATTACAATAGATTTACCATAATTCTTTGAACCACTACCAAGATATACGAAGCATTTTCTTTGTCAATGAACAAGCTCATAGTGGGGTAACCGTTGATATAATATAAAAGCAGAGTTTACATGGCATGCTGCCAAAATCGTGCCCTGCCAACTTAAATTAACAGTAATGAAACATCTTTTATTTTTTCCATGTATTAACAGATCTTAGTAAGAAATATATTTAATTAACAGTCATAACTGCTAGTGCTAGATATAAAAAACTTGTCCACAAAAAAATCTCAGTCATGAAAACTGCTAGAGCTAGATATATACACAATATGATGAGCCTTTATTATGCCAATGGAAAACATAACCCGAAATGAAATTGTTAATAAGCTAGTACCTTGTTGCATCAAATCCCCCAATGTAACTGTACTTTGATGCACCCAATCCACCATCAGGCCCCTGCATTCAAAATAACATTCTTTTGATAAATCATTGAGAAAGGAAAGTATTTCCAATTTTTTTTTTCATCAGTTACTTTTCCAGTAAGACTTGGAAACCTGAGCCCTTCGTAGTCCAAACTCAAGCAGAGTTTTTGATTTTCCAGCAACAAAACGATGCCTTGCAGCATTAGTAGAAACTAATGATGCAAAATTAATGAGATTGACAAAAGGTGTTTCCAACAATTGAACAACCTGAACAGTATAAAAGTAAATTTAGCGCAAGAAGCACATAGTCTTTGCAAGAAACAAGAATTGGGAAGTGAAATAAACTGAAGGAGAGTATTTAATAGTAGCAGATACTCACGGCAATAGGACCTTCAACTCTCAATAGGGGTACCTTAGGAAAAACAACCGATCCTTCGGGAATAGCATACACCTCAACATCAGAGCAGTCAATTCCTCGAAGATAGTCAAGGAACCCTTCCTATGATTTTAAGCAATAATTACCAAAGTTGCAATTTATTTTGAAGGGAATATCCACTAGAAAAATGACAGCAGCATCAAACTTTGGACAAAAGGGTGTAAAAAACCATATTATTTGGTCTTAAAACTTGTTTCAAGCTAATTATAAAAATGAATCTATCCAACAACAGAGTTCCTTGATACTTTATATCATTCATTTATATTTCTTATTTTGTTTTCAGAGTAGGTGCTAGATAATGTTTTAACAAGGTGAAGATTCTTGAGAAATCAAAACGCAGACCAGAAAAAAAAAAAAGAAGAAAATGGTTCCGAGTTTTAAGGAGTATAAAAGTTACAAAACAGCTTCCAAGTGGTTCTTTCTCAAGGATCATAGGATGAAATTCATGTGAAAATTAAGACTGGTGTATTTAGACCTATAAGAATCATATAAGAGACTGTCAGAAAAAAAAAAATAAAAAATAAAAAAAAAAGGGTCTTAGAATGTGTTGCTAACATTCCTTAAAAGAAAAAGATAATTGTTTAGACGTCATTTTTAGAGTAGAAACGAGTACATACTGAAAGAAAGTGTCACGGCCATGATGAAAAACAGAACACACTTTACCTCACATGAAACAGACAAATTATTTTTTATAAAATCAATTTGTTCCTCGGTGAGCTTGTAATTAGCAGTGAATCTCACGCATTCTTCCAAACCAGCGAAAACAGTGTACTCCCCCCCAAAGGGGTTTTTCCGAAAATACAAATCAAACCTGAAATAAAATTACTCTCACCACCGAATCAGATCATTAACAAACGTATATATCAAATTGCTCCCATGTACGATGAGGATTCAATTTAAGGTTGAATCACTCACACAGCACGTTCTTGATGCTTGCCAGCTTTCCAGTAGGCATAAGCCATGGTGAATTGGTATTGATCCGTCAAGATAGGCGTCACCATCGGGTTTGTAGGTCCGGGTGTTCTCCGACCCGAATTTTCCTTCTTGGACTCTTTCGCTGCCATGGTCGTTCTATAAACTAAGTTTTTCCTATATGTAAGAAACAAAACTCTTGTGTGTGAAGCAAGCGTGAGTGAAGATCCATTGAATGAAAAACGAGATTTTGAAATAACTTTCTATTACATGCATGCAAATAGTTAATGTTATGTGTTGCAGAGAATTTGCTATAACAACAAGATATCTTCCCAAACAAAATACAAAAGGGTTTCGTTTCCAATCTTTTGAACAATGTGAGATTAAATTAAATATTCTGTGTAATCATTTTTGCACACGTGGCACCAACTCAATGTTCCCATTCGCCATTCTCGTCTAATTTTTGTATGAATACCATATTTCACCTTTGTTATGGTTTTTCACTGCAAACTTTGCGACTTAGCAACAACACTGTGAAAGAAGTTGATTTTGCATAATCACGATCATGAACAACTGTATGAACCTAAAATTTTGTAATTTCTGAATGTGGCTAAAGAATTTCAAATCAAGCATAAAAAAGAATTGGATGTATTGACTGAACACGGCGGCGGAATTTGGAAGTAGCTGCAAGAAAGAGATAATCATGGGCTTGGTACAGCAAAAAGATCCCCTCAAATTCAAGCCTGAACTTCCACCATCATATGCTTCTTATTTAATCTTTATTCTTTACAAATATTTTATATATACACAAAGAGATAGAGGGAGGGATTAAAAATTTACTCTCCCTTCTCATAGTTTATTTATTTTTTATTTAATTACCAAAGTGAATTATCATTTTTAATTTTTAGAACACATTTATTTAGGAGTAATTCACCCCTTTCTTATAAGAATAATGAGGAGGGAGTAAAGAAGAAATAACGTTAGTATTTCTCTTTTATATGTAGTATAAATAAATAAAAAATTCTAGTAAATAAAAGAGTTATTTCTTTTAGTTTTATTTATTTAATAATTTAATAACTAAAATAATTATTATATTATAATATTATATTAAAAAAATCAAGAATAAATATATAAAGTAATCTCAAATTAATTCATCAGTTAAATCATGAAAAGGTTAGTAGGTTAACCCAGCCAAAAGCATAGGAGATTTTTTTATAAATTCAAACTACAGTTATAGCTTGATAACTCTTCTTTATGACTTACGTTTCCTACTGTTTTCTTTTAACTTACTAATTTAATTATTCTTCATACTTTTTGCGTGATTTTAAGTACATTAAAAAGAAAAGAACAATGAATAATTAGTATTGATAAAATTAAAATAGATAAATTTTTATGAAAAATATCGACTACAGATATTGGAATAGAGATTGATTGATTGCATTCTTTGATAGTCCCTTAAAAATATAAAAGAAATACAAAAATAATACGAAGAAGTACTTTTTTTCCCCCATAAAATCAAGATATACATATTGTCGTTTAATTCACATAAAATTGCATTCAAGAGTAATGTTTTATCATTTTTCTTTAATGTTACTCGATACGTTTTCTTTAATCAATTCCACAATGCAATATCAAATTTATGCTCTTATAGTTTTGGCTTTACTTTCAAGTCATTTTTTATAGGATTTAGTTCTTGCAATGTCTTATGATTGTCAATGCATTCCTAGTATGAATTGCAATAAAAACTTGGTGTTTTAACAAAATCCTTTTTCTTTTCTATTGCAAGTTACTTATCTAATAATGTGCAAAATTTGTAACTTTTCAACCCTTGTTCCAGTTGCATCTATTGTTCGAATGAATCAAAATATACAATTCTCTACACTACTTATAGAATAGTAATTAAATTATAAAAACATTTTTTGCAACAGTAAAAAAAATAATCACATGTTCGAGACAAAAGAGGCGGTGGAATAAGGTAGAGAAAGAAGTACGTGACAGTTTGTTTATATTATGAATTGGTTTATTAAATGATTGAAATCTTAAAATATTTATCAAAATCTTGTCTCATAAAAAAGCTCCTTATTGTAATAGCTATTTCTTAAAAGCGTATTTCCATTATTGGTTTTGTTGCTAAATGAACTTGCAAAACTGAAGAGCAATTGATGCCAAGAACTAATAAAGTCTGAGATCAGGTGATGATTTGCGAGATCTAGAATGTGCAATGGTGGGGGCTTCGTCTTGTACACAAGACAAAGTAGTCCAATTACAGTGGCCAGGCACCTACAGACACGAGGCCAAGTCTCTCCATCACAACACGAGTTCCCCCACTGGACAAAATATGGGACTGATGGACCAGTGTGTTGAAGGGGAAATGGTTTGTCATCTAATCCAATGCCAACTACTTGTACTGTGTCTAACTCCAATGCAGAGTATAATGACCACAAAAATCCAAAAAAGCGAAAAAGAAACCTAGTGTGTGGCATGAGCATTTAATATGAACATCTCACGTCATTCAAACATTGACAATGCAATATGTTCTGATCTAACAGTGTTGAAGCAGATCAAAACATGATATATCCAACGATGCATAATAATGTTTTATTGGGTGAACAGAACAATATGGCTAGAATTTACATGAGCAACCACCTCTAGCTACAATCATATATATCCCTTAGAATTCGGAAAAATGTCCATGCGTGGGTTATGAGAGTATAAGGTATAGAAGGAGCAAACAATGTAGAGCAATGTATCAAGTGTGTTATGCCCGATGGATGCAAATTGTTTGGCCTTCAGCAATGACAGGTTGTAAAGGGAGCCAGACAAGTTTTTGGCCATTAAAGAGACAGCTATGCAAATTTATTGCTTTTCCATTTCAGGATTAGTTCTTGTCTCATCGGCACTCATCCCATTTTCAAGCTTGAGATCATCAACTACTGATGATACAGCTGCCTCCTCTTTCAACCCATCCCCTACTCTATCATTGGGCGACTGTCCCGCATCCCTTCTAGCTCTGCGATCCTATTATAACAACATAACTAACACCTGATCAATGAAGTGTTCACAAATAAACTATGAAACACGAAATTGGAAACTAAATTTGATGCTAGAACTCCATATTAGGCTGCATATGGAAATTTCATAATATGGTTAGACAATGGATTGCTTGTTCTTTTATTGCATATTAAATATTGTTGCTTGCAACTTTCACAACTTAATTATCCTCCTAATTAATGAAAGAACAAACACATACTATACTATGTTAATTATGCACTAACTACCACTATAATGAGGTTGAATTAACTTCAGAAGAAATAATCGTTACCTCTTTGTAAGGGGAGTCTTCAGCTTCAAGCATGTGTATCACATGCCCCATTTTAGGTCGCTTTTGTGCATTTGGATCAGTGCAGCGTAAGGCAACAAGAAGGGCTCGTTTCAGTGCCCTTGAAGTTGGTTTCTCAGGAAGCTTGGGATCCAGAACCCCCTCTGGATTTCTGTTACTAACCATCTTCTTGAGCCAGTCCACTAGATTCACCTGAAAATTTTGAGTTTTCCGTTACAAACAAATGAAGAAAATGAAATGACAGGGAGGTTCACAACACTGAATGTATCAAACAAACCTCTTCTGGAGGCCGACTATAATCAACAGGATTTCTTCCTGTAAGTACTTCCATAATAAGAATTCCAAAACTATAAACATCACTTCGTTCATTCAACATTCCAGTACTTGCATATTCAGGAGCAACATATCTGCGAATAGAAGAATAATTAAAATTGTTGACAACAACTCATCATGAACAATACTAAGAGGAAGGAATGGAGAAATAGAAAAGGAAGACTATACAAACCCAAAAGTACCCATGACACGGGTTGTAATATAACTATTGTCAGAGCCGAGGAGTTTGGCGAGGCCGAAGTCTGAAACCTTTGCGTTCCACTGCTTACTGAGCAAAATGTTGCTTGATTTAATATCACGGTGAACAACTTTGGGTTCCAACCCCTCATGTAGATAAGTTAACCTGTTGAGAACCAAACAGTTATAAGCCGGAAAAGGATTTCTGGCAACTGCGTAATAATTATTAGGAAATTGGAAACTGAGAAAGAATGGATGAGAATGGAAGAAATTTGGAAAGAAAGAATTTGCTATGTACCCTTTAGCCGTTCCTAGAATAATGTTCATTCGAATTTCCCATGTTAGAGGACTGCAAGGGCCAACATCCCCATGTAGCCACTGCTCCAAGTTACCATTGTCCACAAACTCATAAACGAGCATTCTGCGAGAGAGAGAGAGAGAGAGAGAGAGAGAAAATTATAATTTCATAATTATACTACAACAACGACGACGAAAAAGGGAAAACAGGGGTGATGAATTAAAGGAGGAAACTGAGAAATGAAGAGAAAAGAATACCTATGAGCTCCTTCAGCACAATAACCAAGCAACCTCACTAAATTCTTGTGGCGAACTCGTCCTATAGCTTCCACTTCAACCTTGAACTCCTTCTCAGCTTGCCCCCTAAGTTATCGATCCTGTTATTATTATGATGTAAAAGACGATTTTTAAAGAAGGAAAAGAAAAGGAAAGGAAGAGACCTATTATTGAGCAAATTCTTGATGGCAACATGAGTATTGTCGTTCAAGATACCGTGATAAACAATTCCATAACCTCCTTCGCCAATAACATTCTCAGGGGCGAAGGCGTTGGTGGAATCCTCTAGCTCCCGGAGAGTGTACCAGTGGCCCCAGCCCAAGTGAGAAACTTCGGGAATGACAGTGGGAACCTGATCGAGGAGACGATGCTCAGCACTGGCAGGGTCGTTGGAAGATGAGCGAAGCAAGGCACGTTCGGGGTAGGAGATTCGGTGGTTCTTCCCTATCTCGAACTGGATTCTGGGGTAACCGAGGGGGTTGGTTTCGTCCTCGGTGGTTGGAGCTGGGTCGGGTTCTGGAAAAGGGTCGGGTTGGAGGTTTGGGTTGGAGGTGGGGGCGTGGTCGACTCTGATTTCTTGGATCTCCTTGGAGACGTCGGGAATGGAAACGGGGTTGGCTTTGGAACGCTTAAAGGCGACCCAGACGGAGATGAGGAAGAGGATGAGGACGATGGCGGCGCCGACACAGACGCCGAGCACCACCCAGAGACGGAGGCCGAAGATGGAGGTGGGGTTGGAGAGCTGGTCGTTCATTGCGGCGCTGCTCGACTGATCGGGCATTGCTGTTCATTCATTCATTCCATCGGCGAAAGACAAAAGAAGAGAGTGAAAAAACGTACAACAATAAGAAGCAGAAGAAGAAGAAGAAGAAATGAAACGGGTGAGGAATGGAGGCAGTGGCAGCTGGCATGGTGGGACCCAGAGAAAACGCACGATGATGAATGCAATCAATTACAGCGTTGTCACTGTGTTCTGTTGTGTCTCTGTGTGGTGTGTGTGTGAACTACGCTCTCTGCTCTCTGTTCGGAGAATGCTACGTGTGTGTCCTGTCAACAATTGTGATTGTGAGTGAAGTCGATTCTCTTCAATTCGCTGTTTTTTTGCATCATTAACTCAAACGGTGCAAATAATCATTGTCAGTCAAAAATCTAGTATTTCTTTATAGTCTTACAAAATTTAATTGATGCACCCAGGGATTTGGGTACTGGATCTTTCTTTGATTTTCAATGTGCCCTTTGTTTCAAGGAAATTTAATTAACCTAGTCAAACCTGGCCAATTTATGTCGATTATGATGTGATGTTAGATGTTCTGCTCTTAATTCTTTAAAAAAATGGAAAATTTTGATTACATTTTTTTTTTCTTATCATAAATGCAAAGTGTCTTTGAATTTTGCTGATGGTTATTTATTTTTAATTCCTTTCTTTATTTGCAATGCTTAAATTTGAAATTTTGATTTTTTTTTCAATCTAAGTTTAGATAAATGTATTGTTATGTTAGTGTTTTTCTTAAATTGTGATTTCTTTTGCTAATTTTGAAAAATGTTTATTCGAATGATTGGCGTTTGAACATAATAGTTGAAACATTTAATATGGCCAGAAAAGTTAATTGGAGTAAGCAAGTTTATAGTTGTTGGATGGACATAATTCTTAGCAACCGAACATAGCCCAATAGGCCCACACGTGTAAAGTGGTTTCCATTTATTTATGAACGCTTACAACTACGAAGTTAAAAAAAACACGTACATACCTCCTATGACTTTTGTAAGCGTACATTTATCTAATGTGTCCTTTTTTTAGGCTTAACATTCAATGAATTATATTATAAATATTTTTATGATATATTTTTCACATCCATTATCCTATTTAATATTTTATAAATGATTTAAGAGACTATTTGGATTTTTAATGTTCTTCACAAAATTTAAAATTAATTTCTTGGAGGAAAAAAAATTACCTTTGTTTAAAATTACTACTTTGTGAAAAAAAATTATTTCAAATATTTTTTTTAACAATAGATTATACTTTGTAATACGAATCCAATAATTATAATATAACTTTAAGTTTTAAAAAAACCATCACATTCAACCTCTTTCATTAATGTTACAATATTCATTTTTAAGTTTATTCAACCTCTTTCGTTAATGTTATAATATTCATTTTTAAGTTTACACCCCCAACGTTGTAACGGAAAATATTATTGTTCATGGTACACAAATCCTATAAAAATAAAAAATGTTTTATTTATTAAGATTTGATTTATAATCATTTATGTTTACAATATAACCTGTGAATTATTAAAATTATTTTTATTTTTATAAAAATTAATTTATTAAAATAATATTTATAAATTTTGTTGGTTAGTTTGGTCGTTATTGTTTTTGTTAACTTGTTTTTTTTTTACTCCATCCTAAATACTTATTAAAATAACTGAAAATAGTGATGTTTTACATTTATTTAAACGTTTGTCAGTGTCACATATTTTTCTGATTTTTTATAAAATTTCTTATTGATTAAAATAATTTTTATAAATTTGTCTTATTGGTTTAATTTATGTAAAATCTAAATATGATTTTTATCCAATTTTTTTTTAATTCTGTGAAAGTTGATTGTCATTGTGACTGTGTCCTACTACATTATAAAACACAGTTTTTTTTTTCATTTTCACAGTAAAGGATTATTTTTATTGCATATAACTTTCAAATTAGATTTCAAATAAATAAAAATAAAAATTATCGTCATATAATGAATACATTAACATTGTCTTGAGTGAGATTGAATTACAAATTAGTTTTTTAGCTGTTATTATATGAACCATGAAGGAATAATATACTCTAAAAAAATAATGTCTTTCTTGTTTTTTGAAAATCGACCGATTTAAATCGGAAAATCGGATTAAAAAATATTCATTATATTTAAATAATTAAATTTTAATTAAATCATGATAAAATTTAAAAATTGGGATGAATCTAAAAAAATTCATAAAAAATTTGGGTTAAACTAATTTTAATAAAAAAATAATCTTTTTAATATAATCTTTTTATAAAATATATAATATATAATATATTTTATTTTCTATTTTATATTAATTAAGTTAATTTAAAATAATAATAATTCTATTATATTTTTATTTTTTTTAATAATTATTTATTTTATATTCTTTAATATATTTTATATTTATAATTTTTATTATAATGTAACAGAAATTTTTGTTATTTTTAAAAAGAAACATTAGTATTAATAAATTTATTATATTATAAATTTATTATTTTATTAAATTAAATTGAATTTCATTCGTTTGTAACAATCACTCCCTGTGGTTAATGAGTAACGTCTCCTGCATCAATGGCTATTTCTTCTTTCAATTTTCACCTTTTGTTTTCTTTTTTTTAATCAATGGCTATTTTCTCTTAAGTCTTTCACTTTTGTTTCCTTTCCTCTTTTCCCAAATTACCCTCCGAGATTTCGCCTCCGAAATGGCCGATGCCAACAACATAACGGATATCACCGTCATCATTGTTATGTCACTCAAGCAATCGAAACGTCTCAAACCTCAAACTCCGCCCTCCAAACCCATTTCCGCAAAACTATATTTGATTCATTTGGTAACGTTTCCAATATTTTTAATTTTTCATCGGATTTCTTGATACAGTGTTGTTTGGGGAAGTGGAGTGGTTTAGATTGGAATTTTAGATCTGAGTTGGAAAAAATAAAAGTGGGAGAAGTGTGTAAGAAAGGAAAGAAAAAAGAAAGAGAAAAAAAAAAAAAAAAAACTGAGACTCAACTGCTGGAAATCACCTTAGGAGGTGGCATACGGTGGTTCACCACGACAATGCCGTCAGGCACGACGACAAGAAACATACTAAGGAGGAAATGGAGGGACATCGAGGGTTTTAATATTAATTTTGCTTATGTATAAAACTCCAAACTTTCTATGTTTTCACATAATATATAATACATAATAAATTAAAGAATTAAAGTTATAATTAAATATTATTTTTAAATTAGTTTTAAAAAAATTAGCTAGGTCGGTGGGTTAATCCACAACGGTTTTAATCCAACCTATAGCGACTAAAAGATTCGTACGTTGATCCATTTTCACTATTCCTACATGGATTATATTTGTTTAACAGTGACCTAAAAACAGGAAAAAAAGAAGAAAAGCAAAAGACTAATAATTATTAAATAGCTTCAGAATTAGGCTAAAGCAATAAACCACCAATAAAATACACCTCAAATATTCTCAGCCAGCCTTGAACTAAGCTAACAAAATCTTCTCATGCACTTGAACCATCTTTTTTACGAAACTATTTGTCTTCGATTTTGTCAAGGCTATGCAT
Source organism: Sphenostylis stenocarpa (assembly GCA_963425845.1). NCBI lineage: Eukaryota > Viridiplantae > Streptophyta > Magnoliopsida > Fabales > Fabaceae > Sphenostylis > Sphenostylis stenocarpa. The sequence continues at coordinate 5,530,853 of OY731399.1, read as the reverse complement.
AACACATGACACACAAGCTATTCATAGAAATAAGCAAGGAAATAAATCTTCAGAAAAGGACTCAAAGTCATAAAGCATTTCAAGGTTTCCTCTGTTGTACGAGTTTATGTTATTACTATCATTTCTATCACTGCATTTGTCACTGTCCCATCTTATAAGAAATTTGCTCTTCCACTATTGTAAAATTTGGCACTACAATCTCTGGAGAGGTTCATAACATCTCTGAACTAATTGTACTGCATTTGGTTTTTCATGAATTGCAGAATAAAGACTTAAATATACAAAAAGATAATGTCCCTACTTACTATAACTTGTTCCAGCTGCATCTATTGTTTGAATGAATCAAATTACATAATTTTTTAAAATCATTTTAGAATTTACAGTCACCCAATTCACCTCCCTTTGGGGCGAATGCTAACAATATCGAGTAAAACACTAAACTTCAGAAGGTATGGACAAATAGAAGTCTCCAATGCTACCCTCCCCGTGCCAACCTCTCGTTACGATTGTGTGGTTCAGAAAATGACCCACAAAATGGGCAAAATAGTTTTATCCTGAACTGAAATGAAATCATCGTAGGCGAAGATTTTTCAGTCATGAGTCTTTATATATACTCCGTACAACAAGTGACAGTTTTTTCTGCATACAATAATTATATTACACATTGCATACTCTATCAATTCGAGAAGCTACAAATAATTTGTGTATGTCACGTAGGCCACAGCCAGAGGCTTTTTGAGAACATTACAAAATGCTCAACTCAAGGGATTGGGATTCCTACTTTTACGCGGAAACCAAAATTCAAAAAGCATTGCAAGACTAGACTTGTAAACTTCAAAAATCTCGGTCTTCGAGTTTCCACTGCCACCACTTTCTCCCCTCTGCACTGCATTGCAGTCTCGTGTGCTGAAAAGCTTTTTCAAGACATGTTTGTTGCATGCATGAACATACATATCATCATCACATATGCCATATGCTTCCTTAAGCATCAGATATCTACCGCTATACCAGTTACCTACTTAACTGGGATGTAACAACAATGTTGGCCTCACTATTTCTTATGATCACTCCTGACTGATCTCTTCCGCCAACGCATGGTTCACATGTTTGCGTGTCAAAAGAGAGTGATACTCTCGTGCCTGACTCGAATTCTTTCACAACTGGGTTACCAAGAACATATTATTGGAGCATGAGATATTGTATATAGTTTATTTACAGTCACGCTGAATTGTACGTACCTTGGGAACCACCTAATGTATTGCCATCTGAATGGATAGCATTTGATTGCTGATAATGCAAAATGTCTTCCCCGCGTATTGGCTTTACAATTCAAGGGAAATATGTAACAATGACTAATGCTATAAACTAGATTTGACACACTACAAAGTTGATGACCTTACCTCAGAAGATTCTCCTTTGTGTTGAGGAGGTTTTGTTTCTAGCTGGATTCGGGATTCCAGCACAAATGAAGTTTCTGGGTTGTTAATAAATGAAGGATATGGCGCTGAAGGCTGATTTGGCAGAATGTGCTTATTAGGTAGATTGGTTGTGTAGTGCATGGGGTTCTCTTGGTGAAGAGGCATAGTAGCTGTCATGTTTAAAGGGGTAGGCCTGTTTCTTTCACCTAGTTCCATGTCTATTTGAGACAACTGCAGTGGCTGCAAGCCTTCTGGAAAGCACATAGGATGCAAAGTCAACCCATTTCTCATTGACAGCATCTGAAATATTGTCATCAGAATCAGGACTAGTCCACCTTCAAAAGCCAATTCTATCGTACAAAACCCTTTTCGATATTATTTCGAAGTACAACACATTTTAATAATCACAAGCTAAGAGTTCATCTGAATGGTAAGTGGAAAAGAAAAACATATATCACTAGGACCAAACTAGTTGTAATATGTCTTGTTTTGATGGCCTGTATTGCTTATGAAAAGGCTACTTTAAACATCACCTTATTACTTATGTTCCGAAGAAGATAAGGGTTAAGGAACGAGATTAACTTTAATCTTTATTCTTAAACTATGGATAATTTTTTAGACGTACCGTACGACATATATAAGCAAATAGCATCAAGAAACTACCAGCAAATTCACTGGATTATCAGAGCAGCAAAGAAACTCAACGGCACTCCGAATTATGGTAAAATTTGGATACTTGAACTCATTATCATTATGAGAGGTATCTCCATCGAATTGATATATTACAATTTTTTTCAGGCTTCACCAAAGAAAACCATTTATATTAGGCCTGAAGACAACAGTTTAGGATTTTCTCAAATTTTCCTATATTGTGCAGTTCCCATACATATATTGTTTCGCATAAAAAGTCTTTCAGTCAAGACGAAAAACAATAAGTAGAACTCAAAGCTCACGAACTAACAGTTATTTTCGTTTAAATTGCAATTTACTTTAGGAAGTACCGAAGAAAATGAAACTTTCAGCCCCTCATATACGACAAAAATGCAGCATATACAAAGAGATACAACAGACCTGTACTTGGAGCTGAAGCTGTTTAAGGTATTCGATAGCTTCATCGAGCATTGAAGCCTTATCCGTCTGCCACGCACATAAAGCAATTAATTAGTCCAAACTGCAACCGTCGTAAAAACCAAGGTTGAAGAAACTTAGCTACCTTGTTAGAATTCGGAATGAGATTTTGCAAGGCCTTCATTTTCTCGTTGATCCTACTCCTTCTTCGCTGCTCAACAGGTCCAAGGCCAGAGGAAAAGCCCACAACGAAAATTACATAAGCATGATTAAAATAAAACCAAACCATGTACAACAAATAACCATCATCAGAATTCACAAACCTTCTCAGACAAATTATGAACTTCTGCAGCTCTTGATCTCTTAGATGAACTCCTAGAAGGAAGGGGCTTTGTTGGAACTTCTTCGGCCAAAGCTTCAACACCCTCCTACGTTCACAATTTATGAAGCAATTGTTAAGATGCAGTGCAATTTCCACTTAAAATTCAAATCCCCCTCCTCAAAAACAACGAATTCATTCCGATTTGTTCCATCCCAGCCAAAAGATATTTCGAAGATCCAGCCTAAAAACAGTCCAGGAAACAAAGTTCTTTTTTCTTTTCCCCACACTAGCAGTAATCAACATCATTATCAACCAGATATTAACCCATAATACCCAAAAGTAAAAAAAAATAAAAATGTTCGTGTTAAAGTGTTAAACCGGGAACCGACAGTACTATGGTAAAAAAGAAAAAAAAAAAATTGTGGAGAAGCAAAACTGCTTAGAGAACCTCAAACTTAAATAGTTGAAATAATAACAACAGTATACCTCACTTTCACAATCATAGTCATCATTCTCGTTCTCGCTCAGTACAACAGAAGAAGAAGACACATTTGCAGCAGAAGCACCCTGGCCCTTGAAGGAACTGCAAGGGCCAGAACCCGAGACAAAAGAGGCGGTGGAATCAAGGGTCGAGATCTTGCCATGTTGGAGCTGCGACGCTGAGAAAGAAGTGTGTGAATTGACGTTTTGGTGAGATGCGTTAGAGTTGCAGGATCCAGGCAAGGAATGGGAAGACGAAGAAGAAGGAGATGAACGGAGGAGAATCTGACGCAGAAAAAGTGAGATTTCGTCCTGCGAAGAGAGGTTCTTGTCAAAGTGGTACATGTCACCCATTCCTACAGGTGTGTGAGAAGAAGAAGAAGAAGAATGCAGAGAGGATTGGGTTGAGATGATTTTGTTAATTTTGTTTCCGTGTGTTGAGAAAGAAAGTAGTAAATGGTAATGCAACCAACCACTTTCAGAAACTTGTGGAAAAGGAAAAGGAAAAGGAAGAAGGGCATGAACACATGGGGAATTGTGGGCGGGTTTTGGATCAGACTTCTGTTGCTGTTGCTGTGTTATTATGCCTACCTCTTTCTCACGCACTGACACTCACGCGCCATCACCTTTCACTATGCCTCACTTTCCTTTTAAAGCTGTCATAAAATATATTATTATTTTTAGGGTATTCAATTACTAAACTCGTTTTATTCTTTTTATTTTTTTAAGTTTTGGGTTTACGTTTTCTCTTTTGAATACAATTTTAAACATTTTTTACTCATTCACACCAAACTTGTTTTATTAAATTCATCTCTATAAAATTATATTCAATGGCAAAGGATCATGAAATTGATGAACAGTGAGTCTAATTAATAATTAGAAAATTAAAATATTTAATATAATTCTTTTTAAGTTATTCTTAAAAATTACATTTCCCACAATTTCACTATACTTATGATTCATGGTTTCTTTTTATGTCTTATATATATAAATTTCAAAATTTTGTCACAAAATAATAAACGGTCATTAGTTAAGATAAAATTAAATAAATTTAAGAGATAAGAAACTCAAATGAAAGACTAAAAGAAAAAAATAAAAGGAGTTTTAGTAAGAAGATGTTGACAAAACTTTTCCTGAAATGATGATTAATAAGAATATTTATCTTTGAAATAAAAATATATTTTACAAAATATCAACTGTGAGTTGTTTATAATGAAATAATTAATGCTTTTTAATTAAACAAGTATTTAAAAAAAATGAAAACAGTCGAATAAACATGACATGTGAGGAGGAGAGAAAATGTGATTAACCTTAATCACCACAAATACGATGCCTGCGGTTGATGGTGTTGTTGGTGTTTCTGTTTTTGGTGTGTCAGAAAGTGGAGTGAAAGTCCCGTGGTTGCACGCTCCACTACGAGACGAGTGGCAGTGGCACGTGACCCTCATTACCATTTTTTCTACTATTTTTACTTTCACTCTTCGACACTATCCTTTCCTGGTTTTATTATTATAATTGTAATTTTGAAATAAAAAGCAACGTCCTTCATTCTCACTCTTGTGAGTTTGGCTGCCAAGGGTGGGTTATAAATCGTGAGCTAATTCAGTTAATCACTATTTCGAGTAGTATTGAATTGAAAAATAATAATAATTATGGATTAACACAATTTCAACCTATTTATATTAGGGATCACAAAACCGGCTAGGCCCGCGCGTGCGGGCTGGTGTTTTCAGCCCACCAGCCCGCTTTGACCGTCCCGCCAAGCTCGCTAATCTGTCGGCCAACCCGCGGACGGGATGGCTCAACTCACGGCCCGCCTAATTAATAAAAAAATAATTTTTTATTGTAATAAAATTAATTATAAAGATAATATATAAAGTTAAAAATTTTAAAAAGAGAATTAAAAAAGTTTCATTCTCACAGAAAATATTCTCTTTCCTGAAATATAACATTTTCTCCTTATTTATCCTAAGTACTCGATTATATTTATCCTTATTACTTGAATTAAAGGTATAAGAATTACTCAACCAAGAATAATATGAAGTTTTATCAAATAAAAAAGATATAGGTATTTGAATTTTTCAATATAAAAAATATAAATTTTATAAGTTTAACATTATTTATATATATATATATATTTGTTATTATTTATTATTATGTAAATTTTATTATTGTTCTAAATTATAATTTCTTAAAATAATGTATTGATTTATATTATTAAATTGAAATAATATATATATATATTGAATTATTGACAAACAAATAATAATCTTATTATTAAATTTATTAAAAAAATTATTTTTTTAAATTATGGCGAGCCAGCTACGTCAACCCGCCTCTGGCAAGGCGGCCAAAGTCTACGACCGTCATGACTATATAGAAGTCAGCCTACCGCCTTTTGGCGAGCCAAAGCGAGCGGACCAAAACGGGCGACTGACCCGTTTTGCCATCCCTAATTTATATTCATGTTAAACAGGTTTAAATTAAATTAACATCGACCTATTTTTACTTTTTACTTTTAATAAATATAATTACTTTCGACTTAAAATCCAGTATTTTAATACAGTATCTTAGAGTTAATCACAATGTTTATATTGTTTGTTTTAGAATTAGAATTTTGTTTTATTGCGATTTTTTTAAGAAAAAAATATAAATTATTATTAATCTTTTCAATTTTAAAATAATATGAAATTTATCAATATATCAAAATATAGTCCCTAAATAAAGGAATTATAGATTTATGTTCTTCACGAACTAAACCAAATATTTTGGTCGAAAAAAATAGAACGATATATAAAAAACGACTGATTTAAGAAAAAAATGTTTCATCTATGAAACACTTATATGTATAAGGAAAAAAATGAAATAATAATATGATAAAAGTAAAGTGTATACGAATAGCTGATATAATAAGATAAACTTATTTATATGAATCTTATGAGGCTATCTTCGGTGATAAGTAATTTGATATTCTCTAATTTTGTAACAAAATAATTAAATATATTATTTTATGTAATATTTATAACAGAGTAATTAAATACATTATTTTTTTGTATTATTACTTAATTAAAAAAAATTATATACAAAAATATTAATTTTATCTTATCAATATATAAACATAAATTTACAAATCAACTAATATTTTAATGAGTTAATTCATATAATTTATTATTTTAAGAATTAAAAAAAACATATATTTAAGTGATTAATCTACCTAAACCATCAACTCCAATAAATCAAGATGGTTTGCAACATTTTTTATTCACTAAAATATAAAATAAGCTAATGTTATTTATTTTTAACTTAATTTGCTATGAATCAATGCGTGTGGATTCGATTAACTTATTTGGACATTCTAATATCGAAATAGAAAATGTCTTCAGTACATTTACACCTTACCACCACCATATCAATAATAATAATAATAATAATAATAATAATAATAATAATAATAATAATAATAATAATAATAATAATAATAATAATAATAAATATATATATATAATTAAAAAATATATAAAAATGTGGTCTTTCAAGGGTTAACCTCTATCTATCTCTCTCTCTCTCTCTATATATATATATATTTCTAGACCAATTATTATATATGTAGTATTCGTAATTGCGATGAAATCTAATGAATAATACGTTAAAAATAACTATTATATGTATAAATATCATATTACTATACTCCATATATATAAATATAAAAAAATAATATATAAGTTATAAATCAATGAAAAATTACCTAGACATTATGACGATGAAAAACAAAACAGTAATATTTTTTCATTTAAAAATTAACTTCATAAGTGTTTATATTAGAAAGTTAATTAAGGAAAACAATACATGTATTTAACTTTAAAAGTTATCTATAATTAAATAATATTTTTCATAGAAAGTTATGGTTAATTGTGGATGTATGAGCGAAAATAAGAAATTAAAAAAAAAAGTGATAAAAATTATATATAACGTGATATGAATTAGAAATAAAGTAGACATTGTTTCCCCCTTAATTATATTTATATATACATTAAATTTTCTCAAATTCCGTGTTTGAACATCCCTATATATATATATATATATATATGGAGATTAATTGTAAGAGTTAATAGAGTCACGTTGTGTCAGTTACAATACAATCTCAACTGTGATTTGGATGAGACCACTCCATCTGATTATCAAAGCAACAAACCTCTCACGCAACGTTCAAAGTTCAAATCATTATCAGAAAACACATTTAACCACGTTGTTGAAACAAATTTGAAAATATGAATGTACTTAATTGCACCGGTTGAAAGATGAACAAAAATGGTTTGTTATCCGATAAATATAAAAGTTGTGTGCAAAATAATTAGGTGGAAGCATAGCTTAAAATGAGGCACGATTACTTGATCAGACGTCTGAGTCTTAACCTCTATATCATTGTCCTGTCCGACTCAACGTCACCTTAACCCGACATACAACTATGTCACAAATATTTATTAATATCTTTTCCGAAACCTTATTTATTCGTACGTGTCAATTTATGATTGGGTGGATGAATCTCGAATGAAGCGCTGCAAAGTCTGTCCTGCGGGAGGGACCACCACAGTATCTGCGTCAATGTCATCCAACGTCACACACACAGAGCACAAAGATCGATCAACCATCATACACGCCAAGTAACACCTACCATCACTAATGTAATCACACACTCTTCTCTCTCATCCTCTTTTGTTTGCTATCCAAAAACAGTAAAAATCATTGTTTATTATTTCTTTTTTTCAGGATATTTTTTTAAAATATTTTCCTTTTGTTAATTCCACGGACATGATTGACCTAAGTTTCCCTCGTGATATGTATCTATAATTATGTATTATCATGATTTGGGGATGGACGGCGAAATGATGGTTAAAATGCACGTGGCGTGTTCTTATTGGGCATATGGGTAGACAAATAAGAAGGATCCGAGGGTAGAAAGAGAAGGAGGGTAATGGTAAATTGGTAATGAGTGGTGTTTGGTTTGTGATTGAAGAGGACTAGATTCGCGTCAAAACAGAAAAAGCTCTTGGTATTAGTTTATGCGTCATGTTGTAATTTGACCTGATTGAATTGATTGACGTATATCCAAAAATGTGAATAGCATGTGACTTTCACGTTAGGAGAGAAGCGCGTTTGTGTGGTGTATTGTGTCGTTGGGCTAAGGATGAGGATTGAAGAGACAACTGCCTAACGATATGGGAAGGTTACAGTCATAGGGTTAGAAACATATTAACTATGCCTTCAAAAACAACTGTTTTGAAAGTATTACTTAAAATCACAAAAACGGGTACTATTAATTAGAAATTAATAAACATTTTACCCTCTTAGATAAGCTGTACTGAAAAAATAAGCTGTGAGAAAAAAATCAAATCAAATAAAAAATACTTCCATTGATAAAAAAATAAACATAAAAATAAAAAAGTGTTTATTAATAAATAATTAAATGAAAATTAAATATTTATTCAATTATATAATTTTTCATTAATCAAATAATTTTCTATATTAATACCTTATTTTTTAATAATATATATTTGATATACAACTATAAAATATTTTTATCATAAAATTATATATATATATATATATATATATATATATATAAATATTTAAGTATAAATTAATAAAATAATATTATATTAAAAAATAAAATAAATATATATTAAAATTTATTTTTATATTTTATATGTATCAAAATAAACATATAGATATATTTTTTTGTCGCTTAACAAAAAAATATATTTTCTTTTTATTCGTTTACATGTATCAATCACTTCCCACTCTCAACTTTTCCGACACATAAACATAGATTTAATCTTCATTTTAATACCATAATTTTTTAGTATATTTTAGTCATTAATTAAAGTTATTAAAATTCATAAGATTAATAAGATATAGTAAAATTTGTTAGGCGCACAAATTTTAGATTTTAAAAAATAAATCTTCAATATATTAAAAAGGTAATTAAGCATTTTCGAAATAAACATCTATAAATGGATATTCCTATTTAGTGTATTTAAAAAAAACTTCAAACTATTTAGTGTATTTATCTTACCCCTAAATAAATATTAATATTATAATATTTAATGATATATAGTAAATTGCTCTATTTAGTGTAACTATTTTATTCTTCAATAAAAATAATAATATTATAATTTAAATTGTCATATAAGTTATGTTCTTCTATATTTATGACAATTTAATCATAATACAGTCGTGTTAAACAATCCAAAAATTATATATATAATTTATAAAATGATTTTGATTTTAATTTTAATTTCAAGTAAAATTGTCACTCAAATGCAATTTCTGTTTTATTTCTATTATAATAAATTGAATTCACTACGACTTCAACAAACATGAAGTTGTAACTTTAATTTCATTATTATAACAACAAAAAATTAATTATGAAATTAAGAGTTATAATATTAATTATAATTACAATAATACTATGGTAATACATTTTAATAGTACTATTATCGTAATAAAACTAATAATAATAATGTTATCAAAATACATTTTATTATTATAATTAGTGTAATAATTTTTTTATAATAATGATTATTTTCACATTATTATATATATTTACTATTATTACTTAAGATTAATAAAATAAAAAAAATATTTTATTTTTACACTAATAATAATTGTCACAATATTTGTATAATAATAATTATTATTAAAATTTATTACTATTATAATAAAATTGAATTCGTGTGATAAAATATGATTTTTTTATTAATTATATTATTTTAAATTAATATAAAATCTATTGATTATATAATATAATATATGTAAAATGGCAAAAATATTTTGGATGCCAATTTTTTTTCCTATGAATGCTTGTACCTTTCTTATTGCATCTTGTGCATTTCATTAAGTAAGTTGTTTTAGAGTTAGAAAATTGTTGACGATAAACAAATCCAAAATTCATTTATAGATTATGTTTTCTGAAAATATATTTCAGATTTAATAAATCATAATTCATTTATAAATTATATTTTCTTGAAATATATTTTAGATTTAATCATCCATCCATAACCCATAGTGAAAAATTATTTTGGACTCAATAGTTCATAACTCATTTTCAAATTCAATAATCAATAACTTGCTGATTGTGTTATTCAAAAATAATTTTTATAAATTCTCTAAATTGACCTTTTCAAAAAGTTTTACAAAAATGTTCTATAATTAGTTTTTTGGAATTTATTTAAAAAACTAATTCCAAAACGTTCCCACAAAGTTCAATGAGTTTTTCAAAACTTATTTACATTAAAAATAATATTATCATTTGAGAAAAAAAAACATTGGTGCAAGAAAAACAACCTAAAATTCATTAGGAATTTCATCCTGTTTTGCTTCCATACATCATAAGGGATTTTTTTTACCTTCTCTTGATGTACTTATAATTTAATATATACATTGTAAATATTATTTTATGTAATATAATTAAAAAGCGCGTGATAGTAATGTATGAAAATAAACCTGAGCGACTGACAAAATACAACAATTTAAATTAAATTTTTTATGATATAAATTAAATCAAATCTATTTTACTCACTCTTATTTATTTAAGTATTAGTTTAGATAAATTTAAATCAGACTAAATTCATAAATTTATTGACTAACTCATTTTAAAAAATAATAATAATTTTTTAAATAAAAAAATGTAAAAAAAAATAAAAAAAATTTAAAATTAAATAATATTATTTTATTATATATATATATAATTTAATTTAATAAAAAATTTACTTATTTTAACAATAAATATAAGAAAAGATATATAACTTTCTCTTATTCTATAATCTAATTATTAATAAGATGAATTATTGTTTTACATTAATAAATTATTAAACAAATTGAATGATAATAATAAAAAATAGTTTTTTAACTTTTCTTGTGACATCAATTTTTTTTTATAATTTATATATTAAATAATTATATTTAAAATAAACAATTATTTTATTAATATAATATAAAATTTTAAAATATATTTTTATTTTTATTTTAAGAAAATTTTAATTAATTATTTCTATACAGATGTGTTAATATTTTTTTTCTTAATTTTCAACCGAACAAAATATAACCGGCTACAAATCCATTTAAAAATATAGATTAGATTTTACAATCAATTTTTTTTGTTTGATATAACCAAATTACATTGAATTGGATCGGGATTTTGATAGACATGAGTCACTGAGTCGCGCCGCGTGTATATTGGATTGCCAGTTTGATAGACACATGAGTCACCACTATATTACTTTTTTTTTTTTTTTTTAATTGAAAGAAAGTCGCCAAGCATAATCTCATTTTAGAAAATAATTTTGATATTCTTTTATAAAATAACATCATTTTCGTCCATCATCTAACCCCATTTTGTAAAATAAAATTGAAAAAGAAAGATAAAAGATGCAGTCACGATAAATAGTTGTGATAAACAATAACTTCTAATTTTCATAGAAATACAAGTTACTTCCTGTTTTGCTGTTAATAAAAATTATGGATAAATAACTGTTTTAAAAATATATTTTCACACTTTCTCAATAAATATTTATTTTTCACCCTCATAGTGAAAATAAAAGAAGATTATTTAAATAAGATCCTGAAAATCAACCCAATTGGATCACATGACCAAACACAATTTGTAACTTTTTTTTATACATATCACATGAACAACAATTGGACTCCAAAGCATGTGACTTATATTAAACCCTATTAATGTATATGTTTTTTTTCCCTTAAAAAAACCACTCTCCTTTCTTATTGTTATAGTTTTTGTTATTTAAATATGAGAAAAAACACTATTGTATATTATAATTTATACATGTATGTCTAATAATTAATATTACATTTATATATTATTAAAAAGTATAAAATATCTAACGCTATCTTGTAAAATTGATTTAATAAAATAATAAATTATACTAACTTATATATTATAATATTATAAAATTGAATTTTGATATCATTTATTATCACATTGCTATTTTTTACGAAGATTTTTTTATGTGTTTCTTCATTTTAAAAAAGTTTTTTATCAACACTAAGAATTTTTTTTTATCGTATTATATATATATATATATATATATATATATATATATATTTTTTTTTTTTAAACATTGAGTACAACCCTTGTGCAATTTCTTATTTTTGATGACCCTATTACAAGTCGTTGAAGCTGAGAGGTACACAATATATAATAAACTTAATGAAGTAATCCTAAAAGTTACGTATATTGTGGATTATTAATTTTTTTCCGTTTCACCAATTAGTCATTTCATTAATATATTTATTGAGAGGATGTTCTAATAGACTCGTATCTATGATTTATAATCATCAAATTTTACACAAATTAAATCAGCAAAATGTCTTAATACTCATCCTTCGATCTTATTTTTCTCCTTTCTATAAATTATTGATGTTTAATTTTGTGCTTGACAATGTAAACATTAGCATCTTACCCTAAAATTAAATAATGAAACATGGATTTAATAATTTCCTACCAACTTGCGTCTATTTTGAGGCTTTTTTTTCATGTAATTGCAACACATTGACATTTGTATATTTTCATACTCTGAGAGAAGGATTTTTTATAGAACCCAAGTAGCTGGAAAGGTGATATCTTATGATTGAATAAAAAAAACTAAAAGAAAATAGAAAAAATAAAATAAGATATAATAAAGTATTTTAATTTATTTTAAATTTTAAATTTTCCTTTAATTAAAGAATGGGACAGAAATACTCTTTTCCTTATTCCATCATAAAAAAAATATTTAAACAATAAAATAGTAACTTAGTTCGGTAAATTTTATAATATTTTATTTTATTAGATTAAATTTTTTAAAATTTATTGATAATAAAAGTTAGTCACTGTAATTTTTTTTCTCCCTAATATTTTAGCCTGATTCCATCCCCAACCAATAATGTTTATCTTGACAGTATCAATATAACCTATTATTTACCTTAATAATATTTCTGAACCTTTTCATATTTTTATTTAATATTACATTAAATTTATCTTTAATTTCATTAACTAGTTTTTTAAGAAAACATTTTTTTTGTTTAATATATTAATCAATATATAAATTTATTAAATTAAAATGAAATACGATGAGGTATTTATAAATTACAAAGAAGTATTTTACTACTAATTAAACTAGTTTTGATAATTTCAAAGTTCCTATATTTTTATACGGGCATTACAGTTTTGGAGTCTGTGACAGGTGTGGATAAACTTCATGACAAACCATACTATAACTTTGGCTTCATACATTATTCTTAAGGTAACTTGTGAATAATTTAAGCATCTTTTATCGTTAATGAATTATTTTGTATTTTTAAAGAAAAAGAATATTGCTGAGAAAGCAGGGATACTTACAATAGAAAATATAATACATGGAAAATTTAAGATTTTCAAAGGGACTTGTACTTTAGACAACTATGTGTTAGTTATGTTGGCTGGTGGGTCATTATCAAATTTTCATTTGAAGAATTTCCAACAATAACATAATTAATGAATAATTGAGTCAGATAATGGGGACATGTAATAATAAGGGTGAATGTTAGAGAAAGTTTGCTTTAAAGTCTTACAAATATATTATTGTACTTCAAAGTAAGCCTGCAAAATTCCAATGGAAACTCATCAACCCCATAACAACCCTTAGACTTTTTCATCCAAATGAAAAAAAAAAAAAAACTACAACACCTGTACTTAGGTTAGTCTCTATAAGTAGACCTTTGTGCCATTGTTTACCTGCAGCAAATATTCAGAGGATAGATCCAGATATCAGCCATGACTTTCAAAGAAGAGCAACAACAAAACCAAGCTCCTAGCCACAGACAACTCCGGGATAAAAGTCTCCTTCAGAGCGATGCACTCTATCAGGTTCATTCAATCCAAACATTTTCATTCCATCTAGTGTGAAAGTAAGTATTAACTAAATTTCTCAGACATAATAAACTGTGCTGGTGTTGCAGTATATACTTGAAACCAGTGTGTACCCAAGAGAGCATGAGAGCTTGAAGGAGCTACGAGAGTTGACGGAAAAACACCCTTGGTAAGATCATGGTTATGCACCTGTAATTAATTAATGTTTTTCAAAACCTTAAAATTGTCAAATAATTAAGAATAATATGTACGTATGTTGTAAAACAGGAACCTCTTAGCTATACCACCTGACGAAGGACAATTTATAGGTATGCTACTGAAGCTCATGAATGCCAAGAACACCATGGAGATAGGCGTCTACACTGGTTACTCCTTGCTTTCCACTGCCCTTGCTCTCCCATCTGATGGAAAGGTCATTCATTCATGCATATACACACACACACACCATATATGTATATATATATATACAACTTAGATGAGTGTATATATGGCTGATGAGAGGTTTTGCTGAAATGAAATAGATATTAGCAATGGATGTTAACAGGGAATATTATGAACTGGGGTTGCCTGTGATTCAAAAGGCTGGAGTGGCTCACAAGATTGACTTCAGAGAAGGACCTGCTCTTCCTCTTCTTGATGAACTCATCAAAGACGTGCGTATATTCAACCAAGTTTATTTTTTAAGAAAAAGAAAGAGTCAGTGTCAAAGTTATATATCCATGTTTCAATGTTTGTGTTGTTGACTGAGTGTGTATTGCATTGCATGCGCAGGAGAAGAACAAGGGAACGTTCGATTTCATCTTCGTGGATGCTGATAAGGATAACTACCTGAACTACCACAAGAGGGTGATTGAGCTTGTGAAGGTTGGGGGAATGATAGCATATGATAACACTCTATGGCACGGCTCTGTGGTTGCCCCACCCGATGCACCTCTTTTGGATTACGTTAAGTATTATCGCGATTTTGTGATGGAGCTCAACAAAATTCTTGCACTTGATTCAAGGGTTGAGATTTGCCAGCTTTCTGTTGGTGATGGCATTACCCTTTGTCGCCGTGTCATCTGATCCTTTTACCTGCTACTCATGGAAAAGTTTCTGCTATGTTACCTAATCCCACCATAAATAATGTGTGTCTATGATTATTACGTTGAATTTTAGTATTCTACCTTAACTTCATTCATTTCGTGTCTCTTCATCAACACAAAACACATACACTAATCATATATATATATATATATATATATACGGTTTCCATTTGAGTGATTATCTCAATTATAAATAAAATGAATAAATAAGTTTAATTAAATTATTATTTAATAAATATTATTAATGTAATATATTGTTTAACATTAATTATTTATCTTTTATTCAATATAATATTAGAATGGTTTAAGTTTATAATAGAAAAAAATACAACAATATAACTAATAGTACTGTCAAAATGATATTAAACTCAGTTTTTTTTAATTAGATAAGATGTGTTTTAAGAATTATTTTAATTTTAAACTTTTGTCTAATCACTATCAACCATTTTATGTTTTTTAATTTTTTACATGTAACGTTTGGATAAACAAAAAATTTTACATTCATCCCAAATAATCACAAATAGAAATCAGAAAATAAATCTCCATATATCATTTATTCTTTATATATATATATATATATATATATATATATATATATATATATCATAGTTGATATGAACTTCATTAATCAAAATAATAAATATATAATAATTTATATTGGAATGTGAAATTTATTCAATAATATAAAAGATTGCAATTAAGAAAAAGAACATTGACAGGGTTTGATTGATTTGAGGAATAAAGAAGGAGAGGAAACAGTAACCATAACAATAATAATGTTATAGAAAAATATAATGGTTTATGTTGAGAGGGTTCTCTACTAACTCATTATTCTTGTAAATTGATTCAACTGATATAAATTTTGCATTATTAATTATGATGGTAAAATTATTTAAACATACCAAAAAAAAGAAAATTGAATAACAGTTGTAAGTTAATTTGTTACGTAAATTTTTAAAACATTATTAATATTGTATTAGCATTTAAAAAATGTATAAATCTAAACCATTATTTTTCAATAAAAATTCGATAATTTAAAAATAGAAATTAAAATTATAAAAATACGATTATTAATATTGTTTCTAATCTTGGTTCTTCATTTATCTTTTCCTTCCAATATTAAAAATAAAAAATACAAAACAAAAACTTCAATGATCAAATGTTAATTTATTCAATTTTCATTCATAATCGAGTTATGTTGTCCTGCCAACCGAAAACTCTTCTTATAATCATAATAATAATTTAAAGTATTTTCGAAATTATTAAAAATATCTATTTAACCACTCGACATATTATTATAATAATATTATTTATTATTTATGATTATATGTAGGAGTACGGAGTCTCAAATATTATCACTTTTCAAAAAAAAACCGTCTTTCATCAGAACAATAATCCGTATACAATGTTAGACAAATGTAACCTAACATAAGAAAAGAAACAACAATAAATTTTAAGAACTAAAATTAAGATGTTTACAGTTTGTAAAATCAAAATAACAGTATGTGTGGCGTGTAATTTCTTTAGTTACTGTGAATTTTTCGTAAAAGTATTTACATTAGAACTAAATTTCAGTATAGTTTCTACTACCAAAGTGGAAAAAAATAACATACATCAACTAGTATTAAAAAGAAGAAAGAATATCCGACAAGAAAATTCATATTTTAGAAGACTTGTACCAACTAGCATTTAGAAAAAAAAGTATATCAGAAGAGGAAATTCAGATTTTAGAAGACTTATACCACATTAACTACTTCTTCCCCTTACAATAAAATCCTCTAATGGAACATTTTCTCTACAGTTTTAGTTATTCCTGCACTTGAACCGTTTTCTCAGTCTCGATTAACACGTCATTGTTATACCTAGATGTTACAATCTCCATAAGTCTCAACCTTATTCTGAGGTAAAAAGTAGGATAAGATTATTAATTGTCTGTCTCATTTTCGCATGTAGCATCTTCAATAGCCAAGGACTCCCATTGAATCAAAAGTTGCGGAACTTAAAGTCGGCCGTGCATCACAATGTGACGAGATAAGGTCTTCATAGGTGTTAAATGAGGTCCAATTTCAGAGCTTGTAAGAGAGAAAGGTAGATAATGTTCATTTGCGTGGCCATGAATACATGGAAGATTGGATGAATTTTAGTTGTTTTTATGTAGTTTCAACTTGTAAGCTATTTCACAAACTCTTTGAATAACTTTCAAATAATTCATCATCTCCTTGACTTCAAAAGAGCATTTCGAAAGTGGTAGCTGATGCATTTGTTACACCAAATGTCATAACTAGCTATTCATAATGGTCAAGATTGTTTTATGCTTATCTTTTGGTTTCACTCTAATTTGGTAATAACTTATCTCAAATCCAACTTGGAGAAATATTTTGCACCAAAAAATTCATTAACGGTAGAAATAGGAAAAGTATCTTTAATCGTGACAGCATTGAGTGAGAATATCTGTAAGGTTTATCTTTTACAGGACCATAACCCTCCCTTAAAGGGAATAAAATGATCCTGAGATCGAAATGGTGGCAATTATATGTAATTTTTTTTAATAAATGAGATTTTACTCGAAGGTATAGTAGGTCGAGGAAGAGAGGAGACAATGATGATTTCTGAACAAGACGAGTAGGAGCATAAGAAATAGTTGCAGGATATGAAACAAGAGAGTATCTTTGAGTGTAATTTGTAGAAGATTGATTAAAATTGACAAACATATATTTTTCTTCGTACAGTTTTGCTAACGACACATCTCTTAAAAGTGAATATGGAGTCATGATCATAACATCTTTATGAATATCTTGGCTGAGTCCCCCCACAAAGCAATTAACCAATGCTTCATTAGTCAAGCCACAGGATCTGTTAGCAAGAGTCATACACTTGAGATAATAATAAAAAACAAAACCTGATTGTGAGTTTGAATAACTCAGCCATGGGACATTTAAAGGGAGAAGGTTCAAATTGCATTTCTAAAGCCAATGTTAGATCAGGTCACGAATTAATAACTGCATCATCCTCTGTAACATCTGAAACCACAGACCAACTTCTTTATCAAAGTGAATGACAACAATATCCAGACTATCAGAATCTGACGTGTGCTGATAGTTGAAAATTTGTTCAACTTTAAAGTTCCATTCAAGAATTGGAGTAAGTCCATCAAAATGCGGAAAGTCAAGCGAGATATCCTGAGGTTGAAATGCATACACAATTGGAGAGAGCGTCTTATTATCCCCTGCATTTGAGCTCGTGGCACCAATATGCTGAGATTGATTCAAGATCAAGGTGTCCAATGAATGTTGTAATTGTTCTAACCTCTCTTAATTTATGATTGACCAATTGTCTCAAGGATTATTCTGGTTCCTGAAAAACTTGATCTCTTTGTTCCATTGAACTTGCAAGTCTTGGGATTTCTTCCTCATGGTGCGCGACTTGCGATTGTAGACCTTATAGACGGATCTGTTCTCAACTCAACCATTGATGTCAACTAAAGCACCAATGTAACTTAGCATATGAAAGAAACAACAAGAAATTCCAAGAACTGAAATTAAGATCTTTATTACTTGTAAAACCAAATAACAGTCTGTGTGGATGTAATCTCCTTGGTTACATTGAATTTTCCACAAAAGTATTTGCAATGTAAAATAAGAATCAAGGTCCAATACAACTTCAACTCTTCTATAGCTAAGTAAAAAGAAAGCATGGATCAACTAAGGTTTAAAAGAAATAAAGAACATTAGAGAAAGACATTCAGATTTTAGAATACTGTACTGCAATACACGCTTACTCCTCTCACCACAAAATTTTTTAATAGAACAATTTTTTTCTATAATTTCGATTTCCCCGTGATTAATCGTTTTCTCATACTTCTTTAGCATGTGATTATTATACTAACAATTACAAGTCCCTAATTATTAGGATGTTCCAAAAATAATTTCATTGAGTTTTGTCATAAAATTTAAATATGGTTGGATTTTATTAAAAAAAAACAATTTTTTTATTCTATTTTCAATTATTTTTATAATTTTTTAACAATAAAATTATTAAATATATTATAATAAAATTATTATTTAATTATATTGTCTAATTAATTATAATATTTATGATTTTTATTTTTTTAATGTTTTATGTTTAATTTTAAAAATAATAATACATATCTAAAATTATAAAAAAAAAACTAATTTTTCAATGTTATTTTATATTTAATCATAATAATATATATTATAATTTTAATTCGATTTTAATAAAATTAAAAAAATCTAAATAAACCAATTTTGATTTTTAACGATTTACACTTATTTATTTAAAATTTATTCGTTTACACACTTATTAATTACTAATTAATAACCGGATTATTCCAAATTAGAATAAAAGACACAAATGTCATGGTGTAAATATTTGCATGATATCCTTATTAGAAAAAAAAAAAAAGTTTTCTTTTACCCAAATAAACATCCAGAACATTGTTCGAAAAACACAAAAGATTAGCCTTTTTTTTCTTATAAAACTAACCATCAGATTTCTATGGAAAGATTATACTGGAAAATAATATTTTTATTTTGAATTATTATTTCTGTAATGAAAAGAAAAACCCAGACTGAGTAATTCAAAATTTAGAACTTTCTCTCTCTCTCTCTCTCTCTCTATATATATATATATATTACAAAAAGAGTATAGGTAAAGTGAATGACGACATATGGCTGAAAAAAATTGAGGAATGTGAATTTATGTGCATCCCGAAACTCTCTAGCTTGAAAAAAAAAAAAAAAAAAAAGGTCAACGTAGAGGCGTGAATGGAAATTAAAGTGTCTTGGGCAGAAACTTACACAAACAAAAACTGTGAACTTTAAAAACATAAACTTTAAAAATAAGTAAAAAAAGAAGAAACTTAGGAGCTGTCCACCAAAGATATTTCAAAATTAGTGAGTCATATGAACATATCTTTTACCCAGTCAAATAATAAAATGCTTAATTTAATATAGCGAAAACAAATACGGGTAAAATAAGTCATTTCACAATTCAAAAGTCACCATTTTTTTTCAATCATATTTTCTTTTCCTTGACTATTACTAATAAATCAAAAGAAGTTAACAAAACTAATCAAAACTCAACTACCCAACTCATTATTATTTCTAAATTTCATTTATTTAATCTTGTATTAAAATCAAAACTGTATGATATTAAAAAAATAAAAATTGATGGAAACTATAATCTACCATCCATATAAAAATCAACTGTGAAATGGAAAATGGAATCTAGAATCTGAATCTGTGTAACACTGACACCTATTCCTTAATTTGTGTGCCTAAATAAAAACAGTATATTCCACCGTTTTCTAACTAATAAAAGTCCCTCCAAACCTGAATTAACTGGCTGATAGTTATTCATGCTAATAAGTTATTTCAAATTTGGTTCTGATTTGTAATTACTCTAAATATTTAAAAACAGAGTATTTTGTTGTCTATAAAGAATTGTTAACTTGAACATGATTAAGATCCCTGACATCTGTTTTATGACAAGGAAAAAAAACTAATAGAAAAGTGCATAAACACAAAAAGGAAGGGCGTGACAATTAAAAGGATGACGAAAACATGAGGACACTTTTCAGTTTCCTTGTCGAGGTGTATTATTTATATTGCTGACAGAAAGCAATTTTCATCAGAACAGAACTACAGAGAATTCGAGGTGAAGGTTCTGTGGTGTTAACCAAAAGGACAACCTTAGTTTTGGATTTGTGATTGTGGGTGAGAGGATCTAATGGAAGTTGAGGCAGAGATTGATCGCTTGCCCATTGACTTGTTGGCTAATATTTTCGTTCTCTTCACTTCCTTCACTGATTTGGCCCAGTAAGTTTTTATGTTCCTGTATCAGTGTTTCATTGCTTCAACAATTCATTCACAAATCACCATGACTTGACTTCGTGATGTGGCTTTTTTTGCAAGGGCGAGCGGGGTTTGCAGGAAATGGAAACAGGGGGTGAATGAGTCTCTGGCATGGAGACAGAATCTCAGTTTTGCAGGTTGGAAAATGGACGATGACTCCACTGCTCGCCTTGTTTGTCATGCCCACAATCTCACAAAACTACATATGTATGTATATGCCTTTCTTCTCTTTTTCATACCCTCAGTTCTATTCTATCATATTCTATTATTCTTCCTCTGTAATGTACTTATGTTTTTTCTGATTATAAGTTTATAATTCTATGCCCTTTGAAGTCAGGTCATTGATAGATGGTGAAGTGTTTTTCTATATTTTCCCCTTTGATGGTCTTTCTTAGACATCAGAGTCAAAATTCAGTACTGATTTTCAAAGCTTTGGAGATGGATTAAAAATTTGAATTTATGAATTTTGATTTTACAAGTAATTTGATTGGCAATTCAATGGAAACAATTTATGCTATTTTAGGTTCAAGCAGAAACTAGAGTTGTTGAAGAAGTTTGATAACATGTTTGTCTAGGGATATTAGGATAGTTGAGCACTATGGAAACGCTGCTTTGTTTAAAAGCATAGACATTCACTGTGGCTGTATTTGCGATTGAATTGTGTAAATATGCCATATCAGAAAAATGTGAATCTGGTAGGGTTTTGAACTCCAAGTAAAAGTCGTATTTGTACTTTTGATTTTAATAAGAATCTGTACCATTTGTCATTTACCCTAGGTCGATTTCTAACCCTTTTCTCTTGATTTTGTGATCGCAATGTTTCGCTAATTGAACAGCGGTTTTCTAATTTTTTATTTTATTTCTCAAGTTTTCTGATATATAGATGCCGTACAGCAGCAAATTGTGGTTGAATAGGTTAGATTGTATTATTTTTTCATTTGAACTTCTAAAGAATACATGAGACAAAATTTGACTAGTAAAATTTGAATCTGAAACAAGCAATGGTAAAGTATAGTAGTTTATCACAGGTTATAAGCCATGTTGTCATTGTCAAGAATCTAAGATGCACAATATTTATTGTCTTCGTATTTTCAGACCAAGAAGCCGTTGGGGTTGCCAAATAACTGATGCTGGACTTGTCAGGATATCTTTTGCTAAGTGTGTCAGAAATCTCACATCCATATCATTGTGGGGTTTAACTGGCATCACAGATGAAGGTGTTGTTCAACTGGTATGCCATTGTTTTGTTTTTGTAACTTACATGCTTGGGGTGAGGGACATATTGATTTTCAAAGCTTCGAAGATGGATCACAACCTTGAGTTTCTTGAATTTTGATTGTACAAGTTTAGAAGGAATTTGATTGTTTTATTTTTAATTCCTTTTGTTTCTCTGACGACAATTATTGTAACAGATAACCAGAACTAGATCTTTACAACATCTGAATGTTGGTGGTACATTTATCACGGATGAATCTCTGTTTGCCATTGCAAGAAGTTGTCCAAAGTTGGAGGTAAGTTACAAGAAATTGAACGTTTGTTTTTTTTGTGTAGAATCATTCTCCTCCTCCCATAACAAAAGAAAATAATAGGAAAGGTTTTACATTGATGTTCATGGTCAAAAGAAAAATTACTATTATCTAGAAATGGCATTTCATTCATCTCACTGTCAGTATTTAGTGTGTATTAGCCTGATAATGAATCTTCACTGGCTTTATATTCGATGTTTGTGGTATTCCATTGCATCATAAATGATTGCTTCTTGTTTTTGTTCAGACCATAGTTCTTTGGAGCTGTCGTCATGTAACTGAGAACGGGCTTTTTGCCTTGGTTGACAAATGCTTGGACCTAAAATCAATGAATGTATGGGGAACAAGAGTTCCTGAGGAGTGCCTCAACAATTTACATATTTTAAGTCCAGCCCTTCAGATCAAAGTTTGAAACTGGACTAAATGTATAGAGTGGCGTCCCTGGTGTTGTTTTTACTGCTTTTTTATGCACAGATTGTTTCGTTTTTCTGTTCTCAGATTCAACATGCCTGAAAAGCTGAACATGTCAAAGTCCATTTCTGTATAGGCAAATATTGTAATTAGCCAAGTTGTAATTGCTGTAAAAGTTCAATTCATAAAACGAAGTCATGAGTAACAATTATTGAACTTTATTGATTCATTTACTGATTTTATTGTTAGAGTGTCTCTGTTTACCTACTTTTATCTATACAAGTTGCATTCAAAATGTAAAACTGTATTGAGACCAAGTTTAGATAATTGGCTTAACAAGTATTTACAGGAAAAGAAAAATAATTAAGGTAAAATAATCAAAATCTTCCCATGAATTAAAATTAATTTATTAAAAAAAGCTTATCATTTTACTTTAATCATTAAATATTTTCTTCTATTCTAAAAGTATTTATTAAAAAGTATATTCAAGTGACAAGTTGATTTTCCCATTCATATACTAAATATATTGATGCTTTGGCATTTTTGCATATTTTAAAAGATGTTTATCTTATAAAAGAAGTCATATAAGTGAGAAAATAAAGAAATCAAAACAGCTAACACACTTGAGCATAGTTGTTTAAGATGATCATGTTACTAGTTATTATTATAATTTTTTTGTATTTTATACATTTTTGAAGAATTTTTTATTATTTATTGACGTTGTTGTTTTAAAAATTGTAAATTACCCGAGATCTTATTAAGATCATTACAAAATATTTAATTATACATGTATAAATTAGTTATATTTTATCTCATATATATTTGTTATTTGTATCTTAAATTTATTTTAAAAAAATATTATATTTAGGTATTGTATTTACTTGCATTCATACCATTTATAATCCAAAAGAACAAAAGCCAACCTGGATCTGATAGCTGATAGAGATACAGTCCTAACAGGTGGAATGGATCAGGTTTTTGACTTGGAAACTTAACTTCTAGATTGTAACTAGCGTTCAAAATTAAAATTATTTGTTTCATGTCAATTTTGTTAAATGACAAACAGAGAGAGAGAAAAAAAATGGCATTTTTTTCTAATATTAATCAGTCTGGAGGTGGGGGTTGGGGGGAAAAATAGTGTAGAAACAATTAAAGTTCATGCAGAAATGGCATAAGAAACTTCCAAACAAGGAATTGCCAATTAGGCCAGAAAGAGAATGAAAGAAAGCAGTTGAAGGCATTATTAACAGGATGAAGAAGTGATTAATAGTGTTGCAGACCTAGGGACATAGCAGAGGAAAGTGGTTTGGTGATTATTGTCCTTTTTGGGATCTATAACAATTTAAACAAGACTTCAATGGCTGCGTTAGACAGGAGATCATTCAAGACAGAAGTTTGGGAATGAACTCGAAATAGCATTCATGATCAATGATACTACAAAGGCGCTGCTAACTGCATAATTACACCAAGTACATTTAATTAAATATTGACAGAAAAATAATGATGATGTCAAATTTCGCATCATGATATGAACCTTCAAATTGTGAAATTTCTTTAAGGATTTAATACCTTTAGCAATTAGTCGTATTGTGTTTCATTTACTGACAATTTATGGTGTAAGAAAAAATCTACACGATGTTCTGATTGAAAGCTGGAAAACCTCATGCAACTTCCTCTGTTAAACTATAAGGTCCATGCTCCATATTATCTATATGTTATATGGTTAAAATGTACGATAAAACCACTACAATGTTTCAACATCAATAGATAAGTGGATGAAGGAAGAACAAGTAGTAAGAATTGTCAGAATAAAATCGGAAAAACTTTAACAAAGACCAAGAGCTCCAGACATCCTGATCCTATATTGCAAATTTCCTATTCTGTCTTGACTAGTGATACGTTGTTACAAATCCTGAAACATAATAAGGGGAAATATTACAAATATAATAAGAGTGAAACAATGTAACAATGGAGAGCCATTGTTTCCATGGAACCAAAAACAACAACACTGTAACAATAGTTTTTGAACCCTTGAAAACTTGAACTAGGTAAACTCGGCTTTCTGGCTCATAATTTGTGTTTTAATAAGGGCAAACAACACAGCTCATTCAATGAGAAGGTTATCACACATTGCAGGTTGAATCATAAACTTCACCGAAGAAAAAGAATTCTCATGATCATGAAGATTGGTAGCGAAATATGAGCAAGATTATTTAACTTGTCAAATTTGTGACATCCTAACATATCCATTATAAATAAACTTCAGAGAAATAAATCGCTTAACCGAAGCTTGGTCAATAAGTTCTGCTTAATACATATGCAACTATTTTATCAAGTCACTTTGGCAACCACATTATGCACCTAAATGCAATGTGTGGAAAGGAAAGTAAGTTTGGGCATACAGAGTTGCAATGTCTAGAAACTGATTTGGACTGCTAAGAATAGAACATACCTGAACTGCTCCGGATGCATTCTTACTCTTTCTTGCTTACCATCTACCTCAGATGACCTCACAGATCCGTGATTATAGCCTCAGCAATTCCAAAATTTTGTTTATCTAATTTCTATAAGCAGTTCCATGGCATTTCAGAGTTTGAGGCAGTACTTCAGTGTACATACTAAAATACAAGAAGCCCCTCTTTAAAGACTAGCTCATTTATGATACACAAATATAATACCACCAAGAGCTCCACTTGTTAGACTCAGGTTGCGTATTAATCACAATCGCAATAAACAGCAATAAGCAGGAAGAAAAACAAGACGTAAAGGCAGGAATTTGGAGAAAGGACGCGTGAAGCTGATCTAGAGAACTGAACAGAGCCTGTAAAGCTTCCAGCTGTGTTGGTCACTGGGCTTGTATTAGGTACAACAATGTTCTTGCAAGATCCAAAAGGTGCTCCCTCCTGCAAAATTGCAGCAATTATATAATTGTCCTTGATCTGCTTTTTTATCATCAAAATGCACAGGTAGGTAGAAACTGTGCTATGATATAAATCCATTCACATTAAGAAATCCAACTTATACAAATGTTATTCCTACACCTAATTTTTACTAGAGGGACAGACATCTTTGGGAAATAAAGTAGATATGAATATTTTGCCAAAAAGAAATTTTGAGGATACAGTCAAAGTCAACCATAACATGATTTTACATTTTTTTCCACTTTCAACAATAACAAAAACTAAACCTTTCTTTCCCTCTCTCAAGATTAACTATCTCCTGCATTAGGGTTGAATTCAAGGAATAATAACACAGACACACATAGAATTACATATAGGGATACTTCAAATTTGATGACTGACCAACTGTCTGCCTCAAATTCTGACAGAATATCTGAATCAAATTGATTTATATAATATAGATACACAGGCAGGCTTGAAAGAATATCATCCGAAGGCCTGAAATTTTTTGTTCATGTGTGCAATCAATGTTGAATAATGTTTGAAGTTATTCTAAATCAGGTTTCCACTCTCCTTAGAAATATAAGACATGAAATAATCAGAATAAAGAAGAAAGTTCACAAAAAATGGCATTAAGGAAATACATATCTGGACAAGAAGTGCAAGCAAACCTGGCAAGCAGAGACTGTATTACAGCCGCACAATGAGTGACCATTAATTTTATCCACAATTTCGAAAACACCCCCACCATCACTCCTCTGCATGAGATTCATTTAGAATTGTAAAATGGATTTGAGTTATTTTCCACATTATTGAATTGGAATCAACACTCCATAAGAAAAAGGAATACCATGTAAAAATTAACTGCTATAAAATTAGGCAACACATTTCCTGCAGCTTTGTAACATGTGTTCACCATATCAGCCAGTGGAGCCGAATGCTCTTTGCATGAGTCAGCTTCAACTGGATATGTCGGAAAGTAATTCTGCAAGAAAAGTGATGCGCTTCTAGAATTTAGCGGCTTTGATTCTTTCCTGTGTGGGCAAGAACCCCCTTGAACTCCAGGATCTCCAGCTGCAAGTTAGTAAAAGTTATGAGGTTGTTATTTCATAAAATTACAAAAATGATATCTGCGCAACAATTGCATTACACATACACTCATTTTCAACCATGTAAGTCCACTGATAGGCTATTCCTTCTTCAGCTTCCTTTGAAGCATCCGAAGTGAAAACAAGCAGTCGACGATTTGCTTGAATCATCTCTGTTACAGTGGGCCAATCTTCACCCTTTTTAGGCATATCAGACACCGGGAACCAATATTTATCCAGTCCAGCATTTGTGAATAGATTAGTCAACCCCTTTGGAGTACGCACATAATCCTCAATTACAATGGTGACAATCTCTGTCGGATTTGCCGTCAGGAATGTCTCCACTTCTCTCAAAGTATTTATTGCAGGTTGCTGAGAACATTTTCAGCTTGCCACATTAGACAACACCCCAAAAGAGGAAAATTAGATAGTAAAACGAATATCAAAGAGGAGTTTATAGTTAGATTACAAAAGCAGTGAAGTTGAAGCATTGCTCTCGAAATGAATGACAGAGCCATATATCATTCTCAAAGTCGTACATATCCAACATCAATCCTCTCACTCCATTCTAAACACCATCCATAAAAAAAGTGTAAGAATCACTGAACAAACAAGTAAAGGACTAAATAATAGATACATATGAGCATATAATAATTAGTATCACTCACTTAATCCCCTTCATCCAGAAGCTTTGAACAAGAATCACTAAAAAATAAGTAAAGTATATACAAATCAAAACAACCATTCCCTTCATCATGAAGGTAAACTAGAATCTAGAAAATGCAAAATGAACAAGGAAACGATATGACGTTTTGTTTGTCCAAGGAATCTCACTAAGAGGACAAGAAGAAGGCACAACAACACATACCGTCAACTGGTTAGTAACAGTGTCCTCTTGATTGTAAAAGGTGAGTCTCTGAACACCAGCCAAAGGTGGTGCATCCACGATGCTGAAGGAATTATGGGTCATGATCCACGAGTACTTGTTGAAGGGCAAACCATTCACCTGCATGTATATCCCAAAAAAGAGACAGTTAATGTTATTGTGTCACATGTGTTATGTTATGTTGTGTTATGTCAGTTATGTTAGATATATTGTTGGAGGTTACGAGAGATGTAACAATGGTGGCTTGGCCTCTGGTGCAAATGGGCAGGGTCCGGCCCAAAGCAGGGCAATTGCCGCAATAGAGACCCGGTCCACAATCGCTGGCAGCTGTACATGCTTCCAGAAGCTGCAAAAGCTCGTGAATTTTTTCTGGTGAATCTCAAAAACTGAAACCAGTTTGCATGGATCACAGTTGAGTGTGAGAGAAAAGAAAGTGAACCTGGCAGTTTCCGTTGAAGCATGTGGCGGAAGAGGTGAGGAAGAGGGAGAAGAAGAGAGACGCAAAGATGGTGGGGGTTCTGCATTTTGTGTGGGAATCCAAGAAACGCGAGCACATGGCACCACCACAGCAGAGAGGAAAGGTTGAAAGGAAAAGGAAGAGATTATACTGTGTAAGAGGAGAGAGACAGAGAGGGAGAGAGGTTGATCAAAGTTTTGGGTGTCACCTTTAGTTTTTCTCTTATTTTGAGGCAACTATACTTAACGTTCGTGTATGTATTATGCAATGACGCACTTTACTATATTATTTGAATTAAGAAAAAATGGTGGAGATAAATGTTTATTTAATGCAAGGCTGACAAGATGGTGCTGAGTTTGAGTTGAGTTATTTTTTGGGTTTTCCCCACTTTTCGGATACTTCCTCTTCTACGTCGTCCACTACACTCCACTCTGCTTGTTGCACTCCCTGGGGTCTCTTTCTTTATGCTTTACACGTGGTGGGGTAGGTTGCTTCTGCCCAGAAATTACTGGTGGATTGATACGCAACAAAGCATGCAATTTGGTGTCCATGTTCATATTCATATTTATATTTATATGTCATACAAGCAACAGGCTCCGCAAAATAATCTGATTAATCTCTCACAAAAACACAGGTGTCTATCACCTAAGTACGGATTGGTAAATAAACAACAGAGGAAAAAATAACAACTCAGCTCAGATGTAACAACTTAATCTAAATCCCATAAATATATCATTAACTATTGATGACAATATGTCAATGAATTTTATGCGAGTAAATAACCTTTCAGAGTAAATTTATCCAAGGTTTAATTAGATTATTATATATATGCATGTCATTCTCCTCATATTTGCTTTAATGAAAACTAATACTCCTTTGTAATGTCATGAAATTTACGGCAGAATGATAATATGATCAATTTGACTATGATCTAGTTCATCTTACACAAATGGATGTATGCATACCTTTTGTAAACTAGCCTGTATTTAAACAATAAAACTTTCTGGATGCTTTCAAAAGAACTTATTCAAAAATAAGTTCTCAAAATTTGACAACTTCGTACGTAGATGAACTTCAAACGTTACTTCTGCTTTTTTTCTCAATAAGTTTTTCAAAATTTATAAAAACTTTCAAATTATATAAATAATTTAGTTTAGTTCTTTCAATGTAAAATAAATTTATCAAATAAGTACTTAGTAACTAGTATTTATTCAACAGGTGCATCACCAAATTAATTGATTTACCTTTTGGTTATGTTATGCTTCTAATTTTAATTATAATTAAACGATGGCACCCAATTTAAATCAATAATGATTTGTCACCCATTAAAAGCTGAACACATTTTAAGACTAAATCATATTCACCATGCTTCTACAATTTTACATTAGCCTAAGGTCATTACAATCTAAAAGAATACATTTTGTTGATATATGAGTATAATACTTTTAATAAAACACTTCTATCATAAGCCATTTATATCAAATAAATTTTTAATTTCAATGGTTGAATCAATCATATGTAATTAAGAATTGTAAATGATATACTTGTGATGTCTTCTGATTTGTAGTTGGCCATTCCTCTCCGGGAAAGAATGACATGGAATTTTGATTAAGCTGGTATTTTCCGTTTGGAATGGCGAATACAGTAGCTTGATACCAAAATGAATTGTTTGAATGAAGTTAGTACACCTATTGCAGCAGCAATTGCATGTCCTTGCTACAAACAAAAAGCTCAAAAATACTTCTTTCCGCTACCAATGAGATTGCTATCCCCTACGTGTGAAAGAATAACAAAGAATTGACTTTTAAACAACATTAAGCAAGCTTCTTTGCACGACCACTTGAAGGAGCCCCGTCCTCTTTTTTCGATCCAGATGCTTCAGGCTTCCGAGCCCAGGCAGGAGCCCTGTCGGGCTCATAACGATAATCATAGAACAGTTCCTCCCCGGCGCAAATCCGTTCCTTGGCAAAAATGCCTACCCTATGATCTCCAGCAACCATAATAACCTGCCAGTTTAAGAATACACAGATTGTGAGTGACACTGCAAGCCTAGGAATGCTCGAAATGCAATGTCAAATAGAGCCATAATTAACACATTTGACGAGAGTCAGAACTGAGAAATACCTTTGCATAGCAATTTGGATCAGGCGAATGGTTTGCAAACTTCAATTTATCACCCTTTCGGTAAGCATCAAGAACGAACTGCATACAACAATTTGTGTGATTCATCCTATGTTATTAGATACATGATTATATATAACATTTAGAACTTTTCGGCACAAAAGATACATATATTAGTAAAAACTTGCCTGATCGTTCAAATTAAAGAGAAAAGATGAATTTTCACGGTCATATATCTTTCCTCGCTTATCTGCTTCCCGATGAGAAATCAACTCTCCTGTATACTCTCCAAGGTATTCATGTTTACCAACACTATTCTGGAGGGTGAAGAGATTACATTAGAAAAAGGGGAAAACGACACGTGTCCAAACAAGATCATTTATTGACGAATTACCTTTAAGAAGGCTCCCCAACCTGATACATCAGACCTTCCAAGAAGAACCTATTATGAGCATATTATGTTAGTGACCGTCACAGCAAATGTAATAAAATTATCTTAAAGCACAATTAGCAAAACCAGGCACAAGTATATTGAGAATAAAAATTACGATATGGGATAGGCCAAAGTTCATGCAAAATCACATTTCCATGAGCTAGATTATATGTCTAACAGGGTATTTTATTCATAAACATGATTTCATCCACTTCTCTCAATCATGATAAATATGTCTGTTATTTTGATGAAAGAACAAATTTGCAGCAAAGAAAGCAAATAAGTCTTAATACTTATGCAAGATTTAAAAAAAAAAAAAAAAAAGTCGAAGAAATTTACCCTTTGCTGCTGTTTGAGAAGAAGCTTCATGTTTCTACATTCATAATTGTCCCCTCTTTGGCTAGGAATGCCAAGTGTACCATCGCCACAACTGCAACCATAATCCCCATACCAAAAGGTATAGTGAAAAATATAGACTTCAGATAGACCGGTAATATGTATTAGAAGTACATAAGAAGAAATGTAGAGAAGTCCTGAAAACAGACAAAATCAAATATTTTCCTAAAAAACGAATAATTTATTCAGTTCCGTCTTAGTGTGAGAAAACTAAAACAGACATCTGTTTGAACATTCCCTCATATCAAATCAATGAGCCAAATTATGACCAACTTTACATTGATGAGGCAGGTCCAAGAAATCTTAGGGGGTATTTGTTTCTTGGATTAAACTTTATGTTCAGGACTGATATTCCAAGGAATATTATTCCCATCAAATATGTTAGATAAATACTTACCATTCCTTAGAATATTTTTGAATTTATTTAATTCAAAAATAAAAGTGTTTAAAAAAGAATGAGATAGAAGAGAGTGAAAATGAGAAGTTATTTAGAAAATAGATTCCATTCCCATGGGAATATAGATAGATTCCTAGGAATAAATTATGTCTGGCAAGCTCTTTATCTTGTACTAAGTCAGGGAATGTTACAATCCCAAACTCACATTAACAGATACTCCAGATTCTCTCTATCCATAAAGATCTAACTTAAGGATATATATATATATATATATATATATATATATATATATATATATATATATATATATATATATATATATATATATATATATATATGTGTGTGTGTATGTGTGTTAGCAATAAAAAGCATATCTCATATTAGCCGCCATCCCAATCAGCTCTAAACACTCCTAATCAGCACCAATCATTAGCCAAAGAAAATTGTGTTTGCCATTACTGAAAATCAAGTATATCCAACTGTGTTCTGACTCGGTAATCACCTCTACCATTTTTCTTTGCATAACTTTGCATCAAACACATTTTTTGAAAAATAATCACTTCCAATGAATATAAAGAAACCATACCCATCCATCTCGTATGTGAAAAAAAATAGTCATTGAAAATCAATAAGTAAGAGTCTTATAGATGACAGAGCAATGATGCACATACGCAACCATAAAAAGGTAAATCTTACCTGACCCAACAATTCCTACAAACATCTGGATCACATTCCCTATCTGCAGCAAAGCATGGACATTGACGGCTTCGGCATTGACTCTTAGCACAATGACAGCCACGAAATCTATTCTTGCAGCTCTTGGGGCATCTTGATATAAAAGGGAGAGAAAAAAAAAATCATCACTGGAATTAACAGATGTCGTGTACAATGCTGGCAGGTAGGAATGTCACAATTAAATATCCATGTAAACTGTAAGTACAAAAATCCTAGGTGGAGTTTTTTCAAGGTATCATTTTGTATTCCCAAGAACCGTATTATCAGCTACCCACCCCTTTTAATGGACATAGAAATATTGTAACAAGTGAAGGGGTCATTTTTCTGGGAATAAAGAAACCAGGGAATATATTTCCATCACCACCAAACAATCCTATGAATATTTCATCTTTTAAGTTTCTGGAATGCAGAATTTATGTACCCTGCCCTAGAATTTGTGTAGCCAGCAAGAAATGCAGAAAATCAGTAAAACACAACAATTCCACATGCCTCTCTTTCATCAAGGTTCTATGTAGCAAATTCAAAAAGCTTACCCACAGTACTTCTCACAGCAGGTTCCATTTATAAGACAAGGACACTGCTTCCCACAAGCTGATTGGCAACCACATGGATTATACTGCCGGCAGGGCTGATCCTTTCTCTCAGTAATCCTTTTCCTAATGGAATGATAAGCAGCAGATTTCCAGGTGTACTTCAATCGACGGACTCTTCCTCTTCTTCGTAAAAACCTAGACCTTCGTCTCACTTCATTATTACCCTTAATTTTACCAAAAAAAATAGGGGGGGCCTTGGTTAAGCATTACTTGCAAATAAGAAAGACCAAAGAGAAAAGTACATCAAGTATAATTGCATAAAATCAACCTTAGAATAGCCTTCCAAAAGGGAATTTGCGACATCCCCAGGAGGACCGGACATCTTTCCTTCTTCACAATTTATGTATTGGAAAACATCCCAACATGTCTTTAGACCATTTAAGAGATTCCTAGCTATTAAGCAACTGCAGTTAAAACCAAAAATTGTCAATTAGTAAGTGATTGACAGTCACGAAGAAAAATTATGCCCAAAGATATTGTTGAGATCACTCCATAAACCCAACATAGTTAAAAATAATTACAAATTCAAACAAAAGCAAGGATCAAACAAGACACAAGTGACCAAAGTGATATATTTGAAAATACATTTGTTAAAATTGAAGTAGATGCTAACTACATTCTCTAATTTACCAATATTTATGATTTATTAAATAAGCAGTTTGAACTAGATTTGGCACCACATCTATTTTATAAACATCACTTGAGAAAATTATATAGGGTTCAATACAGTGTCCAAAGGCACAAATACAATTGTATTTATAGAAAAAGAAATATAACAGAGGGGATATGGGCCTCAGCCCAAACCCTTAACTCTAGCCTAAGAAACATACAAAGAGAATAAGTAACAATAGGGAAACAAACATGTCTCAACACTCCCCCTCAAGCTGGAGCATATAGATTGTATGCACCAAGCTTGAAACATATGAACTGAATCCTAGGTCCTCTCAATAACTTAGTTAAAATGTCCGTCAGTTGTTCATTAGAGCTTACAAATTCCTTGGATAATAACTTCTCTCTAACAAAGTGATAATTAATCTCGATATGCTTTGTTCTTTCATGAAACTCTGGGTTGGAGACAATATGGAGAGCCGCCTAATTATCACACCAATTGCTCATTAGAGCTTACAAATTCAGTTACAAATTTTCTCTAAGGAAGTGATAATCAATCTCGATATGTTTTGTTCTTTCATGAAACTCTGGGTTGGAGGCAATATGGAAAGTCGCCTAAATATCACAAAATAACTTCATCTACCTATTACCACATAATTTTAATTCTTAAAGGAATAGTTTGATTCACACATATTCACATGTAACAAGCATCATAGATTTATACTCAGCTTCTGTATTAGATCCAGCAATAACACTTTGCTTTTTTTATTCTTCCAAGAGATCCAATTCCCTCTAATAAAGATACAATACCAATAGTAGATCTTCTATTAATAGGACAACCAGCCCAATCTACATCATAATAACTTAGAATTTGAGTATTACCTTTATCTTCATACAACAATCCTTGTCCTGGGGACCCTTTAACATATTTGAGAATGCAAATCAAAGTATCCCAGTGATCGATACAGTAATTTTGCATGAATTGGCTAACTACTCCAACTGCATGAGAGATTTAATCTAGTAATAGTAAGATAAATGAGTTGACCAACCAATCTCCTATATCCCTCTGGATCTGACAACCTTTCTCCTTTATCTCCCATCAATTTCTGATTAGGATCCATTAGGCTATTAATGGGCTTATAATTTGTTAAACCTATCTCCTTCAAAATATCAAAAGCATACCTCCTTCTTTGAGAAATTATCACACCTTCCTTTGACTGGTTCACTTCAATACCAAGAAAATACTTCAATTGACCAAGATCTTAGGTTTGGAAGTAACCAAATAAATGACTCTTCAGTTGTTTGATCTTAGTATAATCATTGTTTGTAATAACAATATCATCAACATAAACCATAAGATAAATACACTTGCCTAAAGAGGAATAACAATAAAACGCTAAGTGATCTACTTATCTCCTTTTCAAGCCAAACAATTGCACAACATGATTGAATTTCTCAAACCAAACTCGGGACGACTGCTTCAAGTCATAAATAGACCTATGCAGCTTACACACTAAACCATACTCTCCTAAGCAACAAAGTGAAGGTTGTTTCATATAAATATCTTTCTCAAGGTTACCATGAAGAAAGGCATTATTAATGTTCACTTGTTAAAGAAGCCAATGATGAATAGCAACCATAGCAAGGAAAAGATGAATAGTGAAAATCTTAGCTACTAGAGAGAAAGTATCTAGTCAAGGCCATAAATCTAAGTGTAGCCTTTAGCCACTAAACAAGCTCTAAGACGATCTACTTTCTCATCATTATCAACTTGAATTGCATAGACTCATATGCAACCCACCGCCATTTTGCTAGGAGGAAGTGGGACAAACTCCCAAGTACCATTGTGCTCAAGAACATGTATTTCATCAATATTATGATTTGTCGTCACCCAGGGTGATTAAGAACCTCATGGACAGTATTAGGAATAGAAGTATCGGCCAAAGAGACAACAAAATAAGAATATGAACGAGAAGGCAACGCATGGGACACACACACCTACGATGATGCTTTGGGAAGGTGGTGTGTGTCGGTGCATGAGAAAACAAACGAAGGAGCAATTTGTAAAGGTACGCTCCTCAAGATGCACAAACCCCACCTTTGCCAGTCCAAACAGAGATGGTAGTCGACAACGACACTCTGATACCAACTTGATAAAATTATTTAGGGTTCAATACAGTGTCCAAAGACACTGATACAATTGTATTTATAAGAAAGGGGATATAACAAAGAGGATATGGGTCTCGTCCCAAACCATTAATTCTAACCTAAGGAATATACAAAGAGAATAAGTAACAACAGGGAAACAAACATGTCTCAACAACATCTTTTGGATATTTCAGCAAATTAGGTTTGTCTAACACCCAATTTTCACTTCTTTTCATCTTCCTAGTTTTAATATACTTCATTGTACATTAAATACAAAATTTACCATAACACTTGCTGACCACTCACTTTATCATTACATTAGACTAAGGAAGTAAACTATACCACCAATTTCGTTCACTCTCATTAAGGGAATAGATCACTAGCCAACCAATTCAAAATAGTTGCAAACTAATTTTAGGTTTCACCAAAACTTTGGTTTCATAATTCAATGGAAGTTTTCAGGTGCTTGCTTGATACATACTTAAGTTCCTTGAACATAAAACCAACATATTGAGACGTGAAATATATTTACAAATTATTAATGAATAGTTGGTCATTGTAACAACTAGGTAGCATCAGAATAAGCAAAAAAGATGTTTAGTATAATAAGTATATAAATTTAATTGCCAAAGCTACAAACAATAATTTTTCAATGGCATTCACTAATATTTTACACGAAAAATGTTAGGAACATACTAATTTGAATACACTCTATATTATTGGCCAGAGATTGACGCTCTAATACCAGATATTTGTTCTCATTGACAATAATATTATATCTTGGAAAAGTAAAATATATAATGGATATTGTGTTCTCATTAACGATAATATTATACAAAATATATAATGGATATTGTGTTCTCATTAACGATAATATTATATCTTGGAAAAGCAAAATATATAATGTAGTCATGCGATCTAGTTGAATATAGACCAATAAAATCTCTCACTTGTAAACTTATATGGATTAAACAATTCCTCCAATAACAAGTCAAGTGAAATTTGGCAATTAAGAATGTATTGTGATAACCATACACTTATTCACATTGTTCCCAATCCTATTTTTATGAGAACTAAACACTCATAGAGGTTGTTTGTCACTTTGTTTAAGAGAAGTTAATGAGCAAATAAATTTGATCAACATTTGTTAGCTTCAATGATCAACTAGAAAATACTAAACAAAATAAATGAATAGTCTAAGAGATACAATGTCTCTTAAGTTCTTTGCTCATATTTTAGTCTCAAGTGTTACTAACTTAACAGCTTCCTTAACATGTGTGAATTAGTTATATGTCTAATATTTAGAAACAGTGGTAATATCATTTATTACCATTTCAGAAGCTTTAAAGCAAACCGAATGACATTGAGTGATCCATCTGCCAATAAGGAAATATGGCCTTTAATGTTGTTTTATTTGTTACTACCTCACTCTTTATAAACAATGACATATCAAAACTTTTGGTGGATATTATTAATTTAAAATTCTTTTTATACTAACAGCATATGGCTAGAAAATTCCAAGAAAATAGGAGATTGATGGTCTAAGTTTGTAAACTTTATGTTGTCAAATTCGCATCCATCAAAATTTCTAGACTCAATCCAGATTAAATACATCCTCTCCAAAAAATAAGTTAATTGGGTTTTTCTATTTTTACTTTATGGTTTATTGGATGAATAAGCCTTTTAAAAAAACAATCCTAAATCATTTACATAATATAAAAAAAAATTGCTGTCTATGAGTATGAGCCTGACTTTTTGTTATTCATGATAGGTGTCAGTCCAATGCACAGGTGTACATTTAGACTTTCCGATATAAGTCCACTACTTTACATAACTATTTATAACTTAAATTAAATAAGTTCTCTCATAAAAACTTAAACATGTATGCCTAGGTTCCCCATGAATTGCGTGGGTTTAGTCTAGTTAAGTAGTAAGCCTGAGACATTCTTGCAGACCTATCAGTTTTCATTTTAAAAGCTACGGCTTAGATAGTTGATAAATAAAAGTGAGAGATATAAGACCAAGAGGGCTGTGCTTATTTCAAGCAGCCAAGGAATGTTATGAGATTTGTTTCAAGAATAAGATTTCAAAAATTGGAAACCCTATCAACCAAGTCAATTGCATATTTTTAACCAGATCAATTATGAACAAATTTGACGCAATACTTCAAAATTGTACTCATCCATTCCCCATGAAATTGACTGAAAAAAGGATTAATTTCATTTACACACTTGAACCAGTGGTCATTACTATTACTTACTATATTCACAGCAACACTAATAACAACATTCATGCATTACATCATAGTATATATTTATATTTAATAAAGAAAAATTAAGACAGCCATCCCTAATCCAGACATATGCTGACCTGTTTCTACCAAAAATCTCCATTCCTTTCTCTAAAAGCCCCTTTTCAAGAGCTTTCCAAGATTTATTATCTGTGATTTCTTGTTTACAAACATTGTCATCTACAAAATCTTCTTTCCTCAGGTTGTCTTCGCTGCTCATGGCATGTTGATCGGTGACCATATCATTTGATGAACGGTCAAGAGCTTCATTCTACATTAATTACAGATTATTATGAGTACATTTCTCCTAGATCTTGCCTTGCAAAGAAATTTCACACATTTATGTGGCAAAATAACTGTTTCTTCTTTATCTTGGTTATAATTGAAGCAAAATGAAGAAGCTTAAACAAAGAAACATTACTTACAATGGAATCAGAATCAGAAACCATTGTTTTCTTTTGCCTTTTCTGCATGCATACCAAGACTCGTTCTGCCACTCGCTTACTGTTCCTCTTACCAATTCCAGCTTTCCCCACAGGTTTAGTTTTAGGAGGAGCTGAGTGGGAGGCTGAACCAGCATCTCGTCCAGGACCATTCTCTGAGTCACTACTCTCTGACATGTTCTTTGCATTAGATGAAGCACTTTCACTTTGGCTTCCTTTTATCCGCCTTTTAGTAGAAGATTTTTTTCTAGATAAAACACCACCAGAGCACTTCTCTTCACTATCAACCTGGGCAGAAGATGTTTTGCCAAATCTTTCCGACTTAAGCACCTAAAACAAGATTTAAGCAAATTGAGTAAATTGTTAAAAAAAAAATTAAAAATAGATCCCTAAGAACAGAAATGCATACCGATCGGAAACAATTTGGCCCACAGGGTGCATTTTCAGTATCAGGAGGGATCCATATAGGTTGTTTCTCAGCCTGTTAAATTACCAAGTCATAACTCTAGAAACTGTAAACTACTTCATGAAAAGTAACCAATAAATAGACTTACAGGAAAGACAAGATCCTGTGAACACCCATGTAATCTACAGTCAAAAACCTGCAAAGTAGAAAGTGGCAACCAATGAGATATCCAGAGAAAGATTATGCAAGATATACAGTGCCTTCATGGAAAAAAAACTTACAAGACATCGTCGACAAAAAAGGTTGTCAAAAGAGTCAAGAGCTGCTTCAAGATCCTTTTCCAAAAAAGCATTGCCACTCTGAGAATTCTCTCCAGAATCTGCAGCCTTGGAACACCCATCAGCATTGTCTTGAATACTAAGGGCTTCATACCTTGCCTGTATAAGATGTTTGATGGTGTTTCATATCTCTGTAAAGCCAGCACAAAGCAAATGGGAAACGGCTGGACGAATACTTACACTACGACCAGTTTTCATCAGAATAATTGAGAGGTTGCAGGAGCAGAAAATACATAGAGGAATAATTAAATTACTTATAAACATATACCTTAATTTCATTAGTGTTTCTAGAAAAACACTGAGCCAATGACTCCACAGCGTTGTCAGTTAAACCAAATTCTTTGACAGTCATACTGTAAAATCAAATCAGACATTATGAAAACCACAAAACTGTCTCGAAATACAAGAAAAGCAATATTTAAATATTATATAAGAAACATAATAGCCAAACATCTTAACATGAAATTCATGAAGTAGCATGTAAGCATGACAAAAAACAAGGCTTCACCAAAAAAATCACACCAGAATGGTGAAAAATAACTGCGGAGTTTTTAGTAATTTAATGGAATCAAAAAGATCAATTGACAGGTTAACCATGCACATAATATTTCTGTCAACACAATAAGTGTATGCACTAGTTTCTGTTTCCAATGGTGGATTA
This sequence comes from Sphenostylis stenocarpa, assembly GCA_963425845.1. Lineage (NCBI taxonomy): Eukaryota > Viridiplantae > Streptophyta > Magnoliopsida > Fabales > Fabaceae > Sphenostylis > Sphenostylis stenocarpa. The sequence goes on along the minus strand of OY731399.1, from coordinate 5,490,863 downwards.
TAATTAACCAAAGATCATCTTTGATTTTATTCTTTCTGTACATAGGAAATATAACAAGAAAATAACTGTCAAACCACCCTATCAGAATCTACTCTTAATAGTAACTGAAATATATTCCCACCTATGCTCCAATGTAAAATAATCACAAATTAGTAAACTAGTGTGACAATTCATACAGTCAACAAAGGTCCAATGGAAAAAATACTTCTGAATTTAAACTAAAATACAGAAAGAAAAAGAGAAGGAGAGAGACAACATGGACACATTGCTTCCTTCTCTAAAAACTTAACCTTATGAACAAGTTACAACAGGGCCAGGCATACATGGCAATTTTATTTTGCATGCAAACAGAAAATATCTGACAGGGAAAAAGGGACAGTGAAAGCAACCAATTATAGTTTATTAAGCTATACCAACCGAAGTATATAATCTTCTGATTCTATAAATTCTCTTTTCTCCTCTTCATCCTCCATAATTTCCTCCTCACTGTCACTGCAGATAAGTGCTTCCCCACCATTTTGATCATAATAAATTCGTCTTCGGCCTACAACTGACTGATCCTCAGTCATCCTTTGATTTCTGTACCAGAATGGATACAAATAGAAAATATCTTCAAAATATCCCATTTTAACATTAAAACAGAGAAAAAAAAATGAAAATCAAATTATTTGAAAAAGAGAAACCAAGATACAAAAAAAGGTGAAAAATTTGAGTCCTACGTGAAAAAAGTGATAAAAAAAATGTGGACTTAAGTCCTTATTAAAGAAAAAGTAATAAAAATAAAAATGACATGTACAAAATAAAGATTTTATAAACATTTTCTCTGCCTTTGATTTCTTTCAGTTATTATGATAAATTCACCTAAGACATTGGGATTAGATTTGCAAACAGATGGCAATACGTCATAATTCATGTCGTCCCAGAATTAATCACTAGTTAAAAATTACATCAAGGACAGGAATACAGAAAAGCAAGAACAACCAAAGCTTTTATCCACTATGTCTTGTCATGAACCAAATGCTCAGAAAGTACATTACCGAGAGTTTTCCTCAGCCCTCCTCTACCATAGGACTATACTCCATCCAATCCACTCTTAATGGCTTTTCTTTTCACATACCGTACCCTCTCTCTAATACATTCATTCATGATCCTATTTTGTTTTTTTTTATTGACTTGTCAACCGCAACATTCTCATCTTTTCAACACTGAGCCTATAAGTGGCTTGTTGCACCCTAATATTAAGGTTTATACAGCATTGCAGGTATTTTATATAAGAAAGAAAACAGATTAAGACAAAACAAACCTATCCAGAAATATCCATGTAGTATAAGGAGGCAATTTTTTTACTTCAGGTAATTTGATAGGACGAACAGCATTCTTTACAGCAACATTAGACCCTAGAAGAACTGCTGTAGAACCATGGTTATCTTCATGATAGCCATTGCTTTCCACATCACCATTACTCGCATGAACACCATTGTGCATATCAATTGCATCTTTTTGCCTCTTTGTAAGTAGGTCCAGACTTCCATTCGTATCAGCCACGCTGCTGTTCCTTCTCTCCATTGACATTTTGCAGACATGGGTTGTGACACCAAACAGCTTCTGTCTGTTTTCCTCTATTCTATTCTGAAATTCAAACGCACATTATGAGAAAAAATAATAAGGTCCAATCAAAATCAACAACTAATTACAGACATAAGCTCCGCTATTACACCTTTACATAAACAATCCGGTCCGCAGCAACTTGCTTCTTTAAAGAATCAATAACCGGTAGAACATCTTTAACAGTCTGACTTGCAGCCTCCAATTTCTCACCCTGCATTGAAAGGATAATGCCATATAACACTCACAAATACGTTACAGAAGAAAAATTCAAACAAACTCCCAATTCACACTCAGCGTGGAGTCATTGCAGGAAATAACTTATCTTACACAACCAATGCACAGACTCCAACTCAAGACAACCATAATCTCCCGTAACCAAAAGAACCAGGAAAGTCATAAATGCTCGATAAACTATCCTAAATGCTGAAAAACCGAAACGCATCTCGAATAACCTATTCTATATATAATGCAGTTACATCTTCAATTTCAGCCTACTTTAGGAAGCATTTGCCCAAAAATTATGTAGCCGTGTTGTTTAATATTGAAACAACATCAATATATTAAAAACCAAGCGAGAGAGAGACGCAAATTAAAGACATAATTGAAACCAGATCGAAGCAAAAATGGAAATAAAACAAATAAAAAAATCGGAAGCGGAGTCAAGTCAACAAGCACGAGTTTGGGAGAGAGATGAGTTAATGAATGCATTTTAAGAGAATATAAAGGGGGAGAGAAAGTACGGAGGGATCGACGAGAAGCTCCGATCTGGAAGAAGAGGGCGAAGACGAAGGCTTCGACGCCATTGACGGCGGCAATGGTGGCGAAGCTTATCGGAGCCGATTCGGAAATGGGAATCGGATCGAGATCCGATTCATGCAGGAGGAATTACAGATGGTTAAGGGTTTTGAGTTTGAGGAGTGAAATTGGCGGGGCGAGTTGAAAGTTGAAACCCTAAGTCACGTCTCAGAATCCTTAAAAACAAAATTAGGGAACTGCTTTCAATTTTTTTCCGCCGCTTTTCATGACACCTTTTCTTATATTTTTCACTTTATTTTTTCCGTATTTTGTTTGTTGGAGGAAGTGACTGGAATGGGGGGAACGCGATTTTGAATTTATATGCACTGTAACCATGCTCTTATCCCCTTCGCTAATTTCTTCCTTACATTTATTTTCTTCAGTTTCGTTGCCACTACAACTTAAATATTATTATCCTTGCTCTCCCAGTTTTCACACTTCAGATTCTCTTTTTCATTGAATATATAAAATATAAATAAATATATTTCAAAATCAAGCCATCAACACAAATACGAAGGTTTAAAGAAATACATTTATTAATGGTCAAAGATATTATATGATCTCTATGTGTGAACTTTGAAATACACCGAAATGGTATCTATTAGTAAATACTTCAGTAATTTAAAAAATAATTTATTAAACAAATCTCAATATTTTAAGAAAATTAATCTCTAACTTTCAATAATATTTTGAGTTTACTTAAAAAAAGTCAACAATATTATAATATTTTTACCCTTTTGAGTAACGGAATATTTCTTTAAACTGCGAATAACTCTGGAAAAAAACAATGCCATCTTTTAAGAGATTATGCGAAATCTAAAAAAAATATTGTCAACATTGATTAATAAAACTGACATGCAAATATAGTTTAAATATTAAAAATTTGAGATGTTATTATTATCGAAATAGATATAAAATTCCATCTTCTTTTACACATCGATATTTGATAAAATTATTTATTATAAAAAAATTAAAGAAATAATGTAAGAAGTTTTTGTTACAGTAAATAAAATAATATTAAAAAATATGTTTTGTTTATCTTTTTTTATCTCTTCTGTTAGATAAGTATAGTGTTTTATATGTAGTTTGGAAATGGCGATTGATGTTCACTAGAGATGAGTGATGGCATTTGATGTGTCTCAGAATCTGTGCAAGAAACAATGTCGTTCAGTTAAATTTGTCTCGAATGGTGTGAAGCATTGAATCAACTTTAATACAAGCATGCATGCTCTGAGTCCTTTAGGCAGGGTTTTGCTTCTGTGCTTCTTCTACTTGCTGGTTGATTTGAAGTGATACGTGTAAAGCTCGTGGTTTGTTTGTTTCTAATAAAAGAAGGTGTAGTTCAATCATTCACGCTTGAGCAAGTTACAAATTTTTAAGATAGTTAAGTTGGCAAAGTATGAAAAATATAGTAACTTTATAATATAGCCATGCAAGGTAGGATTCATGTCATCTATTATTTTATACAATATGTAGTTTAATTAGTTTAAATTATTTTTAATTTAATCAGAATTTTTAGTTTTATTTCTAAATATACAATTATGTTAAATATTTCAAATGTTTTGTGTAGTTCATAATAGTTTTAATATTTTTTATTTTTAATTGTTTTAATAACAATTATAAATGAATTATTTTTAGTTAAATATTTTAAATTTTTTAAATCATTTCTAAAATTTAAATTAAATTTATTAATCCGTTATTTATATTTAAATACTTTTATTTTGATTCATAAAATAAACAAAATGAAAACTGAAAATATGTTGATAACGAAATACACAGATATGGATAATCAATTATATATATATATATATATATATATATATATATATATGTGTGTGTGTGTGTGATTAGTAATAGGTTCTACTACTAAAAAATAGGACCAAATCGATCTATTCTTATTAAATCGGTAATCAAAATAAAAATTAATAAAATGAGCTGTATTTTTTAAAAATTGATTTTGGTAAAAAAAATATATTTTATTATGTTAATATTAAATAATAGTTATTTAAACAATTATTAATTTTTATTCTTTAATATATTTTATATTTATAACTGTAATAAGTAATTATTATTATTATTATTAATAAATTTATTATATATTTTTTATTTTATAAAAATATTATTTTACTAAATTGATTTAACTCATATTTTTACTTTTAAATCAAAGTTTCATTATTAGAAATTTTTATTTATTAAATAATATTTTAAACTTTTTTTTAATTTAGTAATGTGTTATTCAAATATTTTCAAATAATATTTTAAATTGAAAAAAATCATATTTAATTATCTTTAATTTTAACTCGTGCTTATTTTTATTATATTTTAATAAAAAGTATTTTAGAAATTTATTAAACTATTATATATAATTATTTTTCAAATCAATTAAATTAGTTACATTTTTATTCTCTTATTCCAATTCCAAATAAATTAATTTTCACTCCATTATTATTTTCTTCATTCACTCGTATTCATTTCTTAATCAGAACACAAACAAAGAATTATAAAATTTTTGTCTATCTTTTTTTTTTCTCATTTTGTTATTCCTTTCTTTCTTTTCACCATTGATGCCACTTTTTGAAAATCTCTTTGACATTAAGAAAGTTGGTTTATAAAATTGAAATAGGCAAATATAATGAATTTTGTGAATGTGTAAGAACAAAACCATCAATACAATTATTTTTCTATTAATAATAATTTTAACAATAATCATTGAGTTAAATATATTTATTTTTTGAAAAATAAATGAATTTTTATATCAATACTTACATTTTCTACTAAAATATATATTTATTTATCATTGGAAAGCTCAGGTATTTTTATCTGCATAGTTTTATTTTTATTTTCACTTTTTAAATATATAATTTTTTTATATTTTTATTAATTTTAAATATTTTAATTATAATAATTATTTTTTCTTTAAATTATAACACTTTTTTTATGATACCAAAAGAATAATTATAAAGGAATTTTATGTATATATACACCATAGACGGATTTTGCTTTAAACAAATGAAGAAAAAAAAAGAATACTGCTATATAATTTTTAACTTATTACAATAATTATCAAATAATGTTATAAAAATTCATATATAGTTTTTTTTTCTCATAAAAAATATTTTTACCACCTTTTAAGTGTTTTTGGCTAGAGTATTGTTACGTAGATAATCGTGGTTTTATTTTAGATGAAAGACGATGGAACTTACTTTATGTGGCAATGATTTTTTCCCCAAAAAAAATAAAGAAAATAGATAAAGGGATGGAGAGTGGGAGCAAATGAGGCGAATATAGACAATGAAGATCGGCGGTGTGGTCTTATACGGCGGAGCTCCACGTGGCAGCGTCGTGCCTCTACTCCTCCGCCGTCGCAAAGTTTCCCTCTGCGTCTCTTCTTCTTCTTCCTCCTACTCCTCCATTTCCGGTAATGCATTTTTCTTCTTATCCTTTACACCGTTTCCTTCTTTCCTTCTCCTTCTCATTTTCATTCTTCCGTCGCAGAACACGTTTCTTTCGTGAAGGATGTAGCTGCAACTCATCCTCCTCAGCACCTTGCACAACTCCTAAGTATATTGAAAACCAAAGGTAAATCAATTCCTTCACCTTACTACTAAGGAATGTACTCTAAATATTTATAGAATCTTAGGTTTAGGACAATTGTGAATTTTTATTTTGTCGTTGTACTTGAACCTGTGGCTTTAATATTTTTGGTACACATGTGTGGTTTGAATTCCTTCCTCTGAGGAATGATTTTAAGAATTTAATGGTTTATTTTTGTTATGCTTTTGTATTTAACAGGTGAATCTATTGTCTCACCGGGTGCCAGACAAGGATTAATACCTCTAGCTATCCCACTGTCAAAAAATAGTTCTGGTATGGGTATAGGGTTAACCTGTTATGTACTGTGAGAAATTTTAAAGTTCAGCACTGTTTATGACTACTTGCTTGGTAGGTAATCTGACTGCTCTGCTGCGGTGGCCCACGGCTCCACCTGAGTAAGGCTCAATGTCTGTTCCCTGCCGTGGTTATTACCTAGTACTGTTTGACTTATCTTATGGTATGAACAAACACCTGCAGGATGGAAATGCCAGTGGTGGAAGTAAGAAAACATGGAGTATGGCTTTTAGCTAAGAGTGTAAGTTGAGTGTGCTTGGCCATTTGACAGCGTCACTGTGTTTGGTTTTACTACATTGTGATGTTGATTAATTGGGAATCAATTTCAACTGTCTATTTTCTACACAGGTAGACCAATTTATACACCGAATGTTAGTTGAGGAAGATGCAAAGAACAGTCAAGAAAGAAATGAAGCGGTATTCAATGCTTCGGGTGATGCTGGGAAGAAACTTTACAGAAAGGGTGGTTTTGCAGAATCCGGAATTTCTAACCTAGATGTGTATCTTCTGAAAAAGGTATTAACAAGATTTTAGACAGTGTTTTTGACCTTCGTGGAAAATCATGCAAGAACATACTTGTTTTCAGGTCGGTATATTTCCAGATATCATAGAGCATAAAGTGATTCGACATTTTGAAGAAGGAGATCACGTAAGACTCCCTCGCTAATCAATTATTAGCCATTAATATATTTTTACATGTTGGTTATGTGTGTGCGCGAAGGTTTCAGCATTAGTTACTGGAGAATTTTATACCAAGAAGGAGCATTTTCCAGGATTTGCACGACCTTTTGTGTTCAATGCGGAGGTTTTATTAAGGTTGGTGTAAACATTTTCTGATACTTCTTCCAGTTGTTATGGGAAAACTGAACTTACTGTTTAGGAGCCTTTTTTTTTTAATAATTTTCTACAGGGTTGGGCGAAAAGTAGAAGCTAAAGATGCTGCCAGGGGAGCTTTGAAATCACCATGGTGGACTCTAGGTTGCAAGTATGAGGTATGAAATAATCATCAGTTTGGTTTTCTGGTTTAACTGTAAGATTGTTCCCAATCTCTTTTCTTTCTGTACATATTCCTGTGTCCGCTTTTTGTATTTCTTCTGTCATATTCATTTTCGTTTAGGACGTAGCCAATATAGCACAATGGGATGATGAGCAAATTGAGTACATTAAAGAGAAGGTGACGGAAGAGGGAAGGCAAGAAGATCTTAAAAAAGGAAAGGCCCCCGAACAGGTGCAATATAGTGTGAATTATTTATTAATTTAATTGTAATATCTAATTCATGTATATAGCATCAAACATGCATGGCAAGGGCGTTTGCTTGTATTCATTTTAATCCTGCTTTTTATCTTCAAATCAACTGCAGGTTGTACTAGATGAAGCTGCTTTCTTGTTGGATTTGGCTTCTATAGAGGGAGAATGGGATGACTACTTAGAGCGGATAGCCAAATGTTACGAGGAAGCAGGACTTCCAGATGTTGCAAAATTCATACTTTATAGAGATTAAAATAATTAACAGATTTGCTCTCCTACAGGCTTCAGTGCATGTTCATTTCGGCATGTCCAGTGTTTTGTATGAAGTTTTGGAAATAATTAGAGGAAAATTATACGATTTATTCTGCATGTTTTGATATTTTTTTCCCTGAGTTCTCATTTCGTTGGAATCAGTCAATTTAACCTGAATTCCTCATATGCTTATTTATTTGTTTCATTCGCTACATGCAAGAATAAATGACATTTTTGCATTCCTAATGCACTTGTCTCTGCCTTTGTTTTATCTCGTAAACATGTATGTGTATATTTGTTAACTAATTGTTTGATTTTGCATTCTCTGCTGCCGCAATCAATACTTGTCATGTTATTGCAGATTGGCCACGCAAATGAGTGTGGAAGCAAATCGAGGCCTAGCTCAGTGCCAGTAGTAACTTGTAATTCATGGACGTCCGGTCTTTCACGAAACAACCAAACACACCGCTAAGCTTTGGTGCTTACTAGCTTGAACCTTTTTGTTCATCTTCAGGTCGAAGCTAGATAGCATACACACGATACCATATGCATATGGATATATGATAGTGTATTTATATTGAAGTATTGGAGGAAAGTAGGAAAATTTTTATTTATTGTTGAATCAAATAATAGAAAATAAACTGTTGGTGTAAATAGTGTTTATTTTCTTAATACTTCAGTAATTTATAACATATGCATAAAATAAGTAAAATATACAGTGTTCGACTAAATGAGATTGGATACCTTTGTAATGTAATATTTATGCCTAGAGACACATCTCTTCACTAAGTTTTATTTAAGTTTTACCGCCTTATTCATTATTTAGAAATTTTCTTTTATGCAAATTATCGCTAATTTCAACTTCTAAATAACATTTATAAATGTAATGAAACAAATTTTAATATGATTTAATTCTATGATAAATATTTGTAAATATAAATATTTTTAATTGAAATTAATTTATGAATAAAGATAATGTAAAATTAAGTTGAAACGAACTTACTCAAACTTAGTGATGATAGGTTTAGAGTTGGTTGGCCTACAATATCCTTTCATTAAATAAAACAAAGAAGGCTTTTATTTAATTTTTATTTGATCCGATTGTAAGTTAAATTTTATCTTCCTTTTTATGTGAAAGTTGAATTTTATCTTAAAAACTCAGTTTGAAATGGGAAAAAAAATGGAAACTTCTTTTTGCAAATTCAACTTACAAAATAAAATTCATTCAAACTTAAATTTGAAAACTTTAATTTAAACTCACCCTTAGAGGAATATGCTTGTACTTGTACAAGCCAGGTTGACATTAATGAAACAATCTTCCAAATGATTTTGGTAACTATTTCATTAATAAAATTTACATAGAACACCCAATTTGTTATACCTCTAGCCCCACACGAACAAAAAAGAGTTATACACAACTAACAAGATTGACACGAACGCACAAGATCTGCTAAGTATATACGCTACAACAGCTGTTTCATGCATCCAATGACTTGGAACATTCAGCAGTTAATTTTCAGTCGTATAAACAAGAGCCAAGTGCAAAGACAACAAACATCACTCCATTAGAAATATAGCAAAGATATAATTGTTACCCTGTCTCAGGAATTACTAAAAGAGCACTACAATTGCTTTTCATGTGTTCAACGAAAATTGTGCTTTCTTTTTGGATTTCTTTCTCCCAAATAGCCTTCTCCAAAAATTTCGACCACCAGATTTCTTGGTAGGAACGATGGCCAAAGAATTAACACTAGCACTGTCTTCCTGGCCTTTAAGTCCATTCAAAAGTAAAATCTTTTCCAGGGGCTGTTTACAACCAGGAATGCTGATAGGACAGGAGCTTCTTTCACTCGCTTTGGCAACCTTTGCTTTAGTATCATCATCTGCTACCATCTGATCAAATAGAGAAGATCGATTTATCACTTTCATTTCTTTCAGGGAGACAGAATTCGTATTTGTAACTGTATGACGTTGGGCAGCAATGGCATTGTCAAAAAGGGAGGCATCCTTTGGTGCAGCTAATGCCTTCAACTGCTTCCCAAGGTTAAGAATGGTTTCTTGACACTCGGCCAACTTTTCTGAAGCAGCAGTTATCTCCCAGTCCTGCGGGAGCAGCATAGATAAACAGCCTTCAAATCAAAACCAGTACATATTGCAATAGATATGCACAAGTAAGCAATCAAGTCAATATTTCAGTTACTGCAAAATGATGGTTTTGAGCTTTATGGTCTTGATCTGATGAATACTCTCCAAACATTAAACATAATCAGGTTTCATTTTCATTTATCTGTATCCATTTGTTCAAGGATTTAGCTTGGAGAAATGGTAGCAACACTCTCTCTTAACACTCTTTCTAACAGAACCTTTATTATTGGCTGAAATTCATTGAAATCGCAAAATTTGGTGGGTGTCATTTCTAAACCAGTGAGTGGTTTATTATACGAGAAGAGAGATCAACCAAAAATCAGTCATTTTTGATAAATTTCAGTAAATAAAAAAGAAAGGATTGGAAAAAGTGTTGAAATCCAAGTGAGTTGAAATCACACATAGAAATGGGAAAGTTAAACATAATACCTTAAAGATTTTGGTTGAGTATGATGTTATATTTTCTGATGTGATTGTCTTATATTCCATTCGTGAATTTCTCCCCAGTGTTTCCCACATCACAAATAACCAACAAAGAGTGTCACTATTGCTTATTTACAAAGTCTTAGAAGTTGTTTCCTTGTGGAACTGACAGTTTCTTCAGTCCATTCCACAACACTACTGATTCATATCTTATTCTGTACAAGTAGCTAACATTATTGAGAGAAGGCTTTGCCTGGGTTTTATTAATTGGTCTCAGAAGAGAGCATATAGGATTCCAAACAAGGAAATCGGAGCATATAGTCAGATTTCTGAAATTTGGAGCTAACTGAGCATCCATCTACCAATGGAGTCTAGTGGAGCAATATAAAAAATAAAAGAGGAGGAGTCTCTACCTTTTTTAAACCATATCATTCAGCCATCATTTACGATATTAGTCTGAAAAGAAACATGATCCGTTATGCTAACTACAAGTTCATATCTAATAGTTGTTGCTAAAGGCTATGATATCATGGAAACAGGAAGCATGGGCTATTGATTATTGGAAATGGTATGATAGATGGACACATCGATCAGATTACTTCAATTAGATATTCTTGATCCGTAAATTTACTAGGTCACAACACTAGATAACATTTGTAAGCAGTATAATTTAGTACATTCATCAAAAGTAAAAACTAAAAAGAGAAACATTTTTTTTTTAATATTTTCTGCTGAACATGCAAAAAAAAATATAAAATAGTCACTTGAAATTATAGTCTCTTTTCAAGACTAATATAAAACCCTATCCCAACTTCCCACACTAAAATCACAGCAGCCTAGGACTTAAATTTAGGGAATTGTATATAGGATAAAGTATCGGCATTCAATGCTTCAAAAGAAATTAAAAGCAAACTGAAGAAGTAATAATTTGTTCATCAAGCTCCAATTTGTGGTCTCCCAATTTAGTTTTAAAATCCAAGTTAACCTCAGAATTATATACTATTCAGTGTCAAATATATATCTAGATGACCGTGCTTTAAATTGATCAAATCTTCGAGAATGTCGTAAAAGATAGTATCTAATCTGAGTCATTTTGTAAAGGCCAAACAGATATAAAAGTGGGAACGAGAAGAGCTTACAGTTTGTAGTGGTTCATCTTTCTGATTAATGTCATTGTCTTTCTTTGTCATGCTGTGAAGATAAATTTGATATGTGAGTGTGCCTATCTTCAAATAAATAAAAGCTAAATGTTTGAATATCATATCATACAGTAACAACAATCAAAACCTTAGATTATGGATACCTTTCAAGCTGGAGTTGAAGTTCAACAAATCTGGTCTCTAATTCCTCACAATATTGATTTTTGTTCTCCAGTTCCACTTCTAATGCCAAAACCTTGTGATTAGCCTCTTGTAGTTCAGTTTCTGTAAGCTGAGTGTCAAGATCTGCATTTATGAATGCTTGATTTTGTATTTGATCCTCAAGTATTCGATTCAATTCTTTCACAGTTTGTAACTCCAATCTCAAGCTGCTAATAGTCTTCTCTGATTCCTTGATTTGATTTGTAGCTGATTGGAGCCTCCCTTCCAAGGCTTCCTTCTCAGATTCAGAATTGATTACTTTATCTTCAGTATTTTTAATTTCTTCCTTATCAACATATTCCATCTCTTTAGTTGGAACATCATGACAATCTGAATTAGTTAGCGCAGGCAAACATGATAACTGTTCTCTGGGAAGATGCAACTTATATGCATCTGCAAACATCCCTGTCTCAGCTTCATTTTCACTAAGCGTCTCATCCCAATCAAATTGTTTCTTAATGGCATCCCTCATACTAGAAACATCCTGAAGTGAAAAACAGTGATTCATAATCCAATCCAAAGTTTTAGTCAGTTGTGTGGCAAACTTTTCATGATCGACCTTGTCATTAAGTAAATCGTAACACACATGGAGAAATTGCTGTAGGACACTACTTAGTTCAGATGTTTTCCACTGGAAAACGCGGACCATGTAACCTGTAGGCATTCCTTGACTCTTATGTGTACGCATACTGTCATTTCTTTTGTACAAAGATTCTGAATTATCATAATCTTCAGCAGGCATGCTAATCCCTTCAATAAGCTCAATTATCTTACCTATTGACTGGCCTAGATCTCTTTGAGATTGCTGTTTAGTTCTCTTTATTGATAAACTCGCAGCATCATTACCACATGGATCTTCCACAGAATTATTCACAGGTTCCCATGAAGTGTGCTGACTTGAATGGAGAGGATTAGATCCATTAAAGTGACCAGAGCCTTTGCTTGAATCAAATCCATATTGCTCTGTATTATTTAGGTAGCTCAGAGCCAATCTAATATCCTCACGTACATCGTCGAGGTTCTTATGAGTGACGCAGTTGTGTTCCATTATCTTTTTAACTACATCCAGAAGCCAACCAGGAATATCACCCTTTAACATGTCATTAGAATATGATTCCTGATTTGATGTGGAGATCTCTGACAAATGATCAAACACAGGAACGATCTCTTTACCTGTTACACCAGAGCTAATCTCATTCAGTCTAGTCTCTGAAAAGCCATCTATTTCATTATTTTCTTCTAAAGAAGCATGTGAAATTTCCGTGGCATTTTCAACAGAGACCACTGCTAATTTTTCCATTTCAAGGAAGTCATCCATTAGGCTTATATCTGAGGGTCCAACACTTTTGCATGAGAATGATTCCTTCTGCCGTATACTTCTAAAGTGCTCCAACTCCGAAATCAGTGCCGAAGCCCAGGAGTCAGCACAACTAACCTTGTCATCACTGCCAATGTCAGACATTGATGACAATGATAAATCTCGAAATGCAAGATTACTTCTAGGCTGCTCCAAGGCTACATGGCCTCGAAATTCAACCTCTGACTCAAGTCGCATCAGTTTAGAAGCTGTGCGAGCAAGCATTACTCTCGAGAATTGGACTTCATTTGTTTTCCTATTTAGTGATTCTTTCAACATCTTGTTTTCTTCTTCCACTCCACAAAGTTGCTCAGTCAAATCAGTGATTCTTCTAATGGCAGTATCGGAACTGTCAAGTGCAGATTCAACCACTAAACTGGTAGAGTTCATGTTTTTTGTTCTCATTTCAAGCGAATCCTGTTCCAACATTTCAACTTCATTTTTCATTTTTGCCAAGGAAGCTTGACTTGGCAATCGTTTACGCACCAGAACTCGCAGCCTCTGACATTCTGATTCTAACTTGGAAATTGATTTTACACTCTGTAAGTGCTGCTTGTGAGAAGCATCAGCTGTTCGACGATTAAATTCTCTTTCCTCATTCCGGATAGCGAGTTCCTTTTCAAGTACTTGAGTTTCATACTTCAGGGATGCATTATCTTTCTCCATAGACTCTAATCTAATCATCAATGCATTATGATCAGCCTCTACATGAGCCAATTTTCTTTTCAAATCTTCAATCAAATTTTCCTTTGCGATAATAGATCTATTAAGACGAGAATTTTCAACCCCAGATTTAGCAAGCCCTTTACTGGTCTCTGACAGATGCTCCTCCAAAACTATGTGTGCTTCTTCAAATTCTTTGGAAACTTTCATCACAGCATCATGTATCCTCTGCTCTTGTTCTTCTCTAACAAAACGTAACTGTTGCATACATTCCTTGAGAGCACCATCCAATTGGGCCGCTCTTTCTTCATAAACTAACTGCTGCTGTATAGATTCATCGAGATGTTGCTTCATAGATAATATTTCAGCTTCTGCCTTCTCCCATCCTTCAAAGGAATCTTTAATGAGAGACTGGTAAAATTACTCTAAGAATAATAAATAATATTATTGTTCAAAATCGCAAAGTGAAGGGAAAGGATAAAAAAACACCACAGCAATGCATGAACATTACCTGCCACTGCTTCTTGAACGATTTTTGTTTGTTTCTTCAGCTGCTCATCTTTAGCATTACATTCAGAAAGTGTCAAAGCAAGCTTATCATTTAATCTTTTTAAGTCTTTCTCCAATTTTTCTTTATCAGATAGAGGTTCCTGTACCTAAACCAGTAAGGCAAAACAAGATAAAATACTAATTATTTTTATCAAGTAATAAAGAAAGTATTAAATATCACAAAATTCAGGGGAAGGATTCCAGGTTTCTAACAAATACGTACATAAACCATTTAATTTGTCCATTTTGTAATTACAAAGTATTTCAAGATAAAGGGCCCAGGAAAAAAGCCCTTCTGGATTAATACTTTTACTAATTAGTACTCTTAAAGCTGTGAGACACTGAAGGGGAAGGAAGACTATAATAGGCATCTTAATCAATACATGAACATAAAAGTTCCAAGGCATTTATGAGAAGTGCAAACTACATATAATGAGAACCGAAACAGTTGATGTGAGACATAATTAAATTACCTCTCCATTTTCTTTCGAAGTGACATTGGTTTTGTCAGTTGCCATTGTCTTCTGCGTGGATTTTTTTCCCCAAAACCAAGACTTATGATCCATAATGATAAGAAGGCTTCAAATGTGAGAAGCCTGCATGGAGATTTCGTTAGAAGTATGCTAACTAGAAGGATGAGTAACGAAAAGTAAATCACAACAATGATAACTTATTGATATAATTGCTGCTGTGCATGTAACCTGAAGTGATGTACACTTTTCACTACTTTATCAATAATAGCTCGTGTTCATTAAGAAACACTATTTCAATATATCATCATTGATGCCATGCTAAAAAGGGTTGCAAGAATGGCTCAGCCATAGTCAGGATTGGAAATCAAACGAGCTAAACCTATAGAACTAAATGCACCAATTAACAGAGGTTTAAAGCTCAATCAATTGGGTTCAAATTTGTATCTGGATAAAAATAACTTCTTTCATAAAAATGATTTACTGCGTCTTTTCTTTGGAATGACATCTGAGACGCACATAAATCGGCAATTCATATCCAAATGAGCACATAATGCAGAAGCAATAAAACTACTTCACATTGACGCAAGTTAACTGTTGAGACCAAACCAAACATCCACTGGTGATATAAAAGACAAAATAGAATGCTCATATATATTAAATCAAAACATTGTAATTAACATTATTCCTACAGGATACCGCATTACTATATATGGAATCAGCCCATGGACTAATGAACTATTGTAAAAGCTTAAACTAGGCTGATTTCACAAATGAGTCAAAACTTTGAGCTAATTGAACTGTTAATAAACTGATTCACGAACTGGTTGATGGGTTGTTTATATTATTTCCAACCTAAGCATAATATATCCCTCAAGTAAATATACAACAGCATTTAACCATGAGAGTGCATTGTCATGGCATGGAGCCAGAAGACGCATTGGTAATTACAAGAAAAATATGTCTAAAAAAAAACTATATGGTACTCCACCAGAAACTTGAGGGAAATTGCATCAATAAATAAACACGTCCACACATCAATATTTATATGTATAAAAAAAATCATTATAAACCTCTTTCTCAGCAGAAAGCCTGAAGCTGAAATTTAATCTTTTAAACTTGAAAGTAAATTAACTTTTTAAATAGAAAATAATAAAGTGATGGTACAATACAAGAAGAACATAATAATGGAAGGTGTGTGCTTTGGTTTCTGACCTCTTAAGCATGAAGTGTGAGGCTTTGCCAGTACATGGATCATCCAAGAGAAAAGAACAACATCTGAGACCCAATGGCGAGGAGATTCAACTGTGGCATGGACAGTTCAGGAGACAGGAAAAATGGAGAGAAGTGGAGATTAAGGAGTTGGGCGTTGCGAAGCTTAAAGGAACAGACACAAATAATGAACATCATATGATAAAGTGCAATGTTTGATTTCTTACCGATGCAAAGGGTACCACAGCTCCAACCATAAGCAGTTTGAGGTTTCTCTTAAAGAGCGCAAAAAGAGGGGGTTTGGTTGCCAGGAAAGGGAAAAGAAGTAAAAAGACAGTAAAGTGTACCCTGCTGGACTAAAAGTCAAACTCAAAAAGGCACACACACACACCCATGGATGCAAATCTTCATTACCAAAATTAAAGAAAACATGTGTATTAAGATTAATTGATTTTAGAAAGAAAGAAAAACTAGCTTTCATCCATTTCAAAATTAATATTTTTTTATCTCTGAAAAAATTATATTTCCTAAATATGCACAAATGTGATTAAGGCCAACGTTGTTTCCGACACAAACATTAAATTTAAATATTATTTTCTAAAATAAATTTGAAATTACTAAATTATGAAAATGTAATCTTTTCATTAGATCTAACTATTAATAGTTGATTAATACACTCTTAAATAAAATATTAGAAAATGTGTTATCAATCCTCATTTCACTTATACACGATAATAGCAATATTTAGATTTATTTATTTTTTCACTATCACCACAAAATTTTATTTCAAGCCTTCTTTTTATTTATTTTTTGCATGAATTCCATCCTTGTTACTGTTGTATACTTCAGATCCATCAATTAATCTGATGTTTAATATTTATTAAAAATACTGGTATGATATTTTATGTTAAAAATACAATTAAATTAAAATTTTATATTTAATATTTTCTGCCTCTTGTATCATTATGATAACTATCTGCTGACAAATTTCACTGAGAGGGAAAATCAAGGCAGAATTTGTCGGCTTGGTACGTGGAATGCATGTGAGTTATTTGATGAATAACCATCCTTACAAGTTTCAATTTCCTCCTATTATTGCTCATATTTGTCCCCTATTTGCTTTCTCTAAACCTAATTTCATCAACCCTAATTCTTCTGTTCTTCTTACTTAATTTCAGTGTGCACTATTATTTCATCTCTTTTTACAATAATAAACCAGGCTCTGCCTCTATCTGATTTCACAATCAATTAGGGAAAAGCTTACCTGTGTGTGTCCGCTACTTTTATATGCCCATGTTGTTTGTGTTAAATGTAAATAAATGAAGGAACATGGGTTTCTAGAATTTTATATTTTGATTATACAGAGTAATGTTAATAGGTGTCTTCTTCCAATTCAAGAATGCTCATGGTAGTTTCCTTAGGCGATAAGTGTGTTCCTCGCAAATGACAAAAATCAAAACCTTGCTCGTGACCTCCTCGGAGAAGATTAAGAATTCAGGTACCTGAAATTCCCAAAACATATTTTTTTTTTTATTAATGTCATCTTTGAAAGTTGTTATTCAGTGTAGATTTCGACACAAATATCACACCAGAATGACATTATAATAAATAGATAACAGAAAATGTTAGATGTGTTAAACACAAGAAAGAAAGTACTTTGAGACAATCTTTCACCTACTTCGCATACAACTGCAAGAAAGTACTTCAAAACTTTCCTATTCTAACATTGTTCGAGATATTATGTCTTTTAAAATTTTAATTTATTATGATTTTGTTTTATATAAAAATATAATTAAACATTTTCTAATTAAAATTCTAACGCAGAAATAATAAATCCTCTTGTTCCTGGTTAGAATACACCTGTTATTAATCATGTAGGTTTAGAGGAATTTTTAGTAAGTGTTTTTAAGAAAAAAATTACAAATTAAAATTAGTTTGTATAAAATTCGTATCTTATTATTTGATAGAACTGGTAAGAAAGTCATAAATAATTGATATATAACTACTCAAATACAATGCAACACGCTTCCTAGTCTTTAGATGATATTTTCTTCCTATTCACAATGAAAGTACACTCAAAAAGTCTACCCTATTTTCATATCTTAGTTTAATACTCATACATCATCCAAAAAGTCAAGCAAAGCAAATAAATATTAATTACACTAAACACTACAAAATCCATTTATTACTTAAATCAGGTTCTATACCCTGCTTTGTCTGTTTTCTATTTTTCTATTAACTTTTCTTTCAGACTAAGAAAAGTTGTTTTCAATCTTATTTTCAAACTGCACACTTATTTTCTTTATCTTAAAAATTATATATTATAGGAACAAAAGTATTGAAAAAATAAACTAAAACTTGTTCCACATTTCAGGTCAATCTTTTTAATACAGGTTCAATTCAGCTATTCTCTATTTTGGAATTCGTTTTTTCATCTAAAGAAAACTTCAACTTTAACTCCATATGATTAAGATTAATTATGGCATTAAAAACATTCTCTGTTGTGAAGTTTTGCTTCATCATAAAAAATACTTCATTGAGTTAAGGAAAGAAAATAATTATAAATAAAATTTAAGTTTGATTTATAAGTGTACATCATGGTAAATTATTATAAAAAAATAATCCTTTTTTTATATTTTATTTCGAATTTACTTGAAGTAATAAATTTGGTGGAATTTCTTTAAATATAAATCTTTAACTTTAATTTTTCTCAATAAGTTTGGTTTACCTGTTTTCTATTTAAAAACTAAAGAATTGTGAAGTCAGATTTAATCAACTCGCAATTGTGTTTATATCGCAATTAAATAACATTTGATAGAAAAAAGCAAAGGTGGTAGTGCAGCAAAAATAATTGATAAAAGTTAGAATAGAGTTTTCTTATGAAATGAGAGTGTTTCTTAGGACAGGGACATGAAAGAGAAAGAGAAAGAGAGTAGTTGTCATTTAATAAGAGACATACACTTCTTTAAGGGTAGATAAGAATGAAATCGCACCATCCGTTAAAAAATATGGATTAAAATTTTAAAAATTTAAGTATTTTTTAATTAAAATTTAATTATTTTCAAAAATAACGTACTCATTTCTAAATAAATGTTTGATTATATTGATACACTCTTTCTAAACTTTCCTAGACTGAACTTCGCCAATAGTCACTATTTGGATGACCAAATGATTATTAAAGTAGGTTTTTGTGGTCCAAAAGAAGGCAACTACAACTGGGGCCGAAACAAAAAAGGGAATGTACCAACACAAATTAGCTTAGGTTACAATCCTTCTTTCCTTTCACTCTTCTTACAACAACTTCCATCATCATGCTTCTTTATTTATAATTTTGGTACTATTCTTTTTAAGTCTCACAAGGAATCCATTTTAAAGATAATTTAAATAATTTTTTAAAATATTTTTTTAAAAGTTCCAAACCAAATAATACATTCAAAAAATTACATTCAGCATATCTAATGTTATATTTCGTTCAAATAAATTATTTATGTTTAATTATTTCATCTCTCATGCCTACTTTCGATAAATAAATAAACAAATCTCAAATTCATTAATTAAAGTTATTTATAAACTCCTTGTTTTCTAAAATTCATCAAAATTAAAAAATTTGAACTCTTTATTCACTTTTTTTTAAGTCGCAAATTTTTCACACTCCACAGTTTGATTTTTTTCGAACAAAAAAATAAATCGTTTTTCTTTTTTGTAATTACGTGGGTTAGAAAATTAAAATGCCTCAACTCTACAGCTATACTATACGTTTATTTTGGGTCCATACTCTACAACAATAATGTAATATACTTGAACCACATTGTTGCAACATTAAATTAACGTAGTTAAATTTGTTACGCGTCTTCCTCTATTAAATACAAGTTTCAGAAAAATTGGGCTCTATAGGCCCACATTTTTGTTGAATAGAGGCCTGCCATAGACCCTATCGTAAAACCCTAAGCCCCACGATTCGTTGTTTTTTTCTGCCTCATTATTGCATATCGTTAATGATTCATTTATTGATTCTTTTTCGGGTATATAGTATCGCTTTAATTATCATCGAATATGTAATATTCAAATCCAAAATTGCTAAATCCATTATTCGTATTTGGATAAGATATATTTTTAGTAATTCATTTTTTTGTATAATATAATGAATCTCTCTTCTTTTATTGAATATTTAATATTCTCCTTGTTCTTTTCAAATTTCACTAATCAAATTATTAGATATTGTTCACACTAAAATATATTAAAAATCAATTTCAAATCCTACTCTGACGTAAAAAAAAAAAATTATATCAACTTTTTATTACTCTTTTGTTTTCTAAACTTGAAATTATTTTATATCCTAAATATATTACGAAGTCTCAAGGTATTTTAGTTAAAATTGAGATTGTTGATGTTTAAAATTACATATTTTTTTATAAATGAAATAACTTTTTATAAATTTAGAAAATTAACAAACTCGGTGACTAAAGTAAAACGATTAAAGGTATAAATAAACAATAAATATGGTTTCAGTGATCGATAAGTGAATTATTGGTTTTTTTTTTTCAATTAAGCAGTTCATACGAGGGTATTCATATCTCAAGTTAGAGGAAATAAAAACAAAATGAATTTGCAATAAGAAATGAGCAACAAAACTACGACTTCGTTTATTGCATACTGAGAAAATTGTTTTTTATGTTAAATAAATAGTAATTTTATATAGATTTAAGAAAAAATTAGTTCATCTTTAATTATTCATAATCGAAAAATTAAAATTTTGAAACGAAATTAATTTCACGAAAATATTTAAAACATTTTCTTAATTTTAATAAGATTTTGATTTCGAAAATTTGAAGCAAATGTAACAAAAAAAACATTTAAAGTTATTATTTTTAAGAGTACTTTTAATAAAATCAACTTATAACAACTAGACTTAAATGTAATTATTACTTTAAATAATCTAATTACTTTTTTACTAATGATCTAAATTAATATTTTAATCAACATTGCCTATTTAAACTTTCTCACTTTAATTTTCTCTATATCTCAATATGGTGATACGTGTTTTTTTTTTCTTCAAAAAATCAAGATTTAGATTCCATGAAACACTTGAGCTGGATTCTTCCTCCATCCAATAAATCTTCTGAAAGATATATGGAAACATTTTGGAGTCAATTTTTTTGAATATCTTTGAAAAGTTTATTCCAAGATGTCTTTGACAAATTTATAGAGAGGACAATAAAAAAAATTAAAAATGAAGTTTTCAGAACCATTTAAATTAAGGAAATATTATCATTTTAGATAAATAAATATAAGGGTGCAGGAAGAAAATGGGGTGCGGGAAGAAAAGCCAACACTTGATATCGCTCCGAGACAAGTCCAATTGGTGGGGCTTGGTTTGGGCCTAGGTTAACTTTTGGGCCTCTTTTGCACTGACATTCTCTTCGTTGTAATTTCGGTTTTCGACGTATTATTCAGCATAGAGTTCTATAACAAGAAAAGAAAATTGTGAAAACACGTTCCTCAAACTTGCAATAATTAGGCATAAAATCCCTGCAACTTGTGTGGTTGATGCGAACACTAGACATTAGAGAGTCCTAAAGTAAAGGCATAGAAATAAAATTGAGTTCATCAACCTTACACTCGTGACACTGAGCTTAGCAAAAAGAATATGGCCGTGACAACCGACACCACAATTCACCAACAATTCAAGCAATTGGTAAATAGTTTGTGTTTGAGCACCAAACTTGTTCCCATAAAAGCAAAAACAGTGCACCCCAATCGAGAAAAAATCTCGTGACACATTATTGATTCGTTCATTCACCACACAATTTCTTTCTTCTTTTGGAAAAAGTAGGTTCCCATCTCCCACTCCTTTTGTTTCCCCACTCACCAAGATGAGTGCATGACAAGACACCAACCTCTTTCTTTTGGCACTAACAATCGCTTGCAAATCTCAACAAAAGTCCTCCCACTCCCACATTAGAAACTCGTAAGCATCTCTCATTAGCATAGGCAAAAATGGAAACATACGCACACACACAACCTATTTGCTCTTAAAATTAAGCACTGCACACAATGTGGTCTTCGTGTGTTTGATTTGTTACAAGTATCTCATTTCATGTGTTAGGTTTTTTAAGGAGATTTATAAAAGATAACACTAATAAATTATGAATCTTTTTTACATATTTTATCTTACATTTTAATTTCTTGATATCATATCTATTATATATAATTTTTTTAAAATTATAATTCATCACGAATTTACATGAAATTTATACCGAAACATTGTGTTTTTTTTTCCTAAGTGTCAAACATCAATGATGGATCATCAACATGGGTTCGAATTTGGATATTTCTCATTCCTCTTCGTCTCGACACTCCGTTTTCTTATTTCCATTATTAGTGAAGGCATTTGCGTAATCACCGAGCACAAACGGAATGCGATGAGAAATGATAATCATATAGCCATATTCTAACGTATTGAATTGACCATGGACGCTAGCAAGATATGATTGTGATTTGCATTACATAAGTCTTGGGTGATCAATTATTTACGACATCTATTTCTTGGTGCACAAATAAAATTATAATGTCGCCAAATGCGGCTAAAGTTAACTCACTTTGTCAACAATTGTAGATGTAGTTGGAGATTCAATGGCTTGTGACTGTATAAAACCTATTTATGGGAACTACAAATAACACAAATATGTATTCCCTGTTACCCACGTTCATACCACCTTCATGGAAAGGACAATAAATAATCTTAAGATGATTGCATTGCCTACCACACACACGTTGTCACACTGTTGTCTAGGTGGTGATTTCGATCAATTCATGACTACCTTAGAATTTTCATAAATGCACACTGTAATATGACATAATTGATTTTTAAACTCTATAACAATTTTCAACTATTAATCGTATTAAAATTCAATTTCACAATTCATTGAAAAAATCACTGACTACAACATCCATCTGTAGTTGCCAGAAGTACAAACAAAATAAATTCCTGATGTACTAAAAGTATTATTTTGATACTTGAAATTTAATTAATTTTTAAAACAGTTCAATAAAAAATTAACCAAATTTAACTGGAGATTAATTGTTATTGTATAGAATGAATGAATTTGACATTTGACATTTTATATAATCAGTGTGACGTATTTATTATAATATTTAATTATAAAACTTTGGTAACATATTGTAGTTAACCGAAGAATTTCAACAAAACTTAGTATGTCAATTAATTTGAATGTGTCAGTATATCTAACCTTAATTTGACTTTGAAAAAAAAAAAAAAAAACTGTTTTGATTTAGTTTAGGTTTCGTCTAACTTATGAAAGTAGGGTCAGGTATGTAACCCCACGTAGCACCGCCCTCAAATTTGCTTCACGGTTAAGTTAAGATTTTTTTTTCTTCTAAATATTACAAATAGAAATTAACATTCCCATAAAATTATTTATTTTAATTTAAAAAATATAAATATTATTATATGTAAAAAAAATCATTAGATACGAGAGATAATTTGAGAAAACAATGTGATGGGAGAAATAATAGAGAATAAATTTTAATTATTTATTTATATTTAAGAGAAATAAAAAATAAATGTAATTGAAAAAGCGAAAAAGACAATGAAAAGTGTGTTTTTAACAAATAAAAAAAATATATAAGATAAATATTTTATTAAATATGATGACATCAAAATGGTTAAATAAACACCTCCTTTATATATTATCATAAATAATTATTAAATGAGAAAATTATATTTATATATTGAATTAAAAATATAATTATATTTAAAATTTTTTATTTTTATCTCTAGAATCCTCAACCTGTCTTTGGTGGAGCCACGGATATGAACGAAGACTGTGCTAACTATTGGTGATAGTTGAATTGTCCAGCTAATACTCAAGGAATTAAAAAGATAAATATTATTAACCACAATTTTTTTCTCTAAACTCATTTTTTTAATCCCATTTCTCTCAAAACTTAATTCTCCTATTTTATTTCGATGATTTAAATTTATTATACATGCTTTCCATGCAACTTTCCGTCTGAATTTTCAAGTTCAAATAATCAATATCAATAATTGTATGAAGATCGAATTTTCCATGGATGTTTCAAACCATATATTTTCTTATAAAGTTGAAAAATCTGAAGAGTTAAAGGTTGTTTGTTATGCATTTGCATCATCAAACAATTGTATATAATATGATGAGATGTAGTAATTTTTATATCAATCAAGAAAGTTATTAATTAAATAGAAAGTTGATATCAACCAAGGGTTAGTCCAATAACAAAATATATATATGATAAATGAATATTTTGAAGTGTATATATAGTTATAGGTATAGATATAGATGATATGATAGGAAGTATATGAAGATTGGAGTGGGACAAATGACAGACTGTGAGAAAAGAGAGTGGTTGAGTTGCACATGGGTAAAGGATCTAGATTCTAGAACTCAGAATTGGGAGTTAAATCCGCGCTAAAGGGTAGATAGAAAAATGCAAAAGGATGGAGATGAATACAATATCAAACGCCAAAACATGCTGGAAAAGGAAAGTAGATAAAGCAACGTTATAGATGGAAAAGGCAAAGAGAGGGAAACATATACATATATTACTTACAGGGTGGCACTGTGAGTGCAGAGGGTGTAATTAAAATGAGGCTTAGATTAGGAGGGAGAGAGAGAGAGAGAGAAGAGTCCAGAGAGGTGGCAAGGGCGTCCCTTATAGGGAAACCAAAAGAGTAGTTTGTCTCAGTGAATGATGATAGTGATCTAACAATTCAGGGCACAATGTGAACGATAGAACCAATCCTTCTTCTCCTAACTCCCACTCCCAGTCACCATCACCCTTCCGTATATAACTATATCTGCCTACATTTATCATCATTCATTGTATTCTACCACCAAACACAAACTCAAATGCATACCACACTGCCCAGTAAACGACACACAAACATTTCTTGTTTTTATTCAAAGCAAATTCGTCTACCCCAACGTATAAAGTTCTCTCAAACCAACCCTTTTGCTTAATTACTTTTATTTACTCCTTTTGATTCTCATGCATGCCAATGGATGAGAGGGAGGGAGAGAAATGAATCTGTGTCCAATAGTTCTGATGCATAAGTAAAAGGGTATATACGTATAGAGAGAGAGCTTTAACCTACTGAGCAGTGAATAACATAGTCCCACTTTGTACTCCTCCACTCTGCAATTTTACTGGCTTTTTATTTCCCTCCATTTAGAATAAGGCCTGCTGTGACATCAATTTTTTGGACCACTGAACTTGTTGTCGTTAACCTACTCTTCCTCTCATTACTTGGATCAAATATTGCTATTGCATAAGCTTACTTAATGTCATGTACTGGCTTCTTTTGGTAGGTGGGATACAGAAATATAGCCAGTATCATTGAAACAATGGTAGCTCTTTTGCCTCTTCACGTAAACATTGCTCATCCTCGTTTAACGTTCTTTCTTTTTTGCCTAATATTTTGGTAGTAATTAGTGAAAGTGAAAAACCCAGCGGCATATAAAACTTCAACATGTTCTACCCGAAAGAACTTCAACGTGTAATTTCAATTCTATGTATGGCATGAAATTGGGCCCACTTTTCCTAAAATATCTACGATGACGGTCATGATGACGCAAGCACTCATGGTTTCGTTCTTTAAATCATTTACGGACCAGCACAACATCCCAAAAACAAATGGATTGGATGAATGATTATTCTGATATATATTATTCTAGTATTATTCCAACCAACGAGATGACAAAGCTTTGGATCTGGTTCGTCAAATGAAAGGTTGCTGCATATTATTTTCTATTTAAATTGCAAGTAGAGATTGTATAAACATATTTTGAAGAAAAAAAGAACCATCCACTTTGAGAAGGGAAATTTTTTAAGCACCCCTCATGTAAGATCCAACCTACAAAAGCTTGGCATCGTGTTAGTATCTATAGTCTTTGGTTCATTAACCATTCAGACGCTGTTCCCTCCCATACTCACAGGTATAGAATCATTGAACCCAACTATTATTACACGAACCAATAACTCCTCTGCTCTGTTCCCATAAAGTTACCTGTTTCCCAATTAATTAACATTGTTATTAGTATCGGAGTACTCGCCAATTTTTCTTTCTCATAAAAGTTGAAACTGACAGAGGCCTTATACCCCCAAGCAAACCATCCCCCTTCAACATTTATACCCTTTTGGTAGCTTCCTTCTCTCTCTCTTTCTCTCTCTCTCAACGCATCACTGTCCTTTGAAGCTTTAGACGAACAATGATAGGTCCTTCTCGTCATAATAGCCTTTGTCTGACTGCTTTTGGCCAAGAGAACTGATTCAAAGGACACCATTGATTGAGACTATTCATCACCATCGGGTGATATTTCCGAGGCACAAAAATAACCCTCATTGCATAACTGTCTCTCTCTTAACACCAGAGTAAATTTTTTTTTCTTATTTTCCCTTCTCTCAAGCTAGGCTAGTAAGAAATGGATATCTATCTCAACAAAGTTTTATGTCAAGCTAAACCATACCTGCACTGGCCTATTAGGGAACCCAAGCTAGCATCTTTCCTTTGCAAAGTTTTCAAGGCCATCCCGATCCGAGCAGAAATATGGAACAAATTGACAAACATGTGTGCGTGATGGATATACATCCCAAATTAAGAAACGAATATTTGTGCTGTCATAAATACTATAGCGCAAAATGCAATCATAGTTACATAAGATCAGAATATTTTAGTCAGCGCCCAGAATATCTTGTTAAAGATTTCGTCCGTTGGTTAGTTTGACTGACCTATTACACAAAATCCAGCGAGTTCCCAATTTGGGTTTCCCCTTTTTTTATCCCTTCTTTCACTCCAATAGTAAAACTACAGTTATGTATGGGCTCTTAGAGGAGGGGAGGTTGGACATGACATGAACAATGATCTAAACTGCATCCACTTGTTACAGGCTCACAAAACAAAATAGGGGGAGATCATTTTTCAATGAAAAATGGCATGGTAGAAATAATCTTCACGGGTCAAGAGGGTCTCATGAGAGAGTGGAACCCATCTTTCTGCTGCCAACCTTGGGAGGGTCTAATTTGAGGTGGGAATCCTGATGATGCTGCAGCAGTTGCTAACAAATGTGGAGGCCCGGCTTGCCATTGCTGTTGATCAGACATTGATAACGAAAGATCGCTTCCAATACGGCCTCCGTTGCTGCTGCTAGGAACCTGCATGTTCGGGGGACAAAAACTAAACTCACTGGGATGCTACAATAAATGGGCGCTTAATCAATCATCTTTTGCCAATTTAAATTGAATGCATCAGCCAAAACCAGAATATTAATGGATGAGTACCCACATGAAAATTTGGTGGGTAAAGATGTGCAAAATTTTGAGGCCTTTGAGGCTCTGCAGGCGACCTATAGGGACCATATCTGTGCATTTCTTTAGCCGATGGAGATTGAAGGTGAGTTTGGCTTAGTAATTTCAAGGTTTCACTCTCCCCGTGCCCATCTCTTGCATAGGCTTCCATATTGCTTCTACCACATGGTTTTGGTAGTATATTTACCAACTGAATCAATATATAACGAGGAGTCAATAGGTGTGATTCAGGTAGAACTCAACAAGAAATTAATAACTAGCCAGTAAATAACCAGTATTATGAAATAACACATGAACCTTATTCTTAGTTCCTCCATTCCTCCAATTAGATTCAGGTGGCATGTGTTGATCGGATGCAGAATTTGGGAAGTGATTCCCCGATATTTGACTACTGCTATGTTTAGAGCTGGAATTGCCCAAACTCAAATCCAGATTGTGATCTGCAGCTACACCTGATGATTCTGTCACCGAATATTACATTTAACTAATAAGTATTGTGGATGCGAATAATAAAATACAAAAACTTTGATTACAACATCAGTCAGTGCATCCTTGATTACCAGAATTAAGTTCATTATCATAGATGCTGGGATCAAAATTGGTGACGGCCTCTTTGCCGTTGCATTTTATTGCTGCTTTGTCATATGCCCTATTGACAAAATAAGCAAAAAATGTCAAAACCCTAGCAAGCGTAGATATTCTTGGCTACTTTCACAAGGTGGGCAATCATGGAATTGGAAGAGAGAAACATCAAGTGGACATATAAAAAAAGTAGATACCTTGCAGCTTCAATCTCGGTGTCAAATAGACCCAAATAAACGTACCTGGCGAATCAAATCAAATCAATTTTGTCCAGGTATGAACAAACCATACACATGAGTGATAAGATGTATAAAATACACAATATATCATGGAATACAATAGAAGAAAAGATCCTACTTTTTGCCCAAAAATTGGCCCATTCGAGCTTCCCATCTTCCACACTTGTGTAAAGTTACACCTCTATATTTGGAGCTTCCTCTCGGAAATCCAGTGCTTTGTCGGCGAAGTACGTGCACAAACTCTTCCTTGGTTAAATTGCTCATCTGTATTAACATAACATTAATTAACCAAGACAGATAAAATGCTATTTAAGAAAAGTAGGAGAAAGAAATCACGCTACTGATGGAGATAAGATACAAAACTTTCCACAGAATCTCTCCCACTCTCTTAATCACCCACCTGCTTCAAGTCTTCTTCATAATCTTCTATGTTGAAGTTGATATCTGCCTCCACCCCTCGGAACTTAATGGCCGCTCTATCATATGCACTGGACAGATACATAAATAAATACATATTTTTTTATTAATATCAAGCGTATACTAATTTTCAAGAAACAAAAATTGATATGGATTAGGTTCGAGATATGAAAAGGTTATATTACAAGCTGGGAAAACAATAGTAGAGAAGGAGCAAGTGCTCACCGAGCAGCTGCATGTGCTGTGTCAAATCCACCTACACAATTTTACCCAGACAAAACTATCTCATCAGTCATGCCTTCAAATTTCCCCCACAATACACTCTTGTCTGCCTCCCAAATCGTATCCACAACAAAACATTATTAAAAAACAAAGTAGAAAGCACACAAGCTTACAACAAAAACTACCACATATGCAATCCTCCCCAACTTAATACTTACCCAAATACACTTGTTTTCCACAATCCCTGCACCACCAAGGACCAAAGGAATCAATATCAAACCGTTCAGAAATTATAATTTCTATGAATAAATTCACACAACACCAACCATATATGAGACTCCCATCGACCAGTTCTTCTGTAAAAGGTAACTCCGCGATACTGTGAGCTTCGTGAGCGTGGTCCTCGCCGACTTTTCTTCATCGGCTCCGACACTTTAACTGATTTTCCAGCGCCGGGTGTTTCCGATTGACAAAATTTGACGCCTACCCAGTGAGCACGTGGGAAGGAGGAGCTTCCTACTCCTCCGCCGTCTGCGGCGGCGGAGACTGGAAGGTAGGATTCCTCCACCGAAAAAAACTGCCG
Source organism: Sphenostylis stenocarpa (assembly GCA_963425845.1). NCBI lineage: Eukaryota > Viridiplantae > Streptophyta > Magnoliopsida > Fabales > Fabaceae > Sphenostylis > Sphenostylis stenocarpa. Next base: position 5,461,484 of record OY731399.1, on the reverse strand, counting down.
AGTGACGGGTGGATGGTCACTGTCATCATGAGTAACTGAAAACCCGAAAATTTTGCTGCTTTTTTTCTCCGCTGTTCTGCTTCCGCCCCTGTCACTGCCTTCTTCTTCCGATCCATCTTCCAGGACCACCGCAGAGGAGCTTGAATTTGAAACAGACCCCACTCTCTTGCCCTTATCATCATTTAGCGAAGAAGAACAGCCTTCAGATTCGTAGTCCTTCCTCTCATCGGGAGAGTCATTCAGATCCCACATTCTTGAGGACCCTTTTGAATGGCTTCTGTGTTGTTCTTCTTACACAGACATATAGCTAAGCAGTGAAAAAGAAAAAGAAAAAAGGCCAAGTAACCAACCAACCCAGAGTGTGTCTTGGTGTTGGTTTCGTTTAGAGAATAAAAAAATGAAGATAAAGGAAGAAGGGTATCGGGAGAAGGAAGAAAAATCAAACCTAGGACGAGTGTGAGAGAGAAAGAGGTAAGTGTTGGAAAAGGGTAATAAAGAAGGAGGTGTTCAAAGATCTTTGTATTCCCCTAATTGCCCAATACAGCATAGACGAGGCCAGTTTCAGCAAGCTTAGCCGAAAGCATTCCACCCTCTCCTCTCTCTCTTCTTTTAATATTACTAAAAAAAAATACAATCTATTTTTGTTTTGCTTCTCCAGGGGGAAACCCCTTATATATAATCTTATCATTAAAAAAACCAGGATACTGTTACCTGTTTCCCTTTTAATGCAAATAATAAAATGCAACTGGTATAAATGAAAAAAAAAAAAAAAACACGAGGAAGAATCTCTTTCTTAAAAACTTTCCCACGTTAACGAAATCGAAAAGGCATCTATGTGTGTATGTATGTGTGGGCCGGTGGAAATTTCTCAGGCAGTAATGGAAATAGACAGAAGCAGTGGAAAAGAAATATAATTACTGGGAAAAACGTTTTGTTAGGTTGTAATGGTTAATAATGACGTTAGGAGGGGAAGGTCCATGACTCTGAGCATTTTTATCTTTTTAGGATTATGACTAAGTTTTACCATGTGGGAAGGCACAGGGTGTCAAAAGAGGAAAGTAAATATGGGATTTGAGGGAGGGTGTTTTGGGAAAGATGGTGGAATATTAATATTTCCCTGCTTATTGTGTGTGAGTAAAGAATATATATATATATATATGGAGAGAGAGTGAGAGTTTGGCATCAGAAAAGGAAAATGAGAATAATATAAGTAAAAGGAAAGTCTTTCCAGAAAAGTCCAATCCAAGAGTACGGGAAGAGGGCCACCTTTACCTCTTTGGTTCTCTCCCAGCGTCCAATGTCCTCATAACGCTGTACCTCGTATTTATGACCAATTCCCACTTCTTTACTCGTCTTTTTCTGCGCGTGTTCTCTCACTCTCTCTTGTTTTATTTTTTCATTCTTATTTTCTCAGCTCAACTTTTGCTTATATACAGATAACAAAATCATTTATATAAATAATAATTATTAAAAAAAATTAAACTTTTGATAATCGTAACATACTATTACTCGTAATTAGCTATCCTAATAATTAACTGAAATTTATATGAAAATTATTGTTATCACCAGAAAATACTAGGATCTTTGACTCTATATATGCTTTTGTAGTGAGTATTTTATCTTGTAACCTTTGACAAATTAATATTAAGTTTCGGACGATATTTCACGCAACTTTCATTTTTAATACAGTTGTAAATTAATAGTTTCTAACAAATTAAGATTTGGAGAGATATGAACTATACTCTCCATAATATATATATATATATATATATATATATATATATATATATATATATATATATATATATCATAATTACAACATGACATTGAACAATCTTTAAATTTTATTTTATTTATGGGGTGAGGAGTTGAATATTTGTATGAATTTGTATTTATAGTATTTCACTATACACTAAAAAAAACTAAAATAAGGAGTTAACAATCTTCCTTTGCCAGATCCTAGTTGTTAAAACTAATTAAATTCATACTGAATAAATATAAATAATTTTAAAATTAAAACCAATATGTTATTGTGGGGAAAGTGAAGGATATAGTAATTAAAATTATACATGCACTCACATATAAATTATTGATGAATTCAAAAGTGAAATTGAAGATAAATCACATTAAGATTGAAACTATGTTGATTCAATTCTTAATCATTTTACCCTAATTTTGAAGTGATATTATGTATTCTCTTGTAGCTTTTTACTTAATATTCATTTTCCCTTATCTATCTTAAAAGTTATGTTAAATAGGACTATTTGTTTCATATCAAGGTTTAATTACAAAAAAAAGTCAATGAGCCTCTAAGTCCATTTTGATCATCAAAATTATTAATTATGCTGGTTTCTTATAAATATCATAGCTACAATTTTATAAAGAACCTATCAATGAAAGTACACCATAAAATAGATTCATGCCTCGCTAAAAATTTGTTGAAAATGTAAAATACAATGTTTTTTTATTCACCGAATTGTAAAAATATAATAAAAAATTTAAATGTTTGAATTTTACACATCACAGGTTGAATAAATAATCTTATTTATTAATTATTATATCGTGTTAAAGCGTTCATTAAATACTAAATTAATATAAACATAATTTAATAAAAATAAACACAGAAAACAAATAAGTTAAGTTCAAAAGTAACGTAAGTTTTTTAAAATTATTTTAAACTCAGAATCTTAAATATATGTTCAAATAAATGAATAAAGTATAAACCATAAATTATCTTTCTAAATATATATATATAACCCAAGTAATTATTGTTATCATATAATTATTTTTTTTTCATACAAACTAATTATTATTTTATGAGATTATGGAAGCATAATTAAAACCACTACAGTATCAAATATGACTATGATTTCCAATGTATTTTTAAGTTATTCTTAATATTACCTATTAAATAACAATCAATAGTTACTTGTTTCAGAAACCAAAACAACGATCATCATGTTGTACATAATTTTTTTTAATAAATATCATCATAATATTTAAGTACTATAATAAAAATATATAAAAATAATATATTACTGATATCTTATTGATAATTCCTTTAAAAAAGGATAATTTTAGAGATAAAAAGTATAATTACTATTTTTTCAAGCACGTCTAAAATGTGAGAAAACTACACTACCAATAAGTTTCAATATTTTTATTTTTTTCATTTCATACAAATAAGAAAAAAAAACATGTTAATATCAAGTAAGTGATGAGTATAAATTATGTATTTTTCTTATTTGGTGATAAAAAAAATGTCATTTATCACATGTTTTACATTTTACCTATATATATAAAGAAATAATATAAAATATAGAATAAAATATTATCTTCAACAATCATCGTTCTCACTAAAAAATAAATACATAGATAAATTTACGATTATATAATAATATATTATTTATTATATAAAAACTAATATAAAAAATAATAAATATTCATGGTAAATAAATTCTCAAGTATATATATATATATATATATATATATATATATATATATTAAAATTGTATACCATTTAAATATTTAAAATTCATATAATTTTATCAATTTAAATATTATTTAAGATAGAACAACACGTAAATCATTAAACAAAAGGTTGAAAGGAAGTATGTTGGACGATAAAACATACAACATGTTTGTCTTTTTCTTAGAAGAGAATAAAAAAAATAAAAAAATACATGCGTGCGTGCGTTTACCGTAGGTTGGTGAGCGTGGGTCTAGGAATGTCTGACACTGGCGAAAGCCAACTCAAAACCACATAATGTCTTAATTAAACATATTGATTCTCTCAATTTAACATTTTTTTATTTTAAAAAAATCTAAAACTTAGGTTTAAAAAAATCATAACTAGTTGTTAATTATTGAAAAACAAATAAATAGAATTTTATGTACCCTCATTTATTAAATCAATTTAATTTCTTAAAGAAAATAAATTTTGTTATCTCTTTGTAGATTATGATTTTCAAACTCCCTCCCTACCTAATTATATTTATTATTAGAAAGAAAATAAATTGTAGTCATTTTCTTAACATTAAATATTTATTAGAAATTACAATTAAACTTTATGTGAGCAGTTATAGACGTTTACAACTATTTTTCAAAAATAATAATTATTATTATATCAAATTAAAAGAGCATATATATATATATTTCAATTTATTATTATTATTATTATTATATTATTGATAATAATAACAAGTTATTTAGTGAAATGATTATTATAATACTACTTTATATGACATCAATACGAATGAATAAAATATGTTGTATAATAAAATATTGCAATCCATACAAAGTTGTATTATTAAATAAAAAAGCTGCTTTACTTTCGTTACATCTCATTTGATGTTACGTGGTTGGTACCAAAAATATAAGAAAAATCTTGTGTACCTCAATTTTATTTCCCATTCACAGGCAATTTTAGCAGACAACTTTGTTTTTTTTTTTTTTCAATCCCTCCACACACCTACGTCTAGTTGCATAAATCGATTTTGTTTAAACCTATATTATTTTACTAAACTCACCTTATATAACCACTTTTACAAATAACACAAACTAAAATAGAGATTATCACAATTTTCATTCAGATAAGTGTGTAAGCATTTTGGAGTGATTAAACATTTTTTGTTTAGTATAAGGTTCTGTGTGTAACATGGTGCATCAAAGTGTGGTTGGGTTGTTTAATGCGTAGAAGTAACGAAATTTTGATGTTTTTGTTTTTTGTGGTGGGGTGGGTCCACAGTGATTTAGATTTAATTAACTAAAACAAATGAAGAAAGAAGTGGAGAAGGAGAAGGCCACGTCACATGGCACTGGAGACGAAATTCCCAACAAGTCCAACCTCATAAAATTGGGAACGTGCTTATCCATCCAAATTCCAATACACACACCACAATCTTCTCTTTCCTTCTAATTTGTATCTCACGAAAGTAACGAGTGGAGTGCAAATTTTCAAAAAGCTAAACCTTCCCATAATGGAAGTGGGACGAGGCTACGCCTTGAAGACCTTGTTTTCCCCAAGTGGAAACAGTACCAATGAAGTGGGCCTGCTTCTTTTGTTTCTTTCTCATCCCTTTCCTTCAATTATTCAAGCCCAGGCCCACCAACAGTACAATCAGGCCCACTAACTTTATTACCCTTATCCCCTTTACCCATGTATCCCACCTAACTTCTGCTTCTCCATTTAAACATCACACATAATCGCATCTAACTTTGTTTGACTATTTTCGCGTTAGGATCATACCCTATAACACTCCCTGCAAATTACAACTTAAACATAAATGGAACCTTTATGTTCTTCCCCACCCTAAAACCTTTGGGTCCCTCCTCAACTATCTCTCCACACATCATTATCACAAGACAACCATGATATGCCATGTCTTGTTTTGTTTAATTTTCTCATAATCAAAATATCTTCCTAGACAAACCTAGTTTGGATACGTAGTTGTCACAAAGTTTAATTAACTATCACGCTCCCACGAATCACTTTCTCCCCGTCAAACCTAAAAACATCCACCATTGCTTAAAATTTCCTACGTTGAACATCGAAATTCCATACATTGCGTGACAGGTTTATCAATTTACACAACGCGCATTCAATTGGCTGAATTAATCAAATATCTTCTTCTTGTCGACGCACACACACAATTTGTTTCGGAATCTTACTTTCTAAGGGAGGCAAAAGTTATTGTTTAAATCATTTATCATGGACCCAATGAATTTCAATGCTGCTGCTAATATTTTTCAATGACTGCCATTAATTGCATGAAAAGAATTGTCAATCTTTTAACCCAATCAGTATTTGAATGACTTCCCCTCTTTTTCAACCCGCAAGATTTAGGTTTTATGTTTGTTTCACTTAAGCAAGGGAACCCAACTCAATTTTCGAACCTCCTTTAAAATCGCAATAATTGGTTAAAATGTAAACGATTACGTGGAGGGTAAACTACATCATAATTCATTGCATTCGTCTCAAACTAAAACACATCACTGTTTCATGGAATTGGTGCAGACGAAGGAGAAAAAGGCATTGTCTGTAACAGCATATATCCTAAAAGAAATCAACAGTTATGGTGAAGAAAGTGCCAAAAGGAACATATTCGAAACGAAACGTGTTATTGTTGTTTGAGTGACATTAACGAGTGCGAATACTAAGGATTGTTTGTGGTATGGCTAATGACTCACGTGTCCTTCCTATATAGGGGGGAATATGAGTTTTGCAAGCACTATGTAATTTCACATTTATAGAAAGGATACCAACCTACCATGGAATCCTATGAAATGATAATGATCCCCTTTTGCCATGTCTTTACTTTACTGCTGTACCTTTTGTTGTTTTTACAAATTCAAAAAATTAGGATTTCATGATTCATGAAACGACCATAAAATCTTTTCAAAATCCTTCCAACAATAAAGACACAGAATATGGACCCGCTTCATACATGATCATAACTTTACTGAATCTCGTTCATCTCTTCAATTCCACAAAAACACTTCTTTTAAATTATCATATTGGGAAGAGAAAAATACACTTCTTTTAATTTTTTAAATTTTATTTGTTATTAACATAATTACCTACGATTAAGTCATTAAAAAGACATGCGCCAAACTTGGTTAAAAGATATGTAATCATGCGAAAATTCTATCTTTATTTTTTGTACATGCTAGAAAGTTTTGAAAACCATTTTTCTTAACTTCAATGAAGTCCACATGAAAAGTTTGTTGGGTAGGTTTTGAGAGGATGCAGCTAAAGAAGTATAAATTCTTATTTACAGTAAACAAACAGCGTAACTCATAATTATGTCGTCGTGATTTTGTGCAAGAGAATCATATCTTTCACTTAATCAACTTTGAATTCCCTCCTCCTCATTTGATCGAACCTACTACATTTTGTCATGCTTGGTTTTAATATGTGGCTACAGATTCTTACGGTAATTTTTTTTGCTGAAAATTAAGACAAAAGCTTTATATTTATTACGATAAATTTTACTTCTGTTTTCATTTACCAGAAAATATATTCTTCATGAAGTTTTATTTTTCTCCTTAAGAATTTTATAGAAAAGTTATTTGGCTTTCTAATATATATTACCAAAATTGTGATATTAAAACAAAAATTCAAAGCTAGAACAATCTATGTAAAATATATTTTACATTTAAAGTATTTAAGAATTTTTTGGGAAATGTTAATGTAGATTGATGATGTTTGAGTGTGGGCCATACCCACTGTAACCTTTTATTTGGTGTGAATGGTGTGTCATACATATGATCAAATCGAGGTGTTTGACTTGAACGGGGTCCCGCGTAGATCTGAGTTTTATGGATTGAAATTATCCAAATAACGTGAATCATGTGAATATAATATGCATGTATTACTGGGAAATGATACTTAGATAATTATTTTTCATATATAATTATTTTAAAACTTTTTTAATAACAAAATAATATAACTTTATTTATTATGATTGCAAAATTATTATTATTATTATAATGATTGTCAAAATAGTATTATTCTTAATTAATTGGTGAATTAATATTAGTTGTTGATCGGAACATGTGGATTAGATGGCTTGTCAAGGTATGTGATACAATTTTCAACCATGAAGGTAAAAATTTAAATTTATGATTTTGAATTTGAAATAAATATTTTTATCAAATTCTATATAATGCGTTTATATATATATATATATATATATATATATATATATATATATATATATATTCTAAAATAATCATAATTTGACTGTTTCATATCTTAAAAAAAATTAGTATTATTTAATATAATTATCTGAAATTTTAGCATTTAAAAATTGTTATTTGTGCTGACAATTGAAACGGTTAAATAAATGATAATGAAATTTGTATATTTTTAATTAATTATTAATATAATTAAGTAATAAGATAAATCTATTTGGGTATCAATTAGTACAGATACAAACATTAATATACATTTGTTATTACTTAAGCGAATCAAAATGATTTTTTTGTATTACCATTGTTGTTTTATAAAATTTATCAATTTTGAATTTGAAAGTGAAATTTCAATTTTAAAACAAATATCTTCATGTAAAAATAAAATATATTTTGTTGTGATAAATAATTATTTATATTATTTTTTAATATACAATTATTGTTATTAGTTTTGACTTAACCTTTACTAACATAACTTAAATATGCATTTAATTATGATGAATGTGTAAGTTTTTATTTTGATTCATATAGAAGAATTGGTTTCAATGATCATTCTAATATTAGTATTATAGGACGCCGATTAACTATTCATATATTGAAATAATAATTATATTTCAAGTGATTAATACTGATAAATAATTAGATTTCAATTAATTAATCCTAATTTTGTAAAATAACACTGTAAAAATAATATATTTAAAAATAAAATTACTCAAGTAAAATTTATATGAATTTCTTTATCAAAATAATCTATTTGTTGGTAGGTAAATTTCTTCCTTTCTCTTCACAATATTTTTTTCCCTTTCTTCGTTAACTTCTCATATTTTTCTTTCTCATTTATTCTTCTAATTAAAAAACTATACTAAAATTTAATAAAAATATATTAAAACAAATATTTGAAAAAAGCATTGAAACTCAAAATCAAAATTTTAATAATAATAAATAATTTTATTTATTTTGACAATAAATATATTTATAATTAATTTAAAATTATTTTATCATAATAAATAATTATTCATCTAAATAAAAAATATCAAATATTTATAATTTAAATGTATTTTTATTTAATATTTTAATTTAGTTATAATTAGACTGAATTATAATAATTAGGTATTCTTAAAAAAATACTTTCAAATAAATATTTAATTTTTTTCCTAATAATTAACATAACAATAATACTTATAATATCTCAAATTTAACATATAATATTTGTTTCTTATATAATAATTAATTTTGTTTTATTATTTAATAACAATAAAATATTCACATTATCAATTTTTAATATATTATTTTGATTTGGAGAATCAAATTGAGTGAAAGAAGAATATAAAAAAGAGAAAAATAAATAAAAAATAAATAAAGAAAGAAAAATAAATAAGAAAATATACGAGAAAAAAAAATATATATATATATATATATATATATATATATATATATATTACGTGAAACAAATTTATTTCTTATTATTAAAGTTTGTGGATGAACAATAAATAAATATAGTTGAATAAATAAATTTATAAAAAATTTATTTAAGTAATTAAAAAAATATATATATATATATATATATATATTATTTATAATATTAATTCCCTATAATTTATAAAATAAACATGATTCATTTATAATTATTAAAGACAAAAAAAATAAATATTTGAATTTTTCAAAACAAAAATTATAAGAATCAAAACACAATATCTTACAAGAAATAAAAGAAGTGATTTATTTTTATAAGGATAAAAGAAATAAATTTAAATCAAAAGACGCTAGTTTTATATATAAAAAAATATATTTAAGTTAATAAGTATTATTATGAAAATGTAAAATCCTTGTAAATATTTATTATTTATTATTTATTATTAGTATTATAATTTGTTTATAAATATAATAACATAATACAGCATTATATATTGTAATAAAAAATTATTTCATATGATTTGTCAACAGTAATTCTTCTTTATATTAAAATAAATAAGTAATAATAAATATTTTATTAAATGTGTCCAAGTCATCCATTATATCGATAAATCATCATTATATACGATACCTATGCATTGATAAAATGTACAGGCAAATTATTTTTCTCTTAGTTTATGTTCAATTCCAAAATCTGTCTTATGTTGTTCCTTTCAAAATTTTAAAGTTTTACAGTATAACACATTGGAAGTTGTAAAGTTGTTACAATAAATACTACTAATGTATCTAGTTTAATTATATTTTTACATTTTTAATTTAAGATTTTGAAATAAAATTATTTTACTGCAGTAGTAAAATAACTTTTTATTGAGGGAATAAATTCTTGCTGAAATGCTTGGTATTAATTGTTAGTAGGACTTGACTTTTACTCTAAATATAATATCAGATAAGCATGCAGGAATAAATAAAAGTAATATTCGAAAAGAATGAAAAAGAATAATTTTTTAGAAAATGAAATAAAAATTTAAAATTAAATTTAAATTGTATTATTTTTTTATAACTATAGAAATATGAAGACACAAATACAAAAATGTATCTCCAATAATAAAATTAACATCTGGTAGAAACTACTAACCAACCTCAAACTCTCTTAAGTTTTAAGCCCGCGTTCCCCCCCCCCCCCCAAAGCCCACGGGCCTGGTGCTTAAGTCCCCCTCTTTCCTTCAATCCTGCAAAAAAAAGGAGAACTCACAAACACTGGATTATTACGCTTTAGTTTATCCTACGTAACTAAGTCAGTTAATTTATGGAAAATTGAATTCATTCAATTTATGTTATATTAAAAAAAATGATAACACGACCTAGAATAATGCCAAATGTAGTTAAATAAGATCAAATTTAAACGTCTATGTAAAAATTTATTTTTCTAGGTTAAAGTTCGAAGAGTTTTAAAATGTTAAATTCCAACATTTACAGTTTACATTTCTGAAATTTAAATAAAATATTTGTTTTCTAAACAATTATGAATTTCATAAAACCAAAGTCAGGGCTTCTTGTTTTGGGCCCCTCGATTTGACATTGGGCTTATTTCCCAACTTCAATGGGAGCTGGATCGTGTTTTGGAATTTGAAGTTTGAAGCAAGTATTCATATACGATGTTTAAAAAAAAATAAAGATGAGAATAAAAAATAAGCATTTAATTTTAATTGATCTTTTTTCTTATAATTAATATATTAAATAATAATATTTACAATAATATATTTTTATCAGTATAATTAAATCTAAAAATAAAATCAAATTATTATTATTTTTAATTTTTAAAAAACACACATATATATATATATTATTTTTTTTTAATTAAGTCAAAATGAATCTTTTGCTGTTGACTTAATATAAAATTAGAATAGAAAAAATTATTTTAAAATATAAATAATATTAGACTATTAATTTATTTTACTATATTTTTAAAGTCACATAAGAATCAAGAGGATGGAAAACATAAATAACCTATGATTTTTTTTTTACAATGTTCGGAAAAGTGCCACTTATTTTTTAATGATTTTTTTATATATATAAATAGGTAATACATGAATCTCCATACTCATATATTATATGAGTATTCATTAAATTTATAATTATTTTAAAAGCCATTTATAATTGTAATATTTACCCCCATAATTAATTTTTAAGATTCAAGTCGATTTTTAAAAGTAATTACTATTTTTATAAATAAAAGATTAATAAAAAAGAATATATAAAAAAATGAATTATAAAAATACGTGTAACTATACATTTCAACCTGTTTTATTAATTTTAAAAGATTTGACATTCGGTTGTTTAGTTCAAATGGCATAGGAGTAGAGAGCATTCACGACAAGATAAAATTAAATAGCACAACGTAAGTTTTCATAGGAAATGTTGCAAGAAAACTTAATTTAAGAAGAATGAAATCCGTGGAACTTGAACAATCCAAATCTCGTAGTGGCCAACATCTTAATCAAAAAGGAATTGTCGAATAAGTGATATTTTCACGGCACTTGCAAACCAGGCCAAAAGTTCACAGATATTTAACGATTTTTAAGACTTATTTTGGTAGGCGTTGAAACGGAGAGAAAAGGAATTGACGGTGGATTTCGTGTTCTTTGACGGCTAAAAGCAAGAAACGGGTGTCACTTTCGCGGGCAACGATATCTGCGGATTAGAGTGCGAACCCTGAAATCCCAAGTCTGAAACCCCAAACAAACAAACCCTCAATTCTGAATCGAGTCCAACCAAACTCTCAACAAATGGACTCGGTTCTCTTGCACTTCCATCTCCACACTCTTCCTCCGCTTTCCTCCGCCACTCACCGCCCTCTCTTCCAGCCTCTCGCCACCGCCTCTTTCTACCGCTCTTCCCCTCTCCTGAGGCTCCGTCCAGCGCCGCTTCTCGCCGCCAACACCCTCACCGCTAATTCCGTCTCGGTATCTTGCATGTCCTTATTTTATTACCGGATTTCTTTTACCAGCTGCGGCACCGTTAGGATTTGAAATATATTGATATTTTGGATTATAGTTGATAAATTAAATCCAGTTTCATTATGCTCACTTGCTTTAGTTGCGTGGAATTTGGTTAAAACACTCTGAGTTTCATTTCATTAAGCTTTTAATTATGTGCATGTTTTTATGTTATAGCTTGTGGTATAGTATAGGGTTAGAGCACGTGTAGCTATTGTTAAATCTTGAAGAGGTGCCTCGTTTGCTGGTACGGCGATGTCAGTATTTATAGTCTAGTTTCGTGCTTTAACGTGATAGAGTGAGAAAGAGTTAGAGAATAAGTCTATTTATATCTGCCTCCTTCAAATAGAGGAACCCGTTCTGCACAGGGATGGGGAAATCATGAACTACTTCATTTTTGTTCGTTTTGGCCTGAGACGTTCTCAGTGATTCACTATTTATGAAGTACCAATTTATCATAAATATATAAATGTAGAGACCACTTTTGACATGGCATGTGTTTCTTTTATCCATTATATGCAGCCAAGAAGTGGACAGTACACTGTTGGTGACTTTATGACTAGGAAAGAGGATTTACATGTGGTGAAACCCACAACATCTGTGGACGAAGGTATATTTCATACTTGTTTCTTGTTTTATTTCATGGCAGAAGTGTTTTCGATTTTTTTTCTTTTCCCTTTGTTGTGAAAGGAAGCGGGACTTTATATTTTAATTTCTAAGGTGTTATTTTGCAACAGCTTTGGATATTCTTGTTGAAAAAAGGATAACTGGTTTTCCTGTGATAGATGATAACTGGAAACTGGTGAGTTTTTAGTAGCCAATTTCGTTTTTCTTCTTTTAATTGGTTTATCTGTTTAATAAGTCTCAACCATATTTATTAATAAAATCTCTTGTAGTTTCCCATCTTCGTTTTTTTTTTCAAAAACGCACTGTTTGTCTGACTGACACAATAAGAGAAATATGGTTATGATTTACACATACAACCTTGACACATCTGTATAAGGTTTCTATGTTGAGATCAAGTGGTTACAGTTTCTACTCAAAATATGACCTGTCCACACATAAGGATTAGGTTGCAGAAGTTAGATGTGGGAGCCTACTCCATTGAACTGCCTTGAGATCTACTTTGTTCTTTTTCTCGTTCTGAAACCATTGCTCTCTAAACTATCCCATTGTAGTAAAAAACTTACCTAATTATATATGCCTTTGCAGTTTTAACAAAGGGAATCTCCAAGACTACTTTTGATTTTAGAATGAAAATATCATTTTAAAAATTTGCTAATGGAAAATAGATAAAAATTTGTTACAGGCAGTGTATCTGGCTGAAATCCAGTTGATGTTGATTCAATCAATTAATAATGAATCAGAAGATTCTCCATGATTTTTTTTCCCCATTGAATACTCTATTTATTTTAAACTAAATCAATTCAGCAAGCCTAGTTCAATGACAGTTATCCTTCTAACAATTGAATCTGATAGCTACAACCTTATAGAATGTATTAGGAATTTCCATTCTTCATTTATATAATGAAATTTGCATTTAAGATTAACTCGGCAGAACATTGCGGGGTTAATTTTCATTGAAATTATTTCTGAGGTTTCTTTTATCCCTGCAGGTTGGTGTTGTTTCAGATTATGACTTGTTAGCACTGGACTCTATATCAGGTAATTTTTTTTCTTTTTTTCTAAAAAAGGGAAACATCTTCCCTTTTAGTGAGATTTTCACCCTATTCAAAACTTAACAGCACTATCATGTCACAGGGTAACATAAAAATGTTTTTTAAGCTTGTTTTACCTGCTTCTATCCCCAAATCCTATTGCTCAAATTAATTTTACGTTGATTTCAGGTCATGGGCTAAAGGATAACAGCATGTTTCCAGAAGTTGACAGCACTTGGAAAGTATGTTTGCACTTCTTTCTCTTGTAGTTAATTTATCTTTACCATCATATTCAAATATTGTCTTCATACTGTTAATACTTAAAATTACTAAACAAGTTCAGTTTACTGAGCTGATATTTTGGTAGTCGTCATTAGAAAGCTAGGGGGCCTGGACTGGAAAATCCATATATTACTACCATCATACCATACAATTTCTTAATAGAAAATTTTACATTGTCTACTCAATCATGGTAACTCCCTCCCCCCGTCTAATATATACTAAATAAATTAATGATCAAGTGTTTATATGCTTCTTTGTTTTTTAAATGCGTTTAACTTAAATTAGACTTAAAATTTAAACAACCTTTTTAAGTAAGTTATTAGTGTGTTTTAAGGGAAAAAAAATGTCTGTGTGATTGTTCATGGAAGGTTCGAAGAGATGCTAAAATGGCCACTTTGACAGTGGTATGTAGTAACTACTGGGAAATAATTACTAATCTTAATTATACTGGAGAACTAGGCTAGCCAGAAAAGACTGGTGGTAGTGTAAATTAATAAGGAAGCTGTACCATGGAGAAAGTTGTCGTTGAAGATAAAAACCTCGGGGCTTACTTTTTGGCTAAATTAATATTAATATACATAAATATTATGTTGCTTAATACAGATTTTTATGGTAAATTTTCTCTGTCTATGATTTTCATTAGCTGAATGCTAAACATGTTCGACATAATTGATTTTTCTTGCCATAAAATTTATAGTATCTCCCCCCATTAAGCCCGAGTTACTTGCTATGAATCACAAATGATTTTGAATTGTACTAAACATACATGAAGCAGTGCGATTCTCTTTCATCATTCTTTTTTTTTTAATTCTTTCACCAATTTTCATCAACAAAATTGAAAAGTCAGATAAACGGATATTATTAAATTAAAAAGAATAGAAAAAGCACTATGAATGTTCGTTGCTTTATTTTCATTCTTCAGTGGTCTTTCCACAGACACTTACTCTATGCTCCTTACTCACACAATCTCTTGCTTACTTTATGTGCGCCTGGTTCAGTTTTTCGTTTTGAATTATGCTTTAACATACGCTTTTGTTTAGTTAAACTCGGTTGAATTGTTTAATCAGTTCCTAATTAGAAGTTAGAAATATTTTTTCAGTTCCTATGCTTCAAGCTATTTTTCATCGTGGCTTTGAACTTACTATTCAGTATGATTCGTAATTCATTATTAAAAGTTAGCTTCAATTCATAATTTGATAACACTGGCTTCAAAATTTATAATATCTCGCCTTCTTAAGCATGTGCTACCTGTTTAGATCTGGTACAAATTATCCAGAGAAGTGTACTTCTTTTTAGCATGTCTCTTCACCCTTCTTTTCCCTCAACCTACTCTTCACCAAATATTTGATTGGTGATCTAAGAAGAAGGGATGTTGTTGTTCATGTGAAACATGCCATACAGATATGTTCATTACGTATAAATCCTCTCCCTTTTTTCATGTTTCATTGATGGTAATCATTGCATTTGAAGTAGATGGTTTGGATTGCCGTGTTGCATTTCAATTTCTTCTAGTTAAATCAACGATAATCTAGTTTAATAGATCTTGTATTTTACTGATATTATGAGGTATCGCAGACTTTTAATGAGCTGCAAAAATTGCTCAGTAAGACCAACGGAAAGTTGATTGGTGAATTGATGACCACTGCCCCTATGGTCGTTCGTGAGACCACCAATCTCGAGGATGCTGCGAGGTTCTTCCTTTTTCCCTTTTCACCCTTGAAAACAACCCATTTGCTTTTCCCTCTTCAACTTTGTTTTAAGTATATTTTGAGCGGCCTATTAAAAGGATGACCTTTTTTAACTGTCTTTAGGTTGTTGCTAGAAACCAAATTTAGACGCCTTCCAGTTGTAGATGCTGAGGGGAGACTTGTAAGATAGTCCTCCAATCTTGTTCTATTTATGTTTGTTTTCTCTTTTGATGTTTCTAAATGATGGTTATTAATATCTGAAGGTCGGGATTATCACAAGAGGAAATGTTGTAAGAGCCGCACTGCAAGTGAAACGAGCTAACCAAAAGAAAGCATGATAGGATCTAGAAGGTCATTCAATAATTTGTTACTGGATTTAATGCAGTAGTTCGATTGAAACGTTCACATAAGCTTGCTTAAATTAGAAGTAAAATTTTGGCTCAGGCATGTATATCTCATTGTTTTTATATTCACACGAATGTTTGTCATTGGCAATATTTCGAAAGCGCGATTATTATTCTTGATGATCTCATTGTAATTTATATGGATATGGACCACCTTGGTGATAATGATGTTGAAAATGTTGTAAATTAGCATATTTTCCAGCATTAATCATATGTCAAAGACACAAATTTCAACCAGCATTAATCTACCGCCATACTTACCACATCGTTTTAAATCGGTTAGTTGTTGAGCTGAAGCGATGACTGGTCTTGGTCCGTTTCTGTAATAAAACTCATGACTAGATGTTGAGCAGAATGGTTGACCGTAACAGGTTGGGAACTGTCTTTTGTTTCTCCATTTTATAAGATGAGAAATTATTTATTCCTTTTATGATGAGAAAAATTGGCGATGACTTAGCAGGCTAATATTGATGTTTTGGTCAATTTGGCCACATTCCTGTACCCCACTACTCTCCAGGTTATTTGGTGCACTTGGGTTTAGAAAAAAACAAACTCCTACAGGAGCGAGCTCGAGGATGTTGTCTTCTTCGTTCGTCCAATTCTACATTTGTCTTCTACCTTAATGTAATTTTTCATCTCCTTTGGTGATTCGATCC
The DNA here is from genome assembly GCA_963425845.1 of Sphenostylis stenocarpa. Taxonomy (NCBI): domain Eukaryota; kingdom Viridiplantae; phylum Streptophyta; class Magnoliopsida; order Fabales; family Fabaceae; genus Sphenostylis; species Sphenostylis stenocarpa. Next base: position 5,444,695 of record OY731399.1, on the reverse strand, counting down.
CTGATGAAGCCTATATCTTTAATACGAGTGATTAGCTTTATCATAAATTAATTAAATGATCACTGACGTCAAACACGATGTAATCCACAGGACCACAGCTTAAAAACCTTAAATAATGGTAACCCCTCTAATTCTCCGCTAATCATGGACTCATCTTCAGCTACAACTTAAAAGGTCCCATAGATCCTAGCGAATCAAATATGGGGTACAGCTCAGACTCAAACCAGAAATCCTCCACAAAGATATTTGTTAATCAATAGAGGAGCTGTAATTTTGCTTTCACATGGAGACATGTCTTTCTCTCATTTTCTTTTCATTTTCTTCTTTGTTTCTCGTTTATATATATATTTTATCGATACAATCTTGTCCGAGATTTGACTAGAATTAGGAGAAAAAAATAAAAAATCTGAGACGACAAAACCGATTAACCGACCCCATCATCCATCGTTGTCAAAACAGAGCAGTGGCCACAACGTTTTCCATCGCCAGTGGCCCGTTCCATTTCTCCTTTCACAACTCAATAATCAGGAAACAGTGTAGAACCAGAAAAATACCTAACTCAATCTTATCACTTTTTAGTAGTTATTATTACTTTAGTGGTTAGCATGGCTCACTCTCTCCTTTTGTACCCAACTGCTGGGCACCGCAGGCCATCCCTGTCCCCCCTCTCTCCACCTATTTCACTTCCACTCCATCATTCTATTCTTTTTTTCTAACACATCCCACTTCACTTATAGTAACCCACCTCCACTTTCATTCCAATTTTTCTAATTTCCACTGAATTCCTTCCCACACCCACCAAAAACAAAGTCCTTTCTTTTTCAACAGAACAAAAAAAAAACATATTAACAGAACCCCGAAAGAGATTAAGCTGAGAAATTTAAATGTAAAACAGAAACGCACAAGAAACAGGAAACCAAGAAGAAAAAGAGGCTACTGAACTAGTTAATTTACATTTAACATGTTTTTACAACGCCAAAATTTCCTTTGTAAAATCTAAAAGTTGAAAAGAAAAAAAACTACCCAAGAGAAAGTAGAAGGAAAAAGATACAGTACAGTAATCCACACCACCAAAGGCGTCATCAACAACATCACTTTGCCTCAGCCGTCGCAAACCCTCCCTGGCGCACTTTAGCAACCACCACCGAACCCGAAAACACGCACCTTTTTTTTTCCTTCAATTCACGTCCCACTCGCAGTCCTCACTCTCGGGTTCGGGCATCTTGTTTAGGTCGACCGCGAAGTCGCCGGACCCGCCTCTGTCGCCGCGCAATAGAAGCTCCGGCGGCGGCGGTGGTACGTCGTGGTGGTGGTGGTGGAGGGTTGCCTGGAGAGCATCAACTCTGGCACCGACCTCAGTCGCCTTCTTCCTAATAGAGGCGGCTGACATGTCGCAACCGGCGACAAGGGCGGCGCCCTCTCCGACAAGAAGGTCGGGAAAGTTGAGACGCGCGGAGGGTCCCCGAAGGTAGAAAACGGCGGTGTCGTAGGCTCGTGCGGCGGCGACGGGGGTGGAATAGGAACCGAGCCAAATCCTTGAACGCTTATTGGGTTCCCTAATTTCCGCGACCCACTTGCCCCACTTCCTCATCCTTATTCCTTTGTATCTTCTCTCTCCCTCCACCACGACGCCGCTTCGCTTCCTGGTGGCTTCTCTCTCTCCTCCTTCTCTTCTTCCTTCACCCTCCATCTCTCCCTTCTCTTCTTGGTTTGGTGTGCTTCAAATGGAGATCAGAGAGAGAGAGAGGGAATCTGGTCCATGACGAATGAAAAATCTAAGGAGTATACGAGACGAAAGGGTTATAAGGGACACAGCTTCAAGCACTAAGCTTGTCATCTGGGTAAGCCTCCACGTTGCTACATGGTTGGTTGGTTCCTTTGAACCCTCCTTTTTTCTTTTTTCTTTTTTCTTTTTTATTTTAATGCCACCCAAATCAATTACCAACCATAATAACAATATTATTATCATTAATTACTCTCTTTCCTTTTCTCTGTTTCCATTTATCTTATTAATTCACCGACAAAATCACTCACTCGACCCCTCCTTCCTCTTTGACCCCTCTCAAAATTAAAATTATAAAAATTGCATCTTTCGTATATCCATTAACTAATCCCTTTCTTTCCTTTTCTTCATTTATTCTAAATTCTTATTATAAATAATCTACTCCCTTTTAAACGTCCTTTCTCTTCATCAACTATGTCTTTTATTCAATATTTAGGCTAAAATATGTATATTATTAATACATATTAGTTAATACCATCAATAAATATTTTTATTAAAGTTTGGTGGATGGATAAAAGATATTATTTTAATAAAAAAATAAAAATTGTTATAAAAAAATGACATTCTATACATAACGATTTATAATAAAATAATAGTGTAATTATTTGTAGATATATGATTTATTATTATAAATCTTGAAAACAAAATTATGTAAACATATAATCATTCAATCGAATGTCTACGCTTATCCGTATGTATATATATTATATGGAATGAAAAGCGGTGAAAAGGTTTCTTTTTGGGTGGAGGATAAGCCGCAAAAAGGTTTGAATACGCCAGTCATGTTTTTTAAGATATTTAAAGCTAATACTAGTATTTATTTATCTAAAATCTGTTTATTAACTTTTTTTAAGAGAATAATATAAACCCTAATATTTGTATAATAATAAGGAGAGTTACTTATAAAAATTACTAACAAATAAAATAATATTTTATTATAAATTCTACACATATAAATTACTTACATAAATAATTTAAATATGCGATCTATAATAAAAAATATATTTTGTTTTCAAACTTATTAATAATTTTATTTAAAAAGGTTCTAAGATGAAATGTGTGTTAAGTGAACGTATTTAAATTTACGGTCCAATGAAATTGGATTATAGTATAATTATATTTTATTTAGTTAAAGATATTGTCAATAATTAAAAATGAATCAACATTTAAATTATTATTATTATTACATGATTTTTCATACATATAACATATTTTCCTTCTTCTCATTGTATAAAAGTTTATTAAAAGAAATTGAACTTTTTTTCGAAAAACCAAAAAAGTGTTGTTGGGGAAGACATGATTCTATTCGACCATACCTAGGTGTGTGTTAGTGGTACAATAATAGCCTGTCTTCCCATAAGCGGTGGTGAACTTCAACCCACATTTAAAGCAATCAAACATAATCATGGTATTTGGTGTTTCCAAAAGTTAACCACAAACTTACTTCAATTAATGTCAATATTTTTTTCTCCTCAATTATTTTGTATATAATATGGTACTTCGTTCCTAACTTAATTTTATTTTGTAAATACATGATGCAAGATACCCAAAATTCAACTTGATAACAAGTTATTATAGTATACTCAAAATTAAAATTAGTATTATACTTATTACAAAATAATTTTTGAAGACATAAATGATTGAATTAAAAAAAATTGTCATAATTATTTAACACGTCTCTGGAATTAAATTTAATATAGCGTTGATGGTCTCAGGTGTATGATGGGGATAATGGTTGGTTGGTGTTGTGTGCAGGTTAATGAAATGAGGGAATTTCAAAGAGTATTTAAAAAGAAAAAAGAAAATGATTATTTATTTGGAATTATTATAATATTTTGTTTCATTTTCATTATTATCCGATATTTTTATATTTTAATTAATAATTCTGAGTGGGCAGAAAGGTAGGTCGGTGGTCGGTGGATAGATACCGTTAGCAATTGACTTTCCCTCCACGCAATTACGATTGAGTCAATTTCCCATTTTAACCTTCTCAAACCCTGTTTTCATGCGCACACGCAGGGGTATTTTCGGGATACTATTATTTCGATGGCCCACGATGTTAAGTTGGTGCCCTGCTAATTATATTAATGGGCGGCTTAATTGTCTATTAATAATTTGTTTTCTATACTTTAATTGTTAATAAAAATCTTATAATCTTTTTTTCTTTTTTATAATAGTTAATTTTGTTTGAGTATAATGTTAGCTACAAAAATATATTTAAAGCTACGATTGTATTAGAATAATTTTATATAAATTAAGTCATATGTTTAGTTATTTTTTATTAAATTTATTTAAGTATCGTTTGATTAATTTTAGAAAAAAAAAATTTGTCAACGTTTTTCCTCGATAGGATTTGTAATGGCTCTCCATTATTCCAGGATTAATTTTGTAATGTATAATTGATATATAATTTCTGTATATTGTTATGGTTATGTTATTATCAAAATTCTTCATTCAATGATTTATACCATTATACAGAAATATTGTTTTTTTGTTATAATGAATTTTGGTGTTAGTTTATTTTTCGTTAAATTAAAATAATTGCTGTTCAACTTAAAAATAATCACTACAAACATTTATAAGTCAACATAGAATTTTCGTATTGCGTGAATATAATAATAAATTTAATTAGTAAAAAAATAAGAATTTACGTGAGTTAAACAATAATTTACCAGGAAAATGGAATCGAATAAGAAGTACTACTTTGTAACAAAAATAATTATAATATTATGAATGTTTACAATAATAATAATATTAATAATTATAACATTTAAATGTCAATATTTATTAAAATCTGCTATCACTTTTATTATTATTATTATTATTATTATTATTATTATTATTATTATTATAATATTAATCATAAAATTATTCTTCATTCTAAAATTCTATTATAATTTTATTTTTTAAATACATCTTAATGAGTTATATATATATATATATATATATATATATATATATATATATACACATATATATATATATACACACACATATATATATATATATATATATATATATATATATCAAAACAAATAATAATTACTATTTTTAAAATTAGATAAAATCCGCCAATCAGTTTAATACAATTATTCTAGTATGTTTTTAAATAATATTATTTTAATTAAATTAAAAAAAATTAAGTTTTTTATGGGATCAATTTTACTAACAAAATTAATAACAAAATTTTTAATTTTTAATATTATTTTTTATCTTATATCACTTTAAATCTTAAATAATAATTATTTTATTATATTTTTATCTTATTTAAATTATTATTAATTTTTTACTCTTTAATACATTTTTTATTCACAACGTTTTTTATAACTTATGTTATCGGACCCTCATAACAACTAGAGGCTGAAGGAGACATGAAAATTGAAGTGTAAATTTTTTTAAATAACACATTTAAAATATTTATATATATAATTTTATAAAAAAATAAAAATGTTTGGAGTGATCATAACATCTCCATACCATAATACGGTAGTTTCACTTCAGATAATACCTTTTATTATTATATTATTATTATTACTCATAGTTTTATCATATATTTATTATATTATAATGTATTATTTTATTAAATTTGTAAATCCTAATCTCATACGTGAACGGACATGACCTGTTTTAAAAACATTGTGAATAAGAATATGAAGCAAGAAATAATGTAAATGATGGGAGGTCTTAAGTTTTTGACATCTCTCTTGTTTTGTGGGATGTGTAAGTTGGGGATGTTGGTTATAACGCTTTTAAGCAATGTTTGTGTACATAACACGACATTATTGAGAAATGGAAACTTTAGTAAGCATGATAGTATCAATGATTGAATAGGAAATAGAGAAGGATACAAAGAATTAAGAGTTTACGTTTGTTTCTTCCGAGGCAGCATCTACGCTGGATTACCTATTCAATCGTAAATGTATCATCAAGTTCTTAACCCTTAAATATGATTATAAATTAACACTTCACATTCATAAAGGGCTCACGGGGAAAAAAATTAATGGAGTTGATGTTACTGTGTCAAATTTTATAAAATAATTTTTATTTAGATAGTTTTAAAATTCTATAATTAGAAGATTAAATATTTTACTTTTATAAAATTTCCATTTCATTATAATACATATCTTCTAAATTCTTTCTAAATTTTGAGTGTAACAAATTTGATAGAATTTAAGTGTGACGGTGGTAGAAACAACTAAAGATACAAATATTATATTTCATATCAAAATTTGGAATCCATTAGTTATTCTTGGTATTATAAGTTTTTTTATTATTTATAATTTAAGAAAAAAACAGTTACTTTTTATTATATACAAATTTTATTTAAAAAATTATTTATTTAAATTAAAATATACTTAATTGAAAATATATACAACCAGTTATTTTGGTTATATGATATCATTCAGGTGTTAGGTGTTAGTTTGAGGATATAAACTTGAATTACATATATTTACTTAAGATGAGAAATGTGATGAGATAATTATTAAAATACTAATTTACCTAGATTAAAAATATATATATGGTAATATTGAAGGTAAATAGAAATGTATCTTTATAATATGTTTTTTTAATATATATTTGTGGTATGAATAAGTTGAGTTATTTGATATTGGGATTGAGAAACATTTAATATAGATAAAAGGTTCTTTGTTTAAGTTAGGTGTAGATGCTTTACTAACATGTTAAATAATAGAATAAGTGAGTTAAACGGTAGGGTTTAATAAGTAACTTTATGTTTAAGTGAAACGTTACTGGATATAGTTAACGTTAGGATGATAATATATATATATATATATATATATATATATATATATATATATATATATATATATATATGATGATTGATTTGTTTTTATTTTGAATCTCATAGGAAAAAATTGAGTTGATTAGGGACGGGATGGGTTTGAGTTTTTTTTAAATTAAGGGTCGGAGATGAGTAATGTAATCTCGTCTCTAGTTCTATTTTGATTTTATATTTAAATTTAAATTTTAAAATATTATTATTTTAAAATTATTTTCTTTTCTTTTTCTATTATATACAATGTCATTTTTTATATTATACCATTTTTACTTTCTTTTACTTTTTTTTTAATTTTTGTTTTTTTTAATCTCTTATATCAATTAGTTCGTTATATTATTATTTTTCTCCTACCTTTTCAATTATTCATATTTCCTTAATTTCTCTTATCATTTTTTTTTCAATTTTTTTAACTAATTTGATGAACACAGTTAATTTTTTTTCTTCTTTATTTTTTTCCTAAATATTTTACATAAATTTTAATTGTAACTAATATTATTTTATTTATAATTTATCTTTATTAGATTATATTATGTGATATTTTTTTATCTTATTATTATATTAAATTTTATCTTAAAAAAGTAATTACATTTTAAATAATTAAAAATAATTGATAATTTAAACTTTTATTATATTAAACTATTTAAATAATAATTAATTTATTAAATATTTTCTTATAAGCTATATATTTCATATTTTTAAATGATAACTTAAAAAAATTAATCAAATATTTAAATACAATATAATAATAATAATAATAACATAACGTTATAAATATTTTATATCTTTATAAAAAAATGATAAAATACTTTTTTTACATATATATTTTAATATAAATATAATAAATTTAAAAATATATTTAATTAATAATAATTACAAATTATAAATTTATTTATGTATAAAAATATTTAAATTAATTTATTATGAATATAATTATTTTTTAGAAATAATGTAGATCGGGAACGGGGTGAGGACAGGATCGGGGCGAAGAAACTCGAAACCAAATGAGAATAGAGACTTAATTTTTAACCCTCGTGGAGATCGAGGGCGGAGACAGTTTAAAAAGTGGAGGTGGAGTCAATGAGACAAAATTTATCCATGCCTAGGGATGACAAAACGGACTAGTCTCATTATAATCATGACGGGTTATAGGTCTCGGTCCACCCCACCAAAGGGTGAGTTGAGGTCTGGTTCGTCATATTTCTTATTTTATTTTATTATTTTTAAATCAAATATTTCAATAAAATAGAGTAAAAAAGTATGAGATATATATGATTTTTATCTTATGAATAATGATGAATAAGAAGGAGATGATAAGTAAGAGAAGACGAGAGAGAAGTTTTTGATTGAGAAAGGAAAGTGTTTCTCATAATGTGAGTTTAAGTAATTATAAAACTTTTTGAATTCTCTTAGTAAGTATCAAGATAGTGAGACTTTATGAATTCTCTTTATGAGACATTGAGACTTTTAGAATTGTCTTTTCATAAACTTTTATATTATATATTGTCTTTCTGACTTTTTGTATTGTATCACATTAAAAAAAAGTTATTAGTAAAGCGGGTCGTGGGCTGGTCCGCCCCGCCCCCATGGGTTGGCTCGGTGAGTTAACGAACTTGATGGGGGTGAGCCAAAATGCGAGATGACTAACGCTCGATATTGTGACCGAACGCTACTTATCATCCTATCATCAAATAAAAATTAGAAAGTTAATCAACATATAAGGAGAAAATATTTATAACTTAATACTTCACAGTTTTTAATTTAAAATATTAGTCAATTACTTAACGTGATTTGGACAAAATATTTATAACTTAATACTTCACAGTTTTAAATTTAAAATATTGTCAATTACTTACGTGATTTGGACCCATATTTTTCGTCGAAAAACCTAATAATAATATAATAAAAAAATTGATAAAGAATATAATAAATATATTTTACTCAAATTAAGTGATATCTTCACTCAAATAAAGTGAAGTCACTTAAGCAAGAAATAGCCAAAATCCTTTGAGTTAAACATGAGAAGTATTTCACTCAAAAGGTAAATTATTGCTTAAAAAAATTTCCTTTATTGCATTAATGGAATATATATAGTAGGTTAGAAACTCAATGAATGTCTGTTGTGGGATTAAGTTGAGTTAGAGGTTATTACCTATAATTGACTTAAAAAATTATATGTTGAGGTTAGTTAAGTTACAGCGAAGAAATAAGTTAACTTACTGGATAGATCAAAACTGAAAATAATTATTAGAAAGATATTATGGTGTACGATAATAATATTGATATTTTAAAAGATGCTTAATTATAATATAGTCAAAGTAACATCGGTAAAATATATGTAAAGAATATAATTATAATTTATATGATATAAATTATTATATAATTTATTATCTAAATATTTTGACTTATTATGTATTTCTAATTTATATGATTTTTTTATTATTAACATATACATAAATTATATTTTATAATTCGATTTATGAATAATATTTTGTATTATATAAAAAATTATAAAAATGTATGATATGTATTTTATTTTGTTTCATCAATATAAATCTATTTTTTAATGTAATATATTCTGATAATTATTCTAGTAGACTCAGATTAAATAAAAATAATAATTGATTAGATTTTTTTAATAATCAAAGACGATTATAATCACTAATGTTCCCTCAGAAATGAAAATTTATAAAAATCAAATTGAATTTCATTTTCTTTTGACAAAATTCTGAACTATAATTTTTACATTATAAAAAGATTAATATATATATATATATATATATATATATATTGATTTTTATAAAATGGGAAATTATCTGGATTTACTATATTTATGTTATTTTTATTTTAATAATCAATCAAAACTCAAGTAACTATATTTACAGGTTATTAATTTGAATGAAATTGTACTTGCATTTCTTATATAAGTTCAAGTCCTTAACATTGAACTTTATAAATGAAGAAACAGAATTTACCAAAACTGTCTAACAAATTTATCTAAGTATCATAGAATATAATGGATTTTTCACACTATAAAATTGTAAAAAAAAGACTAATTGTTAAAATTTATATTACATTATAAACTACTTCATTGATTGTCGAAAACAAAAATGTTTAAATACAACTAAAATAAATTTAAAAATACAATGACTTGTTTAAATCGAAGTGTCAAATATACAATATTTTAATACCTTTAATAGGATAAGCCCTATTCTTATTTTAAAAGAATTATTTGTTAGAATTGGTATTTTAAAAATTTAAAGATTTAAATATTTTTTTATAATTTCATTTCGGTCAAACTTTGTTTTATCTCTCATATCTAGATATTTAGTTTATGATTTGATAATAACATACATTTAGTTTATAAATAATAATTAATTATAATTACAAATATTTTATTATCTGGTATATTATTAAAAAATTAAATTAATATAATTTAGGAGATAAGATAATTTGTTGTTAACATTTTTATATTAAATAATTTTTATAATTTTTAAATTTAAAAATTTAAATATAAATTTAGTGAAATTTGAAAAATCAAGAAGTAAAAGTTGGAGTTCTAATCAATCTAGTTTATCCATCAAGATTATTATTTTTAAGTAAAAGGTTGATAGTGAAATAAGAAATCAATTTATTAGTATTATGATATATACGATGATAGATAAATTTTATAGAAAAATAGATAGTAGTTGAAATAGTTATTTATGATACTATTTAGTTTGTAAATCAAATATAGACCATATAAATGAGATTAACCACTTCAATGTGATTATTTCTTTTGGTAAAAGGTACAATTACTATAAATATTTTGTATTTTTTATGCATTTGGTATCAATGTTTTTTTTTCAAAGTATATATATTAAATCGATGAATATTAGTATGTCATTATGGTAGTATTATTAAGATTAATGATCATTTATGAGATATTGTTCATTTTTTAATTTTAATTTATAGTAATTTTATTCTTAACAATATTATTATTAATTATAAATCTAGAGTGATACATTCTCATTCTTGAAGTAGAAGATAGATTTCAAATGAGATATGGTACATGGTGACACTAATTCGTGACCACCTATTTGCATTTGAAAACGAAAACTTAAAAGAATTAAAAAAAAAAAAAAAAGGGCAAACGAAAGTGGCACTTAAAATTGGAATAGCTCTATTGTGTTTGTGTGCATAAAGATTAAAGCAATAAACTTGCTATAACAAGTAATCTTGGACTTCTTGTGGCAATTGGACCAAACAACCTCTAAAGTATTTTAGTATTTAGTTCATGAATGTCAGTCCTGTTATAACACAACATGGACTACAACAGTGACACACCCAAAAGCATTTTTACCCACTTCCGTGAGGTACAACTAATTTTAAGCTCAACTAAATTATCTTAAATTGACATTAAAAATAAAATATTAATTTGATAAAACAAATATTTTTAAATTCAATTTAATTTTCAACTTTTATTGTTAAAATTTAAATGAATATAGTACTGCACCATTTTGGTTTATTAAACAATTTATTTTTTTAACACTAATAATACTAGTTTGTTTACCCGTATGATGGACGGTTGCCTTATATATATATATATTAAACTATATTTTATTCAGTTTTTAAAAGTTGTACCAAAATAAATAAACTTTGAAAATTATTATGAAAATAATTACAATTTATTAAATATGAGTAACTAATAAAAAAATATAGTGCGAGTTGATATTTTTGTTTATCATTAACAAAAATATTGATCATAATTTGTTTTCGTTAAAAGATAATTATCAATCATATTTTTTTAAAATATTAGTATTTAAAAATGAATGTTTTTATACAAATATGTTATGTTTAGTATCTTTAAGATTTATAATAAATTTATATGAATCATAATATGATTTTGAATTAATATAATGTTATCCAATATCAACATTTTAAATGTGAATATTTTATATATAATATTATATTATTATATTTATTGATTTTTTTAATAATATATATTTATATTTCATTTTAATGAATTTTTTTATAAGTTTTTTGTGATTACACTATTACTCTCCTATTATTGATATCTGTATAATAAATAAATAAAATCAAGACTATGTTAGTATTTTTTTTAAGACGTTTGAATATTGATATTTTTAAAATTAGAAGTGTAACGTGATACAATGTTAAAAATACGTTAATTTATGGGTTTTGGTAAAAAGTGATATTATAATGACTAGAAATTTTTAAGGTGAATTGATTAAAAACTAAAACTTAAATTAATATATGCATAAAAATTTATTTAACTTAAGATATGTGTGTGATGGACGTGGAAGAATTTTATATTTAACTCCAGAATGATAATTATATGTTAAGTGGGGGTAGGTTTAATTTCGATCAATTATAAATAAAAAATGAGAGGTTTTATTTTATTATCTTTGTTTAGATTTTTTCCTCTTTTATCTAACGGCAAGAGAATTTTTAAATTTTTTTTCTTTTTATAAATTTCCATTTTTCTAAATTTTATGAATTAATGTTTACATCATTATTTATATTGAGTAACTTTTTTCATGAAAAATATATGAAAAATCTATTTCATTATGGAATGGATAAAATAACAATTATACTCACTTATATAATATAATATTATTATATTTATAATTATTATAAGATTTTATCACACTTTTTATTAAAATAATTTTAATTAGAAAATCTTCAATTTCCATTTTCTCTCTTATTTCTCTCATGTATAACTAAAATTTCAATTTCCATTTTCTTTCATATTTTTCTTGCATGTATAACTAAGATTTAAGGGTTTCCTACTGAGTTTGAACTTGACTTCTAGGATTTAACTCTTTTAAGTGATTAAATAACTCCTGTAGTGTTTAGTTCATCATTTCCTTCAACACAATGAATCTTTATCATGGTCTTGTTAGTTTCAATTTTGATTAAACCCTAATTTTGAGTTGTTTTGAAATATATGACATTTGGGTACAATCCTTTGGTGGAGGGTAGTGATTTGTGAATTATAGAATGTGTTTGTACTTTGAAATTCAAACTTCTATGTGTGGTGAGGAATTGATATTTATTTGCAATGTTTGTATGTATTTTGATCCTTGATAGATTATCTTAAGTTGTAAGGATAAAACTATATAAGTTGATAATAATTGCTTGAGTAATTAATTATATTGGTTGAGTAGTGGTGATGGTTAGACTATTGAATTGAATTTCTGTCTTAAAGAGTGTGCTAAAAATTGAAATTCTTGCAAACTAAAATTTGTGATGCATAATAAATATCTTCTAATATTTTAACATTTTTTTTATTTACTTTTTGCTATAGAAAAGTTTGCAATACTACATTTTATCATTACTCTCTCTGTTAACCTTTAATGGTAAGATTATATAAAAAATATTTTTTATTTATTAGTTTCAAATTTTTAAAGTTTATAATAACATTAATTTTTTTTAATTACACCTTTATTCTTTTAGTTTACATAATATAATTACTATAAACAAAAAAATGTAATGATTATTTTATTTAAAAGAATATCATCATAATTTTTACATAAAAATTTAAAAATAAAAAAAATGTTTTCTATCCTTTAATTTTTCATCAAATTTAATTTTAGTTCTTATATTTTTGAATACTTTTTTTTTTCAATTTTAGATGATAAAAATTAATTTTAAATAAAAAAGAAATAAAATTTATATTTTAAAATTTATAAAACTGATTCAAATGTTCAAAACAAACTTAGAAAATGTAAAAAATAAAAATAAAAGCATATTATTTCCAATAAAAAAAATATCAGAATGAAACACATAAAATACGTGATAATAATACATTGTTGAAGATAAATTCATAAATAAGTAACGACACTGCATAGTATACAGTATTACGTAGGTAGTAGCTAGGTTTCAGTGAGTAGAGGCTAGAGGCGTGCTCTGACTTTTTCGATGATTCACAAGAAAAAAGAAAAAAAATGAATTATGCATGCACTTGGCGACACGACCGAACCCGGTAGTTGGAAGATATGGTGGAAGTGTCGGAAAATGTTGAAACTGATTTAATACGAAAGAAGATAATGAAGAAGATTTTAGAGTGTATCAGATTTTGCTTGATCGTAGGACACATATCCTATCGAAAGATGTTAATGTTCAAATGCTACTGTTAATGTGGTTGGTTTGGTTGTTTCATTGTAGAAGGAAAAGTCAAATGTTGGTGAATATTGCCTCAGCATAACTTTTACTTTTCCGGGCATGTACAATCAAAATACAGTTCGGGTTGACTTTTTTTTTTTTTTTTTTTTTATATTACCCTCGTTAGAGGAAGTAGTAGATTTCGTTGTATAATTTAATTTGTGTCAATATGTTATTTTAAAAAACTAATAGGCTTGATTAGCTATTTCTTTATCATAATATCTTAGTGGAAATCAATACATGTGAGCAGGATTTTTATGAGAGAAAAATTAAGAAGACCTAATTGAAGAGAAAAATTACAATTTTCATTATTGTATTTATATTTAAGATAAATGAAGAAAAACACGTATGGTTATGAAACAATGAAAAAAAAATCTTATATATGGTTATAAATTATAAACAGGATAATTATTTTTGTTGATTTATCTGCTTTTATCACTAGCATTAATATATATATATATATATATATATATATATTAAATGTTGTTGATTTAATTAATAATACTCTATTTGTAATTTTTCTTAAAAACTTTAAGAGCTATTTCGATTTTATTTTCTTAATTACTTTTAATTAAAATAATTGATGTATATTACACTTACGAGTGCCAACAAATTGAATGATACTTCAACACAAAGCAGAATGTGACGGTGTTGATTGATTTCATGGCGAACAGCATTTACAAAGCTCATTTTATTTCTATTCTACTTTTTCTTTTATTTTTCGGATACTAGCTTTGAACAGTAGTGATACAGATAAACTTTTCCAGTGAGAGTTTCCTATATGAACACAAAACTTCCCGTGTGACAAGGAAAAAGAAAGGGAACAAAAAAACTTACCAAAAACATTTATTACTACTTTTTTTATTAATAAGGTTTTTAGTTTATTTTAACATATTTTATCTAAAATTAATAAAATGTAAATAACATCATACAAAATAAAGTTTATTTTTTTAAATAGATATTAGATGTAACTAGTTTTATTTATGTAAGTGATGGATGAAGTTTTGTTCAAATGTTAACTTAAAAAATATGATATCAAATACTAGTTTTATTTATACAATTAGTTGGTAGAAATTACGAATTTTAAAATATTTTAGGTTGTATGATTTTGTTCGTTTGGTTTATTTCTGTAACATTCCAAAATATAGTATTATATATATAAAACTTAAATACATAAAATAATTTAAAATATAATTTGTTTTTACATTAAGAAATGTACGTATACATATCTTAAGTCATAATAAATAAAATTAATTATATATCTTATTTTATTTATAGTTCTAAACCTGTTTTTATTAAGGTGAACCACTTGAATCATTTATTTTTGTGTAAGTTAATAATTAAGAAAATGATATATAATTTAAATTATTCACAAATCACATTTACGATATTAGTTAATATATAATGTAATTTTATGAATTTATATATTATATCGTACTTGTACAAATTTATTATTATATTATTTAGTCATTTTATCATTTTTATAAAAGTGAATTGGACTCAAAAAGATATGCATCTTTATAAATTTTTTAAATTACTGAACGTTGAAGTACTTATAATAGTATATATATTATTGTGTGATTAAGATATATTCTCATAATTTATTTGATAAGACTATAATATATCGATGTTGTTAATTTTTTTTTAATTTCTTATCATTTGATCTTTCATTTATATAATTCAAATGATCAATAAAATCAAAATATCTTATTGAATTTTGAATTTTATATTCATACGTACTCTATCACATATGTAAAAATAAATTATATATATTATCATACAAATCATATCATATATATCTCATTATAACTTATATTAGTTCATAAATCATAACTTATATTTCAAAACTAGTAACATAATATAAATAATAAAAACACAATTTCTCCGTCAAGCAATAATGAAAATACAAGTATAACAAAGTGTTATAATAAGTAAAATATAAACAATTTTAATGTTAAAATTCATTTAAAACATGTTATTTAATGGCTAGAAAATATTTGTTTTATTCTGTCATACAAATTTTTTTTCTTAAGACAATATCATATTTGCTCAATTACGAGTTTTACTCGCCTAACAATTAAATCTCTAATGTTTCTATTGGAATGAATTCACTTAACGAATAAATGATCATCAACTGTTAAAATTCTTATATTTTTCAAATTAGTTTTATTATCTAACAACCAAAACTTAATTTCTCATTAAAGTTTTGTTCAACAAATTGTTTGTCATCCAATAATATTTATGTAGAAAATAATTATATAAAATTCTAAAATCAACAAAATATATTTTTCAATTCATTCAAAACATCTATTTCAAATTATAATCCAAATCACTTAAACACACTCATATCTTCTAATATAGAATATTTATATAATAAAACTATTTTTTTAAAATCTCAATCAAAGTAAAAACTTAAAATTCCAAATTTCTCAAATCTCTATCTAAAACATTGATTAAAATAAAAAAAAAGTGATCATCTAGAGCATTAAAGCATGGTTAAATTTAAAAAAAAAAATAGAGAAAAAAATGAAAAATTTAAAAAACAAACGAGAGAGAATTTTTTTAAAGAAACATAATAATTTAGAAAAAAAAATTTAAATGACTAATATTAAATTTTTATAATCAATATTAACTTAATCAGGACTATTTTTAAGTTGCTTAAATTAGGTATCATTTTTTTTGTCTAAATTAATAAATATAGATAGAACAAATAAAGAAAAAAAAGGTCAATAAAATTAATAAAATATAATAAATTTGAAGGATGTGTGGTTTTAAAAAATAGACAAAAAAATTAAAAAGATAGAAAATACATAATATTTTGCTTTCACCAATTTATCTTATTTTTTCTCATCTCTCTTCACTGTTTTCACTTGGTTCAGAGATGAATGTTTTAGATATTGAACTCAAGTTTTTAATTTCTGTCATTATTATTAATTTACATAAAATAAAGTGAATTTTAATACAGATTAAAAGAGACCAAGATTGTTCAGATGACTCCATGCTCTTATCTTTCCTCCAAAAGTTGACGGAAGAAAGGGTACGTGTCTTCTTTTTCATCAATTTATATATTCATTTTATTTCACACTGAAAAATATATACAAATACCCATAGTAATAAATATAAATATTATAATAATTATAATATAATAGGAACATAGGTTATAAAATAAATAGATTTAAATATGATATTTGAAAATACAAAAAAAATATATATATATATATATATATATATATATATATATATATATATATATCGTATTGTTCTAATTTATTTATGTAATCATTATTAATTTTTTTTGTTAATAATTAATATAATAATTGTAAACAAATAATAAATGAAATGATCAGTTAACTCAAAAGATTAATTAAACTAATATAAATTTTAAAAATAATTATCTATCTAAGAACATGTCAATATCAATGTAATTATATATAAATCTGATTTTTTTTTTTTTGCAAATACCAAATATAACCTGGAGCATGTGAAGGTGGTGAAGAGAATGGAATCATTCGTGGATAATTTATTTGTAGGGAGTATGCTCTGCCATTTGGCTGTTCCTCATGGAACTTCAATTCGGAGGTTTTGTGAGGCACATGTCATATTTTTAACCATTACTTTATGCATTTTTATTAAAATAAAACATTTAAAATTAAATAGAGAAGAACTATATATTTTTTCATAAACAACAAACAAATATCAATTTAGTTACAAGGAAAAATAGATATTTAAATCTAAATATAGAAAATTTTCTTGTTAGATTAAAAGTTGAGAATAAAAAAAAGACCAAATCAAATGAAAGGGATAAATATTAATTATTGTCTTATCAGAAATAATCAAATCCAATAATTTGAATAGAAAAACAATTAATAATCACTTGTCATTACATTTTCCTCGTCATTGTATATATATTTACATAATTTATATATATATATATATATATATATATATATATATATATATAATTTTAAAATATTGAAGAAAATAATTTTTGTTTGATTATATTATGAGGATTTGATCTCGTTATCTTTGAAAAGAAGATATATAATAAAATTAGTTTGACGTTAATTAATCCAATAATCAAACACTGTTGCTAAGTATTTTTATATCAGCACTTTAAAAAAGAATACGAATATACAGAGAAGCGATTTTTTTTTTTTTTTTTTTTTTTTTTTTTATGTTCACATGATAATTGAAAATTGTAAAAGTTTTGGTAGTTGTGAAGAAATCTATCAAATGCAGTCTTCCGATACGTGTTTTTTTCTCTTTGACTAATTTTGGGTAAATTTCTTTAAAAATACTTCTAATAATTTTTTTTATAAACTAAAATTAACTTATTCATAAATTTAAATTAAATAAGATACAATAGAAAATAAATATATTATCTCTGTACCAAAAATTAAGGAAACTTCTACCATTTACCGTTTGCATGAATTAGTCAAAGAATATTAATTTTTTTCATTTAAAAAATATTTTTCAAAATAACTATGCAAACACACTTTAAATCATAAGAAACAATATTGTTTAAATCATGAGACAACCCATATCACCTTTATAATTTGTGTATTTAATTTTTCATATAATCAAACATTAATAAACTATCACCTACGACTTCATCTTAGTTTAAAGAATGAAATTTTAGAATTACTGGGGATGGCATGGCCCAAGTTTTGGCATTATAGTATTCAATTGAACGATTTTGAAGAATTGTCTTGGAATGCATACCTCGATATCTTAAGGAACCTTATCCCTACGTAAATTCGTTCCTGCATTTTCGATCACACCAAGATATTCGATATCATAGGGCTATGAGATTGAAGCTGTGAACAAGCTTTTGGAATTGCCAATTTGTTGTTTAAAAATTATAATACTAAATAAAATCAATTTGAGACATTCCTGGTAATAATACTTTCCATTCATAATAGCACCCACTGTCATTACACCAAATGAAATTACTAATACTTTTATCAGTGTTCAAAAAGCTGTAAAGAAAAAGGTAGTTTCTATATAAATTTACAGTGGAAAAGATACACGAGAACTTGACCGATGTGCAACTGTTAAACAAGAAGGCATTTAACTTGTGCCCCCTATTAGACATTTTTAAACCACTGGAAACAAGTAATGCAAATTTTGGATTTGGGATGAAAGCGGCACAGCTTCCATTCTCTAATGTAGCCGCAAATAACAACTCATTGTGCAGCCCGAAGGCATCATGAGTGTTCTCGTGTTTTCTTTTTACCTTTTTCCATCATCCAGTTTTCGAGCATGTAACTTACTTTGGCTTCTTCCGCATACCCATCCGCGATTTAGCATATCTAAAGTTCTTGTTAAGCAATAACAAACATGGATCAGTAATGAGATTCGACCACTACCAAAATCACATAACAAAAACAAAAACAAAAACGCAGGTGACCAAAGGATACTCCAAACGCATTCCCTCGCCAGTCTGTGAGGAGTGAAGAATTGTGCCTTGCAAACTGTTTAGAGCTTCAGTTGAGGTAGTGACATCCTGCACATATATCAGGGGCCTTACAATATATACCTTTCGTGACTGCTCAGAATGAACATCCAAATAAATTATGCAACTGGCCAATGAGGCCCACACACTAGTTTTCTGCATTTTTTTAACATGACTTTCGCAACAGTTTTTCTGTTAGAAGTCATCATTATTACATGCAATCAGTTGGATTTTTAAACGAATACAGACAGAAAAAGCCCAGGGAATCCATTCATATTAGAAATTTGATGCAGGAACGTGTTGGGCTGCGGAGCAAAGGTACTCTAAAATAGTAAAAGCATAATATGGATACATGTCCTATACCTAAAAAAAATTCCATTAATTTTTTATTTTTAAAAATAATTTACCTGATGTGTCTCCAATACTCTATATATACGTAGAATACCTCCCTAAATATGGCTCAAGACACTGTTCTGTATCTCGTGTGGTTTTTTTATTGTTAAAAGACACCCAATAATGTATATTGTTAAAAAAGAGTCTCTTTCAAACGATGACGGGCTTGTCATTCTCAGTCATATTCTGTGGAAACAAAACTTTTGGATTGGACAAGTGATGTTTATTATGACATTCTAGCTTGGTCAAAGAAATTGTATATTTTTTGTGACATGATCATAGTAAAAGGAAATAATCTGATGTGGGTGGGGGAAAAGATATGTCAGCGTTTACTTGTTATGGCCACAAATATCTTTTCGGTAAATTGTAATAATTATACATTGATTATTGACATCTTCATGTATCAATAAGCAGTAAGTAATGTGAATGTCTCTTTACATATATTGTGTGTATGTTACATATATAGTTTTTTATTGAAGTATCTAAACCTTGTCGTACTTTAATATTTTTTTAAATTCACCACATCTAACGTATGCAGGCTTTCTAGATGCAGAGTGACAAAATACTCCCATTTAGTAGTTATATATGAAGTGCAAAAAATAAAAGAACAAAAAAGAAACCTGGAAATCCACAAATGCAACTGGGGCCCCGTATGTGCTCTGCATCTTCAGTTTCAAAAATCCTCTGTATCTGATGGAAGAATTTATTATAAAAACAAATTCAAATTCAACTTCTACAGATTTTACAAATACAAAAATACCTCGTAAGCGTATATGTCTACTGACCTAGAAAACACTTGCATTAGCTCTTGTTCATTACAAGACGGCCCCAAATTAGCTACGAATAAAGTTGCACATGGCGTTGGGTTTTGAGGAATGTAAGGAGTTGAAGACTTCTTCTGTCAACATACAAGAAAAGAAACAAAACAATTACTCTAAGGTAAAATGTGTGGTTCTAAGATTAAATAAGGCACTGTCAAATACAAATGACTGGGGTCCGTAATATTCAAACATGAGAAACATATTGACTTATATGTTGCATTTTTGTATAAGGCCACATTTCATCAATGGCAAACAAATGGTTAGATGTGGTGTGTACAAATGAAGAATAGCTTTACAAGATAAGCATCAGGTCACCTCCAAAAGTTACAATTATACTATCATATAAAGCATAATAATGTTGAAGTTGAACAACCGAACACTACAATTTTATACAAAGGTTCCGAAACAATATGGACATTGAAGCTTGTGTTGATTAGGAATAAAAGAGATAAAATTTCCATGCAAGGGCATAGTCAAGTAACCATCAAGTCCCTTAAGGAACTATTGAATCAGAGAACAGAAACTCTGACTAGCTTACCATCTTCATTTCACACCAGTCTGAAGTCCCACTTTTAGCACATCAATCGAACCATCCAATCAATTGGTAGTGAAGAAAAGAGGACTGGTGCAAATAACCTGTTGGTGTGAACAGTTAAGGTCCCTATTTCCCCAATCATCCATCTCGAGTCCCTTCACCTACGGCTTAGGACTGAGGGGCTGTGTACATACCAGTTACCCATGCTTCAGTTAGCTGACCTTTGGAAGCTTGTGGTCAGGCAAAAACTGACGTACCAAACTGCCAGGGCCAACATCTGACAGCCCAAAAACACTCTTGGCCCAATAAGCTACAATAACCAATATAATAGAAATAGTAAAGATAGGGATAGTTAATCCCCATATATCGGGCCCAATGATGGAGCTTCTTGTGGAGTAAGGAAGGCAATAACCCCCCAAACTTTTGTAACTTATTTGTATATTTATAATTTTGACCTCCATTTAATTTTTTCTCATATATATTAAAACAAACAATTAAATATATTGAACAAGAAAATATTTTATATTCTCTCACATTTTCATATTCTTTCATTATTTATTAATGATATGTTATTTGGCTTCCCAAAATCATTACTCAAGATTCACTACGCTTCTGTTCAGACCCATAATCCTCATATCTCAGGATCCATAATCCACATATTTAGGGAATCCTGCTAAGCTAGGATCATCACGCATAAATAGGCTCTCCAACATATATCAAAACAGAACTAAGACACCATTCTATTTGATTAATTGTTTTGGTAACAAAAGAGACCTCAAATAACTGGAACATAACCTGAGAAAAAGTTTTGGTGTCAGGTTGGAGGGAAAAGAAGAGGCTGGAGACGGAAAAGGGGTGTATTTAATTTTATCTTGTTTGGTTAAAAATTTAGGAGAAGGGAAATTAGATAGCTAAAATCTCATCTTTACTATTTCTCCCCTCCAATGTTAAAGGGAAATTGTTTATAATATTTGGACTGTGTACAGCAAAATTCCCCAAAATTTATTTTATTTTCATATCCTCTATTACCATTACAAGGGATAAGTCTTATTTCCCTACCTGCCCCTTGTGAACCAAACACATTGTTATGCAAATACTAGCAGAGCAACAATAGAACATTATTATTCACATAATAGTGGAGAAAGGAACCATAATGGGATAGGGCTTGGTTATAATTGTTTTTATATATTCTGTATATTATTACTGCATAAAAAAATCAAAGAGAATAGAAATGGAAGTTAGACCACTTATTTCCTAGGATATTTACAAAAACCAAAAAAATAAAAAATTAAAAAAGAAATATAGCGTTGTTTTAGGAGTAGCTTATCTCCAAACCAACGGATAGGTGGACAGACAAAAAAGCTTTTGAATTCAGTTAAAGATTGTCAGAATAAAACGTTTCCAAACAGAAAACACTTTCGGTTTAACACGGATATATAACCAACTGAAGCACGTCAAAGTGGAAATCTTTTCAAGCTTGTGCATAAAACAGATATATTCTGTATTTACAGCACTAACCAGATTCATATATAGGCCATCACTCGCAGCACTCCCATCAGCATTCCCAAGACTATTACAGAAAACAAACAGACAAATAATGAGATGAGATAGCAACAAATACAAAGGCTGATACTGAAAAAAAAAAAAAAAAAACACCGTTACTTCAAACATATTAGTTATTTTCTTCTACTCGAGAGAGATCCAAACAGAAGTTCAAACTAATACTGTAAATTTGGAAAATGTGCTTTATCAAAGATAGAAGCAATCAACTTCCACATAATAAACCGTGATTAAGTAGTGCAGATGACCTTTGTGCAGATGGATAACCATACGTGTTCGTGTTGAAAGCAGGATTACCCATTCCAGGCATGTGAATGCTGCTAACACCTGCTAGTGCCGAAGAGTGCAAAACATGTGCAAGGTGAGCTCATAGGTAAAAGTGTCCTTGGTGTGATCAATAGTTAACTGGCCTCCAAGCAACAGAATAGACAATGAACTGAAGATAACACAACACAGTAAACTGAAAAAAAAATACAAACTTCACACAACCTATATACACAGACAACATCAACGCATCGTGTTTCAAACTAACAACATCATCTTACCAGAATCGGGAGTGGCCCATGATGATGAAACGCTTCTAGCTTTCTTATCCGCGCCAGCTCTCTCATCATCTGTTTACAAAGGTCAATCAATCAATAAAATTCAACTGGAAGCTCTTGAAATACATAAACAATGACAACAGAATTCCTTGAATGGAGTTAGAACTAATAAAACACACCTATCCTAGTGCGTTTGGATCTAGAGTTTGATTTTGCCAGATCAATGTAAAGTGTGGAACCCTTTTCAAGATCAAACACCATCCCCTGCAAACCACATTAATCAAAACAAGTAATGCCACGCATAAAAAAATGCTTCAATGTCACTGAGCACAACATGTAACACACAAACAATTTAAGTTACTAAAAATAGAAAAAATGAAATTGTTTTCTAGTTGAGCAATCGGAGAAACACTTTGATAAAATATTTGATCTAAACCGAATGATAAGATCCTCACATTCAGAGCATGCATTGCCATGATTGCTGACTGCTGACTGGCGAACACAGCAAAAGCAAAAGGCTGTCAACAAAAAAACCACGTCAGAGAAGCGAATCACAAAAATTCGTCAAACAAGAATCCCCAAGAAATTAAAATTCAAATGAACCTGAGACGAATTGGTGGGACTGCGGAGATGCGAAGATTCATAACCGGGAAATTCGCGGAAGAGGTTGTAGATTTCGCGGGGCTTTACATCTTCCGGGAGCCCAGCTACGAATAGGGTGCGAACCTCGTTGGTGGAGGGCTGAGGAGCACCGTAAGAACCGAACACCGCTTGCTGCTGATGCTGAGCAACGTACGGCGGATGTACGTGGTGCGACGGCGGGACAACCGCGCCGGGTGGTGGTGGTACCACCGCCATAAGCGGTGGCGGAGGTGGCGGAGGAGGCGGTTGATAGTACTGGTGATAAGTGAGAAGACCCGCCGGTTGGGGCTGTGAGTAGTAGGCAGCCATGTCGTCCATGGAATTCATTGCACACGCGACAAGCCCTAGAATTTTGGTTTAATTTTTTTTCAATTGTTTTATTCTGTTTGTGGGCTTTAAAATGTTCTGCTATCATCACATTAGGAGGTTTAAGTGGCCTTGGCCCATTGGCGAAGTAGCATTGCGAGACTACTATAACAAAATACAGTTTAATCTACGCAGAAGAAAAACAGAGAAAATGATATGAAAAATGATACACTAACAAACATATAATACATCACGAAATAATATAATTTAAGTAAACACTTAAATATAATTTATCATAGGATTATTTTTAATAATACTAAAAAAAAATTACACCACTGATATAAGTGTCATTAGAATCAAGTAATAGGTTCGTAATTTGTCCCTTTTAGAGTTTATAAATTATCTTGATCACTGTGTTATATTTATAATGTAACTAGTCTTCCCTATACCATGTTTCACTCCCAAACACATGTCAAATATCAAGGTTTCAATAGCTATGAGCCTCACTTAATGAGATCAATAGATTAAAGAAGTGAAGTAGAAATGAAAAATATTTACATATTATTGAATAATAACTGTAAAATATGATGTAGTTTTCCTACGTTCTTGATTCATTATAGAAAACTACTTTACAGGATCTTTAGATTATTAATTTTCACAATTTAACATACATACATGAATCATAATCCTTGATCCATGAGAATCTTTTCTTTCTTTCTTTTCGTTCTCCAATCTCCTTTTCCCAATCTATCTCTTTGCCTTTCTTTCTCTTCTCACACTTCGCTTTCTTGATGGTTTATCGTGAAAAAACCTTATGGCCAGAGACAGAACCTTAATCCCTTTTATTAACCAACGTCCATCAAGTTGGTTACCATAAGTTAATATTTTATTTTATTCTGACTTCACATAATAACCAATAGGTCCTTATAATTTATTAAATCACATTTGGGCCTATCATTATATTTCATATGAGTCACATAATGTAATAAATTAATTAAATTAATTCTAACATTCTCCCACTTGACTCATGTGATGTCATACGATTATGTGATTTAATACTTAAGTCATAATGCGCATTAAAGGACCTTACATAAATTGGTTCTATCATTATTCATAATTAAAGATACAGTTATAACAAGAGTCATGACGATTACATGTCATTCAATCGACAAGCTCCCTTTCATGTACCACTATATTATCTCTTTCTCCTTAATATGACTTTATAATGAGAAGTCCATAATGGGTTCAAACATAATATCATTTTAAAAATAATAACATAATTTGTTTTCTTCATCATAATTTGCATGCATATAAATAAAGAAGAAAACACAAATTTCAGAAACTTATACGTTAAAGATCTCATAGTGTCACATAAACATTAATAATAACATTAACTTTCAACATTCACTACTAGTAAACATAATGCCCATATTTACTATATGGCCAGCAAACAACTTGGGCGGTAATCCCTTTGTTAAAGGATCAGCAATCATAAGATCAGTGCTAATATGTTCTATTGACACTCTCTGTTTCTGAACTTATTCTTTAACGACAAAGTATTTCAATTCCATATGCTTAGCACCTTTGGAATACTTGTCGTTCTTAGAAAAGAAGACTGTTGCGGAATTGTCACAATAAATTTTCAGCGGCTTGGCAATGCTGTCGACTACTCCAAGTCCTGAAATAAAATTCCGCAACCAATTAGCTTGAACTGTGGCCTCAAAGCATGCCACAAATTCAGCTTCCATGGTGGATGCAACAATGATAGACTGCTTCGCACTTTTCCATGAAATCGTTCCTCCGGCTAAAAGATACACATAACCAAATGTAGACTTTCGTGTATCCATACAACCGAGCAAAATCGAATCTGTATATTCAATCACCTCAAGGTGATCAACTTTCTTATAAGTAAGCATGTGATTCTTTGTTCCTTGTAGGTATCTTAAAACTTTCTTTGCAGCCTTCCAATGATCCGAGTCCAGGATTACTCGGTATCTACCAAGCATACCAACTGCAAAGCTAATATCCGGCCTCGTACATGTTTGAGCATACATCAAACTCCCAACAACGAGATGCATAAGGGATATTTTCCATCCTGTTTCCGTTCCAAGTCATTCTTTGGACATTGCATGAGACTAAATTTGTCTCCTTTCCGTATTGGAACGGGAGATGCGGAACAATTCTCCATTCCGAATCTCTCTAAAAATTTATTAATATATGCTTTCTGAGACAAACCTAACAGTCCTTGTGATCTATCATAGAATATTTCTATTCCTATCACATAGTATGCCTCACCCATATCTTTCATTTCAAAGTTGTTAGAGAGAAACTTCTTAGTCTCACTTAATAGACCAAGATCATTAGTCGCAAACAAGATATCATCAACATACAGAATCAGAAATATAAACTTACTCCCAATGACCTTCAGATATATACATCGATCAACAGTGTTTTCCTTAAATCCAAAGGACAAAATAGTATCATTGAACTTAAGATACCATTGTCGAGAAGCTTGTTTAAGTCCATATATTGATTTCTTAAGTTTACACACCATATGTTCCTTTCCCTCTTCAATAAACCCCACTGGTTGATTCATATAAACATCCTTCTCTAAATTTCCATTCAGAAAAGCAGTTTTAACATCCATTTGATGCAACTCAAGATCATAATGAGCTACTAATGTCATGATAATTCTAAAGGAATCTTTCTTAGAAACAGGTGAAAATGTTTCCTTATAATCAATGCCGTCTTTCTGAGTAAAACCTTTGGCAACAAGTCGGGCCTTGTAACGTTCGATATTGCCATGAGAGTCACGCTTAGTCTTAAAGACCCATTTACACCCAACACTCTTACATCCTTCTGGCAATTCCACAAGATCCTATACACCATTATGTGTCATTGATTTAAGATCATCTTTCATAACATCTAACCATTTATCAGAATTATCATCATTAATGGCATCTGAAAATGAAACTGGTTCATTATCAATACTTAGGTCATTCTCTGACTCTTGTAGATAAACCACGTAATCATTCGAAATAGCAGACTTTCTTTCTCTGTGAGATCTTCTTAATACTATTTCCTGTGGTTGTTCTATTATCGGATCATTGTTAATCTCAGGATTATTAATTTGTTGTTCTTCTTGATTGTCGTGTGATTCTACACCATTTGGAACAACAACTCTTGAAGATGTACTAGTTATTGGAACTTGTACTCTAACTTCCTTAATCTCCACATTCGTGAAACTTCACTCCCACTGGTTTCACCATTTTCAATGAACCGAGCATTTCCAGTTTCAACAATTATTGTACTATGAGTAGGACAGTAAAACATATACCCCTTTGATTTTTCTGGATAACCAATGAAATATCCACTGATTGTTCTAGCATCCAGTTTCTTTTCTTGCGGATTATAAATTCTTACTTCTGCCTGACAACCCCAAACATGTAGGTGTCTTAAACTGGGTTTCCTACTTGTCCATAACTCAAAAGGAGTCTTTTGAACCGCTTTACTAGGAACCCTGTTCAACAAATACATGACAGTCTTCAAAGCATACATCCACAATGATACAGGTAAACATGAATTACTCAACATACTCCTAACCATATCCATTAAGGTTCGATTACGCCTTTTAGACACACCATTTTGTTGCGATGTGCCTGACATTGTGTATTGAGCACAAAGACTACGCTTCTCAAGGAACTTAGCAAACGGACCAGGGTGTTGTCCACTTTCATCATATCTTCCATAATACTCACCACCTCTATCTGACCTGACAATTTTCACCTTCTGTCTAATTGTCTCTCCACTTCGTTTATATAACTTTCTAAGTGTTGCCGCCGTCTCAAAAGAGAAGGTCGGTCGGAGCGACGCGATGGTTTTTTTGACCCTCTTTATTTTCGCGCTTTTTATTGGTGGTTACAACGCCTTTAGGTTGTCCGATAACCGGGCTAACCTAGGGGCGAGGTTTTTGAAAGTATCCCTGGGTTGTCCGATAACCGGGCTAACCCAGGGACTTATTTAATTTGGGTTCTATGGAATCGCCACCGATATTTTTACCATAAACATCGGAAAAGGGGTTTTAAAAAGGCGTTGGTTTTCGAAAACCAACTTTGGTCATTAGAACCAGAGTTGGGTAAGGGAGTTAGTTACGTGTAAAGGAAGTGTTAGTTCCTTTACGACGCCCCTTTCGGGTTCCCTATGATAGGCTGGCTACTTTGAATAAATAATTAAACTGGAAAAATGCGCTTTTACCCTTTTATTATGCGGAATTTAAGTTTATGACTACATGACCCTAGCTTCTATTGCGTAATTTAAATGTCAGTAATAAAAATAGAGAGGGAGAATATGCACCTCCAAAGCAAGTTTTTATATTTTAAAAGAGATGGTGTGTTTTGGCAACCCTTCACTCTACAACTCTCAGAAACTCCGGAAATGCCTCGGAGGGATTCTAAAGGAGATTTAGAACGCTCAGTTTATGCCTAGAGACACTTAGAAACTCCGGAAATGCCTCGGAGGGATTCTTAGAGAGAGAAAGTCTAGAGAGAAGGGAGAGCTATGTTGATTCTGTGTGGAAATGAGGGGGGGAGGACCCCTATTTATAGTTTTTCGCGCCTGACAGGTCGAGACCGCCGTTTCCTCTGACAGGGTCAAGACCGCCGTCTGGAAAGTCCAGACCGCCGTCTCGTTCATTGCAGAGGGTCAAGACCGCCGTCTCGATTAGGCAGGAATCGAGATCGCCGTCTGGAAAATCCAGACCGCCGTCTCGACCTTTGCAGGAGTCGAGACCGCCGTCTGGAAAATCCAGACCGTCGTCTCGACCTTTGCAGGAGACGAGACCGCCGTATGGACAATCGAGACGGCGGTCTCGTCCTGGCGTTGAGACGAGACGGAGGTCTCGTCCCTTTAGGGCGAGAAACTTTATTTTCGGGCCAAAAAACCTTCCTATCTTGGTACAGGAGCGTAATAGTCTCTCCTAATGACTTGTTAAGCTTCGGCTGTCTTCAAATAGGACGCTTTCTGACTTTATTCTGAGGCCGGGCAAGATTTGGGGTCTACAGCTGCCCCCCCTTTTCCCGACCAATCGACTGCTAGCCTTTTGTGCTGAGGTGATCGATTGGAGGGTAAAGGAGTTGACCCTCTTGCCCAGCTACCCTTCGGACGTCCCGTCTTGTGGTAGGTGATCCTCTGGGGAGATGTTGTGTTTGTGCACCTCTGGAATACTACTCCTGACGTAGCCGATCCCTTTGGTTGACACGTGGTAGAACCTCTGGATACTACTCCTGACGTAGCTGATCCTCCGGTTGATGGGTATAAACCCCCCATCAGGCTGGTAGTTACAGTCCGTTGTGTGGGACTGGATGGGTATGAACCCCCCATCAGGCTGGTACGGTCCGTTGTGTGGGACCGGATGGGTATGATTCCCCCATCAGGGTGGTAGTAGCGGCTTACTGTTCGGGTGGCCCATGCGCCGGTCAGGCGCACCGTATGCGTAGGTTGATAGGTATGAACCCCCTATCTGGCTGGTACAGTCTACCGCGTAGGACTGGTGGTGGTGGCGTCTTACAGCTCAGGTGGCTCATGCGCCGTTTAACTGGGGAGTGATTTCTGTGTTGGTAGATGTTCTTGGACCTGATGGTCGTCCGGGCTGCGCCGGGAATTTTGTTGGTTGTCCATCCAGCTCTGTTGGTTGCTGGGGATTTTTTGTTTTTAACTTTTTGTGGTGGTTATCCGACTCTTTGCTGGTTGGTCGGGTTTTCTTTGTTTTGTTCGACTTTTTCTTGATAGTCGAAATTTTGTTTGGTTAAGGTAGTTGTTTTAATCCTGCCTTTTTCTCGCGGTTTTATCTTTTTTCTCGCGATTTTGGATTCTGGCTTTTATTGAGCGTGTGCGTTTTTCTTTTTTAAGCCCCTCTTTCTTTTTTTTCTTTTTTTTTTGCTTTGCAAAAGAAGGCGAAGGATGCGGGAGTCATACCGGGATATCTTTTTTGGTTGTTTTTCATGAATGCAAGCATGAGGCTGAATGCTTTTTATTTGCCTACAGTATTTTTTGTTTGTTTTACTTTTGACAAAGTCATTTTTGTGCGACTACTCGTGTATGGATGCTGTTGATGCAAATTTATTTTAGTTGAGGACATTTTAGAAAGTGACCAGTACTTTCCTTCTTTTCTTGTTCTCTCGTGATTATTCTTTTTGCGCTTTTTGTTTTAACCCTATCTTTTGCCTAGATCGCCCTTTGCGGGTTTTCGATCTAGCGGGATTTTGTTGTTGTGTGAGGCATTTTGATGGGCTTTTTTCCTGTTTACGAAAGCCTTATCTTTTTCCTAGACCGCCCTTTGCGGGTTTTCGATCTAGCAGGCTACCCTGTACTTTTTACTTGGGATGGCGCTGGCTGGTGATGTTCGTCTTTTGTTTTTATGCTTTCTCTAATTGCTTGTTTTATGCATGCTCATGTTTCGTTAATATAGAGGCATTTACACAGGTAGGTAAAGAGAAGACAATTTTATTGATATAACCATATGGTTTATTCTTACATGGGGGTTTACAAAAGAATTTGTAAGCATGGCTGGCCAAGGTTGGCTAAACTGTGTGAGGGTGCCACAATCATGTCGGTGATATTTGTTTCCCCGTTTTTCCTGGTCCCTTCAGTTGAGATGCCCGAGTCCGGAGTGAAGATTATGCGAAGTCTGCTCGCTATTGTGGAGGTATTACCTTAGTCGCCTTTGCGGTTTTTGGCTAAGGTAATCATTGCTCTTTCATCATCATCATTTTTTTTTTTTTGCCTAGGACGTGTCCTAGCGAGGAATATAGACCCTATATTTTGCCCAGGACGCTCTTTGCGAGTTTTCATCCTGACGGGTCATGAGCAATGTCTTTAGGCATGGTATTTTTCACCGCATTTGAGTTGACAGGGTATCGAAGCTCTTCTCCATCCATGTTGGTGAGGATAAGGGCTCCTCCTGAGAAGGCTCGCTTGACCACAAAGGGTCCTTCATAGTTAGCTGCCCATTTCACGATTTTGTCTTTTTGGGCTGGAAGCAGTTTCTTTACTACTAGATCTCCTCCTTGGAAAGTGCGGGGATTGACCTTCTTGTCGTAGGCCTTCTTGATTTTCCGCTAATAAGCCTGCCCCCGACATATGGCGTTCAATCGTTTTTCTTCGATTAGGTTCAATTGATCATACCGGTTCTGGACCCATTCAGCTTCTGTCAAATTTGGCTTCCATGACAACTCGCTGAGAGGGTATTTCGACCTCTACTGGTAGCACGACTTCCATTCCGTATACGAGGGAAAACGGGGTAGCCCCTGTGCAGGTCCGTATCGACGTTCGGTAACCATGCAAGGCAAAAGGAAGCATTTCATGCCAGTCTTTGTAGGTAACCACCATTTTCTGAATGATTTTCTTGATATTTTTGTTGGCTGCCTCTACTGCACCGTTCATCTTTGGTCGGTACGGAGAAGAATTGTGGTGCTGGATTTTGAAGTCTTGACATAATTCCTCCATCATTTTATTGTTGAGATTAGTCCCATTATCAGTAACGAGCCTATGAGGGATGCCGTACCGACATATAATGTTTTTCTTGATGAAGGCGGTCACCATTTTCCGGGTTACGTGTACGTATGATGCCGCCTCAACCCACTTGGTGAAATAGTCGATTGCTACCAATATGAAGCGATGACCATTAGATGCTTTGGGTTCGATGGGTCCGATGACATCCATGCCCCACATAGAAAATGGCCATGGTGTAGCCATGTTGCTGAGAGGTGCGAGCGGCACATGAATATTATCGGCGTATACTTGGCACTTGTGACATTTCTTGGCATATTGGTGACAATCAGCTTCCATCGTGGACCAATAGTACCCTGCCCTGAGGATTTTCTTTGCCATGACATGTCCGGGTGCGTGAGTTCCAAAAGTCCCCTTGTGGATTTCTTTTATCAGTGTTTGGGCTTCTTCTTGGTCCACACACCTTAAGAGAGTGGAATCGGGGCTCTTTTTATTGAGGGTTCCTTCAATCAACGTGAACCCTATGGCCCTTTTGCGAATGGTTCGCTTATCATTGTCACTGATTCCTTCAGGATATTCGCCCTTTATGAGGTACCGCTTGATGTCATGGTACCAGGGGTTTTGATCGCGCTCGTCATTTACTGCCATGCAGAAAGCTTGTTTATCATGCAGTTTGACTTGAATAATTGGTATCTCATGTTCCTGGTCCAGGGCAAACATGGATGATAGTGTGGCGAGGGCGTCAGCAATTTGGTTGTCTTCCCGAGGGATGTACTGAAAAGTGACGCTTTCCATTCTCGAGACTAGCTCGCGGATATACTCTAGGTATGGGATTAATTTGGCATTTCGGGTTTCCCATTCACCTTTAAGTTGATAGATGACAAGGGATGAATCACCGAATATTTTGAGCTTAGTGACCCCATGATCTAAAGCCGCTTGGATTCCTAGTGCACATGTTTCATATTCGGCCATGTTATTGGTGCAATCGAAATTAAGTCTGGCCGTCACTGGAATGTGTTTCTTTTCGGGGGATATCAAAATAGCTCCCACCCCGTGTCCAAGCATGTTGGAAGCCCCATCGAAGAACATGGTCCACATCTCTTCTTTGGTCTCATCGTGTTCGATGTGCATGATATGTTCATCGGGAAAGTCGTCTTGTAAGGACTGGTATTCATCTGTGGATCCATGGGCTAGATAATCCGCTAGGGGACTTCCCTTAATAGCTTTCTGGGTGACATGAACGATGTCAAATTCTGAGAGGAGAACTTGCCACCTAGCTATTCTTCCAGTCAGAATGGGCTTCTCAAATAGGTACTTGATTGGATCCATTTTGGAGACCAACCATGTTGTATGTCGGGCCATATACTGTCTGAGCCGTTGAGTGACCCACACCAATGCGCAGCAAGTCTTTTCGAATGGTGTATAACGGGTTTCGTAGTCCGAGAATTTCTTACTGAGATAATAAATGACCCGTTCCCTTCTTCCGGTTTCATCATGCTGGCCGAGCACACATCCCATTGACTCTTCGAGAACTGATAAATATAGGATCAGAGGTCTCCCTTCAACGGGTGGTACCAATACTGGTGGATTGGTTAGACAGGTTTTGATTTTATCGAACGCCTGTTGGCATTCTTCGTTCCACACCGTTGGCTGATTCTTGCGCAACAGTTTAAAGATGGGGATGCATTTATCTGTTAACTGCGCAATGAAACGAGCAATGTAGTTGATTCGGCCTAGAAAGCCTCTGACCTCTTTTTTCGTTTTTGGTGGAGGCATTTCCAAAATTGCCTTTGTTTTGTCGGGGTCCACCTCGATTCCTCTTTCACTGACAATGAACCCTAAGAGTTTTCCTGATCGTACTCCGAAAGTACATTTTGCCGGGTTTAGCTTAAGTTGATACTTCCGAAGCCGATCGAAAAGTTTTCGGAGATATTGAATGTGGTCCATTTCATTTCTGGACTTGGCTATCATGTCATCCACATATACTTATATTTCCTTGTGGGTCATGTCGTGGAATAGTGTGAGCATAGCCCTTTGATAGGTTGCCCCTGCATTTTTCAGTCCAAATGGCATCACTCGGTAGCAAAAGGTACCCCATGGTGTAATGAAGGAGATTTTTTCTCTATCCTCAACGGCCAACTTGATCTGGTTGTACCCCGCGTACCCATCCATGAAGGAATACAACGTGTTAGTAGCGGTATGGTCTACCAGCGTGTCTATATGTGGTAGGGGAAAGTCGTCCTTTGGACTTGCTCGATTGAGGTCCCTATAATCCACGCAAACTCGACCTTCCGGTCTTTTTGATAACGGGTACGATGTTGGCCAACCATTCCGGGTATTTGGAAACTACCAGGAAATTGACATCCAACTGCCTTTGCACCTCCTCCTTTATCATTAAGGACCGATCGGGTTTAATTCTCCTGAGCTTTTGCTTTACGTGCTCGGCATCCCTCTTTCGATGGCAATCTGTGTTCCACTATACTCGTGTCAAGCCCAGGCATGTCATGATATGACCAAGCAAATACGTCTATATATTCCTTTAGAAGCTGTATCAATCCCTTTTTCATGCTACTTTCCATTTGGGTGCCGATGTTTACCTTTTTCTCCTCATCCTCTTTTCCCAAATTTACAGTTTCTATTTCTTCCTGATGCGGTTGTATAATGCGCGTTTCTTTTTCTAGCATTCTTTGCATATCCGGAGAAATGGTCTTCTGCTCACTGTCGGACTCAGTCCATTCGCCTTCCGTTTCCAGGGTCCACGGAGATTCATCAATCATAGACATGATGCGTTTTTAGGTTCTGTTTTTAGTCATAGATTTTATTATTCATTTTATTTTTGAAAGAATAATAAATAGAAGAGGGAAAAGAAAGAATATGACAAAAATGCCTCGTATATTAATGAAGATGAAGATGTATGTACAAGCCCTTTTAATCAAAATTCCTGCGGCCACGGGCGGGGACCGCAGGAGATATAGAGAAAAGCTTAAAAAAGAAAAGACCCTAAGGCTGATCCTCCCAGTCCTCCCTCTCTGCTACTCTGGCTTCGACAGAGGTTTGTCATCCGTGCTGGAAGCAGAGGCGTCAAAAGTAATCCACCCGGCGTCGATTAACTCTTGAACCCGATACTTAAGGGTCAAGCAGTTCTCTATAGAGTGACCGGGTGAGCCCGAATGGTAAGCGCATTTTTCATTTGACTTATACCATTCGGGGTAAGGAGGCTCCAGCTGTTTCTTGGGAGGGACGCAGGTCAGGAGCTTGGCCTCCAGCAGTTGAGGTAGCAGCAGTCCGTAGGAAGTGGAGATGGGAGTGAACTTCCTTTCTTTCTTGCGGGGCTGCCTGGGCGTTTGCGGGGTAGAAGAAGGAGTGGCAAAATTGATTGCGTGCACAGATTCGTCCTTCTTCTTGCCGGCAGGTTTCCTGAAGGAGACACCAGCTTGGGAAGACTGTGCTATATTCCCGCTTCTCAGTCCTTGCTCCACCCTCTCGCCCACAGTGACTATGTCCGAGAAGAGGTTGAAGGTACTGACTATTACCTTATCGTAGTACGCTCCAGTCCATGAGTCGATGAACATAACCACTGTCTCCTTATCCGTTAAAGGAGGCTCTATTTGGGCAGCCATTTCCCTCCATCTTTGGGCGTACGCTTTGAAGGACTCGTCGTTCCTCTTGTTCAGAGTTCTAAGATCTGACCTATCGGGTGTCAGATCGATGTTGTATCGGTAACAACGAAGGAAAGCGTCTGCCAATTGTTTCCAGTTTTGGACCTGCCCTCTCTCCAACTGCATGTACCAGTTGAGAGCCGTGTCCGCCAAACTCTCCTGGAAACAGTGAATCAGGAGTTTCTCGTTGTCAGCATGGGCAGCCATCTTACGACAATACATCGTAAGATGGTTCTTTGGGCAGGTCATCCCGGCATACTTGGGGAAGTCCGGGATCTTGAATTTGGGAGGGAAGCAGATATCCTTCACGAGGCACATGTCAGCCACCTCCTTGACGTCGAAGTTATGCCCTTTGACCGCCTTCAGCCTCTCCTCCAGGGCAGAGAGTTGTTGTTTGGATACTTCTGGGTAAGGATGCGTGTAGTCTTAGCATCCTTCCCGCCGAAGAAGTATTCCTCCTCCTCTTCCTCATGAGGAGGGATATTTTCAGCTTGGCCCTCGCCATCCTTGTTTTGGCCTTGGCATATGACCTCCATCAGTTGGGCTACCTGCTCCCGGAGGGTATCAACTTCCGCAGAAAGTTTTCGGTTCTGCTCCTCTAATTTTTCCATCGCCTTTATTTTTTGTGCACGAGTACGAGCGGGGAGAGGACCAGCCACTTTCTAGAATGTCCGAAAAAGTTTTATTAATGC
Source organism: Sphenostylis stenocarpa (assembly GCA_963425845.1). NCBI lineage: Eukaryota > Viridiplantae > Streptophyta > Magnoliopsida > Fabales > Fabaceae > Sphenostylis > Sphenostylis stenocarpa. The sequence continues at coordinate 5,408,836 of OY731399.1, read as the reverse complement.
ATGTTGAGTGCTTAAACTAACATGAGTATGCTTATGCATGAGAGGTTCTATTCACATGATGCTGAATGTGCTCTCATTTTTATTTTCTCTCTTGGTTTTTCTTTACTCATGATATGGTGTAGTATGAATGAGCTGACTTTGTCAGAAGTTGTTTATTCATTTTTTTTGTATTTTTTTGTATTTTTATTTGACGTTTTATTTTATAGCCTTTTATCTCTTCCGTCGGAACTGCGTGGCTACTTAGCTTACAAAGAACCCGAAACCAGTGCTAGCTAAAAGGCGGATCGTCCGAGATAAAATATGGCTTTATGCGAAAGAATATTTATCGTCCCTTATCTCTTCCGTCGAACTGCGTGGCTACTTAGCTTACAAAGAACCCGAAACCAGGCTAGCTAAAAGGCAGATCGTCCGAGATACGGGTGTTTATTTGTAAAATATTTTTTGGTGATTTTGTTCTGTTGTTTGTTTATGCTATGCAACATACAAATGCAACAATCATATGCACACACAATTCGATCATCCCCGAACAGCGAGACTTCGCTTTTATCACGAGGTAGGGTTTTCCTGCAGAAGGTGCATTGGTTAGGGTAGGTTCTAACTGTTCTCACCGGGCTAAGGCCCCCAAGGTGCCCCCATTATAGGGTCCCCACTCTCCAGCCGTCCAACCATGCTCAGCACTAAGGCCGTAGTCGGTCTTGTTGCCAAAAGAGGAAGGTTATCACCTTGAGTGGTGGTTTCCGATCACACCGGTGGGCACAAGGCCCTAACTGCAGCGAACCGTACCTGCCACCCACTCCCTATGGTTTTCTCACTTGCCCCCGGGTATAGAGGGAACTGTAGTGTGCAAGGGTTTTGTGTGCAATTTATATTTCAATCAATTGCGTAAGTAGAAACAAGCAACAGTTATTTGAAAACCAAACAATAAAGCATGTTATAATACAAGGTAGGGTAAAAGCGTTATTTTCTTGTTTTAATTATTTTTAAGTCAGTCCATCACTAAATGGGATCAACTCTCTAGGCTTCCCCAGCGGAGTCGCCATCTGTCGTCGTCATCTCAAAAGAGAAGGTCGGTCGGAGCGACGCGATGGTTTTTTCGACCCTCTTTATTTTCGCGTTTTTTATTGGTGGTTACAACGCCTTTAGGTTGTCCGATAACCGGGCTAACCTAGGGGCGAGGTTTTCGAAAATATCCCTGGGTTGTCCGATAACCGGGCTAACCCAGGGACTTCTTTAATTTGGGTTCTATGGAGTCGCCACCGATATTTTTACCATAAACATCGGAAAAGGGGTTTTAAAAAGGCGTTGGTTTTCAAAAACCAACTTTGGTCATTAGAACCAGAGTTGGGTAAGGGAGTTAGTTACGTGTAAAGGAATTGTTAGTTCCTTTACGACGCCCCTTTCGGGTTCCCTATGATAGGCTGGCTACTTTGAATAAATAATTAAACTGAAAAAATACGCTTTTACCCTTTTATTAAGCGGAATTTAAGTTTATGACTACATGGCCTTAGCTTCTATTGCGTAATTTAAATGACAGTAATAAAAATAGAGAGGGAGAATATGCACCTCCAAAGCAAACTTTTATATTTTAAAAGAGAGGGTGCGTTTTGGCAACCCTTCACTCTACAACTCTCAGAAACTCCGGAAATGCCTCGAAGGGATTCTAAAGGAGATTTAGAACACTCAGTTTATGCCTAGAGACACTCAGAAACTCCGGAAATGCCTCGGAAGGATTCTTAGAGAGAGAAAGTTTAGAGAGAAGGGAAAGCTATGTTGATTCTGTGTGGAAATGAGGGGGGGAGGACCCCTATTTATAGTTTTTCGCGCCTGACAGGTCGAGACCGTCGTTTCCTCTGACAGGGTCGAGACCGCCGTCTGGAAAGTCCAGACCGCCGTCTCGTTCATTGCAGAGGGTCGAGACCACCGTCTGGATAATCCAGACCGCCGTCTCGACTAGGCAGGAATTGAGATCGCCGTCTGGAAAATCCACACCGCCGTCTCGACCTTTGCAGGAGTCGAGACCGCCGTCTGGAAAATCCAGATCGCCGTCTCGACCTTTGCAGGAGACGAGAGCGCCGTATGGACAATCGAGACGGCGGTCTCGTCCTGGCGTTGAGACGAGACGGCGGTCTGGTCCTTCCAGACGGCGGTCTCGTCCCTTCAGGGCGAGAAACTTTATTTTCGGGCCAAAAAACCTTCCTATCTTGGTACGGGAGCCTAATAGTCTCTCCTAATGACTTGTTAAGCTTCGGCCGTCTTCAAATAGGACGCTTTCTGACTTTATTCTGAGGCCGGACAAGATTTGGGGTCTACACTAAGGCATTTACTGCTTGAGATTTCTCATATAATAAATAGACATATCCATAACGCGAGAAATCGTCAATGAAAGTGATGAAATACTTCTCTTTATTAAAAGAATTTACGTCAAATGGACCACATATATCAGTGTGTATGATTTCAAGATGTTGAGTGCTTCTTGTGGCTCCTTTCTTTGTGTGTTTTGTTTGTTTACCTTTAATACAATCCACACATACATTCAGATCAGTAAAATCTAAATCCGGAAGGATTTCATTCTTTACTAATCTTTGCATTCTTTCTTTGGAAATATGTCCCAAACGCTTATGCCACAAATAAGCAGATCTTTCATCCACCAAACTACGTTTAGTGCCAACATTATGATGCAAGGTCATGAGAGTTTCAGCATATAAATTATCCAAATTCAATTTATATAAACCATCATAAAGTGTACCAGTTTCAATCATACATATACGCTTAAATAAACTGAAACAACTATTCCCAAACTTAAAAGAGTATCCAGCAACATCAAGCTTAGACAAAGAAACTAAATTTCTAGTGATACTAGGTACATAAAAAGTACCCATAAGGTCTAAGTGATATCCAGTGTCAAGGATTAAACGATAAGTCCCGACAGCTTCCACTAGAACCTTGACTTTATTCCCCATGAAGACGAACTTCTCATTTGGGTTTATGGTTCGGGTTGAAAGGAATCCCTGCATCACATTAGAAACATGAGTTGTACATCCAAAATCAATCCACCAAGTATTATGGAGAACTTCAGTTAAATTTGATTCAAAACATACGTAAGCACTATGCTCACCTTTCTTTTCGAACCAAGCTTTACACTTTAAACAATCCTTCTGAAAATGTCCAGACTTCCCGCAAAAATGACATTTGTCATTTTTCTTCTGAATGTTAGTAGAGGACTCGTTAATCTTTAATGGTCCTTTACCCTTTCCATGTTTCTTAACAACTTTCTTTTTAACTCCTTGATTTTTCACGTAATGAATAGAGTGGTTTCCTAGGTTCTTGAGTCTGGTCTCCTCCTGAACTAACATACTGTGCAATTCATGCACATTCCATTTGTCTTTCATGGTGTTATAATTCATCTGAAACGGACCATACTCAGGCGGTAACGAGTTCAAAATGAACTGCACAAGAAAATTTTCTTCCACTGCCATTCCAAGAGACTTGAGTCTTGCTGCGATATTTGTCATTTTGATTACGTGTTCATGCATACTACGAGAACCATCAAACTTCATGGTGGTCAACATACTCATCAATGTCCCAGCAAGGGATTTGTCAGCAGTTTGAGAGCGCTCTTCCACAAATTTCATAAACTCTTTCGCATCCTCAGTTTTGGGAAGAGCAGACTTAATATTGCTTGCTACACTCATTCGCATAAACATAAGGCTAAGTCTGTTTGATCTTTCCCAAGCTCTATAATGAGCTTTCTCTTCATTACTACTGGCATCAGTGATAGTAGCCGGTTTTTCAACTTGGAAAGCCAAATCAAGATCCAACACACCTAAGTGAAATTGGACTTGTTCACTCTAGTCAGGGAAATTTAACCCATTAAAGACTGGAACAGACGAAGATAGCGAATGCAGAGCTACAGGAATAGATATTACAATTAACACATGCCTAACATTAATACTTTGAGTCATAAAATTAAACATAAATACAGATTAAACCATAAATTACCATTCTCTGCATACTAATGTTCTCCTTTGGGAGATCCACCAATACACAAACATAATTACGCTAATCATTTTATAACATTAATGATAATTAAAATATGCATCAACTAGAATCACCTAACACCTTTGGGTATATAAATAAAACTAGTGACGCACAAAAAATTATCTACCTTCATGCTCATTAATTATAATAACAATTAATCAACCTTTGGGTGATCCTGAAATGTCTTATAATAATGAACTTCAATTAACCCATAAATCAAATATTCATAATTTTTGTGTTCATACTATGGGTAATTGAAATAAAATCATTAATAATTTGAAATTAAAATAAACTTAAAATTTTGGCCACTTTGGTGACTAACAAAATTTATCATGCTTAATTTCAAATAAATACCATCTTTAATTGTTATTAACTATTCATAGTATTTTTTCATTAATTTTTAATTTAGCAATAACAAAACATAACATTATTATTATAAATTAAAATTCATTCTTCATATAATAAAATAAAATTATTAAATTTCTCAATCAAATTTAAAAGAAGTCATTCACGTATTCCCATTTGCACTCCACAGTAACATTCATAATTCAATTGCAACGAAATAAACGATTGCGGTAATTCATCCATCAATTGCGTATTATTCCATAAAATAATTCATGTAATACTCCATCAATTAAGTAGTAAGCGTGAGGAACCTTGTCAAGGTCTCAGCCCCTTAGGTTCGAAGACCAATCCACATTTCTACAGATCAGGCCCGGAGACTTTTCCAAGCCCAAAAGAGTGCATGAGCCAAGCATATCATCTCGTGATCAAAATTCACATTTCATTAAGATAAAATCACTTGATGGAAATCAAAATAATTGTACGAAACTATTCACGTACTCATATTTTCAATTCAATATAATAATTAAAATCACGCATTAATTCTATACTGGGCTACGTGATTCTTTCAACTGCACAGCCAATATCAATTAACATTTTTTTTTTCACATTAGCCATACGTGAATTGTTTCAATTGCCCAGGTCCCATCAACTTGCATCATTAATTAATTGCAGAGTAAATTAATTGCATTATAAAGCTATTACGTGAGCATTGACGTAAAACAGTAAAATGCCTAAATTTTCTTTTCAATTAAAAGGATTGCATAACCATTGAAACACAGAGATTATCAAATTGATTTCAATTTGAAATTGAATGCAACCCTTATCCATAAATTAAGACTTATCTATTTATTCAATTTCGGAATAAATAAATTGGGAATAAATTAAGGTTAACGTTAATTTGAGAGAAAAATTCCTAAATTCATAATTAGGGTTTATCTTAATTTGGGAAAAACATAATTTAGGAAAAACTTTCATAAAAGGAAAATCATAAATCTAATAACTGGGCTCTGATACCACATGTAAAATATGATGTAGTTTTCCTACTTTCTTTATTCATTATAGAAAACTAATCTACATGATCTTTAAATTATTGATTTTCACAATTTAACATACATCAATACATGAATCATAGCAAGAAGACTAACCTTGATCCATGAGAATTTTTTCTTTCTTTCTTTTCGTTATCCAATCTCCTTTTCTCAATCTATCTCTTTGTCTTTCTTTCTCTTCTCACGCTTCGCTTTCTTGATGGTTTATCGTGAAAAAACCTTATGGCCAGAGACAGAACCCTAATCCCTTTTATTAACCAACGTCCATCAAGTTGGTTACCGTAAGTTAATATTTTATTTTATCTTTATTTTATTCTGACTTCACATAATAACCAATAGGTCCTTATAATTTATTAAATCACATTTGGGCCTATCATTATATTTCATATGAGTCACATAATGAAATAAATTAATTAAATTAATTCTAACAATAACTTCACGGAAATTATCATATTCTCATCAGAATAAAAATGTAGAAAATATATTATAGAAATGAAAAATACAACATCTATACGAATCAATAACATTAAACTTTTTTTTAATTTATAACAAATATGAAAATATATTAGTTTTATCATTATATTCCAGTAGGTAAATTTCTAATACAAATTTCGGGTAATAATAATTACAATACGCGAGTAATATTAATTTATGTCTCAATGAGTGGAATGAGACACGTGATGTAAAAAATAAATAAAATTATTCTATTATTATAATAATTATCGAATCATAAGACACATGCGCATGTATTTATATTTTTTATTTTAATTAATTTTTTTAAATATATATACTTCTGAATTTAGTATTTGTTTAAAAGTTATATTTCATTACGTTGAAGAAAATTTCATGATTGAAAAATTAAAAACATCGTTTAATTAAGAAAAACAAAATATTTCCATAAACAATCAGAAAATACATTGATTTACGCATTTCAATGTACGTAGATTGGGACATATATTTCTGCATTACATAAGAACAAAACAAAAACAGATTGTAGTTAATTAATATTATAATAGATTGTAAAACACGTATTATATAATATAAGTATAAATATTTACCATAAAAAAAAAAGAGAACACATATTTTTTTCTCAAAAAAATATCTTAAAATCTATCTCAAGCATATATACCCGGTTTCTTATCTCAATACGTATAAATGTTTAAATTTTATATTTGTAGATACTTTTTAGAACTATCGCGGATATTAAGTATTAATAAAAAAATTGTATATTTTTTTTATGATAGTCAAATATATTAGTATAAGTGATAATGGTTTAAATAATCTTCTTTTATTCTTATTTATCTTATAGGTTTTAGTTCTTTATTTTTGGTGCAGTGAATAGCTGTATTTCAATTCATTCTATTTTGTTAAAGATTTCATAATTAGACGTTAAATTCATTTCATATAAGGGAAGTTGCTGGTATACTACTCTAATCTATTTATAGTGCGAAAATTATTTATTTAAAGATGGTGACGGGTGCAAATACATCTTATTTTTAACCCAAATCCAAGTTGAAGAAACTTATTTCATGACTACGGTTAGTAACTTTCCCAAATCTTTGACTATGTTTTCTCCAATAACATTAGCTACATTTCTTAATGTTATCTGTGTCGTAGAGGAGGAGTATTACAAAATCTAAAATATATTCTACTCTTATGTGTTTCCAAGCAACAATCACCTATGAACTTCTGAACGATGTTGATCCAAGTGCAAGACTTGCACAACCACTTTGAACGTGTGTGTTTCCTCCACGAGAGTTGTGTTGTTATGCGGAGTTACTTTTACTACACCTATAAATAGATCACATCACATTTCTCTCAACATTTTGACCATTAATTTTTAAGGAGCCAAATAATATATTATTAATAAATAATAAAAAAATATAAAATGAAATAAGAAGATGAAAAGGTTAAAGGATAAAATTGTAAATATATACTTAAATATATTAAATGATCATTAAGTTTGAGAGGGACAAAATCATAAATTATATGAGAGTTACAAAACTGAGGAGGGGTTGAGAAGATAAAATTGTAAATATATTAAATGTTTATTAAGTTTAGGGAGACCAAAATCATAAATTACATGGAGTTACAAAATTTTGGAGGGGTCATGACTCCCCTCAACTCCTAATAAGATCGCCACTGCTCAACACACAAACTCCACTTATCTTTTCTTCTCTCATTTTTCATTCTATTTTTATCACGAGTTTATATAATCTGAGAAGTTATTGTTGTATCCTGAGAAATTTACACAATACATTGTGGATAAATCCTAAAGAATAGTGATTATATATGTCTTAGGAATCAAGTTTTGTCCATGTTTTGTTAGTTTTTACAACAATCTTAAGGACTTATGACTGATAGTATGGATACCAACAACTCTATACCCGAAAAAGACAAACAATGTTTATGTAACTCAAATTGTCTTTACGAAACATTTCTCAGACATTTTGATAATTGAAGTTTTCATTTAACAAAACTTTTGACGCTGACATGAACACATTTCTACTCTGTTAGAGATGTATGGAGTAACTCTACTCTTACAACTACTTTAATCCCACACTCAATCTACCACAAGAACCAAAATTCCAGTCCTTGCACCTAAACCTTCACCAAGAACCAAATTCCAGTTCTTGACCAACCATGCAGCCAAATTCCAGCTACAGAAACCAGTGCCCACAATTTCAGGCACCCACAATACAGTAAAGAAAGTAAAGAAACAAAGAGAAGAAACTAGAACACCCAAACCAGGTTTATGCAGCTCTGCAGAATGAGTTTCTTCTCCAAAAGAATGCAAATTTTGCCTCAAGAAAGAACTTCTATGAACTTCACAAAACTAGCGCGATTCTCTCTTGAAAGTAGCACTTATGATTGCTTGATTGATTGACAAAAGATGTGTTTCAAAAGGTTCAAGCAATTCTGTTTTTATAGAAGATTTTTCAAACTGCTGGTTTAATTAATCTATTAAAATAATCTTTTAATCTGATAAAAGTCTTGTTTTAGTTTGTTAACACTTCTTTTAATCTGTTAAAATGTTCTTGATTATTTTCCAGATTTGTTTTAACTGATACGATAACGTTTATATCAATTAAAACTCTTTGTAAAAATCTTCCAAATTGTTTTAATCGATTGTTTCGTATTTCAATCGATTAAAATACTGCTAAACATTCTTATAAATTTTTCTAAGTGATTTTAACTGATAACAATATGTTTTAATCGATTAAAACACTTTGAAAAAAGTTCACTTAGTTATTTTAATCGATTGAAACGCATTTTAATCGATTGTAATTACGCCAAAAGATTTCATAAAACTTTATAAGTTATTTTAAGCGATAGCAAGCATGTTTTAATCGATTAAAACATTCGGGAAAACCTCTTAGTTGTTTTAATCGATTATTTCGCATTTGTATCGATTAAAATACTGATGTAACAACTTTCAAAACACTTCAAGTTATTTCAATCGATTATTTCGAGTTTGTATCGATTAAAATTCCGCTAGAACACTTTTCAAAATATTCTAAGTCATTTTAATCGATTATATCAATTCTATATCGAGTTAAAATAATGGCAGAAGGTTTTCAAAAATCTTTCTAATGAAAACAATCAATTATTTCGAAAACATATCGGTTAAAAATGCATTACAAAAGTGTTAAGAACATTTTAGTTGATAAAACTTATATACTATTAGTTAAAATAGTTAATTAAAAACATTTTAACAAAATACTTTGTTTTTAACCGTTTAAACATTTTTTAGAGGTATTTGCAAAATCTTTTAAATGAAGAAACCTCATGCAGCGAGAGAGATAAAAATGATTACACCTAAGTAAAGATGCAGACTCACTAATCACACTATCCTTTTATCTAAGTAACCTTTGACTGCAGTAAAGTAGTCTTTGACTTCATTTTGACTTCATCAAATCAACAAGATCTTTGTTAAAGTAATTCAATAAGATCATCATCACTTTCATTTCAAGTCACTTGCAAATAAACAAGTGATGGTAATCCAACCTTTGTGATTGAAGATCTTATGAATAAGGTTCATATGGGTAAAAATAAGTTTTAGTTCTGTTAGCATTCAAATTGATTAAAATCAATTATGTTTATTTTTATGGTACTTGAAATTGTTAGATACTGCATTCTTGAGAGGTTAAATTTGGTAATTAAAATTCAATATGATGTACGAATTTTAGTCTAATTTTTAATGATTTCATATCCCTTATAGTTGGTGTATGATTTGCAGCATACATAAACTTGATAAAATCACTTATAAGAAGAAAGTGTAATTAAAAAATAGAAAATAGAAAAAATGAAATAAAAGGTATTAAATAATGAACAAAATATATAAAAAGTTAAAATAAATAATTTATTAAATAAAAAACAAAAAATAAAATTCTGTTTACACTGTGTTATACATCAGCCCAAAGTTAGTCCTCCCACGAGTGACACGGGCTTCAAATTTTAAATTATCTGAAAGTCCAACAAATAACATTCAGATATATTTCATGTGATAAAAGACTAATCTCGTCATATAACTCGAATTAATTATGTAAAAATAAATAAAGTGTTTTTATGCCATTCAGAAAATAATTAAATTTATTTTCCAAATTAATTAATAGTGGGACAAAAACATTATATTGGTGTAATTTATTATGAAATTATTGATGTGAGTGATATTTTAAAAAGATAATTATTTTGTAATTTATTAAACCATATAAACATGTTTATTGTAATTTTTAAAATAGACTGAATTATTTGTAATATAAATTTAAAAAAAAATTATAAAATAGATCATATAAGTAGAACAAATATGAAATTTTATTATAATTATTGTTATATGTGTATGAAATTTTTTGTTATAATCGTATAATTGGATAATGATTCTTATCCTATTTATAAGCCTAAAAAATATAACTTTTATATGACAATGATTATAAAGTACATTTTTATATAAAAAATTGTCGTCATTTTTATCGTAGAAAAAAAGTTGATCATGGAACTTTTTTTAAGAGCTGTCGGTCATAACGTGTAATTATATATATATACCATCTACTATTTAAAGAATATATATATATATATATATATATAACAACTTTTAACTTATTATCTACTATATATTTAAATATTATGTAGTTCCGAATCTTATATTTAAGAAACAATTATTTAAACATGATAATTTATTATAATAAATTTTTATATTTTTATAATTTAAATTCATGTTGCTTAGGATAGAAACGAAAACGATTTGAATTTATGTTGGTAGAGTCAATTCTTATTTTAAAACTCTTATTAGTTATAATGAATAAAAAAAAGATATATTTAAATTTTTATTAACCTTGATTTCTAAACAATATAAATTTTACAAGTATATTTATAAGTATTTTTCACAATATATTATCCTCTCATCTAAAAATTAATTTGAAAGTCAAAATATTTCTTATAAATGAATCTTTACTTCTTGTAAAGGAAGTCATTTATCATTATTAAAATAAAAATAAAATAAAAAATCAAAACAGGAATCACCAATTTCATTATATTTCTTACCGAACTCCACTGATCTGATGATAACATAAACAATATAAATAATTCATAATATCGGTATATAATTTATTTCATTTTAATATTTATAAATATATATATATATATATATATATATATAAATTAAAAAATTTGAAATAAAAAAAAATCAACAAATACAAGATGTTTTTTTTTTTTACATAAAATAGTACTCCCTGGTGATCTGAACTGTTCCAAAATTGTACAAGACGTGTTTAAATTATTCACTATCTTTCATTGCTCAGCACTACAAGAACATTCTTCTAATTAAATAATGTGATCCATAACGAATCTCATCGTATGACTCGATCACCTAGAATTAGTTAAATTCGAATCTACATTTGTATATGATACCAGAATCTACAGTCAAAAGTGTGTGCTTGTTTGTATGTCACAAAACTAATAAATTAAATTCACCTAACAACTAATTAATTAATGGTGGAGTAGACCACAAAAGTGCCAGTGTGACTATGCCCATTATTGATATCATTATTTTAATCACTTCAAGATCCTACTTCAAAACATAAAAATAAAGTTGCGTATAAAGTGAGTTTCCTAGAACCAATTCTCTGCTTCGTAGCTATTTAAGTCTATATTCGACGGGAAGAAAAAAAAACAGGCAAAGAAAATGATGATTAATCTATATTAATCTTTGCATATAATATAGAATTAATTTTTTAAAATCGGTAATTAAAAATTAAACATACAAAAATGAAAAATCCTTTATTAGAGAAGATAATTTTATAATTTTCATTTTAGTGAAAACGTAAACCATTCATATTAAACAATATTTTTTTAATTATTTCTTTCTTTAAATAAAAGAAGATATTTGTTCTTTCTCTTTTATAACACACTTTCCTTATCCTTTCATCTTATGGTTTTTTGGTTGATACAAGACCGACAGAAAAACATGCTCTGATAATGGTAGTATGAACGTGGAGTAAGATCATAAGAGATGTTTTAAAATAAAATAAAAAATATTTTATGACCCACCACGAGGTACTCCATGAGATGACATATAATAATAAAAAAATAATAATTTGATAACCCAATTTTATAAAATTTTAATAAATAATTCACTTTTAATATTATTATAATAATTTTAACTTGTTTTTATTTTTATTTAATCTCTTTCTTAATTATTATATTAATAAAATTGGCTGTTTTTTTAGTTGTTTTTTCATCAAAATATCATGACCCAAATAGTAACAAGAAGAAACGCAGAGTTTATGTATTAATATAATATACTTAAACAAGGCCTCGCGTTACTCGTGCTTCGACCTTAATTACTCACTGCCGCCGTCAATTGCTCTAGACCCAAAACATTCTTTGAATTAAATTATTCGGAGTAATGGCAAACGAGTTCTTAACAGGAATAAAAATAATATTTTATTATAAATTCTACATATGAATTATTTAAAATTTAAGAAAATTATTTAAAATTAAAAACAAATTATTTATATAAATAACTCTTATAACGTTTTAAACATCTTAATTGAGAGATCTATAAAAAAAATATTTAATTTTATTATTAAGCACCTCTCTTTAAAAATTCGATGCTGTAATCATATAGCTCGATAACCAATAATTATTATAATCAACGGTGACAGAAAGAGTGTTCATATGTCATTAAGAAAATAATTAAATTCACTTACAGAATTAATTAATAATGGAGTAGATGACAAAAGTGTAAGTGTGGATTATACAAGAAAGGGCGTTGAGAGGTTGCAGTATATATATATATATAAGTGGAAGGAAGAAGAATCTGAAGATGGTAGACAATAGCATAGCAATGGAGAAAAAGGGAGAGCTAAGATCAGTTTTTCTTCCATTTCTGTCGACTAGTCACATAATTCCTCTAGTGGACATGGCTAGGCTCTTCGCCATGCAAGGCGTAGACGTCACAATAATAACCACCCCACAAAACGCCAACGTTTTCCAGAAGTCCGTCGATCTTGACTCCAGTCGCGGCCGCCTCATCAGAACGCACGTCGTGAACTTCCCCGCCGCTGAAGTGGGCCTTCCGCCGGGGATCGAAACCCTCAACCTCGACACGCCTCGCGAGATGATCAGCAGAATCTATATGACTCTCGCCCTTCTCCAACCACAGTTCGAACAACTCTTCCACCATCTCCGACCCGACTTCATCGTCACCGACATGTTCCATCCTTGGACCGTCGAAGCCGCCGCCAAGCTCCGCATTCCCCGGATCATGTTTCACGGCGCAAGTTATCTCGCTCTCTCTGCTGCGCATGCTATCGAGCAGTACGCACCCCATCTGGCAGCGAAATCCGACAGCGACTGGTTTATGTTACCTGGGTTGCCGGACAAGTTGGAGATGACGCGGTTGCAGTTGCCGGATTGGCTCAGATCTTCGAACCAGTACACGGAGTTGATGAAGACGATTAAGGAGTCAGAAAAAAAGAGCTACGGGTCACTTTTTAACAGTTTCTACGACCTCGAGAGTGCTTACTACGAGCACTACAAGAGCGTCATGGGGACCAAGAGTTGGGGAATTGGACCGGTTTCGTCGTGGGCGAACCAGGATGCTTCGGATAAGGCTACACGAGGGCACGCTAAAGTGGAAGAAGAAGGGTGGCTTAAGTGGCTCAACACGAAGGCAGAGAGTTCTGTTTTGTACGTGAGTTTCGGGAGCATGAACAAGTTTCCACGCTCCCAGCTTGTTGAAATCGCGCGAGCGCTTGAAGATTCGGGGAAAGATTTCTTGTGGGTTGTGAGGAAAAAAGAGGGGGCTGGAGAAGGAGAAAGCTTTTTGGAAGAGTTTGAGAAGAGAGTGAAGGAAAGCAAGAAAGGGTATCTGATATGGGGTTGGGCGCCACAGTTGCTGATACTGGAGAATCCTGCGATTGGAGGGTTGGTTACTCACTGTGGTTGGAATACGGTGATGGAAAGCGTGAACGCGGGGTTGCCAATGGTGACGTGGCCTCTGTTTGCGGAGCAGTTTTTCAACGAGAAGCTGGTGGTGGATGTGCTGAAAATTGGGGTGTCAGTGGGCGCCAAAGAGTGGAGAAACTGGAACGAGTTTGGGGGTGAGGTTGTGAAACGCCAAGACATTGCAAACGCGATTGGTTTGATGATGAAGGAGGAGAATGGAGAACAGAGAAGAAGAGCGAAGACGCTAAGCGAAGCTGCAAAGCGAGCTATTCAGGAAGGTGGATCGTCCCACAACAACATCAAGGAATTGATTCAGGAACTCCATCAGATCAAACTTTCCAAGCCTCAAGAACCCACAACCAATCTTTGAAAACACTTCGGCTTCCATGTGTTTAAATAAAATCACTACGTTTGAATGATTTATTTTGTGTTGTATTTTGTTTTATTTTTCAAGCTTAAAGCATCTATATAGTTAAAATAAATAAGTAGCTTTAAAATATATTTTATCTTTGATTTCATTTTTATGTCTTCAAATATAAACAATTTAAAGTATTTTTATTTTATTTAACGATATTTTCTTAAAATACCTTAACTTTAAGTGATGTAGGCTCTTTAAATGTATCAAACTTCTTGAACTTATTTTATAGAGAATATTAATAAATTAAAAATACTCTATTCAACTGATCTTAATACTAAGATGATGCTTCCCTATTTCATTTTTAGGGTTGTTGACATATACCGTTGCTGTTTCTTTTTTAGTCTTTTTTTTTTTTTTTAATGAGAGGAGTTTAAAAAATTTTGAATTTTACTACATGGGTTCAAAAAAATTGAATTTTATCAAAATGGACTAAATTGTATAAGGAGTGACCATTTGGGGTATTGAAATCGTACTTGAAAACACTGTTTCCGTTAAAATTATACTTTCAAGCACAATTTTAGTAGATTTGAATTTTTTTTAAAGCATAAAATCGTGTTTGGAAATATAATTTTGACAAAAATCGTGCACGATTTTAATGATTTATATTAAAAAAAAACTAAAATTAGGCATAATTGTTTTTTTTAAATAAGATTTTTTATTTTTTAAATATTTATTTATTAAATAATTGTTTTTAATTGAATTATTAATTTAATAGAAAACAAAATTATTTAGATGATTAAATTTAATTCACTACATTTATATTAAAATATTATATTACTAAAACAAATTACATAATTATTATCAATATGGAGCATTATCATATCATTCATTTCGATAAAAGGAACATTTTTTTGGTTTATTTCCAATTTATACATCTATTTCATTTCGAATCCGATTAGTTGTAAGTCTTCCTGATATGTCAAGACGCATATTAGGATCAAGACAAAAATTTGGACTTGTATAAGTAAACCAATAATCTTTATTTTGAACGGGATGAAATTGAAATTCATACGCCTTATAAATACTTTGTAAGTTGTAAATTGGATTGATAAATGCAGTCAGTTGTAAATGACAAGAAGAACAGATAACAATAACATGAAAATAAGGGAGTTGAAGAGCTTGAAATTCCCCACAATCACACCACCATTGATTTAATCGAATTGTGTAACTTATCGATCTTTGACGATGTTGGGGATTGAATTGGTTTTGTACATCAAACTCATAATTATCTCGATTGTACATTTGAACATGACACATTCGAGTACGTTGTTCGTTTTTGTTAAGCAGTATAGTAATATGTTCTGGACACTCATGTCTAGCTCATAACATGTACTCTACTTTCATGTCTCTTTCCACAAACCCAAAATTTAATTCTTTCAATAATTGTTTTTACTAAGAAAGATATAGGTAAAACTCATGCTCCTTTGAGAACAAAATTCATAGACTCAGCAAGATTTGTTGTCATATGTCCATATCGTTTCCCTCCATCATAAGCTTGAGTCCATTTTTTCAGTAGAATCTCATCTAACCAGGACATTTGTTGTTGAAAGTCATACCTTAAAGTAGATAGTTTTACTAAAAGTTTTGGTTGTTTCATTTCATATCCTACATAGAAAATATTATTTTAGACATATTTTATTTAGAGAAAAGAATTTGTCTAAGTTAAAAGTGTTACCTAGATTAATGAGTTGTCTTTTTAAATCAACATTTTTGAATTTTTTGTTGATATTTGAGACAATATGACGAATACAATACACTGAGGTGAGATCATTCTAATCAAAATCTTTTGATTGTAAAACTGATAATATTTCTTTGTCTCTGTCTGTTATCATGCATAAATAATTTTTGAGGTGTAACGTAACGTTTTAGAAGTTGGAAGAATCATATCAATGTCTCTTTCGTTTCACCTTCCATAATTGCAAATGCAAGTGAAAATATATTTCTATTGTCATCTTGTGAAGTTGCAATTAATAACGTAGCATGATATTTCCCTGTTAAGAATGTATCGTCAACTTGAATAATTGGTTTGCAATATTTAAACCCTTCTATACATGGCTTAAATGACCAGAAGACACGGTATAATATAAATGATAAATTACTATGGACACCATACACTGAATAAGGAGAACAAACATATTGAATAATTGTACCAGGATTACTATCTTCAACTGCTTGCAACCACTTTGGAAGATCATTATATGAGTTGTCCCAATCTTCAAATGCCAGAGCAAGTGCCCTTTGTTTCGTTGTCCATGCTTTCTTGTAAGTCATTGTATAACAATGTCTGTCTTTGACTTCTGCGATCAAAGTTTTAATAGGAACAGAGGGATTTGTTTTAACTAATTCAAAAATAATGTTAGCAATGATGGAAGAGTCTACGTTTTGATGATCCGGGTTTAACATCGTACTCAAACATGTATGTGGTGCTTCAATTTTCTTAATCTCCCATTAGGTACAAATTTTATTGTATGAAGCACGAACTCTCTATTGATATTTGTTGTCATAATGTATACAACGAGCAATATATTTGTCAGCTTTAGACTCAACAACAGAAAATATGTATCCTTCATTAATATAAAATTGTTTGATTGCACTTACTGTTTCCCTGTTTTTATGGAAAACACCGATCTTCCTAGATGTTGTTTTCGTTTATCTGGGTAAATTGATTTGACGATTGTCCAACAACATGTAGCAAGATATCATCATTCATATACATTACAGTAGTGAAAAAATCATCTTCTTTTTCATCAGTCAAATCTTCAACAATATCTTGAATAACAGGATCATTAACGGCCATGGATGAGGTACCAACTTAAAATCTGTCCATCTAATTAAAAAAATTGATTAAAAAATTGACTTAAATAATTTATAAAATTTAATAAAATAAGTAAATGATTAAAAATATAAATAATTTATAAATTTAATAAAAAGTAAATGACTACAAAATTTAAATAAAATATACTTAAATAAAAAATTGTAAATAATTTATAAAATTTAATAAAAAGTAACTAATTAAATTTTTTTAAATAAAACATACTTAAATAAAAAATGTAAACAATTTATAAAATTTAATAAAAATTTACTCGATAAAAAATTTAAATAAAATATACTTAAATACAAAATGTAAATAAAATATAAAATTTAATAAAAAGTAATTGATTAAAAAATTTAAATAAAATTTATTTATATAAAAAAATGTAAATAATATATAAAATTTAATTACAAAATGTAAATAATATATAAAATTTAATAAAAGGTAACTTATTTAAAAATTTAAATAAAATATACTTAAATTACCTTTATAAATTAAACTTCAATAACTAGAAATAATAAAGTGTAATGGATTGATTTAAACGAAACATTAAATCATTTATATAGGTCTTCGAAGTCCTGTTACAATTATTCATCTGTGTCTATTGATCTGAGCTAAAATTGTAGCGAACTATTGATGAGTCCTTGCGTATATAATATGCAATTAACATGTGTTGAAATAAGAAATGATCCAAAATTGTGCAAGCAAAAATGACTTTAACAACAAAACAAATGGGTTGAAGTTGTGTATGATGGCGCAAGAATGAAGCGAGACAAATGGCAAAGTCGTGGGAGTTGTGACAATTTTTAAAGAACAATCGTCCATCCTGTGACGATTTTCTCTCATCATTGCATATAGAAATCGTCAAGAGCAAGTAAGAGTCGATTGAGCAGAGTGTCCTCCTGGTTGAATCTGCTTTAAGCCTGAAGAGCTTCACGAGAGCAACAATGTCAAGAGTAGCATAGGCGGCTCAGGAATCTTGCAGGAGTTCATCGTTCAATTGTCTATTCATTTGGGTGTTGATTTTTCTTATCAAAATCTATTTTCTCTGCCTATAAATACAACTTACAAATTTTGAGTGTTATCATCGGTTTATAATCACTTCTTCATTTTTAATGTTCTTCATCACTTCTTCATTTTTAGTGTTCTTATGTGCTGCATATTTTGAGTCTTGTATTTAATGAAGTATGATGTTCTATTACATTCATACACTCATGTTTCATTATTGTTGCGCTTGTACTAATTTTCATTCTCATTAGTCTGTTGTTGTTTTTCAAAAAATTTCATATTATTCATCATTCTATTAGCTAATATTATTCATCATTCTATTAGCTCTGATATTAATAACTGATATCATGTTGTTATTATTATTAATATTTATTTTTGTTGTTTTTTATTTCTTTTATATTATTTGTTCATATTATTATTTTTCTTACTATTATTATTATTATTATTAATGTTATTATTATTATTATTTATTTTTGTTTTTTTATTTCTTTTATATTATTTGTTCATATTATTATTATTATTATTATTATTTGTTTTTGTTAATTTTGATTTTATTAATATTGTTAATATTATTAATATGTGTAATTTACATAAATGACTTCCTCCAGTCATCATTTGCCTACAGATCTGTCCTTATTGCGTTTACAAATATGTAACAAAGGTATTGTGGGTAGGAAATGAAAGATTATTACATCCTAGGCGACATAACATATTGATAACAAAACATACACAAATGTTGGATGACTGGGTTAAAAATTTAATCCACCAGGTTGGATTTGGACAATTAATGACAATTGAAACTGTTGACATAAATCATCATTTTATCACAGCGTTAGTTGAAAGGTGGAGAACTGAAATCCACACCTTTTATTTTCCCATCGGAGGAGAAGTCACTGTTACATTAGAATATGTGACCTTACAATTAGGTTTGTCCATTTGTCTTGGTTAAACACTTCGATCCAACACCTTCCACATGATGCAGACGATAACGTTGTCACACAACATGTCAGGCACACATATTGACAATAATATGGAGTTTATTATTGTTATATACTTCAACATCTATAGTGCATTTAATTTATCTCCTATTATTGCAGGATCTAACTCTAGTTTCAAACTATAGCTGGGGATAAACTGTTTTGACATGTTTGTATAGAATGTTGGATTATGGCGTTAACCATCAGGAGAACATTAGAGGATGTATGTTATTGCTCCAAGCTTGGACATGAGACCATATTACATGCATTTGTCCTAAGGTAGAAGATTTAACCAATGAGAAGATTGTTGTAGGATATGGTTTCCCATTAGCTAAAAAGTATTCATTTCTTTCTTTCATATTACTTTATTTTATAATAGTATATTTTTTTGTATGCAAAAGGTAGTCACGACTAGGTCAAAGGTCCAACATGATTACATATGTTGTACATGTATTACGTCTAATATTTAATCAATTAAAAGCAAAGGAGGTATTTTATTTAATACAACTTTCAATATATATTTCTTAGATGATAATAATTCTAATTTTACAAGTTTTATAAAATAATAATATTTTTGGACTCCTTATCGTCGTCCTAGATTACAACGACTAATAAATGTTGAGGTTTCTCCTATGAGTCGTGCTATAGTTCCAATGATATATTTTGCTATTGTTGAGCCTCATCCAATAAATCAGGTTATGAGACAATTTAGACTTCGCCAACCAATTCCGTAAGACCCGATCAATTTTGACAAACTTCACAAAGAAAACATGAGAGGTAGAAATGATAGATTTTGGCTTCAATACCATGAAACTTGGATTACTATGTGGTATGACATCACAATCGACTAATTCAAGGAAACGAGTTCAGTGAAAATAGTCATTTGTGTGAAAATACAACATATATGATATGATATTTTTAGCATATTATCAAATATATTTTCTCTACCCAAGAAGAAGATTCAGATGAAGAAGTAAGTATATCAATAATTTTATTTTATATATATAACATTCATATCAAACTAATATTGATTTTATTTTTTAACAGTACGATACATAGTAGCAGGAACAATCCCAATATATTAGCGAACCTAGTCATGTCCATGCTATCAGTCGAGTCATGTCTATGTTGGTCAATCAAGTCATCAACATGTTGGTCAATCGAGTCATCAACAACCTTATCCATATTTTGAATATGTTGATCAACTCTAAAATTTACCTGCGCAATTTGAATTTGGAGGACAAGTTCCTCATACATTTACTTTGTTTCCATCTGAAACAAACATGTTTTCCACCTCTTCCATGACACCACCATCAGCATAGTACAGAAATCACTTTTAACATCGGTTCTTTAAGAACCGATGTAGAAAGTGAATTCAAGACTTTCTACATCGGTTCATCAGGGAACCGATGTAGAAAGTCATTTTAAAAAATTAAGAGAATTGTCACTGGCAAGATTCAAACCTAGTACCTTAGAGTCGAAGGCTGATACTCCAACCACTAAGCTACTAAGATTTTCCGATAATAACTTATACATAAATTATATTTATATACAAATAAAAATGTATATCCATGTAAATATATAAATATAAAATATATAAATACAAATATATTTATATATTTATATGTTGAATGTGAGAGCGCGCTCGAGAGTGAAAGTGTGTGACAAGTGGGTTTTCAAAATTTGATGTTAAATTTGTGAACGAGTCTCTTTATATGAATTTGTAATTTAATAATAGAATAAAATCTTTATAATTTTTTTATAATAATATAGAATATAATCTTTATAATTAATTTATATAATGATATAAAATAAAGAAAAAAATTATTTTATATCATTATATAAATAAATTATAAAGATTATATTTTGTCATTAAGTTATAATCCATATAAAGATACTCGCTCACAAATTTGACATCAAATTTTGAAAATTCACTCGACACACACTTTCATCCTCGAGCGCGCCCTCACATCCAACATATAAATATATTTGTATTTGTATTTATATATTTTATATTTATATATTTACATGGATATACATTTTTATTTGTATATAAATATAATTTATGTATAAGTTATTATCATAAAATCCTAGTAGCTTAGTGGTTGGAGTATCAACCTTCGACTCTAAGGTATTGGGTTCGAATCTTGCCAATGACAATTCTCTTAATCTGATAATAATTCAAATTCTTAAAAAATATAAATAATATAATAAATAATAAAAATATAATATAAAAGGGAGAAGAGACCTACCTATCAATAGATAGGATAATTGGAGAGGGGTTATGAATAAATAAAAATATTAGACTTTCTACATCGGTTCCTTACAACCGATGTGGAAAGTCACACTTTCTACATCGGTTCTAGAATCGATGTTAAAAGCCCCTGGGTACCGATGTTAAAAGCCTATTTTGTACTAGTGTATAGTTCCAATGATATATTTTGCTATTGTTGAGCCTCATCCAATAAATCAGGTTATGAGACAATTTAGACTTCGCCAACCAATTCCAGAAGACCCGATCAATTTTAACAAACTTCACAAAGAAAACATGAGAGGTAGAAATGATAGATTTTGGCTTCAATACCATGAAACTTAGATTACTATGTGGTATGACATCACAATCGACTAATTCAAGGAAACGAGTTCAGTGAAAATAGTCATTTGTGTGAAAATACAACATATATGATATGATATTTTTAGCATATTATCAAATATATTTTCTCTACCCAAGAAGAAGATTCAGATGAAGAAGTAAGTATATCAATAATTTTATTTTATATATATAACATTCATATCAAACTAATATTGATTTTATTTTTTAACGATGACGATACATAGTAGCAGGAACAATCCCAATATATTAGCGAACCTAGTCATGTCCATGCTATCGATCGAGTCATGTCTATGTTGGTCAATCAAGTCATCAACATGTTGGTCAGTCGAGTCATCAACAACCTTATCCATATTTTGAATATGTTGATCAACTCTAAAATTTACCTGCGCAATTTGAATTTGGAGGACAAGTTCCTCATACATTTACTTTGTTTCCATCTGAAACAAACATGTTTTCCACCTCTTCCATGACACCACCATCAGCATACAATCAAACACCTTTCGTGACTACTATGCCCAATATATCCCCTATGCAATATGTAAATGAAGAGGAGGATGATGATAGGTAAGCAAACATTCAACCTCAACCATCACAGGGTGGTACATGTGCTACACAAGCACAACAAAGGCCTATTCAAGACCAACCACTTAGACCAAGACGATAAATAAGAAGATCACCTAATGGGACAGGGTCTCACCATTAATTTCTTTTGTGATAATGTATATGCATATAATACTTTAATATAAATATAGTGAATTAAATTTAACCATGTTTGTCTAAATATTTTTATTTTTTATTAAATTAACAATTCAATTAGAAATAATTATTTATTAAATAATATATTTTAAAAAATAAAAAAATGTCTTTTTTTCAAAATATAAAAAAATAAAGTTGTGTTTCATAACATGTTTTTTGAAAAAAAAAAAAATCGTAGAAGTATAATTTTAGTCAAAATCAAGCTTTCAATCACGATCTTAAGAGAGAAAGAGAAAATTTTAAAATTTGTAACCTTGATAAAAAAAAACCCTCTTATTTCACAATGAAAGTACGTTCAAACACTAGTTTATAATAATCTTTTTCATTTTCTTTACTATTTTTGTTATCTCTTTTGTATTATTTCTGTATCGATTCTTCTTCTCGTCGCACAACCAAATCTTTTTATTTTCTCTTCTCATCATTCTTTTGTAGCACAAATAATTTTTTTTTATTATTCTATTACGAGTGCTTATTTCTATTCCTGAAATATGTACTAACTTAATAGTGGAAAGTACAGTAATGAAATCGTTATTGAATTCATTATTGGCATTGAAGTTGAAAAAATAAAATTATTATTTTCAATTGTAGTCAAATATTTTATATTCGATAATGACTATTAGTTATCATTAAAACACCTTACTTCTAATAATGACTGTATTGACAATATTTTTTAAATGATATTACAATTCCTTTTTAGTAAAAAAAAAAAAACTATCTTAACGTAATATACTCATTTCATAATGATACATCCTCTATTTACTTATAAATATTATATCTGAAAACTAGTATTAAAAAAATATTTTTATAAATGATTGATAGATATTAATAGAATATATATATATATATATATATATATATATATATATTATTTTTTTTTATTGTATAATGCAAGATCTTCAAAATGTAGGATCTCCATATTAAAATGTGAAGAAAATCATAAGGTAAAGATACTAAGATTTTATTACCATAGTATATTCGGTGTGTTCTTCTTTCTATTTATTTATTTAAGAAAAAGCTTTTAAATTTTATTGTTCGAATTGTAGACTATTCTTTCTTTTATCTATCAAGTCATAATATGGACAACTTAAAAAAAAAAAAACTTATAAATTTTCTAACTTTTTTTTACAATTGAACTCATTTTGGATGTCTTGTTTGCATTTGAATTTGCATAAAATACTAATTGCGCTGAAAGCTTTTTAAAATATAAATCTTCAACCTTTCACTTTTTTTCAATAAATTTATACTTATTTTTCTATTTATAAACTAAATAATTGTGAAATATGGTTTAATTAAAGTAGCATATATTTCCATATCTGTTCTGCTTATCTCCTAGCGTAGCATATAAAGGTATTGAATAAAGTTATTGATAAAGTTATTAATAAAGTTACTGATGTTCTAAAGTCGCAGATTATTTCACATTTCACTGTTTAAATTTTTCTTAAAAAAAAAAGTATGAGTTTGAAACCTTTATAATATAATATAGTATTAAAGAATATCACCGTAATATAATATTGAATGAAAAATTATTGTGGAAGGATATTTGAATATGGAATTGCATGCAGATTGACATTTGGCTCTCAGCATGTTGGAATACTAAATTAACGTACTTAAATTTGTTACGGGTCTTCTTCCTCTGTGCTGTATCTAGTAAGTGTCAGAAAAATTGGCTCTACAGGTCCACATTATTGTTGAATAAAGGCCTGCTACGATTCGTTGTTTTTTCTTGCCTCATTATTGCATATAGTTAATGATTCATTTATTGATTATTTTTCTGCTATATAGTATCGCTTTAGTTCTCATCGAATATGTAATTCATTTTTTTTTTATAATCTAATGGATCTCTCCTCTTTTACTTAATTTTTATCATTAAGAAGACATGTTCTTCACCCTTCTACTTTTATGTGTTCATTTTCAGCGTTAGCAACCGACGGTAAAGAACTCCGTTGAGAATGATATTCAAGAGAACAATGCTCCAAGAGATGGAGTAACAACCGTTAATGATTCTCTTGCCATAGAAAAATAAATGGTCATTGATTGGAAAGATACTAGATTCTAAAAAATATACTATATTTTTGTGATCTAATTAACGGTTGATTTCTTGAAATATTGGATGAGTTTTAAGGTAGAAGAAATTGGGGGATTCAGTAATAAACATATTGCGAGGACGGTCACAAGAGTAAAACAGTGACAATAATCAGTTGAGTTTCCCATGGGAAGAGGGAATGTGATGATAAGCTATGATTATAAATTCAGAGAAGAGCTCCAGTTCCCTTCCATCCATTCAAAATAATCAAAAGCAAAGTTATCAAACTGGAGACACTACGTAGACTTCTGAAAAATTTGGAAATTCGACTCAGAAGAGTCTTATTCATATAAAAAATATCAATTTAATAAAAATATAATAATATTAATTTTACATTACTAAAATAAATAAATTCATATAATAATATATAGAAATAAGCTTATACAGTAATACTGATAAAATAATAAAAAATAAGTTTTAAACATTTTTAATTTCAATATTTATATTAAAATAATAAAAAAATCAATTGATTTTGTCCAACAAAATAATTAGAATAAAAAAAAAGTTTGATAACCATGTGATAATAATGTTGATTGGGAGTTATAAAATCAAATGTGGCAATTCACCCCATGAACTTCATAGATTTTAATCATGAAGATACGATTGTTGAAAATGAAAAGTCATTTAATTACTTGGAAATAGGCTGAATTCCGTTCCCTTCTTAGGATTCAATCACATTCCAGTATCATCACGTATATTTATATCATACTTAACCCATACCTCTCAACACGGTGAATGATGAAAAACTAACATGTTAAATAACTTAGCATAAAACGAGTGCAACTATGTTGGTCATTCTTACACAAAACGGATAACCAATTTTAGGAAAATTCTCCCCCACTTCTTTCGCTTGGGGGAGGAATCGAGGTCAATCAAGAAGCTTCCTACGCATATGCCACTTAAGCACACTGTTAGAGGAAAATCCTTCATCATCATCATCATCAATTGCGTAGCAGAGTTTTCAGTGATAATTTATACTGCCATTGGACGTGGATACAAGTGTTAAATGACAAATCAATTGGCCAATAGTTCTAGGTTTGATCTCCATAATGGAAACAACAAATTCGGAATTAAAAAGTTCCAAAGGAGTCTTAATATCATATAATCCATCACAGTAAATTTATCCATTCATATAGAAATATACCAGCGAACATCAGGCACGCCAAGTGTCGCCAACAAGTATTATTGGTTGACTTTCACATTGTAATATATTAACAATGTTATCCAGACCTAAGAGTAAGCAGAAATAGTTAAAACCATGGAGTCTGCATTTTGTGCCAGCAAACAATCACAAGACAGTTTTAACACAGAACAAGAAATAACTGACAACAACTAACATACTAGAATAGTTTCCTAAAGTGAGCAGATATAACACTACACAAGAGGTGGATATTGCTTTGCCTGCTGCCGAACCCTTCTCTTATACTCAGTCGCATCCTGCTGATAGAAATATTTGTAAGAACACAACTCTGGTAATGCATAACAAATAAACCCCCACCCGTTAATTATAATAAAAACATTACAACATCATTTATATATGCAAATACATGTATATGAAAATTAGGAATGAATTTATCATTCCCAGAATATGGAACCCTACAAACCAGGGAGCACAATCACCAATCCCCAAATTGTGACTTTGGGGGATTTTTGGTCTGAATCCCCTTTGCTGTGGGAAAAAAAACTAAACTGAAGAACACAAATGGTGCAATCCCAAGGGATCGCCAAAGGAGAGCAAATGTTGCTATCGTACCCACCAAATTGAGCGATAAAGTTCATCATTTCTCATATTGCACAATGTTCAATAACCAAAGATCTGATCCGACAGGAAGTGCGAGTATATTAACATTTACTACTGCGTAAGCAGGGACTGCATATACATAAAGTTAGAAAAGTATATTACTGCCACACCCCACTTGACATTGATTAATTATGTCACCCGTTCTTTACTCTTTGAAAACAAAATAATGATACAATTCACTGTGGAAAGTGTAGGGTTTTTCAAGTTAGCTACCTGGATGAATAGATGATAACCCTCTGTCTGGGCAGGGTCAGCAGGATTTGGTTGATCAAGCAGGTCTTGGATGCCAACAAGAATTTGCTTCACTGTTATAGCTGGTCTCCACCCCTAAAATATAAAAGAATGATTTTATAAAAAAGTAAATATATATATATATATAGATAGACACACATACTCACACTCAGTCAGAATCATGTAGAATCACAATACACAAGTTTTAAGAAATCATGCAATTATCAGAGGGATATACTTACACTATCTTCATTAAGAATAGACAAGCAAACAGTTCCAGATGGATACACATTAGGGTGAAAGAAACCTTGAGGGAATTTACACTTTGGAGGCTTGCTAGGGTAATCTTCACTGAAGTGCATTGTCAGTGGGAAGTATCCACCCTCCCAATCAGTCTGCAACAAATGACATGCAGAATAACTACAATTAAATAAATAACAGTGTCTTGCTCATTCATAAACAAATCTAATCCAAAAGACATAAAAAGTCATTAAACATGAGTCACTGACAAGCTCTTACGGATTGAATATTTTGGGTATTTTCTATGACCTTAACTAAGTTAAATGCATAAAAGTCAATATTAAAATACCGAGATGCCATTTGTTTTCCTTTCTTCGCCCTTGATTAATATATGAGTGTGTATGTCTACGGTTCTCATGCCAACATGACACGTTAATGTTATGCTTATGTTTACTCCCAATAAAATCAGTGATTTCTTAATAGTATGAAATCATTGTGTTTTTAGTGATAATTCTTGTTAACTATTTATATGTTTAACAAAAGTTAAATGATCATCCTCGGTAACATTAATATGAGGATGTGATGTCTCAATGTGTTGAGGAATCTCTAAAATTGGTGTTATTTATCTTATTTATCTTTAAATGAATGTTAAGGATGAAACAATGATTTTAGATTTTGGAGGCATGCAAATCAAAGAAAACATTTTATTTGTTTTACAAAGACTGAAAACAGTTATTTAAATTTTGGAAGAATGAAAAGTCATTTTTTTACATGGACCAATATTAAAACTCGTCAAAGCCTTAATTTTAAATACTGTAGACTAAGTATTGAACTAATCCCTTGAATTTTCAAAAGTCTTCATAAACACTGGTATCAGAAATAAGGTATGTGTTGCAGAATGCACTAGCACAAAATTTGAAGTTGTAAAAACTTATTACAATACTTAATTTGATACTCGGTCCAAGAGATTATTTAGTAGTTATTGCATTTTCTGTAGTAGTTGTAACTGGGTTTGATTTTGTTAGTGAGAAGTTGATGGGTTTGTATACAAGTCAAAGCTTTACTTGCAAATTTAACCACTTGTGGTATACACACAAGTATCAAAGAAATAGGATTCTACTCCCCAACCTTGTAAAATAATTTACAGGAAATCTATTTAAACTTCAGAAATGCTTTCTTCTAGGATATTTACAAACGAGGACGGTAGTTTATCTCTTCTTCATCATTCAAGCAAACAGTAGGTTTGACACCAGTTATTTTTAATTCTCTACAATGTTATAATTTTTACCAGGATACATGACATCCAGACCTGATTTCTTTAGTAGACATTACAGTAGTCAATAACAAATATCAGCATGGAGCAACAGCCCTAAAAATGCTATAGCAATGATTCTACTAGTAAATATGTGTATTTTGAAAAACTACAACAGATTTTACAACTTTAGTTATAAATTTTATGATCAAAAGATATTAAACAAATAATGAAATAAAGAAATTATCACATCAATTAAATATTTCATATTTGATACTTAACAATAATAGGTAAGTTCTGTCATTAGAATTTATCATAAATTTTGGCTTTTTTCATTAATTTAAGCTTAAAAGTTTAATATTTTAATTAATGTTTTATTCTAATTCCAAAACATCATTATTCACAAATCTTTCATTTAAATTTGATTAGAAAACTTGATTATATATATAACATGTCTATATTATAATTCTGATTTTTCTTTTTCTCTAAATTTTCTTTCGATAAAAATTAAAAACTAAGTGGCTAAAGTTTAAAAACAGAGAAACTGTTCCGTGTTGCTAGTGTTAGGTTTCTAAAAGTCTTCCTCTAGTGTGAATCAGCTCCTCTTTTTACCCACGTGTCTAACATCTAACTAGCATGTGGCCTGAATCGAACAACTGGCAGCAAACAACAAATAAATGTGGGATGTAGAACACACCTGTCAGGAACGCCCCATGATAGCTAAGCATGATCTAACGGCCCATGCAATTGACTACTGAGGTAGTCATAAATAAATCGCTCCAATAATATCCTTGGCAGATCAATTGTTAAAGCAGTTTTCTTTGTTAGAATTGTTAATATATCACTCTCATTTAATCCTGACAAGATTTTATGTTCAATGAGTACTAAAATCCACCACACTTAATCTAAACACCTCACTATAGATAAAAATTGAATGCAACCACTCCTTGTTTTCTATCCTGTTGTCTTAGTTTAGTGACAAGTAAAAGTTTAAGTTGAAAATGCTTCCAATCGCATGCCAAAACATCAAAAAGCAGAATAGCATCCAACGATGCACAGAATGCTACTATGAAAGAACAATCATATAAAAGTCAAGATAATAAGCAAATCTAAGAGTCAATAATGGAAAAAATCAGCACACAAATCATTTCAGGGGAAATGCTGTTACTCTTTTTTTAGCATATCATGTTGACCATTAACCAATATACAGTTAAATTCCAATGTACAGGACTATAGACCCTTGCAGTGTTTTACATCATGGATAGGAACGGAAAGCAGCACGCCACAAAATCATTACAGTAGGAGAGTCACTATTCCGAAAATTTTCATAACTATTACCATTTACTATGTTAGTTTTTATTATAATTAAGAGTGTTATGTTTCATTTAGTTT
The DNA here is from genome assembly GCA_963425845.1 of Sphenostylis stenocarpa. Lineage (NCBI taxonomy): Eukaryota > Viridiplantae > Streptophyta > Magnoliopsida > Fabales > Fabaceae > Sphenostylis > Sphenostylis stenocarpa. The sequence continues at coordinate 5,379,372 of OY731399.1, read as the reverse complement.
TTTATTGTATTACTATTTAGTTTATTATATCATATGTTATGATTCAAATAGTTTACATAATTATTTTTATTACTACAATTATTTAGTTCAACATATTATGGGTGATCCTTTAAATAAAACAAGAAACAAAAAGAAGTTAATACCCCCATTAGCCCAAGACAAAGTAAACACCCAAAACATGTTTGGGTCCCCATTAGCCCAGTTCCCCAAACCCACACTTTGCTGTGTAACCCTAAAAGTGTGGCCGCTAGGTGCCGCTACCCATTAGAAGATTCAATTATAACGTAGACATGTTGGCCTAAAGGAATAGGCAAACATGGGGAGGGGAAAAGGGATAGAAAATGGTGAAAGGAAGAGGCACAGCACTCATGGGAGCAATGCTGTCACACCGCAAACCCTGCTATTCCAACTGTGAAACCACAAAATTAAGTGCTCCGCTACGGTGGTCCCAGTAGCTGAACGCCTCTCTGTTGTCCATGTTGCGGAGTGCATAGCTGTCATGGCGGCACTATAGTGCACTATTTTAAAAACCTGGACCGTTTTAGAAGTATAGGATTTTGCATGGGATTGGAAAAGGTCTTGGACACTATATATTTATAATCTAGCCATCTACAAATGGCTAGATTTTGTGATGTAGTTCTCTCAAGGTTCTTATAATGTGCCTTTACCATCATCAAGTTTATATATAAGGCTTAAACCTGAAGCATCACACAACTAGAAGATTTTCAAACAACTTTTCCTTCCTCACTCTATGCGCCCCACAAATTTACAACTGTGCCGTGTCGTACAACCAATAATTCCATTAAAACTGATAGAAAGCACCTGTCATCACATGTAAGACTCCAAAGCACACAAAGTCCTAAAGGGCACAACCATTACTAGCATGTTAACCAAACTGAATCTGTATAAACCTGAAGTCATTAGCCGTGATCTATAGATTAAAAAAAAAATCATATACGAGAAAGATCAAGCCCTCTATTTTACTTCCAATCACTAAACCTTTGGGAGACAAGCACCGAGTACAAAAACAACAATAATAAAAAGATATTTAATTTTAGCATTGAAGATAAAAGCAGAGGAAGTGTTTAGAGAAGGGGATACAAATTACAATAAAAGAGTAACGACGCACCCCAGTCTTGCCAGGAATAGTGCAATGCCAGACCATTAAATTGACGGTGCCATCAGGGAGAGTCTCGGGCTTGGCAACAAAACCCTAAATTGAGAGAAACAAACATGGATTGCAACGAGAGGGGAATAAGAAATTGACGATAAATAAGCAGACAGAAAAACAATAAGGGGGAGAGGGAGTGTTTCGATACAAACATGTGGATGGTTCTTCCTCCATGATTTTCTCTCCTCAGCAAGACGTCCACGTGCAATACCAGACATGTCTCTGTGTGTCGATTATCCTCCTAAAATCTGAAGAAGAATCAGAGTAGAGAAGAAGAATGAATAAGGTGATTTTTCTGACTTTATACCTTTTTTTTGTTGAAAGACTAGAATAACACCCCTCTCTCTGCTACTTGCCTGCGGTACAAATACAATCTGTACTCAACTCACTTTATTTTCTGCACCGCTTCTTCTCCCCACAACAATAAAACCAACGCTCCTGATTTCATCTAAAACCGCGGATTCATTTGTTCCCTTTAAATTCTCTCTCGTCAGGGATTCAAAAACTCTCTATCTTCTCTCGCGTGAGAATCACGCTATCCTGTCCCACACCCCATCACGTGTCCCCTTGTTGCCCTTTTTTTTTTAATAAAAAAACACTGATTTAAATTCATTTTATTTTAAGTTGATGATAACAAAATTGAGGTTTGTTTTAATTTCATCCCAATTCATTAATTAAATATTAATCAATTTTGATTATCACTTATTAGTTTTCTTATACAATTATAAGTATATTGAATTATTCCCATAGCATGTGGATACCAGATGCCTCAATTTGACTTCTTGATTGTGTTTTTTAACTTATGCATTTCTCATTTCTCATTTTTTACTTATTATTATATTGTTTCATTAAAAAAATATTTTAATAAAAACAGAATAATTTGATGATTAACAAAAATTATTATGTTGTTTTGTGATTGAATAAGAATGTTAATTTATTTAATTCTATTGACTTTTAATTCTTTAAATAATACAAACACTTAAAATAAAAGTTATGATACACAGTATTGTTTTGAAAAAAAATCACTAATAGTAAGTTTAATTTTCTTCTACATGAATTACATTAAATTTAAATTTTCAGTGTGACAATAATATGTAATATATAATATATAAATATAAATAACTTTATTACTAATGATTTTTGTTAAAATTTGATGCATAATCATAGTAATATACAATTCAGAGCAATTATATATATTAATAAAGGAGAAAAAAATATTTTAAGAATAAAAATATTTTTATTTATTTTTTAAGATAATAATAACAAATATTTAATTTATTTAAATTATTAGGTCAATAAAAATAAATGATAAAGATAAAAAATATATTATATGAATTATTTGTTTATTATTTTGGAAAACAGATTTCAGTCTTTTAATTTTTAAAAATAACTTATGTTTCTAATTTTTGAAAACTTAAAATATTGATTGAAGATGTTTTTTTTTTATTAATGAGTATCAAAGTTTTTATCAATAATTATGTTAAATATTTTATTTTTATCCCATAACTTATTGAATTTTTTTCAATTACTTATATATTTTTTATTAAAAATAATTTTAAAAAATAAAATTAAACTTTTTAGTTTTTGTTTTTAAAAAAAGTTTCCAACCATGGTGTGAATGGCGCGTGAACCCGTTTGAAAAAAATAATTGGTGAACTTAGAAACTTTTCTCTCTCTTATACCAGTCAAAACACAACAACTCCCTCTTTAATAAATTAATTAAAATACTTTAATAATTTAATAAAAGAAAAAACTATGAAACTAAAATATTAGAGTGATGGGATTAATTAAGTTAACTTCAAAATTTCAAATAACTAAATCATCCCAATCTTATATTTTATTTATCTTAACCCCCCCACACACACAAGAAAAAAAAAAGACTACTAATTTTTCACTTTTCTTTAACTTGGTTCTATCCTCTTTATATAATTTTATTTTCTCTTTGTGTAAGTCCTATTTACTTTAACACCACTTTCTTAGACACATAACAAGTCAATTGCTTTATTTTGGAAACAGGACTGAGGAACAGCATTTTTGCTTGACTCTTGTTTCCTTCGCCTCGTATTCATCTAAGAAGATAATATTAATGATAAATAATATTGATCTAAAAGTTTTTTAGATGAGTCTTCCGAAATTATTTTAAAAAAAATTGCACAAAGCTTTAAAAAAATAAATAAATTAATATTTTCATAAGTTTTATGATTTTTTAATAGTATTTTAAATTAACCTTTTTGCGAAACAATGAATTTATATTTCGGATTTCATTGAATCATAAAGGTGTACAAATCATTTGCTTATTCAGTTTTTTGGAAATTTTTGGATTGATTTTTCAAGTTGATAAAATTATGTTCTTGTATTCAAAAACTTAAAAAAAAAAAATTTGATCTATTTATCTAAAAAATATATATTTTCAATCCGAAATATTTTAAAATATATTTTCAGATGATTAGTTATAAAAATTACTAAATGTATTATTATCTTTTCAAATAAATATTAAAAAATGTACGGAGGAGGTGCATGAAGAAAAATAACATTATTGGTTGTTAACTTCTTCTGGCCTGTTTACTTCAGAATGTTGATACAAAACTACAAATTGGACCTAATGACTGTGAGGCCTTGAGTTTTCTACGAGGCCCAACATCCAATTTGTATTCTCTCCCTCCCATTTATATTTTATTATTTTTTAAACTTAATCTTCAACTTTTTCAACAAAGATCCCTTTACGAGAATGCATTCAGCGTTGTGATTGTTGACAATGCTGTTACATGACAAAATCTTTTCAATAAAAAATGGAGTAATTACGATAATTTTTAAATTTAAACTGATCAACTAATTAATTCAAATAAACTTAGAAAATCAGCTTAAAAAATAATTTAATAAGATATTGACTTGATTTATAATACTAAATTAATATAGTACAATATTCACTGCATAAGCACGTATAAGTCAAAACTCAGAAAATAACGGAAAAACTGATTACAAAATAAAAAATTGATAATTTTTTATTTTTTTTTAAATAACGACAATCTTAACATTTACAAATTCCTAATATATATATATATATATATATATATATATATATATATATATATATCAAAGGTTAAAAACTTGTAAATTTATGTTTTATTTTAAAATATAATATATTTTTTGTTTACTTATTAATTATTAAAATAATTTTTTTATAATATAAACTTAATTGAACCATTGAATAAGTATTTTAATCTGTTCAATGACATGGAATATTGAAATTACTCTTTTAAAAATAATATAATTAATTACAACGCAAAGTTTGCTTATGATACTATAAAAAGCAGCACTATCCTTTCTAAAAATGGGTTATTATTAGTATTACAAATTAACTATTGTATGGTATTTAAATTAATTTTAACTTAAAACTGTATAATATATATATATATATATATATATATAATTTAATTATTTTTAAAAAGAGTAAATTATATATTACAATTAATTATAACTTTTGAATCCATCAATTTTTTATAATTTAAATTTGATTTTATTCAAAATTTATTTTATAAAGGGTGCTAGTCGCTAAATTTTAAATAGAAAAATGTTTAATTTACAATTCAAACATTCATCTACCCACTTATTCTATTAATATAATAACATTATTTAATATTTTTTTATTATATTTTAGACGTGAAATTGTCAAAAGATCATCCTCTTTTAAATATTATATTAATTAAAAAAGGAAAAAGATTTGTTTACATCTAACATTTTTTAAATATCCAACAAATAATTTTAAAATAATATATTTTTATTGATAAAAGAGAATAAACTAAAATCAATAAATAATAATATAAAAAATTTAAATATGATTATTACATGAAAATATTTGATAAAGAATTATACTTGACATCACATCTTGTAAAAACCTGCATCACTCTAAAATAATGATATTAACCCATTCAACTTATCCATCAAAATCATAAACTTATTTACGATCCATTTATAGACATTCTTTTAAGTAGAAATTTGCTTTTTTTAACGAAATGTTTTGTCCTAGACATTAACCTTAATCACAAATTTTACATCACATCTTATAAAACCCATAGAACTTGAAGTTTTAGATTTTCTTTTACCACACTAAAATTCAGTTATTGACCTAATTCAACTTAAACAATTAACACGTAGTACTTTTTTCAACCCCTTATATACTACACTGTTACTACTAACATCTTTTTTAAACAAAACTTTGCTTTTTCAAAAGAAAGCTGTGTCCAGAAATTGGTCTTCTTTGACAGATGATTCCTTTTACCTTTACATTTAATCTTGCAGTCTCAGCAACTGAAGGAGTAGCAGTAGCAAGTGAGAAGTAGTTGCATAGTTGAACACTTCAAGAAAGGAGTACACGTTTTTTCTTTTTCTTTTCTTCTGATTCTCACCTTCACCAATTTATGTTATCACTGCCATTTCTTTTTACTTCGAAGTCGTTGTTGTATAACCAATTACAGAGAATGATACTCACAAGAAGATTTCAAGGAAAGGACATGTTGCAGCAGGTACTGAGTCCCCTTCAGAGGTAGCTACTTTTTTCATAAATTGCCAATATTCCAAAGGGGTTACTTAGAAACCAAAGGTTAAATCACCAAGGAAAAGCGACTTCCAGTTTGTAATTAGATATTGGGTCGCTACACCTTCTCTCTCACCTTAAGTCCAACCACCCCAGCATACTTATTCCTCATCCTTATTTGGTTCAGCATAAACCATCTTTCATAAGTTCAACAATACACATATTGGGGATAAATTATTCCAGAATACCAACCACACTAATCAAGCAAAACCAAATTCAACACAACAAAAACAACAACTAGTTCCCTCTCATTAACTTTGTTTTCAATTGTAGACAGAACCTGAAAGCAAGGACATGGTCATTGTAAGGTCACTCTCAATAATATTTTCCCTTCACATTGCTCACACTCGCTCTTCTTGTAATTTAAATCAAACCTTCTCCCCCAATTCTCCCCCAGAGCTCAGAATCTACAGCTCTACCACACATTTTTTTCATGCAAAATTAACCAATCATATCTCTTTAACCCTCCAACATGAAGAACACTAACAGCAACACAAAATTCATCCTCCTCCATCCATATATCCAAAAACAAGGAACCTCAAACCGCCTATGGCTTCTAGCATTCATATCCTTCTTCACCCTGGCCTTCCTTGCAACCCTCATTTACACCAGAGACACAACCTCATCCACCATTACCACTGCCTCTTCCACCACTTTATCCACTTTCACCAACACCCCTTTACCTTCCTCCGTCATCAACACCCTCCTTCACTATGCATCAAAATCCAATGACACATACCACATGCTCCACTCAGACCTCAAAACCATCTCTGACGTGCTCCGAAAGTGCCCATCACCATGCAACTTCCTCATCTTTGGCCTCACCCCAGAGACCCTCCTCTGGAAAGCCCTCAACTACAACGGAAGAACTGTTTTCATCGATGAAAACCGGTACTACGCCGCATACTTCGAAGAAAAGCACCCCGAGATCGATGCCTATGACGTGCAATACACGACAAAAAGGAGCGAGATGAAGGAGCTAATTGCTTCAGCTAAAGAACAGGTGGGAAACGAGTGCAGGCCAGTGCAGAATCTTCTGTTTTCTGAATGCAAGTTAGGACTCAACGATCTTCCCAACCACGTTTATGAAGTGGATTGGGATGTGATATTGGTGGATGGTCCAAGAGGTGACTGGCCCGACGCTCCCGGCAGAATGTCTCCGATCTTCACCGCCGGCGTGCTTGCCCGGAGCAAGAAGGGTGGGAACCCGAAGACGCATGTTTTTGTGCATGACTTCTCAGGGAAAGTGGAAAAGGTTTGTGGGAACGAGTTTCTGTGCAAGGAAAATTTGGTGGAGACAACGCACTCTTTGGGACATTATGTGCTGGAAAAAATGGACGAGAGTAGCGTCAAGTATTGCAAGAATCATAACCACTCATCAGGGTCTGCTTCTTCGTCTTAGTTGGTATATCTTCAACGTTACAATAAGCTTTATGCAGAAGTATATCATAGCCAGCCATGGGTATTTATGATCGTTGTAGTTGCATTGTTTACTTCTTCGCTGGATCTTGTAAAAGATAATTCTTTCTTTCCCATTTTCTTTTTCTGGCACTTCCAAATTTCAGTGAGGATATGTTGATAAAGACAACTCATGTTTCAAGCAATACGTGTTTGGAGTGTTCATATCTTAACATTGTTTCAATCTCACAGGACGAATTGAAGGTAAATTTGAGGAATCATTTTGGATAATGTGACATGATCCTTGCTGAACAAATTCAAATTATTCGACTCCTTACATTTTTTTTTTTTCTCTGTTCCTCGTCCTATTAATAGAAAAATTACACCTCAATAACTTAACAAATAAGAAGAAAATTTACATTCCAACTAAAATCATTCATCTATTGGAAAGACAAGAGAGAGGTTAGAAAACAGAGGCATTCTAAAATGAAACAGGCATTCTTAAAAACGACAGTTGATGGTAATGATTTCTTGTTATCAACGGACCTTTCGTTGTTGTTTTCTTTTTTATACTTTGTTTTCATAATTTCTTTGGATCAAAAAAATGTAGTGGACCTCAGGTTGATTGTAGAACATTAAGCAGTTTTGTTTTGGATTTGTTCTGATCAGGGATGGTTTATGACTGTGGTAATTTCAGTGGATTATTTGCTTTATCTTTACATTTGGGGGGGGGTAAAGTTGCTGCTGCTCAAGAAGATTTCTGTGGATTTTTTTCCTCATAAATTTCACATTGATGATGGATTGAACGAGAAACTGTTTAGTGGTGACAGCTTAGGAGATATTTTCACAAGTAGTTCTAACATTATTTTGTTTGTTTTTTTATTTGCTCAGTGGTTCAATTTTGATAGTACTTGTATTTTTCTCCCAGATTCTTGACCCATGTTTCAAGCATAAACTTTTAGATGCTAGCAAATCTTGTTGCTCGCTGTTGAAGATGAATTTTGTTTTTTTCCTTGAGAAGCTTGTTCATTTGATAAAGAAGCATGTTACCACTGTCACAGCTCCTTAAACTGCTAGTGATGATAATATAATACCAGTTCAACTAGTTTCCTATTGCCTATCATAAAAACTCTAGTTCAATTTTATTTATTTTTTATTAAAGTCCAGTTATAAAAGGAGTTTTTTTTTTTTTATCAAAATATAAATTATAGTAGATACAAAATTATATATCTTCTCTTATTGATTTGTGATATATTTTTGTTGTTGTTGTTTAAATCTATAAAAAGTATGTTTTTATATTTGTGTGATTGAAATGTATCTGTTTTATTTCATTTTATTTATACATTTGTTATTTAAAATAGTTTATAATTTATTTATTCATATTTCTTTGAATGTGCCTTTTTTTCTAAATAGTTTAAAAGTTTTTTAGTTGAATTAATCAGTTATTTATTTACTTATAATTTGCATAATTTGTATTTTTCTTTTAAATTGTTTACTTTGAAAATTCTGCATTTTAATAACTTTTTAAACATTCTTCGTACATATAGACTAGAACAATAAAAGTGGTAGTAATTAAGGTTATCGTCAGATTGAAGCATGTTTCTATTTTTCAGTGTTATTGTTATGCCATTCTCATAAAAAAAAAAAATCTTTCAAAAGCTGAATCTTATATTTATTTATTTTCAATTCCTCAATTATCACGCATATGTTTAAATAGTATTTTGATAATTAGTATATTTATTTATTTTTAATTCCTCTATTATCACGCATATGTTTAAATAGTATTTTGATAATTAGTACGTTTGGATTGGAAGATGAATTTATAATAAAAAAATATGAATTTGTAGAGAAATAAAGATAAAATTAAAGTTATTTGAATTAAAAAAAAAGTAAATTTGTGAACGAAGTAATTGATTTAATAAATTAAAAAAATATTTTAATTGATAAAATTGTGAAATTATAATTTTATTTTTATATTTAAAAAATAAATTAAAATAAAAAATAATTAGTATATATTATTTAAAATAAAATATCACCGTCAACCAAAACCACTAAAAATAATCATCGTTCCAACAATACTACCTCATAACGCAACCCAAAGTAAAAATCACAACTAAAACACCTGTACAACACATAGATAATTATTATGGAAAGAAGATAAAAGCAGAACATATTGTTCTTAGTATTAATTATACAAGCTAATAATCAATTAAAAAAATGATTATCCCTTATTTCATAATTGATTTTTTAGCCTTAAATTCATCATACACCATGCACAGTATAAATTTATAAATTTGGAAGTCATAATTAAAAATCTAAGGCTAAAACTGTATTTTAATATTATGGAAGCTGACTTTCTCCTCTTTCTTCTCACTTGAACCGTAACACCTCGCCTTAATCCACAAATTCATCACCGCATTTCCATTGGTTGATATAAACCACAACCACTCACTCTTCTATAGTTTATTGCAACATATCAACCGAACAAACAGAAATTTAAAAAGTTATTATTAAATTTTTAATTTTTTTTTTTTGACAATTCAGATATATTGACAGTGTTTATAATTAATCCCATGTAATTTAATCATTTCTATAAAACATGATACCTAATATTCATAATTTCAAGAAACAATTGTCTTTTTTTATATTTAATGCAATTTTATCAAAAAAGTTAAAATTAAAATTACTGATTAAACTCAAATAAGCTTATCACAATTAATCCTGGTGTTACATAGTCAAAGTCCACCTATGACGTTTTATAGTCAATTTTATTTTTTATTCTTTTTTTAAATGTTGATCAAGTAATCGGGTTAGGACAAACAATGGGTCGAATCACTTAGTTTATTCTACAAATAAAAAATTCTGACACGCTAAATTAAAATGATATATCAAATTACTTATTTCATAATGTTAATTCAAATTGACAAAGTTAAATAAAGAATCTAAAATATATTGTATTTCAACCTCAACTTGATTTCAAATTTTACTATTAAATTTGAAAAAAACCACATAAAATAAATTTACAATAGTTATAAATACATTTTGATTTTTCAAGAACATTAAAAACGGAAAAAATCCATAACGAAAACTCTAAACATATTATTATAATAAAATAGACAAGTGTAGGAACAAGTGACCTTACTCCTAACCGAATTGGTGGGATAGATGAAATATGAGGTGTCATTTTCAAAATATTATAATGAATGTATGTTAGCTTGATTATAATGCTACAAATAAACTGAATATATGTGTTCCCCAATTTCAAATTCTTGGCAAACTCAAAATTTTCCGTTGGATAGGAAAAGGATAAACATATTTGAAGGTACCCAATTTTTGGAGTTGGAGTGCGAGAAAGTATAGAAAAGAATTGAAGAAGCCACATGCAAAAATGGTGAAACGAAATCGAGGAATAATGAAAAGAGGGCTTGGACTGGACCTGTGCGCTGAATAATAAAGAAAACGTTAAGGCAAAGGCAATGGAAAGCAAACAAATACACAAATTTAAAACGAGGTAGGACCCTTCAGTGTAAGAATTATCATCTGATCAATTCCACACCCACCCATGTTGACTTTGGCATAGGTTTTCCCATCAGAATCTCAAGACAAATGAGATCAGGCCTACTTTGACACCTACATGTTTGATTAAAGTTCCAAGCATTAATCCAAACAAGTAATAAGAGGGAGAAATCCTTCTTCTCCAAGTGTACTAACATTCCAACCAAACATTATCCTAGAAACCAAAGGGTTCAAACAAAAATTGCATTAAAAATTCTCTTTCTTCTCCCCCTTTACTCATCACTCACCTCACCTTCCCAGTTCATTCACTATAATTTGCCCTTCCAACTGGCAACTGCCAAGTGCCAACCACTCTTGCATTTAGTCAACCTTCTTTAACTTTAACAATTAACACCACATGTCCTTCCTCTTCTCTTCCCTTCTTTGACTCCGTCCCTTTCATCCAAACTCCCCCATTAAGGTCGAGAGAGACCATGAGCATCCAAGATCACCACCACATGTAAAGCAATCAAACAGAAAAGAGAGAAAAATAAAGGACAACAAAACCAACCCCACTTCCTCCTTTCTTCTTTTTTCTTTAGATTTGAATCAAATTAAATTAAACCCGTTACCAAATTCGCCATCTTTACCTTTTTTTAAAAGAAAAAAAATACATAGTCCTCATGGCTGGATTCAGTGTCGGTCGGTCCAAGTTTTTAAAGAGAAAAAAAAAAAGGAATACAATTTTGTATAGAACATGTGAACATGGAACACCCATCAATTAATTAATCTCCTTCGAGAGTAAAATTTTCAAGTGTACAAGCCATGAATGACATGATCAGAATATACTCTGTGATGGGAAAACGGTGATTAATTAGCTAAGAAGATTCTAGGATAAGATTAGTAGTAGTTTCGACGGCAGAGAGTGTGTGATTGTGTTCACCTTCATAAGTGACTACCAACATAGAAGGGTCATCCAAAGCCCTCTCTACATGCTTGCGCGCTGGACAACCTCTAACACTACTGCACTTGTAATAACCCCTGCAATTAATCATTCAAACAAAAATAAAACTCAGTTCACCACTAATCACTTCACGTATTCAAAATTAACTCTGCAACATATTACGGGGAAGGATACAAGACCAAGCAAAGATAAGATCTTTCTAAATTTAGCCCTCACGGAAAGAGAAAAAATGGAAACAAATGGGGTGGATTCAATTCAGTAAAATATGGGTACATTTTGAAATTTGAAATTGAAGGGTGAAGGAGCAAATTAAACTAGCAATTGAAGTGGGGGATAGTTTAAATCAGAACACGATGTAATGTTGTTATATGTACCTTGGATGAGGAGATCCTTTAATGGGTTTCTGTCCGTATTTTCTCCAAGAATAATCATCTGGTGGAATATCAGCCATCTTCAAGCTTATTGCCGGTACCCTCACCACCCTCTTCAACCTCATTTTTCTGCTGCGCCACACCAATCCAAAACAGAATGCATCAGAACCAGACATCACAGAAACAGTTTCCTTTTTCAAACAATTATTAAGGATAAAAATAAAAAGATTGACATATACTTACCTCTTCTTTGAGCAATGACATCTGCTAGAGGAACTGCCACACTTGGCAGAACCCAAGTTTTCAGAGCTACACTTCCTCTTCAACGAAGACGACGAAAGCGGAGGCTTTCCCGCGGAGGAGACCTGAGAGAGATTCGTGATCTGAAAAGGTGCCGCGGCCGGCGAGGACGACGTGGGCTGCTTAGTGTCGGTGTCACCGGTGAGGGAGGAGACGAAGGAATTAGAATAGGAGAAATTGATGGTCTTGGAAGAGTCCTTTGTCTCAATCACTCCATTTTTGGGGGTGAAAGGGTGTTGTTCGGCGGGTGGCGGGATCTGCTGCAGCGGCGTTGCACGGTAGAATCTGGGTTCGGAAGGAGGCGGGGGAGGCACAGGGGCTCTTCTGAAACGCGCGTGGCCAGTTCTGGTTCGGCCCAGAAGCGAAATCACCTTCTTGAACTTGGAAACTGCCACGTCAGCGACAGCTCTGTAATCGGATTCAATTTCCATGGACGACTTTGAATTGGATTTCTGTGACTGTTCTTGTTGATGTTGTTGTTGTTGTTGCAGTTGAGCGTGTGACAGCAACCTAATGAGCTTCTCAACGCTCTCTAGCCCCGACGCAGCTTCACGAACCGCATTCTCTTCGGCGAAATTGTCGTTCCTATACCCCATGATGAGCTCCACAGGCATACTTGCATCAAAGAGAGAGAAGGTGTAGAAGGAGGTGTTGTTAAAAGGGCAATAGAAAATAAAAGAGAGTCATAGGGTACCCTGGTCAAATGATGCCAAAAAAAAAAAAAAAAACGATAGTGGCTTGTTTGGTCCACTTGGTGACTGTACTGTCACGCTAGCTAGCTAACCCTACTCGTCTCGTTCCTGTTTCCGTCAAAATTTAGGTGACATTGCTCGTATACAATGTATGTGTGTACGTAAGATGTAACGCTGAAACAGGGTATTTTGGTCTCTGCGGACGGAGAAAAGAAAAAGGAAAACACTTTATTTTCTTTTTCCAATGAGAAAAAGCATCTGAAGGAAGAGAGCAGTAGTGGGGGAGATATTGACTTTTTCTGAATCGTGGGTCCCACGGGAGGGTTATTATTGATCTCAGCGTCGTTGGGGTTTAAAATAAGGTCAAAGGCATGGTTTTAGCCGTTTGATCTGTGGGAAAAAGCTTTGAGGATCCGTTGGTTGCCAGCTTATGTTGTAGTTGACTTGGATTGACACCTTCCTTACCGTGGATTCTTAGTGCTTTTTTTTGTCCTCTTTATAGTTTTTTTAAACATTTTTTCCCTCATTTTGTCCCCCTCCCCTTTCTCTCCACCTCTCTCATTCGTCAATCTTCTACGTTTTTTTATTCCATTTATTCTCAATGTCTTTTTCTTCGCCAGTGCTCTTTGTCGTTCTTTCAATAAGTTTTCAATAACACATCAATTTCTTTTTTTATAAATTTAAATTCATTTACTTTCAAAAACTGAGAAACGATTTAATATAAATTTTACCACTTAAAACATTATTTATATACTGGTTTAATATAAATTAATGCATCTATAGTATTGACTAATCTAATTTCTACAAAATAATTAATAATATATATATATATATATTAATTGCTTATCAATTCACTATTTAGACCATAAAATCATTTGTTATGTTTAGAAATAATAAATACAAGTCTTCCTTGCAAATTTAACATGTCTTAGTTTATCAATTCGATGTATTAACTAAATATTAATTAAGAAATTTAACTAGCTTATATAAAAATAACATTGTGTGGACTCGAAATATTGAAATAAATAATGCTGGAAAAAAAATAACACTATATGCATTCAGGATTTTTTTATAATATTAATTATTATTTCTGATCACGACAAATATAATTGATATCAATATTACATTTATAAAATAATTTATCTATATACTGATTGAAAAATCATTTATACTAGCTTAGTTTTATTAATCGTGTACTTAAAATTATCCTTCGTTTAAAAGAAGTTATTAAAATAAAATATCGAATGAATAAATATATTTTAGAAATAGTACAACTTAAACATGATAAAATCAGTTCATTTTTTTTATAATGTTTGATATTTTTAATATTTGAATTTGGAAATAATATTAAATATTATTATTTTATTAAAGTCCGGTAATGATACTAATTTTTAATACATTCTAACATCTCAATTTTAAAAAAAAAGTGTTAACATTAATTATATAATTAATGTATTGATTACCATTAATAAACACTTATAATTAATAATTCTGTTGTTACCTATTCCAATATCACCAAAATATTTGTTTTTAACTTGAAAAATCATCCTATATTATAATTGATTTCTCAAAAAAAAAAGTGTATATATAATATTTAATAAATATAGTAATTTTATTATTTTTAATTACAATATTGATATGTAATTATTTTTGTCAAAATAATTACAAAGTTACTAGTATGTACCATTATCAAATTAACATATGAATACGTTAGTTTCAAATTGATTACAAAATAACGTATTAATTATAAAGATTAAATTAACATATTCAACGAGTTATATAATAAACTTTTTTAAAGACGCTAATTTTAATATATAAATCAATATAAAAATACTACAAATTTATTTAATATAATAAAAATGTATGTTTTGACTTTATTTTTTTATGAGATGAAATCAGACCGCATATTAATAATATATTTGTATTATTATTATTATTATTATTATTATTATTAGAATATTAAAAAATAAGTTTCATAAACATTGTTTCCTTTAAAAGTAATATATAAAAATAGGAAAACAAAATTAAATATAAAAACTACATTTTATAAATTATTTTGTACAGAATTTCATATCAATAAAAATATTTACTAAATATTATTATGCCAATATTTTAATATATTTTGAAATTTATACATTTCATTAATTTTGATTTATATAAATGAGGTATTACGTATTTTTAATATACCTATATATGATTTATATGAAAATGAATTTGTATTTAATACAATTGTAAAAATAAAATAGAAGTTATAATTAGACTATATTTGACGGTGTAAAAATTTGTAAGAGTTTTTTTGTTCCATGAATGATGATTAAATAAATACGTATAATTACTTTCAATAAGTAACAATTACAGTAGAAAACCTAAGACTTTAAAAAGAAAACAAACAAAACCTAAGATTTTTTTCAATTAAATTTAAATGTTATTATTTATAACACACTATATCATTTAAAGAAACAATATAGCTAAAGAAAAGTCTATAGATTTAGTTGCACCGTCTTATAAAAGCTAACGATCCTCTTTCACTAATTTTGCTATCATTATTTTCTTCAACATTTATTATCCTCTAATATGACACGAGTTATTATTATTTATAAATTAATAAATTAAAGTCCATTTTATTTGACATATTTTCATGCACCTTCTAAATAAATTGATTACATCCAGTTCAAAAAGACGATGAATTGGGTGATACATAAATCATAGTTCACTTTTTAATAAAATAATAATAATAATAAAAATATTATTCATTTAAAAAAGAAACTATGAAAAGAAAATTTACTAAAAAAATAGGAAAATTTAATTATTTTTATAATGAAAGTTTAGGTTTTTAATATATAATTTAAAAATTAATAATTTAGAGTAAATTATATAAACTATTAAGACAACCTTACTTTTAATACTTATAGTAACTTTTTTCTTAAGCAGTGATATAATATTTTAAAATATTAAAAACATTATATATATATATATATATTAATAGTCAAGCAATTAAAAAATGTTAGTGTAATTTTGTAAAAAAATTAAAATAAATAATATAATTTACTCTATAATTGGTTTCTCTCATCTCATATACAACATTATACGTTAAAAGAATATGAACGATGCACACGAGGTAGTTGACTAAAATGGTCGTACGTTTTTTTTTTTTTTAAATAGTTGAATCATGGTACGTCTTGTAGTCACTCTGATGTTACAATAGATTTTGAAGCCTTGTATCTCTATCCGTGATTAATGGTTGTCGTTATTGAAAAATAAACAGCAACAGGAAACAAAAGAAAGAAAGAAAATATAATTTCAAAATTTTCAAGATCATCGTGAAAAACATCACATGTGCCTCTGGTGAAATAAGAGTCTGCCATGGTCAACAGACGAAAATTTTGACATTTTTATCACTGGCGCGCGAAAATAATATGACATTCACATTTTTAATTAATTAATAAAATAAAGTTTAAGGAAAATTATAATTGAATATGCTGGTATGGTAGAATGATCATGACCATAACTTTAGGCCTACGTGGCTTAATTGAAACTTTCCAAATTGAGTGCAATAAAATAAAGTATAAAATAAAAGTAATATATAAATTTATAAAAAGAAATACACATTTAGTAATTATGAGGATGCAGACATTGGATGGCTGCATGAACAGACAAAATTCAACATCATAGTTGATTGACCCACTTTTGTATGAAGAAGTAGTGTCAAAGTAATGGGATGAGAAAGAACATCTGAAAGAGAAAAGTGATAAATAAGTATGAAGAATTATTGAATTGATGAAGGTGGCATGGTGACCAGATGAAGGAGCCACTTATCCTCTCTATTTATTAATGCCAAAACTGACCCAACAAACAAAAACTTTGCAATGGTTCTTACTGAAACATGCCTCAGGTTTGTTTAGATAGTTGAATATCAAAGTCAGTGAATTAGAGATGGTAATGAGTTATAATAAAACAGATTTTTTAAACATTTTCGTATGTGAAGTCATTTTCATGTAGCACCTTTAAAAAATATATATATAACAAATAAATAAAATATACACCTACTTTTTCTTTTCCTACTATTACATTATTACATGGGAAGATGATAAAAAAAATTTGAACATATAAAATTAAATTCTTAAAAATTGTGAATATATAACTTAATTTTATAATACCTAATTTAATTCTATAAAACACTTATTAATATTATCATATTTCTAATTAATATTTATCACACATTTATCAACATAAACATATCTTAAAATATAATAAATATTATCTAAAACATAATATTATATCAAATTTTTGAAATGGAAACAATAAATAATAGATCTTATATATATATATATATATATATATATATATATATATATTTATTTATTTATTAATATAACTTGCAAAAGAATAATATATGGTTAATTATAAAAATAGTTAAAATTAAAAACTAGTTAATTAATAAAATTATTTTCTAACATGATCCAAATATAATAAAAACTAATAATTTGGCTAAGTGGTTACCATCTGCGTGCTCATCCTTTGGTACTGAGAGCGAGGACGCGTGCTCGATTCCTGTCGATGACGGAATTGGGACAGCGTGTGGTAAGTCCCCTCGAGATTCCCAAAGAGCAGGGGGAATCAGAGTCGCGGAATCGTGGTGGGACCGAGACGTTTGGAAGACTTAGTAGATATACAACAAAATATTGAGATAGGATCAAATACAAGGATAGATTCCTTGAATCCTAGACAGTTATACAATATCGGATGGTTAAGCTCATAAAGGACTAGCCTAAGAATAGAAGATTTTCATCTTCCAGACAACACTTATGAGATTTCTCTGATATCTCAACAAATTGGTAGACAACTACTAGGCCAACAAGGAAGATATGTCCATATGGGATTGATTACCATTGGAGTTAGATCCTTGGCTAGAGGTAGATTTAAATCAACATTTTTCATTGATATACCTAGCACCAAACTTTACAATTACACTTCCATATTTTGTTAACCACATAAGTCTAGAAGTACAAACAGTAGGATTTGGACCCAATTGGGTGGGCGAAAATCTACATTTAGATATCACATTCATTGGAAGAATTAGTAACCATATTTCTTCAATGTATAGGATTGATACAAGACCATTAGAGGAAACTATCAGCTCTCATGGTACACAATTTTTGCCAGCTCAAGCCTTCACAAGGAGGAATGAAGGACACTTGTGGCAAACACACTTACCCCGGGAAGAAGATACTCCCGTTACTGCCCCTTCATCTGCTATTTTGCATAACAGATCCAGAGGACTTAGTCTAAGTTTCACAGACTATAGAAATATTTCACGATTAGACATAGAACAAGATAAGTCAGTGGAAAATAGGCATAACACTTCTGCTATTGTTGACAATGAAAACATTTCTATGATGAATATTATAGAATGTGAAGAAGATGAAGATGATGACATGACTGATGAGGAATGGAATCATCATCAGGCTATCATAGCCATGTTTAGACAAGGAACTTCAAATTCTTTGTCTCATACAAATGAAAATGTCCAAATTAATGAAGAAGATGATGTCATTAATAAGATGGACGATATTATAAATGCATTCTTAGATGAATATTTTTCAGATAAAGAAAATGATACATTAGATAATGTATCTAAAGTCTCAGAACCCTTACCCATATTAGGGTTAGAAGACACAAATGATAAAGATACACTGGATAATGTATCTTTAATCGAATAACCATTGTCTAAGTTAGACAACACAAATAATGATACATTAGATAATGTATCCATAATTTCAGAACCCTCATCAACATTAGGGTTAGTAAATACAAATGAGGGATCAAATAGTTATCAACCTCACAGCTATCAGTTACTACCTGATGGTATACACAGTTACTCTATCGGTTTTCCACCTAGAGTATCACCACAGAACGTTGTCTTTAGTGACAACCAATACACAACATTAGGCAAAAGGCTTCCGATAGAGCCAAATTTTCAAATGCCTAATCTTCTTCTAAACATAAGAGGAATAGATCCTCAACTATTGCCGACATACATTGAGCGATGAACTTGCGAGTATGTCCGTGATTATGGCATACATCATGAGAAAGATGTTCACTCTTCTCAAGAAATGATTGCTAAAGCTGAAACCTATTTAGGTGATATAGCTAGAGCTTGTCGGGAATCTTTTAAGAAAAATTACCCAGTAGACTTAAATATGTTTGTGATCGAACCAGGTCCTAACATATACAATTTTTGTTCTTTGTTACAAAAATTGCTTACTTCTCGATCTGTTAATGATGGGAACACACTTCGGACAACAAATTTATCCGGGTCATTTAGAAAGACTTTCCATAACATACTTTGGAAAGATAAAAGAATTTTTACAAGATTATCTCATGTACGCATCCATAGCTGGATGTTTCCATGATTTAAGCATTGGAGAAAAGATGTTTCTCAAACTACCAGGAAAACTTGACCAAAAGATCCGAGAATCCTGGAAAAATGAAGAGGTTACTCCCATGTTGAACAACCTCTCTATACGTATACAACACATCATGAAAGTGATGGAAGATACGTGTACACATATTGCTATACAAAAGCAATTGAAAAATTCCGATCTTGGAATTTGCAAACAAATTTATACTCCTCGATAGTATAATCAAAACAAGCCTTACGAAGGCCTATACCTAGAAGTAAACCTAGGTATAATAAAAACTACAATCGAATTCTTATTCGAAAGACAAAAACCCACGACTTCTAGAAATACTTAGACGATTAAGTCTTCAAATTCTAGAAAACCAACTCTAAATCCTGATAGACACGTCAGAAAATTTAGAGAAAATAAAACATACAAGCAAACTTTGAAGTGTTTCGCTTGTAATCAACCAGGACACTTCTCTAGAGATTGTCCTAACATTACAAACCTTTACACTAAAGAGGCAGAATTGATAAAATCCTGCCACATGAACCCTCTTCCAATAGATGAAGATGTTTCTACTCGACTACGAAATACTATCGGTGATTAGTATTACGAGTATAATGATGAAATCAATTTAGACAAAAGCTATAAAGATTATGGCCTAATAAATGATTTCACAAATAATGAATTCATTCACCTTTATCTAAATGAAAATGATTTCCAACTGGATAATAAATATAATGAATTAGGAAATATATTAGATGATTTTGGATATTGTCTAATGAATACTACAGTCTCTTCCTTTAAGGAAACTACCAAAAGGGTATTGCAGAGTTCCTTCAGTTATACAGGTACTAATATGGCAAACCTAATCAACAAAGGCAAGTTACCAGCCTCAACAACTGAAGAGTTTGATACTCTAAAGTTTGGAACACAACATCTTCTGGTTTTACCAGAAGGTCACCCTCAACAATTAAAATGTCTGAGGAACTGTCCCGTTTCAAGGGAACAAAAGGTACTACTTGATGCTTTTCATCGAGCTTGTAGTACAACAACAAAGTTTAATGTTATTAATGCATTAAATTATTACTTTGCAAAAATGTTGCCCGCTATTAAAAAACCCAAGAAAAAGGCCTACTGCCTTTTTACTAGAGACAAGCGTGGCGTCTACCTATCATATCCCTCTCTGTTGAAGGCGATAGGTAATGACAAACACAACAAATTTCAAGGATTTGATAACCTTGAAGAAGCAGTACAAGCGATGGTCAGCTATGTTGGAGGTGACAACAACTTGTTGGACCATCCCGAAGTTGGTAATTTCATTTTTGAAAAACCAACAAAACAAAAGAATTTTTCAATTTATGATTCCATTAAACTTAGACAACGCTTGGCTTTTGCCAATAAAATGGAACAAAAATTGAAAAACTCCTTTTCTTTTCAGAAAAATGATTTTCAAAAACATATTTCCTGTTAGGAAATAGAAAATAAAAATTTAAAAACTGAAATCTTAGAACTCTGCAAAAAGATGGACTATGATTTCGAAACCATTGATTATGGAACTTTTACAAATAAAATGGCCTATGTTGGGTCATTCAAAAGAAAATTTTTGGGACAACTTCCCGGCCCAATCCAAGAAAAAATCTACGAACAGGTTTTTGTTGCCTTGTTAGTAGAACTTGGAGCACTACAAAACTGGTTATTCCAATTACGAGTAGATTCTACACTCCGCCAATACTTGAGGATAGTCCAATATCAAGATGATTTGGCACCCTCATCTTCCGATGAGGACAACATCGGAATAAACCCTTATTTGGTGAAATGCGATCCTGCTTGGATCAGTAAACAATTAACTAAAGATTTATTCTTTTCAGGATTCATGAAAAGGATGATTATTTTTAGAAACTCGATGATAGAACCATTTTTTGGTACCAAGATAAATTACTGGATAAATGCGTTCTTTCGAAACATATACAGTGAGGAATATTTCATTTAAAATATTCTCAACACACCCCTACAGCATAAAAGGGGAATATTATCCAGCTAAACATCACTTGTTTCTGGATACTGAGTCATTCACTGATATCTGTTTCAGTGATAATCTCCAAAAGATTGATCATAATAATCCTCCTTTCACTATAGCAAGGTATGATCAATTCTAAGATAAAGATATCCATAAAGAGCTGTTAGCCGAAACCACCACCATCAGTCTTTGGGTAAAATTTGGCAAAGCTTCTTATGTACGGCGGAACTGTACAAATCCCGCCTCCCCACAACCAATGAGTCTTTCTGATAAAGACGACTTTACCCTTGAAGATTTCGAGGAACTCCTAATGGCGTAATCTCTTACGTCATTAGCCATTCAAAGACTAATTTGTCCTTGAAGATTTTGAGGAGCTTCTTATGACGTAAGTCCTTACGTCATAAACGGCTGTATCAAAAGACAACAAAGGTTAATGGCAGATAATGATATCTTGTTACCTTGTCACGATTCCTCTTCCGTTACATGTTGTTAGGCCCATTAAACCTTGCATGTTAATAACGGTAAGATTGAATCAGTCTTTTGATAAAATGTAAAAAAAAAAAATTTAATTGATGTCACTATTTTTGTCTTTTAGTGATGTTACTATTCTTGTTCTTTAGTGAGGAAAATTTCCTTCGTAGAACCTCACTTGTATATTACTTCTCCATTAAGTTTATAAGACCCATAAGTCATAAAGTGGGTCCCACATGTAAATTACTATTCATTAGTTTAATATTTTTCATTTTCTATATAATGCTTCATAAGTCCCTTATGCTGGGCAAGAAGCATTCTAAGAGACATTCCCCATACTCTCTCCTCTCCTCCTTCTCTCTCCTCTCCTCCTTCTCTCTACTTCTTATGTAAATCTCTATTATCAATAAGAGAAGTTATTCAGCATCTCCCCTCTCCTTCTCCTTCTCCTCCCCCCAACTAAGTTTTCTCTGCTCCCTCTTATGGAGTAGTTTTCTTATAAGGGCGTCCTCGGATGCCTTAAGCTTTATTTATTAAAAGATGCGATAATCATTTAAAGGCTTAAATAATTTTTGTACAGCTTTATTTTGTGTTCATATAAGCTTATAAGGAGATGTCTAACTGGCTATGCCAGATTCAGTCATCTCATAATCTTATCATGGACTTGTGTGTTTATTTTTCCTGTCTTTACTTTTCTGCATTTAATTTCGTTCATGCTTAAGCTTATGAGGAGATGTCTAACTGGCTATGCCAGATTCAGTCATCTCATAATCTTATGGTGAACACTTTTCTTGCTATAACCGACTTATCTCGGACAATCTTCATTTTAGCTAGCCCGGTTTCGGATTCTCTGTGAGCTAAGTAGACACGTTGACCGACAGAAGAGATAAATAGTTATAACATGTTTTAATTTATTTGTTTTCTTGTCACTTTACTTTCCTCCTTCCCATTCCCCTCTTCGGGTTCAGGGCAGTTTATTCTGGGTTTATTCCCGGTTTTCTCTGTTCTGTCTCCCCTTGGTATCTGAGCAGTGTTTTTCCCATATTGGGTTTTCGTGCTTTCTCTGTACCTTTTATTTTGGGGTATCATAGCAGTTCTCTGGTGGTTCCAACCCCAGTTCTCTGCCTTGAGTTCCACCCCCCCTCTCTCTGTTCTGTCTCCCCTTGGTATCTGAGCAGTATTTTTCTCATACTGGGTTTTCCTGCTTTCTCTGTACCTTTTATTTTGGGGTATCATAATAGTTCGTTTTTTTTTATAAAGTGATAAAAAGAAAAACACACATACAAGAAAGAGAATTTAAAAAAAAAATGAAAATATTTTTCTTTGCAAAGACTGCCACAATATGAAAAGTATTCCTCAACCCACAAAGGTACTAAATATTTTTGCAAGGACCTAAAGGCCCTTTCCCTTTGTGTGTAGAATCCATCATTGGATTTCTTGTTCCTGAAAAAGGAGATGTATATTTACCCAAATTTGGAATGAAATTTCGGGCACATAAGTATCAAAGTGAGAACCCTTACTATGAGCTATAGCTTTTGGCTAAGTGGTTGCCGCTGCGTGCTCATCCTTTGGTATCAGAGCGAGGACGCATGCTTGATTCCTGCCGAGGATAGAATTGGGGCAGCGTGTGGTAAGTCCCCTCGAGATTCCCAAAGAGCGGGGGAATCAGAGTCGCAAAATCGTGATGGGACCGAGGGTATAAGTATCAAAGTGGGAACCCTTCCTATGAGTTATAGTTTTTGGCTAAGTGGCTACCGCTGCATGTTCATCCTTAGGTATCAGAGCGAGGACGCGTGCTCGATTCCTACCGAGGACAGAATTGGGGCAGCGTGTGGTAAGTCCCCTCGAGATTCCCGAAGAACGGGGGAATCAGGTCAGCTATGTTGGAGGTGACAACAACTTGTTGGACCATCCCGAAGTTGGTAATTTCATTTTTGAAAAACCAACAAAACAAAAGAATTTTTCAATTTATGATTCCATTAATTTTTTTTTTTTTTACATTTTATCAAAAGACTAGGTGATGTTTAGCTGGATAATATTCCCCTTTTATGTTGTAGGGGTGTGTTGAGAATATTTCAATGAAATATTCCTCACTGTATATGTTTAGGCTGGTAACTTGCCTTTGTTGATTGGGTTTGTCATATTAGTACCTGTATAACTGAAGGAACTAGTTTTCGGATACATTATCTAATGTATCACTTTTTATGTTGTCTATCCAAGACAAAGGTTCTAATACCAAGAGAGAGGGGGGGGTGAAACTCAAGACAGAGAACTGGGGTTGGAACCACCAGAGAACTGCTATGATACCCCAAAATAAAAGGTACAGAGAAAGCAGGAAAACCCAGTATGGGAAAAACACTGCTCAGATACCAAGGGAAGACAGAACAGAGAAAATCGGGAATGAACCCAGAATAAACTGCCCTGAACCAGAAGAGGGGAATGGAAAGGAGGAAAGTAAAGTGACAAGAAAACAAATAAATTAAAACATGTTATAACTCTTTATCTCTTCTGTCGGTCAACGTGACTACTTAACTCATAGAGAATCCGAAATTGGGCTAGCTAAAATGAAGACTGTCCGAGATAAAGTCGGTTATAGCAAGAAAAGTGTTCACCATAAGATTATGAGATGACTGAATCTGGCATAGCCGGTTAGAGATCTCCTCATAAGCTTACGCATGAACGAAATTAAATGCAGAAAAGTAAAGACGGGAAAAATAAACACACAAGTCCATGATAAGATTATGAGATGACTGAATCTGGTATAGCCGGTTAGACATCTCCTCATAAGCTTATATGAACACAATATAAAGTTGTACAAAAATTATTTAAGCCTTTAAATGATTATCACATCTTTTAATAAATAAAGCTTAAGGCATCCGAGGACGCCCTTATAAGAAAACTACTCCATAAGAAGGAGCAGAGAAAACTTACTTGGGGGGAGGAGAAGGAGAAGGAGAGGGGAGATGTTGAATAACTTCTCTTATTGATAATAGAAATTTACATAAGAAGTAGAGAGAAGGAGGAGAGGAGAGAGTATGGGGAATGCCTCTTAGAATGCTTCTTGCCCAGCATAAGGGACTTATGAAGCATTATATAGATAAATAAAAATATTAAACTAATGAATAGTAATTTATATGCGGGACCTACTTTATAACTTATGGGTCTCAAAACTTAGCAAAGAAGTAAAAGAAAACCTACGGAGGAAATTTCCTCACTAAAAACAAAAATAGTAACATCACTAAAAGACAAAAATAGTGACATTAATACAGTTTTTTTTTTTACATTTATCAAAAGACTGATTCAATCTTACCGTCATTAACATGCAAGGCTTAATGGGCCTAACAACATGTAACAGAAGAGGAATCGTGACAAGGTAGCAAGATATCATTATCTGTCATTAACCTTTGTCGTCTTTTGATACAACCGTTATGACGTAAGAGCTTATGTCATGAGAAGCTCCTCGAAATCTTCAAGGGCAAACTAGTCTTTGTAGGGCTAATGACGTGAGAGATTACGCCATTAGGAGTTCCTCGAAATCTTCAAGGATAAAGTCATCTTTTTCTGAAAGACCTATTTGGTGAGGCGGGAATTGTATAGTTCCGCCATTTGAAATTTTAAGAATGTCTTCTGGAAACTGACACAGAAGACATGTCTTCAAGTCCTTCTTCAACCATCTGGTCAATGAATTTTACTTCCTCATCATCAGAGGGAAATGAAGTTCCTGGGGTTCCTTGTCCATGGACTCCATTTTCTTCATAAATTTCTTTGAGAATCCTTTCTCTTTTGAAGTGTTCTACCAGAATGGGACTGACTTCAATTGGGAAAGGATGAAACTTGTTTCCCATAAGCTGTTTCCAATAGAGCTTGGTATCAGCAGTTTCTTTGAGAAGAATAAAATTTGAAATATCCTTTTTAGAGAAATTCCAGTTAGATCCTTCTACATAAGCTTTCCAAAGCTGATATTGGTAAAGCTTATCTTTGTTTAGAGTAAGTCCCTGAAAAGGATCTTGCTCTATTGAGGTACGCATCTCAGGATTTACCTCTGTGTACAACTTAACAACATGTTTTGTCATGCTGTCAAGGGAATTAGGACTTCTTGGGGAAGAAGTAATTTTGAAGAGCACACTCATCATATGCTCGGCTTGTATCTTATTTACCACAAAGTTTATTTCTGGGGTTAATGAATGAAATCTTTCTGTAGGAGGGATGGTAATATCTCGGAGACATCTGGCTTCTAACAGAAGTTGAGGGCTTATCAGAAGCTCTCGGTATAGTTGGTTTTTGAAGGTAGACAAATCAATTTGTGCCCTTCAGATGACAAACTTTAACTGGCATGTACAATTTGTGGATACTGTTTTACAGTATTCTGAGGATCCTAAACAAGGGTTCCTAGTGTTAAAGTAGGTCTGTATTTTGACAGTAAGCCCATTGGGATTTTGGGCTCCAGAGTGAACTTCAAACAGAAATTCTTGTATTACACCAAACTTGGCTAAAAAGATGTTTGGGTTAACCTGGGTAGGAAGGCAACAAGCTCCTGCATAGGTTTGTGTTTGGGCCTTTGGTTCAAGCAAAAGGGCCATTTTTATTTTTTCTTCATTTATGGTTTCCAATTTCAAAGCCATCTGGGCTTCTTCCTTGGAATAAAAACCTTTGTAATTAGACCAAAACTGGTCTTGTTTGGCCTCAGAGAGGTCTTTGTAGGAAGTATAAACTCCCTTGTTTGGCCCCGTAACTAGGGCATAATGTGTAAAACCCTTACCAGAAGGAGAAGTTGCGGAAGTCAACCTAACTTCCTTGTTATCTGCATTGCAGAAACTGTATAATGCGCTAATAATGCTTTGCTTCATTTTAGCGACTTATTGCTCATTCTGAGCTGTGTATTTTGTATATTCCAAATGTTGTCAATTAAAACATTTAATTTGACATTTGTAGATTCCCTACCAGGAAACTGGTAGGAATTTGTAAGTATGGGTAACTCTTGTTTCCCATACTTCATGTATTTTTCCACCATAAATGGGGATTTTGTGGGTTTCGGACCTAAAGGCCCTTTCCCTTTGTGTGTAGAATCCATCATTGGATTTCTTGTTCCTGAAAAAGAAACATTAGTAAACAAGTTATATAAACTTGTAGAGGCCATCAATGGTCTTTTGTTCCTGAAAAACAATCAGAAAATAGGTTATATTAAGCAACAAAATGTTTTATTTTCTCTAGTCCTTGTTCTAGAGTTTTTATGTGAGCCTTGCAAAAGACAACCTCATAAGCAAAATTACGAGGGTTTAGTTCATCTTTAATTAGATGTATTTTGGCTAATCTTCTTTTTAGCCCTTTTATGTGTTTTGTGATCATTATGACAGGATGATGACCAGTCTCACCAAATCTTAATGGTCTGTGTAAAAACCCAAATCCCGGGGGAATCTCAGGGTCATTTTGTACTACCAAGTCATTATCCATAGTCTTGGTCTTTGGAGGACTTGTCAGAGTCTTTTGTAGTGACGTACCTGGAAAGGATGTCAGCGAATATATTATCAGAACCTTTAATATGTTCAAAGTTTATGATTTTTCCAGAATTCATATAATCCTTGAATAAAAGTCATCTTCTATGAGGCTTTTTATCTTTATGAATCTGGTTTTTACCATAAGAAATAATTGCTTCACAATCGGTTCTAATGGTTATTTCTAACTTATCTATCAGAAATAGTTTAAAAGCATCTAATGCATGTATGATAGTATTGACTTCATAGTCAGTGCTAGTTTGGTACGCCTGGGGTTTAGCAGTGTATTTGCCAGAGGCATACCTACAAATTTGTTCTTCTATCTTAGAAGAATATTTGTTTTTCTTGCGCTTTAGGATGGCTCCCCATCCTAATTCGCTTCCATCACACTCAATTATCAAATAATCAGAGTCTAATGGTAATTGTAAAATTGGTAATTGGTTTACCATTTGTTTTATATTCTGAACCAATCTTATGTCTTCAGAATTAAATTTTCTTTTTCCTTTAATAGAAGTCTTGTTGTATAAAAGAGATGTATATTTACCCAAATTTGGAATGAAATTTTGGGCGTAATTTAAGAGTCCTAAAAAGGATCTTAATGTTTTAATATCCTCCATTTTATCAGGAAAATCTTGGATTTTTTTAGAAATATGGGGTTGGAGTTTTATGGTTCCGTTCCCTATTTCTGTTCCTAGGAATTGTATAAATCTTTTACAGATTTTCATTTTGTTTTTAGACACTATTAACCCATAGTGTTCTAATTTATATAATACTTGTTTTAAATGAAGAAAATGTTCTTCTTTAGTTTTAGAAAAAACAAGTATATCGTCTATATAGACGCAAGTAAAGGATTTAAAGTCCTTAAAAATGTTGTCCATTTTTCTTTGAAAAATGGCGGGTGCATTTTTAAGACCGAAAGGCATAACATGCCATTCGTATAATCCTTCTAAACAGGAAAAAGCTGTCTATTTTATAGAGTCAGGATCCATTTTAACCTGATGGAACCCGCTCTTTAAATCAAATTTTGAAAACCATCTTGCATTTTGTATGCAGTTTATCAAAATATCTTTAGATGGAATAGTATATCCATCTTCGACTGTGTTATCATTAAGTCTTTTATAATTGTAAACCATCCTTGATTTACCTCTTTTTTGTTCTGAAGCTTTGTTAACAATGAAAACAGGACTCTTGTGAGGACTTTCACTAGGAGTTATTACTTTCAGCTTCAAAAGATTGTCGATATGCAATCGACATTCTTCTTGTTCCCAGTTGTTAAACTGTATGTCTTTTGTTTTTATAATCAAATCAGGATATATTATATTAAGTTTACACATAACAGGGTCACGATCCCAAAACTTCGTAGGGTCTTCTCCTATTATGCTTGTTTTGTTTAACCTATCCAGTATCTGTTGGATGTTGTCAAACATGATTGTTTTTTATATCTTTATGAAAGAAAAAGATTCCAAGATATCATTTGTGTAGTAATAATATAAGTTTTCTAAATCTTGTTCCAGACAATCACATATGTCAGAAGATTTAGGATTATTACAAGAACATCCATCCATAGGTTGTTCTATGTATATTGGGTTGTCGCGCTAATTATGGGAGACATTTGTGTTCTATCACTAATTATAACATAATCTTTGTTTATAGTGATAGTTCGATCTTGGCCTAGGATAAAATCTATACCAATAATCATATTTTGTTTGGAGGGGACTAAATTTTCCACTCTCATAGTTTTGATGTGTATTTTCTGACCAAACAGGTCACAATTTGTGCTAAATTGAAGAGAGATATTTCTTATCTCTTCATCATTTATCATTATTTGACCAGACATCGTTCTGGTTTTTTGTACATGTTTACTTTTGGTAATCATGTATGTGGGTATTTTTGTTCTGCATACAACTGTTTCAGAACATCCTGTATCTAAGAGAGCTTGAACTATAGCCTCTTTGGTAGGATATTTGTCTTTCTGGGGAAAGTTTAATTTTACTAATACCTTTACGGTAATTAGTTGTTTTGTATTACAAACTAATGGGAAACGTTCCGTAGTTCCCATCATACTGTTTTGTGTAAGAGTAGATACTAAATCCTTATTAGTATCTTTTCCTTTAACAATTTTTTTCTAAATGAATAACTTTTTCTTCAATTAGGTTTAATCGGGTTTCTAAGACTGAAGTCTTAGTGTCGATTAAATTTTTGTCTTTTGTACTTTCTTCTTTTTCCAAGAAAGTAGGTATATCATGTATTCCCTGTTTAGTTTTTAAACAATCTATATAGAAATTTTTGTAACAAAGGGGACAATGAGCCCTTTGAGAAATGTGAAAACATCTTTCACAATGTAGACAAGGAATGGATCCTGGTCCTGAGAAAAATTGAATATCATGACAACAAGAATTTTTCTCTGTTATGTTCATTAAACCATTACCCAAATAGTCTAATGTTTCTCCTAAGTTTAGAAGAAGTTTAGGGTTTTGTAGACTCAGCTCTGTACAAGGCATATTGTCTAGTGTAAGGTTTTGGTTATTATCCGAACCAATATTTTGTAGTGATTTTATAGAATCGTCATCAGATTCCAACTGAGATTGAAAATCATCTGATTCAACACTCATGTTTTCAGACCCTAGGGTTTCTAAGGGTTCTGAGGTTTCAGATAAATTATCCAATATATCATCTTCATCTGGATAAAATTCATCTAAAAATCCATTTATAATGTCATCAAAAGATACATTATCTATTGTTTCTTTTTCACATCCTATCATAGGACTGTTTTCATTTTTAGGGATAGTAAAAATATTATACCTATTATCCATTGACCTATCTTGTTCTAGGTCTAGGTTTGATAAAGTTTTTGAGAACCAATCCTGTAGTTCTCTGTGTTCTACTACCAAGGTATCTAAAACTTGTTGGTAGTCTCTATCCGCAATTGGGTTAGCTAAATAACCCCAAGGGTTTTTTCTATGTGACTTAAAGTATCTCATATACTCTATGTCGCCACATAGTTTTATCAATCTTTTTAGTTTTCTAGAAATCTCTTCTAGAAAAGTATCTATACTGTCTAGTATAGACTTTTTGTATCCCGCTAAAGGGAAATTTATAATTTGTTCAACAGCTATCAGAGTTGTCTTGTAATTTTTATCTAAAATGTTTTGTTCAACAACTATCAAAGTTGTTTTGTTCAACAACTATCAAAGTTGTTTTGTAGTTTTTACCTGAAAAAGGTTGTATAGTGCCTACCAAAGGCTTGTATGGTGAAAGGCTTCGAACCTTCCATTAAAATTTTTAAAATAAAAATAAATTATAAAAAAAGGCGAGAAAATCGAGAGCAAGAAAGTAAGGCGACGAGACAAGTGGAGAGGGATAAGAGAATCCACGGAATACACTGTAAAGCAATATTTATAAAATAATATAGATAATTATAAGGCTTAAAAGAAAATATTTTTGTTGATTTTATATAATTTTTTATTTTTATGTTTTTTTTATAAAGTGATAAAAAGAAAAACACACATACAAGAAAGAGAATTTAAAAAAATAACAAAAATATTTTTCTTTGCAAAGACTGCGCAATATGCAAAGTATTCCTCAACCCACAAAGGTACTAAATATTTTTGCAAAGACTGTCGTAATATGCAAAGTATTCCTCAACCCACAAAGGTAGCGTCGCGGGACTTAGGGTCGTCGTGACACTCCCTGGCCTTAACCTGCCTTACTACTGGCTGGGTATCCTAGCGAATACAAACCAGTTCAATTGCAAAAATATTCAGATACTGGCTGGGTATCCTAGAGAATACAAACTAGTTCAATTGCAAAGAATCATATTCAAGGTAACCAAGGAAAGTCCTTGCTCTGATACCAAGAGTTAGGTACAAAGTGTTTGCCACTGCACCAAAAGCTATAACTCATAGTAAGGGTTCCCACTTTAATACTTAAACCTCGGTCCCACCACGATTCTGCGACTCTGATTCCCCCGCTCTTCGGGAATCTCGAGGGGACTTATTAATAAGGGTGAGGTTAGAACATTTGTTAGTTGACAATTGGAAGGAAATAATGATGGTAAAATAAACCTTTTTATATCTTGATTCAAATGAAGTAATAATTATCTTTTATGTTTTTATCTTTTATGAAAGGAAGTTCTTCTATCAATTTAAAAGACTTATTCACTATCTAACAATTATAAGAAAAAACTTAAATATTGACGCACAAATCATTACATAAATATTTGGTTCATGGTAATTCACAAGCAAATGTTTATATTTAAAACTTATAAAGATTATAGATTGTTTCTATGAAATTAAAGATCTCCCAAAGAAAACATCCTATATGGTAATAAATTTTATATTAATTTGACTCATGGTTCAATCTTAATTTTATGAACAAAATAATTTTATGAAGGCTTGAATTTTATGACCATGATGAACAAAATAGAACAATCTCATTCTCTAGACACCTTTATATGAAAATAAATTGGCTAAAATGCTTAACAACAAAACCTATATAAGGGATTATGTTAATCAAATAGAACAACCTATCAATTAATTTATAGAAAAAATATGATAAACTAGAAGGTCTCCTTTACCAAAATTCAACCATGCAAAAGGATTGACAAGAAAATTTATTGATTTACAATCAATTAAGTTATATTATGAAACAATTTTCAAGCAATACTTTTTTTTTTATTCAATACAAGACAAATTGTAGATCTTAAAACTTTAAAACATAAAAAGAGTTTCAAATCACTAAAATACTTGATGTTAATTTTAGTTGCACTATTGTCTATCCGCACTATATCATCAACCTAAACTAACAGTGTTATAAAAAGACAATTTTTTCCTCTTACACAAATAAGGAATAATCTATAGAGTTTTAATCGTATTCAATAGTAAGAAGAAGTGAAATAAACTTAGTGTGAATAGAAACATAAAAGAAAAATAAAAACAAAAGAGAGTATAAAATAAAAGAGATATAATTATAAAATATATAAATTTTAGAAAAGGGAATAAATATAATTATCATATTATATCAGGTTGATCAATACGAACATTACAAGAAAAATCCGTTGTCGAACAATATTGTACCGTAGGTAAATTATTATATTTTATTTTCTATTTTTTATTTAATTTTAAATTATTATTTATATTTATCTAGAGAGTCTACTCCCCTCTATACTAAATCCCGTATGGTAGGTAAATTATTTATTTATTATATTATATTTTTTATTACATTTTGGATTATTATTTATATTATTTACCTAGAGAGTTCCCTCTCCACGTACTTCAACCACTAAACTACAATTTTCTGATAATAACTTATAAATAAATTATATTTATATACAAATAAATATATATCCATGTAAATATAAAATATGTAAATATAAATATATTTATATATTTTGATATATTAATATATTTTAAATATTCTGATAATAACTTATAAAAAAATTATATTTATATACAAGTAAATATATATCCGTGTAAATATAAAATATAAAATATGTAAATATAAATATATTTATATATTTTGATATATTTATATATATTTTGATATATTTATATATTTTAAATATTTACCGATGGATATATCATTAATCAATCATTTTTCGATGATTATATATCCGTCAATAATTAATGATTTTCTTATAGTAAATGAAAAATGTGTAGACCTTAAAAAACTCATAAAAAATAAATCTTATCAATTTAATACGAAATAATAATAGTAATAATATTATTATTATTATTAGAAATATTTTTAGTATTTTGATTTCTATGATGAAAATTTTGTATATGACTAGGAATGTCACCATAAATAAAAAAAATAGGGAAATCAATATTATTACCAATAGAAATGTTAAAGAAAATATTAATAAAGATGGTTGTAAAAGAAAAAATTTCCCCTAAAAATCACCACAAGAAATTTTATAATTAGCTAAGAAAAATAGATACAAAATTTATTTTTCACTAATTTGTAGCTAATTAGCTATAGAATAGTGAAAGAATAAGGTTGTAGCTAATTGGTAGTAAAATAGCTAGAAAACTAATATTTTTGTAGATATTCTCTCACTTAACAAAAAAATAATTTAGTTAGAAAAAATTTTGTCACTAATCTTTCGCTATAAATATTAGCTATATTACTTTTTGAAGCTATTTCCTAGCTAAATTGTGTAATATACAATTATAGTTAAACTGTAGCAAATTTATAGCAACTATCAAATTGAAAAAAATATTAAATTATTGGGAACCATTCTTATAAATTATTTTAGTTTTATAATAAAATATTTATAAAAAATACTTGTAAATTTCTCTAAAAATATATAATTATAAAAAATAATTTTTGATCTTTTTGAAAATTTTTCTTAAAAAAATTATTTTTACCAAATTTACTATAAATATATAATATATATATATATATATATATAAATTATTTTTTTATCTAAAATAAATTATTTAGAAATAATTATAATTTTTTTGAAAAAATATCTAAAAAAATTGATAAATATTTAAAATTATTTTTTTTAAGTTTTTTTATAAATTTAAATTTGTTAGAAATATTTAATAATATTTAAATTAATAGAAAAATTTTATAAATAATTTTTTTATAATTTTTTTAGAAACTATTCTTTATAAGAAATATAAAAAATTATATTCAAAAATACTATTTTATTTATTTTTTTATAATTCTTTTAATAAAAATCTAAATTAATTTTTTTCTCATCTTCTTCGTACTTAATTTTCTCAAACCTAACGGATCGCTACCTCTCTCTGTCTCATGCCGCTCCTACGCTGCTGCTTTGTCGCCCCCATCCGTTGCTGCTGCCGCTCTCGCGCCGCTCCCCTGCTGCTCTTGCTCTTGCTCCCGCTCCCGCGTTGTCCTGCGCTGCGTCCGTTGTTGTCCTGCACCGCTTCCACACACGCTGTCGCTCACATTTTCTCACAGTAATCTCTTTTTTATTTTGAATGTTACCCTGTGCTTTGAGTTTTGGGAGGTTTAATATTATTCAATATGTGTTTAAGTTTCATCCATAGTTAATTGTCTATCGCCTAATTGTTTTAAGTTTGTTGTGTATTATTTTTAGAGTGAACTTTGTTCTGTTGAGTAAGTAGCACTATCATCTTACATAAGAGGCTGTGAAGGATTTTATAACTAAACAGGTATAATTAATTATATGTTCCGCAGTAAAATTAATAACAAATTTTCATATTTACAGTTTGCATGTTGTGTTGTTGTGAACAGGTGGTGTTCTACAAGAGACTGCACAAGGTTTATTTTGTTCAATCAATTCCCAAGTCTCACACTGAAAAGATATTAAGAAGAGAACTGAGAGCAACACTGGCCAGCATTATTCACAAAACCTAATTTCAATCTCCTCTTTAATTGTTTTTTCTTCCTTCCGTTATTTATATATAATAAGATATAGATACATATAGATGGACTGAGGTATATCAAATGATTATACCATCTTACCACAACTAGAAAAATAACCTAATTACAATAATTTTTTAATATAGTAATAATATTTTCTTTTTATTAATATAATAATAATAATAATAATTTATACTTTCATTTTATTATAAAATAAGAGTAGTTGGATATTAAATTTTGTTTATTTATAATATTGTTAAAATATTGATTTGATGTAGGAATCATATGAAAATGCTATGATTGAAAAATATGTGGGAAGATACATCAAATCATCCTATAGTTGATTTTGATATTTGGATAAAGACTGCTGGTGGAAATAAAAAAGGTAGAATTTATGGTATATGTTAGAGTTTGGATCTTGGTATTTCACATGTTTCATCTTCATCAGTTGAAGGTCCTTCTTCCCAAAATCTTACCACACCTCTCACTGAAGAAATCACTACCTTAGCTACACAAATATCTAGTTTGCAAGAGCAGATGAAAACACAGTTGCAGGCACAAATTGATATGCAAGTATTGATGCAAGCACAAATGAAGACACAAGCAGAAATGCAAACACTCATGCAACAACAAATGCAAGAAGAAATGCAGTCTTTCAAGAAAGATTTATTATCTGCTTTAAAGAAACAATGATGAAAACGTACTTTAAACTTTGTTTCTATTTTTAATTGTGTTATACATAACTTTTTAGTTGAAATATTATTTTTGTTATGTTTTAATTGCGAGACATTAACCACATATTAGCTAGAGATAAATTGTCAGGGATTAGCTACAGATTAGCGAGAGAAAAATTGCGAGGAATTAGCTACGAATTAGCGAGAGTAAAATTGCGAGGGATTAGCTACGGATTAGCGAGAGAAAAATTGCGAGAGATTAGCTACGAATTAGCGAGAGTGAAATTGCGAGGGATTAACTACGGATTAGCAAGAACGAAATTGTGAGGGATTAGCTATGGATTAGCGAGAGCAAAATTGTAAAAGATTAGCTACGGATTAGCTACAAGTTTTGGGAGATCAAATTAGTTAGAGATAAACAAAATTTCATCATTTAAATTAGCGAGGGATTTAGCGACAATTTAGTGACAAAAATTGCTACAAGTTTGAGAGAGAATACATCTGTATCTAATTAACTACTTGGATTTAGCTATGGACTATTCCATAGTTATTCCGTAACTAATCTGTATCCGTAACTAATCTGTAACAAAACATATCAGCGAGAGATTAGTTATAAAATAATTACGGAATGTGTCATAGCTAATATGTAAAACTCTTGTAGTGAATTTTATTTCAAGAAAGAAAAGAAAAGAAAAAAAATGTGATTAAAAAAAATCTTTAATCATGTTAGTGTCATAAGAAAACATATGTATCAAACTTTATTACACTTCAAATAAGGATATTAACAAAAAAATAAATGAATTAAGCAAACAAATGATTATGAGATTTGTGAAATCAGGTTTATTAGAACCAAAAAACATGAAAGGGTTTTCGAAGCTAGAACTGGAAACTAATTAACTATGAAAGTTAATTTCTAATCTTATTAAAGCATAATTGAAAGCTAATAAACCGAACAGAATTTAACATAATAATCCTAATACAATTAGGATTCAAATAACAGTAATTAATATCATTCTTGAACAAAAAAAGAAATCAAACTTTCATGAATAAATTAATAAAAGAAAATAGTCAAAATAAGATATTATCTTCACTAAAATAAAAGTGTATCTAGTATTAGCAAATATTTCTTAAACTATTAGAATATATTAAATAATTAACTAAAATTAAATCATTGAAAATCAAGTTAGCTAAAACTTTAAATTATGATCAGGGAATCATATAGCATAATATATAAAATATATATATTAATTTTTTATATACCAACCTTTGCTTGGATGAAATCACGTTAAAATAAAAAAGTACAAAAAAATCATTTTCCAAAGATAAGTTCAAAACCCAATTTACTCCAATGTTTTAAAAAAAGTTGGGTCCAACCAGCTTAAAAAAAAAAAAAGTTAGCCCACACCCATATTCATGTTTAATTGGGCTTAATATATCACCATGAAACTATTACTCTTTAAAGGACAGATTCAATAATACTTAAGGTTTACACAGAAGTTATCATAAAACTTTTAATAATGTCAAATATATACTTTTGAGAAACAGTTTGAAATTTTCTTAATTTTAATGTCAAGTTATCTAGTGATTTTAATTGCTTTAAAACATTAATGAATAGCAAAAATATATTTTTTTAAATAAAATAAATATTATGTTTTTAGTTATGTAAAATGAGTGAATTTTGATTTTGATATCTATAAATTCAAAAACCATAGTTTTTGGTTTAAAGTCGTGTATATTAATAAAGTCAACATTGTGATATTTTTAAAAGTATAAAAAGATCATAAAATAAATATTATTTATTTATTTTAAAGTATTAACAACTAGAATAGTGAGTTGAAATATAAAACGAATGAATATATATAAATTATTTTATAGAACTAAAATCGAAATTCACACATTTATAAGTATTGAAAATAGTGATTTTAAATTTTATAAAAAATGAAAAATAGAGAAACAAAAACCAAAACCTGTTAATTTTATATTATCTAAAGATATATTTAAATCTTAAAAAAATAACATTGATTCAATTTTGAAAAAAAATATAATGTCCCATGTTTTCAGATTTTGTATTTGTTGGTGTAAAAATAATTTAAATAAATATAAATAATGAAATAAATGAGACATTTATTTATTTATTTAACTGAGTTTCAGAATGCATAGGGCGTTTGTAACTTAATATCAGTCAAAGTAAATTTTAATTCTTGGAATGAGAAATTGCACTCTTAAATTTGTGACCATTTTTAAGAAAAAGAAAAAGAAAAACCAGTAACAAAGAGATGTACGAAAATAGTAAATAGTTTTAAAAATTGTAATAATGAGTCTTCGACATTTTAGACTTAAAAAAAATTATAATTATTTAGAATATAAAAATTAAAAATTATCGTGTTAAATGATTGATCAACCATATAAATAAAATATAAATATAACCTCATTTAATATATATATATATATATATATATATATATATATATATATATATATATATATATATATATATATATATATATATATATATATAAAAGTTTCTCAATACTGAATAACCAATACACTTTATTTATTCTCTCCTAGCATCACAGTAAAATCAAGACAAATATTGTGTGCTATATGTAAAGAGTTAAAGTCAGTTGACGATAGGGTATATTAGAAAACATTACAATATCAATAATTTCATAAATATAGACAAAGAATTGTCATTATAAAAATAACACCAATAATATATATATAATTTTTTCATATAAATATAAAATACACATGACATTATTGATTTATAATTAAATATTTAATTATATATGTTTATTAGTTAGTTTTAAATTTATCATTTTAAAATATTAATAAATATAAAATATATAATTTATAAAATCATTTAATAAGATATTTTTTATTGAATTAATTTATGTAAAATGAAAAAAATCAATTATTAATTATTCAAAATATCAACCTTTAAAATATAATTATTTAATTAACATAAAATTTAATATTTAATAAATAAAAATAATAAAATCTAAAAATAACAAAATATGCCACTAAGATCCGTACATAATATTCAAATATAAGGAAAAAAAAACTAACTTATTTTGTTAAACTAGTGAAAGAGTTTGAGAAAATATAAAAGAAAAAATAGGGGTATAAAATAAAGAAGAATTTATTTTTTAATGTAATGTAAAAAAGAAAAAAAAACATTTAAAAGAATATTAATGTTTTAAAATTTAGAAAAGAGTCTATTATTCATCTTTATCTCAGAACTAGATTAACAAAAAAAATTTCTGCCAATTTTGGAGAGAATAAATTAGTATACTCACTATATATTTATATGAAAATATTTTATTAAAAAAAAACTTAAATGAAAAAAAATAGATAGAAGATTTTTTAAAAATATATATTTTTTTAAATTAAAATTCTCCTCACTCTTTTTCTGTTATATTTCCTTAAAATTAAATAAAACACATTCTATCCTAATTTCCTTCTACCTTGATTCTTCTCATTTAAAATTTAAAAAACACCGCAATTAACCAATCATATAATGAAACAAAACATGTTATATGCATCAATTAAAGGTGAAATGTAGTAATCAAGCAAAGTACCTAATAACATGCTGGGTTTTATTTATATCAGAGAGTTAAGTAATAGGTAAGAAGATTTTCTTTGTTTGCAAGCATATTGCTCTGGCCACCAATGATTTTGACATATCACAACTCACCTACCGAATTTGTTCTTTTCATTTTGAAAGTCAAAAAAATATCATGGCATTATTACGTGTAATTTCTAAGTACTATGTGACAGAAATAACCCAGAGATTTTCCAAGGTAAAATTTTCTTTCACTGTAGAATCCTTCCCGTGGTGCTGGTAATGATAAGTTGGAGGAATTTGGAAGCGAATACGACCATTTTATTATGCAATATATGTGCATGGTTAGCCACATTCTGAAGGAACCGTTTGGTCATATTTGGTTTGGATGCAATTTGTGACCGAAGCAACCCACCAAACTCATTTAGCTTTTGCGGGTTCTACCTAATATCATAGGGCTGAGTTGGGTTTGTTGTCCTGAAAGTTCTTGTTGGTTTTTGTTTCCTTATTTCCGCAATGTAGCAAAGAGAAAATCTCTTGTTATTTGCAGCAAATAATTTAGCACACCGTCAAAACGTGTTGTGGGTGATGCATGAGTAAAACCTGCCATCGAGACGAATTGATATGTGTGTCACTGTCACTCTCATTAAGAATTGACACAAGAATTGCAGTAGCAAAATGGAAATACGAAAAGCAGTATATGTGTAAATCACATCGTGATGTAAAAGTCTTGTAAGTTGGTGATGATTTTACAGAAAAGTTTGAACAAGGCCAAATGGTGCCAATTATACATTCTTGAAGGAGAAAGTTATGTATATGGAATGATCATTGGAGGTTTCACTCAGGACAAAGCATACCAACATGGAAAACATAAGAGACACGAACATCATAGTTTCAATTTAGATATCTAACAGCTATAGCTTTAGGAGATTTTGACAGTTTACTATTTCTCTCCCCATTCAATTAACCCTTTAGCACTACCACTCCTAATTCTAGAAAAGGATTATAATCTACATGAATATCGTGAAATAGGAAAGAGCAAA
This sequence comes from Sphenostylis stenocarpa, assembly GCA_963425845.1. Lineage (NCBI taxonomy): Eukaryota > Viridiplantae > Streptophyta > Magnoliopsida > Fabales > Fabaceae > Sphenostylis > Sphenostylis stenocarpa. Next base: position 5,339,362 of record OY731399.1, on the reverse strand, counting down.
TTTTTTTTTTGGAAATTTTCACGACTTGTAATTGTAAGAAATGGAAGTTGAGTAAAAGTGTAGGAAAGATTACAGTTACAGTGTTGGATGCAAATTAAAACAAGAAAACAAACAACATCAGAAAAAAAGACAAAAAGTTCCAAACATTTGGTTCGTAGAAGAAAAGGAAATTTCAATGTCGCTACATGTTCTTTTATCTAGAAATTTTGTTGGTTTAATATATTTTGAATTGCTTAGAATGTCTGCAATATTTAAAATTTTTTTTTCTGGGGGTGGAGAAACTGCGGGAAAATTACCATTGGATGGAAGGAAAATGAAATTAAAAAGACTTGCGTTGACCAGAGTATAGCCGTGTAGTATTTGTGTTTTTTGTTTTCAATTATTTTGAATTAATTGTGTCCGAATCGGAAGTTGTTAGAATAATTAAAAAAAAATTAACAAAAAAGAAGGGAGTAGCAAAGCGGTTTAACCGTAAACCCAAAGAAAGGTTGAATGATTAAATGACAGCAGCACCAACCTAAAGCCACCACCATCTCCAACCTTCGACCTTCTTCCTTCAAATTCAAAACGCAAACTCTTCTGCTACGAACTCCAAACCTCGAATCAAATCCAAACATATGAGAGTAGCAGTGCGTTAGGACTTCAACTTACGAACACTCATTCTGTGACTATTTACACAGATAAAATGAAGCTCTCGGCGTTGCAGCAGAGTTACCTCACGCGCCGGGCCAACAGCTTCAGAGGATCCGGGCAGTTGGATTCGGCAGGGGACGGCGCGGTGAAGTCACCGGCGGCGATTTTCTGGCTGGTAATCCACGGTCTCTGCTGCCTCATCAGTCTCGTCCTTGGCTTCCGCTTCTCCCGCCTTGTCTTCTTCTTCCTCTTCTCCGCCAGCCTCTACACAGCTCCGTTCCGCGGCGGAACGGAAATCGCAGCTCCGCTGGACGGCCCTCCGCCGGCGAACCGGACGGCGGCGGTGGGCACCGCGAGTCGTGTGGTGGTCGGGAGGCACGGGATCCGAATCCGGCCGTGGCCGCATCCGGATCCTGTTGAGGTGATGAAGGCGCACCGCATAATCGAGAGGGTGCAGAGGGAGCAGAGGACGCTTTTTGGAGTGAAGAACCCTAGGACGGTGATCGCGGTGACGCCAACTTATGTTCGCACGTTTCAGACGCTGCACTTGACTGGTGTTATGCACGCGCTGATGCTGGTGCCGTACGATCTGGTGTGGATCGTGGTGGAGGCCGGTGGAGTCACCAACGAAACCGCCTCGATTATTGCCAAGTCTGGTCTCAGAACAATCCACGTTGGCTTTTCTCAACGAATGCCGAATTTGTGGGAAGCTAGGCATAAGCTTGAGTCTCGGTTGCGACTTCATGCTTTGAGGTTAGCTTTTACTACCTCCTTTTACTCGATTGATGTTATTTTTGTTATGCTGAGTGTAGAAACTTTATGGAGTACTATTTTTGTTAGTGCGCGAGACATAATCACAGAATACAGTGAAAATGCATAATGAAGACTTACGTTATGTTAATTTTGAACAGAGTTGTGAGAAAAGAGAAGTTGGATGGAGTTGTGGTGTTTGCTGATGATAGTAATACGCATAGTATGGAGTTGTTTGAGGAAGCACAAAATGTGAAATGGATTGGGGCTGTTTCGGTTGGAATATTGCTTCATTCGGACGAGTCTTCATCTATGGTTCAGATGGAGGAGGAAGGTGCGGTTATGCCTGTGCAGGGTCCTGCTTGTAATGCTACGGATAAGTTGGTTGGGTGGCACACCTTCAATTCACTGCGTTATACAGGGAAGAGTGCGGTTTATGTTGATGATAAGGCACCTGTGCTACCCAGAAAGCTTGAGTGGTCAGGGTTTGTGTTGAATTCCAGGTTGGTTTGGAAGGATGTTGATGATAAGCCAGAGTGGGTTAAGGATCTTGATTCATTGAATGGGGTTGATGAAGAGATAGAAAGTCCATTGTCCTTGCTCAAGAGCACCTCCCTGGTAGAGCCACTAGGGAACTGTGGACGTCAAGTTTTACTTTGGTGGCTACGGGTTGAAGCCCGTACAGACAGCAAATTTCCTTCTCAGTGAGTCCTCTCCTTGATTTTGGAAATTTCATTTGTGATTGTCTTAAGTTGCATTTTTCCATGTGATGCCTGACTTTTTTACAATTTTCTGCGTGATATCTGGATATTTAACTATTTTGAATATTTGCACGATTTAAATGTGTTTGATAGGATGACAAACCCAAAGAATACATACCAATTACCTGTATTGCTGTGCTCAGAATTATCCTATTAGGAATAGCTGCATCTTGCATGGATATTGGGCATCGATTGATGTAGAGCTGAGTGTAGACTTTTTTTAGGACGATCTGTAGTTTTACAGCTTAATTGAATTCTAATGAATCAACAGCTAAGATAATACAGGTAAGACTGAGCTATGCAGAACGTAGCTTAGAAAGTAAACTCCTGCCAAGTTGGTGCAGAATTTTTGTAGACGTTTATATATTATTATATTTGTTAACATTTTTCGTCCTGGTTTGAAAAATATATCACTACGAATACACTTCCAAAAGTGAAAAACTGAAAGACTCAATGTCATTGGGCACGGATTTTGCTCCTTTCTTCTTTTGGTTCTCTTAGATAGAGGGATTATCTTTTAGATAGTCTACACGATTCTCTGTAGGTGTTGGTTCCCTTTAGGGGGTTACAAATGTGAGTGCTGAAACGGTGAAGCATGGTTGAGGGAGGTTTCCCTTGCAGGCATCTTGATTGTTTAATTATCTGGACTGCATGTAGAATTGCAGGATTTCTATTAAGCCATTAGTATCTGTCTGAAAGTCATGCAAGTTTCTGTCATTATAGGCACCTTTATTATTTTAATGTCCGTAGTTACTTATGTCTTGCAAGTCAGTCTTTAGATGATCTTGCTATCTGAAGGGCCAAATAAAACCAAAATACATGCCGGTTTTGTTAGATTTTAATTGTTGGTTAACGTCTGATAGCTACATTCGTGTTTGTCAATGAGAGGGATTTGTTGTGAACGTCTCTGTTAATAAAAATTTTGTTACATTTAAGAACTTTCCAAAGATTACGTAATTAATTGCTGGAAAAAGGAACATTGAGACCTCAGTATCACCATTTGCGCAATCTTAAAACTTAAACATTTCATGACGTCACATACAAGCAATAATGTGTTGTTGTTTAAGGCTGCCCCCTGTTTTCCTTGTCTTCTTTTCTTTAACAAGTCAACTTTTATTGACTGAAAATTTTCTGGCTTCTGAAATTCGTTCTTCCCATGATAAACTGAAGCTATTTGTAAAATATGTGAATTTACTGTTTTCACAAATAATTACAGATATATCTTGTTTGACTATTTCAGAAAGTACTGTAAAAATAACATGACATGTGTACTTATGCATAAAATCAAGAAACAAAAACAGAAAATGTATTCCAAAACCAGTTTGACCCTATAATTTCTCCGGGAATCAAGGAGTTGTTTATTCGGCACATATCATGCATATTTTTGTGCCTGTAATCTGCGACGTGGCATCCAACAGATGGTGCATAGATTTATGTATCCTCAAGATAAAGCATAATATTTTTTAGCACATTTTCTGTCCATATCCCTGACTAACTATATGATTCTACTTTATGCAGATGGATAATTGACCCTCCCTTGGACATCACTATCCCATCAAAACGCACTCCATGGCCAGATACACCTCCTGAGCTCCCATCTAATGACAAAGTATTAATTGGTACACAAGAGCAGACGAACAAGCCCTCTCTAAGGACTAAAACACCCAGATCCCGGCGCAGTAGAAGTAAGAGAAAGCATGACACCAAAGTGATAGGTGTGCAAATCTCTACACATTCCGAGCAAAACTAAACTGGGATGTTAACCATTGTACATCTGAGGAATTTACTGCCCAGTGGATACGTGACTGCTGGCCTTCAGCAACAAGAATTTGGATTAATCAAGTGGAGAAAGCTGACGCATTACTGCTACATACGTCGGCGGCGTAACTTTTATGGAGGCCCGGCCAGCATATGTGCTTCCGAGTTTGATTTCACCCATTTTTTATATTCTTTGTTTTCCCTCTTTTTTTATCTTGAAGTTCGTCGGAATCAAAGTTTGAAAGGTAATGTCAACTTGTTACGCTGGCTTGCAGGAAGCCTGTATTCAATTTTAGTGTTGTATTCGATTGAATATGAGGTGGTGTATTGAATTAAGATTTTAAAAGGTTATTTTGACAGTTTTTTTTCTTTCAAAATTTCAAATACTTAAAAATGTTACGAGTTCTTAATTTTTTAAAAAGATATTTTTAGGACTTAGATGGTGTATTTTATATTTTAATGTACGTATATAGTTAAAATTTAAAAACTTGAAAGAGGAAATTCTCAAAAATCAATCCATTCAAATTTGTATTATTTTTATAACTTGTAAAAATCCTAATTAAGTATATCTCCTTACAAAATTCTCATAGAATATCACAATATTTATATATATTATTAGAAAGTTTTGATTTAATACTACAAAACAATTTTTTATCATTAATTTTTCTTCAGGGGTCAAGTAGAAGAGAGAATTCAAACATTTTATTGATGTACCTAAACTCTTCTCTCTCTTTGAAGCTCCTCCAGGTTTTGAGGAAATAAAGAACAAGTTAGCCTGTTTGTGCGCTAACAGTCATGAAGAATTTTCTCATCCCAAGCTATTATGGAAGAATCCCGAGTTCTTTGTACAATTACCCTTTAAGCTAGACCAAGATGTCAATCCAACAAAGGTCATTCACTCAGGAATGTCTCCTTCAGACCTACAGTTAGTAAGACAAGAATGTCAGGAACGGTTGAAACAAGACCTGATCGAACCAACACAATCCAATTGGGCCTGTCAAACCTTCTATGTAGAAAAGAGGTCCAAAAAAATCAGAGGGAAAAGGAGGTTAGTAATCGACTACAAGCCTCTTAACTGTTTTCTTAAGGATGATACATTTTCAATACCCAAAACCTCATCCATACTCACTTTGATAAAAGAAGCCCATATATTTTCTAAGTTTGACCTCAAATCTGGATTTTGACAATTAGGCATTGACGCTACCGACAGATACAAAACTGCTTTTTGTATACCCAATGCCCAATATCAATGGAAAGTAATGTCATTTGGGCTTAAGACAACCCCATCACTGTTTCAAAAAGCCATGACAAAAATCTTTAAGCCCATACTAGATAGAGCAACCATATACATTGATGATATTTTATTGCTCTCACAAGACATGAACTTCCACAAACAATTATTGGATCAATTTTTTGAAATAGTCCATCAACATGAGATTATGCTCTCAGAGAAAAAGATCCACTTGGCCCAAGAAGAAATCGACATTTTGGGAATGCACTTCTGTCACGGTTCTTATCAGCCTCAACCTCACATTACTGAGGAACTCCTCAACTTTCCGAATGAAAATCTGACCCTCAAGCAGATCCAACAATTTCTCGAGATAGTCAATGACATTAGAGAATTCATCCCTAATGTTGTCAAGTGTACAAGTCCCTTATCCAAGCTCTTAAAAGAAAAATTCACCTCCATGGGGACTAGAACAGACCAGAGCCATCAAAGAATTGAAGAAAATAGCCCAAACTCCTCCAGCTCTGAAGATTCCAGGCAACAGAAAGAGGGTACTGTAGACTGATGCCAGTGATGAATACGAGGGAGAAGTACTCATTGAGGAAGACAATGAAAGCTCAAGGAGATTCTAGATTGTCAAAGACAGAAAGGAGTTACTAAAGACTCTCTCAAGAATTTGACATCAATCTTCATCATCCACTGTCCATACTTCTTAAATTCAGTAGGACAACTATGGTCAAGAAATGAAGCTTATCTTTGGGCCAGCTTTAAAACTTACCCACTTGATAAAAATTACCGAGCACAACTGGCGCATCACCTCTGTGAAGTAAACCATTACCAGCACAAGTTAGTAGACCCAAACATCGTCAACTCATCCCAAAGACCACCTGATTCATATCCTATGGATAAGATCATCCCAGAAGAAGACAAATCTCAAGAAATAAGAATTTTCAAATCAAGGACAGAGATGAGCGTCCCTGATGAAGCCTTCCAGAAGGTTGAAGATCTAGCAGATAATATCAATGAAGATCTGATGGAAGAAATGATGATGCACAAGAATATGTATCTCTACTGGGACCCACTACATGGAAGCATGATAAGGAGCGAAACCCAACAGATGAATTATTCTGGCTCCACCCGATCTGACTAAAGTAAAGACTTTAGTTAATGAATGTCATTATGACATGCTACTAGAGCACGATTCCCTTATCTTTACACGTGTCTATTGCGATTACCGCAAACGTGTTAAGGAAGATAAATCTGTATCAACTTTACTTTTTCATGAAGAGATAAGACATCATTTTTGAATCTTATCTTATATTTTCTACTTTGTCCATAAGTATGACTAAAATAAAGTGTGAATCATGCTATTTTGTCCTTTGTAAGACCATTATGATGTGTGAGCCGTAATTTCATTATCTTATTTCGGATTCTACCTTGTAACATAAGTTTCGGGTCCGAATTTCATTCTAGTTTAGCGAAACTTTGGATTCCACTTACTTAGTTTTGCTATAAATGGGAGATGCTTGTAATGTTGTAAGGCAGAACACAATCAAGTGAAATCAATACACGTTCTCTTTCTAAAATGTTCTCTCTCTAAGTTTTCTCTTCTCTGAAATCTTAAAGCTTATAGTTCTTAGTATTGTTCCCCACTTAGATGCAAGTATGCTCTACACTTGCCTCGAAAGAGGATCCTGTGTATTAGAAATTTTCCGATCTATGAAACCATTTTATCGCAGAGTGCTCTTCTTATAAGAAATATGAACTTGAGTGGGCTTTTAGCCGAGAGATGACGTCGTTATACCCGAGGATGTTCATATCGTCTGGATAAGAAGTGGTCTTTGTCCGAAATGGTATCAAAGCCTAACCAGGGAGTATAATAGTAGGAATTATAAGTGGAAAGTGAGTAAGAGAAATCTTTAAACATGGATAACCAAACATCATCGTCAGAGTCCGGTCCCGTTTTGTTAAACTCAACTCATTCTCTTCCCAAAAATATTTCAAAAACTCTTTCTTCAAAAATAGAAAACCTCATAGAATATTCCTATGTCCCAGAAGATGCTCAAATCTCTGAGACGTTCAATTATCTCCTTAGTCCTTATAATATTTTTAGGAGACAAAGATCTACCCTTAGATCTATCACTCGTCTTCTTTCTACCAGAAGACCTCATGTCAATGAATACATCCAATCCTCCAGGATGGATCAGTGTGCCTTAGCATCCACTACAGAAGAACAATATGTCAACATTGAGATCCCCAAAGATCTTATCAGGCATTGGCAAACTGAGGGTTACAATCAAGCATTGGTACTGTTCTAACTACTCTTCATGCTGGAAGTGTAGTTCTCACTATCTTTCCGAACTTCAACGTTAGCTTGAAAGATCCCACAATCTCCCAGAGATTAAAGGTTCAGATCCAGATCACTGGAGCTGAACAAGTAGCTGATGCACTATCAACCACTCTTCATCATCAAATCATATACAAGTTACAAGATCATGCGATAAATCTTACGTTATCATACTGTAAAGATGGAGCAATATTCGTCTTGACCAATAACCAAGATGAGACACCTTCCATAGTTCAAATCCCCAGAAATATCTCTTCACAAGCTTATTCCGATACAGTGGGTGACTAACTATGAGAAACTCCATAATAACCAGAAACCCATCCAGTTCAGAGAAGCAACATTTAGAAGATCCGTAGATGGCACTGTCAGAACCATCTTCAAGAATCCAGAAGATGCTCCAAGTTCTAGCACCTCCATATTCCAGTCGATGATGATAACACCTGCCACCAAGGAAGGCAAAATCCCTATCGCCAGCGTGTGCCTGATGACAAACCTATCTTTACTGACAAGATAGAAGGACACTTCATCTGGGATGCTGACCCAGACATGTGTGATTCTGACTGTGAATGTTGTTACCACTATGGAGACACTAGTGACGAGGATGATGATGACTCAGATAATGATGATGATGACTTTAAAGGAGGATCTTGCAAACCTCCATTCTCTCCCTCCAGGAGATTTGAACCTGGAAAAAGCCCGTGGATAGGAATTCACTCCCAATATGAGCCAATCCCTTGTGGAAATATAGGCGATATGTTGAGATCCTTGAAGAGGAAGATCTCTTCTTCTCCAAACAAGAAAGGTGCAGAACCTCTGCCATGCCACCTCAGCCTGTTCCTGTAAATCCTCTCATTCCATGTATGATGATCAACCCTTCAGCCTACAAGGAGGAATTTCCTCCATTAGAAAAGAAAGTTGATCCTGTGTCCAAGACAACAACCAAACCACATGTTGTTTGTTAAGAAATTTGACCAGATGGGAATACCAAACTATTAAGCCAGGCCGAAGAAGTCCTAAACTGGCAGACAGAGAATGTTCGAGCTCAGAATTCTATCTTGCAGAAAATTGATAAGAAGATATACAAGATCTCCACACATCTTGAGGAGACTGATGACAAACTCCAGCACCTTAATTCTATTTTGAGGAAGCACTACAAGCAACTCTCCTTAGAAATCTCAAAGTTAGAGGAAGACTGGAAAAACAACGTCTTCGGAGAATTATCTCACGCCAAAGAAAGGGAAATCAAAAAGCTCAAAGCCCAGATTCAAGAGATGGATAACTACATCGAATAAAAGATTAGGCAGCAAAACCCAGAGACAGATCACTATACATCTCTATTCTCTTCAACTCCAGCCTATTCTTCTTTTCAAAATCCAACTTCTTATTTTCGACCAGCATCACCAACTACATGGTCCTTACCAACAACAACAACTTACAGGTCTAGGTTCAGACCAATAGCACCCAAGCCAGACAAAGGAAAGAAGGTTGTCCTACCTTCTTCAGAATCTTCTTTCGAAGAACAACCTTCACCTAAAAGGCCAACTCAGCAAGAACCATTTGACCCATTCTTTCAAGATTCCCAAGACACATACTCTCAGATGACTATAGAATCTTTCTCTTCTCTAAATCCTGCAACTCCAACTTCAGATACTCCTATAATGCTTGAAGAATATTCCTCTGAAGAATCAGAAATTGAGGTTCGTGCTTCTGAGGAGTCTGAAACTGAAGCTCTTACTTCTAAAGGATCTGAAACAGAAGTTTCCAATTATGAGCATCTTACACAGATATTGATGACCAACACCTCCAGATCAGAAGTCAAACATGAATCAATCTATGACCCTTCAAACGAAGAAGCTGACTCTAGACCCAAAAGAACAAATGCGTCTTCAAAGATAAATGGCGGACCCTGGTTCACTATTGATGATATTTCTCCTAGCCAATGGAGAGCCAGACTAATCGAATTTGGAGCATGGTTAAATACCAAATTAGTCAACAATTCTGAATCCTATAAAGTTATTGAAGAATTCTGTTGCAGAATGACAGGAACTTTAAAAGGATGGTATCATAATTTAGGAGTCGTTCAACAAAACCAGTTCCATGAACTAGGACAAACTTCAACAGTACTTGGGGCATTACATGAAGAATTCATAGGTGATGGAAAACTCAGGCAAGAGTTTTTCAAAATGAGATGCTGTTCAATCAAGATCAAAGACTTGGGAAAACACTACCAAAGGATGAGCAAGAGATTCTACCATCTCAACAATCCAAGTCTGAAGAACACCTATGTTGCATTTCTTCCTGATGAGATACAACCAGAACTGAATAGGATGGTCATGTCCATTCAGAAAGACTTCACTGTTCTGACAATGGGACAAATTCACCAGATGACTTCAGAAGTTTTTGACAAACTATGCAGACAACATGGATTCTTCTCTGACATTATGACTCAGAAAAACAAGTTTAGCAAAGCCTGTCAGAAACCTTACCTTGAGATTAAATGCAAGAAGCTTTGTTCAGGCAACTACAAAACAAAGAAAAAGCAGGAAAAGCCATTTTTTCGAAAAAAGAAGAAAAAGAAGTTCAGAGGAAAAACACAATATCAACGGTGCTTTATTTGTAAGAAGAAGGGACATTTTTCAAAGAACTGTCCTCACAAAGTTGATAGAGCCATCAAGCTCATCTCCACCCTCCAGCTTGATGATAAAGACGATATAGAATCTCTCTATTCTGAACAGAGTTCCGTGAAGAAATTGTCTTTGCTCTTAACATTTCCTCCGATGAAACTGGATCAAAATATTTCGAGGAATCTGAGATTGATATTGTTCCAGTATTCTCCTTCCAAGATATTCATCTTATCAATATCTCTCCTCCACAACCATGCTTGGATGTCCAACTCCTTCCGTCTAAATGTGAGAAAACTATCCAAGTCATAGCCTACCTTGATACAGGAGCCCAGAAATCCATGATGGATCCTGATATTTTTCCCAAAGAATTTGGGAAGAAAGAAGTCTCCTATTTCGTAGCAGATGACGAAAAAGTCTTTAAGACCGAATTGATCACCAAAACTCCAATTGGAATCAAATTCTTCCCAAGATGTATAGTTTGGAGTAAAGTAATTGGGAGCAAGTTTCCCAACAAATATATCCTGATAAATATTTTATTTAAGAATTATAAAAAAATTAAAATATTTTAAAATGATGAAATAAAATTTTAAACAAATCATTTAAATTAAAACGCATAATTTACATATTATTAATTTGATATATGCACAAAAAATTAATTTGAAATTCAGAAATATAATTAATTAAATTTACGATAATTATAATAATAATATGAGAGAAAAAAAAATCATACATATGTGAGTTCAGTTGATTTTAGGTAAATAAATAAATCTTAAAATTTTATCTTTAAAATCAATATCCAAAAGATTATAGATATTGGTATAGGATGTTGTTCTTCGCTTCGGTACTATGATTTCGGGCCAACTATAGAAAAAACACAAGATTAAGGTTTCAACGAGGTACATTCTTTTTTAACCTTCAAAGTTTTTTTTTTTTTTTTACATTCTTGTAATTAAATTAAATTCTGTTTTACTCCTGTATTTATCTTTATTTTTTTACGTGTTTATTTCTGATTTTTAAACAATGTTTGATTTTTAAATCTTATTAAAACATTTTCACTTTCTTTTATTATTTCAAAAATTGCAAGATATATATTTGCACAAATTTATCACGTATAGTATTATTTCAACAATTGCAAGATATATATTTGCACAAGATATATAAACCTTTAACTATTTTATATTTTTATTAATTTTTTACCACGTATAGTATTTGCACAAATTTTGTTCAAAACAAGTTATGGAGCGGGAACATACTTTATCTTAAAATATATTTCTAAAAAATTAATTTCATAATGGATTTTATAAACAAGTTTTTGAATATATTTTTTTCTATAATACATTTTCTCAAAATACATTTTAGAATACTCAATCTAGTTAATTTAAAAATTCATTTTAAATTGGGTATTCTAAAATTGAATCTGATTTTCGGAAAAATATTTTTTAATCAAGCAATCTGAATCTTAATATATAATTTTAGTGAAAAATATATAATAAATAAATAATATTAATAATTATTAACTTTTAAGTATTGGAAATAATTTTGAATGAAAATAATAGCCTAAGAAACTAAATAGGTAGATTTATGCATATGTAAAAGATGAGGAATGGAAAGGAGATTAAGATTTAAAATAAAAATTAGTAAAAGAGTACTTTTAATTATTTTAAACTGAAGAAAAAATTATGGTATTAAAAAAGAAAGTGTCCCCCAATCCCTTCTCATTGCAATTTCATCATAATTTTTAATATTATTGCTTCCCATAAGCATCATAATATTTCTTAAAGTTATACAAACGAGTATAATTATCATTTTATAAGTTGATAATACAAACGAGTATAATTATCATTTTATAAGTTGATAAAATTAAATTAAGTACACCATAATTTTTAATAAGATATTTCACACAAATTATAAACAATAATAAATATATATATTTTTGAAATAATTTTAGAGTGTTTAATTTTTTAAAATATATTAACTTGGTTGATATAATTAAAGTAATTATTTCGAGATTAAAGTAAAAAATGTTTGAGAACATTATTAATTGAAATGTTTTTATATGATTATAACTGAGTGGAAATGGGACGGAGAGAGAATCTTCTAAAATTCTATACTTATGCACACTTACCCTCCACGTGTCAAATTTTGGCTTAATAATTGCATTTATGGTTTGAGTTTTTGAAGGGTAGAGAAAAAGACATGCCGTGTGAAATGACTGTAAACAACCAAGAAAACGATGATTAATATCTTCAAGTTCGTCAAGAAGAGAAGCTATTCAAACAAATCCTAATATATATTTTTATCTGAGATTAATTTCTGAAATATTATTATAATGGGAAAAGTTAAAGTGTTAATTTAAATGTAATTGAAACTTTAATTAGTGTTTATAACCTAATTCTACTTCTCAATAAAGAATCACATAATTTTGATTAATATGAAAATACTTGTGATTAAAATTATTAGAACTTTAATCAATTTTTATTCAATTAAATTAACTATAATCTAATTCTTGTATTGTTGTTATTATATTCGTTAAATGATTTTATTTTATTTTTATACGAATTTTTCAATAACAAGCTATGATTCTAGACCAGATTTTCGGAATTACACGTTCAAAAAAATATCACTTTATAACTAATACGAAGATTCATTTAAACACAAAAAAAATTAACATTTAATATAATCTCAATCCAATCTAAAATCTAAGCTACAAAGGCTATTAGAAATACTTTTCAAAGTTTATTGTAGATATTAATTGAGATTATCGTTAGTTACAAGAAAATGACGTCTGATTTCTTAACGATGCTGACGAGCAAAATGTTTTTTTGGTTGAAATAATGTTACGATGTGGGGCAAATTATCATTCGATTTAGTTGGCAATATTTTAATCTACTATTATTTTATGTAAATTTCGTTGTGAACGCTATCATGAGTAGATGTTCTAACTTTCAATTTGATGATCTTCCATCTTTTCTTCACTCATAATTCACGCTGGAGATTGTTAGTTAGCTATTGATCAAAATATTTTAATTTTTCATGGAAAAAAGTCACACGTCTAAATATTAAAGCACCAATATAGGAACTTGACCAGATACCTAAACAAAACACATTTTTAGTGTGACTTTTTTGCCCATATTTAAATGTACAAGTTTTTTTTTGCTGTAAAGGTGGTATCAAGGTTAAAAGTTTAGGTTTTTTTTTTCTCCGTAATCTTTTAGATACTTTTTATAGAGACATAATTAATATTTTTTATTATTTTAAATTTCAAATAAAAACAATTTTCTTTCAATAATAAATAAATAAATAATAGGACCATGAGGAGATAACCCTGCATTAATATTAACATGCATTGTGCAGAAGCAGAATTAGTATCTTTCACCTCTGGTCCATGCTACATCAAATGTTTGTATAAGATATTATCTTAGTACAATAAAAAATTATATAACTCATTTTTATGCCTCTTTCTATTATATCACTCGTTATATTTTATATTCCTATTATTTGATAACTGCATCTGATGTCATAGTTTCTCAATATTCTGAACATGTCGAAGCCACTTTCATCCATGATCTGATGCCATAAGCATATTTTAGGGTAAGGGTCTTTTTCCAAAATAATTGGGCGTGCTACAGAGTGAAAGTTAGATGTTATCCCTAAAGTGTTGTTATGGGGTCCAAAGCGGTCCCATAAGAGCTGCACAATTTGTTCAAGTCAATTACAACATTCTATTAAAAATGTGTAGGTCATTTCAGGCCATAATCGCAAACTGATGCAGTTCTATTTGTTTATGAAAATTGGCAACACCCTTGAAGAACAGCAGGCCATTGACAATAAAGAGAACAACATTCCCTTGAAGAAATGGTAGCTGTATTCAACAAAGAGCTCTTGAGCTGGTACCTCATCACCCTTAAACTCAAAGAAACCTTAGAATCAGGGATTCCATCTTCTCCTAATTCAGGGAACCGATCAGTAGAGTTTCCCCAGCACCAGGAGGAGGAGGAAAAACTTCAGCAGGAACCTACAAAATCATTGCAAGTCGTCATCAATGAAGATGGGGAAAAATCACAAGAGGAACCAAACTCCCCAGGATCTGAATGGGTGGTGACCATCAAGGAAAAACTAGAGCAGGCAGGTCAAGATGATTTGGCAAGTTCATGGTCCAAACTATCAATCTACAAAATCCCCCATTACCTTAGAGATAGTACCGGTGATGACAAAGCTTTTGCACCGCAGATTGTGTCCATAGGTCCTTACCATCATGGCAAGAAACGCCTTCGCCCAATGGATCGCCATAAATGGCGTTCCCTTAGCCATGTGCTTAAGCGTACCAAGCATGACATAAGGATCTACCTCAATTCCATGAAGGAGATAGAAGAAAGAGCTCGCTCCTGTTATGAAGGACCAATTAGTTTAAGCAGCAATGAGTTCGTGGAAATGCTTGTCCTGGATAGTTGTTTTGTGCTGGAGCTATTCAGAGGAGCCACAGAAGGGTTCAAACAACTTGGATATTCGAGGAATGATCCTGTTTTCGCTATGCGTGGATCAATGCACTCCATTCAGAGGGATATGATCATGCTAGAAAACCAGCTTCCACTCTTTGTACTAGACAGACTTCTGGGAACTCAACTGGGAAACCCGGACATGAAAGGACTAGTTGCAGCTCTAGCACTCAGGTTCTTCGACCCTTTGATGCCAACTGATGAACCATTGACAAAAAGTGACAGAAGCAAATTGGAATCATCACTTGGAAGCAATATTACCTTTGACCCTTTATCTGATCAAGAAGGTCTTCACTGCTTGGAAGTGTTCAGGAGAAGTCTTTTGCGCGCAGGACCTCAACCAGTACCTAGAATATGGATCAAACGCTGGTCAAATGCTCAAAGAGTGGCTGACAAACGGAGGCAGCAACTGATACACTGTGTCACAGAGCTTAAAGAGGCTGGAATCAAGTTCAAGAAGAGGAAAACCGATCGCTTCTGGGATATCAAATTTAAGGATGGTATTCTGCGAATACCCCGGCTATTGATCCATGATGGTACCAAGTCTCTGTTCCTCAATCTCATTGCCTTTGAGCAGTGTCATCTTGATTGCAGCAATGACATTACATCCTATGTTATATTCATGGACAACTTGATTAACTCCCCAGAGGATGTGGGGTACCTTCATTACCGTGGCATAATTGAGCACTGGCTGGGTAGTGATGCTGAAGTTGCAGATCTTTTCAACCGCTTATGCCAAGAGGTGGTGTTTGACATCAACAACAGTTACCTTTCCCCATTGTCTGAGGATGTGAATCGGTATTACAACCATAGATGGAATACTTGGTGTGCAAGCTTGCGACACAATTACTTCAGTAATCCTTGGGCCATTATATCTTTGGTTGCTGCTGTTGTCTTGTTGCTACTTACTCTGGCACAAACCTACTACAGTATATATGGATATTACAGACCAGCCCGGTAAGTACCCCTGTAGGGCTTCCATTGCCTACTATCAACATACTTTTAGTGTTGAACCTTATCAAATCTTGAGATATTCATGTGTTTGCGTTGATTTCAATAATCAAGCTTGGAAAAGAGCTTGGAATTTCATTAATTCATTTATTTGGCACGGAATGTATTGATACTTTGCTAATGCTGTATTACAACTCTCTTTTGTAATGCAAATGCTTGCACAGAAATTTTGGCTTGATCGCCTTAATAAGCTTTCATTTCGTATTCTGACAGAGAATTAAATTGCGAGAAAGAAAACATTCCTCTTAATCTTAGAACTGGAGTAAATTGGTTTTGAACTGTGATGTGTAGAAATTTGAAATATTCTGTAAAAATACACGTGGATGTGAATGATGAGCCTTCGTATTGATTTGAGCTTTGGTTATAAATTCCATAAAATAAAATACTAAACATTTCTCATTTGTAATAAAGCAAAAAGTAAAATAAAAAATACATAGGAATATAATTTCTGTAATAACCAGGGTATGAAAGTGAAGACCCAAAGTATGCCGAGGCTAAAGCCAAATTAGAGCCCCTTCAACATTCAATGTCTTGGAGACTAAAAAGTTGGCATTCTCCTGCATAAAGTACTCGTTTTAACAAAAAATATTTAGGGAATGGAGGTTATCCAGTTATAATGTCAAGGCAGGCTAACACTATCAAAATGTTAGTATTTGACCTTCTACAACATATATCGCAGGAAAGACATGCTTTTTTTTCCGACATTGCAAAATGTTGACTTTGAAATACAATCCAATTAATTTGGAATAAAAATGCATTTGAAAGTGTGTTATTCAACTTGCAATGTGGGATAGAATCAGAGTCCTAGAGTATAAAAAAATACAAGGCGAACTTTAATTAGATATTGAGAAGTGTTACGAAGTAACGTGAGTGTTAATATGTATGTACTAAGGTAACGTACTATTTTTGTTTGCTTCAGTAGAAATGTAAGCCAAACAAAAAGGTAAATTACTATTAGGCCTACGTCAATTTCCAAAAAAGAACACTTTCGAAGGAAAGGTTTGGACCTACACGGAAGTTCGCCATGTTGGAGGACAACTTACACGAGTTTAACCTGTGTTTTTTAAAAGATTTTACCTCCCACATGACCTAAGACTTGGTGCACTGGTGCAATACAAACGTTAATATCATTGATATATTCATAAAACAAATGGAGGGTTGAGATTAAAATCTTAAAGCTCAGTATTGAACATATTTTACCTTTATTATACGAACCCACAACCTGCCTTTAGAAACTAAGCACCATCTCTCTCAATCATACACGCACAAACTCAATTTCTGCAAACAGTATCTCCAATTATAATACCAAACTTCCTTCCACCATTATTATATGGCCTATGTTGAAACTTTAATGAAAAGAAGAAAAAAAAAACACCTCTTCTAGTGTGTTTGCTCAGTGGTTCATTATCATATATTTTTTTCACGCCAAATTGGAATATTATGTTGAAGCTATAATACATTGCTTGATGCAAGTTTTTTTGACTAAGTAACCTAACAACCGTTCTTCTTCCCTGCATAAAGTAATAGAGAACACTTCCTCTCTCCACTTTTGGATTTTTAGATGATTGTTAACAGCATAGGAAACCTCTGGCTCTCTCTACTTTTGGATTTATTAGATGATTTTTAACAGCATAGGAAATATCTAGCATTGCATAATCTCCTTTCCATCTTCACTTCCCAACACTATTCCATCTCTGTTCCATAGAAAATCTTAGACTAAACTAAAGGTTTGGATATGGAACATTACGTTTTTCAGTTTACAATATTGACACATCTTGTTTTTGTGCAAAGAACAATACCAACACATTCAGCCAATCACCAACACCCCTTGGGGCAACTACGGTGGTCGCACTACACAAATAACAATGTTTTCCATGACCATGGCTGTTATGGGGGACTTATGACTTTGAGCTCACTTGGCCTACTGGAATGAGGGAGTTGCAGCTACCATTACAGTTGGTGAGAAAAGTAGGTTTAGTATGAGGACTATAAATGCAATCAATACAAGTAGCCAGTGCACAAAACTGTACTGGTACATAATAATTTTTCAATATTCCTAACGAGATGCACATCAAGATCAATAGGAAACTTTCCCGAACAAATGGTGTAGCAAGAAACCCTTTGTGAAGGAAAGAAGTACCATGACAACCAGACCAAGTGATCCCATTAAAATAAAAAATTAAAATTGTAATTATGCTAATACATTATGAACCCAGTTAAAAAAACTCAACAAAAGTTTTATCCTACTAAATAAGGTTGACCTTATTCCTTTAGATAGAATCAACCACATGAATCACAAAACGCTGTCAAACTCATAGAAACACAATTAAAAAGAGTCATAAGAAAACTTTGTTACTGATTCATAAGACCGGTACTTGGCTATACAAAAAAATACTTGAGCTTGAGGACATTCTGCAATGATAGTGGTTTGACCATGAAGAAACCTTTGTGAAGAGCAACTTTAATATCTCCAGGGAATATCAATCTTACAGCCCAAAAGTGTGGACAGGCTCATTCATAAAATATACATAAAAAGGTTCCACACATTCCAAAAACACATCACGATAATGCCAAGAAAGCCTAAAGGGACTAATTGCATTGCATGGACACATTTATAGAAAAAAATGAGTTCCTGAAAATCACATGATTAGAAGAAAAAAAAATACAATGGAAAAGAGTTAATATCCCATTGCAAATAATGAAGGGGATTCCTTCTGCACAGGCGTCTTAAAATTCTCATTATTTAACTAAGAGTTTGGCATTTGCCTACCTATAAAGAAAAAGAAAATAAAGAAAAGATTCCACTAGAAGGGAGATGTAAAGAGAGAGCCCTCAACATCTCCCAAAACTAAAGCATCTACCAGGGAGTAGAAACATTCAAGATGTCCAAA
This sequence comes from Sphenostylis stenocarpa, assembly GCA_963425845.1. Classification (NCBI taxonomy): domain Eukaryota; kingdom Viridiplantae; phylum Streptophyta; class Magnoliopsida; order Fabales; family Fabaceae; genus Sphenostylis; species Sphenostylis stenocarpa. The sequence continues at coordinate 5,320,863 of OY731399.1, read as the reverse complement.
CAGTTGCTCAATTGGGAGTTGAACATCAAGATGTCATACGTCCATGCTAGACCTCAAAGCAATCTCCTCCAGCCACCAAATCCTCAGATTGCTCCAGCAGTTAAAATATACTGTAGATGATATCAAGCCACATGTGGGTTGTGACTTTAGTGTAGCAGATAAAGTTCAATTAAACTGAAAATTTTAGTCCACAGTCGGACTTGTGCTTTCTGCTGGTGCTCTCTTTCCATTATAGCGCTGAAAGTAAAATAGACAAAATTAAAGCATACTATTAGCAACAATGATGTAATCCTGATAAAAACACCATTAATGAATTAATAACCAATATTTGCTTATCACAACAACTTTGAATGGGAAAAAAATATGATGAACCTACTTGTTTCCCAAATGAGAATGGGACATATTTATATTTGATCATGTGTGATATCTGTCTCCTCATTGTAAGTGTGAATAGGACCACCCAGTAAAAAAGGAGAATTGGCCAGAATACTGGAACATCAAAGGCACTAAAGAAAGTCATCACAAATGCAATGCAAAACGCCTTTGTGATTGAGTACCTGTCCACAAAGAAAAAATAAGCAGTTTTCAGTAAAAACAACCATCTGCACAGCAAATCCAAACCGTAAATAACAAGCAAGACATTAAGAACATCACAAATAGAAATTCTAACAAATCACACTATTAAAGCTCGTGAATGAAGATTCATCTCCTCGGAAGCCAAATCCTAGACTAATAACTGAACACAGAAATATAATAAAGCCCAATACAATTGTTATACCATCCTACTCGTCAGGGATAACATGGAAGCCAATATGATCAGCAGAATGTAGCATTTTCAATATCCATAATTCGCTTGAACGAAAATCTAGACTCTTCTCAATACAGTAACGGACAGATCAAGCACATAAAATAAACGAAAATTTTCCTCAACCTTTTCTCATAAACTTGGTCCCTCAAGTCCTCATGTAACTTCTCCATAAGTCCAGGTTATATTCATTGTGTGTGTGATACATGCAATGCAAGAAGTTTAATTAAATTTTTCTTCTTTATTTATTTAATAGGTAAACTCTTAAGCGAACTGACTCGAAGTCCGAAAACCATCATTTGAAATCAAATCTTGGAGGTAGAATAACAAAATAATATTACAATAGAAGTAGGTAGTTGATTACGAAACCCTAGAAGGAAGGGGAGAATCAGGGGAACGAAAGAGTACCAGAACTTGAACTCGGGGAGGCGACGAACGAAGGGGCGGAACTCATCGGATCCTCGGGTGGGGAGGGTGGGGCCGTCGTGAATCTCGGGATCGACCTGAGGGGAGAGGAAACCGATGAGGAGGTTGAGGATGTAAATGCCAAGGGCGTAGGAGACGATGTAGAAGCCTTGAACCAAGTACACGCGGAGGACGTAGACGGCTGCCACCACAAGACACCCGATCCAGCGGCGGAGGACATGCGGCGTCGTTTTGTCAAGCATGTGCTGGTACTGCCGTGAGACCGCAAATTTCCACCGCGATATGGCGGCTTCGGGGGAATGATCGTCGGCTGCTCCTCCGTCCATGGTGTTTGGGGGTAGTTTTGACTTTTGGATTTGTTAGGCGTAGGAGAAATGTGCAAAGTGTGTGTGCGTGTGACGGTAGCAGCAAAAGATACAAAGCAATGCAAATGAGATGCGACGGTAGAAAGTTTCTACTACGCCCTCTTCTCGGTTCGCTTCTCTTTGTCTCTATATCTCCGGTTCACATCTTACTGAACCGGATTAAAGGATTCAAATTCAATGTTACCCAATGCATAAACTCAATTGCATAAAACCATACACCTTTTGACTATATCATAATAATAATAATATTGAATTAATATATTTTACAACCACTTTAACATGAATTTTCTTTCTTTTGAGAATAGATCCTTCAAATAATAATAAAAAAATCTTAATTATGATGATCTTGTTATTAATTCTATACAAATTTTGTTCTACATTCAAATATAATAAGTGAATTCTTAATTGAATTTTAACAAGTGACTTTCTGATAGAGTTTAATTTTTACATATATATATTTTAATAAGTTTTGACATTTATAAAAGTTTAACTAGTGATTTCTTAATGAATGATTATAATTATAGTTTATTTCTTAAACATTTTTTATCCTTACTTTTAAAGGATTAAAATTAAATTATTATTATTATTATTCTTATTTATTCAATGTATTTTAAGCGGTTAATTAATTGTACTTATAGATACTATATTCATGAATTAATTTTAATGTTCTTTTTTCTTATATAATTTATTTTAAATTTTTATAAACTTTATTTTAATAATAATTTTATTTGTATTTTACTTGTTGATAATTTAAAATATTATTATAATTAAATGTCAATTTAATATAATGTTATATATATAGTCTATTAAAAAAACTACATAATAAAAATAATGAAAATAAAAATTTATATTATAAATTATTCATAATATTAAATATATAATAATTTTTTTAAGAAATACATTTTTAAAAAATCATAATTATAATAACAAATAAAATAAATTTACATTTATAAATAAATATTATTTTTATATATACTGATTTTAATATTTTAGAAAATAATTTTTTATAAAAAAATATAAGTTTAATATTTTTAAAATTTTAGATATGAGAAATATTAAAAAAAAATACTTTCAAAATTTTGAACATAAAAATTTAATAATACACACATTGTTTCTCAGAGCAATTCCAAAGGGAATTGTTTATGCCGAGTTGCTTAGGGCATCTCCAAATGAAGTATTTAACTAGAATTACTTACGAATAAAATTAAATATTTTATTATAGGTCTCACAATTGAGTTGTTTAAAACATGGTCAGAGTTGCTTATCTAAGCAACTTATTTCTAATTTTAAACAATTTTTTTCACTATTAAGCAATTCACACATGAGACCCATAATAAAATATTCAATTTTATTCCTAAGCAACTCTTGGTAGCAATTCCCATTAGAGATGCTCTAAAGCAACAGTGCTTACAAGAAACTGCCGTTGGAGCAATCTGACATGGCAACAACACTTTTAAAAAGTTAAACATCGTATCTTGTAGAAGCAACATTGCTAAGAGTTGCTTTTCCCAAATTTTTCATATTTATAATATTTTTTTGTTTATTTTTATTGTCATTGCTTTGTTTAATATTTTTTATTTTAATTAATGTTAATCGTATTTCCAATGTCAATTTTATTTTTAATTTTTTTAATTTAAATATATTTATTTATTTTAATAATTAATTATATATTATAATTATTATTGATGTGGCATAGTGGGTCACATTAAAGTCAAAAGTGGTAGTTGAATTGTGAGGTTCTTATAAGACCTGACAGTTGGAGTGAATTATAAAAATTTGAAGAGAGTTGCTTAAATATGATGTGACACTATAGGTCCCACTTAATAACCCAAGGTGAAAACCCACCATTAAAGATGCTCTTAGATTATTGAAAAAATAAACTAAAAATAAAATCTATAAAATAAATTTTAAAATTATAAAATGAATTATTCATTTATTTATTTATTTTCAAATAACGTTCTCCAACCCATACAAATTAAAACACTCTTATTAATGTTTTACTTTTTTTTAATGATTGTTTACAAATTATTGTTTTTGTAAAAACTATCCCAACATTATATTTTGTTTTTACACATCAAATAGTTTTACTTTTTTAATGTGTTATTATAATATAATATTTTTTATTTTCATTATTTTGTATTATGTAATTTTTTTAATAGAATATATATATATATATATATATATATATATATTTAAAACATTATATTAAATTGACACTTAATTATAATAATTAAATTATTTTAAATTATCAAAAAGTAAAATACAAATAAAATTAAAAAATAAGAGTATTTATAAAATTATTATCAAAACAAAGTTTATAAAAATTTAAAATAAATCATATAAAGTGAGGTAATATTTAAAAGGAAAAATGTGTTGTTAGCTTCTAACACCACACTTCTAAATGAGCTTAAGTAACAACCCATCAACTGCCTTTTATTTATATATATATATATATATATATATATATATATATATATATATATATATATATATATATCATCTTAAAACTAAAACAAAACATAAATATTTATTACTTTTAGTTCTAAACCTAGTTTAGTTAGGGTTATCATTTACAACATTTTCTTTTGTATAAATATATGATTATCATAGTCTGAACAAACATATAAAACACATAAACTAAGTTAATAATTCAATTTAAATATGAGATCAAATAAAATAATTCATCCAAAGTTTTCATATACCATGTATCCATAAAAACTAATATTCATGTCATATAGACACTAAATGATTATCAGGAGATATTAAAAGAGACATTAGGTATTTGTATCTGTCACACCATAACTCCCAAAATGCATAATAGAAGAATGTTCAGTTTAGTATATACACTCACATGGGCAAATTTATAAATACTTATCAAAACAAAAATTTTTCATACCACAAGGTTAAGTGATTAAAAATTTCCTTCAATTCTCACCACTTAATCCTTTCATATATGTGATTCTAATGATAAGTAAGGATTTCTCCTCAAATCTTAAATCAATATATGTACATACAACATTACACATATAAGGATACCCCTTTATTCAATGACAGACCTTGACCCTTGTATTTTGGGGAAGAATCAAATAATATATTATTAATAAATAATAAATAAATATAAAAGGGGTGAAACAAGATGAAATATTCAAAGGATAAAATTATAAATATATAAATAAATATATTAAATGATCATTAAATTTGAATGAGCCAAAATCATAAATTGTATGAGAATTACAAAATTTAAATTCTTTTATTATCATACCACAACACAACATTTTTTTTAATGTTGAGCAGGATTTCAAGCGTTTTCATGAAAATCTTGAATTTGTTAAACAAATTTAAATATGCTAGGCACATTCGTGATAGTTATAGACGGTATGATTTCCTCATTACCTTCTTTCTAATGTGTCAACTCAAATCAAATCTAAACATTATCCTTCAAATTGTAAATCAAATCATTAAATTCAATTCAGTTACAATACATTAATACGAAAAACTATCATTTTTAATCTTATAGAAATAAATTGACATTCACATTCAATATAATCTTCATAAATCAACACATATACAATCACACAATCCAATTTATGAAACTTAATTAATGTGACTAAGTCATATTTACAATCTAGATCTTATAATTTTTCCTTACCTTAAATATAGTGTTTCTAAGTTAAAAAACCTAAAAAATTACTAAATTTGTAAGAAGATTATCTCACACAACATTCAAATTAACAACTTAAGTATATTACGATATTCTTAAACTAGTCAAAAATCATTTTTTTACAACAAAATCTATATACAAACCCCAAAACTCACATGCAAACTTAAACTAAAAATATAAAAAAATAATTTGAAATTTAAAAATAAGAATTTTTTTAAAATTAATACTAAAAATTGATATTGTAAAATTACTTTTTTTTCCTTGAGAAATACTAAGTGTACTTATATCTAAAAAAAATTATAGAAAAATATTCATTTTGTAAAAATAAAGTTTAAATATTTAAAATTTTGTATTTATAATATTTTTTTAGCTTAAACAACTTCTAATTTATTTTCATTGTATCACTCCTATTTTTAACTCATTTAATACAGAATTTTTTTTCTATAAACTAAAATTCAAAAATTTTGAAAAAATTATTATATTATTTAAAATAAATATTTTAAATTTCACTTTTTAAAAATTGTCACACTGTTCTTATTATATTTTGTCTTTATAATGAAAAAAAGGTGTGCCACTCAATTTCAGGTGAGAAATCATTTATTTGATTAAGACAAATACTCGTGACTCATTTGAAATCCAGTATCTTTAACTCTTTTAACATTTTCTTAGCTGATGTTAGCAAGGTTTATTTTAGATATATAAGCTAATACCACCAAAATTATTAGGATAGTGTTATTTTTAATCAACATTATATTGAGTTTTTTTTTCAATATTAAAATTATTTTTAGACGATGTTATTTTTTTTTCTTTTAGATTATTTCTTATATAACATTTATCGTAATTTTTTAACTAGATTTTTTCAAATTAATATTATTAAGGTTATTTTTATTTATAATAAAATTTTATTAATATATTATTCTAATTGACATCTATAGGAAAAAAAGCCTAATCAATAAATAAAATAAAAAAACAATCTTAATTAATATGAATTAAAATAATTATCAATAACATAAATTAAAAACCTTATCTAACGATTTAAAAAAATATTAGAAACTTTTACCAAATAATAATTTCAACTAATAACATTTACAACTTATATTCTAGATTATTAAATATTATTTAACATTAAAACAAATTTTGTATTTAATAATAAAAATAACTTTATCTAAATAATAAAATTAACATTGGATAAAATTAATTTATTTTATTCAACAAAATATTTTAAAAATAATAAATAAATTTAATTTAATATATATTTTTAACGTATTCTTAAATCATAAAAATTTGATTATTTTTACCGAGAAGAAAACTATACTAGAATTTAGATTTATGTCTACCTTTTTTAACTTTTAAATTATATAATATTATATCAAACATAACTTTTTATCTTATTACATGCTTATTCGTAATTAATTAAAAATTAATATGTACATTAATTTAAAATTTATATCTCTATTTATAAATAAAGTATATTATTATTATTAGTATTATTATCATTTTATATAATTATATTTATTATATAAAAATAATAATTCAATTAAATATTTATTACATCATATTTCATCATAATAATACATTAATTAAACAACAATACTATATTAACTATATCTTTTATATAATTATTTTTAAAATTTTATTTTATTATTATTTCTCTTTTAATTTATATCTATATTTATTTTTTCTATTCATTATATATTATATTTATTTTTTATTAATTGTATATATATATATATATATATATATATATATATATATATATATTAGATAAATAGTGTAGATTATTACCTGATTTTATTACATAATTGTTTTGATGATAAAATGGTGCCATGGTGGATTATAAACTAAGCAACAACGGTTTACCTTCACTTCCATAGGGGGGAGCTGTTCATTTCATATCTCCGTTCGATTTCCGATCTCCGATGTGTAATTACTGATGACTCCAATCTAACTGCATTGATCTTATTCCCAAACTTTCAAATCGTGTGTTTCCCCTTCACAAAATCATTGTTCCTGTGACACAGATCGAATAGTGTGCATCACCATCCACTCACGGTAAGCGATCCACTGCTCCTGCCTTTTCCATTTCTTGAATCTATGATGTGAACTCGTATCTGCAATATTTATAAATTAGTATAATTATTGCTTGTCATCAATAGCAAATCTGCTATGCACTGAAACCATTCTCAGATCCCTCTGTTTACATTTCCGACGCTGACTTTTTTCACTGTTTTGGTTCAATTCATGTTCCAATCCAGTTAATTTAAAAGAGAATAATGAAACTAATTAGCTTATGTGAAGTAGATGTTTCACATATAGGTGTTCTTTTGGTATTATGATAGTAATTTTCCCACCATTGTGTGATGTGTATTTATTTAGTTAATTTTTTGTTAGATTTTTAAATGTAAACTGCTCATCACTTATTGGTTTTATACTTTGCAGAACTGCATTTGAGTGACTCATGGAACCAGTTTCAGCTGATTCTTCGTCTCAGCCTACTCCTCCAGTTTCTAATACTGAAGGACACTCAACCAAAGTGTCTGGACAGATTAACAATGCACATGATTCACCATCATCGTTACCTGCTTCTGGAATATCATCATGGGCAAGAAATCTGAAACTCCCAGGCCTTGGCCTTGGACAGGCACAACAGGGTTCACAGACCGAGAACACAGGCATGTCAGCTTTTGCTCGCCTGACTAGTGGGCTTGGGATGCGAACGCAGTCAAATGCAACTGCTGCATCAGTCAATTCCGGACCTGAGCAATCTAATTTGATTGAATCCTTCACCAAAGGGTTGGTGGACTCTTCCAAAAGTGCAGTAAAAGCAGTGCAGGTCAAAGCACGCCATATTGTCTCTCAAAATAAACGTAGATACCAGGTTAGCTAGTTGACAAGGAATTTTCTTACTTGGTGTGTTTTCACCTCTATGACGTCCGTACCGTCATATGTTAAATCTTATGACTGATTTATGTTATCATGTCCAAATCTTGCAGTTGTGTTAACACACGTTCAATGCCTGCATCTGCATAATTTGTTTTTGTCATCTCTCCCTCTTGAAATTGGTGATACAAAGACCGGACCTTCATATTTACATATTTTTCTGTTGATATATTTTGCGTAAGCATTATGTTATTATTTATCTGCATTGGCAGCAGCTTCGGTTAAAATTTATTATATGAATTGGCATTCCACCTGAATGATACTATGAGTGCTGTTGCTAACTGTGCTATTCCCTGTTATCTTGCATTTGTAAAATATCTCACATGTATCAGTTATAACAAATCTTATAGTACCATTATTTCTTTCTGAAGTTATACTGATGGACAAGCCCTGAATCATTCTTAAAAAACATTTAAAAAGAAAAAACAAACTCTTCTATATTGTTTCTTTCTCTTGGCATGCTCCTAATTTGTTAAATTAAAAAAAGAGGATATGATGATCGTTCTGTATTTTGCAAGAAATGTACCTAAATATCAAAACCACGGTAATAAAAAAGCACTAATACCCAAAAATGTTCCTTATCTGCATGGTTCCCATCAAGTTAAATATGCTGGATTTTGATCCCCCATCCCTGTATATTGCTGTGTCTAAGTCAAAGAATTCACACAATGTACCCAAACATTAGGCACGCCCTGTTTTTCAGTGCACATATGTATAAGAAACAAGTTCTGTATAACATCTTATAGGAGGATTTGAAATTATGTACAAACTATAGTTACAAGAAGAGCATGTTATCAAAATGTATTTTAAGTATCTTCCTAGAATCTTGGGGTTTATTACCTCCGATTAAAGAGTTGTTCTATCTTCTAACATTCTTAATAAGAAAAATGTTGATTTTCCCACTATTTGAAAAGCACCATGACAGAAATGGTCACTATCTGGACTTTGTCTATTGAAGAATCAAATTGGTATTGATTGCTTAGTCAATGCATCATACTCTTGTGTGTATGATACTCTCTGATACAAGTTAACATTTTTCTACCAAATTTAATGAATTTTGAAAAGAAACAATACTTTTTTCTTTTCTTTTTGTGAAGACTTGAGTCACCTTCCTTGTTGCTTTCACTTTTTATGTACTTTAATATTTTAGCTCTTATTCTCTGAAACAGGAAGATGGATTTGATTTGGATATGACATACATCACTGAAAATATAATTGCTATGGGATTTCCGGGTGGTGATTTTAGCTCTGGAATTTTTGGATACATTGAGGTATACTTTTAGACAGTCAGTCCTTGTTTCTCATGTTCAAGCCAAGCTCAGTCATCATTCAATTTTGTTTTAAGGGGTAGCTGTGTTGCAGGGGTTCTATCGTAATCACATGGAAGAGGTGATCAGGTTTTTTGAAACACATCATAAGGTAACAGATTATCTATTGCAGTCCTGGGATCCTATTATCTGCTCATCCAGTCTTACTCAGATTTTGGCTGGGAAGTATTGAGATCTATGTGCGGTTTTAGTCGTCTTAGTTTTATTTTATGTCTTTGGGCACTCAAATTGCATTCATTAACAGAATTTTTACAGAGTTGTAATCTATTATTGTATGTTTAGATTTTAGTCCTCTTAGTTTGGTTTCTTGCATTCAGTAATGATATTTTCCTACTTATTCAAATGAATTCCCCACCATAAATTTCATCCATTAATTAACAAAAAGTTTACAGAGGTGTACATAAAGAGGGAAAATTATAAAATAGTGAAATAAAATAATATTTATTTTATTTTATACATTTTTTATATTTAAATATTTTTTACATATTTTTCCTTTGCTAATTTATACGAATTAATGATATGCCACACCTTAATTACATTTTTATTGGATAAATTTTTTTGATGAGTTACTTTGAACTATTAAGTGACCAAGAATGGGGACAAAATATGTAATTAAGCCCAAAATATAAAATACCACTGCTACAGAACTTGGGTTAATGGTACCGTGTACAACACCAATCCGCAGTAGCCCGAACAACCATCCAACATTTAATTATAACTGACAGTGATCTTACTCTTCTACTGCTTGTAAATAGATCTAGAAATTCTGCCAAGCTTCAACTTCCTCGACAACTTTGAGCAATTACTATAAATTTTCTTGTGTCATTAAATGGTTTGCTCCAACAATTAATGTCTCTTAGTATCTTCATGCACTGAGTGTTTATAATTTATCAAATATCTTCTGACAGTTTTATTTTTTGAAACCTTGTGCAGGGTAAATACAAAGTATACAATCTTTGTTCAGAAAGGTTATATGATGGATCATTATTCCACGGGAAGGTGTGATTTTCATCTTTATTTTCACTTTAGTAATCAAATTGATGTACTGACTGGCATTGATGGGTAATAATTTTGACTGTTACGTTTCATTTACCTTTCTAGTCTGCACCTGCTCTTTATATTCAGTGCACTTGTTCAGTATGTTGAACTTAAATTTGAAAATTGGATTCAACTTCCAGGAACTTATGTTGGTAATGTGACTATTATAGAGTTTTCTTTCTTCACCAAAAAATAGTTTGGTATATTTACATGTTTTAAATGACTATGATGGTAAACTCTCTTGCTTCAAAAGACTCTGAAAGAAAGAGAAATATCATTTATCTTCCTTAAATTATCCCATGGGACCTTGTAAAGATAAAAGAACAAGGGAAAAGTTATCCATTTTACAAATAGACATCCTAAACTTTAATTTAGTCTCAATTTGTATTAAATTATTGTATCTTTCTGTTAACGTTTAATATGTATTGAATATTCTATAATTTTATGAAATTATTAAGAAAAGGAAACAAAACCATGAGGGTATGCTAGTCGTCCCTTTGGTTGGACCCCCCTTCCTCTCCTATGCTCAAACTATATATGACTACATTCCGATCAGCCACCTCCTTTTGTTGGGAATGATGGATTAATGGTAAAATAAAACAGGGGTGAAAAAGAAAAATGTTCATGTATTTGTAACTTGTCTAATTCTGGTGGTTGATATTGGGTGACAGTACCTTGCATATTCTCAAGACAAGTATTTCCAATCCTATTGACAACTTCTGCAGCTTTCTTCCACTCAAATGCAGCCAAGAAACTAATAGACTTTATTTTGGGTTCTTAATGCACTTTTTTATGGGTCACTCAATGTCATTTAAGATTTAAGAACTTCATCTATTTTTTCCTCTAATAATAGAAAGACCTGACTTGGGTTCTTAATTCATCTTATGTGGATTCCACTCTTTTCCTTACTGTGGTTAAGGACTAGTTGTTATAGATTCTTGTAGAAGAACTAGTTCTTAGGTTAGATGCACATCTAAGAACCACCATCAGAGATGGCCTAACAATATTTTAGAATGTCTAAAAACATGACATTGGAACATAAAACATTTGGATATAAATATGGAAAAAAAAATTGACTTTTTTGTTGCTGTTTGGTTTTGCAGATGTCAGAAAAAAAAAAAAAAAAGAATTGGACCACAATTTTTTATATCCAATTACTGTAATATTTTTGTTTGTCCTGTTAACGTACTGAAATTGTTTCAGGTTGCCACTTTCCCATTTAATGATCATAATTGCCCTCCTATTCAACTTATAGCATCATTTTGTCAAAGTGCATATTCATGGTTGAAGGAGGATATTCAAAACGTGGTGGTTGTTCATTGTAAAGCTGGTTTGGGGAGGACTGGACTGATGATATGTTGTCTTCTTTTGTTTCTTAAGGCAAGTCATGATATCAGCTTCAAAGACTTTGTAATTTTACTTGTGCTCTGCTTTTCTGAATTTCGCAATTTTTTGACTGTCAATATCATTTTGCAGTTCTTCCCAACTGCAGAGGAAGCCATTGATTACTTTAACCATAAAAGATGTGTAGATGGAAAGGCTCTAGTCCTCCCTAGTCAAATAGTCAGTCATTAATTTTGTTTCATTAGAGATATTCTTCCATTCTGGACATATTCTTCTAAAATCATATTTTTCTGTAATTTTTTAGAGATATGTAAAATACTTTGAACGGACTTTAACTCAATTCAATGGAGAAGTCCAGCCTGGACGAAGGTAAGATGTAATTTTGTCACAATGTACCAGAATTGAAGAAGGTTCCTCTTAATTTGGACTTTGACAGGTGCATACTAAGAGGGTTTCGGCTTCATAAGTGCCCTTATTGGGTTAGACCGTCTATTACAATTTCTGATCATAAGGGTAAGTACCAAAGCTCATTGCTTTCTCTTCATGTCAGTTTAGTAATATTATAGTGTGAGTTTCAACACATATTTTTGAGCAAAACTAAAATCATTGGCACCTTGTTTGGTTGAGAGGATAAGTGAAGATCGGGAAGATGGAAAAAATTTGTGTGTTTGGTGAGAAAGAATGAGACGATAAACAATTTTAGAAAAAAGATAGAATCCATCTTACTATTTCTCACCTATTTCTTCTTATCCCTCTGTCTCTCTCCTCATCTCATCTCTATTTCTCTTCAATCACACACCTATCATTTCAACTTTATTTCTCACCTATTTCCTCTCCCTACCTACTTATTTCCATCTAATCTATTTCTCTCCACTCTACCAAACAAAGTATTAGATTTCAAGTTTTGCATGGAGATAAAAGAAAAAAATGTAATGGTACAATCATAGAAATGAAAAATTGTGTGAAGTCATCTAATGCTAATACTTCATTAAGGGGTAAATGCAAGAGTGGACGTCAAAACGTGACAGCTAAAAATAAGTTCTGAATATTATCTCATCTAAGTATAGCTCAAGAAATTTGAATCATTCATCTGGGGATCTGGTTCAGAACTTCAGATACCTAACACTTTAAGGTTGAAAGTGCCTGTATCTTACTCAATTGAATGTAAACCAAAGTAATTGATGTGTATGTCTCTACCTCTACAAGAGTCTAGTTTGTACAGTACTTTCTCATGCAAATAGTTAAGTTGCTCTTACGACTGACATTTTAATCTTCAAAACCTGATGTTTTAACTTATTCCCAGGAATTCTTTTTGCCACAAGAAAGCATCCCAAAACAAAAGATCTAATGGTACACACTATTTTTTATCCCATCTTTTCTGAGTTTTGCTGATATATGGATTTGAATTTGATTACTGATATACTTTCTAAACTCACTTGCAGCCAGAAGATTTCTGGATCAGTGCACCCAAGAAAGGAATTGTAGTTTTTGCACTACCAGGAGAGCCTGGTCTAGCAGAGTTGGTAGGAGACTTCAAAATTCATTTTAATGATGGACATGGAGATTTCTACTGGTTTGTTCAGAACACCTATTTATTTCTGGCCCCCCTTTATTTTATTCTTTTCACTTGTCAGAATCATTATGATTATATTGTACATTCAGGGTGATTTTGTTGTGTAATTTCTTATCAGTACATGGACCCGGTCTTATCTTTTTCATGTGGGACAGCCTAATGCAATATCACGAAGAATATTTTTATTCCATAGTCCATTATACACTAAAGATTTGTTATCTTCAAACTGTGTATTGTATGAAACAATTTGTTTACACAGATTAGCAGCTTTCTTGATGCTCCACTTTCTTCTTGCCAGTTGGATGAATACAACAATGACAGAAAACCGAAAAATTTTGGATGGTTCAGATTTTGATGGTTTCGACAAGGTAAAATATTCACTTCTTTTCAAGGTACGTTGTTAGTTTATTCTCTGAACCTAACAATAATTTAAACTTTACGATTCACCCTTCAGAGAAAGATCCCCACTCCAGGATTCCGGGTGGAAGTAGTCATGATAGACTATAATGGCACCCTACCTGCAAGAACAAAAGCCAATCCTGCCAGCAAAGGTTCTGATGGAAACACAAGCAATGCCCTACCTGGTCCAAAGCCTACTACCTCTAATTCAAGTGAGAGTAAACTCCCAAGAAATGGAGATGATGATGTATTCTCAGACAGTGATGAAGAGGAGACCCGAGATACACAAAGCAAGAAAGCTGCAACTGAGTACAAACTTATGGCACCTCATCAAGTATCTGAGGGGACAACAGAGCATGTAGGGACATTGACACACACAACGGATCGGTTGTCACTACAGCATGAGGAACGCATGCAAAACAATTCTTCTGAAGAATCTACCGCAGATAAACATCTTAAAGCTCATACAGGCAATGACAGTACAAACGTGGGATCTGTAGGGGCAAGTGACATCAAGGCAATTGCCGCAGATGCTTCAGTTTTTTCCTTCGGGGATGAAGACTTTGAAAGTGATTGAAAGGAGGTGGGATGAACTTCTGATCCATTTATTAAGAAAGTCATTGAAGCATTACTGAATTCATCCGTTTCCCCCAATTTGTTGTCAAATGAACTTTCCTGTATTTTATTATTTAAACCTTGTATATTAAGTTACATGTTTACGTGATTATTTCAACTTTTCTAAGTTATGTGCATTTCTTTCCAAAATGACAACAAATCCAACACCTGTGTGTTTGATAAGAAATAATTATTACATCTTAATAAAACAAGTCTAAAAAAAGTGTTACGTATCTTGTATTATTTATAAATTATTTTCTTCATATTTTTTATGAAAATAGTATCTAGGAAGTGTTTAGACAAAAATAATCTTAGTTGTGTTAAAATGATATATTAAAGAAGATATCTGAACTAAAAAATTATAATTGTAACATGGTTGAGAAAGCATGCCTAACACACTTTTCTACACAGGTATCCATGCTTCATATAAACCAATCTTTAATATCAACTTATATAAAGGGAGATGAAACTTCAAATCAAAGAATATAACCAATACAAATGTTGCACCTAAGTTTTGTTTCTATATAAATTTTGAAAAGTTAGTGGGACTGAATTTAAAAGGCTTGTTTTCTGTACCATGGTTGTTAAAGAAGCATCTTATTCATTCTGTTAAAACTCAAAAGTGGTTCCCATTCCCAAACATATAATTCACTAGCCAACAGGAATCGCAACCAGCAAGTGTATTAAGCGGGAATGAGATTTAAAGCAGTTTTTATAAAAAAAATTTATTATGAACTCTGCAGTTTCTATCAAAACTGCACCTGAGTATTCCGGCATAGTGCACTGTGACAAGCAGAGGAAATAAAACAGACTTTACAAGATAATAAAGTGTTATGATCTACAACAAATAGGAAAGAGACAAAGAGGGTAGTTGATAAATCTAGTTAACAATAGAATCGCTGCTATCAGCTGTTCATAAGAAAACAAAAAATCACATAACCAACACTGCAAAGACAGGCAATCAACATGAACTCATCTCACATATTGGGGAATGCCAACTCGGCAAGAAAATGTTTGCTACTTTCTTACTAACATCATAAAAAACTGCTACTGGAGACATTATCAAAGTTAGACAACCTTCTGAAGGCACACGATACTAAATTTCTACCGGCCAAGAGCCCCAACCTTGCTCGCAACATTGTCAATCGGGTGATATTATTACTTGAAGGAGCCTCTACCTCTGTCTCTCCCTCAGCTTCTGCCTCTGCCACACCATCTTGAGCTCCCCCAACCCCATCACTTCCACTCCCATCCAAAGCTTCGACTTCACTATCATCATAATTAAACGCCAAAGCAACCCTCTGTTCTCGCACCCACTCTACCCCTCTACCAGTAATTTTTCTGCATTTCTTCACTTTAACCTTAACCAAATTGGGACAGCCCGAAGCTAGAGCTCCGATCCCAGCATTGGATATCGGACACCCTTTAATGCAAAGCTTCTTGAGTGCAAGACACTTATCAGCAATACACTCAATCTCCGCATCACCAACGGTTCCAATCCCACAAAGAGCCAACCTCTCCAAGTTCCTGCAATTGCATGCAATCGCCGCCAAGCTCGAAAAAGTAGGGTAAATACCTATCAACACAAGCTCCTGCAAATCAGGACAGTGTTTGGCAATCGCAGCCAACCCATCATCGCCAATCCTATTAGTCCTCCACCCATCGATGTGAACCTTCCTCAACAACTTACACCTCTCAGCAACCATCGAAAGCCCCACATTGGAGCACTCCGCGGTTTTCACAACGTGAAGAGTCTCCAAACCCAAACACCTGGAAACCCCCACAAGTCCCACATCGCTAACTTGAACCTTCTCCAAGTGAATCTCAACCAACCCACCGTTTAAACACCCAGCCCTAACCAGAGTATCATCCCAATCCCCCGTACACCCAATCACCTTCAACGTTCGAAGCTTCTTCGAACCAATCACAAGCGGCGTAAAGCTTTGCCCGTTGACCAGCTCCTTCAGGCAAATAGATTTCAACGAAGCCGCGGCACCAACCTCCACCTCTGTGATATGGTGGACCCCACGGAGCCGCTTCAGCGTTAGATCTTCTAACGTGACGCATCGATCGAGCAGCGCCGAGATTCCCTTTGTACCGAACATGCACGACGCGCACGATAGTTTCTTCAAGACCTTGCAGTTATCGCCTACGCCAGCCATTCCAATTTCCGTTACGTCACGGCATCCCCGCAGCTTCAGGCGCGTGAGGTTCCTGCAGCGCATCGAGATCATAATCAAAGCGTCGTCGTTTAAGCTCGCGTACTTTCGGTCGATCCGTAAAGTCAATTTTGTGACCGAATCGAAGCGGTCAAATATGGGAGGAACGAACTCTTGCAATTCAGGCCGAGCGACAAGCGAGAGGCGGTGCCGCCTCTGGCCGTCTACTTGGCGCCATCGCCGGCAGACCTGGGAGCACTCTTTCCGGTCGGCGGTGCTAAGAAAATGGAAGATCACGGCCAAGCAATCGTCGGTTAGAAGGAGGGTGTGATCGGCATCGAAATCGGGATCGCTGTTTGAATGTAACTGAGAAATTTGGTGGCGGTTGAGGTCCACCGTGGACATGGTGGCGGTGGACGGTGACTGCCCCATTCAGAAAATGTGTAGGAAGCGGCGGAGAGGTATTGAAGGATTTAATAAAAAAGGGCAAGACCTTTAACTTAAGGGAGGAAGCGCGTGTTGTACTCGCGTTTCCACCGCGAAGTGGTTGAGATTTGCGTATGGGTTCATGCATCAGAGTCAGCCCAGGTACACCATAGTGGGCTTGCGTGTCCCTGTCATCTTGGACCTGGCCTTTTCCACTTTGCTTTTTTTATCTCTCCACTTTTTTTAATTTCCTTTCTCAAAAAAAAAAAAATAAAAAAAATATATATATATATATATATATATATATATATATATATATATATATATATATATATATATATATATATATATATATATATATACAGAGAGAAAGAATAAGATAAAATGAGTGTTTAATTAGAAAAGAAAAAACAACAGCACGGTAATTAATTATTTTGTTTTATGTTTCATCCACACGCATATTTCTCTAATTCCATGAGACTTCCTATTCAACATTTTAGGTCAATTTTCTTTTTCCATTCAATCAGCTGACCTTTCAACTTCTACTAGATTTTCCCGTGTTATTTCCGTCTTCTGAAACGTTTGTTTCCAATCTTTGATGATTATTACAATTTTATTTTTCATTACAATTTCTTTGATGATTTTCTTTTTTAAAATAAATAGAAAAAAATTCAAATAAATTTATACACAAACTAATTTATCATATAAATTATCTATCTTTTAATTAAAAATTGTAAAACATAGAAAGAGGAAGGGAAATTAAATAGTAGTATCTAATGTATGTAAACAGTTGTTGGAGTTTATTACAATATGATTGACTCGCATCATCTTCCTCTTTTCCAGAAAACGCGTACATTCTTTTACAACACAACTATTATTTATTTATTTATTTATTTATTTTATTTATTTATTTACAGATCTTTCAAATTTTCAAGTATTTAATGTTGTAATTTGAGTAAAGCGAAAAGATATTCTGAATAGTCTTAAATAGGATGTATTTATTTTCATTACTCCAATATATTATTAAATAGATAATAATAGAAAGGATAAAATTTAAAAAATGTATTAATGAGACATTGTCTAATTTATTCGTTATTTTTAAAATTAAATAAAAATAAACATCTCGGTGTACTTAAAGAGTGGAAGATTTTATTTGCATATTTTACTTTATATACAAGGAGTATATACTTCATTAACTCCATAATTTCTTTCTCTATTCCATGATTAAATTAAACCCTTACACAGTATTTGAAGTGAGAAAATTGAAAAATATTTTTGAGAAATATGTTTTGAAAAGTGTTTTTCGAACTATATTTTTTATTTTCAAAAATATATGTTAGAAGTATGTTTTGAAAATATATTTCAAAATTATTTTCCAAAATATATTTATGGAATTGATTTTTTGAAAATATATTTTGAAATTTTAAAATTAATTTTCTGAAAATGCATTACAGGCTCCTTTTAGAATATATTTTCAAAATTGATTTTCTAGAAATACAGTCTAGAAAGTGCACTCTCTGAAATGTATTTCCAAAAATATATTTCAGAAAATGCATTTTTAAATGCATTAGAATTCATTTTTTTTGAAATGTATTCCAAAATACATTTTTGGAATTGATTTTTTAGATATGTATTTCAAATTCATCTTTCCGTAATTGATTTCCTAAAATGCATCCCACATTCATTTTTTCATAATTGATTTTCATAAATATATCTCATCCTCCATAACGATGATTCGGAACGAGTATTTTGGAATACATTTCTAAGAAAGTATTTTAGATTGATTGTTTCAAAATTCAACTTTATTTTCATGATATTGTTTTTGTGCAATTTAGGTTTGTTTGTGCAATTTGAATGCATGAACATATAATTCATATATAATTTAATGATTACATACCTTTAATTGTTAGAAAAAATTTTTAAATAAAAATGATAATAAAAAAAAATCAAATAACTAAGAGGTAGAAATGCAAAAAAAAAAAATTAGAATAAAAAACAAAATTATAAGAAGGATATTTTAAGTAATTGATTTAGATACAAAGATACATGAAAAAAGATACTGAGAAACACGAACATATACACATTTGTCATATATTTTTCTTTATTTTATAAAAATATATGATTTATTATTTGTATACAAATATATAATTTATTATACAAATAAAATCTCCTTTTAACAAAAATAATAATGAGCCAGAGCACAAGCTAAAACCAATATTGTTATTAAAGTACGCGAATCACAAGTAATTATATCTAGAAATAGTCTTCTTCAAAACCAAGCGAATACCTCCAATAAATACAAAATACAATAAAATTGAAAAAGAAAAAGTTATAGAAGGGACTTTATAAAAAATGTATCACAAACCCTTGATTCGGCAATAATTGGTGGTTTGACTAGTCAGTGTAAAAACTATAATAATAATTGACTTTTAATTCTTAAACAAAATGGAGTTGTGTATTAATTGCTTAATTAGGAATTTAAAATTATAAGAGGATGTTTAATGAAAGTTATTATTAAGAGTTACTTAAAAAATGAATATTTTATTATATGTTTTATTTATGAATTATTTAAAAATAAAAATAATTGTTAAAAATTAAAAAATATATATTTAAATAAGTAATTCTAACTATGTTTTAAGTAACTCAATTGAATAATCTATAATAATAAAATATTTCAATTTTATTCTTAATTAACTAAAAATTTTCTAAAAAATATATATGTGATACTAAGTACATTACAGTTTAACCACACCACAATATATACGAAGGAAACTAGTATTGATTTATTACGTTGAATCAAAGGAAAAAAAAAAGACATGCCTATTTATATTGAGAATATTTTATATTCATTAAAAGTTCTCCTTTAAACTTATAAATAATCATAGAGACTTATGCCATTTTAATTTCTAAATAAAGTATAATAAGGGATATTTTGATTAACTCATTTTATGACAAGATTATACCATTTAGATTCACCTATTACTATTATTACTACTACTACTACTACTACTACTACTACTACATAATAATAATAATAATAATAATAATAATAATAATAATAATAATAATAATGGTCGAATGCATAAACTAATTCTAGAATATATTTTTTCATTTATAAAAATATCTATTATATAGTTAATCATGTAAATTTTAGAAATTAAATTGACTTACCATTACAAAATTACAAATTTTATTTTTATAATATTAACAACAAATTATTCATTATTTATAATTATAATGTGTTATCTTTCTTTCAAGTTCTGTCTCTTTTTTTTTTTTTCTTTTCTACAATCATTATTAATTTATATTATAAAAAATTGTATTATAGATTAATGATATGAGAGAACATTTAATACATTATTCAGATACTCAGTTAAAGGTCCAAGTTAAGAGGGTAAAAAAGTTATATATAATATGTTGATTAATTGAATATATAGTGTGTGAAAAAGTAGGATATTATGTAAAAGGTGGAGATGTTTGTGTCATCCTTGGGCTTGTGGTGTTTCCTTTGAGTGAAGGTTATGATTGAGGATCACACAATTGATGAAGTAAGTTGCGTGGATGGAAAAAGCAAGCGTTCTTGGTGCTGATTATGTCTTCACTTCTTTTAACTGTTGTTGTATATTGCAACATCTTCAAGGAAAGTAATGATGCTCACTTATTCTTCTTTCATTTGCATCACCGACTTTTTAAGCTCCTTAATAGTATCCAGCAAAACCATCCATTTAACATCATCACTTACATTGCCCTCATTTTAATCAACAACATGTCAAAACCCCAAATATATTTGTGTTGTGCTCCAATAATAGAGATTCGTTTATAAGCATAGATTATTACATCGTATGAAATGATTTTGAGGGAACTCACCTCAGAAAAGCCTTGACCTGATATTTGTCCAATTTCTCTGTTTTTTTATTTTTATTTTTCTCTAACCTACTCTTTTATCCAATTAAACACAGTCAGACAAGATTTCATAACAAAAATTGTTGTCCTAGACTAAAACTTTATTAGAGTAATTCTTTTAAAAGAAAATGCACTTACCTTCATATGTAGCAATGCTTAGCAGGTTATGTAATAGTAGCAGCACTACTTTACTTCATGCATGGCAGCATCTAACAACCTATACAAGTGGCAACCTTGTTCATGATAATGTTTAAGAGATTGTTGGTAACTAAGTTTTTTTTTTATTATTATTATTTATTTTTCATTTTACATATATATATATATATATTTTATAATAGGATTAATTTTTTCTTTATTGTTAGAGCTAAATTTTTTTTGTCTTATTAAACTCCAACGTAAAAGACGTAAATTTATGTCAAAATAATTAATTGATACAAATTTATATAAGATTTGACATAAATTTTGTGTCTCTCATTCCTTCTGTATAGGCCAATGCATATCTCATGATCTCAATTATGTGTCTCATGTCCATTTTTTCAACACAAAGAAACTTGTAGCATATATCAATCGTAGATTTTTCAAGTCTAACTCATCTCATATTCTAACAACACACCACACCCCACCAAATCCTCCCCAAACTCGTCACTCTCCACCTTCTCCAAAAATGAAGAACATCACTCAAGTCACAAGGATCTAATAATAAATCAAGGCAGGAGTACATGAAAGATCTAATTAATCCATGAAAATCATGGTAAGAAGAATATTGTGTAGGAATCAATTAGTAATAGGCGATGATTAAATTAAAATGTTTGCATTAGTATTTGAAAATGTATCACTGGATCAAACAAAGGAAAAACTTTATTTGAGAACTTGAAATCATCAGTTACGGTTGATGCAGAAAACTCGTGTTTCTGCACATATTTTTAGCACGCACCACACAAGTGAGTCACCACCACATTCAACGAAAATTCTCTCGATTCTTGCACGAATTTTGAAATTTTCACTGTAACATCGTTGTATTTTAAAGATTATTCCTTTTTTGCCTTTGCATTTTGGGACTGGAGGGTGTGGTGGTGGGGCCTCTTCTATTAGGGACTCCACCATGGAGTATGCCATTTGAGTAAGCATGTTGGAGAAAAGGGAAGAGAGAGGAGAAACTTGCTCTATCCTTATGAATTCCTTGAGGTTTAGAGAGCAACTACAAACCTAATAGTCATACTATATTTTACGTGGGACTATACATATCAAACATAATATTTGACATTTACGTGAGACAATTTTTTACGTTAATTTAAAATTTTACGTCGTGTCCCATATGACATATTACTATTTGTTTTAATTTTAAAAAATTTACCGTATTTTTTATGTTGAATAATTATTAATTTAACGAAAAAAAAATTAACATAAAAATATTGTCAGTATTAATAAAAAAATTATTATATTTCTAATTGATAGAATATGATTTTGTCAATGATATTAAAAAGATATGATTTTATACCTAATATTTAAATTATTAATTTTTTTAATATTATTTAATATGTTTTTAAAATCAATTGATATTCTTTTTTAATGATGTTAATATATATAATGATACTTTTATAAATAAATTAACATATACTATATAAATTAACATATTCTAATACTCATAATATAGTAAATTTATTTATAAAATTATCATATATATATATATATATATATATATATATATATATATATATATATTACATTTATCTTAGTTTACGGTCAATAATATCTTTTACTGACATAAAATCATGTTTTTAATTAATATATTCGTTTTCTTTTCTTTTATGCATAGTTTTAAAAAATTATTACACGATATCAGCATTTATTTTCTTCTGAAAAATAATAATTAAATGTGTTAAACTAAAAAAAATTGATGGAAGAAATTTTTTATATTTTTAATATATACTTATTTAGATATATTTTTTTAGTGGTTTATTTAACATATTTATTACTTTTTTTTTGTTATTATTATGAGTATCACTATTAAAAATAATCATATTTTATGAAAATATTTTTGCAAAATTTTTGTAAAAATTGCAAAAACAAAATATTTTCCTACAAATTTAAACAATTTTTTTTAATTTACAGAAAATAACTAATTTCCTAGTAATATATAGTTATCATTATAACATGATTGTTAATATTGTTATTAATAATTATAATTTATTATTATTATTACTATTATTAATATAATCGTCATCAAGAATGGCCAATTAGATTCTTATTTTCATCAAGTGTTGTTATTATTTATTATTAAAATTATATTATATAGACTTATGTCATTACTTATAATGTTGTTTTATAGGAAAGAGAAAAATAAATATATTACAATTAAAAAATTAATTATTATAATTTATATATTTAAAACTAATAAAAATATGAAAGCAAACAAATATATTTAAATAATAGAAAAAGAAAATAACATAATATTTTAAAAAATAATTATAACAAAATTTGAATGTGCAGACGTCTTAACACATATATTTTCATTAATTATTATTACGACGATTTTTAAAAATAAATAATCAGATTATTACTATTAACATTGTCGCTATACATTGATTATTAATATCTTATGTATTTCATTTTTTTTACTTTATTATAATTATAATTGTGATAAAAATCACTAATCATACTGTATTATTATTATTATTATTATTATTATTATTTTATCTTTTCTTGTGGTTATAATTGTTACTAAAAATTATTAATTAGGATTGTGACCTAAAACAACAATGTTATTTTCATTAAGAATTTTTATTTATTATCACAAAAATTATTAAAATAGTCATTATTATTATTATTATAATTATCATTATAAATTAACAATTATATTATTATTATCATGACTGTTTATCGTTGTTATAATTATGAATGTTATCAAAACTATTAGTAAGATTATTTAAAAAAAATCACATTTTCCATTATCACAAGAGTTATCATTATTGCTAGAACAATGAACATCTGTTCTTTTAATATCTTTCTGTCTTAACTTTTTTTTTTCTCCCTTTTTAGCCTAAATGACATGGTTACCATTCAACAACACTGTTAATAAATTCTAGGTTGAGAGAAAATTTAAAATTAATTATTTGAATATAGAATGAACCCCAACTTTTTTTTAGCATTATTTTTAAAATATTCATATTATAACATAAATCTAGTTATTTATTTATTATTAGTTTTGGTTTTCTCAAACTCTCTGACTCCTAACTCTGACAATTATCTGTGTCAGTAAGAAACGTATGAAATGCAATGTAAACGCCTTTCTCTCCATCAGAAGTTCATAATATAACCAAACAATTTTCTATCTCTTTCTCTTCGTCTATCTCTTCTTCTTCGTCTTCTTTTTCATCTTCTTCTTTCATCACCATGCCTCACCCACCCTCCCCCTCTTTCCTCCTCTGTCATGAACAACACTCCTCCTTCCAGCAACATTCTCCGACACTCCTCAACACCCAATTTTCACCTTCCATTTTTTCCGACAACCACTGCTTCTCCCAACACGACCACCTTCTCTCTCTACTCTCCAAAGAGACCAAAACGCATTTCACTCTCTCCCCTCGCCACGACGTCGTACGCTGGATTTCTACACTTTCCCACTTCCACGGTTTCGCTCCTCTCACCACCGTTCTCGCCGTTAACTACTTCCACAGGTTCGTTACCAGCATAAGCTTTCAGAGTGAAGATAAACCATGGATGACTCAACTAGCAGCCGTTGCTTGCGTCTCTCTCGCGGCCAAAGTGGAGGAGATACGAGTGCCGCTTCTTCTGGACTTGCAAGTACGTTTTCCAACATCGCTGTTTGTTCGCTAATGTTCCATGTTTCTTTATTTCTTGTGTTTAAACGTGGAAAGTGGTTTTTGATTTTGTGTAGTTGGAGGAATCGAAATTCGTGTTTGAAGCGAAGACCATACAGGGAATGGAGCTCCTCGTGTTGTCCACTCTCGAATGGAAAATGAACCCTGTCACCCCAATCTCTTTCTTTCAACACGTTCTCACAAGGCTTGCTTTAAAGCGCCACTTGCTTTGGGAGTTTCAGTATAGGTGCGAACGAGTTCTTCTCTCTGTCATTGTGGGTAAGTAATAATAATGTTGATAAATAGGATAAACGTATGAACACACAGTACATTCATAATAATCTGTGATTAATTAGGTGTGTATTGTAATTTTTATAATTCTTTATTATTTTTCAGATTCAAGGGTTATGAGTTACCTTCCTTCTACATTGGCTGCTGCTATAATGATCCACGTTATTAAAGAGATTGAACCGTTGAATGCTAAGGAGTACCGAAATCAGCTTCTTGGTTTACTCAAAAGTAGTGAGGTATGTCACTTTATATCTTTTATTGTTCAAATCAGCCACAGATTTGAGTGACTAAATGGAAAATTTTGGTGGTTATGTCGCAGGAGCAAGTGAATGAGTGCTACAAACTGATACTGGGACTATTGGTTCGCTGTGAAGGAATTCACAATCTTGCTCAGAGGCGCAAACGTTTGGCTGAGCCAATTAGCCCTGGTGGAGTCATTGATGCATCTTTCAGTTGTGAAAATTCAAATGATTCATGGTCAGTGGCATCACTTTCTTTGGAGCCAGTGTTTAAGAGGAGAAAAGCTCAGGACCAGCAGATGCGGTTGCCTTCAGTGAATCGAGTGTCTATTAATGCTCTAAATACTCCTCGTTAATAACTTAGAATCGTGGTAGGTTTATTAGGAACTGCAAGAAAATATCTGGCAGTAGTTATGTTTTGGAGGAGAACTGCATTATGTTGTTAGTTTTTAGATTAATGGCTGAACATTTGAAATGAACGAGTCAGAGAGACACCATTCCTTCACTTAATTATTCGAGTGGAACAAGGATCTGATACTGAGTAGCAACATTAACTGAATTGTAAGTTTACATGTCCAAGTTCAATTACGCATGATGTTTCCCAATAAACACAGTCAAGGGGTTTCCTTTGTTTCTTTCTTATCTTCCAATCTCTCTCTGTTAGTACAGAACAGGAACTACAAATGGAGGTTTTGGCAAATAAACAAAGATGGGTGGAATAGCGATGCATTTGATGAATAAATGAAATTCTAATACGTGGCCCAACTAGACCCGAAAACAAGTCTTTGTATTCCTCCTGGAGATACTCGTGGTTTCTTCTATGAATATAAATGGGGAGCCCTATTTTCCCTACAACATACCAACTTTACCAATCTATTTATGCTTCCAGTTATCTCAATCTGTTTATATGGAACTTTCCTTTGTCTGAATTAGATATTAAGATCTTCCAGCCTATCCTCAGAATTCAAGCCTTAATTGTATTTCCCTGATCAAGATTTGTTGGCATGGTCAAAATTTATATATGGACAACACTAACCAATGGAATGGATATGTATAATTTGGTTCTATTTGAGTCATCCTAATTTCTGGACATTTGGTTTCAGTTGTTGGTTACTAAACTGATCTTTCAGTTCTAATTCTATTTCATGAATATATAAAAATTCTTTTCTCGTCAATTATTGAAGGAAAATATTACAATTCAAAGTGTATGTATGTTTCAACTTTCAACAGTCGTATAGTCAGATCAAACCTTTTTTTCCTCTTTGACATTAAGTATGAACATGGGACTTTAAGCAATTCAGTGTCTGTGGTTGCAAATTTAATGCAACGTTTGCTGTCACTAACTACCATATTATAATTGACAATGCAAGTCCATATTATGAACACTATGACTGTTGTCTTAGTACATTTTCGTCCGGTAAACTAAAAATTGGGAGTTGAAATTCCACCATACCTGTTTCGGGCACTTATCATTATAAAGTAAAGATGCCAAAATAGAAAATGCATTTTGCTCGGGAACTAAATAATGATGAAGATGGACTCTATAGCTGCTATGGATTTGTACTCAATATAGGTGATAGACGATCGAAAAGTTTTTTGGAAAGATGAATTCTCTTTGAACTATTAGGAGTTTTATCTGACTTTTATGTTTGAAAAGTGATAGGAGCCATGCTCATAATATAGCTATTACACAGAACAAGAGAAAATAGGCACTCAAAAAAAGGCAAAATGATCAGAGTTAAGACCGATCATCATAGGAAGAAATATTTGAAAATGACAAACTTTTGACATTGGGGGAGGGGGCGTGCCTTTGTTATCTCTCTGTCCTGTTTCTTTACCATTTTTCACTGAGTTATGGTCAGCTATGTGTTGCGGTTGCATCATGCCATAGTTATGATGGTTCTTAATCCCCGGTGTAAGATTTTCAAAGTGACAGCTATATCCCCGCCGAATAATAATTCTATGCGAGAGTCTCCTTCAGATTGAAATTTGGTATTGCAAATTCGCAATGCATGCAGTGTTTTGTTTAACCTTTCGAGAAGCATTAGAAAGACCACAAACTTAGGTTGTCTTGACCAATTGGTTTCAACTTAAATTGTTTGGGGGACAGGATTCATAGTTGGCAAAAACAAGAAGATTGTGACATGGTTGAACTCTCTCTCTCTATTTGGGAGCTAGAATAGTATCATAATTTCGTTAGGAAAGTTGTATGGTGTAGCCAGGGACCACGAGTATGACCAAGGGGTGTGCCAAATTAAAAGGGTTCTGATGTACAACCAAGAGACAGAAGATGAGCACAATGTGATATCTGTCCATAGACTAAAGTTGCTACCTAGCAATATAGCATCAAAAGCTAATAACGAGCGAGCATGCTCCTCATGCACGTAATATTAGGTGCGTTGTGATTTTGGTTAAAAGTGCCAAATTTATGTAAGCCAATTTTGTTTGCGCAGTCATAATCTACCTGTTTTAGCTACCATGCTAATATTGGTGCAGATGTTTAGTCTAGCGGCTTAATTATGAGCCTGATAAGTTAAAGGGAAAGGAACACCGCAAGAAAGAAACACTTTTACAGCAACCTATACTTTGTTTATGAACTGAATTATCCAAATCTAGATGGTAATAACCCTGTCACCTTAAAGTTGTTATTACCATTTTCCATATAAATCAATATCTTAAAATAAGAAATAAAGTAAAACCATGATGACATTTTTATAATTATTTTTAAAATAAAATGAAAATTCAAGAGCCAGCACAGCAAGATCTTATTCCTAATTTTAGTCTATGTCATAGAGCTATAATGAAAAAGGTTAAAATTATGTTTGGATAAATAATTTAATTAGAAACTTAGCTAACAAGCTTTTCTCATCAGAGCTTATATTGTAAGTTTCACTACGTAAAATAGACTAAAATGTAATCATTCTCCAAAGCTTTTTTTTCAGGGACCACCAAAAGCTTAAGTTAAACAAGCACGTATCTTGAATGATTTATTACATCTTTAACATGCCCTATCATGCAAGAGCCCCTCTAGCTTTGAAGCATAAATAATGCACATGTCCTTCTATCACGCGCTGATATTAAAGATTTTATTAAAACACGACAATAATTTTATATCATTACTTTTTGTTTATTTGGACATTGTCATAATTTTATGTTTTTGCCTCCTAAATAGAATGGTCTACATTTGCTTCTCTATGCATACATAAACTATGTTGATATTGTTTAATACTACAGTTGGGTGTGTGCATAATACTCCTCAGAACTTATTTACTTAGGTGCCATGTATGATAATTGATATTACAAGTAGTTCAAAGTTCAAATAACAGATAACACTAACTTACGCCTATAATCAAACAAAATATTACACATTTATAATAGAGTCTCAACATTCATGGAAGATCAGAAACCCACTGAGAGCTTGGTTCATCTTGTCTTGTTAGATATGTTACTGGATAACCAATCTAGCCCTTCATAGAGTCCTTGCCCCGACGTGGCACAAGTTGGTTGGATGAACCTTCATGAATAAAAACATTATTAACTCTCACCAAGTTGTCGTGTAGATGATTAAAGTTTTAGATCTATGCCTGAGTTTCCAATAATGAGTCATTGTAATTAAAATGTGTCATACCAGCGACGCAGGCGAAGTGAATGTAAACCAAGTTTATCTGTAATTTCTGCAACTCTTAAAGCATTAGGAAGATCTTGCTTATTGGCAAACACCAGAACAGTAGCATCGCGAAGTTCATCCTGCAATATCATTATCAAGATCATCACATCATTTTCTTTTATGTCGAAAGGAAAAGCTTGCATTATTTTAATTTGGACTGCACAGTGGATAAAAATTTAGCCATGATTCAAAGTGTACTACAGAAACTAAAATTACTGACCTCACTTAGCATTCTATGCAACTCATCTCTGGCTTCCAAAATTCTTTCTCTATCGTTACTATCTACAACAAAGATAAGACCTTGTGTGTTCTGAAAGTAGTGTCTCCACAATGGTCGAATCTACATACATTTTGGCATATAATCGATTAGAGTAGTTTGAGTAACATGTCCTTGGAATGTGAACCCATAAAAATATATTTTAGCAAATAAACCTGTAAACACAGGATTTCAAATGAAGCTTAAACACTTAACAAGCAGACACTGAAAGCTTCATTTCTAATAAATTAAGATGTGTCCAGAAAATCACAACTACCTTGTCCTGACCTCCAACATCCCACACCGTGAAGCTGACATTTTTGTACTCAACAGTCTCCACATTGAAGCCTAATCCATTCAAGATATACATCAAATTTAAACCCTTTCATGTAATTCATATTTAAAAAACTTGTGTGTATATATATAAGGATGTGTGATTGATTCACCTTGCCTCGTACCTTATTTCTGAATGAATATATGTATCCCAGGAACTTCTTATTGTGAGAAACTAAAAAGAGGACTTTCAAATCATATTTTAATTATCAAAATTAAAAGATAATTTTATGATATTTTTTAATAATCGTGCCATTATTAACTAACTTTTAGTAGTTATCATTCGTTAGAGTTCTAATCTGAAGACACATGAGAATATAACTAGTACGAATTCAGAAGATTTAAACAGATGAAGAAAAAGTACTGTGACTAGTTTGAACCTATTGTGGGTATTGTGGTGACGATTTCTCCAAGTTTAAGTTTATAGAGTATTGTTGTTTTCCCAGCTGCATCAAGACCCACCATGAGGATCCTCATTTCTTTCTTCGCATAAAACAATCTCATTAACCGTGACACCGTCAAACCCATTGTTGCCTCTGGTTCAACCAAAATTTAGCTGAAAAAACCTAAAAGTAAACCGTGGGAAAATGAAAAACAAAATCAACATAGAATTCTTTTCATGCCAAAAATTAAAAACAAAAAAAAACAAAAACTCTTAGAAATTTTTTTCTTTCTTTTTCGATTTTTTGCAACTGCGATGAAAGAAGAGTACGAGTCTACCTCAAAAAGATGTACTTTTTTTTAGAAGCAGGGGAAACTTAAAAATTACTCTGTTTCACGTATATTATATAAGCATGTGACCAGAAAACAGCACCAGCATCAATACTGCACTAATAGAAAGTGAGAATAGGATTCTTATGTAGAAATGTGAAAGAATAAAGTAGTGAATGGGCATGCCATTTGAAACCATGACAATAAAAAGCGAATTAGGATTGTCCCTCCTTGCAAGAGTGATTTTGTGACACGAATTTTTCCCATCCATCTGTGAGATTCGGATGGCACAGTTCAGAAGTTACATCAGCGTCAAACCAAAGCAAAGAAGGGTAAGAAGCATCTATTTTCTAAAAACTTGTTTTTATTAATGTGCATTATTTTATGGTGAATTTACTGAAGATGAAAGAGAGAGTTTGACTAATTAATCAGCCATACAGCAGAAAAGTAACAAGAGGAATACTGAATACATCATTGGCACTAGTTTGTCCATGTCTTCGTGCCTAAAGGAAAATTAGCAATAGCACATAAGAATAAAGTTACACATTGCTAAATCTATGTCCTTGCTAAACAAATTGGTCAAGGACATTCCATAATTACATTATTTTTTGGACATGACATTCTGGGCGGATTGTAGAGTGGATGCAACAGCAGCGGCAGCACCAGCAAGTACACCTCCACTGGTGTTGGTTGAATGGGGCTGGTGAATTACCTGCACATTCCTCTCTTCTTGGCCTTGTCCAGCTGAAGATCGATAATCAACAGTTTCCACCTTTTTTTCCATGCAATTTTTTGCATTCACGGTCCCGTTCTGACACAAGAATTCATACAGATTCATTCGTTTATCATTAGAACTGAAAATACAGGAAAAGAAAATGGATCTGGAGTTACTCTAACCTTCTCTTCTTCGTTCATGTTAACCAATTAAATTAAAAAGTATAGATCGCTTCCTCTGAATTGAAGTTAAATTGATGTTTTTAAGAGTCTAGGGAGGTAAATCAAGTTTAGCTATGAATAACTACAACGAAGGCTGAGGAAAAGGACCTCCATAACTACACACCCCACATGACCTCCCATTCTATTATTGGATTAACCAATTTAACAATAACAATTTCGGTTGGGATGTATATGATAATTAAAAAATATTGAAAATGTGTTGTTCCAAAAACCCTATTTATATCATAATTCAACCATCAAATTTTAATTACAGTTCAAGAATTTATTAGAAAATAAAGCTAATCTAAATTATTTATTTTTAAATTATATTTAAGTTTTCTTTATTGATACGAATTTTATTCAAATTTTAAATAGAAGATAAAAAATTTAATCAAAGTAATTATTATATTTAAATATTATATTTTAAAATTAATTAATAACAAATAAACACATACAAATACATCTCTTTAATATCAAAAATACTATAATAAACTCATATTATAATTTTAAATTATAAAGTAATGTTAATTTATTTGTAAAATTAAGAGAACATTAAAATTAAAAATATAATAAGTATTATAAAGAATTCTAATATAACTTTATATAAAACATTGAATAATTATTTTAATAAATATTTATAATTTTTTAATAAAATTATTCACAAATTTTAATAACAAAATTCATGAAAATTTATTCAAACTTATAATATATTGATTTCGTGTGGAATTTGACCAGAATTAAACATGATAATTGATTATTGCAAAAATAACGAAAAATATACTGAAAGATGAAGTTCAGACTTACAAGCCAGAAATTACTTAACTAGGATCACAAACAACAAATTGTTGATGAGAACAGCAAATTCTACTAGGCAAAATATGCCAGGCTATATTTGTCTAGGCTCATATATATATAATTCATAATTTGATATCAGAATTGTACTAGAATCCCTAATCATTATAATATCCCTGCCAATTCATACAGGAAACATAACCAAAACAGCTGAACAAGTTGCTCATTGAATTAACATATCGATACCCTCCTTCCTTAACAAGTCGTAAGGGGTGACCCACTACAGTGAACATCTGAAATATCAGAAAGCCTCTGTCTGGGAGACAAAGTTGCCAGGCCAGCAACATCAAAATCAATATTGGCAATATTCTTTCTCTTGTGAGTTTCTGAACTGCTTTTCTCTTCAGAAACTTCAGCAATGGGACTCAACCCCTCTAATTCCTTATGACCAACAGAAAGCATAGCTTGAGCTTCAGCCACAGCCGTTCCATCATCATCTGTAGCATATAATATCTTCTGAATCGCCCCAACAATCTGAATCATCATAAACAACAATAAAATCACAAATGATTCATTACCTTATAGTAATTCCAGTTATTGGAGTTTCAAACTACAAAAACAGAATACCGGTGAGTGTTCTATCTCTGGAGTCTGGCACATTATCTCAATATCTCTCAGTTTTGCAAAGTAGAAATCCCGTTCTTTCTCAAGGCTATCAATAGACAACTTCAACTCGGTTATCTGCATCAACTTGATCGTTTGAGTAATCTATTTTCATTATTCGATTGATTATTCTTTTGACGTTAAAAGAGACAAACCTTTTCTTCATAGGCAGAGCCACCAGTGCTAGGTGCTCTCACGACCCTGACAGCCTGGCTGATAGGATGATTTGCATTAGAAACCTCGGCTCTTCGAGAATTATGAGAAGACTGAGGTCTCTGCGCAGTAGAACCCTTGGTTGAAGCTTGGGAGTTTGCAGTTTTCTTGCTAGTTTCTCTTCCTCCTTTGCAAACCTCTCTCCTCTCCAGAGCATTATAACTACAAATGTTCAGCATCCAGTATTTTAATTCAAATAATCCTTATGACCAATACCAAAAACATCACACTGAAGAATTCAAAGGTTACAAGAATTTCCTCCTGGTCAAAGTTTGAATTTCAATCTTAAACCCTAATTACCACCAACCAAATCGAACAAGTTTATCTCAGAGACTTTAAAACAAAAAGAAATCTCTAACAAAATATGTGCGCATGAGAATCAAATTAAGATTAGATTACTTGTTCTGTCCCGAAGTGAAAGAATCACAGTATCTTTTCATCCATTGCATGAACTCGAGGTTGTCCAGTGGCCTTCCTTTAACGAGTTTGCTGACCTCGATGTGCTGAGAACACCAAACAAAATCAGCAACTGAATCGAAGATAGTCCGAAATTAAACAAAAATAGAGATAATAATAAAAGAGAAGAGGAGGAGAATGTAACCTTGGTGATTTTGAGTTTGTTGAAGACATCTTGAAGGACCTTGTAGTTCTGAATCATCTCGTACTCGTTCTTGGCGTCGAAATTGACTTTGTGCATCGGCACAATCCCTGGATGAGCCGCATCCAGAAGCTGGCAGTGAACCGCGCCCGAGCATGCCTAAAAGTGTATTGATACAATGATGTAAGAAATCGTGAAGCAAAACCTAAACAAAAAAGGAAAAGAATCGAAAGATAAACCTCTTCGACTTTGGAGAGATTGAGTTGCAGAGTCGAGTTTATCCAAGACAGAATCTCAGATCTACCGACGAAATAAGCCGCATCCATGATTCCAATGTTGGTAGCCATTTCTCTCTCTCTGTTCTTCTTCTCCTTCTAGATTTCTCTGTTGTGTTATCTGATAACGGCTCTTTAACAAATAAACAGGTTGCATATATATATATATGGAGATGGAGCGGGAGGTTTTCAAATTCAAAATCTCCTGATTGCTGATTAAAGTCTGAACATTGTCTTAATAAGGAATAATCCCAACGTTCGGATAAGCCCACATGTGGACCGAACTCTTTTTGGTTGGGCTTTCGTTTCAGTAGTTGGGCTTAGAACAAATTGAATTATACTGGGCTTTAAAGTAACACTAAATTGGGCTTTTGTATGTAAAATTATCAGCAAGAAATAAATAATGTGAGTAACAAACATACTTTGACATAGAGTATAAAATGAATGACAAAGATATAAAAAATAAATTACATGCTTGGACTTCATGAGAATCCCAATCGCTATTACCACTTTTTATAATTTAAATATTTTTCTCTAGAAGGTATGGCCTAATAATGTTAAAAAAAAAACTAGAAATTGTTCTGAAAAAATATTATAAGCAAAAAATATAAATTCTGGCACTAACATAAATATGAAGAGTAAATAAATTATGTGAATTAAAAAACTTGTAAATGAATACATTACAAAAGATAAATTAAAAAGGAATCATCGACGGTAAATGTAAAACCAAAAGCCAAATAAAGTACAATATTTTCCTAAAATAAAATCTATGTTTCACTATCCTTTAATTAATTTATTTGCTCGAGAACGTGATATGGAATAACATTTAGAAAGTTAAATAAATCGTGAACTCTTCAAAGTAACAAAATGATGAGAGAAATCTAATCTCAACAATAGTAAAGAAACCTGTTTTTTTTGTAAGGAAGATGAGTGTGTGAAACATGGCGAGGAATGTAAGAGAAAGAAAGGTGGGGAATGAATATGAAGAAACAAGTTAACAGTTAGTAGTCATTATCAATGAAGAATATTAAAGTGAAGAAGATGTATATACAAAAGAAAGGAGTTCAAGAATCATATTGGAAATGATAGGGTCCCAGAAGAACAAAAGGAGGAGAAATTTTACACCATTACTCATTTGGACAGCTTCTTTATTTGGGTTGTTGTTGGTCTCGCACCAGTTTCTTTCATTTCTCCACAGTTCTCTAAATGGAAGGAAAACTCATACAAGTTTAGTACGCATAATGTTTCTCTAAATGTTTTTATATATGTGATCTTTTTAATATACCTTCTAAGTCATATAATATTTGTTTCAAACAGTCTCATGAAATGTTCTTCTATGCAGTTTGTAGTTTCTTCTATGCACCTTTTACTGCTTCGATATGATGTTTGATTGTATCAATGATAGTTTTTTTTTTTAGGAATATATCATTTTTAATATGCTATAAATGATGGATGGATCTAGAGGTAACAGTTTATTGGGATGTTTGAAACTTGTCGGTGCCCAACTGAATATTCTATAACTACAGAATGTCGATAGGTTGAACATTCAAGGAATCAAAAGGGGTAAAAAAATGGAAACAAAACTTCAAACTCTGTATGTGAGGTTGGATTGAGTTAGTACTTAGTTCATTGATTGCAACTTTGAATGAACTAAATAGGTCGAAATTTAACAACATGGTCTTATTTTAGAAGAGTTTGGATATGGTTGGTTTCCAAAAGAACAGCCATGGTAATCATAATATTCGAACTTAGAATATTGTCCTTTAAACTGTTGTTATGACTATTTTTTTGTTAGTGTATGTGGGTGGTGGTTCTGTTAACAGTTTAAGATAAAACTGAATAATGACCAACTAAGCTCCCAGAATTGAAAGGATTGTGACCCTCCACCAAACCACGCCACCCAAGGCAGGAACATTGGGCTCCACCCTTTGACAAAAAATTCATATTATTGCAGGACCATGATGTCTCAAAGTTCCGCATTCGAAATTTTTTTTTTTTTTAAGTTTTTTTTTTTAAATCTTATATTTAATTTCATAATTGTTGTAAAAATGTTTATTTACATAATATATTTTTTCCATAAAAGTTTAACACTTTTAAATGTTTGAAAATCTTAGTTGTAGCAGTCAATATTTGAGTATTTTCTTTTATGCTACAGGAGAACCTTCCTTTTTTCTTCACACCAACCTGCGTAGACTTTAGCCAGTGTCAATTTTCTCAACTATATTAGGGATAGCATTTAATGCATATTGATACTTTCTAACCCAAATTCTGGGTTGTTGTTAATTTTTTTGGTTTTCGTTGGCCATGCGTCTATAATTAGCTCCACACCCACTAACATGTATGACGTATCAAAAATGATATTTTTATTTGAATATCCACCGTTTTAGTTCCAGTTGTGTATCTTCTATATATTCATGAAGTCCATGTAGTGTAAGAGTTCATGTAATTTAAATATATTTTTCTCTTAAATTTTTTTGAGATCTTTTTTAAATAAAAATTTTAAAGTAAACGATACGTAATTTAAAATTGGACATCCTTAATCGAAATAATATTACGATGGAGCCCATCCTTTTTAGGGTTTTCATCTCTGCATCAGGTTTCAGGTCTCGTTTGAAGATATGTAAGTAAAATAGAAATGAGGGTGGGTTAGTGCTTAGATCCTACACATATGCTTGATTTTAAGAGAAACAAAACAACCTCGTCCTGCAAAAAATAAAATATTAAAAAGAGAAATGACCTTGTTTTGAAAAATAGAATGAATGATGAAGGAAAAAGATCAAGTGGCATTACTAATTGACAAAAGTAAACACTGAATGCTATGTAGTGTCCTTGTACTGTATTATCTATGAAAACTGCATTACATCAATCATAGTAAGGTTTCACTAACGATCAACTTCATATAATAATTTAAAGAACGAGCCTATAGACATAGGTGCTTAATGCTTTTTATTTAAATTTAAATTTTCATCCTATTACACTCCCGTCGTGTTTAAATTAAGATTAAATATCAATACATGTTATCAAGATATTAAGATAAATTTTCATTTTTTAACCAAAAATAATATTATAAATATTTCATTATCTTTCCATTAGTTCAAAATTATAAATTTATTGAACACCAATTCAAACAAAATGTTATTTTATTAATGGTACCGTGACAGTTGGAAATTAAATATCATTTATTTTGTGATTGAAGTTTATCTTCAATTATACAGTAGAAGTTTTATATTAATACAATTATTTACATCATTTAATTTTTATTAATTTTTGTCTACACTTCTATTTTTTTATCATATTATCTATTATATTAAT
Organism: Sphenostylis stenocarpa; assembly: GCA_963425845.1. Taxonomy (NCBI): domain Eukaryota; kingdom Viridiplantae; phylum Streptophyta; class Magnoliopsida; order Fabales; family Fabaceae; genus Sphenostylis; species Sphenostylis stenocarpa. The sequence continues at coordinate 5,283,774 of OY731399.1, read as the reverse complement.
AACTTTTTTCTCTTCGTTTTTTTATATATTTTTCTTTCGATTTGTTTGTTTCCATGAATATATTATTCATCTAAAAAAATGAAATTAATTAAGGAAATATCTATATTGTCCTCTCTTAACCATTTTTTGTTTGTGTTGCATATAACTTTTAACATTATATTTTATAGTTTCCTTTATACCACTACATTCACATAGTTCTCTTTGATTTGTCAGTTCCTACCACGCAAGACATTAATAAACATACATTGAAGTCTCATTTTCACATTTTTCTTTGTCATACGCGTTGAAAGTTATCATGGCTCTATTTATTCTTTAAACAAACCCTTCAATTTTGACAGTTATAAATATAATAATTTTCAAGGTTTAGGCTTCTCGTGCATTCATTGGTATTGTATAAGGAGAATGAATGTGTTATTGTGATCGAGCTTTGCATTGGTGTGTGGGTAATTGATGAATCAAGTGAATGAACCATAACAGCGTTCCATAGGTAACTTCACGATCATTTTTCTCTCCAAATTGCTTATGATTCCGTTGATTTAAGATGTCATATAGCGTTCATCTACATAAGTTGAGATGATGTTCATTTACGGTTGAATTGTTGTTCATAGTTGTCATTGATATAGATAAATGCCAACATAATCGATTATAACGCAGTATCACTACTAGAAAATATACTTTCAACGTCGCTGTTTAACGTCGGTTATATCTTACCCGACGTTAAATATGCTTTCAACGTCGGTTGTTGACCAACCGACGTTGAAAGTCGAATTCTGACACATTCTACGTCGTTTTAGCATGCTCGACGTGGAAAGTAGGATTTCGACGTCGAATATGCCTTTACCCGACGTTGAAAACCCATCTGCATGGGCTTTCAACGTCAGGTGTGGGTATAACCGATGTTGAAACCCCGTTTTCCCAGCATTTTGTATCTCCCCTTACTCTCCAGCATCGCGGCCACTCCCCTTACTCTCCAGCATCGCGGCCTCCCTCACTTTGGACTCTCCGGACGCCCTCCCTCACGTCGCCACCGCGCACCGCGTGACACCCCGCCGCAGCACCTCCACCCCACTGCAGCTTCCACCCCACCGCGACGGTAGGTGCCGCACCGTCCACCGCAGACTCCAGCCGCACCGCAGGCTCAACCTCCACCCTACCACAGCCTCCACCTCCACCCCACCCCACCGTAACCTCTACCCCACCGCGACGCTAGTCGCCCACCCTCCACCCCCACCGCAGCCTCCACCCACATTGCATTGTCCGCTCACCACAGCGTCGACCCTAACGCCGCACTCGCATCCTCCACCTCCACCCCGGTGCAGGCACTGTCTCGTTTCTCGTGGTGCGCATCTTCATCGCTGCCTTAACCCACAGTGTACGATGTTTCCTTACTACATTTCATAGGTAGAGATTCTTAGTCATTTGCCGTTAACTCGTTTATTCAATTCTTAGTCATATTATAGTTTTTTTCAATGTATTGATGATGTATACAATTATACTTGAACTGCTTGAATATGCCCGTGGGGCTTTTTATTGTCAGGTTTCATCGTGTCATTTAAAATTGTTGCCAAAAAACAAAGGAAACTCTGCTGGATTTTTGTTAGAAATTAATCATGAAGTGTGAATTTGAAAACTACATATAACAATGTAGTTATATAAGTGATGATAGTAACAATGAAAACTCTATAATTTCAATTTATACAAATTTGGTTTTGACCAAAAAATAGACGAAATTCCGTTGAAATTTCGTTACAAATTAATCTACTTTGGTATAGATTTCATTAGAGATAACGATTATTAGTATTAATCGTTTTATGGGTTTCTCATTTGTAGACTCCAATTCCAAAATGGATCGAAGTTGGGTAAATGCAAGTCGTATTTCACAAGAGTATGAGAATGGAGTTGAAGAATTTTTGCGATTTGCCGAACACAATGGCACCAAGGTTAATGGAAAATTGTATTGTCCATGCGTTAACTGCGTTAATGGGAGAGTACACACACTAGAGACAATACGGGAACATCTTTTATGTGATGGGATAATGAAGAATTATATCCTATGGACATGGCATGGTGAAGTGATTGATACACCAATAGTAACACAAGCCGAGGAAGAGGAGGATAGGACAATGGAAGATCGAATAGAAGACATGATTCGTGATGTAGGTCAAGAGAATTTTCTCGCAAGCACATGCTGCTGTGTATGATAAATTGAAGATAGATTCGAGAGATACCTCTATATGCTCGGATGTACAACATTCACGCGATTGTCGACTGTATTGAGATTGGTCAATTTGAAGGCCAAATTTGGTTGGAGTGATAAAAGTTTCACCGAGTTACTAGAAGTTTTGAAAGATATGCTCCCAAGCGATAACACCTTGCCCGATCGTATGTATGAAGCCAAAAAAATACTTTGTCCAATGGGTTTACAGTATAAAAAGATACATGCTTGCCCTAATGATTGTGTATTATACAGAAAAGAGTTTGAAAGCCTACATGAGTGTCCAAGATGTGGTGTATCGCGTTACAAATTGAAAGACAAGGATGATAATAGCGAATGTATTGATAGAAAGAGACCTCCTGCAAAAGTTATATGGTATCTTCCAATTATTCCAAGATTGAAGCGATTGTTTGCCAATGGAGAAGATGTCAAGAATATGATATGGCATTCAACTGCACAAAAACGTGATGGATTGCTTCGTCATCCGGCCGATTCTCCACAGTGGAAGAAAATTGACTCGCCTATTTCCAAGTTTTGGCGGTGATGCAAGAAATGTTAGACTTGGACTAGCCACGACGGCATGAATCCTTTTGGTAACTTAACCAGTAATCACGACTCATGGCCAGTTCTTTTAGTGATTTACAACCTTCCACAATGGTTGATTTTCAAGCGCAAGTACGTGATGTTATCCATCATGATTGCAGGTCCAAGACAGCCGGGTAATGACATAGATGTTTATCTAAGTCCGTTAATAGATGACTTAAGGCTATTGTGGGAGGAAGAAGTGGATGTGTTTGATGCATATCAACAGCAGAGCTTCAAGTTACATGCAATGTTATTTTGTACTATCAATGACTTCCCAAGCATATGGAAACTTGAGTGGGTATAGTGTCAAGGGTCATCATGCTTGTCCTATTTGTGAGGAAGATACAAGTTTTCTACAATTGAAGCATGGAAAAAAGACCGTGTATAATAGGCACGTGAAAATTTCTTCCACATAACCACCCATATCGAAGATTGAAGAAAGCTTTTAATGGTCGACAGGAAGATAAAATTTCCAAACAACCTTTAACTGGTGAACAAGTTTATGAACGGGTTAGAAACATTAATGTTGTCTTTGGAAAGACTAAAAAACGATCGTCCGATAAAAGCTTGTGGAAAAAGAGATCAATTTTCTTTAACCTTCCATATTGGAGTCATCTAGATGTGAGACATTGCATTGATTTTATGCATGTGGAGAAGAACGTATTTGATAGTGTCATTGGCACACTATTGAACATTAAAGGAAAAACAAAGGATAAAGTCAAAGCTCGTCAAGATCTATGTGAATTGGGAATACGTCCAGAATTACATCCAAGACCTGAAGGCAATAGAACATATTTACCACCAGCTTGTCACACATTGTCAAAGAAGGAGAAGACTAGTTTATGTCAGTGTCTTCACAGTATTAAAGTGCCACAAGGATACTCTTCAAATATTAAGAGCCTTGTGTCCATGAAAGATCCGAAGCTAGTTGGGTTAAAGTCGCATGATTGTCACGTTTTGATGCAACAACTCTTACCCGTAGCTATACGTGACATATTGCCAAAGAATCTACGACATGAAATTATGCGTCTTTGTTTCTTCTTCAATGCTATATGTGCCAAAGTAGTTGATGAAAAATCATTGGAGCAGCTTGGAAAATGAAGCTCGTGGTTATATTATGTCAGTTGGAGATGTATTTTCCTCCATCATTTTTTGACATTATGGTGCACTTAATAGTTCATCTTGTAAGAGAGATAAGACTGTGTGGTCCGATTTATTTGAGGTGGATGTACCCAATTGAGCGATGTATGAAGATCTTTAAAGGGTATACAAAGAATCCATATAAATCTGAAGCTTTTATTGTTCAAAGGTATATTGCAGAAGAAGCTATAGAATTTTGTTCTGAATATTTAGGAAAGGCCCTAGCAGTGGGTGTACCTACTCAACGACATGATCATAGAATAAATGGTAAGGGCACTCGTGGGGTCAAAATACAATAAAAAAATGCTAGTAAGTTGACCAGGGCACACTTGTATATTCTAAACAACACAGATGAAGTTCTTCCTTACATATCTCGCTCATCAATCAATATTGAAGACCCTCAACCCCAAAATGAGTGAGCGGTGGTTGGTTAATGAACATAATAATACTTTTGTTAGCTGGTTTAAAACAAAAATCTTTTCCGAGGACAATGCATCCGATACTTTGAAATGGCTAGCACATGGTCCTAAACGAACGTCGTGACTTGGACTCGGGTATGACATTAACAAATACTCATTCTACACAAAGTTACAAGATGAAAAAAGTACGAGTCCAAAATAGTGGAGTATCTATTGAGGCGACATCCATGCACTTTTCTAGTTCAAAGGATAAGAACCCAATTATGGCGTCTATGAGTTACTTTGGAGTGATTGAGGAGATTTGGGAGGTTGACTACATTCAATTCGTAGTTCCTATATTCAAATGTAAATGGATTGATATTAATACTCGGTGTTCAAACCGATGAAATGGGATTCACTTTGATAGACCTTAAGAAGATAGGACATAAGGAGGAACCATTCATAATGGCGTACCATGCAAAACAAGTTTTCTATGTAACTGATCCATGTAATGATAGATGGTCAGTGGTACTCCAAGCAAAAGGGAATGATGTTATGCATGAAGAAGATGATGAATTAGATGATATTATTAACATCCCCACTCCATCACGGATGCCTAGTAGTATTGATGATATGCAAGAAGATTTGGTTCATGCTATTCGTAAAGATCATGATGAAGACATATGGGAAAACTTAACTATTTAAGTTATGTGTTCATAGCTAATTTGTGTTTATATTGAAAATATGTGATAAATTGTGTTTATATTTCAAATATGTGATAAATTGTGTTTATATTCCAATTTATACAAAAACTTAACTTAATTTTTTTTTTTAACAGGCAAATGGCATCTCCTCCACCATCTCCTCCAGCATCTCCTCCGGCATGTCCACCCCCCCCCCCATCTCTAAAGAGGACTCGACAAGCCACACGGTTGAAAAAGTTGACCGTTCGTCATATGGCAGGAGATAAATTGGTTGTGAGTGTGGATCCAAAGACTGGCAAAATATCAGGGCCACATCACACTCAATTTAGGTCCTACTTGGGTACTCTTGCTAGAGAAAATGTATGTAATTTTTTTGAGTTTTTAACTTGTTATGCATATATGGTCAGCATATGTAAATGGATTGATATCTAACGTTTTAAGTTCATAATTATGTATCTATTTTGCATCCATCTTGGGATTATGTGGAGGAGACTTGCAAAAATTTAATTTGGCAAGATATTTTGGTGAGTTTTGTTAACTCGTTAAATTATGTTAAGTTAAGTTAGATCCTAAACTTTGTTATCCTAATTTATTTTGTTGTTTTTGCAGAATCACTTTGATATTGTTAACTCTGAACAAGTTAGGAGAAAAGTCATGTCATCTATTGCCAAAATGTGGAGGCAATTCAAGTCGACATTGACTTCAAAATGGATTTTTAATGACCAAGCCATTAGCAAAGGATTAACTCCTTGTCAGCGTTATGGCATAGATGCGAAAACTTGGAAGCAGTTTGTCAGGAGTAGGATTGGTCCACAATGGGAGGTATGTTACTATTTAAAAACTTTGGTATGTTTTCATATTGTCTTATTAATTTAGCACATTGTAATATGATATTATGTTGCAGGAGAAGCGAATAAAAGGAAAGGAGATTCAGAGGCTGAATGTGGCCCCCCACTGTCTGTCTCGTGGGGGGTATGATTTGTTGACGCAACGCATGATGAAGGAGAAGGCTAAACTCCGAGAAGCTGAGTTAGCCTCTTCTGGTGTAAGCCTGGAAGAAATTTCCCCACCATCTCCTCCAAAACGTCATCAAAAATGGAAGAGGGCTCGGCAAAGCCCTTCGGTGAAATGACATCAGAGGAGGCCTGCTTGATTGCTGAGCGGATTGTAAGTCAAATTAGTTTCTTTCAACCTCATTAACCATGCTTTGTCATTCATCAATTTTTTTTTACAATATATAATGCTCAATTGTAGGATTCTTTAGAGGAGCAGTATACACAGGGAAAATTCGTTCCCCGTGGTCGTGAAGATATATTAACTATTGCTATTGGACGCCCGGAACACCCGGGCGTGTTCGTGCTGTTGGAGCTGGTGTGGGTATTCGAGCATATTTTGGAGCTCCATCATCGGAACATACCCACACCACATCATTGAGCCGGCAGGAGATGGCCGGATTGGAGGAGAGTCTAACAGACGAAGTCGAGACCAGACGATGGTTGAAGAGCCGACAGCGACGCCGACACCAGCCATTACCGCACGAGTTCAGGAGGAGATGATGCGTGTATTTGGTTCAAGTCTAGCATCCATAGGTGTCACATAGCCTACCCACCCACCTATGGATGTTCCTCCTCCATCTCGTCGCACGAGTTAGTACAAAGGGTAGTTAGGCTTGAGCCAAATACTGCCGATCAAGAGCTTCTCGCTACTAATCGGGAGGTTGTTGTTGTTGCAGTACATCGACCACTCAGGTATGTGTGGATGATATCTTAATGACAAAAATTCATGTGCATATTAAATAATTAATGTCTTATTTTTGTGTAATCGAAGTCGAGTGTGAATTTTATGTTGATGAGGATGGATCCGAACCACGATTGGTGGTGGTTGGTTCAATTGAAGAGGGGTCTCTACAATTCATAGTGTGTCTTTAGCACCTAACTTGGCCAAAGTGGTCATTGAAGAGGTTCGAGATGCTTATGCTCTTGTACCTGTGCCTACGTACGAGGTGATGACAGGTGGGACAGGCCCTCCGGACCTTCATTGCATGGCCTAGACATCTAATCAGGCCTATTTTGAAAAAGGTTTGCATATACTTTCTGTTAATTATCATATGTAGTATGATACTTGTTTTATATTATTTCTCAAGTCAATGTTATTTTATGTAGGATGTTCGAAGCCACCCTAGTTGCCTAAACCGGTTCCTACTTCCCATACTAGTAAAGGTAAGGAAGTAGATGTCCCGGAAAATCCAATTTTTCAACTACTATCTGTTGTCCCACAGCTTGTATATTCAATCTTTTCAAGTGAAGTGGGATGTTGATAAGTTAGGGGTAGACAATAAGAACTTTCCCCTTTACATTGACCACACCGATGCTCGTGGAGATAGCAGCTTGGCAATCGATGTCTAAACATAGCGAGTGTTACAATTTTGGACAATGTAAGTATTTATTTTTATTTACTAATTATGTTATTTGAAGTTATCGTCATATTTAATGTACATTGAACTGGCTACTTTAGGATGATGAATGAATTGTCGGAGGAACAACGCACTCAAGATGTGTATGGATTTTTTGAGCCCCAATCCATACAAAAATCAGGAAATAAGAGAGAAGAAGTTCAAATATACATCCAAAATTGGATGATGAAGTCAAGGAAGAAAGTTTACTTGGGTGCTTACCACCATCAGTAAGTATTTAAGCGTATGAAATTATTCGCATTAAATTTTATAGTGTATTGTATTATCCTAACTTTTTGTAATGTAAGCGAAATCATTGACAGTTGTTGGTTGTTTGCCCAAAGCGGAATGTTGTGCCTTGGTTCTCGCTCACTTGGGCAAGAAACCTGATGCAGATCTTAAAAACATTGTAAACAGGTACACATTCTTATAATAATTTAAACAATTATTAATTGTTTTGTTACTTAATTGTTTCATTATATCTTGTATTGCACAAGTGCATTTAAGGTTTGCAATACAATTGATGGAGTACACACAAGCAAAAGCACGACTCAGATTGGATTTTTGTTAATGTAAGTCATTTTATATTTATGTATTATATCATTCATTTTATATGTCAAATTAATATATTATTTTTTGTAGTGTAATAGGCAACCAGGATCTTATGAGTGCGGATATTATGTTATGCATTGGATGTGGCTGATTGTTGTTAGCAAGACTGAGGATACATGGAATCGGGTTTGCTTAAATTTAGTATTCAATAAAAGACCCAAGTATTGTGTCATTGGATACTCTGTTAAATTATCTTTTTTCTTGTAACAGGTATTTTCAGACAGGGAAGCATTGCCCATAGAGACCATTGACGATATTAGAAACACATGGGCCGATAAGTTTGTTAAAGTTAGAAGTAGGCAAGTTTAGTTATTAATTTAGTACTTAGTTTAGTAGTTAGTTTAGTAGTTACTTTAGTAGTTAGTTTAGTAGTTAGTTTAGTTACTTTACTAGTTAGTTTAGTTACTTTACTAGTTAGTTTATTAGTTAGATTAGTAGTTAGTATATTTGGTAGATAAGTAGTTGGATACACTATAATTTTGGATACAATTTTATTTTTGGATGCACATTCAATTGTTTATATCTTGTACATTGTCTGGGTTGTATTCAAATTTGCAGGTATGTATATATACAAACATTGGGTACCCTGTATAAACAAAGCGTCCATTTAAAAAAAAATTAAGACTTTCTACGTTGGTTCTGCCAATAACCGACGTAGAAAAGCTAATATCAACGTCGGTTCATACCATAACCGACGTAGTAAACATTACTCGCTTGAGCGACGAGTGTACTCGCTTGAGCGACGAAAGCTTCAAACAAAGGGGACTCTCGGGTTCCATCTCGCTTGAGCGACGAGTGTACTCGCTTGAGCGACGAAAGCTTGAAACAAAGGGGACTCTCGGGTTCCATCTCGCTCAAGCGAGCGTTTCAACGTCGGTTATCCAGACCCGACGTTGAAAGTATACACTTGCAACGTCGGTTATCTATACCTGACGTTGAAAGTGTATACTTTCAACGTCGCCTGATACAACGTCGGTTGTATAACCGACGTTGAAAGCCTTATATAACCGACGTTGAAAGGCATATCTGTAGCAGTGTATGTAATTGATTATGTTGAACTGCATAATTGATTTTGGTTGAAGACATAATTGATTATGTCATTGCTCCTAATCGATTATGTGTCTATTTTATTTGTTATGTGCATTATACATGTGTTTATTGTGGTTGTTATTTAACATAATTTTAAGAAAATGTTTGGGTAAATAATTAGAAATTACAAAGTTGCAGAGATTGGAAACAAATGTATTGAAAGCAACAAATTTTGACGTAAATAGTGTGTTAAGAAATAAGTGAATGGTCTCGGTCAATAATATAAGCTTACAAGTGTATAATATTATTTTATAAGTAAATAAAGAGAAAAGATTTCCATAAGTAATTTTAGATAATTAATTATATGAATTATTAGAAGTATCCATAATTGTCTATTTTAAGAAATAATATGAGGTAGGTTAGGCATTAATTGACCAAGTTAAAAGTAAATAATTATTGTTTTGGATCAAGGGAATCTGGGGTTTTAAGTCTTCTCCCTCCCCTTTATAATCAAATATTCCTCTAGGTCTTTTTTCCGCATTTATCGGCCCCAATAATATCTTACTCCCAACTACTATATACGCATCGGGTCCATTAGATAACAATCAAGTTGATCTCCCCCAAATGAGTTTATCTTTACCCACTTTACTCATAGTTGGACATGGGCTCAACCAAGCTCAATATCTATGCACATACCAGAGCCCCCAAGTCTTAAATTAGAAAAATATTTCTAATGTCAAGACTAAAAATCGAAATAAACATCGAATACATTTCATCCCTTAATATTTCATAAAATAATTAACCTTATCTTCATCCACACATCTCCCCCGAAGCACCCAAAGACTTGTCATTTGTGCAATTACTTCATCTCGCTTGGACCTTTGCCTTTCTGCTTAACCCCGAAAGTATCAAACTTTTCAACTTTTTCCACATCCCAACTTAATTGACCCCGAAGTCTCAAATGTTTCACTTTCTACAAAGCAAACGTCATATCACCTCTGAAACATCACATCAGACGCTTTAAAACTCGTGTTGAAGCTTCTCATATCCTCACTTAACCTGCGCTTCTACTCATTTGCATTTCACTTCCTCCAAAACGTTTCATCTTCCCTCTTCTCTTTGCCTCTTAGCACAACATGGCTTGAACGATTCACGCTTCATTCATCTTCCAATAATATTTCAAACTTCTTAGGTATCGCTTTTCATTTCCCTCTTTGCTATTTTGTCTTTCGTTTGATACTATGTGGTACTATGTGTTCACCATTTGTCTTTGCTTTTCTACACGCATGATTTCTTTGTTTTCTCTCTATTCATCTATGTTGTGATTGTTATTTTATTGCTCTGTTTCTGGTCTGTGAACTTTTCATATTATCTGTCCAAAATACTAATGTCACATTCTTCTTCCCATCTCCCTAGTGCGAGTTCTAGTAGTTTGGATAATAAATCCTAATACCCTTGGGTCAAATCTGATATCCTAAATGAATTTACCATTTATACTAGTAGCAAAAAACTCAAACAATTTAGGAATATACAAGGGTTAAGCTGTTCTGGCAAAGAAAGTGACATTCTAGTAGAAGCTTGTGAAATTAATGAAACCAAGAATCGGACCCGGATCCTTTCTTTTTTATGTATGATACCCTTTTATATGAAGTTAGGAGTCTGTTTACCCTTTGATGCTTTCAGCAAATCGGTCTTGACCACCCTCAATGTGGCCCCAACCTAACTCCACCCTAACAACTGGGCTTTTATCCAAGGATTTTCCATCCTATTCGAACATTTCAGTTTTGAACTGAATATTAATATGTTTATACACTTCTTCAAATTTCGCCTTTCTAAAGGTACCTCTTGGGCATCTGTTAGTAGTGTAATGAAAGCCTTTAAATGTGCCAACGGATCCTGAGTTCTGATGAACTGATATATCTTAGGAGTAATGTAATGCGGGGGCAAGTACTCCTCCATGATGGCCTGCCCAAAAGGATGAAAATCCTTATGTACTATCTCTTCCTCAATACCACTTCAGTTTGATCGGACTCGTTGTCCGATAGCAACTTGCAACTCCTCATTTTGTCATTGCAACTCGTCCTGCACCCGAGACGCCTCTGTTGCCATGCGCTGGGCTTCTTTAGTCTGTCGCTTCAACTCCTCCATTTGATTAAGGATTAGATGTATCGCTGCGTTGTTTGGGTCAACCCCGTTACGGTCTTGATTGTTTCGGTTGTTCGTACGAGTCACCATGATCATTTTGAATGTGGAGTAGGAAAAGTTTTACCTGCCCCACGGTGGGCACCAATGTTCTGGATCAAGGGAATATGGGGTTTTAGGTTTTCTCCCTCCCCTTTATAATCAAATCTTCCTCTAGATTTTTTTTCCGCATTTATCGGCCCCCAATAATATCTTATTTTCAACTACTATCTATGCATCGGGCCCAATAGGTAACAATCAAGTATATCTCCCCCAAATAAGTTTATCTTAACTCACTTTACTCATAGTTGGACCTGGACTCAACCAGACTCAATCTCTATGCTCATACCAATTATAAATAAATTATTTGACTTTTTTATACGTAATTAATTTGGATTAAGATATAATGTATTTAATTATAAGAAAATCATTAAAAAATTACATAATTAATGAAACTTCAAATTATAAATATTTATAAAATTACTTGTTTAGAAAATAATTTAATTTTTAGAGAATTAACTTGTGTTATAGGTAATGAATTAACAAAATTTATATAATTACTTGAAAGTAGTTAATTATAAGAATGAATGAAACTATGAATAATTGAAAAATAAACTATATTAAAAATAATGATATTGTAGGTTTTGTAAATAAATAATTATGGTTTAGAGTTAACTTAGTAAATTATCAATAAAAAATTATAAATTAGAATTAGAAAATAATGGTAAAAATATTTTTTTATAAATAATTGTTAAGTCAAATATTTTTTTAGTTATAATATAGTTATGGAAGTAAGTTATTGAATTTTTTATTTTAATTATTTACTTAGTTTTTAATTTGAGGTCTATTTTTTTTTTATGAATTATGTGTCTAGTAATATTTATTAATGACAAATTTATTATTATCATTATTGATAATATAGTAGAAGTAATTAAAGTTAAATATTTTTGTCTAAAAAAATTATTGTTCATTTCAATTTCTTTGAGTTTCATTCTTGCGAACGTACTCTCTAGGCGAGATACTTAACGCGTTAGCTACAACATTGCACACATCGAACGCATAGCACCTAGTATCCATCATTTACAACTAGGACTATTGGGGTATTTAATCTCATTTGCTCCCCTAACTTTCGTCTGTCAGTGCTAGTGTCGGCCCAGTAGAATGTATTCGCTATTGGTGTTCTTTCCGATCTGTACGCATTTCATCGCTCCACCGAAAATTCTCTATGTCCCTATCGTACTCCAGCTTGGTAGTTTCCAACATCTGTCTAGGGTTGAGCCCTGGCATTTGACAGCAAACTTAAAAAGCCACCTACAGATGCTTTACGCCCAACGATGAAAAATGGAAATGAAAATTATATGAACTTAAAAAACGAACGAACAACAAATAACTACTAATATTGTGGGCATGGACATGAACATAATATGTCATGCTCATGAACAAATATAACAAAATGTGAATGTTATGACACTAACCATCTTATGTAGTGTTTTTATGCATTATACATGTTAGAAATTATGTATATCACCAGCAACAACTTTAAATTATATGGTTCTAAAAAATATCGTCGTAGACATTAGTTGTTGTCGTATCTTGTGCATTCAGAACTATTACGGGATATTATTTGCATGGGATGTGAAACATTCATCCAATTGTGTAATCGATTAAGAACAATTTGCTAAATTTTTATATATCTTCTGCCATAATGTAAAAAATCGAGTTATCTTACGACATTTTTACGTCCTAAATGCCATCATTGAATTTGAGAAAGAATTTTTTTGTCTAACCATCAAGAAGGGATATGCAACTACATATTTATAACATATATGATATTTTATCCCTATTTTAAGGATTGTCTTGGGATGATTGATGGAACTCATGTTTGAGTCAAGGTACCACGACCGGATGCAACCCGTTTTCGTGGTAGAAAATATTGGTCAACCAAAAATGTTGGTGCAACTTGTGATTTCGACATGAAATTCACATATGTCGTAGGAGGATGGAAATGAACTATATCAGATTCTAAGATTTTAAAAGATGCTTTAATAAGAAAGGATTCTCTCACCATACTTGAAGGTATGAAGGATCGACCAAATGATAAGGTTACTAATTGACATGAGAGTTTAATTGCAATTACTAAATAATGTTATTTTTTGTAGGCAAATATTACTTAGAAGATGTGGGGTTCATGTTAAAAGTTCAAATTGTTACTCCATATCGGACGATAAGGTTCTACTGCAAAAGTATTCACAAAGAGGTTCTCAGAATCTCCGAGAATTATTTAATCACCGTCATTTTTCATTAAGAAATGTAATTGAAAAGACATTTAGTGTGCTGGAAAAAAAATTCTTATTATAGGAAATGGGGAGGAACCCCACTATTGCTTTGAAACATCCAGGAATATAGTCTTGACATGTTGCATTTTGCGCAACTCTCTACGTGGAGTGGATAATGACAAAACTTTTTTAGAGGAAGTGGATTGAGAGTTAAACGAACGACAAGATGATACGTCTGCAACACAAGTTCACGAGGATGATTACAGAGAATGAGCTAACTTGAGAGATATATAATAACTCAAATGTGGACTCATGATCAATAATAAAGTAAACGTCAACTTTATTTTGTTATTATTATTAATAATATGATAGAGATGAGACATTGGTTGCGATTGTTAGACTAAAACTACAAGTATAGACTTGTAGAAATGCCGGTAGTTTGACTATGAAGGATAGATATTTACATTATGTGTTTGCTCATATTTAGTTCTTGAGGAGACAATTATGCTCTAGTCTTACATGATGATATATTCATGATATGTTGCGTAAAAAATTATATTCCGATTAATTAACCTTATTATCATCAGATGTATGACGAAATGTAAGACTTATTATAGATTTGAAAAGCTGAATGTCATAAATGTTGACGGGGCATGACAACATGACAAGTGTCATCATGTCCAACAACCTGGCCATGAGCAAGATCACCCCTCGAGTAAAGATGAAGACGTGTAAAGAGGTATTCAGGATAAACAAAGACATATGAATAGACTTAAAGTTAATGTTGAGCATAATTATTAGAGTATTCAAAAAGAGATTAATTATGTGCACCAAAAAATTAATCGGGATGTATTTGATCATATTCGTGAGAGTCTTAAGTAGACATCTTATTCTTGTTATTTTTGTTATCTTTCTATTTGTCTTTTTATTTAAATTTCTTTAGATGACTTGTATTTTTTTATTTTATTTTAGATGATTGTAATTTATTTTTCTTTAGTTTTTATTTTTTATATCAATAATGATTATTTAAATAATTGTATTTTTTATAACCATAATTTTATTAATTATCAATGAAATTTTCCACTCAAGTCGAAGAAAACTTTTAAATTTTTTTGAATGACTATACATTTTATTTTATTTTTAATATAAATTTTGTATTTTATATGAAATCAAATTTTCATAATTTTAATAAAAAATATAAATTGTTATTATTAACATAATAAACTAATACATTTTAAATATTTTTACAAATATAACAATTTTTTTTTATATTTTATATATAATGTAATTTTAATATATAACATAATCTTATGTATAATACAAATTAGTTAAATTAAACTAAATTATCTCATAATTGTAATTTAAACTTATTTTATCTTTTATTAATATAGGAGTATTTTGGTATTACATATTTTAAATTATTATTATAATTTTTTATTCAATTAACTTTTTTACAATCTTTTCACTTATTTATATTTATTTTTTATTTTATTTTCTTTAAAAAACCTCACTTTTCATTTTATGTTCCTCTTTTTCACCCTCTAATTCAAACAAAAGTTTTGTTTCACACATCTAATAAGTTATAAAATATTGACAGTATAAAAAGATAAAAAATATTTATTAATAATCTTATTTATTAATATTATATTTATAAAGTGATTGATTTAAAATAAAATTAATTAAAAATATTATTTTATTAATAAATAAAATTGTTGAATAGATATTTGGTAATAGTGAATTCTTGATTTTTTTTTCTAAATTATATATATTGGTTTTTCTAATATTTAAAGTAATTTAATATAGTGTATAGATGATTGTTTAAGGATAAAAGTGAAAAAGTAAAACGTGGTAAAAGAAAAAAAGAGATTGCGCATATCGAGAATGAAGGCAGTACTACAATAAAACGATGTCGCATGGGGGCACAGGTGCTCAGTAGGCTTTACCATGGATAGCGGGAATCATGGATATGATGAATACGAGGGTGTCAGTTTCAGCATTCTCTACTCTGCAAATTCCAAATCAAATAATAAAATATTATTATTATTAAAAACAATTTAAATTGCTGCACTGTCTTTCTATTTTTTCATTATTAAATAAAAATAATAGTTAATATAACTATAAATATAGTGAGAACAAAAGTAAAACTTTCATAATAATAATAATAAAAAAAACAGTTTAACAAATTGGGTTCTTTTTAATAAAATTAATTTAAAAATTATTATTTTATTAATAAATAAAATTTTTAATAGGATATTATTAAACAGAAGATGTCAAACCATATTTTTTCCTTTTTTTATTATACTGTATAAATTAAAATATAGATTGTTATTATTATTATTATATAAAAATTGCAAAAAGTAATTTCAATGCGCGATAGCTGGCAGTGTGGCCCATGAAGTTGGCTCAGGGACGCTTAATATCATTGACGGTTCGAAACCGGACACAACAACAGTTTCCAGTTTCCATCGTAAAAACCAAACCTCTCTCCTCACACTCAGACAGAGACAACCTCAGCAAATAATTGTGGACACATAAACCATAACCATTTATTACATTTGTAAATTTAAATCACCCACCACCCAACCAAAACTAGCACTCTGCTTCGGAAAAGGAGATAACAATTTTTTATAGGAAAATGATACTTTCACCACTCAAATACATACAATTATCCTGTAAATAATTTTATTTTAATATTATAATAATAATTTTATTTTATTTTTATTTTTATTAAATCAGTCTATAGATTATTATATTAATAAAAGTATTTTAATATTATAATAATAATTTAATTTTATTTTTATTTTTATTAAATCAGTCTATAGATTATTATATTAATAAAAATGAGTTGTTTGAAGAATTGTATGATTTCTAGCTGTCAAAATATCACTACTCTTTTTGTATATACAATTTTTCGAATATTTGGTAAATTTCAAATACCAAAGAGAGAAATTTTGTAGGTTTTAGTAGTTAACAAAAAATTCTTCTTATTGTTATTCTATGGAGAAGCCTTATTTTCTAAATAAAAGACACAAACACAGGCCAATCTTCGCTCAGTATTTTGGGATCTCAAAGTTTTCACAGTATTGAATATATAAAATATTTAACTTAATCCTAAAAAATAATTTATTAAATATTATTATGTTTTTATAAGGCGTGATTAGATCACACTCTCATTTTAAATAACAAATTTCATTATAGAAATATAAAATATAATAAATTAAGAATTAATATATATATAAACCAAGACACTTTTATCTTTTAAGCAACTTCAACATAAATATTATTAAAGAATTTTTTTAAAAATTTATTTTCAATAAATACTTAAATATAAAATATGTTATTTTATTATAAATTTTATTCAAATATTATTTAAATTTATAACAAAAATATTTATATAAATAATTTTGTCTAATTTAATTTTATAATAAAATTATGCTTTTTATTTATAAACCATTTTTATAAATATTTTTTTGAGTTGATTTTAATTATAATATTTATTATTATTTACAATGTTAATGCAATTTTATACATTTTTTATTTTTAAAATCATTAAATAACATCTTGAACCAAAAGAGTATGTTGTGAATGTAAAGTAATTAAAATATTATATTTTGTTTAAGAAAATAATTAATTTTTTATGGTTTTTTATTTTGTTAATTTATTTATTATTTGATTAGTTTGTAAAGAAAAAAAAAAAGGACTGCAACAGAAAAATGGAGTGGAATTTATGCATTGTTTAGAAGAAATTATGCCGAATTAAAAAGAATATAAGATAAAACACGGGTTTGTTAAATTTAAAATTTTCTGATATATATATATATATATATATATATATATATATATATATATATATATATATATATATATATATATATATATATTACTCATTTTATTATTTTTCTATTCTTATCAATTTCTTCTCATTTTCTCTTGTTTTTTTATTAAAAATATTATAATACAAATATTTTAAAAAATAAATAATATTATTTATAATAATAATAATAAATAAATAATTAAAATTTATTTTATCATAATAAATCAATTATTTATCTATTAAAAAATATATATTTTACATATAAAAAATAACATATTATAGCTAAAATTTATTTATTTATTAATATTTGTGATACTATAAAAATATTAAAAGATTAGTTAATTATATATTAAATAAAAATAATTTTATTATTTTTGATAAAAAAATTATCATAAAGGAAAAGAAAAATAAATTAAAAGGAGAAAATAATAAAACTAGTAAAGAGAGAAAAATGTATTGTTTTATGACATACAAATTTTATTTTATATACGTTAAATTCAGTAAATAAATTAATAAATATTTTAATTTAATAATTTTTTTAAAAATATATTATTTATGTGATTATTATTTTTTTGAATTTTGTTTAATATATTGTAAAATAAAAATATTAAATAATTATTACATATCTTAATTCATTTGAGTAAAATATTATTTTGTTTTTATAACCCAACATTTTTTAAACCATATAAAAATATAAAATGAATCAAGGAAGTTGACAAATTCTAACACTTGAGTATAAAAATAACGAATTTGATTAATATGTATCTGACTTCGACGATAACGATAAATTCTTTTTGTGTCTTGCTCTTACTTCAATGTCAGTAACACTAGGAAAAAAAATTGCTCTTTAATGAGACATTTAAGAGAAAACTAAACAAACAAAGATAAAGAGGTTCGTTAAATAAAGTTCATACTCTACACACCTACAATAATAACAACCTAAATCAAAATTTGTCAATTGTAGCTCAACAAATAACCAACGGGTTTTATTTCATATTTTGAAAATCTTATCATTAATTTGTTCAATCACATTCATCTCTAACGTGAGCCAACTATATTTTATAGAGAAATATAACGACATTTATGAAATTGAAAGTGTCAAAATATCACATCAAAAACTAACATTCTAAATTACATTTTAGTTACAAAAGAGATCTGTGTAATTATAACTTAGAGTTTTTCAATGATAAACTATCAGATAGAATATAGGTAAATATGGGAGATATGAAATAAAATAAAATTATTAAACCTTCACAACTTTAATCTAATTTAAAAAATTAATAAAATAACTCTAAATGCTATCAATTAATTTTAAAAATTACTATAATACATATGTGTATCTAATTTAAAAAAACAATAATAAATAAACTCTAATCCTTACCAATTGTTTTTTAAAATCGCTTAAATCTAATGGGATTTAAAAAAAAACACTTTTTTTAATTATTAAAACTTCAAAACTCTAATATAAGTTTTAAAAAATTATAAATAAACCCTAAAAAATAACAAAAAATTTTAAAATTACTACTAACTTACAACTCTAATGTTTCCTAGAAAAATTAATAAATAAATCATATCAGTAAATTTATAAAATACAGTGGCATATTTAAATATAATAAATGAACTCTAAAACCTAAAAATAAAGTTAAAAATCCTAGTGTTACTAACATATCTATATTTACAAAAGTAATTAATATTTTGGAATTCTAATATTATAAAATAGAATTTTGATAGTTTCAAATTATATCTTCTATAAATTATGCTATATGTATAAAAAGAAAAACAATAGTGGAGTCAAATCATGGTATGGTATATATGCAAAGTTCAAACAATAATTGAGTCAAACCGGTATGTGTGCAAGTGCATAGTTCAAATAATACACAATTTATAACTACAGGTGTCGTGCATGATTTTTTATCTGTTCAAGGTCCACTCCAAACACTAATTACATACTATTTTCACAAAATTCACATAATTAAAAAAAATGAAACAAAATCTACAAAAAAAGTAAAAGTTGGAAGATATTACCTGGTAGGACCTATAGACAAACTTTTACCACCCCTCCTAGATTAAATGATCATTTAATAATCATTTAGTGTAGTGACTATGGTAAAAACAACTAGAATATGAAATAAGGAAAAAAATGCTAATTAGATCCGAAATAAAAAAAAAAAAAACAACTTCAATTTTAAAAAATAAAAAATCAGTTTAAAATAATTATAAAAGGTATTTCAACACCACACCAAGAAGGAGTGTTCTACTTTAGTATCTAAATGGGAAGTTTAAATTAAAACATTTTATTGGAATATTTCTACGTCAATAGTAAAATCTTTATAAAACACTTCCAGGCATGTTTAATCAACATATTTTTTTAATATTAATATTTATATTTTTATTGGTCACTAATGTTTAATCAATATATTGTTTTTAAATATTAATATTTACATTTTTATTGTCTTTTAATATTATTGTCTCGTGATGATATCACCACATACTTAAAAGATAAATAAAGAAATAAAAAACGGAAAACCAAATAGAAATGTTCAACTTTACTAGTCCAGCATAATTTCACTAACTATTTCACTTTTACATGTGTTATTGGGATTGTAGACATGTATATTAGTATGTTATGCATATCTTAAACTTGACTAATTAGTGTATATTGTGTTTGTGCCTATAAATAAGCCTCTACCACCCTTTCATGAATGTTTATCAAAATGCTTGAAAGAGTTAATGAAATTAAATTACCACATGATAATGATAACAGGTGTGTTAAAAATTGAAAATCACTAATATCTCATTATCAAAGTGTATGTTTAAACCTTACATTAATTAAAAATATAATAAATTAATAATATATAAGTGAAATATAAACTTTATCCTATAAATTAAATTTTCAGGTTAAATATTTATTTATTATAAATTATATTTTATTTTAAATATAATTATAAATTTAAATTAATCAAATGATAATTAAATTTAATAATATTAATGGTCATTATTTAAAAAAAGCATCAACAAATATATCATAAATAAATTCACTTGATATTTAGTGGCGCTGATAAGTTGGGGTGATAAATTGGAGAAACGTGAGAATAACATCAAGTCAATCTACTCTTTATATTCAGATCAACACTTATTACAATAAATTGAACAAAAGACTAAGAAACGGAAAAGTGCAAATATCAAATATATTATAAATCATTTATATATTTGTATATATAACTATTAGTGCATCTTATTAAAGAAATATCTAATGATATCTTAAAATTTTAAATTTTCATATATATATATATATATATATATATATATATATATATTTCCAAAAAAACATGTTTAAAACCCTTGAGTTTTATCTCCTTAAAAATATAAGTTACATGTCATATTTGCATATCTATTCAATTTCAATTTTAGGTCAATAAAAATATAATTATATATACATGCTATTTTGGTGAACGATTAATTTGAGCCTATTTTAATAAAGACAATGAAAACCATAAGAAAAAAAAAGGAAAATTATTATTTTAAAATCTTGAAGATTTATAAAAACACAACTTAAATTTCTCCTGCACTGTTTCATTAAAGTTAAACGAAACTTTGTATGGAGGAAGAATTAATAATTTTAAGAAAAATACTTTCTGTTGTATAATCTTAAAAATTACAATTAATAATCACAGTCCACGTATTTTATGGAGTAAAACTTTATCCATGTAAAATTAAGTATAACTAAAGATAAAGACATGCACAATATGTGGGGCAGAATGTAATTTTAATGTGTGATATACAGAGTAAGAATTTGAGGAGGTTGATATATTTGTTAGGAGCATGAGTTTAGAGAGAGAAAGGAGGGAAGAGAGGGAAGAGGACAAGATGGGTAGTATATGTACGATGTACGAGTAACAGAAATGGATACGGATGTGTTTGATGATAATAATGATATATTTGCTTTGGCATTTGAAGACCCCATCCTATCCGACAAGCTTCTCCCTCGCCCTTTTCCCAAACCTTTGTTTAATCCATTCCACTCCAACATTATGAATTAATTAATGGTTTTTGAACTGACAAATACGTGGGCTTGGTAATATTAAAAAGGAGGGATTGATTTGATGAGGAATTTGAAGGGGGGGGGGGGTGAAGAGGAGTAGAGAGGAAGAAGAGAGGAAAGTGAGGGGGAGGGGTTCCGTACAGGAATGCAGGTGTTGTTTAAAAGAAGAAATGGAAGTGAGCGGCACGTGTGAGTGAGAGTAGGGAGATAGAATAGGCCGTTATAGGATGATATGGTGGTGGGGTGGCAGGTATAGAATACAGGCTGGACTGACAGAAAAGCAGTAATGATTCGCCTTCTGATTCGGCGATCAATCTTGTCGTTTTTCGCCACCTCACCACACTCCTGGGTCCATCTTCTGTTTTTCCCGAGAAAAGGACGAAACTTAAAAATCCCACACCAAATGCTCTACAGCCTGGACTCCTCAGTCAAACTCAAACCAAACCACAAGGAACCTCACCCAACCCCAACTCCAACCGTTATCATCGTTATCTCATTCTTTTTTCTTTTTCTTTTTTTCTATGCTCCCCTTAGTAAGCTAACTTCTGCTTCTCACTGTCTCTCTTGTGGATATTATTTCTTCCAAAACCGTTCTTTTCACGTAACTATTCTACTTTTTCCTTTTTTCTTCGTCACTTTCAAATGCACGCACATTATTTATTTATTTATTTATTTATTCAATATCAATTTCACTCACAACAAAATTATTTTACAAAAAATAGTAAACTGTAGTTGAAATTGAAAAAACAAAAACAATGCAATAATAGAAGGGAAAGGCTCTTCTCCCCAGGTAAAGTGGAGGGTAAAATCAAGTGGAGCGTTGAGTGTGTAACAGACGCGCTCCGCTCTTGATCTTCTTGCATGGGAAATAATAATTTGCGTGTGTGTTTTGATTTTTATTTGACAAAAAAAAATAAAAATAAAACAGAAAGAGGGAGGGAGGTGAGGTGACTTAGCTGTGTAAATGGGAGCAGCTGAGAAGTGACGCGTGTCCAATGACAGCTGTATCCCAAATCCCAAGCCAACCGCTTCCCTGGAAGAAGCGGTACCGATTGCCCATAACGCTCGCTGACAACTCCAAAACCTAACTTGCCAAACCGGTGTCCTTTCACCCTCTCCCTCTCACATATAAGCAACCAAAGCAAGCCAATACTCCACGCCACAGGAGCCTCTCCATTTCTATTTCCATTCCCTCTCGCAAAACCTATTTATGAGCACAGGCGTTGTTGTGTCGAGAAAAGACATGGACCGGATCAAAGGCCCATGGAGTCCCGAGGAGGACGAAGCTCTGCAGAAGCTCGTCGTCAAACACGGGCCCAGGAACTGGTCCCTCATTAGCAAGTCCATCCCTGGTCGCTCCGGCAAGTCCTGCAGGCTACGCTGGTGCAATCAGCTCTCCCCCCAGGTGGAGCACCGGGCCTTTACGCCCGAAGAGGATGATACCATAATTCGGGCCCATGCCCGCTTCGGTAACAAATGGGCTACCATAGCCCGCTTGCTCCAGGGCAGAACCGACAACGCAATCAAGAACCACTGGAACTCTACGTTGAAGCGCAAGTGCGCTTCGATCATGATAGACGACCACGCTCCACCGCTTAAGAGATCCGTTAGTGCCGGCGCGGCCATCCCCGTCTCCACCGGACTCTACATGAACCCTCCCACACCTGGTAGCCCCTCCGGATCCGATGTGAGCGAGTCCAGCGTGCCGGTTGCATCCCCCTCACACGTGTTTCGACCCGTGCCTAGGACCGGCGCGGTTCTACCGCCCGTAGAAACGACGTCGTCCTCCAATGACCCTCCAACTTCCCTTTCCCTATCCCTCCCCGGCGTCGATTCTTCCGAAGTCTCCAATCGGATATCTGAGTCAACCCATCCCGCACCACCGCCACAGCCGTCGAACACCATCCCTGTCCTCCCATTAATGTCTGCTCCGGTGGCGGTGGTGCAGCAGTTGAAGCCACCGGGGTTGGGGGCTTTCAACTTAAGCGCAGAGTTTTTGTCGGTGATGCAGGAAATGATTAAGAAGGAGGTGAGGAGTTATATGGAGCGCCAGAATCCGAATGGGATGTGTTTTCAGGCTGCAGATGATGGATTTAGGAATGCTTCCGTCAAACGAATGGGGATTAGCAGGATCGATTCGTAAATATAAGCGAAGAATAGTTGGGATGAGAGAAAATGTTCGTCTGCTCCTCCGTATGGGAAAAAAAAAAAGAAGAAGCCTTTAATTTTTTTTCCTGTTTTTTAATCAAAGTTTCTAGGAAATAATTTTGGTTAATGTACAGTAAGAGAACTCGATCCCAGGAGAGATGGATTCAATGGATTTCTTTCGAAGAAGCGGATCCAAAGAAGACGGATGGAGATAGATGTTAAATTAGTTTGAGAAATTTATGTAATTTTTTTTTTATCGTCTCTAGGACCTGTTCTCGTTATCCAGTGAAACAAAAAGAAAAACAAGCTTAGAATAAACAAAATCCTTCAAGTCTATTATTATCTTGCTTGCCAAACGAAATTTCAATCTCTGGCTGGGATTAAAAAAATTAAGACATATGGTCTTCTACACGCAACACTTGAGATGCAGAACTTAGAAGTAGTTAAATCAGTTTAGCGAAGGGAATATTACTGAATAGATGCTGGTTTCAGTTTTTATGCAGTTTCTGTGTCGGGACCTATAATAGAGAGATATAATTTTAGTGTTTTTATGCATGAGTGGAGGG
This sequence comes from Sphenostylis stenocarpa, assembly GCA_963425845.1. Lineage (NCBI taxonomy): Eukaryota > Viridiplantae > Streptophyta > Magnoliopsida > Fabales > Fabaceae > Sphenostylis > Sphenostylis stenocarpa. Next base: position 5,259,612 of record OY731399.1, on the reverse strand, counting down.
TTGGAAATTTGAAGAAATGTATAAAACTTGATGAATACAAGAATAGTGAGTAACCCTTTGTTACGGTGATTGAAGATAGAAAGTGATGCAGAGAGTGGCCCGCATGTGTTCGAGAGATAAGATTGAGTCGGTGTTACAGTGCATATAGAACAGAAGAGGCAGAGAAGAAATCCTTCTCATGCATTAAGCGTTGAATTGAAACATTGCGCTATAAAAGTGCAATGGCCCAGGAACAGAAACAGATAAATTAATAGTTGAATTGAAACGTTGCGCTATAAAATTTCAATGGCCCAGGAACAGAAACAGATAAATTAATAAGCGATCATGCGCTAATGCATTTCGTTATAACGGTTTCGAAGAATGTAGAAGCTGGGCCAGTATATCCACTCTATATTCAAAATATAAACAATTACTTAACCGATTCTAAACCACTACTTTCTTCTATTTACATGATTTTATTTTAAAATTTGAACAGGGTGAACAAAAATGACTGTTGCTAACATTAACATATTACAACATTGGGAAAAATTAATTCGGAATTGGTTTATATATTTGAATAGTAATTAGGTATGTGTCCTAGATCTGTTGAAGGGAAAGATGATGTTGGCAATAGATATGAGGTAGAACAACATCTAAACCATCATTTGTGCGTAAAAGATAAAAAGAAACTAATCATGCACTATGTAATAAAGCACTTTCGGTAAGTAGTGGAATTTAGGTAATGATTTGCGGTACAATAACAATAAATCAATGTATGTCAGACACTGAATAGGAAGGAACTCATCGTCATTTTCTAGGCTGTCAAAATAGGGCATTTGTTCTATCAACATATAAATCAAAGTGTGAAAATTGTGAAAATAATTTAACTTAATTCAACTATTTAAGTCCCGATTTTTTTTTTTGTTTCGATATAATTGATTTTGAATGAAGTATGTATTTCCTTGGAGTTTAATGAAATATGAACATGTTACAAATAACTATTTATTGAATCAAGAAAGCTACATTTAACATTCAATGAATGTGTTTTCTTTGAGTTTAGATTCCTAATCTTTTAGCAGTGAGTGACTTTAACCGAATCCCTGATCAAATTGTGTTATGTGCCAAGTCGACTTTCCAACCATAAATTGACCATTTCCTAAAAATAATAATCTACAAATGAAAAGAAAAGTAATATGAAAAATGAAATATATTTTATTACCAGCATTAGTAAACACGTCTTCACGCTTGTCCTGCAAGAAAAAAACTGTCACAATTCAATCGAAGTTTCTGGGCTCAATCGCTGTCCAACATTGAGTTGGTTTAGTGGTTCCATCAGTTTTCTATTTTGGGCTTGGCCCAAATAAGGTCAACGCATGAAAAAAAAAACCTCTGGAAGAAACTCTCGTGAGCAAACGTAGAACACCTAATTGTTGTTTTTCATTCACTACATCCATAGAATTCTTCATCATTAGTTTTCTCTTTTGTTCAATTAATTTTTTAATTTATTTTAGATCCATTTCAATGATGATTATTTATAATAATAGTGATGATAAAATAATAAATAGTTTATGAGGTCGTTAGTAGCAAGCAAAATAAAGTTTTGGGAGAAGTAAATGTTGGTCTCTTTCGGTGAAGGAAATTGGGATTCGTAAGGCCATTTCCTTTAATTTTTGAAATATGATTGGAGACCACCAATTGAGGATTCTGGTTGTCCCCAAATTGTATGCACCATTTTTTTCATCCATCAATTCTCACAAATGGAAATGGAATAAACAAGGACACACGAACTATAAATTGTTATATAAAAATACTTATGTTTCCATCTATAGCGTTGGAAGATGAAACACATAAAATAATTTAAATATTTTTTTATTTTTAATTTTAAAATGATGGTTTTTATTCTTCTACTTCTCGTAGTCTTGGTGGGATGAAGAAGGATGTCAACTACGAACCCATAATTTGTTAGTGGATCAACTATATCAATCATCAACACGTTTACGACACCTACAGTTTCTCAAAATGTAATAAACCAAACGTTTGAACTTGAATACCTATTAGAAGGAGACTCTATCAGAACAAAATTATGATATTCTGACAGAAGATACAGGTGTAAAGAAAATCAAAACTTCAATACTAAAAGAATTGGCGTGATGGATAAACATTAAATTTTAAAAGGCTTGAGAGCCAGTGAAATTTGATCTACAACTTGGCTCCACGTGAGAAAAATAAATAAGAATCTTGCAATCTTTCTTGATTGTTGGGGGAATGTGAACCCAAGTACAAATACTCAGCTTACTAGTCACTAATAATGACCCTACACCTTTACTTTTGCATCTGCTACTCACTTTCCACCCTAAACATTTGCACTCAAATCTTGGAACGAATGATCCTCTTTGTTTCCCTGGCAAGTAGAAATATTCTCTGCACAAATTTTAGAGTGTCAAAGGTTTAAGTCAGGGGCACCTTAAATTCATATATTAATCAAATTAAAGTTTCCAAAAGAGTTATTTTATTCAAATTTTATTTTAACCCATTTCCTAAACTGTTTTTAAAATCTAATAATTTATCTTACTATTGATGATAACAACCATTAGATCTGTCATTCAACAAATATTTTAACATATTTTACTATTATTGTTTTAAGTGTATTGACTAACACATAGTGAAATGTTCACTTGAGACCCTTAATTTCATTTTTCTTCTTTTTCCCATCTCTTTAGGAATGTCTACACCCCTTGAAAAGTCCATGAATCACTATTCATTTTCTATTCAAAAACTCTTCATCCACCCAAACATCCCTTGAGGGGTCCCACCCCAACAAAGCCCTTCACCGTTCATTAAGTTCAAAAGTAAAGACCATTGGTTCGGCTTGGTCGTCCAAGATGCCAAAAGTGATATTTTGTGTCCCTCGACTCCCTTTATTTGGGTATAAACACTTGTGGCACTTGCTAAGAGTTTTGAAGCCAACAACACTTGAGCCAACAGAAGAAGAATAATGAGACGCTGCGTTTCACTTATCGTAGTTCTCATGGTGTTGGTCGTCACAATACCAACCCCTGTAAATTGTAGAGTCCTTGCATCACAACAAAATCTCACTCATCATAAACCTATCAAAGATCAGCCACAGTTTACTCCTTCAGAAACGAAAGAGAAGACCAATATAAGAACCCGTGTTTTGATTGAGAGTCAAGTCAACACGATGTCTTCGGGGCCAAGCACAAGAGGTTCAGGTCATTGACATCATGTTTCATTCAGTTCATGATTGCTGCCGTTAACTCATTTCTCTTCCCGTTTCCATGATACCCCACTTGTACATATAAATATGAGAATTGTGTAAACTTTGTCTATATCATATTTACGTGTCGATAAGTATTTTCTCAGACAAAAAAATGCATGATGTACCACATACTCTTGTTTTGCACGTTAAATAACAACTTATAAACTTGGAAAATGGACAACCAAAAACTCTAAAATCGCCACAGCGTAGTTGGACATTTTTTTAACGTGGAATGCAGAAATTAAAATTGAGTACGTAAACGGAGGAAATCAAATGCCTTATGCATGTAGTACGTGATTAAACGCATGAAATTATTTTAGTTTAGTTAATGATTTTGAATACAACCATAACTGGTTTAAAATAGTTAGATAGAGATTGCAATTCATAGTAGTCTCATAAAGAATAATTATAACCTCTAACAAAAAAATATACATGATATAAGACAAAATTTGGATCAAGTCTTGAAAAATAACAATCAACAGATACGAAAATCATGCTAGTATTCCCATTACATATATTTATGATAATCTGATAAAAAAATGTACAAAAATATTTAACTAGTTAAATAAAGTTACAGTTATGATGGTATTAATTAATATGACAACACTTATGTGTTCTCTGGTTGGAGACCTTTTCTGAAGCCCATTTAAAGCACACCTACGAAAACTGCGGTTTGAAGTTTGAAGGCCCATGGTTTCGTTTTTGTGCTGTCTATATCATATCATAATATTGTGTCACTATCTATCTCCATTCACCGATGCTATTGTCCTTTCTACCCCTACACTCTCTCTCCACACTCATATTTCTATATATATAGCGCACTTACCAGCAAATCGCCGTTCCTTTAGCTAGAGAGAAACAGCTAAACGACTTACCGGACAATGGCGCATTTGACGACGGCGAAGCCCAGCCGGAGCGACGAGATTTTGAGTATCGAGGAGCAACTGAGGATCGCTGATGAGATCAGAGCCCAATTCGATGCCTTGCAACCCCGGCGACCCATCAAACCCAACAGAAGCGAACCCGAACCGCAACACCCCGTTCATCACGCCCTCTCTGACATCAACATTCCTGAGCTTCACAAGTTTCAATCCCTTCAATCTCGCTCTCAGGTCTCTAAACTCTCTCTCTCTCTCTCTCTCTCTCTCTCTTAACCACTTTTCAGAGAAGAAGAATATTTTTCGGTGTGCAGCAATTGGTTTTTCTGATGACCGTTAAAATTGACAGGATACAATTTCATCGGCGAGGGAGGTGGATGCACAGGATGAGTTTGTGGAGACGCAGTACTACAAAGAATTGGCGTCCATTGACAAACAGCATCACACGGTTCGTCATTAATCCCTTTCTGGATCCTCAATTAGTTAAATCAAATTCAAGCATCTGAGTTTAGTTTTGCGATATTCTTTAATTTACTATGCGATCTAGTTTTTTGGACTTTTTTTATTCTTATTTTTTCGTGTTATTCAACAGACAGGGACTGGGTTCATAAAGGCTGTAACAGAAGGCATGGAAGGTGGGTATAAGGTTGAGTTGCCCGTTATCATTAGCCATGTTAATCTAGCTGAAACAGAAACCCAACGCAGAGGATTTAAAAGCAACCCTGCCACCAATGAATGGGTTCCTACCTTTGATGAATATCAGGTAGAGAGAAAGAGAGTGTTTTAGTGTGTGTGTGTGTATATATATTTATGTATGGATGGTGTGGAATTGAAGAGACTTACGTTATTTTTATGTTGTAAGTTGTAACAGGTTTTTGTCTCCTCAAAGCCTAATAGAAGCGAGTGTACCTGATCTGCTATTGCAAGGTGAAAGTGGTTATCTTCTACCAGTACTTTTCTTATTATATATATGTCTATGTCGTCTTTATAAGAGATGGGGTGTGGTGGTACAACTGTTTGTGTATGACAGATGAGTTAATAAGAAGTCTATTCTCAATCCCCTTTTATTGAAAACACACGCGTACTAATAATACCTACATGCTGGAAATTTCTAAATGAATATAAATATACACATCGACGGAGAATTCAACAAAAATCAGAAAATCTTACTAATGATTGGAAGCATTTTTCATTTGGCCTCCAATGGGATGGCCTTGGGCACCAGAGTTCCCCGTCCTTCGGTCATGTCAACTTCTTCCTCTTCAATCCTCTTCCATTCAAAGCATTGAATCAACGAACCCAAAGTCAAGTTTAAAGTTTTGTGTCATGGCTGCACCAGGACACGCTCTCCTTCCCAATCCTATGTGTCTACCGGACCATTCTCAAACATATCAGGCTTGAAGCTTGTTGGTTCAACCCACAACTCCGGATCCCTATGTATGTATGGTCCATGCATATGCATTCACCATTGACATGGTGTTAAGTTGTACATTGTAACCTCCCAGCAATCTTCATAGGAGAAATGGGCAATAGCATTGGCGCTGGTGGATGCAATCGCAGAGTCTCGTATATTATATTCTGAAGGTACTGTAATTTGGTCACATCCTCTACCTTCATCAAAAGCTCTTCTCCAATCAGGATGTCCAATTCAATCAGGTTTTGGAGCAGCTTGAGGGTCTCGTCGATTCGGATTTCCATAAAGGAATTTTCCCACTTTTTAAAAAAAAAAAAAAAAGAAAAACAAATCTTATATATGGTTGAAGATTAAATTTTCATGAGCCATCATATTTTGAATGATTGAAAAATTACAATGACCAGAGCTATAATTTGGAACACGTCTTTTCTTCTAACAAGAAACTTCTGTCTTTTCTTCTAACAAGAAACTTCTGTCTTCTTTTGACATATTTGTTTTTCCCACTGCCTTAGTTGTGTTCTTTGCAAAATAATGGATTTTTATTTCATATTTATGGGGTTCTCCATCTTCTTATTTTTCTCATCATGTTCATACAAATCATAAATTAACACGAACATTCTCTCATTTGATGGGAGCAATTTAAAAGAATAACAGGAAAGCTAAAGCAATACATTTTTTCCATTTGAAGCAAATACAATACAAATAAACTAATTTTATTTTCTAGTATATATTGAGTTTGAAAGAGAGCCTTTTACACACATTTATGACCGCAGCTAACTAAATGTAAGGTTCAAAGAATTTTTTAACAAAAACTTTGGAGAGAGAAAACTAGACAAATAAATTAAATTTAACTTTTTCATAAACTAGAATTAACTTGTGTATAAATAATATGTAAAAACAATTTTATATTTTCGAAAGTTTTCAACTAACTAAATTTAAATTATAAAAAAATCATTTTTTTCTTAAATTTATTATGAAGAAGTTTCTTCAAGCATGATCTAACAACGAGACACTATTTGATTAAACTTTCACACAAAAATTTACTACAGTGAAAACATTAATGCAATCCATAATGTTTTACTTAAATTCCATAATTTATCATCCAAAAACAATTTACACATGTCTTATATTAAATCACATACACACTTAAAACTAAAAGTTGTAATTAAATAAATAAAAGCACTTAATTCAGAAATCCTTGCTAATGATTGGACGAGCTTTGCATTGAACCTCCAAAGGAATGGCCTTGCGCACTATACTTCCCCGTCCTTCACTCAGGTCAACTTTTTCCTCACCAATTCTTTTCCATTCAAAACATTGAATTAACGAGCTTAATGTTAGGCCCAAAGTTCTTTGGGCCATGGCTGCACCAGGACAGGCCCTTCTTCCCATCCCAAAGGGGATAAGCTGGCGACCATTCACTGGCCCATTCTCAAACCTCTCGGGCTTAAAACTCGTTGGGTTAGCCCACAATTCCGGGTCCCTGTGAATGGCCCAAGCATTGACCATTAACACGGTGTTGCGTGGCACGTCATAACCTCCCACGGTACAGTGTTCAGAGGATAAATGAGGTATTAACATGGGCACCGGTGGAGTCAATCGCAAAGTCTCAGATACTATATTCTGAAGGTACTGTAATTTGGTAACATCCATTTCCTCTACCAAACGCACTTCTCCAACGTGCGTGTCCAATTCAATCCTTGCTTTCTCCAACACCTCCGGATTGTTCACCAAATGGGACATCCCCCATTCTATTGCTGCAGCAGAAGTCTCTGTTCCAGCCACAATTAACGCCTGCAAAACCAACAAATATATATTCAGTTAACTTGAATCGTGAATTGTGTTAAAATCATGAGAAACAAAATGAATGATTCACCATAATAAGACCCTTGATAATTTGATCAGTGTAATACTCAGGCTGTGACTGTTGTGAGGAAAGTAGATGGTCTATCATGGTGTCAGAACTTTCTTTCTTGCTCCGATGCTCATCAATCAGTCCTTGAAAAAGCGCGTCTAGCTTCTCTCCAAACTTTCGTAACTTTTTGTGACCACTAAAATTGAACAATCTGAAAATCGGCACAAAATCGCCAAGGTTGGATCCTAATCCGAACTGTGACAACTCATCCATGACGTCTCTAAACTTCTTAGCCTCTTCAGCATTGGTCCCATCGAGTTCCTCCTCGCCGTAATAGCGTTTTCCACACACCATTCTCATCACAATATTGAACGTTAGCTCCGCAAACATGGGCCTGAGCTCCACTCTCGTAAAACCTGCATCTTTACCAGAAACCCTTGCAAGCTTTCGAAGCAGCTTGAGGGTCTCATCATTCCGGATTCCCAGAAAGGAGTTAAGGCGGTGATTGGAGAGGATCTCGAGGGAGCTGATACGACGCAGGTTGCGCCAGTGGTCGCCGTATGATGAGACTGTAATAACGGTGTTGTTAAAGGCGAGGTACTTTGTCTTTGTGGAGTGAAATCGATTAGCGAAAATGATGTCGTTTTTGGTGAAACATTCTTCCGCTGCGGCTGCGGATGAAACCACGAGAACGGGTTGATAGCCGAAGCGGAGAGTGAAGATAGGACCATATTTCTGCGATAGGGCGTGCAAGGTCCGGTGAATTGGGTGCTTGAGCAGGTGGAGGTTGCCGATCAGGGGAAAAGACGGTATAGACGGTGGTGGGTTTTTCAATCTTTTCCTGAAGAACAAGAATTTCAAAGTGACAACAAAAGCAACGAGGTAAAACACGTTGATAAGAATGTTTTCCATGTTTAACGATCTAGCAATTAACTATATTCAAACCCCATCCTTTGCCAATATATGGCTCCTCCTGTTCCTCCATTGTAAGAGGCTGCCAATAATATTCTACTTTGAAAGGTAAAAAAACTACATCTTTGACTTTAACTTTGAAAATTAAGCTTCCCGCACTTGCTACGTAGTTAAAGAAAACTATAACATTCTAAAATTCAAATTTTTTTTCATGCGTCAAAATTTTCGCTTTTGATAATCATTTTAATATATGTCACATACACAAGACATTTTAAATAATACTTAACATGTAAAAATTAGTCCCTGCTTAATGATTTATAACTTTGTAATTAATAAAAAAAGGGTGCATCAATTGCTAATAAACACTTCAAAATAATATTGATGTTAAACTGATTCTTCTTATCAACTTAAATACCGCTCTAGGACTAATTATTTACCGTTAATACGCTAATATTCTCGCTAATTTATGTATACAAAGGCAGAGATAACAAGAACTATTTTGTTTATGTAAGATTTTGTAATTTCTATATTCATCACCTATTTAGATTTTGTTGCTATAGTTTACATAAATTTTAATTGGCAACTATTTCATATATTAATTAAATGTTTATGTCAGACAACACGTAATATATATATATATATATATATATATATATATATATATATTTTTTTTTTTAAACATATTTTAAAAATAATACTTTAATCGATAACATATACTTTTAACAATGACAAGATACAATTTAAAATATAAAAATGTGATTAATGTTATTTATTTAAAATAATTCATAAATATTTTAAAATATTGTACACTTTCTCACATTAAAGATTAAACTTATGCTATATATTATTATAAGTTGACTTATAAGATGAATTTTATATCTGAATTATATATTATTAATGTGTTATATTCTCAGTTTGATATGAGATTTCTAATAAGTATATGAGATTTCTAATAAGTATATTTTATCAATTTTTTAATAAATTATTAATTTAAAAAATAAATTTAAATTGTTTATTTTGGCAAGTCTAGAAGTAAGATATATTATGCTATGGTCATCTACCGTAGTTTTTGAGTGACACCTATTTTAATGATCTGATCTTACAGAATTTGAGATCCAAACATCCTTCTTTGTTGTTGTTGTTTTCTATTTTGGAAATGAACTCCTTAAATTTAAGTCTTAGTGTCAAAGTATCTTCTTACCATAAATGTGGATGATATTGAACTCAAAAAATTTCTTTCTCGTATTATAAATTGTAAGAACATGATATAGGTTCAATTTCAAAGAACGTGATACAAGTTCAATTTATAAGGAGTAAGAGACAATGTTAATGGTAATATGCAGACTATCTATAGGATTTCTTTGGTCATTGTTTATTGAGTTATTTTCCTTTTTAAAACAAAGGTGATGGACAAAGTTTAATTACAATAAAATCAAGGACAAAAGTTTGACAAACAAACTCTAAACACATAACGATCTCAAATAAAAAGACCCTCCCATAAACAATTCCAACGCCAACTTCCTCCAATCCAAAATCCACGGACTAAAAGGTCAAATTTAGTGTGTTTTAGGAGGAAAGGTCCTTGATGTTGATCAATCTTAATCACGAGTCGATGAATTCTTGATGTTGGTTCATTATGAAATATCACTTTAACGTCAAATAAGATTAGTTCCTTGAACGGTTTTAAAGTTTAATACAAAAATAATAAATAACGTGGACTGTCACGGAAGTTGGGATTCAACTGAAACAATATTTATACATAATATTAGAAGTGAATAAGAGATTAATCTAAACACCAGAAATTTTATTACATGCTAGACCATCTATTTATCACAACGATGTACTACATATGTCATCATTTTGTTTACATAATTTATTGCTATAAGAATTTAACACACTTTTTTTTATTGAAGCACTTACCCAATGTAACTTCTAAATTATAAATGTGTATAAAACACAGATAAGTTGTCATAAGGCTACTAGTTCAACATGATGGATGCAATTTAAAATTTAGACAAAATTAGAAGATCTTGCTAACGATTGGACGTGCTTTGCATTGAGCCTCCAATGGAATAGCCTTGGGAACAATTGTTCCTCGTCCTTCACTCAGGTCAATTTCTTCTTCACCCACCCTTTTCCACTCAAAACACTGAATCAACAGGCCCAAAGTCAAGCCTAGAATTCTGTCGGCCATGCCCGCACCAGGACATGCCCTTCTTCCCAACCCAAAAGGGATCAATTTGTGACCATCCACTGGGTCATTCTCAAACCTCTCGGGCTTAAAGCTTGTCGGGTCAGCCCACAACTCCGGGTCCCTATGTATGGCCCAAGCATTCACCATTAACATGGTGTTACCTGGCACGTCATAACCTCCCACCTTGCAATCTTGAGAGGATAAATGGGGCAACAACATTGGCAATGGGGGATGCAATCGTAGAGTCTCGGATATAACATTCTGAAGATATTGTAATTTGGTAACATCTGCTTCCTCTATCAAACGCTCTTCTCCAATTTCCATGTCTATTTCAATCCTTACTTTCTCCAATACCTCAGTCTGCTTCAACAAATGTGACATCGCCCACTCTAATGTTACTGCGGAAGTCTCTGTTCCAGCCACATATAATGCCTACAAATGATTTGTCAATTTGTCATGTTGGTCGGTTAACTAAAAACATGTATAAAGTTGCATCTAAATTTTTCAAAGATTAATTGGGAACATGATAATGATGAACATGGTAGAAAGTAAATTAACCACTTACCATAATGAGTCCCTTGATAATTTGGTCAGTGTAATACTCAGGTTGCGACTCCTGGGAGGAAAGCAAATGGCCTATCATGGTATTTGAACTTTCCTTCTTATTCCGATGCTCATCGATGAGTCCTTGGAAGAACGCATCTAGCTTCTCTCCGACCTTTCTAAACTTTTTGTGACTACTGAACACTCTGAAAAGCGGCACAAAATCTCCAAGGTTTGACCCCAATCCAAACTGCGATATCTCATTCATGATCTCTCTGAACTTCTTAGCCTCCTCAGCGTTGGTCCCGTCGAATTCCTCGCCGTAGTAGCGTTTCCCACACACCATTCTCATCACAACGTTGAACGTCAGTTCCGTAAACATTGGTCTCAGCTCCACTTTCCTTAAATCTTCTTTACCAGAGATCCTAGCCAGCTTTCTTAGCAACTTCATCGTCTCGTCCTTTCGCACTCCCAAAAAGGAGTTAAGACGGTGATTGGAGAGGATCTCGAGGGAGCTGATACGACGCAAGTTGCGCCAGTGGTCGCCGTACGATGATGCTGTGATAATGGTGTGGTTGAAGCCAAGATACTTGCTCGCAGTAGAGTGAAGACGGTTGGCGAAAACGATGTCGTTTTTGGTGAAACATTCCTCCGCGGCGGATGCGGATGAAACGAGGAGGACGGGTTGAGATCCGAAGCGGAGAGAGAGGATTGGGCCGTATTTCTGTGAGAGGCCGTGCAAGGTGCGGTGAAGTGGCTGTTTCCTTAGCTGATAAAGGTTGCCTATTATCGGAAGAGACGGTGGACATGGGGGTGGGTTTTTTAATCTTTTTCTGAAGAATAATAGCTTTAAAGTGATGAGAAAAATGAAGAGGTAAAAGATGTTGATAACTTTGTCTTCCATGTTCAGTTTAGTTGGATGAATCTCTTGAACTCCATACAAATCTCATAGTTTTTTATATACTCTTCTCAGAATATTTTTCAAATTTCCAATCCCGACCAATATTGACTTTTCATATGTATTTATCCATATCTCTTGAAAATTAATACTGGTTTATGTCAAACTATTGGAAAATTTATGAAACCCTAATAGAGAAATATTTATTAATTATTTTTTATTTGTAAAAATAAAACTTTGTCAATAAGTTCATCGTATGAAATTTTTTATTGTTAAAAAAAAAACTATAAATCAGAGTTAATTAGTTATAATAATCTGTATTCATTTTATATATTATTTCCTACTTATATTGAAATTTCAACAGCAGAAAATTCAATTCCTAAAGACATTTTAATTTGGTAAGTATGTTTATCAATATCAGTCAATGCCATAGAAAATCTGGAAGGGTCGATGTATGGTGAGGCTTTTGCCACATTAAAATTGGTCCCAGCCAAATTAAATGGTTGTGTTGAATACTACTATGTAACCAAGTGATTCATTGATTTTGAAGTTTCTAAATTCACCTATCAGCCATGGGTTTAAATATGTCATAGAATTGGGCTTATGTTAGAAGAAACTCAATTCTTTCTCAGTTTCGGTATAGTAAACGAAGCCCAAAATACACACAATTATTTATATTTTTTAAACAATTATATAATTTTGGAAAGTTTATAAAATGAAATTAACAAGTAATTTATTTCATTAAATAAAAAATAAAAAATTAGACTAACTAATTTTTTTTAGTAGATTCAATATGTTTATGTATGAACATATAATGGATATACAACCTATGATACAATGTTATATAATCAGAGCTTAATTTTCTATTTATTGTTATGGTAAATAGATTTATATTTTTATTAATTACGTATTGTTTCAAATATGATTTAAAAAATAAATTTTCAATTTAAACGTGCTTTTTTAGTTCTATATAAATTATTTAAAAATTAATTTTATCAAAACTAATAATTAATCATTTAACTTAACCATATTCAATCATGAGTTTACAAATTTTAGATACGTTGATTTAATTATTATTCATCTTGTCTAGAAATTATTTAATGGAAATTTTATGATTTTTTTTATGAAATATTTTATAATAAAGATATATTGTTTCGGTGAAATTTGTTTTAAAAAAATACAAACATTTATGAAAGTATTTTTTCAATTAAATAATTTTTAAAAAATTATATTATTTTTTTCATTTCTATATTCACTAATCACAAACCAATATACTTATATTTTATAACAAGAGGTATAATATGTTTTCAATTTAGTAGAACGTGTTGGATTTATTAAATATATTATAAGTAATTTTTTTTTCAATATCAATTAACTAATCACAACAACTTTTAGCATATGTGAATTTGTTTCCTCTCATTAACTTCATTTTTCTGATTTGTATTGAAATAATTAATTTGATTAATATTTTTTAAATATTGTTATATAATATTATATTAATCTTTTATCATTTTATGAAAAAATGAAATAATAAACTTACATATTTTTTAATTTTATTTAGAAATATCAAATTATTTGTATAATTTTTAATATAAGTAATATATTGACTTAGCATTTAATTTTAGATAGATATCATACATCAAAATATATCATCATTAAAAATTAAATACTTTTATTTAAAATTAATGATAATAAATTTTTATAATCTTTCTAATTTCATAAACATCAAGATAAAAAAATAAAATATCATATTTTCTAAACTAATACATTTTGTTAAGAATAAAAAAATAAGACATGACCGGAACATGACACCACTATCAAAATTGAAATTATTTAAAATTCTCCACACAACTTATTATCATACTTTATTTTAATGTATTTAAGAACACAAAGTGTTCAGTAAAAAAAATTAATGCATAAGATAAATAAATTAATATTTAAAAATAAATAACAATTAAATAAAAAAATTAAAACATTATTAAATTTTTGAGATATTTTTTAATTATTTGATTTAATTTTCATTTGTAATAAAAATATATTTTTTATATAAATATTTTAATTTATATTTCAAAATAAATAATTCATATATCATTCAAATATTATTAATATTGTTGAAATAATTCATACCTGTTAATATCTTTCCAATTTATTCTATATGAAAATCTATTTTTTTTAATTATATTTAATTCCTATTATTTTTTTAATTATATTTAATTCCTATTTTTTAAAATTATAGTTACTATCTATTATCGCAACATGTTTTTCATTCAAGGTTAAAAAGAAAACACCAAATGAAACTAATTTAATTTTAGACATATAAATTAAAATATATTCTTATTATTTAATAATGTCTATATTATAAAATATAATATTATGCAAATATGTATAATTAATTAAATTATTAAAAAATCAAAATATTTTATAATTATATAAATTTTAATAAAATATCATATAACTTATATAATGATATCTAAAAAACAAATGGGAATAAATTCCAATGATATATTTTATTTATTAAATTTTTTTGGTGACTTGTTTTTTTAAATTACTAAAACATATAAGTTTCTCTAAGTTATTTCAAATATAGGATATAAGACACTTAACGCAAAAAAAAAAAAAGTTTAAAAATTCTCTCAATATATAACATCTATAATTAAATGACAAATAGTGTTTTATAGTTAAATTAAAAAAATACAACAAAACTGTGTTATTGAAGGTAATATTCAATTAATTGAAGTGTTACAAATTATAACAGTTAAAATGGAATGATTATCTACCTTTATTTTTATTTTTCATTTTCTTAAGATCCACTGTTTATTATTTATTTATTTATAGGGTTAGCATTAACGAATCATTATTCAAGGAATGAGTAAGTAATTTATCATTACTTTTTATTAATTATCTTTTAGTAATTTATTTTTGATTGATTTTTTCACAAATTTTTGATTTAAGGATAATCTCATTTCATGTTGAATATTTGTTTATATTCTTATATATTTATTGAGAAATAAGAAAATAAAAGTATAAATGAGAAATTTATTCCTTCTATCCCTCTATTTATAAGATTATTTATCAAGCTTATAATGTTCTAATAATTAATTATAATAAAATGATCAATAATTTGTATTATTATTAAAGTTAAGGTTATTAAATAAGGTATTAATATTGGTAAATATTTATATCCTCAAATCAAAATAATTTTTTTATGTCATTCACTTTAATTATTTTTTAATTTTTAAAATTAAATATATCAATTAATTAAGATTTTTTTTTTAAATTAATATATCCTTTTACTATGACAGGGTCTCATAAATTTTCTGAAAAGACTGTACAAATAGGCACGCATATAAAGAAAAATAAATAAAATATATCGAGTTTATATTTTTAAATTTTAAGTGAAATGGGAGTAAAGAAAGGACTATAAATACATGGACACAATTGCAAAAAATAAGAAAGAACTATCAACTACGCATAAACAGAAGAAGGTTCTGCATTGCGTTGCAGAGAGTAACTTAGTGCTGTAGTTGGAGCTGTGGCCGAGCTACATTTCTTCCCATTCGCAATTAAGAACACTGCTTCTTCCTTTGCTGTTTTGGTGTTTTTTTCTTTTTGCTCTTTCTCTTGTTCCTGCTTTCGCACGCACGCGCTTCCATGCTGTTTGCGTAACCGTTCCTTCTCCAAGGCTCTACCAAAGCCGTTTGCTCAGGAAACAACATGTCTACCATCACTTCCGTCGAACTCAATTATCTCGTCTTTCGTTACCTTCACGAATCAGGTTTCTTCCATTTCCTTCATCCTTAGATTTTTTTTTTTTTTGGTTCCATTCTTGCGAATTTCTTTATTGTTTAACATGCATTTAGTTTCGCATGTGTGCTTGCGCGCTTCTATTTTACGCCTCTGCGGTTCTGGGAATGTTAGCTGTTCAGTGTTTGGACGAATTTGGAGTTTTTAAATTCTAGTGATTTTGACTGGTTGGTTTGACCAAGCGCTGAAATTGTTCTTGCTAATTGATTAGGGTTGGCAACTAGCGTGTTTCGAAAGTGGATCTTTTGAGTTTTATTTTGGTTTAAGGTAGAAGGAGTGAACTTTGTTTGTTGCTGGAAGATTGTTCTCTGATTATAAGACTACAATCTTTATGTTCTGAAGTGAAATTCCGTATTATTTTTTAGTTTTGAGTCATGAATTTTCGGTATTAACAATTACTCAACCAATTCTGGGGCGGGAGGTGCTGTTGGGCAAAACCCTTTCTATAGAGGTGACCAAATCAAACCCACTTTTGCAATCAAATTTCACCTAGAAATTGCATTTTAGTTTCACTGCAATCAGGCATTATTAGGTTTTCACGATTGTTATCTACTAAAATGTAAGCAAAATGTTACTTTAGTCCCTTGAATTATATGCCAGAGCAAGGTTTACCGATCAAAGTTCGAGTAGAGGAATTGGTAATAATTAGTAAATGTTATTCTAACAGTTAATATAATGTATCAAGCAATATTAAACCAAACGAAACATAATATTAGTTATTTTTCCAGATCCAAACCTATAACCAATAGGCACAAAGGGGCTTCACTGTTGCACCCGATTCATCCTCATAACATTCATGACTTTATTATATTGAAAAACAAATTAACAAATTTCACTAATAAAGTCTTTACTCATAGCATACAATATTCAAAATAAAATTAAAACCAAATTAAATATATCGAAGCACAAAAGCTTAAAACTCAATAATGTCCATTAATTATGAGTAATTGAGATTCTAGCAACAAAGAAACTATCAGCTGCTTTAAAGAGTTAAATTTTATTTCTTCCTAGACTTGTAACCTTGAAACATAATATATAAAACTCATTAGAAGAATTGTTCTTTGTATGTATGCATATGTGTATGTATGTGTGTATAGGGATTTGCTAATATACACGCATTTAGTTTTTAGAAGGAGTGTTTTAGTAAGTTATAACTTTGATTTTCTTAAAATACACTCAAGATGGAAGTTTGTCAAAAATCTGAGTGTATTTAGACAAATCTTTACCCTGTCTTATTATGCGATAGCGAATCCCATATATATATATATATTTGAAATAAATGCTATTGCCAATTTTTCATTTATAAATTAAATTTCTTAAATGATTTTAGAATGATAACTACGAGGACACTCCATTGTTGCAATAGTGTCTATGGAATAAAATGGACTAGAGCATCATTAGGGTGGGAAAAGTTTCTTGAAATCGATTTTATAAATTTTTTTACTCAACATAAAAATGTTTCTTTTCATTTTGATGAAGCTTTCTATATTGATTAGAAGGGCATAATGTGTAAAACAATTGAATTGGATTTTGGTTACTGTTGTTATAATTGCAGGTTTCATACATGCTGCTTTTGCATTTGGAAATGAGGCTGGTATTAACAAAAGCTCCATTGATGGAACTCTGGTACCACTAGGTGCTCTTATTAGACTTGTTCAGAAAGGGCTACAATACTTGGAAATGGAAGCCAACTTGAGTAATGTTAGTATTCTTTATTCTTTTAACTGTAGGTTTTACTACCAGCATAACATCTGTGTGTTTGAATAGTATTTAAGATTTTTGTACCCTAGGGTGCATGCTGATCAATGTTAACTTTCCAGTGTGATGTAGACCTGGATGAAGATTTTTCGTTCTTACAACCTTTGGATCTTATCACGAAAGATGTGCATGAACTTGGGAAAATGGTTAATGAAAGAAGGAAAAAACTGAAGAAGGATAGAAATAAGGAATCTGAAAAGGAGCATGAAGGTGGGCGAGGCTTGGTAAAAGGAAAGGACAGACATGAAAGGGTGAAAGAATGTGAAAAAGATGGAGAACGGCCAGAAAATCGTAAAGAGCTGGAACAGCAGCATGGCAATCAGACCTGTAAAGAAATGGTCACAGATCAAGAAGATATGGTTACTGTAATGCGTGAAGATAATGAAGCTTTTAGAGGTAATCACCTGTTGTTGTTTGCTGCATGTTTGGCATTCCTGTGGTGTAACTATATTTTTATTACTAATTCCCCTAAATGTCTGTTTTTCTTATAATCCTATGTTCTTCTGTTATTTTTAAATATTTTCTGTTCAGGCCTATAATTTTTTGCTAGTGTTAAGGTTTACTCCTTGTAAAACTTGTAGAATATTTTCTTGCATGTTGTGATTAGTTGATTAGCTGATGAATGGTGGTGGACCTTGGCGCAATGGTAATGTTACTGCTCTGTGACCTGAAGGTGACAGGTCCAAATTCTGGAAGCTGCCTCTCTGCATAGGGCAGGGGAAATGCTGCATCCATCTACTCTCCTTATACCCCACCTAGTGGAAACCTCATACTCCAGTGGCCCTTGTTGTGATTAGTTGACGTCCTGATGTTGTGGAGAGCTAGTAACTCTCAGCTTATTGTCTTCCAATGTTTTTTTTTTTTAATAATTATTCATTCTGTATCAGCCATAATTATAAAATTATTGACTATCTGGCTTGCTTTATGAATGCTCTAAAAACTATGTATCTGGGTTACTGTTGTGATGAGTTTCAATAGGATTAGAACTATTCTACTTGATATCATGTATTACTACCGAATGACCTCAATCACTTTATTTTTTCTTTCGGAATATATATCCCGATGAAATTTCTAATTTAGTTGCTTGTTTTTGCAACACTGGAACCTGACTGCCTGCTCTCTGTTAGAGTATGCGAAAAATTCAAAGTAGTTTTCTGTTTCAATTAATATTTTTCCTTCAACAAATGGATTAAAAGTTTTCATTGATTTTATAGGACCAGAGCCGATGGACATCTCTACAGTATTAACATCACAAACTAATGAAATCTCTAGGTCTGACGTGATTGTTTTGGAAGGTCATACTTCTGAGGTAAAATATTTCACCGATGTGTTTTTTGTTTGTTAACATTATACATTTGCTTTCATGTGCTGTTTCTTCTAATGGGCCTGTTTACTGTAAACTTAGGTGTGTGCTTGTGCATGGAGTCCAACAGGATCTCTTCTAGCATCAGGGTAGGTATCTTCTTTGTGATTAATTTAATTTTTGCATAAATATGAATTCATGAGTGTGTATTTTATAGTTGTACACCATATTTCTCATCTTGGATTTTCATTTGTTATTCTTCCTTTTTGATGAAGAGATGCTAACTGTATTTGGAAGTTTGTGCTTGTTCATCTTTAATACGACTATATTGGCAAGAGAGGTTGCTGCGAATCTAGTCAATATTCTACATTAGTAGTTGTATACTATCACTGGTTATATTTTTGGAATTTAAGGACTACTAAATTCCTGTTCCTAAAAAGGTCGTTGTAGTTTTAAAAAATGTTTGAATATCTGTTTTTTGTTCTGTTTCTGTAACTTTAAACATTGATTTTTTATCTATAAAACAGAAAATCATAACACTTTCAAAATGTTTTGGAATTCGTGTTACATAAACCACTGCATTCATGGTGTCATTAAGTCAATTATATCATAAAGGGCAATTACTTGAATAGTATCTACAGGTAAGTTATCTTCCTCATTTACTGGACTTTGGATATGACACTTTGAATGATTCAGAACTGCATTCTCGGTGTTACTAAGGCAGTTATGTCATAAATAGCAGTTACATAGACAGTATTCTTAGGTATGTTATCTTCTCCTTTGCTGGAACTGTGGAGAAGAATCTTTGAATGATTGGGTTTAAATCGTATCCTACGCATTTCAAATTCCTTTTTGGTTTCATGGTGGGTGTTTCTCTTGGATGTTCCCCATCTTTTCTCAAATTTTCATTTTCTAGCCTCTTTTCTCGCCATTTGACCCTTTGCATAAATAGTTTTATAGATACTAAAGCAGGATTGAACTCTTTGTCTGCTTGTCTATCACCAGCTACAGATTAGGTTGTGAGGATTTAGTTGAATCATGATAATTGAGTTTCCTGAGTAACATGAACTGTTCAATTTTTTCTGTTATGGGAAACTAATGGAAACTTACAATAGATGGAATCACATTTTTTCCCCTTCCTTGATTACCATCTTAATTTTATAAAACTCTTTCGATATTTTGTAAAGACATGTGACATTAGTAGGAGAACATGACAATTATCTCAATGATATTGAATTCCTATTCTCCATATCCTTTTTATCTATTTCTCTTGAAATAGAGAAGTGAATAGATTTATGTGAGGCATTGATCTTTATTTTTGTTCTGAAATATGTTTTGAAGAATGTTTTTATTGTTTTCTCAGACAACTTTGAAGACAGTGAACTGTTTTAGAAGTAGGGATCTGATGAATAGATTCTTATGATATCTTTTAACTTTTCTATCATCATTTCAACTATAGGTCTGGGGATTCAACAGCTCGTATTTGGAAAATAGCAGAAGGGAGATGCAAACCTGCTTTGCTGAATGACCCTCCAAATGTATTGGTGTTGAAGCATGCTAGGGGTAAACCGAATGAGAAGAGTAATGATGTCACTACACTTGATTGGAATGTGAGTTTGATTTCAAATTCTAATTTGAACTCAATATGATTAATGATAGTGATTTCATCCTTCCCTGTTGTTTTTCTCATTTTTGACATACATCTCTATGTTTTCAAACCTACACCAACCTCACTTAGGCAGGGGAAGTTTTTGACTAGGAAATTGTACAAGGTTTTTAGGGCATGTTTTATATGTTTCACTTTCAAGGGAGGTTTGTGTAGGAGGTCTGTTATGTGAAAGTCAAGAAAATGGATAGGAGATTTAGCAGATTTGAAGTAAATTAATTTCTCTGTTGGTATGCTTGAGTATTTATTTATGCGAGTGTAATATTTCAATGGTAATTGTTTTTAGTCTTTAATATGTTTAGTCATAGTTATTTTATGAAAAGCTTGACCTCTAGTTGCTGTTATGCAGGGGGAGGGGACACTACTGGCTACTGGTTCATATGATGGGCAAGCAAGAATTTGGACCACTGATGGTAGGTCATTTGGGAGATATATGTGATTAAGATGAAAGGAGCTCAAAGATGCTATGACTTAGGGATAGGCGCACATGCATTAGTTGGGAAGGAGGCTTCTTCCCCAACGTTTTTCTTTATAGTATATGAATATCACTGCCTTGTGCTGGTGCAGACAAAGCTGTATATTCTTCTAACAAAAAGTTTTTTTGTATTATTACTTTAATATAATGTTTTTCTTCTATTCGAGAAATTATTAAATGAATCTCAAACTAAATGGTTCAGATGATAAAGAATATTAGTAACACCTACTTTTATATGCTAATATGCACCACTGTCCTCGGCGTTGATATCTTAGTTTTTTTTCCCTCGTATGTTATGGGGGAGAAAACGTGAATTTTATTTTCAGCTAGGTCAAACATCCACTAGGCTCTATTCCAACATAAAACTAAAAAGTCAAAATTATTTTAATTTTGATCATGTAGTGGTGTTTTTTTTTTTACCAGGTGAAGTGAGAAGTACTTTAAGCAAACACAAGGGACCCATATTCTCTTTGAAGTGGAATAAGAGAGGTGATTATCTTCTCACGGGAAGTTGTGACCAAACTGCAATTGTGTGGGATGTGAAAGCTGTGAAATGGAAGCAACAATTTGAATTTCATTCAGGTAAAATTTTAAACACGCCTTTCCTTACAAGGTGGGATTTTATAGTATAAAGATAATTCTTTGCAATATTATTTAAAACCATGTTTATGGGTTATTTATAAATTTTGGGCTTTCTATGCTGTTTAGGTTGGACACTTGATGTTGACTGGCGCAACAATGTGTCATTTGCAACAAGCTCAACTGACACTAAAATACATGTATGCAAGATTGGTGAAAACCTCCCAATTAAAACTTTTGTTGGGCATCAGGTTGGTACACCTCTCCTTGTTTTTTAAGATTATGATGCTATGCACTGTTTCTTATGATACTGGGATTACACCTATGGGAGGAAGAGGTTAAAAATGCAAACCATGAATAATCCTGTGATAGTGCTTTGGTGATTTTCCCTACTTTATGGATAACAAGATCAAAATGTCTAGCTTGGTTAACCATATGAATCTATGGATAGCCATGGGGTGATGCTTTGAAGATGACTCCTGATAGGAAAATGATTGTCTTATTAAAATGTAAGAAAGGGCAATTCAAAGGGATTTAATTTCACAATACTTACTTATATAAGCAATCCCTGCACTCTCTCTTCTTATCTAGCAACCTAGTTTGAGGCCTTCTCTAACTTGTACCTTCTAGAACATCTTTTGGGGTAAACCTGGGCGTATCAAATCTGGCTGGACATGCTGGATTGGAAGGACCCCAGTCTGATTATGATATGTTGAAGAAGTGCAAACAAATCCTGACTTGCTAAGTAGTCATCACCTAGGTGATTTTCTTATAAACATCTGCAGCACTACAGTAATTTTTTGGACAGCAAAGTCATTAGTTAATGACCTGCTTGATTGCTGAATTCTGTGTAACTAGTTTATAGGTCCTGCTGCATTACATTGACATATTTCATTAAAATACAATTTGTGCTTCGATAAGATTTTACTGTCTAATGATGGCCTATTGCAATTTCAGAGTGAAGTTAATTGTATCAAATGGGATCCCACGGGTTCATTATTGGCCTCGTGTTCTGATGATATGACTGCAAAGGTAATATCGCTCACTTTTATGGTTTAATTAATCATTACATATTAGCTTCTTCTTTTTTGTTGGTACTGGATTTTGTAATCAAACCTTTTATGACATTTTTTATCTGGTGAATATGTATTTTTGTTGAACTATTTGTAAATTACTGTTTGTGTGTTGTATGTTTGCTGTTACTTCGTTTTGTAGATATGGAGTATGAAACATGATAAATATCTTCATGATTTTAGGGAGCATTCCAAGGTACCATCTATGACTAATTCTTGATGTCAGATGTATTTATATTTCCTTTCGAATTTTTAATGCATTTTGCAGATAGTTGGAAAAACTAAAAATTATTTTGTAGGAGATATATACTATCAGATGGAGCCCAACTGGTCCTGCTACAAATAACCCTAATAGAAGTTTGGTGTTGGCTAGGTATGTTAGTTGCTTGAAGTTAGATTAATTTCTTTTGAGTTTTTAAAATGCATTTGTTAATGATGTATTGTTTGGTGCTCTTAAAAGATGTATTCCAATTGATGCATGCATAATGCTTGTAATTGTTAGACTTTTCAATTGATGATGGGACACTTGTGATTATCTGATATAAACTGTATTATATAGCACAGAAAAATATAGCATTTTATCTTGACGTGCCAGTTTCGGAAACTACTACAGAAAACTTTGATGTAGCATGTGACCACTTCCTACTTTCCTTTAATTAGTTTCTGTTCTGATCCTGTTTATAATGAGTTTCCTAGTTTCCTTTTTAAATTTGGTTTCTTAGTTTCCTTATTATGATGGATTCTACTTAAAGGCTGAGATGTAATTGTGACAATCTTCTGGTTTATTATCAAATCTCTGTGTGTTTCGATCAATACATTCTTGAGACAATCTTCCATTACATCAAATTAGCATCGGTGTTTGTACTAAATCAAGATCTGGTCGCCAAGGATGGTCCTCGTGGGGATCGATCAGTGACTGAGTAAGAGATTGAAAGGGTTGAACAACAACTCAATGGTGCCAGTGATGCTCTTCGCAATAAAACTAAGATGATGGTTGCATTTCACACACAAGTTGACACGTTATATTCTGTATACACTATATGTCACTGCCTACTCCTTCAACTTCTACCAACACATTATTTTCCAAATACATAACTGCTTACTCCTGTAACTGCTACATGACATTTTATTTTTTGTGCATCTATCTCCAATGCAAGAATTAATTTGAGTTCTCAATTCTCGCCACTGTAAGATTGTTCAAGACTAACTATTTTCTATAAGTCTCATTTCATCTCTTTACTCGCATAATAACTCTCATCTTAATATATATATTTTTTAATTGTTAAGCATATTTAGTGATAGACTACAGTTACTTATAACAACTGTTATAAGAACTCTATAAGAACCCATGTATTCCAATGTCATTTTCAAGTTGCTTAATTTTAAGAATCAATTTATATAACTCCATTGGAGTTGGTCTAGTTGGTACAACTCCTGGAATAAACGTCTAATACAGATGGGGGTCTAGAACTGGAGGCCTTACCAAGTTATTACCCCTCTAGCATGTTTTGAAGATTTGAACCCACTTTACATTGTATATGGCAAAGTTTCTAATAAATTGATGTTCTTTGTTTTTCCTCAAATATTGTTGTCTTTGTAGTTTGCTTATGCTGACCACTGCCCCATTTGCAGGTGTATATTGCGTTTTTTTATATTTTGCTTAATTCCAGACGAGAAGTTTGTTTTTATATTTTAAACGATCCAGTCATCTTTTTGTGCAGTGCATCATTTGATTCAACGGTAAAGCTATGGGATGTGGAGCTTGGGAAACTTCTCTACAGCTTGGATGGACACAGGTATAGTATCTTAGCTTTGCTTTGTTTATGTATGGAAGAAAGCATAAAATTCCTCCTCCCAGCCTCTTTCCCCTTTGTTTGAAAGTGAGTAATTTGATATGGGACTCATTAACTTGAAGTTTCTAACTTCCATTTTATTTTCCACCAAGCTTTATTTAATTGTTTATCTGGTGGTCAGTGTATACGTGTGGTCCTACAAAATGGATTTTTTTGGTAGAGAGAACGTTTAAAATGTAGTAAAGGAGGCTGATAATAGGCACTCTTTGAATATAGTCAATCCCTTTGATTCCAATTTGTTTATTTGCTCCTACAGAGATCGTGTATATTCTCTTGCATTCAGTCCCAACGGTGAGTATTTAGCCAGTGGGTCTCCTGACAAATCGATGCTCATATGGTCCTTGAAGGAAGGCAAGATCGTTAAAACCTACACTGGCGATGGAGGCATTTTTGAGGTCTGTTGGAATAAGGAGGGTGACAAGATCGCAGCATGTTTTGCCAATAATACAGTCTGCGTTTTGGATTTCAGAATGTAAGATCCTGCGAAGCACTAAGATAATTTGGCTAGTTCTTTATATTTCTCGTCATAAGTACGCCTATTTGAGGTGGATAGGTTTCTCGTCTAACCGTAGTTGTAGGCGTAACTATTGGTTCGCGGATCCTGTTGAGTTTTGCTATAAATCTTTAGTAAGAAGTAACTTGTAGGACCATACTCTTTGATTAAAAATTGTATAGATTGAGTTGGAGTACATGTGTATTATCATTGTACCTGTGTGCAATTAAAAAGTTAAAACCATACTACAAATGTTTAAAGTATTCTTTTAACATGGAAAAAGAGTTTATGACTTCCGTATTTTCTAACAAATCTTCATAAATTTCATGGTGAAATTTATCAAAATGGATTTTGAATAAATGTTTATTAAGTTTTTAACCATATCTAATTTTATAATGTAGTCAATGGTATTCAGCCTTTGACATGACTCAAACTGGTTACAGAGTTACTAATACACTCTCTCACATCATTTTAGTTGGAATTTATAAAGCTTATGTTTGGTTAAATGAAGAATGGGATGGACCAATATATTTAATAGAATTTCATTGATTTTTTCTATATAATTAATAAAAAATTTGTCAAGAGGAGAGGGCTGATTATCAATGTGGTTATTTATAGTTATGGAGGGACTACGTTATTCTCACAATCTTATTAACTACCACATCTAACATATATTTTGGCAATAATAGTTTTAACAGAAGACATTTGAAGTGCCTCTCAAACAATGAAAACTAGTTGCATGAAAAATAAACCAATAGAAAGTTGTATTTGTTGTGCTATTTTTTATTTTATTTTTTGCAATACGTTTTACAAAATAGAACCATGTTTCTAATTTTTTTTTTTTACAAACATGACGCATTAGAATTTTGTTCGTATTGTGTATATTATTAGACTGAGAACTTGTTTCGCAAGCAAGCTACGTGTTTTAAAAACCTACCTTTTGAATTGAAATCGAATTAATTATGACATAGATTATCCTTTTTACTGGTAATTGATTAATGAACGTACAATTGGGCTGTCTCATAATTAATTTAACTATTTTTAAGAAATATATTTTGCATCACAGGTACTTGGATATTTTATACTCAATCCGAAACTCATGTTAATTAAATAAATATACTACTTTATATCGCAATTATAAAATATAATAAATGAATATTTATATAATCTCAACTCAACAAATTAATTAAAGACATAAGTAATCACATGTTTGCCACAAACAAAACAATTTATATAACTTTAAATTTAACATAACCAGCATTTGAATTGATTCATAAAATTGATTAGTTATATAAAGTGGCGGAGGTTGAATAATTATTTTGGGATAGAAAGTAACTTAAAAAGTTGGAAAGCCAATATCCATGTACAAATTATACTATAAAAGTAACTTTAAATATATATATATATATATATATATATATATATATATATATATATATATATATATATATATATAAACCCTAAACTTGAGAATATGGATACATACCTAAGATTGTTACTTATTGAATATATTTAATTTAACAATAAAACTATGTTACACAAAACAATACTTATAGTTGTGTTTTTTATTATCTAAAGCATACTTGTAAAACCAAGATTTTTAAGATTGGTTTTGGGAGTAATATATAGAGTAATAAGTAAAGGAAGAAAGGTTATGAACTGGAAATTTCTAAAAAATGTGACGATTTTTTTTGGTTATTAGGTAACGAATGGGGTAAAATAAAGAAAAAAAAAATCAAATAAAGAAGGATAAAGAAATTTAAGAAATAGACACTACCGATGTTGTAGTCCAGATAATTTTTTGGGGTAAAATTTTTCTAATTAGAAATTCATCTTGTAATTTCGTCTTATATATTTCTCATTTTTTTTTAAATGTGTAATTTTTGTCTGAAATATTAAACACTTAAATTTTCTAGTGTAGAAATTTTAGTATTATGTACAAACTAAGTTTAACTCGTAAAAAAAGTTTTATTTTTTATTTTTTCTTCCTCAATAAATATTAATTAATTAATGATTCCAAAGCCCAACTTGCCGCGATTAGTGTCCAAAAGGGCCCTTGCTCAATCTTTCTGGGCCACAGTCCGGTCCAATGTGGGCTTGTTGCTCTGACAACAACGTCACTAGGGTTTAGCTTCTTCCTCAAACGCTGCCTAAACCCCTAATCGCGGATTCCATTTCCGCATAGTGCAAAATCAAAGAAATGGTTTGGCGCGGTGGATCTCTCTCGCGGTCGTTACTCTCCGCCGCGAGATCCATACCAACTCGTTCCTCCGCTTCTGGCATTCACCGTCCTTCTTCCCCTTCCATTCGCTCTCACCTTCTCCACCCTCGCCGCCCCCTAATTACACTCCCTAGGTAAGGTAACTTGTGCTTACTTTCCTTCTGACCTGTTTTTTATAATTATTCATTTTTTTATCAATTCTAAATTTATTTCACCAGGACTATTGGAATTCTCGGCTGCACCCAATCGCTGATGCCTCTGCACAGCGTTGACGCCGCCGCTCGTCTCACTTCTCACATCTCCGTCGAATCGCGCGCTTGCTGCGAATTGTCCCAGGGTACTTGTTCCTTCCGAAGCCGTATTTATTACATTAATGTTTCATGCTTTTTTCTGTGTAATGTGCTGTTAGTTTCTCTGTTATTCTACGCAACGCTTACGTTTTGATTTGCGGAAAAAGTTTATTACAAGTATAAATCTGAAATGATTAGGAAAAAAAAATAGTAAATCCTTTGTGAAATTCTTGTGATTTTTTTTTCATTGTTGTATTTATTTAAATGTCTTTGTGTGTCCAATAGGTACTTGAACAGACTTTGGAATCTGTATTAGTTGTGATTGTACGTTTGACTGGACTTGAAATGGTGGCTAATGGTGCGAAGCAGGAAGCCTGATGGAGGTTTGGGTAGTGCAATTGAGAAACATTCTAATTGTGTTATCATCTTTGTGAAAGATAAACAAAGTATATATATTCTTCTATTTTAAACTTTTCAGGTTAATTAATGGGCATCGACGTTGTTTTAATTTTGATTTGGAAGGAAATCAAGATGTATAAATGTTTCTCATACCGGTTAAAGTAGTTGCAACGGTTTTCCTTTGTTCTTTGTAACAAGTCCCACATTGGGGAGGTCTCCTTACCAGGGAGGCCTTATAAGGTAGGAGGTTCTCCAACCTCTTGAGCTAGCTTTTGAGGGATGGTTCCCCTCTTAGCCTTATGGTTGTTACATTGATGCTTTCATTGAGAGCCAGCCAACTCGAGAAGGGCTACCCACGGAGGGTTCTGACCGCCGGAGGGTTCTGACCACTGGAGGGTTCTGACCGGTAAGAAAGCCGAGTAAAGTGCCGGTGAGTGAAGTGTCGTGGAGTGCAGCCATTGAGGACGTTGGCTTTCGAACGGGGTGGTATTGTAACAAGTCCCACATTGGGGAGGTCTCCTTACCAGGGAGGCCTTATAAGGTAGGAGGTTCTCCAACCTCTTGAGCTAGCTTTTGAGGGATGGTTCCCCTCTTAGCCTTATGGTTGTTACATTCTTGCATAAGATTAGAAAGTTTTACAATATTCGTTAAATCAGTATTTCTGCTTAACTATATTATCAGGCAGTTAATAGAGAACATGACTATAAATTCGCAGCAATACCCTACCATATATTATTTGGACCCTATGTATGGCTAGTTGAGGTTGCACCTGTGCTGTAACAAAAGGGTTATCCAGGCAGGGGATAATGAAATGCATACTTAACTACTACGTCTTTGCCTCATTTTCTCCAACACCCCGTTATGTATTGATAGGATAATAGGACTAATTGCAATTCGTGCCTCAAGCGATTACGTAGTAAGAGTCATTTTTGGTTTAGGTCTATCTGAATGATCGCGAAGTCAGAGACAATACCTAGTTCTGGGTATTTCCGTTGCTTTCTCTGAATGATTACATAGTTAGCTATACTTACTATACATGCATTAAGTATGATATACATATCAGCTAAAGCAATATGACTTGTAAGATACACATATAGGTCTGTATAAAAATTTATAAATATATAACTATAATTCTGCAAATTCCTATTTAAGAACACAATTGTTGGACATTACTTTGATTTCCATTTTTTGGTTTACCAGAGGACAATGCTTCTATGTTTTTATATTATAGATAGATGCTTAATGTTTCACAGTAGCAGCTATATAAGATTTTTGTCCTCTATATATTGATGGTTTTTTATAATTTTTTCTTAGGTCCTAGCTACTTCTTAGATTTCGGTGCTTCATGGTCTAGGTGACACAATATTGTCAATTTGGTCTTGTCTTTTATTGAAGTTCATTGGGTTCATCATGAGGCATTAATTTGAGTTCTAGTGAAATTTACTGGGTTCGGGAAATGGTATTTCATTTAGAAGCTTGCTTTATATCTTTGATTGCTAGTGTTGGACTTGTCACGTTTTTGTCTCTTTTGTACTGCTACCTTGCAGAGTAGTACACACTGGTAATAAAGTGTTAATAAAATGAACTGAATGACTCTTTACTGCACCACATTGAGAACCAAAACTATCTGAACTAAAAGAACTGAATTGCACTCGATATTTTTACTTATCTGAACGGATTCTCAGTATTTTGGTGCACATATTCTAATAACTGAATCTTTTAATAGATACCACTAAAGCACAAGTTCACAAATTGAAAGCCAAAAATCTTGTATCCACTTCTCACCTGTCACAAATTGAAAGTCTAAATATTGACTGGTAGAAGTGATAGATAGAAATGGGATGGAAGAAAGAAAAAAGAAAAGGAAGTGCATGAAAAAAATTAAAATTCTTAATTTACTTGAGAAATTTAAAATTCTACTATTTAAGTGATTAAAAAAAAATTACTGCAATTTTTATTTGTTTGTAATGTTTTAATTTGAAAATTTTAAATCTTATGATTTAATCTTTCTGGTAATACATGATTTGTTTAAATAAATTAATTTTAATTTCTAAAGTAAAATTATTTAGTTGAATAAGGTAATTTAATTTTTTACCATGTATAAAATGTAACTTCTATATAAATTGAAATCTTAATAACCATATAGAGGATATTGTGAGAAAATAGAGATGGAATAAAAAAAATAGAGTCGAGGGAAAAAAAGAGGGTGAAGGGGAAAAAAATTGAACGTGAGGAGTTTCGTCTGCAATTTTATATAATTCAAATAATTTCTAAAATTATCATAATGTCAATTTTTTAAATTTTTTAATATTATATCACTATAAATCATTTTAAATTATCTGAAAAACAATTATTTTTAAAATTCTTTATTTAATATAAGGTTGTGAAAATGAGTGGTTGGATTTAATGATATGAGTCAAATAGAAGGAAAACTAATCGATGATTCAAAATAATTATAATTGTTAATCTAATTTAAATTTATATTAACTCTATCGATTAATATGTCAATTTTTATCTTATTATAATGAAAATAAGAAAAATAAAAGATTTAAATTATATTAATAAAATTTATTTTTATTTTGTATATGACAATTTAATATATAAACTATAAAATATTTATTCATTCTATAATGATAATTAAAGAAGTATTTTTTATTTTAGTAATCTAATAATTTTAAATAATAATTTTAACTATGTAAGATATTTTATAGTTATTCATATTATCAAATTATTATATATATATATATATATATTTATTTATTTTAATAAAATAATATTATTTTTATTTTTATTTTAAAAATAATGATTCTTTTATAAAATAAGTAAGTCCATTATTATGAGATCTAACCTCATTTAAGTTTTTAAAACATAATTTAAATAGACAAGACTAATTATCCTGATTTAATTTAAATTATAAATTTTTTATTTAATATGACATATTTCTTAATAATAAATTGGCTTAAATCTATTTTAATAATCTCGTATTCAAACCACTTTAATAATATTATTTAGAGTATTAATTTTATTATAAAGTTTCGTAAACATATGCATATGTGCTGTTATCCAATTATATAAAATTTACTGTAAATTATTAAAATAACAGTACAATGTATTTGTACAACAGTAATAACACGGTATTATACATACAGTAGTGTGTCTATAAGTTTTGTCCAGAAGTAGTCATTGTTGCTTGCACATGTTTGCTTAGCCTTAGTTGTCATAACTTTTTAGGTTGGCCGCCAGGTTTGAATCTTTGATTTGAAGTTGGAAGTTTGGACAGATTTGGGAATAACATGGTATTTTTGTTCTTTTGGAATCTTAAAACATGCTTTGATTCGAGCAAAGGGTTCAGCAATAATCTCTTTCCCAAATGAAAACCAAACACGATGGGAGGACGTAGGACTTTTTGGCTTCTACGCATCAATCAATCGTGGGTTTTAACATCTTTATGGTTTTCAAGTACCTCTTTGGTGTCCCGTCAAGATGTAATTTTTCCACTTCTCTTCTGTTCACAGATATATTTTTGATGTGAACTCATCTCTAAATAAGCAAATAAAGCTATATTTACTTTTTAAAAGTATTGTACTTTTAACCCATTAACTCAGTAAGAAATATAATTTTTTCTTTCTTACTTTAAAGACAAAATTACTTCAAATAGCTATTTTCCATGTTGTGGAACATAACGACAAACAAAAGGAAATGTTAAAAGTATTGTTAGTATGAGCTTTCTTTCTTTCTTTTTTTCATTTTTGGGATGCCTAATCATAAAATAATCTATTTAAATTAATAATAAAATCATTACAGTTGTTTTGTTATGGAACAAAGCCTTTTTCTTTCTTCTCTCTTATTTTATTACTGTCTAAACACATGATGAGATATAGGAAAATGGTTTTGTATGAGATAACAATACAATGTTTTGTTTTATTGTACATGTCCACAATACTGGGATTAACACATGCTCAAGATTTTATGTTTAGCGGCTTCTAATCATTGATTTTTCTAACTATTTTATTAAATTCTGATTCCGGATAAGCTCGTATCCACCTCACCTAAGATCTTGAAACCACCCATTAAATCTATTGCACTATAAAAGTAAACAATAAATTTATACTTAATTTAAATGAAAATGACAATTATATTAATTATATCCTAGGTTGTGTGTTTCTTTATATTATGGCTTATATTCCTTTCCTCACATTGTTTTCAACAACAACAAAAAAATACAATTATTGGAGAGAAATTACCGGGGACAAATTCAATAGAGCAGTATATTAAATGGGATAATTATTTTATTATTCACATAATAATAACAAGAATATGTAATGAAAAATAAAATTCTGAGTATGAAAAGATTTCTTTAAAATAAAAAAGTAGGATGGAAAATCTTCTTCTTCTTTTTTTATGAAATTTCATGTTATTGATAAGATTATAATATATAAATAAATACCATCATTATTTTATTAAGATAATTTTATAAAATTGAATTAATAATTTATTCATAAGAATATGCATTCCTAACTTCGAATAAAATTTGTGTCTGAAATTCAAATAAACTATGTATATGTATTAAAAATAATTTAAATTTATGTAAAGCTTTAAACAAACAAGACAAGCCCCAAAGTCAATATATACCACCACATATGCATGATATAGAACGTTTTTTTTAATAGGAAGTAAAATACCGAAATAATCTAAAAAAATAAAATTGAAAGACTAAATAAAAATTTGATTAGTTCAGGTTGGCAGATATTCATAAACAAAATAAAAAATAAAACTCCACATTTAAAAATAAAAAACTTTAAAATAAACTTGTAAAAAAAAAATTTATATATTGACGTGAAATCCATTTCACAAGGGAAAACTATTTTAAATCGGTGGAAATTATTCGCATGAAGTAACTGCGGCTCCAGTAGAAAAATAGAAATGATTATGGCAAGTGACAGTGGAAAAAAACTCTACAGAGAGAGTTATTCATTTTTCAGCACCTTATTACTTTTCAAAGTCATTATTTATTTTTTATTATTTGCTTTTCGAAATGTTTTGCTGGCCCGAACTAAGCACATGGATTTGATTCTTCACGGAATTTCTTATGGATATTTGATAAAACCAAGGGCACAATAATACTTCAAATTCTTTCTTGAAAGTGACCTTAATTACTTCTTATTCTCTTTACAAAAACCTAATGACATTGATGTTCACATTTTTTATTTAACCACCAATCATGCTCAAAACATTGCTTATAGTGTTACATTTTTTTTTTTTTAATCTCTTCTCTTGCTTGCTGCAATACGGAATAATTATTTGACATTTACCATTTTTTTTTCTGATTATTTTACTTGTATCACTTTTCTACGATAAAATGGTCAGCATTTTTATTAAAACACTGTACTTAAATTATTATTTTTCAGTGCAAAAAATCCTAATAATCTTCTATATAGTTTAAATATTGATTATCCATACTGCAAACTGTGACCTTTACTCAAATGCCATCTATTATATAATCAATTGATACCTTCACGAAGCTAGCCATGTCGGCTAGGAATCATTATTTAAAACCCTTTTTTTTTCATTTATTATATATATTTCTCTCATGCTAACAGATGGAATACAATGTAAGTTACGTTCTTTGATTCAACACAAGAAAGTTGTGAAAAGCCAATTCGTAAGTAACAGACAAAAGTTACTGATGCAATGATCCCTGTATCTTTTCTGTCACTATATATTCTTGAAGATAAAGATAATAATAAAGCCCCCACCACCATCACGCGTGACATTTGTCCTTTACTCTGTTTTGGCCAAGTTGTTTGCTTCACTAATTCAAACCCTAGTCCTTCAACCTAATCCCAAGCCTTCCAAGATTGACAAACTTGGTAAAACATACATTAGTTGTCACGGACATGAACATGAACATGTGTCCTTGGTTACACTTTAACGCAGGACCACACCCCACTATCACATGAACACGTACTATCCACCAACTTGTGCCCAAAGCACAATCTCATACTCCACCAAATTAACTAATGCTTAAACTTAAGAAGAATATATAGGAATATATACTGTATTACCTTTTTACTATGCTTCCCATCATGTAGTATTATTCTTACATCGCATTTGTTCTTCCTTCCTTGTGTCTGAACTTATTTATATTTTTCTCTGTTTTTAAACTTATTTGACTATATTAGGTTTCTCCTTCCACGCTCTTGCTATGCTGAAGGCTGTGTGTGCAAGAGCTACAATTTTCCCTTTTTAATTAATTGCATGAGCAATGTCACATCAGATTGATCGCTTCCAAAGCTTAAACACTGAACTGCAAATGGGTCTGCAACAGCTGAATGTGTGCGAGTGAAGTTTCAAGGAGCGTAACAACTCATCGTCAAATGTCAAAGAGAGACACAACGAGGTTACGGAAACGGTCGTGTAGAAGAACTGGTCCAACTAATGTATTTTACGAAATTCAAACTAGTTTTCTTGACGGCACCACACTCTATAGTACTACGTAATGTTGCACATAAAAAATGCAGTCAACAATATTCTTTGACCATTTTTTGTAATACATATTGAACCATGTTTCTTTTGTTGCACCAAGGGAAGTTAAGCCAGGTTAATGTTACTGGATTGTACGACATGAGGTTTCCTGAGAGGAAACTTGGTAGGACTAATTAGTTAATTATTTATTATTCCTTAATTAGTTGTTTATGGCCGATTTTTTTGTAACATGTGGGTGGTTGCAGCACGTTGCACGATTGCAACTAAAAATTTCTACTATTAATTGGGACTGGTTGACCGTGACACATATATGATTTAATTTATGCTAATGAGAATGATCACGTAGTTTCAGTATTTTGAGAAACTTTCCAAAACAACGTTAGACATTGCAGCAGAAAGGCGTGCATTCAAAGTTGGCGCGTGGTATATCTTATCTTACCACACCTTTTCTATTCCACTTGCTATCTTGATAATTGTTAATTAGATGACTTGGTGGAATCTGAGTAAAAATTATTTGTTCAAGTTGTGGTGAGTTGGTGAGAGTTAGGTTATGAGAAGAATTTGTTGATGTGGAGTGTGACTGGTATTTCCACTTTCTGTGTATTCAAACAAATATGGCAGAGTATAGTTGTGCAGTTCCTTTAATGCCTAGTATTATGACATGCAGTAGGACATTATTTTCATCAGAAAATGTAGGGCATTGTTCACTCATAAAAGCATGAG
The DNA here is from genome assembly GCA_963425845.1 of Sphenostylis stenocarpa. Taxonomy (NCBI): domain Eukaryota; kingdom Viridiplantae; phylum Streptophyta; class Magnoliopsida; order Fabales; family Fabaceae; genus Sphenostylis; species Sphenostylis stenocarpa. Next base: position 5,224,539 of record OY731399.1, on the reverse strand, counting down.
AAACTAATCATGTTTGGAATAATAATCCTTAAAAACTTGAGTATCATATAGTTTGAAAAGACCTGTGATCTCTGCGTAAAAGGCAAAAAGCCTAAGAAAGGTATAATATTTAGCTAAACATAGGACAATTATTTTAAAGTGATTATGTGGTATAATTTTCTGACAGACATGTAAGAAGCTAACATTTTTTAACAAGTGAAAAATAATAAATAAATATTTAAAAATATTGACATAGTTTATATTTTAAACATTATTTGCATAGTTAAAATATTACTCTTTAGTTAGTGTATTCTTCATAAAATGTAAAATTGAAAGTGAGATGTTTTTCTTCATCTCTCCCCTTCTCTAATTTTAAAACATAATAATAATAATAAATTATAATAGTTGTTTTTCTTATATTATTTCTCTTATTTTATAAATCATAATATGATGTACTTTTTTCTCCTTTGATCGCAAAAAAATATTATAACAAGAGAAATTTAAAAAAGAATATATATATATATATATATATATATATATATATATTATTCAGTATTTTGATCAAGTTAATTAATGATAGATTTAAAACATTGGAATGAATAATAAAGAAAGAAAGAAAGAATAAAAAATAGAATAAAACAAAAACAAAATATTCATGAAATTACAAATTTATATGATATTAAATTTTTGTGGAAAATAGGAATCCTTCTATATTTTTTTAAATCAAATTTTTTAGTGATAAAATTTTTAAGATTAAAAAAATATAAAAAGAATCTTATTTTTAAAAAATAAAAAAATTTCACATTTTTTCTTAGAAAAAAATAAGGAGAATATAAATTATAATTAATAATTTTGATGAGAGAAGAGAACACAATGATAAAATGTATTATTAAAAAAATATATAAACTGTGAAAAAGTTAGTAGTATTTTTATTGTTTTGTATAACTCAATAACAAACCCCACCTTATTGCAGAGAGGGGAGAGAGTAATTGGAAAGTTCAATACATACCACCCTAACAAAAACATTCAATTATTAGTAATAATTGTACAATAAACTCACTCACATAAATCATTAAATTGCATAATAAAGAAGTGAGTCCCACAAGAGTTAATGTTGTGAATTAACTTTATCTTGACTATATGAAAAACTCAACTTTAATTTATTGTCAATTCGTCTTTCTCTATCATCACAATGTATATACAACATAACACAATTGTTTGTTTAAGGCACTCCAATTAGCAAAACTTTGGGATTGGAAATTTGTATGTAACTTCTAATCTCAATTATGGCATTTATTTATTTTGTAAAAGTCACTTGTTCGATTTTATTTATGGGAAAAGATAGTGATAAAATAGATAATTTTAAAAATAACATTAAAATAATAACATATAAAAAAATCCATGTCGTATTTATAATATTCTTATAAAGTAGTTTTAAGAATCAATCTATAAATAATATATTTTTAAAAAAATATTTGAATATAATTTTTATTAGTTTATTTAATCAATTAATAGATCGGTTTCTTATTTATATAAAAAATGTTTTTTTTCTTTTATTATTTATTTATTTATTATTTTAGTATATTTTTTTCACTTCTTTTTGTTTATTCTCCCCACTTTTATTTTTTTAATTTAAATTATTATATTAAAATTTAATAAAAATAAGTTAAAATATTTTTTTAAATCAAAATTAAAACTAAAAAAATATTAACTAATTATTTAAAATTATGATGACAATAAATACTTTTATTTATTAGGACAGTAAATGATTATATTTTCATAAATAATTAATTTAATATAGTTATAATTATTAAATATTTATGAGTTAAATAATTAATTTAATTAAAAAGATATTAAATATTTAAGAGTTGAATTTATTTTATTTAGTAATTTAATTTAGTTATAATTAATCTGAGTAATGATAATTAATTAGATTAATTAATTAAAAAAATATTTATTAAAAAATTTACTTTAAATTAAATATTTACTTGTTCTCAATAATTATAACATAATAATATTTGCAATACCTTAAATTTATTATATTTTTTAAATATAATATATTAAATTATAATATTTATAAATAACTTAAATATTTGTATCTTTTAAAAATAATAAAAAACTTATATTATCAAATTTCAATATAGCATTTTTAGTTAGAAGAATAAAATGAGATGAGAGAATAACAAAAAGAGAGAAAAAAAAACAATCACTAAATCAGAACAGAAAAATATAAATGAAGAAAAAAAAAGTTTAATCAGAAAGATAAACTTATTAATATTCTATTTAAATAATTTTTTAAAATATATTATTGATGAAATTATTTATTATTTTAGATAATAAATAATATTAACTTTGAGATTTAATTATACTTATTAATTAGGTATAAATGATTTTTTTCATTTGTTATTAAATAATAATATTTATTTTGATTTATATACATCTACAAAAGTAATAATATTAAATTATAAAAATTCTATCATTTTATGTCACGCGTATAATGTATAAATAGAGACAGATACATGAATATAATTAACATTTAAAATTTTTGTATTTTTTTTAATTTATTTGTCTCTACTACTTTTAAGAAAAAATAAAAAACTTATATATACATTTTATCTCTATTATTTTCACCACCATAAAACTATCTCTTTACTATAATTATCTTCTTGTTCCCTAACATTATCACCATGGCCAAAATAATTACACACGTTAACACATAAAAATCAAACTATATTGCAATTTTAAGTGTAAAAGAAGCTAAATTTTATTTTGGACGTGCCATATATTTATTTATTTATTTTAAAAACTTAAAATTTAAATGAATAATAATACACGTTGTTAAACAAACCTTGCTAAATATTTGATTATATTTTATTTCTTATATTAAATAAAATTTGTGAATATAATTATAATTATTGATATTATTAATAATGATTTTCTTGTCAAATGAGAATGAAAAAGGTAAAAGATCTTGTAAAGTAAGACTGAGTTGTATTCTTTTCAAAAGAAAAAATTTAAATGATTGAAATCCTATATTTATAACATCATGAATTTATATATTTTAAATATTTATGATAACTAATTATTAATTTATCGATGAACGAAAACTAATTGTTAATTTATTGATAGATATATCCATTGGTAATAACTTGATAATTTTTGTGTACTTTTCATTAATAATTACTTATTTTTTGACGATTACATTCATCAATAGTTAATAATTTCAATTAAAAAAATATATAATAAAGGTTAAATTTAATCTCATAATTCAGTTTTTATAATTGATTTAAATATATTTTAATTTCTATCATATATAAATATCTGAAATATAAAAAAATATAATGAGATATATACATAAATAAGACATGGAAAAGATAAAGTGTCTATAAAATATGAACAAATAAAAATATAAGTTAATTATTATTTTTTAAATATAGAACTTTATTTCATTAAATGCTGAGTTGTTTATCATGCTATTGTTATGAGAAGGTCCACTGCAAATATTAATTAAATGGGTGTATTGTGTATGTATAATATTGTTGAATTGATTGTATAAGGCTTTAACATATTTTATTAAAATGCATAAAAATATTGAATTAGTAAAGGTAGGATAGTATCAAAATAAATATGACTGTGATTGTAGTGTAAATATTGGAATTATTGAAATCTAAAGTCATCATCTATTACTAGAATCAAATTATCTTATCTTGATGATGAGGATAGGTATATTACTGCATTTTCTAACATGAAATACATGTTAAATTTTTATTTAATTATTTATAGAGAATTTTATATTTTATTTAATAAGATAAGTTCAAACAGAGGTTAGGTGAATAGTTTGGATTATTTACCTTTTCAATTCCATGACATATGATGACGTTGTTCTCTTCGGCATCTTTGAGGAATCATTAGTTAATTATGACACTTATTATATATGACTTATAAGTTATGATGACGATGGAAATAAAACCAAGGCAATCTATTATTGTTTACGTCGTTATCCAAAGAATCCTAAAACTTCTGTGCAACCACACTAACCCCTACATCCACTCCAAAACTTGGAAGTTGAAATTACATTACAAATGAAGAGATTGTTCAATCCTTTCGATATTAATAATACTTTTATCTTCAAAACAAGGATATTGGTATGAGTAACGCAAATCTTTATACAAATTAAAGTATATATTTCTTGCCAAAAAAAGGTTTTCAATAGGTTCAATTTTTCTCATCTACATCGTCATATCACCGTCTATCGTCGTTTAACTTTTTAATGATTATATTCTGCTGTCAATTGTAATTCATAATAAGAGTACGTGGCAATATTTGACCCTATTCAAAGTATGACCAGTGCGATCTGTCACTAGAATTCATAGTTGTATTAATCAAATTCTTCGTCATTATCCAAATTCCCATGTTTCATAAAACAAAAAGAAATTTAGTAAAAAAATTTGGTTTGGGTAAAAATAAAAATAAAAATAAATGAAAAAGGTTTAACTCTAGTTGTAAATTGTAATCTAGTGTGAGAACATGTTGTTGAAAAAAAGGTGTGAGAAATTTTGATGAGTTACTAAGCAAAACAAGTTTGGGCTGTCTCTTAGTGAAAGAAATGGGCTAGAAGAGGGTTGAAGCCGGCACCAATCGCTTTCGGAGGCCAACAAACCCTGCATGGAAATGACCGCGTGGTTTGGATGCAGCGTAGGCTCGGACAACTTTGTGCTGACGTGGCGATACATTGGGTCCTACCTGTCGGCCATTATTCCCATGAAGCCCCATCCCTACGTGTTCCCTGGCCCACATGTCCACCAGCCAAGTCTAAAACAAAAGTTTGTTTGAAACTTTTGTCCCCCAGACCCGGCATCAGCCCCTCAGCGTCCTTCCAAACCAACTATTTGCCCCGCCATTCCTACGTGGCAACCCATTACCTGAACCATGACGTCGAACTCCATTTTTCCCATTATAAATATTCCCTACCCCCGTCTTTCTCTATACCCAAAACCTTCTTCTTATCTCTCTCGCTCCGTGGTTATTACATACCTCAAAACTCACCATGGCCGTTGAATCTGATTCCCTCTCCTTACCTCGTGACGAGAAGAGCGCAAAGGCTCTTCAGTTCATCGAGGAGGTAACCAAAAACACTGACTCTGTCCAGGAGATAGTCCTTGCCGAGATTCTCGGCCAAAACGCCGACACTGAGTACCTCAAACGCTACGGACTCAACGGTGCCACCGACCGTGACACTTTCAAGTCCAAGGTTCCTGTGGTCACGTACGAGGATCTGCAGCCTTATATTCAATGCATTGCCAACGGTGACCGCTCTCCCATCTTGTGCGCTCTCCCCATCTCTGAGTTCCTCACAAGGTAAACCCCTGCCTATCTCTCTTTCACTCTTTTTCACCACTTGATCATATAATTCAAGGATGCATTGATATTCATCGTATAAGAATATATATATATGGTTTGTGCTCAATGGATCGTGCTTGAATGAATATATGACATGACGTTAAATCAAAATTGTTTTACAGTTCCGGAACGTCTGCTGGCGAGAGAAAGTTGATGCCAACCATTGATCAAGAGATGGACCGTCGTCAGTTACTTTACAGCCTTCTGATGCCTGTGATGAACCAGTACGTTAACTGTTAACATTAAGGCTAACGTTTTAACGTGTTTTTTTTCATTTATTGCTAAGTGACGTATTGATTGCATTGCAGTTATAGTAATCACTGCTACTATTTCTTTGCATTTATTGATTAATTAATTTCGTTCGTTTGTGAAGATTCGTGTCCGATTTGGACAAGGGGAAAGCGCTTCACTTTCTGTTCATCAAAGCAGAGAGCAAGACACCCGGTGGGTTAGTGGCGCGTCCGGTGCTGACCAGCTACTACAAGAGTGAGCAATTCAGGAAAAGACCATTCGACCCTTACAACGTCCTCACCAGCCCCAACGAGGCCATCCTTTGCCCCGATTCCTTCCAAAGCATGTACACTCAGATGCTGTGTGGCCTCATCATGCGCCTCGAGGTTCTCCGTGTAGGAGCTGTTTTCGCCTCTGGCCTTCTCCGAGCCATAAGGTTCCTTCAGCTCAATTGGGAACAATTGGCCCATGATATCCTCACCGGAACCCTAAACCCAAAGGTCACAGACCCTTCCATCAGGGAATGCATGTCCAAGATTTTAAAACCCGACCCTGAACTCGCCACTTTCATAAAGAATGAATGCTCCGGAGAGAACTGGGAACGTATAATCGTTAGGATTTGGCCCAACACAAAGTACCTTGACGTCATAGTCACGGGTGCCATGGCTCAGTATATTCCGACCCTCGATTACTACAGTGGGGGCCTTCCTAAACCTTGTACTATGTACGCTTCCTCCGAGTGTTTTTTCGGCCTCAACCTTAAGCCCATGTCGGAACCCTCTGATGTGTCTTACACCATTCTGCCAAACATGGGTTACTTCGAGTTCTTGCCCCATGATGATTCCTCTCCTGTTACTCTCTCCAAGGACTCACCTCCTCGGTTGGTGGAACTAGCTGACGTGGAACTTGGTAATTTCTATGAACTCATTATCACCACCTATTCAGGTCTTTGCCGTTACAGAGTGGGTGACATCCTTCAAGTAACTGGGTTCCATAATTCGGACCCACAATTCCGCTTCGTGAGGCGCAAAAACGTTTTGTTGAGCATTGACTCGGACAAAACAGACGAAGCGGAACTGCAGAAGGCCATTGAGAATGCCTCGGAGCTGTTGAAGGAGTTCAACACCAGCGTGGTGGAGTACACGAGCTTCGCTGACACCAAATCCATTCCTGGGCATTACGTGATTTATTGGGAGCTGTTGATGAAGGACTCGTCTCACCCTCCCACGAGCGAAGCACTGAACCAGTGCTGCTTAGTGATGGAAGAGTCGCTGAATACAGTCTACAGACAAGGGAGAGTTGCGGATAACTCCATTGGGCCGTTGGAGATAAGAGTGGTGAAGAATGGAACGTTTGAGGAGTTGATGGACTACGCTATCTCTCGTGGAGCGTCGATTAACCAGTACAAAGTGCCAAGATGCGTGAGCTTCACGCCCATAATGGAACTACTTGATTCCAGGGCGGTTTCTTTTCATTTTAGCCCAGCTGCACCGCACTGGACCCCAGAACGTCGTCGTTGAAGCAAGGGTAACGTAGCATGCAGTCGTCATGCACAAGATCTATAATAAGGAAAAAAGAAAAAAAGGAGAACTAGATGGATGACAGAAAAGGGTTGTTCATTGTTGTTGTTATTATCACCAAACCCCAAAGTGTCTGTATTTCTTGATTTGATATTTCCAAAGTGCATGTATTTCTCTTCTTTTCTTTTTGGCCGTTGCTTTGTTAAACAGTGATGCGCTTTAAACTTTTCTTGTCTGTGAAATACAAGTTAAATTTCAGATGGGTGCGCCATGTAATTAATTTTGTAACATAAAATCATGCTTGTTTGTGGAAACCATGTGTTTCACTTCACCCTGTATTTTGACGATTTGAAAAGACGTGGAAAGCTAAGTGATGGAAGCAGTTCATTTTTGGTTATCATGACTGGATGTGGTAAGAATTGAGCTTGTGATGTGATGAGTGATCATGTTTGAAGTTATCTCTTTCAATAGGCACTATGCCGGTGTACTTTTGTGCACGTGCTAGATATTCTGTCTGTGGCACTAGGTTGGTTTATAATTCGTAGGAAAGTGGATTTTGAAATGTGTCAAAGTGCAAACCATGGTTTAGGCTTTAAGCTTTTAATAATAAAAATGTTTAATTGAGGCATTATGTTCTTGGAAGCATCTCAGAAGACCCTTTATACCGCACTGATGCGAGCGGTTTAGTGCGTGGCTGCGTGAGGACCTTATTACTGTCTGTCACAATTGACAGCCTTAATATAATACACATGCTGTAACTTTCAATTAATATTCAATTACTTTAGATTAATTTCAGTATCCTTTCTAACTAACATCTTTGACTCTCTTTACCACATCTGATCTGATTGAAGGAAAGGTGAGGATATGATTTCTGCATTCTACGACCTTTGAATGTGGCCAACTGGATATGGAATATATATATATATATATGCGCTTTCAAAATGAAAACAAGAATGTCAAATTCCTTATGAAGTTGTCTTTGCATTTAGATTCTTAGTTCACTTATTTGACCATACAAGTTCTATTGCTGTGAATATTGCTACCAAAGTAGCAGTTATACGATTCAACATTGTACTTGAATGCCCATTAAAACAACTAAAAGAATAACTATATTTAGAAATTAATATCTTGAGTGGAGATTAAGTTGTTTGAGAAATAATTCTGACTAAAATTTTATAGATATTATATACACAGAGAGAGGGTATAATACTCATCCATTGAAGCCAGAAAAAACCTACCAAAATAGTAAAAAATGTGTTTTCTTCTGTTTTTCTCATTCTTTAAGATGAGGATGGATTGCTATTTTTGAAATTTCTAAGTCGTTGAACTTAGATTACGGATTCTTATCACATCGTGATTCTTCTATTATAAGAAAATGTTATTGTGATTTTTATACTCCTAATTAAATGTTATTATATATCAATGTGTATTTTCTCCTAATTTTCGCATAATATTGCGGAGTCAATATCACACCAACAACATAAATTACAAAGATTGTAAGAAGGATAAGTGTGTAAGTAAAAACATTGGTTGTCTCTTAACGAAAGTAGTCCTTTATATTCTTTCGCTCAATCATTTTTACCAATCTATATAATTTGTTTAATTAATTATATTTGATAAATATTAAAAGTGAATATATTTATACCAATATTGTAGCGGTAAATCTGATTAATTTGATTAAATTTTTTAATTTAATGATTAAATTTTAAATTTTAATATATATTTGTTATTTTTCTCTATATAAAAGTAGTTGTATCAAAATGTATATGAATAATTTAAAAACAAAATGAAAATGGTTATGCTGATGAACGCGTGATGCTTGAGATCACACTTCAACATTGTTTATACTTGTCACAAAATACTGTAACGTTAATATTAAATGATGTTATTCCAAGAGTTGAGATTTTTGTGCTTGTTTCCTTTCACTCGTATGAAAGTGTATTAATATTGTTCGGATATACCAACAACAGGGATTAATTTTTACATTGTGTTGTGGTAGGCGTGTGAAATGGTCAAATGGGTTCTCATGTGGGTTGGTAGGTTCCTTTTCTCTATTTTTTTTAACGAAAATTAATTATAATTTCTTCTTATTTTCTCATATGAATTATTTTAAATTAAAAAACATTGCTTAAAACAACTTTCTTTAAAGTTATTGGGCATTTTTAAAGGGAAATTTTAAACATTTACTTACGAATAAAAACATTACTTCGACGTATAAAGTTATTTAAAACTGGAAAAAAAAAATTATACAAGTAATTTTATCAAATTTTAACTAACATGTACGTGGAACTAAAACTCATTATTAATAAATTTTTTCAATAGCTTCGGATATTTTTAAAATAACTTTTTTTAATTTTAAATAATTATATATAAGGTTTATATTAAAATAACATTTTTATTTATAAGAAATTATTGTAAACAAATATCGTTTGAAAAAATGATTTCGATTGAATTATGAAAATTCAAAAATTTTAGTGGTTTAGGCTCATTGAGTCAGTTCTTTAACCATAAATGTAATATTAAGTATTTTGTTAATGTATATCTTAAGATTAATATTTTATGCATATTAACTGTATTGTTTTAAATTCGCAATATTTGTTTATAACACACTATTTTATTTTTATTATGTGTTATATTTTTTATTGACTAAATCACTTTTTTTTTTTAAAAGATAAATTTATCTTTGATGTTTCAAATTAAAAAATATATATAATTTTAGTTTTCAAATATTTCAAAACATTTTTTATTTTTTATAATTTAATGTTTAGGAATCAAAATTATGAACTTTAAACATTAAAAACTAATATATATAAAGAGAGAGAGGGAAAAAAATATAATAAAATATGGATGTTACTTTGACATTTGAAGGTTAGAACTTTGAAGACAATGGTTGAAGAGAAATATTATTATATGTCGCTACCCTCTCATGGGAACTATTTAGGGCAAAATCAAGAAATGTGAATGTATTATTATTACGTTGGTATAATAACCTGTTGACATGACAAGTGTGAACATAGTGTTTAAGTTGAGGTTGAGGGAGCACAAAACTTTAGCATATGATGTTATATGTTACCCTTTTCTCAATATTTAATCATAATTATATATGATGTTATATGTTACCCTTTTCTCAATATTTAATCATAATTATATATTTGTAACATCATTAATTAAATTAAAATATTCACCAACGTACTTAATATTCTTGAAAGACCACACTTGACTTTTGCCTGTATGTTTCACACCCACATAGTGATTAGCTTCCACACAGAAAGTTGATATCACGTTTTCATATATATTATGTTAATAGAATATATCAATAACAATTAATAATTCTTTTTTTTCAATTTTCTTTTCCTCATACACATTCTTTCATATTTATTTTAAAATTTAATTACAAGATATTATGTTAAAAGAAAGAATGAAAAGAATCAAGAAAGTATTTATTGGAGTTAAACTTGGCATAACATCTCTTTTTCATTTCAACTATTAGTTTTTATCCCATCTTATTTTTTTATTAGTTTTTTTAAATTAATTTTTTATTTCAATATTTTAATAATCATTTAATGGAATTATTTGTGTAACTCCTTCTTATGTACATAATTTCTTCTTATTTTGTTTTAATATCATAAATTATTTTTCATAACTATTTTTATGTTTTTTTGTAATTTTATTTTTAATATTAATTATTTTTATTATCTTGAAATGTAATTGCATTTGTATTTCCACTGGCTATTAATAAAGTTAGAATTTTTGTTTTTGTAATTATTTTATTTTGTACACTTACTATTTTATCTTTAAAATTATAATAGTTATTATATATTGTATTAGGAGAAAGGTGAATTATATTGATACTGTATTTTATATATTATATTAAAAAAAAAGAATGATTACTCTATAAATGTGGAAGTACAAATCGCTCTATATTTCTACAAATAATTAATAAATAATACCATATTAATTACGAGGTTCGTGAGTATAATTTGTCGTTTAAATTATCCAAAGTTGAAAATTTTTAACATTTATTCAATTTTAACTCTATTTACGTGATTCTTTCAATATACATGCAGTAAAATTGTTGATTTTCAATTGTATCAGAATTTGCGTTGTAAACGGGGTTCAGATGCTATAATCTTTAGTTTCAATATCCTCCAAACACAGTAATTTTATTTTATTTTAAGAGAAGTTCCACTGTTACTGGAAAATGTAAATGATATAATAATTAAAAGTAATAAAAAATAAATTATAAAAAGACAATGTATTCTTAAATAAGAATAAAGTAATCTAACTCTTTTTAAACTATCTTTCACCCCCTAATTGGGGAAAACATAGATTGTGTCGAAGTGAGGCAAAACAAAATGTGTTTAAATGGTAGCTTTTTTAGGTTAATTGAATGGAACCACAGGCAACCCTAAATTTAGTTGGTGGTGGTCGGAATAAGGTTTCAAAGTGGTAGGAAGCTGTGAAAGTAAAATATTTGGATGTCTTCCTGTCTGTTGAGGCTCATCACTAATCTCTGCTCATTTTTAATCATCATAGGTTTGAATATAAAACCAGGAAAGTTCTCACAAATTAAAACAAAACAAAAAATCGTAAAGTAAATAAAAGCATAGCAGCATAAAGTTGATTAAAAGGCTAATGGTTATGTGAAAGAGTTTAATTTTGATTTATTAGCATGGAGCTGATAATCAATGAAATACATTTAGGAACTTTAAGCAGACAAAAATGAAAAATCACCAGGTTTTGCATTCAAACTTCATCACTCATGTACACAAGAAATGAAATCTTACATTAGAATATAAAACAAAAGTTCAATATTAATCAGAAAGGTATATCAATTAATAATGTGTACATGGATAATAAATAATGGATTTGACAACATTACTCTCTTGATTTTCCTATCAACAGTTAAACATGTTTTAACTAAACATTACTTTTTTTTTCCTAATTTGTCTTAGAATTCTCATAGTTAAAGTGATATATTTATTGAAAAAAAAAATGAGACTATTTTAGTAAAATGTATCTGTGATTCCTCGTAAAAAAATGTTATTAGTTCATTCTTATCATAATTTGTAATAAAGAATATTGATTAATTTGATGGTTAAACCGATCCTACACTTCAAATGATATGATTTTTATACATATTCAAAGATGTTAAACTCTAAATTATTTCAGCTAAATAAATTTAACAAAAAGAAAACATTTTTGGACATTAAATAACCATTAATAAAGTTTCGGCCTTTAGGGGGTGTAACATGGAGGATAATGATGGCTAGATTCTTTGGAAGGTTTCATGGTTAGGAGTAAACAGGAGCCCAGAAAGGTGAGAGCTTGAATAATGGAGATGTCAACTTAGGGCTAAATCAAGAAAAGGTTACACTAAATTCCAGGTCAGGCTTTTGTACAAAGACAAAAATGTACCACGACCATTATTGTCCTCTACTTCAACTTTTCAACATCTCTCTCTTAGTGTTTTGTTTGATCTCTCCTTTCCCCTCTTTTTCTTTAACCCTTGTCCCTTTTTTCTGTCTCTCGATCACTAGAACCGTAGAAAGAAGAAAAGTGGTGACCTTTATTATTTATCTCTGTCACTTTTCTAATGTCCAAATTCTTGAACGATACACATCATGCAAGTTTCTGCTTACTAGCTATAGTAACCTGTTTGTGCTTTTGCATTGCCTTCAAGTATTGCAATATAGTTCATTCTTTTGCGCATATGCAGGTATCATTGAATGCAAGACTCCAATTTCTCTGTTGAAAAAGTTCATAATGACCTTTTCTTTATAAGGTTACGTGTGAATACAAACTTAGAAGAAGAATTTTCAAATATTTCTCTTACAGACTGACTGAATACTCTCTTTCAGAATTACTTATACAAGCTACATGTTTTACATACCTTCAATAATATATATATATATATATATATATATATATATATATATAATACTTTATTTTATCATTTTTATTTTATTTTTCACATATTTAAATTAATATATCATTCATTTTTTTTCTTGAATACAAATACATAATTATTAAGAATTTAAATGTGAATTCAAATCTTTCATTAAAAATAAGAAATTTTGATAAATTATAAATAAGAAAAACCTAAAGTTAATATTAATATTTTGAGTTAAATATAATATTATATTCTTTTATTGATGTCTTGTTTATAAGAATTTGTATTTTAGTTATGTTATATAAAAGTGTTTATATATAAAATTTATGTGTCATCTTTTTAATAAATTTAATTTAAATTGTTAATTATATATATATATATATATATATATATATATATATGGGTCCATGTTAAACTCATATTGGGCCTGACTCATGAAGTATTCTGCTATAAAACAAAAATGTACTTGTTGGATTAAACAAATAGGGAGTATTCTCTGTGTGGACTTGTGTTGGATTAAACAGCTTTTGACACCCCCATTTATGTTGCAAACTGCGTTAGTAGAGTGTATTTTTATTTTTGGGGTACTTCTTTAAACAAATAAAATCAATTTTCAGGTAAGTAGAAATAATTTTGAGACATAGTTTTCATCGGATAAATTAATTCAGGGTTTCCAAAACTATATCACTCAAAATAAGTTTGCTTTATTACTTTTAATTAATATTGATATATCATGATTTTTTCATATTATAAATTATAATTACCAATTAATTATTAATTATAATTATTAAATATCATGATATTGTTTAATTTTTTAAGATAAATGGGATATTTTAACGTAAATTTAATATTTTCTTTAATATAATTTTGTTCATACAGATATAAATTTTATAAATTATTATAATAACATATTTTAATTTGTTATTGTTATTGTTTCATCGTACAAACAATAGATGATATATTTTGTGAGTTATACATTGACCAAAACTTGGTGCATTATGCAGCTACTAGTTTCATAAAATCTTCTTTCACAGGCTTCCATTTTCACTTATATTATTAAGCATGTGATTGTTAAATAATATTGTATATTGGGACAGACATGTAAGTTGCTTGTAATAAAAAATAATATTATTTTAGATGTAAAATAAATATTATTGGAGTGAAAATATTTAACATAGGATAGTGGTATGAATAATACATATAGGAGGTTTAGAAAGAAAAAAATACCCAAATCTACTTTCTTTCACATGCCCTGTGGAGTATCTTTCTAACAAAAACTAAACAACTTTTATAACTTCTCTTTCTTAATTCTTAAGAAAATGAAAACAACAATAGTTTTTAAGTACACCATCATTTCAACTGCAACTACTGTCTATAAATACTTTGATGTGACTATTTTCTGTTTTACATTAAAAATAATTAAGCATAACATCAGTTACTAATTTCATAATTAATTTAATTACTATATAATACTTAGAACATTGTGGAGTGTGTCTACATTTAAATATTTATGTAGTTTGCAGAATAAACTTAGTAACATATTAAAGTAAAAATACAGAGAAAAATATGAAAAAATAAATTATACTTTAAAAAAAATGAAGAGAGTAAAAAAAGACAATATATATAAAAAAATAATCTCTATTAAATAAAAAAAGAAAAAAAGTGTATATTGTTTTAACTACTTTTTCAATTATTAAAAGATAAAATATTCATTTTGTACAAATTAAAATATGGAATAAAACTAACATGTAATAATACTTGTTAACAAAATGTAATATTCTAATTATTAATTTTATATTTAAAACTAGATTGCTACTTTTTTCTAAATGTGAGTTTTTGTAATCTTTCTTCTGCCTTAAGGAAAATGGAAACATTTATTTGGTGTATGGTAATGTTGATTGTGTAGATCAATTAAATGAAATCATTAATAGATAGATATGTTTTTGACTGTGTAGATTGATAAAATAAAATAAAAATTAGATGGAAGAAAATTTACATAAATTTGTTGTTGTCTTTTAATAGATTTAAATTTTTATTTTGATAATATACAAAACATTTAATAAATAATTTATTACAAATATTAATCAGATCGATCTCAAACACTAATCAGAAAATAATATTATTATATATAACTTTTATCCAATAAAATAGTATTTAATAATACTTTTACTTATTTTCCATTTTTATATTTTAATATAATATTTTGTAATTTACTATAAATAAATAAATTGCAATGCTTCCTGAGGAGTTTTTTTTGGAATTATATTAATAATCTGCTTTAAAAAATCCATACAAGTGTTCTATTTATTCATAAAATACTATATTTTTGTTACTTTTTTTCTTCTAATTTTACATAAGTATTTTTATTTTAAAACTAATATATTTACACTCCAATAAAAGAGACTATTATAATAATAAAAAAATAGACTCTGTAAAATTAATTTTAAAAAATTGTGAGGGTTCTTTAAATATATATATATATATATATATATATACACCAAGTGTTGAATTAGTGTACAAAAATTGATCTATCAATATAACTCTTTAAATATTTCTTAAATAAAAAAAATAGTTATTTAAAAAACAATTTTTAATATCTTCAACTTAATAGATTGTTTTATTAAATTCTTAACATTTTTAATTTCATGCATATTTTACATATACTATGCAACACTAAAAAAGAAGTCCTCTCTTTAATATATATATATATATATATATATATATATATATATATATATATATATATATATATATATATATATATATATATATATATATATAGAAACCTATTATATAATACACTAAAGATAACTTTTACAAAAAAAAGAAAAAGAGAGAGAGAGAGAGATTCTATGAAATCCACCGTGATTCAAATGTTTATGGGTAATATTATCTTCTATCTTCAAGTGTTTTTGTAGAATATATAACACCAAAACACTTTGAACAGTCAATAAAAAAATGATTGATATCGAAACTTGCTTTCGGGAACTTTAATAAAAAAAAAGAGAGTATAAGTTATTATAACTAATATTTTATTTTTAAAATATGAAAAGTCATAATAAACATTTTATTTTGTTGTTTCGAAGTCCACGTATTTATGAGTTCCAACTTAAATCGAATAATAAATTATATTTTAATGTAATTAATAAATTTATTTATAATAATAGATTATATTAAAAAAATAATGCCTGGAAATAAATAAATTATACATAAAAAAATTATAAATATTTCAATTGATTTTTTTTGTTTACTGACAGACATTGCATGTGATACCGCATCTTTGAAGACAAAAAGATATCGCATCATTTAAAAAATTGAAAACACCATATGGTTAGCACTAATTACACGCATTCCAATGAAAATGAAATGAATATTGGCATACATGAAAAAAACAAAGGGACTGATCGATGTAAATTAGGCCAATTAACCGTCTTTTTGCCCGTGCTTAGTTTTGTAAGAAAAAAAATGATTTTTTAAAGAAAAAAAGTTGGTTATAAATATTTTATTTGATAGAAGAAAGTGTAATTTTTAGTTTATTATTTTCCCTTTTCTAAATTTAAATTAAAGATATTAAATTTTAATTTGTTTATTTTCTAATATTATTTTATTATATATATTTACAGGGATCAAGTTTCAAATAATAATTATAAAATATTTTTTATTAAGTTTTTAAATTTTGAACATGATTATGTACATTATATTGCATTAAAAAAATATGAATTGGTGATGAGCTTTTGAAATTGTTACGTGTAATATTAGGTTGGATTGTCAAATTGGGGTGGATAGGTGTTGCAGTAGTTTTTCTATTCAAATTAATATTGCCAAAGATTTGTTAAGTTTAAATTTTGTATGTTAAACTAGTTTTAAGTAGACTGTAGTGTTTATATATGTATTGTAGGAAAATGAGACAGTTGATGAATGAATAGTTTGAAATTGAATTGAAATAATTTTAGCTACACAGACTGAGGGAGGTGGTTTCTTCGTCTTTGAAGACTTATTACAGAAAATATTTGTATGCTTATCATATCAGATAAGATAATTATGATTTTTAATATCTATTACACGGAATTATGTATAAGCTATTTTTCTTCCCATTTTTTCTTCTTTTTAATCAATCTTTTTTTTATTTTTATTTTTTTATGTAAAATAACTCGTGTTTCTAACAGAACATACACTCACAAAACATGAGAAAAGGAGAAAGAATAAGTAAAAAGAAAAATAATCATCGAAAGAAAATAGACATTTTTAATTTATTAATTTACAGTAGAAAAATATTATATTTATGGGAGTTGATTTTATTCTTAACAAAATAATAGAATCTTAAACTAATTTTAGATTAAATGATCAATACCCCCTTAATCCAAAAATCCTAAGCTAGTCATCCCGATTTGTGTCCTGAACTTGTCAAACCGAACATGTTTTAATAGTTTGGTGAAAATATCTGTTGTTTAATTTTCAATACAATAATAAATTAGGGTTAGTTTCTCCTAGCATACTTGATCATGAAGAAAATGGAATTTTTGGTCAATATGCTTGCTTCTTCCATGTAGAATAGGGTTTCTTGACACATTGATAGTTGATTTGTTCTCAAGATGTAACTGAACTGGTTTTTGGTAAACCATCCTTAAGTCCTCCAGTAGTACCTCCAATCATAGACTCTGACAAGTTGTCTTAGATGCAACTATGTATTATGTTTCCCACGAAGAGAGAGCTATAACCTTCTGTTTCTTAGAGCACCACGAAATTGATGCATTTAGGTACCTAAATAGATACTCGTAAGTGCTTCTTCTCTCCATCTTGTCTCCACACCAATCTAAATTAGAATAAGCTTCCAACACTAGTTCATTCTGTTCACCTGCCTTAGGAAAGAAAATTTCATAATTTGTAGTACCCTTCAAGTACCTCAAGATGTGCTTTACAACAGTCATATGAGGGATTCTAGGATCATGCATAAATCTGCTTATTAAGCCTACCCCAAAGTTTAAGTCTGGTCTGCTATTGCATAGGAATCTAAGAGATCCCACAATTTGCTTGTATAGGGTTGCATCAACAACTTTTGCTCCATTTTCTTCAGTCAAGTTTAGGTCAGTCATAACTAGTATTACAACCTCATTGCATTCTTCCATTTTGAATCCCTTCAGAATTAAGAAATAAACTTCTTCTTCTAATGGGTCATTAAGAAAAGCCGATTTCATATCCATTTGACTGATTTTCCAATCCTTTGAGCTTGCTACTGCTGTGACTAATCTCACAGTTTCCATCATTGCTACAGGAGCAAATACTTTTGTATAGTCAATTTCATGTTGTTGCAAAAATTCCTTTCCAACTAATTTGACCTTGTACTTAGCCACATATCCATTTGGCTTCAACTTTAGTTTGAAGACCCACTTCACATCAATAAGGTCTTTTTTTTGTGGTAAATTAACAAATTCTCACGTCCTATTTTTCTCAATTACTTCAAGTTCTTCTTTCATAACATCTTTCGTATCCTGATTTTCAAAGCCTCTTTCCATGTGATAAGCTTTGTGTCAACCATAAGTGCCTGATGAACCAAATCACCATATATTTCATGATTTATAAGTCTGGTTGAAAGAAATCTTGTCCTTTATTCTTTTCTGCTATTTGGTATAGCAGCTGGAGTTTCAACTTTGTCTTCCAAAACACATGGAACATGTGATACTGTATATACATCATCTTTCCAGCTTCAAGAGGCTGCCTCATCCACATCAACATCTCTACTAATCACCACCAATTTTTTAACTGGGTCATACAGTTTGTAGGCACTTGTTGGATGGTAACCAATCAGGATAAAAGGCTCACTCTTATCATCCAACTTCTTCCTCTTTTCATCTGAGATATGTCTGTGACATATTGAACCAAATACCTTCATATGTTGTACATACAGTTTGACCCCAGACCAGGCCTTAAAGACTATAGTTTCACTTTCTTGATTTTCCCTGAATTTCCATACACATTCTGCAAGATATCTCAAACCTCCTTTGTCGTGACAACTTTTGAAATTTTCTAAAAAATATTGGTAGCAACATATTGATGTAGCAACACCTAAGCCTTGTGGTCCAGCTTCTTTGTTAAATGTTTTCTTGGCTTCATCATCAATGTTCTCGGGTGGTTCTTTAAAACCCACCTTCACGATTTCATCAATTTTTTAGAAATCAAGAATGACTTCCATCTTTACGCACCAATCATCGTAACCTTTCCCGTCAAACATTGGTAAGGTTTTCGGTATCAGATTTCCACCAGTTATGAGTACACATACAATGATACTCCCAAAATTCCTTCTTGAACCTTGCTCTAGATACCACTCTATTGGGCCTTGAACAATGCTTATGCACTTAACCCCAAACCCACCTATCACGAGAAAATATTTTCTCTACTTCTTGTACACACCACACAAGGCAACTATGATCTCTAATCTTTGTTGTACAGAGTTATGCACCAACTACTTCTGTTCCCATGTTTTCTTCCTGTTGGCAAATTTTGGGTCATGTATATATATGATACATATTTAAATGTGTTAGGGTCATTATTTATTAAGCCAAATAATAAAGTGATCTAACTAAATTAAAGTTTTGGCTAAAGGCATATGTCATGAAAATAAAATTGTGTAGAGACCATAGAGCAATTTCTAATTTGATGAGGGGCCAAATTGGAAATACTAAAACTTAAGTAATTAACCTAATTCTGGTTATCTAAAGGGTCATGGTCCCCTTCTGAGAGCACACACACAGAACACAGAATCAGTCCCGTTCCTTTCTTTCTATCCCCATCAAGAGAGAAAATCAAGAGGGAAATACAGGTGCTCTTCAGGTGGAAGACCATAAGATCAATATAGTGCTCTACAAAGACATCATCGTTATGGCTAATTCAGGTACGCTTTCGCATTTAGTTTATAACATGTTTACAATATGAGATTATATATATATGTTTGATCATTAGGAAGAAGATCATATTTAATTATCAGTTTTTCCCAACAATTGGTATCAGAGCAACTCATACTTGATTCATGTTTGTTTTTGGAAATTACATTTATCAAATATTCTATTCAAATTCAGAACCCTAAGTGGAGAATAATCTCCAATTTTTGTAAACCCTAAATTTAAATTTGGAGGTAAAATTCCCAATTTTTAACCTAGTTTCAAATTTTGGGTAAATTCCCAAATTCAATGAGGGAGCAAAGATGGAGAAGATGATCGGAGTGGGTATAGTGTGAGGCGCCACTAACGCTGTCATGCACCGGGGTGCGCTTCTCTGGGACGAGGCTCTGAAATCTTCCGCAAAGCCATATTCGCACTCATCTATGAGTCAGAAAATGCGCATCTCCATCGGTAACTGGGTCAAGCTTCTCTCCATCTGGCAATACTCCATCCCCTTCCTCATAAACCTCTCCGCCTCCATCGCTTTCCCACCATCTCTATAAAATCATTTTTTTTTAATCTTTATTATTCCGATTTTAGTTAAGTCTCACGAGACTCAATCCATTACATGCCTAGGGTACACTTAGCAAATTCCTGTATCGCATAATTTATTCTAAAATAGATAAGATGATGGAGAAACTTTTGGAAGTGGACCCCACTGTCACAATGATGGGCATAGAAAATGATGGAAATAGTAAAAGGTTTGAGTGGGAAGAACACGTATTGCTTTGGTTTGGCAGTGACAGTATTTGGGGTTTGGGAAAATTGATAAATGTCCTTAGCCCTTCCCGATTAATTGTTTTACAAATTGTAGTGGTGGTTTCTACGCCATATAATTTTTTTATATATATATAAATAAATAATCAAATTTTGGTTTTGTTATATAATATTCAAATTATTTGGTAGTTTAATATTTTTTTGAGCAAATTGAGTCAAGAAGTTACCAAAGTAACATCTCTTGAATTGGGTAGTTCGTGAAATATATTAAATGTTAGTGTTTGTGTATATTCATGCGAGTATTAGTCGGCCCAAAGGAAGATTAATATTTGACCAAATTGCATATACACTTGTAATGATAAACATGTGATAATTATAAAGATTAGCTTTGTCGATGATAAATCAATCCAAAGACTGGTTTGTTGTTGGACGTGCTTTATTGTCAATGTTTGATTATTACAACAAGATACCTCTAGCAGTTAATATTACTCGTCCAAAGACTTGATATTGATGGTGCATTGGGTGTCTTGAGATGGGTTAAACCATTATTTGAATATATATTTTATTTATAATTTTTTTTTATATAATGTGAGCATAATTAGTTTATTTCTTTTGTTCTAATCCAGCTACAATTGCTTACGTATCCGCCAATTTAAATTATGTTCCGATCCTCAAAAGTATGTTTCCTACTTTGGTGCGTTCGAAGTCAATTTAGCGTCAGTACCTAGTAACACTTGGTGGTTAGACTCGAGTGCAACTACTAACATCGGTGTTTCTATAAAGGGTTGCCTAAGCTACCTGGAAGCCAATTGATTCTGAAAGATGGATTTATGTTGGAGATGACAAATCGGTAGAGGTGGAAGCTATAAGTCATTTTAAATTATTATTAAGTACTGATTTTTTATTTGGATTTGAAAGAAACTTTTGTTATGCCGTCATTTAGACGAATTTGGTTTCAGTTTCTTATTTGGACAAATTAGGTTATTTATGTTCATTTGGAAACAATAAGTTCAGTTTGTCTTTTAATTCGGATATTGTTGGAACTGGTTCACTTTTAATTTATGATAATCAGTATTTACTTGATATTGTGGCCACCTATAATGAAACCCTTAATACAGAATCATGTGGTACTAAACGTAAAATTGAAAATACTCACTCAAGTGCATTATGGCACAAGTGCTCAGGTAACATCAAATTGTAACGTTTGGGCTTGTGTTACACTCTTAAAGATATGGTAGAGAGTATGATTTGTCATTCCACCTTACTGGAATCACTTTGGGGAGAGACACTAAATATGACAACTTATATTCTAAACAGAGTACCAACTAAAACAGCTACCAAAACATCTTATGAGCTTTGGATTGGGCGACAGCCTAGTCTGAAGCATTTCCATGTGTGGGGTTGTCCAGCTGAGGCAAGGCCTTATAAGCCAAATGAAAAGAAATTGGACTCCCGAACAGTAAGTAGTTATTTTATTGGTTATGCTGAAAGATCCAGGGGATATAAATTTTATGATCCCACATTAAAGACAATTTTTGAGACAGGAACTGCTACGTTTTTTGAGGATATTGAGTTTGGGGGGAAGAATAAAATCAGGAACTTTGTCTTAGAGGAAGAATCGGTAACAATTCCAGAACCGATTCAAACAGTTACTTTTGATAAAGTAAGTTCGGAACCTCCACAATGCATTGTTAATGAACCCCTTACTCAAGATGATTTGGTTGTTCATGAAGAACAAACTCAAGATCCTCAAGAACCTGTGCATCATGAGCCAATAACTTTGCGGAGATCCACTAGAGAAAGAAGAAGTGATATTTCAGATGATTACATGGTATTTCTTCAGGAACATGAAGATAATAATGGTATGATGGAAGATGACCCAGTTAACTTCCGTCAAGCCATGCAAGGTTCTAACTCTGAAAAGTGGATTGAAGCAATGAAGGAGAAGTATAAGTCTATGCAAGACAATAAGGTTATTGGGAACTTGTCCCATTACTAGAAGGTATGAAACTCATTTGGCTTCAAGATGAATATTGTTGATGATTGTATGTATCACAAGTTTAAAGGGAGACAAGTTTAGTCTCAATCAGTGCCCAAAGGGGAATTTGGAAATTGAGGAAATGCAAAAGATTCCCTATGCATCAGCTGTAGGGAGTTTGATGTATGCCCAAGTATGTACGCGTCCAGACATAGCATACATAGTTGGGGTTCTAGGCAGATATTTAAGCAATCTAGGAATAGACCATTGAAAAGCAGCAAAAAGGGTCATAAGATATTTAAAGAGAACAAAAGATTATATGCTCACATATAGGATGTCAGACCAATTGGAGATCGCTGGATTTTCTGACTCATATTTTGCAGGATGTCAAGAATTTGTAGCATGCTATGAGACATCAAATCATGGAATATGGCTGAGAAATTTTGTCACAGGGCTGCAAATTGTGAAAGGCATTGAAAGACCACTTAAGTTATATTGTGACAATAAATCAGTTGTATTGTTAAGGAAAGAGTACAAAGTGGACAGATTTCCATAGAACACTTAAGGACAAACTCCATGATAGCATATCCTCTAACTAAAGGACTTCCGCCCAAGGTCTTTCATGAGCATGTTGCTCACATGGGTGTTTTACGGTTTGAGGAATTTGTGGTTTAGTGGGAGTTAGTCATTTTCATATATTTTATGTTCTATGTTTAATTTTATATATGTATACATTGTTTTTTGGACATATTTGGTTATCTATAGATATGCGGTTTTCTTGTTCATTCATTACACTTTGTACATTAAGGTTATTGTATCGATCTCGATAAGTTAAAGTTTGGACCAGTTGAAAATAGACGTGTACAGATCACCTTCACGTAATTTTTCATGCTACACATTTCATGATGAATCCATGTCATTTGGTTATGTCGGGATGAGTAATCTTGTTGGTTTTAGTTGCGATGATGCAATGAAAAACTGATTTGGTTCTATATCCTGATATGATTAATGGACAGGACTTTTGGAATATGCTAAAGGAATATAATGACAATTTTGAGCTCATAAAGTCTAACACATTTGTAAGGTTGTAAAGACATATATATTTGTGACCAGTGGGAGATTGTTGGCAAATTTTGGGTCATGTATATATATGATACATATTTAAATGTGTTAGGGTCATTATTTATTAAGCCAAATAATAAAGTGATCTAACTAAATTAAAGTTTTGGCTAAAGGCATATGTCATGAAAATAAAATTGTGTAGAGACCATAGAGCAATTTCTAATTTGATGAGGGGCCAAATTGGAAATACTAAAACTTAAGTAATTAACCTAATTCTGGTTATCTAAAGGGTCATGGTCCCCTTCTGAGAGCACACACACAGAACACAGAATCAGTCTCGTTCCTTTCTTTCTATCCCCATCAAGAGAGAAAATCAAGAGGGAAATACAGGTGCTCTTCAGGTGGAAGACCATAAGATTAATATAGTGCTCTACAAAGACATCATCGTTATGGCTAATTCGAGTACGCTTTCGCATTCGAGTTTACGGCATGTTTATCGGTATGGGATTATGTTTATGTTTGATTGTTAGAATCAAAATCAGGATTATTATTATTATTATTGTTATTGTTTTTCCAACACTTCCTTCTAACCAATCTTCTTCTTTCTATGCAGGACAACTCTTGCTTCTAAAGGATGATGCACACATACTCACAGGACACGAGAAAATGGAAAGAATATTCAGAGAAAAGAATGATCAACGAAAGAAAATAAATATTTTTCTTTTATTAACTTGTAGTTATGTTATTGTATAAAAATTATTGTATTTATAGGAGCTGATTCTGTTCCTAATAAAATAGTATAATCTTAAACTAATTTTGGATTAAACGGTCAACAGGATTTGATTATTTTAGTTTATTATGTTTAAGTAATTAGTAACGAATGAGAAAGAGAATGTCTTATACTCATCTTTCATATAATAATATTGTTAGATAAAATTTTATCGTATTGTTCTTTAAAATATATTTTGGTGAGTTATGAGAAGGTGATGTATATAAACTACTATTAATTTCAATTGTTAAGTTATATGAGACAAAACATATGTCCCTAATCGATGATTAAATGGTTACGTATGAGTGGAAGGAGAATCTATCCTCAATTCTACGGTGGATGTTAATATTTCATTTAGAAACATAAGTATTTCGACCTCATGTTTGTTATAATAACATCATGATCAATTTTCATATTCGATATATTATCCATTTTTTAGCTTTAAATTATTATGATTTTGTCCTAAAAAGATATTTCAATGAATTAAGAGATGAAAGTGTATATAAATTATTTTAACTCCTAAATATTTAAGACCCGTGAGCATATTAGAAAAGTAATATTTAAAATTTGATATAATAATGATATTACTAAATCAATTAGTAATTACTCCATGGATGAGATTTTTAATATAATTTTTTTATATGATTTTAATCTCATTTAAGTATGATTGGAAAGTTTTTTTACTTAATTCATATCACATGATGTGTAAATAAATAGAAAATATTTAGGATGATTATAACAAATATAGCTCAAAGTGTTATTATTTAAATATTTGATAATGACGTGATTTATATTGGATACATGTTTAAGAATGATGAATTAAGAGCTGTTAAATTATATGGTATCAAGTTATATGAGCATAATAATTATTAATTAGGTACCATTGTATAAAATTTAGTTATGTATTCATTTAGTTATCGAATTTAATGAAATATCTGATTTTACATGTATTTAAAATAATATGGATGAGATATATGATTTTACATATATTAATAATATGAATAAAATTAGGATGTATATTCATAAAAATATAAAAAAAAGTATTACGAATTTACCTTATTATATGAAATTTGTCTTTGTTTAGAAATAACATAGATAGTTACTAAAGGATAATATATGTTGATGAAATAAGTGCATGTCTTTAAGTTTATAATTTCATACGTAATCTTTTAAAATTTGTTAAATGTTAGATATTTAATGTTTCAATGATGAGAAATTCATGATGGTTAGATGTAGTGACATATGATTACGATGATAGATTATCGTGTATTTGAAAGATAGTTATAATTATATTAATATATTTATGTGTTATTTCTAAGTATGATGATTATAATTTGATAGAGAGTAAATAATGTTATAAGTTGAAGAGATTAAATCTTATAATGATAACAAAAATAAAGTTTTTTTTTCATAAAATATATGTTATTTATATAAGTCTTATTATATATATATATATATATATATATATATATATATATATATATATATATATATATATATATATATATATATATATATATATATATATATATATATATAAAGCCTGAGACGAGTAGACACATTAGAGGGGCCAAACATTTATTGAATGTCGATGACATATTGAGATGCATGATGAAAATAAATAAAATGTAATATTTCAAAAGAATTGACTAATGATGTATGCTTATACTTTAGTTTTTGAAGGGCTTGATTTTCTTTTCCAGTTGACAAGATAAGTACAATCATTTACACTTTTCATTATTTAATTTGAAATGATAACATGTTCTAACCAGTTTATTCCATATACATTCAAATCTTTAATTATTTTTCAATTTATTTTTTAATCAAACGTGTTTTATTTTAAAATTTGTATTTTAAAGATGTATGAAAACCTAACATATGTTTTTTAAACCAAACACCAACTTTTTTTTTCAGATCTAAAAACCATAATCACAAAATATTTAAATTATACTTTTTTTACCATTGTCATTAACACGTATATTTATCAGAAATAATGACTAATACTTTAAAAATTCTTAATCTTATATGAGATTAATATTATATTTTAATATGATTTATTTATACTGAAAGTGATTAAATTTATAAATAAAATAATTGTTTACTCCCAATCTTTGTTAATAACAGTGTTTCAGTAGGAGCCACGCGAAACTCGCGTTTGTGTGTCCAATCATGCGAGGATGCACGACGAAAAAAAATAAAATCTTTTACAATATTTAATTCAGAAATAGAAAAAATAAATCTTGGTCACGTTTTCTTTTGGATTAGAAAACTATGAACATTCCTATAAGCATTTTTTGGGTACAGTATATATATATTAGCACAGATTCCTATGAGCATTAATGCAATGCATTATTAATTTTTTAAATATAATATTTATAAATTTGATAGATAAATAAATTGTATACAAATTATTTGAAAAAGTGGAGACGTTGGCTTCTAATTTACAAGGATATTTTATTTGTTTCTGCAATAAAAAAAGCTGGTTAAATTATATAAAAATCACATCATTACAAGACTGTAAAATATTGAGTTCAAAAAAAAGTGTTTAACATTAAAAGAATATGTAATAAAACAATTTTCTATAAAGAATTAATGTATTTTAATTTGTTATTTATTCAAAAGTAAGTAAAATAAACATAAAAAAATTATAATATTCATTATAACTTTGAATAATGACATTACTATCTTTATTAATTTTTTAAATATATTATTTAATCATTTAAATTTATTTAAAATTTAATATATTATTAAAAAATATATTATCAAACTCAATTTTATATATTTGAATCATTTAAACTTATGCTTTTATTAAATCAATTACCTGAATATTTTTAGAAATCTTGATAAAATTAAGAAAGTTGCGAATAAATTTATATTATGATACTAATAAAAATTTAAGATAGCTTATAAATAAATGAGAAAAATGACATTAGGGATGAAATTTTTATATCATATACTGATTACCTTTTCATTCTGCAGAATAATTATCATAGTATAAAAACATTTATCCTATATTTTTTTATAAGATAAAACTATTTTTTTAGTTGTGCATGTCATTATAAGTCAAATTTCATTAATTATTCTTTGAATGATGTGTTAGGTAAACTGATAATTAAATATGATCTTCAATCTAACGATCAAATATAAAGTAATCTCATACCGTAAACATGTTATAAACTAAATGCGAAAGCATACCTGAATTAGCCATAATGATGATGTCCCTTTTAGAGCACTATTGATCTTATGGTCTTCCACTTGAAGAGCACATGTATTTCCCTCTGAATTTTCTCTCTTGATGGGGATAGAAAGAAAAGAACGGGATTGTAACTACGTTTTGTCTACGTGCTCCCAGAAGGGGACCATAACCCCTTAAAATAACCAAAATTAGGTTAATTACTTAAGTTTTAGTATTTCCAATTTGACCCCTCATCAAATTAGAAATTGCTCTATGGTCTCTACACAATTTTATTTTCATGACATATGTCTTTAGCCAAACCTTTTTAATTTAGTCAGATCACTTTATTATTTGGCTTAATAAATAATGACCCTAACACATTTAAATATGTATCATATATATATACATGACCCAAATTTTACCAACAATCTCCCACTGGTCACAAATATATATGTCCTTACAACCCTACAAATGTGTTAGACTTTATGAGCTCAAAATTGCCATTATATTCCTTTAGCATATTCCAAAAGTCCTGTCTATTAATCATATCAAGATATAGAACCAAATCATCTTTTCATTGCATCATCGCAACTAAAACCAACAATGATTACTCATCCTGACATAATCAAATGACATGGATTCATCATGAAATGTGTAGCATGAAACATTATGTGAATGTGATCTGTACACGTCTATTTTTAACTGGTCCAAACTTTAACTTATCGAGATCGATATAATAACCTTAATGTACAAAGTGTAATGAATGAACAAAAAACCGCATATCTATAGATAACCAAATATATCCAAAAAATCAATGTATACATATATAAAATTAAACATAGAACATAAAATATATGAAAATGACTAACTCCCACTAAACCACAAATTCCTCAAACTGTAAAACACCCATGTGAGCAACATGCTCATGAAAGACCTTGGCCGGAAGTCCTTTAGTTAGAGGATTTGCTATCATGGAGTTTGTCCCTAAATGTTCTATGGAAATCTATCCTCTTTGTACTCTTTCCTTAACAACTAGGAACTTAATGTCGATATGTTTTGACTTAGTCGAACTTCTATTGTTGTTAGAATACAATACAGCTGACTTGTTGTCACAATATAACTTAAGTGATCTTTCAATGCCTTTCACAATTTGCAGCTCTGTGACAAAATTTCTCAGCCATATTCCATGATTCGACGCCTCATAGCATGCTACAAATTCTGCTGCCATAGTGGATGAAGTTGTAAGGGTTTGTTTGACACTGCGCCAAGAAACCGAACCACCTGCTAATATGAAAATGTAACCTGAAGTGAATTTCAAACTAACTTGACAACCTGCAAAGTCAGAAAACCCAGCGATCTCCAACTGGTCTGACCTCCTGTATGTGAACATGTAATCTTTTGTTCTCTTTAAATATCTCATGACCATTTTTGCTGCTTTCCAATGGTCCATTCCTGAATTGCTTAAATATTTGCCTAGAACCCCAACTATGTATGCTATGTCTGGACGCGTACATACTTGGGCATACATCAAACTCCCTACAGCTGATGCATAGGAAATCTTTTGCATTTCCTCAATTTCCAAATTTCCCTTTGAGCACTGATTGAGACTAAACTTGTCTCCCTTAGCAACTGGAGTATCCCCGGATTTACATTCATGCATACCAAACCTTTTAAGAAATTTTTCGATATAGCTCCTTTGTGATAATCCTAAAATACCCCGACATCGATCTCGGTGTATCTGAATTCCTAATACAAAAGACGCATCACCAAGATCTTTCATTTTGAAATTCTTTGATAAAAATTTATTGGTTTCGTGCAATATGCCTATATCATTAGTGGCAAGTAGAATGTCATCAACATACAAGATCAGGAAATATATTTACTCCCCTTAAACTTGTGATATACACAATCATCAGCAATATTCATCTCGAAGCCAAATGAGAGAATTACTTGATGAAATTTATAGTACCATTGACGAGATGCTTGTTTTAGTCCATAAATGGATTTTGTCAGTTTGCAAACCATACTCTTTGAATCTCCCTGCACAAAATTTTCTGGTTGCACCATATAAATTGTCTCATCAATGTTGCCATTAAGAAACGCCGTCTTGACATCCATTTGATGAAGCTCCAAATCATAATGTGCTACAAGAGTCATGATTGTCCTAAAAGAGTCTTTCAATGAAACTGGAGAGAAAGTCTTTTTAAAATCAATCCCTTCCTTTTGGGTATAGCCCTTAGCTACCAGACGAGCCTTATACCTTTCCACATTACCTTTAGAATCCCGTTTGGTCTTAAATATCCATTTGCAACCAATGGGTCTCATACCTTCTGGTAATGGGACAAGTTCCCAAACCTTGTTGTCTTGCATGGACTTATATTCCTCCTTCATTGCTTTAATCCACTTTTTAGAGTTAGAACCTTGCATGGTTTGACGGAAGTTAACTGGGTCATCTTCCATCATACCATTGTTTTCCTCATGTTCCTGAAGAAATACCATGTAATCATCCGAAATAGCACTTCTTCTTTCTCTAGTGGATCTCCGCAAAGTTATTGGCTCATGATGCACAGGTTCTTGAGGATCTTGAGTTTGTTCTTCATGAACAACCAAATCATCTTGAGTAAGGGGTTCATTAACGAGTGCCTTGTGGAGGTTCCAAACTTACTTTATCAAAAGTAACTGTTTGAATCGGTTCTGGAATTGTTACCGATTCTTCCTCCAAGACAAAGTTCCTGATTTTATTCTTCTCCTCAAACTCAATATCCTCAAAAAACGTAGCAGTTCCCGTCTCAAAAATTGTTTTTAATGTGGGATCATAAAATTTATATCCCCTAGATCTTTCAGCATAACCAATAAAATAACTACTTACTTTTCGTGAGTCCAATTTCTTTTCATTTGGCTTATAAGGCCTTGCCTCAGCTGGACAACCCCACACATGGAAATGCTTCAAACTAGGTTGTCGCCCAGTCCAAAGCTCATAAGGTGTTTTGGTCGCTGCTTTAGTTGATACTCTGTTCAGAATATAAGTTGTCGTCTTTAGTGCATCTCCCCAGAGTGACTCTGGTAAGGTGGAATGACAAATCATACTCCTGACCATATCTTTAAGAGTTCGATTTCGTCTTTCAGATACACCATTCATGCTAGGTGATCCCGGCATGGTATACTCGTGGGACAATTCCACACTCCTCTAGGTACCCGACAAAAGGTCCCGGACGCCGTT
Organism: Sphenostylis stenocarpa; assembly: GCA_963425845.1. Classification (NCBI taxonomy): domain Eukaryota; kingdom Viridiplantae; phylum Streptophyta; class Magnoliopsida; order Fabales; family Fabaceae; genus Sphenostylis; species Sphenostylis stenocarpa. The sequence goes on along the minus strand of OY731399.1, from coordinate 5,193,660 downwards.
CACTCGACCCAGTCAAATCTGCCATAGTACTCACCACCACGATCAGATCTGACAGACTTAATTCTTTTATTGAGTTGATTTTCAATTTCAGCTTTAAATGTTTTGAACAGATCTAGAGATTGTGACTTTTCATGTATAAGGAATAAGTATGCATATCGTGAGTAATCGTCTATGAATGATATAAAGTATTGTTGACCATTCCACGAAGGTGTAGGAAATGGCCCACAAATGTCCGTATGTATCAACTCTAAGACGTCTGTAGCTCTATATGCACCTAATCTCTTCGCTTTGGTCTGTTTGTCCTTAATGCATTCAACACAAACATCAAAGTTTGTGAAGTCAATGGACTCTAAGATTCCATTTAACACAAGTCGTTCAACTCTATTTTTAGAGATGTGACCTAAGCGCCTGTGCCATAATGCTCCTGAGTGAGTATCATCAATTTTACGTTTAGTACCCCGTGATTCTATATTAAAGGTTTCATTATAGGTGGTCACATTATCAAGTAAATACAGATTATCATAAGGCAAAAGTGAACCAGTTCCAACAATATCTGAATTAAAAGACAAACTGAACTTATTGTTTCCAAATGAACACAAATAACCTAATTTTTCCAGATAAGAAACTGAAACCAAATTCCGTCTAAATGACGGCACAACAAAAGTGTCTTTCAAATCCAAATAAAAATCAGTACTTAATAACAATTTAAAATGCCCTATAGCTTCCACCTCTACCGATTTGTCATCTCCAACATATATCCATCTTTCAGAATCAATTGACTTCCGGTAGCTTAGGCAACCCTTTATAGAAACACTGATGTTAGTAGTTGCACCTGAGTCTAATCACCAAGTGTTACTGGGTACTGACGCTAAATTGACTTCAGAACAGACCAAAATAGGAAATATACTTTTGAGGATCGGAACAGAATTTAAATTGGCAGATACAGAAACAATTGTAGCTGAATTTAGAACAAGAGAAATAAATTAATTATGCTCACATTATAAAAATATATAATTATAAATATATATATTCAAATAATGGTTTAACCTATCTCAAGACACCCAATGCACCATTAATATCAAGTCTTTGGACAGTAATATTAACTGCTAGAGGTATCTTGTTGTAATAATCAAACATTGACAATAAAGCACGTCCAACAATAAACCAGTCTTTGGATTGATTTATCATCGACAAAGCAAATCCTTATAATTATCACATGTTTATCATTACAAGTGTGTGTGCAATTCGGCCAAATATTAATCTTTCTTTGGGCCAACTAATACTCGCATGAATATACACAAACACTAACATTCAATATTTTTCATGAACTGCCCAATTCAAGAAAGGTTACTTTGGTGACTTCTTGACTCAATTTACTTACAAAAATATTAAACTACCAAAATTTGAATATTTTATTTGCATAACAGAACCAAATATTTATAATTTTAAAGATGCAAAATTTATAAGAGTCTAATTGAGGCACAGTAATTTTGTTTAAACATATGCTCTTTATTTATTATTGTTAATTATAACCATCATTGCGATGGTGGGGTCTACTTCTAAAAGAATTTCCACCATGCTTACCTTAAAATAGTCTCCTTCAAATTAGTGCATCGGACAATTAAGTGCTTTAATTGAAAGAAAAGAATGAGATTATAACTACGTTCTGTCTATGTGTTTCCAGAAGGGGACCATGACCCCTTAAAATAACCAAAATTAGGTTAATTACTTAAGTTTTAATATTTTTAATTTGACCCCTCATTAAATTAGAAATTGTTACTATGGTCTCTACACAAATTTATTTTCATGACATATGCCTTTAGTCAAACCTTTTTAATTTAGTTAGATTACTTTATTATTTGACTTAATAAATAATGAACCTAACACATTTAAATATATATATATATATATATATATATTTTATATATATATATATATATATGAGCCAAATTTTGCAATGATGAAAGCAACTAATTATTAAATTCAATCACCTCTTCTTCTACACATGGTTTAATCAAAATTTTATCTTCCTTGTCTCTGCATATGACAATTCGATGGGACTGGGACATGTAAAATAAAAAAATCCGTTAGGTTTTTATTTAAATATTTGCAAATTTTGTATATTTGTTGACAGTTATGTATATTTTTTTAAATTTATTTCAAATAAAACTATTTAAAAATTATTATATCAAATATATATTTTAATAAATTTTTATCATAAAATATAATTTAAATAAAATGTAATCATAAAATATTAGTATAAATAAAATATAAATTTACATAATATTAATATTTAAAAATAATTTTAATTTTATAAATTTAAATAAAATATTATTTTTTAAATTTTATTCTGAATAATTATTTAATAAATAATATTTTTTATTAATAGTTTTATTTTGATTATTTTTTTAAAATTATTAATAAATTCCCCAATTAAATATTACCATATTCATAACCAAAAGGATAATTAAAATATTAATATGTATCATTCTATATCTATTTGATCATTGAATTTTATGTATACTTATTTTTTTTTTCTTTGGTTTTCATCCATAAAATGATTTTCCTATTTAAATCGAACAGTTATTCTAAAGATAATATCTTCTTTTAATTTCGTGCATGCAATGTCATGTCATGACACATACAATCATACGTGTTCTAGCAGAAACCTTATTCTAGCGGGATAATAAATAGACTTAGATTAGAGTGCCAGAAAAATAAAAATAAAAGAGAAACTGAATTTTCAATTCGGAAAAACACAAGGTACTTTTCAATTGGATTCTTTATTTCAGTAAGATAAACACAAAATTGGATTGTTTTGATTTTGAATGCAATTTCACTATCACTTTACCAAAAACGCCAAAATCGCCGTCGGTTTTCAAAGCAACGCCGGCGTGACACCAACGCCACTCACTTGTTCGTTCGTTCCCTCACTTCGCGATGCCTCCTCAAGACCGCCATCAGCCGCTGTTAGCGGAGGAGCAGGAAGAGACTGCATACGATTCCTCGGAGAAGGTTGTGGTGGTCGGAATCGATGAGCACGATGGCGACATGGAGGCGCCGCCGTTCTCATGGCGGAAGCTGTGGTTGTTCACGGGACCGGGATTTCTGATGAGCATCGCGTTCCTGGATCCCGGGAATTTGGAGGGGGATCTTCAGTCTGGGGCCATTGCTGGGTACTCGCTCTTGTGGCTGCTCATGTGGGCCACGGCTATGGGCCTCATCATCCAGCTTCTCTCGGCCCGCCTCGGCGTCGCCACTGGGAGACACTTAGCTGAACTGTGCAGGGATGAGTACCCCACATGGGCTAGGATTGTGCTCTGGCTCATGACTGAAATAGCTCTTATTGGCTCTGACATTCAAGAGGTTATTGGAAGCGCTATTGCTATCAGGATTCTCAGTAACGGCGTCGTTCCCCTTTGGGCTGGGGTCGTCGTTACTGCTTTAGACTGGTAAGTAACCTTCTCCTTCCTTTCTTTCTTTAACTGTATTTATTAATTTCAAATTAAGTAATTCATCAATTAACTTCTATTTAATTGCCTTGTTTTGTTACAGTTTCATTTTTCTCTTTCTTGAGAACTATGGTGTGAGGAAACTGGAGGCATTTTTTGCTGTTCTGATTGGTGTAATGGCTCTCTCATTTGCGTGGATGTTTGGTGAAGCAAAGCCTAATGGTGTTGATGTTCTTGTTGGTAAGTTTGTTTTGGTTTTCAGTTTCTCCCTATACTCATTCGATTTTAGTTTTTGTCTCTCTAAAATAAAAAACTTTGCTTGCTAGAAATTCTTCTTTAATGCTAGCGTCATGGACCAAATTAACTTTTATGTACTAATAGGGACTAAAGCATACAACTTAAAAATAAACACATTATATGGACCAAATGTATAATTTAATGTTTTGTTTTGTTGATTTGGATGTGTGAGAATTTTACTTCATCTTGAGTAAATTCCTAGGTGTGCTCTTGCAACATATCTGATAAATCCTTCAATCTTATCTTTGTAGGTATTTTGGTTCCTAAACTTAGCTCCAGAACTATACAACAAGCTGTTGGAGTTGTCGGTTGCATTATTATGCCTCACAATGTGTTCTTGCATTCTGCGCTTGTTCAATCAAGGCAGGTTGACCCCAGCAAGAAAGGCCGTGTTCAGGAAGCACTTAATTACTACTCGATAGAGTCCACCATCGCCCTTGCAGTGTCCTTTGTGATTAATATATTTGTTACAACTGTGTTTGCAAAGGGGTTTTATGGTACTGAAATAGCAAACAACATTGGTCTTGGAAACGCAGGGCAGTACCTTCAGGAGAAGTATGGGGGTGGACTATTCCCAATCCTGTATATATGGGGTATTGGGTTGTTAGCAGCCGGCCAGAGTAGCACAATTACTGGTACATATGCTGGACAATTTATCATGGGGGGGTTTCTGAATTTAAAGTTGAAGAAGTGGATGAGGGCGTTGATTACACGAAGTTTTGCAATCATCCCAACCATGATAGTTGCTCTTATATTCGATACCTCAGAAGATTCATTAGATGTTCTGAATGAATGGCTTAATGTTCTCCAATCCGTTCAAATTCCCTTTGCACTCATTCCCTTGCTTTGCTTGGTGTCCAAAGAACAGATAATGGGCAGTTTCAGAATTGGTCCTGTCCTCAAGGTATATTATCACTTTACCTGCATTTTTGTCAGCCTTTGCCTGTTATCAGGTTATTTATTTGATAGAAGACTTTGAAATGTCAAATTATTTCATTTGATTTGAAATTGCCATAGGTATTTACCTTTTTGGGTCATCAATTAAATAATCCTAGAAAGAGATGATTAGTAAATGTCCCAATGTAGACCTTTATGTCTTGCTATTCAGGCAAGAGATAATTCAGAATTGACCTAAGTTATACCTGATTTCTCTTGTACAATTCAAAATTATATTTTTAGAAGCAAAACAGTTAGTTTGATTTTACTGTCCTGTCTTGAGAGTAGAAAGGAGGTGAGATAATGGACTTTCGATGAACTACTTTTGCCAATTATTCAGCCTAGGACCTTCATTAATTAAAATAAAGCTGTAGATTCTATCATTCTTATCAGTGTATATTAGTATATTATTCATCATCAGATTATATTTTCAACTTTTTCACTAAAAAGTAAACATTTACTGTATTAAAAGATACAAGTAATTTAATACATAGTTTTTAAGTAGAAGTATTTAACAGGGGGAGTATTTAGTACTTCTTAACATCTGTCGTGGGTCCAAAACTGTATTTTCAATATCCTATATCATATTTTACTGCGGTTGGACAGTATGTGAATCAACAGTCTTGAAACGTCAAGAAAATGACATGTATAGATATATGTGATAATATAATGTCCATCGTTGAGATATTTGATAATTCTCTGCTTAGTTAGGTTAACGTGAGAGACTTATGCTTTCTGAAGTGAGTAGTTTAAGGATTTCTTCTTGTACCTCTCTATTTTTTTTCCCTTTTTAAGTTCCTTTTAGTGCGTGCTCCTTACAATTATTTCTCATGTTGAACATGCTAAGACAGTATTGTTTACTTGATGCTTTGACTTCTGTCAAGTGTTCTTCAACTGTACCTTCTGTGGACACTGGATGTATTTAGACCAACAACACCCCTTTGCCCATTTTTCTGCTTAGTTTGTTTGGGTTAATTGTGTAATAGTCATAAATCATGATTGTCTTATGATGATATGGATACAGACTATTTCCTGGCTTGTGGCTGCTCTGGTGATTGTGATAAACGGTTATCTATTGCTGGAATTCTTCTCCTCTGAAGTGAATGGAGCAATGTTTGCCACTGTAGTGTTTGTAGTAACAGCTGCATATGTTGCATTTGTACTTTACCTTATTTCACGGGCCATTACTTATACACCGTGGCAAAGTTTAATCAGATCAAAGACAGTTGCTACCACAGACAATTGAGCAGTCATTCTAGTTCTTTAAAGCCAGGAAACGCATTACCGCTGAAAGCTCTCAGAAATAATTTTCGTCGATTTTTGTTTTGACATACTCATGCTTGTTATTAGTAAACGCACGGGTCAGTGCTATTGGTTCTCATACTAAACAAAAACAAGTCATAGTTTATGCATTGTATGTCTGTCAGAATTCTATGTATAATTCAGCTGTAAGCATGCCTTGGATAGTGACATAGTGAATGTAGTTGAGACACTTTTTAGAATTATGATGTTCAAACAAATAGTTCCCTTTATTGATCTCTCTGGATGGCCCTATCTACTCTATTTGGGATTTCATTTTAGGTTGTGACTGGAATATGACGATGCTCATACCCTCAATATGATTCCACTTCCTCCCTTCAATCCTGTCAATTGCAGTAATAACATTTTTTTCAAAATATTGGCAAGAAAAAAGGCAACCCAAAACTGTCTTATGATATGTATGACCCCAACATACTTAAACAGATATGCATTCATCAGTGACAGAGTAAACAACGTTTGTACTTCAAATATCCAAAACAGATATTCAGGAACCATTACTTTCCCATTATTACAGTCCCAAAATAGCTCAGATTTCAGAAAAATCAGTTAATGTTAAGATGCCAAGCTTCCTCGTGTTAAGTTTGATGCTGGACTACATCTACCCTAGAAAGATGTGACTTCCATTGCTCAATCCATTGAAAATGAATGTCATTCATTCCACAAATAATCTTCCCCATCCCTTCTTTCCCAAACCAATATGCGCATCATGAGAATCTTCTGGATATTACAATGATTTTTCATCTCCTTGAATAGAAATTCTCACCTAGTATAAAATGTTACCCAGTAATTTGCGTCATAAAACGTATGATCTAAATCTTCCTGTCCAGCAGAACTAATTTCATACAAAATGGTAGTTATTGTCCATCAAGCCATAATCAGATACAGGAGGCGTTCATTTAACACTAAAAATAGAAACCACAATATTCAATTATTGCAGTTTGATTGAAACATAAAAATATGGAGTTTGAAAACCCCGAAATACAAGCCACAGTCTCCAATTCTTGTAGTTTGATGGCAATGAAAATGTACATATAGGATTTGTAGTGGCCCTAAAATTATAATCAAGGGAGTAGCAAAATAATATGAATAAGACAAACTTTATGCAAAGAGTTTAACTTGTCTTCCAGCTTGGGTCGATCTAAATCATAAATTTACACAGTATATATTTTAGTGAGATAGGATATTTTAGGAGTTTTTTTTAGTGAGGATTTATAATTATTTATCTTATAGATACAAGTAGAAACACTGATGCAATATTGTGTTGTATGTCTACATTTTAAAAAACATTATACAAATAGTTACCGAAATATTAAAAGTAAAAATATAATTTAAAAAAAATTAGAGTCTATAGTTTAAAATAAATGGTTGCAAAAATATTTTCTAAAATATTAAAGATAAATTATAATTCAAAATGAAATATAATTAAAAAAGTTAGAAAAATAGTTATATAATATAAAAAAATATGAATGAATTGTATATATAAAAATGTCACACATTTTGATGTATAAATAAATTATATAAATAAAAGATACCTACCTTTTACTTTATTGTATGTTATAGTTAAGTTATATTTAAACTAATTTTTAGAAATTTTTATATAGTTTCTCTAAAATTTTATTTTTTAATTTGTTCATAAATTAATTTTAACTTATGATAATATACTTCTATTTTATTTTTATTTTAAAAGTTTTTAGGAAGAAATTAATTAATTTCTATTTAATAATATTTTAGTTCATATGATTTTGTTATTCTTATTAATTATTTTGTAAATGTGTATAACTTTTAATTCTTAAAAAAATTGCTTCAAATATTCCCACAACATTCCTCTGTGCGATACATGTTTTAGACAAAAAAACTATAACATATTAACATGGAATTGTTTATTAAGGGTTGAAGAGGAAAATAATAAATAACAAGAGTTATAAGTTTCATATTTATTTTTCTTTTTTAAGTTGATTCTATTTGAATTTATAAAGTAAAAAATATTTTATAGTTTTTAAAGCATTTAATATTTGAAAATGAATGCACATGCTGTTATCAAAGTCAACAAAAATATTTATTATGATTAATAACTATAAAGATTAAATAAAAACAAAAACACTTTTTTTTAAGTCAACAAACAACCCAGAGTACGGTTATTAAGAGTGATAAAATACAGTTACATTTTCAAAATACTATTCTTCAAATCCTGACTAATAAAACAAAATAAAAAAAATCTTTAATTTTTTTTTCTTAATCTTATAACCTCTTCTTTTATTTTTATCTTTTTATTTTTATTTTCTCCTCCTATGCAAGACTATTAATTAATTTTAACACATATTAAAAGTGTAAAAATTGATAAAGGGATAATTTAAAAAACTCCCGAAAGATAGAAATTAAGGATTAAACTGAAACTGAAACTTAGAAAATAAAGTAAAGACTATAATAAAAAACATGGACACAATATAATAAATGTGTCTCTTAACTATTTTCTCAAAAATATTTTTTTAATGACGTCATTTTTTATTTACAAACTTCGTTTTAATTATAATGAAACATATCATATTCTAAATTGACAATTTTTTTTTAATAAAAATATAAATTTAAGCTTTAGTTATTTTTATTTAGAAAACTGGATCAATCAAATCAGTTCAACCAATTCAAACAAAAAATAACTAGTTTTCAGTTTAACAGGTGAAGGGGACATAAAATGAAAAAAGAAGAAGTCAACGAGTTAATGAAAATTATTTATTTAAATAATAATAGAGATTCTTAATTTAATTTTCTTAAAAAGTATAAAATATTTATTATTTTCTTTTCAATTCTAAATTCAACCTGATTACAATTAGAAAATATTATTATATTGTTGAAATTTGAGTTAAATATTATGATAAGTTTATTATTTTATGTATATTTTCAATGGTAGAATGTTATTTTTATTTTTTCAGTAATTTTTTTAAAACGTCATTTCATATATTATTTTTTAATTATTGTATTAACTACAGTCAACCATTAAAGTTTGAAACAATATTGCTAATTTATAATATTCCTTTTTCTTTCAAGAGTATTTTTCCAACCAACCAAACAAAATAATATTTGTCTGATTTTGAGAAAATAGATAGTCATTATTATTTTCTTAAAATAGAGGTGATGGTTACACTTAGGCAATTAATAACAATAGTGAAGTTAGGCAAGGAGAAATTAAATTACGTTAACTGATATATATATATATATATATATATATATATATATATATATATATATATATATATATATATAATTACTTGATAATTTTATAATAAATAATGATAAAAATATAATTTAAAATTTTTACGTAAGAATAAATTGATCTTAAAATTAAGTTAAAGGTGGATATTTTTGTTTTAGGATAGTTTGACTTTCCTCCACACTCCTTTGTGCAGATTGAGGCTCGTTTTCTGTCGAGTCTTCAGTCTTCACTTCGTGTCTCCTTTCGATCTGCGCCGTAGTTTGAACCAGTTTGACTCATGGCGTTGCGACGGACTCAACTCATCTCCGTCGTGTTCCTAATTATATCCCTTGTGCGGTGGTTTCTTGTCTCCGGTGACTCCGGCAGGATGTTACTCTTACCAAACGAGGGTTCTCGTCCTGCTATGATTCTCCCTCTACACCACTCTGTTCCCGATTATTCCGTTTCCGACTTTAGCCCGCGTCGTCAACTTCAAAAATCGCAGTCCCAACGGCACCCTGACGCTCGTATGGGACTGTATGACGATCTTCTCCGGAACGGGTCGGTCTCTTTCACTCTATCATTTCCTTTTCTTTCTTTCAAAATAATTTGGCACATATTTTTTCTTTTTGTAATCATGGATGTGTGTTTTGGAAAATTGGATGAGTAGGTACTATACGACGCGGATTTGGATCGGTACTCCTCCGCAGAGTTTTGCTCTTATTGTTGATACGGGGAGCACTGTGACCTATGTCCCGTGCTCTACTTGCCAACACTGTGGTAGACACCAGGTAGTGCTTCCGGATCCTATCATCACGTGTCTGGATCGAAAAATTAATGTTTAATTTGTTTGATTATTAAATTTGTGTAAAAAAGCGGCTATTTGATTATGGATGTGACTGGGGCTTATGAAAATTATTCAAAGGCCAACTCGACGAGATATATCTAATATGGTCCTTATGAGGATTATCTTCACTTCACAAGGCCTTGAGCAAATATTTTAAGATTATATCAAAGTCTATTCTAGATTGATTATCAGGTCACATGTATTTGTGTTCAAGATGTCTATTCGTAGGGGGAAGGTATTTTGTTGGTCTGCATTTGTCCATGCTCTGAATGTGTAGTCCTAGTTGAGTGACCTAAATGGGTGTGTTGAGATCTCAAACTCTTGAAAGGTTTGATCAGTTTTGTAGGAGTTGATTGAGGCCCGGAGTTCAAATTATAATAAAAGTACGCATTGAAAGGGTAATATGATTTTGTATATACTTATGCACTCCCGTGGTGTGCTTTGTATATTTTTGAAAATGGAAAAGTGGAGGACTGAAAATTGATGACTCACTCCGACACAATATAAATCTAGCTTCCAGATATTGAATTTCATTCTCATTCCTCCAAATTTCACTTCTACCAACTACCAAACACTCCTTTAATATTGTGTGGTAGACTGCTTATGCCTCTTGCATGTTTGTTTCTGAATACCATTTATTTCATCTTGAAATAGATGTAAAAACAATTATTTTTATTTAGAATTTGTAGTGCCTGTTCATGTGTATCTCATCTGTCTTATCTGAAGTAGATTGGATTTGTGTGCCCAATTTGTTTCAACAGGATCCAAAGTTCCAGCCAGAAGATTCAGAAACCTATCAGCCTGTAAAATGCACATGGCAGTGCAACTGTGATAAAGACAGGAAGCAGTGCACATATGAGAGACGGTATGCGGAAATGAGTACTAGCAGTGGGGTCCTTGGTGAGGATGTTGTATCCTTTGGAAATCAGAGTGACCTTTCCCCTCAACGTGCTACTTTTGGCTGTGAAAATGATGAAACTGGTGATCTTTATACTCAGCATGCTGATGGCATCATGGGTTTGGGCCGTGGAGATCTGAGTATCATGGATCAACTGGTTGAGAAAAAGGTGATAAGTGATTCATTCTCACTGTGCTATGGTGGAATGGGTGTTGGTGGGGGTGCTATGGTTCTTGGTGGCATTTCCGCTCCAGCTGACATGGTTTTTACATACTCAGATCCTGGTCGAAGGTGTGTGTCAAATTTCTTATTTTACAGATATGAGATGTCATGCATTTTCTTAACAAATGCATTTTATTAATCTCACACATTTACTCTAGTTTTGGGATGGCGACAGTCCATATTACAATATAAATTTGAAGGAGGTACATGTTGCGGGGAAGCGACTGAATTTAAACCCTAAGGTTTTTGATGGGAAACATGGAACTGTCTTGGATAGTGGCACGACTTATGCATACCTACCAGAATCTGCATTTCTTGCATTTAAACATGCCGTAAGTTCTTTCTGATAAATGTACAAATGTTTTTGAGTTACAATTTTTTATCTCACCTACTTTTTCAAAAACCTTGACTTGTTTTCAAATTATTGAAACTCATCATTCTCGAGTTATAAGGTGTGGGAGATAAATAAAATTGTTAAAGGAGCCATAAATGTATTTTCTCATAAGAAGTTTTTTTTATTTAAAGTTGTTTTGGATGACTCATCCCATTATACAAATTTCTGCTGATATATTCTTCATCTCATAATCATGATTCTGGTGTTGTCCTTGAAGTTGGATTATCAGATTTTTGTTGATTATTTAATGAAGGAGCCTTGAATTATTTATCAGATTTTTTTGATTAATTTAGTGAAGATTTATGCAATGCACTCCGCAACTTCAGTAAAGTAACTTTGATGTTCTGATAAGTGAGCTTAACTTTTTCAGTACAATTTTAAAATTCATTAGATGGATGTTTGTTCATTACTTCTGTTAATGTGATGCCAAAACTTTATGCTGTTTTGACCTTTCTGAACAGATTTCGCCGCAATAGTAAAAGTTAACTTCAATTTTCAGTACAATTATAAAAATATTTGAATGGTTGTTTGTTTATTACATCTATATTTATTGAGATGCTAGAATTCTATGCTTTGAACCTTTCTGAACAGATTTCTCTTTATAGTGTAGTTAACAGTGTTCTGAATCATTGTAGATTTTCTTTATTTGAATAGGCAGCATATGTTAGCCATACTGTTATTGGTATTTTATGATATCTAAATACTTGAAGTTGAAGATGCTTCAATTCACATGTCTTTTTCTTATGGTTCTTTACTTCTTTTGCAAAGTCTCATTGAGTTTTCTAATCAACATGTGATACAATATTAGCAGTCTTTGTTAACTATTAATCTTTTGGAGTAGCACTTAAGTGACTATGCTTTTAGATTATAACTTAGGATGCGGTATTTCATTCTTCATTTCCTTGGGATTTTCTCCCTTAACAGCTCATACATTTAGAAAGTTTAATTGTTTAGTCAGATGATGGGCTATGTATTGTGGACTCATGGAGAGTACTTTTTTAATCTTTAGTCATCATTATTTTAGTATCATAAATCAATTATCCTGTTTTAGTATAAAATCAAGTATAATGTAGACCATATAATCTTTAGCTTTCATGACTGGTTACTTAGATTATGTATTTATCTGATCACAGATTATGAAGGAAACTCGCACATTGAAACGAATAATTGGTCCAGATCCACGCTATAATGATATATGTTTTTCTGGTGCAGGAAGGTAAGTCTGGCACTATTTAGGAGTGAATGTACACATAGATGCTGCTTAATTAACAGTTTTGAGTGTACTTGTTTTTCAGTGATGTCTCTCAACTCTCTAAAAGCTTTCCGGTAGTTGATATGGTATTTGGAAATGGTCACAAGTTGTCACTGTCACCTGAAAATTACCTGTTTCGGGTTAGTTCTGCAATAAAATCATTAATATCTTTAGTTGTGTTTCTTGGTTGATTGGTTTTCTTATCCCTATTTTCATGTGGCTGTATTTTATGAAGCATTTAAAAGTGCGAGGTGCGTATTGTCTTGGGGTTTTTTCAAATGGCAATGATCCAACTACTCTTTTAGGAGGTATAACTTATTTAGTATGGGTAATTCATGCCATTTCATACATCCCCTCATTTGAAATATTATGTAGTATGGATTTGTTTTAGTGATCACTCTTTTGTTTGCATAGGTATTGTTGTTCGCAACACTCTTGTCATGTATGATCGTGAGCATACAAAAATTGGTTTCTGGAAGACTAATTGTTCTGAGTTATGGGAAAGGCTACATGTCTCAGATGCCCCACCACCCTTGTCTCCAAAATCTGAAGGAATAAACATGACCAAAGCATTTGAGTCCTCTGTTGCTCCGTCCCCCTCCCCATCACAGTATAATTTTCAGCTAGGTATTATGAGCTGCTGGCTTTTTATTTTAAGGGATATAGAGATACCATGTTCAAACATGGATCAGATGTTACATTGATAAAATAGTTCGTTATGTGTTTATTTTTTGGTCTATTTGTGATTAATGGTGTCAAAATAGATTGGTCCGAAAAATAGGTTAAGTTAAATAAAAAACTTTTGTAGCCTAAATTGTTTTAGGTCAATTTTGGTCCGGACCATTTAGGTGATGACTTGAATGAGATTGAGTAAAACTAACTCGTAAGTTTATGGGTCAATCTGTTTTATAAAATAATAATTATTTTTAAAATAAAAATAAAGATAATATTATTTTATTAAAAAATATATATTTATTATAAATTAATTTGATAAGAGATCTACTGATTCTAAGAGTAAGTATCTAATATCCACTTATTCCAAAATTTAAAATTAAGATGAATTGCCATCTTAGACCATTAGATTACTAAAAAATGATGATAATAAAGAAAAAGTCTTTAATTCTTATTTGGAGAGTATGGATTTATTCTCTTATAATTTATATATTAAATCATTATATCTAAAATAAAAATTAATTTCATTAATATAACATCAATTTTAAAATACATTTTTTATTTTTTTGAATTAATTATATATATATATATGTGTGTGTGTGTGTGTGTGTGTGAGTGTATTTTTTTTTTAAAATTACAAATCATGCCAAGTTTAGTCCAATAGTTTGTTGACCTAGCATTCTGACATAAGGGCATACTAGGCAAAATTTTTTGACCTGTTATAAAATATAGGTTTGATTGGACCATTAATTTTCTTTACTTGGTCCATAGGGTTAGACTAGGCCCAAATGAGTCCACCTGTTTTGACAACCTTATTTGTGATTTATATGCTCACTGTTGACTAATCTGCTTTCATCAACTTAAATGTGCAGGTGAACTCCAAATTGCTCAAATAATAATTGTAATTTCATTTAACATAAGCTACGAGGATATGAAGCCCTACATTACAGAATTGACTGGACTTATTGCTAATGAGTTAGATGTTAATACTTCACAGGTTAGAAATGGTCACTGAAGTGCAGAAAATTTGGTTGGCAACTTGCATCATTAATTATAATTAATAATTGTGATGCAGTATAAGAGTTTGATTAATAATATTCAAAATATAACCTTCACAATCTCATTTGAATGGTATGCATTGGAATTTGAGTACAAGTCATAATTTTTTATTTTTAGTCAATGTGACTACTTTCCAAAATACCGATATAATGAAATGCATTTGCGGTTAATTTTTCCCTGATGATGTGTATTTTTAGTACATGATGACAACATTCTTAATTTTGGCTGGAATGCTCACAGGTTCACTTAATGAATGTTTCTTCTCTTGGAAGTAGTTCTCTCTCTAAGTGGCTCATAACACCCAGGCCATATGCTGATTTCTTTTCAAATGCCACCGTAATGGTAAGTAGACATTTGTACATTTGCATTTTGGTGAAGACTGCCCCATTTGATTATGATTTTTGATGTAACAGAGTATGATTGCCCGGCTTTCTGAACATCGTATGCAACTTCCTGACTCATTCGGAAGTTATAAGTTAATTGATTGGAATGCCAAGCCTCCATTGAAACGGTAAATATTTTCTTGAAAGAAAAAAGGTCAAAAACTGATCTTTCCTTACCATCATATACTCGTGCTTGCATAACTTCCTGTTTTATTATTTATAATGCATCCAACACTGAGTTGCCTAGTTTTACAGATGCAGATTGGTTGGAAAGTCTAATGCACTACTCTGTTATAGTTTGTGCTTAATGTAATTTGTGTTGCTTTCCGCATCTGATATTTTGTAAAAAACATATGCAGGCCATTCATACAAGTACATGCCCAATATGTTTTCTGATTCTTCATAAGTTACTACTATGTTTTGTTTTTGGTCCCTAATAATTTTTCAACTTTTCATCCGTAATAATATTTTTTTACGAAAGCGCCATCTATATCACTATTTTATTGTTCATTATTTTATCTTTACTTTTCTTTCACCAAATATCATAGAGACTGAAAAGTCTTAAAGCTTAAATTGTTAAATTAAAGGGAATTGATGGAGCAACTTTTGAACTTATCCCATTTGATTATTCCACTTTGTTATTTGTCACTCACTTGTTCAATTCTTGCACTCTATTTGGCTGTTTCATCCTTCAAAAATAGAGGCTTCACAAACTTAATTAACTTGTTTTATGAGACTTATGGCTAACTCCTTTTATTTCTAGTTTAAAATTAGTACATTGAACACTAACTATCATGTATATGATTTTAAATTTTTTTTTCATACTCTCTAAATCTTACAATTCAATGCAACTTATGACTGAAGGTTAAAAAATAGCTCAATTATCATTTTTCATGTTCTCACATACTAAACTCCTTGTGTGGGTGTGGGTGCGCGTTTTATTGAATCCTTATATTTTTCACTGTACTCTGTTTATCCTGTGGCATGTCTTCTGCCTTAGTGAGTAGTTCAATGGTGGAATGAAATGTAATTATTTGGACATATTAATTTAATATAATTCAATTTAGAACCATATTTTTAACATATGATGTCATGAATAAACTTTTCGGACCAGTGGGACAACAACCTCTGTTCTTTTAAATTTGAGATAGCTCATGGTTTAACCTTACTTTTTTGCATGGTTGTTGATTCAAATTTTTCTGTTAGTGGTTGTAGTTGTCTATTTTTTATGATCTCTTTGTCATGTGTGAAGCTGTAATATCTATAATCTTCTATTTATTTGAAGCATATAGATTAGGTATTTTCACTAAACACATTTTTCTGAAATAATGCAGGACTTGGTGGCAGCAACATTATTTGGTTGTGGATTTAGCTGTTTTGCTTACATTTCTTGTAGGAATATCAGCCTTGGGAATATTCTTAATTTGGAAAAACAGACAGCAAGCTGAGCACTCATACAAGCCAGTTGATGTAGCTGTTCAAGAGCAGGAACTTCAGCCATTATGAGCTTCGTTTGTACTACTATTGCTTAATGGTTTGAGTCCACCAATGCGTGAACAATTTACACCATCATATAGTTATACAACTGATCAAGATTTTGGTTTCTAAGAATTAATTAATCGAACTGTCTATCATGATATAATGAAACCCTCATAGATGTATATAAAAATTCTTTAGTCATATAATCCGCAAACGCAATTTTGTTGGTGATAATTGCAATGTAGCAGTGAATCAAAGGGTGATAGCTTTAGGTTGAACTAAAATTTGGTTAAAAGGATGATGTTTATATATTTATATAGTTATTGGTTTTTATTTTTATGTTCTTGTTTTTCTAACTTCGTAGTGTTTTTATTCTGTGGTTCTAAGAAGTTCATCCTCTTCTGTCTTGTATCGCATTCTATTTACTAATCAATAAGCAATTAATAACCATTAGAGTATATGATGTGGTTGTGAGTGAAGGTAATGACAATGATAGGCAACCATATATATACTAGTTGATAATCCTATCAACAAAATTGAGGAGTTAACTGTCTATAACTTATTTAACTGTTGATAATTCTATTTCTCAGCAGAATTAGATAGTCGGAGGTTGAGATTATTAGAGAAACAAGGCATGTTGAGAGGGAGATTTTATCTTCTAATCTGACAAGGAATTCAGATTAACGTGGGAGAGTCCAGGCTTCTCAAAAGTCCTGGGAACCATTTATACAATTTTCTAGCCATAGAAGTTTCTCTCTGAAATTTTGGTCTAGTTTATATCAACTAGTATAAGACCTTTGATCTTGGGGCTGAGGTTGTTAAAATGATTCCAAATTTATGCACTTTTATGTTCATAGAAGATTTTCTGTCTAAAATTCTGGTCTAATTTCTATCAACCGGTATGAGAGCTTTGATCTTGGTACTGAGGTTGTAAAAATGATTCCAAATTTTGATGGAAGGATGTTTCCTGGATTTAGTGGGATAAAGATCTATTGAAAGCTGATTAGTCTAGATCAGGATTTTGAGGGTTTTAGGGTGCATGAGAAGGAGAAACTATCTTGGGTTTGAATAGCATACGAATGAGACTCGTATGGTGGTTTTGTTGGGAGAGGAGCGTTCAAAATGTCATACTTCTTACCTTTGAGAAGGTTGTGCTCAAGTGGTTTCAACTAAAGCTTGGGGTTTATCTTCCAAGTTTCAGAACCCTAAGAGCAGGAAGGCAGAGATGAAGGTAAAAAGCTCTTTTGAAAGTGAGTGTCCATCAAGACTTGATGGCGTAGCAGAAAGAAGAAATCAACAAGAGACGGTAAGAAAACATTAAAAAGAAATAAAAAAAAATGAAGATTTGGAAGTAGAGATGGTTTGGTTGGTTTGATCATTATCATCCTTCAAGATTTCTAATAATGAGAACACTAATGAAGCACTGATTGTTGATTGATTGAAACTGAAGCACTAAGCCATTCACTGCTCTGAATTTTACAACACTAATATTTGCATTTGTGATAATTAATACAAATGAGTTTATTTATTGAATTTGACTTAAGAATAAAATTAATTATATTAAGTTAAAAATTGAATTCGTTAAATAATGAATTGAAGTTTAGTTAATATATTATATATAGTTAGTCTTAATTGATTTATGATCTAAATAACAATGTATATACAATTACATTTATATTAATTTTATTTTTTGTATGATATAAATATATAATAAATATATTAAAAATTTTGAATCGAAATAAAGTAGTGAGTTAAACTGATTTGTTTGAATTGGTCATGGTTCAATTTGCTATTCATCTTACTTCCAATCTTACTCATCTTCAACATTCAAATCATAACGCCGTTGATAATAATCATTTTATTTTAGAACTGGTTCAATCCCATCTTATTATGTTGGTGCTTGTTAAGAGTGAACATCGAATTGCAGATATTTTCCCCAAAGTTATACCTCTATTTTTTCCACTTTCATCGTTAAGCTGGCAATCATAAATATTTATTATCCAATATAAGATATTATTGAGAGATAGTTGAACTAAGTTGTTAAGTATTTAACCAGTTTTGAGTTTGTTACTTCACAGTTGAACATCTTGTATATTTGTTTGTATTATACAGTACTGTATAAGTCTAAATGTACAGTATATACAGTATTGTATATTTGTTTGTATTATACACTATTGAAGCTTCTTTAGATTCTCCATGAAATGACTGTCATCGATGATTCCAACTCCTTCACCAATTTTTTCAATGAGAATACACGCTCTGTTCTCATTTCTCCTCATCCATTAACTGGAGATAACTCTAGCCATAACTATTTCTCCTGAGGCAAAGTGAAACTTCATGCACAACATTAATAAGTAATCCCATAATTATATAGTTAAAATTGTAAAATAATTAGAGTATCAGTTATTTGGAGGTTGAGATGAATAGAGAAACAATATATGTTGCCTGTTAATAAGAAAAGGGGTTTGAACTGGTGATTTGAGAGAAGATTTAGATTGTTGCCAAGAGCCCTGACATTTCAAAAGTTCTAGGAATCTCAATCAAATAACTTTATATTTAATGATTTGACTTTTAAACTTAAGCTCAACAATGAATAAACATTTTAATATTTAATAACTTAAGATGCAGGTTCATTTGTCTGCTTAGATCTGATACCAAAAAATGATTCTTGGACAACACAATCTTTATATTGGTTAACAAACTACAAAAATTATGTTTACAATTTGCTCTATTTGATTATCAACCTGTTAAACGTACTCTATTGACTAAAAAGTTATAGATCAACCAACAGTGAGTGTAAAAATGATTTCCAATTTTTTATTTGCAGAGATAGACGGGTATGCTCATCTTGGTTCAAATAATCCTAATGAAAACCCCAGTTTTCTTCATCGTCACATGATTACCACTTTGTATGAACACTTAGGAATCGTTTTAATTTGCTTGATTTACTTCTGTCAGATTAATTTCCCTTGTTTTCTTTTGTCCTACTGAAAGAAAAAAAATGGAAATGATTTAACTTTATTTAAGGAATTTGGGAGAAAACTTTAAGTGCCTTTTTTTCCCGGTTGCCCTTGGTTGCTAAAAGGTAAATTCTTTGAGTGTGATTTTGGAATCGAACGTTTCGTCCCAATGAAGAAAGCTTAGAAAAAAAAAATGTGAGTTCCGATAGATTTGTTCTTAATGAAAATCATGTACACCATTCTTTCTATGTTAACCATAACAGTAAAAGACGTTACCCCACAGCAAATAAATTTGTGGTCACAAGCCAGCACGAAAACAAATTCATATGGGTGCAGTGCAGGTAAAGAAATAACACAGAAAATTTCCTTATGAAACTTGAAAAACATTTGATTGTGAAAGCTGAACTGAGCATGCTTTTAATTCCTGTAAACCATTCCTAAATGTGCGAGAAAAATCACATTCTGCAGTAGCTATTAAAAGAGACTTCTACAATAAGGCCTTTTGTGGTCACAGCAATTTTCTGTGGCACTAAGACTTTGTCAATTATCACCGACACGCATGATCCAAGAGGATCTCAGAATTTGTGTGACAAATCTTTAGAACTTCACAGGTTTCACCATATTTGAGTGGAACGAAGAGAAATTAGGACCTTAATACTACTGAATGTGCAAGCTGGCGCCTGTAAAGTTGGTTGAAGCTTAATTGCATATCATAAAACGACCCTTAATTGTATGATAAAGTTAGGTCTACCGTCTACTCCAAGAAAACAAGAACAAATTGTGGAATAAAGTTGAAAAAGAGAGCACTAAATTTCAATAAATATCAACTACAAAGATTCATAACTTGTTGTTGCAAATACTTTTAGTTGATCCAAGAGCGCTCATTAAATAAACTAGTTGCTCTGTTTTGGAATGATATAAAAACAGGGCAATATCGCTTCAAAATCGACTACACCATGAGTTTGTTCTCCTAATGTCAATTCTATATTGAACTGAGAAGAAAATTTTAGTTTTATGATAATATAAGATTAGGGAATTATGGTTCATATTTTGTTTATATTTTAACATATGTAATATTTTCAGTAAATAAGGATTTGTTTCTTTAGGATTTTTATAAATAGTTTTTAGTTTTGTTTGATTTAACCAGGTTTTAAAAATTATTTTTGCTTTTCAATTTTCAAAATCCAAAATATCAAAAATGATAAAAGATTTTTCCATTTTATTAATGTATCAACATTTTGCATTTAAATCGCTTTTTTTTATCATTATAAAATTATTAATTTAACTTTTCTTATAACTTTTTGTAATTATTTATGTTATTCTTCTTCATCTAAAATTAATTCTTTTTTCAACTTATTTTTAAAATCAGTTTTTAAAATTAATCTCAAATTATATTTAAAATTAAAAAAAAATCAAACTAAATCAAATTAACCAACCTTAATATTTTTAAAAGTGATGTTGGTTAATTTTTTTCATAAAATCCAATGAAAGAAATAAGAAATAATGCAAAGTTATTCATATTAAAACATCTAATATGACAATAATTTTTCTTAAAAATAGTACATTACTCTTACCTTTTAAAAATAATTACATAAATACTTCTAGAAATATTTTCAGTAAAAGTTATTATTATTAGAGTTTATTATTTTTAAGAATCATGATTCGGGATATGAAATTTTTTTCCCTCTAATTACACAAAGTATAGTTTAAAAAATATATATGAAATATCACACAGTTACTATCCTGAACCATTGCATATGATGATGTTTAGGATAAACTGTTTTTTTTTTTTTTTCTAAATAAACAAAATCAGACAATGATGTAAAATTACTAAATCTTGCAATAAATACTCTTATATCTTATTTTTACTTACAGTGGTCTAATTACAATAACTAACCTAAATACTAAAATATCTCATTTTTCTCTTTTATTGAGCACACGAGAACATTAAGATCAATACAACTGAATTGTTTCAAAAGAGTTACTGATTGAACAAGTAAATATTTAAAATTTATATTATTGAACTGTAATCTTAAATAAATTTAATTATCACAGAAATAAAATAAATTGTTAATATTTATGTATCATACTTTTTTATTTGAAAAAAACACTTTATGTTCAACAAATTAATTTAGTTATATGTATTAAAATAAATCATATACTAAGTTATATTAACAATTTTTAAATCAAATCATATTATAAAACTAATAGAAAACAATAAATTTCAAATAAGAAACTTAAAATAAATATTTTTAGTAAAGTGTATTATCATTTTATAAATCAAAATATTTAACTATTAAAATAATTTAAATTTTTATTTATGAGAAATGAAGATATAAAAATAAAATTCAAAATAACATAAACGGTATTAAGCGAAAAATTATAAATTTCTATAATAAATAAGAATTGATAAATATAAACAAATTAATCATATTTCAATTGTTAAACTTAAATTTAAAAGTATGTTTTATAAGTAGTCACGTGACTAATAATTGTTAATTCTTTCTGAGGACTTACATACAAATGAATTATTCACTTTAATTATTATTTTTCTTATAAAAAGAATCATATATTTTTATTGGAGAAATTAGTTTAAACTAAGATAGATTACTTTATAGATATCTAAATACTTTGTACCGAATAAATTTTTATAAATATCTACTGTAATGTTGAAAAAGAATTATATATTTATAAACTTTATATTAATATAATTATTTAATAATACTTTATTAATAAAATAAAAATTAACCACATATATATACATACCCTTATCATAGCTGTAGACAATACATGACTGCATGCTACAGTTTACGATAAATGACATAAATTTTAAAAGTGGTAGAATAGAGAAATTCTTAGCTTAGGTGGTTAAACCTGGAATAGAAAGTTTACCAGAAAATCAACCAGAATGAAAATAAAAATAGAAAGGCCTCGTTGTGTCGGTGCCCACCCTTCAAGCAATCCCAAGAGGGCAAGGAATCCAGAAATAATAGTAATATCAAACAACATCATCAATTATATATATAAAAAGTAACAATAGATTGAAGAAAACAATAGTAAATAAATTAAATGTTGGGCCGACAGGGCCAATAAATGATACAACAATATGTAACAACTGCAATCAAGTCTCAGACTCCTCTCTAGAAGATCAAAACAAGGGTAGCCCAGCTCAAAGCTATGCATCCCATCACCTTCTTCAAGCACCTCATGCTTTCAGCTCCACTCTGCAATATACAAACAGTACAAATTTCAGACAGCGACAACCCTTTGATTTTATTAACAATTCATGACTTCGCTATGTCTTGTTGAATTATACCAAGTTAACTCGGATTCTAGTTCTAGAAGAAGGAATTTTTTTTTCCCTTCAATAAAAGAAGGGACTATAAAATGACCAAATCCACCTCAATATTGGTGCGTGGACACCAGGTATGATTTCTATGATATTGAAGTCAACTAAAAAACCCAACAGATGTCAAAGGTCAACAAGGCATATCAATGTCTCACGTCACCGCAGAGATCTGAGAAACTACATTTGTAAATTGCAGATCTGATCCAAATTGTATAAACAGTAAAAGTTAAACCTAACTGATTACAGTGAAAACAACATTTAAATTTTAGATTTTAGTTTAAAGACTAACTCAATCAGGCGAGGGTCACACCAAAAAAAGACAAGACAAGACTAATCTAAGCGTAGAAATTTTAAGGATAGAGATTTCTTAATAAATAGTCCAATTATTGCTCAGACATATGAATTATTTGCATTGTTTGATAATAAAAGTCTGCACTTATATTATTTTCATCAGTATGAATAGTGAATGTTAGTTTTTTATTTTTTTAACGCAATACGTACCACGTTCTCAGATGAGGCTGGACCGGGAGATGAAGCATCCTGGCTGGATACCGGAGCTCCGACCGGCGGAGCAGGAGGTCCAAGCAATGCCGGCGAAGGTGCCGGTGCAGTGTGCTTCTTACTCTTCTTCGTCTTCTTCTTCGACTTCGGAGCGGGAGCGGGAACCTCAGCACTCGGAGCTACCACTGGTGCCGCAGCTTTCGGGGTCAGTGCAGGGGGAGAGCTCACCGGAACAGCTGCAGGAGGAGAGCTCACCGGAACAGCCGCAGGAGGAGAACTCACTGGAACTGGCGCCGGAGGTGAGCTCACTGGGGTCACAGCAGGAGGTGTGGCCGCAGGAGGTGTGGCCGCAGGAGGTGTGGCCGCTGGAGGTGTGGCCGCAGGAGGTGTGGCCGCAGGAGGTGTGGCCGCTGGAGGTGTGGCCGCAGGAGGTGTGGCCGCAGGAGGTGTGGCCGCTGGAGGTGTGGCCGCTGGAGGTGTGGCTGCTGGAGGTGTGGCCGCCGGAGGTGTGGTTGCAGGAGGTGAGGCAGCAGGGGGTGTGGCCGCCGGGGGATTGGTCGCTGGAGCGGCGGCTTTAGACGGAGGTGTAGCCGCGGGAGACGATGCGGGGGTTGCGGTTGCAGCATTGGGGGAGGAAGCTGCTGGAGATGACTTGGGAGAAGCAACCGGCGCGGGTGATTGTAGCTTAGAAGGGGAAGTGGCTGGGGATGCAGAGGGAGTGGTGGTGGCGGCCGGAGGGGACGTGGTGGGCGCCGCCGATGGAGACTGACCTCCGACGGCGGCGACGACAATGGCGATGAGTGCGAGAGAGAGTAGGTTTTTCCGATCCATTTGAGTGTGTATTGGTTTGGGAGAATGAGATGGGAGCACAGTTGGAAGTGTTGGAGAAGATATATAAATATATAGGACAGGCACCCTCCCTCTCTCGCTCCCTCCGGTTTCATCTGTCAGTTAAGAAGGTGGTGCTGGTGTTTGGGAAGTGGGTCCCACTGAGATGGGCCCCCACTAGCCGTTGGATCAACGAATTTGGGGTTCGGGTTCAGAAGCTTCACATTTGGGGGCCCACCCAAACAAGTTTTCCTCTTCCGTTTCCATTCTCCATCTCTGGACCGGCCCTATTATCCGTGACGTTAACACCAACGGCGTTGGCTATAATTAAGGAAATGTTCTTTTATAATGTCACAAATTAAAGATTAAATCTATAATTTCAACAAGAATTACTCGGAAAAACCATGTCCGAGAAATGAAAAACCAGAGCAGACATTAACACATGTGGATCATTATTCCTTTTGTCTAGGAGTAAAAAAAAAAAATCAAATTGTTGGTAGATAGCATGAATTATATTTAAAATATTTTTAAGCAATTTAGAGTAAAAAAAGTTCTAACAATACTTGAAAATTTATCATAAAAAAACAATACATGAAAAAACAAACACTAAAAATGTGAATTGTGGTAATCAAAGTGTAAAGAACAACATTTTAATAGTTAATATAGAGTTTTACATAGTGGTTAATTAGCGTCGGTGGCATTATTTAAAATGACATGATTTATTGGTAATTAATAATCAGAGTTATCACGTTTTAATAAAGAAAACAATAAAAATACATAACTAACTAATAAATAATATTTTGATGAGCCAATAATCAAAATAGAATCCAATGGTTGGTAATTGGTATATGTATGTATGTATGATGTATCTGTGATTGATGTGATGCATTTGGTGTTGGTGATCCAGCTGTGTACGTAGTTGTGGTGGAGCCATGGAGGCATATATGATGTAAGATT
The DNA here is from genome assembly GCA_963425845.1 of Sphenostylis stenocarpa. NCBI lineage: Eukaryota > Viridiplantae > Streptophyta > Magnoliopsida > Fabales > Fabaceae > Sphenostylis > Sphenostylis stenocarpa. The sequence goes on along the minus strand of OY731399.1, from coordinate 5,168,667 downwards.
GTATGATGAACCAATCACTTCGAGCCAGAAAGGATGTTGCCCAATAATTGCCCCAGAGATTATTAGAAGAAGGAGCTGGTGCAGTCACCGACACAACTTTAACCCCTTCTTCACCCTTCAAACATTTTTCTAAATCACACATCTTCATTTAAAGCTTAATTTTTAAAACTTTTAATGTCTGTTTCACCTGTGAATTTAAGCAAGAAATGTAGGTCCTAGAACTGATATAAAACATTACAAAGTTATTTTAAACTAAGTTACAAATTTTAAATGAGGTTATATATATATATAACTTCGTCTATTAGATGCCTCAAAATAAGTTGTTTTTAATGATAATTATTTCAATGATGATTCATATCTAGTTATTTTAAAGTTAGTTAAACAAAAACAAAGTACAGCTTTTATATTATAAAAAGAAAGAAGGTACAGCAAATAAATGTCATTTAAATAATCTCTATAATTATTTCCCCTGAAATTTTACTTAAATAATCATAACTGAATAATAAATACTTCAACATATAATTATTCATATTTATTAGGCTGTACAACATGTTTCTCATAAATCAATAGAATTTGGAAGAGTTAATATGGGGTAATTATATTCTATTTTTGTGAGAAAAGTGCCTATAAAAATATGTCTTAATTTTTTGTTGTTAAACATTAATTCATTGTTAATGACACTTGAGCTCATAACCTAACATTTCCATCTATCTTTACAATCTAGCTAATTTTATTTTTCTTTATATATTTTAGGCAATTTATATCTCAATATATTTTAGGAATGTTTCATGTAGGAGAGTGGATGAGAATAGAATAGTGGTGACTTCCTCATCTATTTCATTTTTATACCGAAATTTAAATGTTTATAACCAACCATTTACGAAATACCTTTTAACTTTTGCATTGTCTTTTACCATATTTATCTTATTTTATTTTATTTTTTTGCTTTTCTAGATACGTAAGAAAAGTACTTGCTGATTTTGGTGACAACATGTGATGATTTGCAATTACATTAGTACATGAAAGGACAAGGCTTCCTTGGCATGAGAAAAGTATATTGGGAGGAAATTTAAGATGGCATTTAACCAAACGTTGTAATTGCATTTGTGTGTAAGCATAGGAATAATCAACAACACCAAATTTAGTTGCTAAATTTGTTGGTGTTGCCTGTTGATTGGTTTTGAAGACAAATTCTTAGGAACCACAAACAAAGGGTTGGAATTGAATTGATGAGGAAAACAATGATTTAAGTTAAATAAATCAACCCAAAAATATTTTTTAAGATTTCCTAAATCAAGAACATGCAATAAGTAAACAAAGTGACAAAGTTTTAATGCATGTGATAAAGACATTGGGATTAATTTCCATTTAACACCTCTAAAATAGGTGTTAAATTGATTTGGTTCCTAACCTTGTCTACTAACTGTACTAATTTGTTTAAATCTTAATTCTTAAAAAAAAAAAACTAATTGTTTGAGTAAAATTAAAGAGGAACAAACACAAAGATTAAACTTTGAAAAGATACCAAAAATCTAATCACTATCTCTAACCTGTAAGATTAACACATTTGTACAATAAATTTCCACTCACAATGTAAAAAAAAAAACAAATTTTTTTTAAGGTTCGTCAAGTAGGGAGAAACAATAACAAAATATAACTGATAAAAAAGAAGAATATAAGGGTTTGTTTGATTGAGTTGTATTTTTTTTAGTTTTTAAAAATACTTTTAGAAATCAATTTTAAATATAATATATATATATATATATATATATATATATATATATATATATATATTGAAACAAACTTTATTTTTAAGAGCTATTTTAAAGGAAAGAAAATAGCATACATAACCATAAAAAACCATGAGAAAATTAAGAAATAATTTTGAAAGAGAACATAAGAGAAGCGGTAAACAAATTCATAAAGGGGTGAAAAAAATAGTATCATTCTAAATTTTTTTTTTTTTCAAATTAGAACTCAAATTATTGCAAGCAAAATTTAAAAGCTCAGTCAACAAACCAATGCCCTTTCTCTGAAATTTTAGAATTTTGAGACAAAACAATGGTAAGAGAAAATGCAGTCAAATCCTATAAAAAAGATGGCAAAGAAAAACAGAAAATATATGTAGTAGGATTATGACCATGTAAGTTATTGTATGACAGAATTTATACTTTTTTTTTTAAATATTGTTATCATTAAAATAATAATATTACGAAAATCCATCAATGATGTTTTGTAGAATTATAAAAAAATTAATGTTATCACTAAACTAATAAGAGACATGGAAAAAAACAATTGATTCAAGTTTTGTTGGTCCATCTGCATCAATGAAATAACAGAATCAATATCCAAGAGTGTGGGTACCCCTCGTTCCCTGGACAAAAAAGCCCAAATGAGGTAGGTTACGTGATACAACAAGATATGAAATGGGCTTTCTCTACACTGGGCTCGTATAAATAAAATGATTGAATGGCTTTATCTCTAATACGTGGATGAAAGCCTAAAGCTTGAATTACTTTAGAAAGTTCCCTTATTTTGGGATATGATATTTGTGTTTTCACCAAATATTTTGCTGAAATTTACTTTTTTTCCTCTTATCGTTCTTTTCCACTTTGAACTGTTTCTTAAGTTTTATATACCTGTTGTTCAATCATTCGAGTTAAGAAAGAAAACATAAATTAATTAATTAATTATCATAGTTCGCACCTGCTCCTTTTTAATTAACTTATATAACAAGAAAGTAAAATGACAAAAAATCCAACAAAAAATTTCTTTCTCTTGCACGCCACTCAAGTTTTGAATCTGAAAATGGGGATTTCTAGAAACCCGTAGTGCTGGCAGTGTTTTAAATCACGTGCCCACAAAATCTATGCTGTGCACGCCTAGCAATAAACTCAACTCAACTTGGACATCCTAATCATCATTCCCTATGTACACGGGGAGAATTTTTATTTTTTTTAAATTAATGTTAATATTTTACGAGATTCCATTTTTTCTCTCTCTAATTATATATATATATATATATATATATATATATATATATATATATATATATGAAATAAGATAAAAAGACTATGTAGACAAGATAAAACTAATTTATACTATCATGATCATTACATTCACGAAACATATACAAAGTTTATGCATAGTTTTATAGTGTGAAAATAATATGTAGAATTCAATATATTTCCGTGGACAATGCCAATTCAAGAACACGTAACCCCGTGGTGAAAAGATGTTTGGAATAGGTTAATTTAATTAAGGAAAAAAGTAGAATTGTTAATGTAGGTTAATTTAAAAGTTGAAAGCCCTACAACATACGCATTTATAGATTATGTCTTCGATAGCCGCATTTTCTTGAGACCACCCCACTTGTACTTGCATGTGTATTGTTTATCCGAGATGTTCACTTTTTGAGTTGGAAAAGGAATGACTCCATCATACATTCAGCAGGGGAGTTTGAATACACTAAGGACATTGATTGGCTTCTTATGGAGGGGACCAGACTCATCAACTTATGCTTAATTCCCAAGAGATCTTCCTCCCCCTATTATCTTTTCCTTTTCAAATTATCAATCTTATATACCCTTTTTATTTCTCGCACCTCAATTCAAGTCACTGCCAATTTCTCTTTATTGCATCTTTCGAATGGTAGATTCGTGGTCCATCCCCCATTTTAAGTCAACAATAAAGAACTAAAAAAGGTTTCGTTTTTACTTCATAGTGAAACATATTTACATCCTTTTCCTTTTTATATAATAAAAACAGAGATACCCATTTCTAATATCGATCTGTTTTCTGGACAAAAACAGGTGCGTGTTTGTTGCACTTGGTCTTGTTCTAGAAACCCTTGCCATATCACAAATTAATTAACCTTTATCGAATGTGTTTTTTAGTAACATTGTTTTTATTTCACATCTTAGGACAACTTTTACAATAAAGATTAACATATGAAGAAGTGTGAAATGATTTGAATTATGAAAAAAAAAAGTTTTAAAAAAATATTATGAGATTGTGAGGTGGAAACAATAATTTTCCTTTAAAATCAGAGCTCTTCCTTCTCTTTTCATAAATTCTTGGTTGATAAAAAAAAAACAAAAAGTAAAATACGACTAATTTTATTACAGGAATCTGATTTACAAATAACGTGAGACGATTTCCTTCATTTTTTTAACGTACATGGTTGTCCAACTAGAAGTAAATAAGTAAGATTTGCGTATTTCTTTTACAAAATTTTGGTACGAAAAACATGGTTATCGGAAACCAACAATCTATTCAACTACATATGAATGGAAGAGATTAAAGAAAAGAAATATAAATATAATAGTAAAACAAGAAAACCGTTAAAATTTCTTCAACTTCTCGTCCATTCATCTAAGTTTGAATTTGAAGCAATCATGGTTCCCATGTATGAGAAGAAAGGCGTTTAGGGAGGGGGTGGCGCATATGATACTCACTGTCTGTACTGTGTTACATGTGCAACACAGCTTATTATCGTGTCACGAGCAGCAAGGTGCGCCACAACCAACTCCAACCAATATATAATTAATCAATCCTTTCATTCGATGTGCATGTCCCTTTCATAGAAAACTTCCAATTTCTTTCAATTAACCATGGATTACCAACTCCCACAAAATCCACCCATCAAGGCCAAAATTCATAATTTGCTGCTTGATACGCCAACATACACCAACAACTGCTCTTGTTTCTTCTGCATCGTCATGTCTGAAACAATTCCTCCTCTCAGAAGAGCGAAAATCGCTCGCTACTTCAAACAAATGCCTCTCAGAGACCACCAAGAACACATCCTCGCGTTAAGTGGGCTATGGAAAATCGCCATAACCAACCCCAATGATCCAGAATTTCCTTCCCTTGGCATCTTTAGATGCATGGCCAAGTTAATTCAAAAAGGAGTCACTAACAAAGATTGGCTCCTTAGGTGTCAGAACATGTACATCCCTTATTATGCAGCGCATATCATTGGTTCTTACACCATGAATAAACCCGGGTTTGCCGATAAAGCTGTTAAGTCCAACGTGTTTCAGCCACTGATGGAGCTGATACGAGGCAAGATTAGTTGGGTTGAGAAACGAGTTGCACTTCGTGCACTGGGTCATTTGGCCAGCCATGAAGCTACTTTTGAAGCCGTTGCTGAGCATGAAGCTGAGGTGGTAGAAGCAGCCATTGACATAGCATCCACGTGCCTAAAAGAGGTGTATGAAAAGTTTGTTGCGTTGAAGGAATCAGAGAGGTTGGAGTACCATAGGAACTTGCTGACAAGAGGGCACGGAGACTTGGAATTAGAGAACAGAAAGGCAGAAGAATGGGCCAGCCAGCTTCAGTGTTGGTCTCTCTATCTCCTTGATTGTTTTGCATGTAGAGAAAGATCTCTGGAACTAATCTGCAAAAAGAGATTCTTGAAGGACTTGTGTGGAATGTGGGGTGGTTTGGTAAACCCAACATCACCTGCAGGAATAGGGCTTCTCAGAACTCTTTGCGACACCCAAATGGGGAGAGAAAGTGTAGCAGATTTGGAAGAAGTGGTAGTAAATCTCTGCAATGTCTCACGGTCCTCAGATGACAGGCAACACATGGCAATTGATAGTCTTTTGCAACTTCTCAGAGATCCAGTTACAAGATATAAAGTACTAGACACCACTGCTCCAGTTCTTGCGGATTTGGTTGAGCTTAGAAGCATGGGAGGGAAACCCAAAGTGGGGCAAGCAATAATGCAGACTCTCTTACAGGATTACCACAAAATCAAGTTTGGTGAGTTGAACTTAAAGAGTGAGAGAACCAAGAGAACATTAAAAGAGTTATGGGAGTTGAAGGTGGAAAGAGTCAAAAGAGAAAGCCTAATGAACGAGGAAGAAATCAGAGAAAAAAAAGTGTTGGCAGGTATTTTGAAACAAGAAGGGAATCGAGAATTTGGGTCAGGGGACATAGAAAAAGCTGTGATGAAGTACACAGAGGCTTTGGATCTGTGCCCATTAAAGACTAAGAAAGAGAGAATTGTGCTTCATAGCAATAGAGCACAGTGTCACTTGCTTCTTAGAGAGCCAGAAGCTGCACTCAGCGATACCACACGAGCTCTGTGTCTATCGAATGTGGCGAGCGCGTGTGTTCACAGCAAGAGTTTGTGGAGAAGATCACAGGCTTATGACATGAAGGGGCTAGCCAAAGAGAGTTTGATGGATTGTTTAATGTTCATTAGCGACCGATTTGGGTCTCGGGAGAGAAAGGGATTCAAGATCCCACACTACGCAGCACGAATGGTTAACAAACAGATGAACGCCACGTGGCTCTTTGCTTCAGTCAAGTTAAATTGGAACGCTACGCAGCAAGAACCCGAAAGATTTTGTGGTCCAAAATAAATGTGATTATCTGAAGTTGAGGAAGAAGATGAGGATGAGAACATGGTAACAGAGTTTTTGGTGTTCAGAAAATTGTTTCTTTAATTTCTTGCTCGTGTTCTTGGACAGTGATGGTAGGTAAAACTTTCATGCATGGTACTGTTGAATACTTATTGTACCGGCGCCGGCAGGTATTCGGTACGGTACACTTATTATACAGGCATGATTGGATACGTATATTTTTACTATTTTTTTTTTTCTTAAAAGTTTAATTCTTTTCTTCCATTTCTTTTATATAACTGTCAACCTCCATTTTTATATAACTTTTTTCTGCTTTATTACCTAGTAAAGAGAAATATACATGTTTGCAAAAAAGTTTATATAATCAATTTCTAGTATCAGTAATTTGTGTACATTCAAGAATGTTAAGTGGTTAGTGTATGTACACATAGTTTTAAATATATTAGTCTGTTTTTTTCTATTATAATTCATATTTTATCATACTGGGATTTATTATATCTCTTGTTATACAGAGTGACTTATAAATATCTAATCTCATAGAATGATGTTTAGTCATTGATTGAGAATATGTATTACAATTATAACAAGTATAAAGACGTAATTTTTTTTAAGTACACGAAGGTCAAAAGAAATTACAATTTCATATTTAAAAAAATTATTTATTAAAAAAAAGTTCATTTTTATCATGTTAAAATAGAAAAGGTTATTTTTTTAACTTACGTGTTTATTTGCTGAAATTAAAATTTGTAAACATAGGAAATAATTACTTATTATTTTGTCATGGTTTAATATAAAAGGGAAAAGAAGTAGAAGCAGTACATATTATTAAAAAAAAAAAACAAAAGATGCTGTAAAATTTAGAAAAAAATATGTACACATCCCACGTGTAATAACAATTTCCTGATTGTGCTTCTCGATATGGCTTTCATTAAGGTGCATACCTTATTATTGTAGTTCATTTTCTTTTTATTGAAGAGAGGTTTGCATAGAACTCTCTCGTTATTATATTTTTTTATAAAATTTTATTTTTTTTATATCGTTTACCTGGTAGAATTTATAATTGTCTAATTTCATTTTATCTCAAAATACAATGATGTTAGATATGTTTGCATAGAACTATCTCTTTATTCTTCTATTAAACTTTAATTTTTTAAAAATTTGGTACTTGATAGAGTTTACAGTTGTTTAATATGAAATTTGGATTCAGAGAAAATTACATTTTTTTTCTTTATAGAAAATGTGTAATTTATTTTGCTTTTATTTTAATTTATTATTGATTATTTCTTTTTTTATGTAACTTTTTTAGTTTATTTATTTATAAAATTACTAGCATAATTTATCTTTTTTACTGATTTTTTTTTCTAGTAGAATTTCCAAATTTTTCATTGTATATAATTATATATTACTTTCTAGAGTAAAGAAACTAATGAAAACCATGGTTCAAGTCCTCAAGTGTATACAGGAGCTAGTGTAGGTCAGATATATATATTTTTTAATTGTGAAAGTAACCTGAATAAATATAAGCTGCTTTGAAGTATTTGACAACATTTGGTTGGAGGGATGATGTCTAACTGTTTGAAGTTGTTGGTTGGTAAAGAGAAGATTTTATATTTTTTGAAAATGAAATCATTTGGTTTGGTAAAAATTAACATGTTTATAAAAGACTAAACTATAAAATAAATAATTGGATTTTATATTCTATAAACTAAAATGAATTATTTTTAAGTATAAGGGTAAAAAAGTAATTTTTTAATTATAAAGACTAAATAAATTAAACCTATATATATTTAAATCTTACTCATAACACAGAAAAACTGATTTGTTCGATTAAAACTAACATGTTTATAACTTTTTCATATGATCAAAAGAATTATAATTTTATTTTTAATAATATAAATAAAAACATAAAATAATGCGATACATTAATTATTTACATAATATATTTTAGTTTTAAAATATATATTTTAAGCTTAGAAATATTTCATGAATATGTAATTATTAAGTTAAGAGTGACAATTTAACAAACTTCTGAAGAAATATATCATTACAAATAATAATCAAATTAAATATTTAAAAACTAAAACGGTCACAGAATTATAAATGTACTTTTTTAAAAAGTTTATATATTTACCTTTTGCCTTTCACTTTCATATTCTCTTTTTCTTTTCTTTCTTTCTTTTTTTTCTTTTTGTACTGAAATTCGTGATATCTGTAATTAAGTGAAATCATGTTTTTTTTTTCTCTTTTACAACATCTGTATATGTTTGAGGTAAGAGAAGTGTGAGAAATAATCATTCTTTTACTCTCTTTTTTCTATTTTTATGAATATATATATATATATATATATATATATATATATATATATATATATATATATATATTGTAAATAACTGTTGATTTTTTATGTTTATGGACTATTTATTGATAAGTTTGAATGTTATTCTTCTCAAATTTATTTTGTACTTGAGCATGCTTATTTCCGTTACAAAATAACTTTAGATAAGGGTGAGAACGATTATGGATGGCCATGCAAAAAACAATTTAGCATTAAAAATGGATTAATGCACCTAATCCCACGTAAAATAATGATATTCAGATTGAGACATCAGCATAGTGCATGCACACCTAACCATGACCTACCATTAACGATAAATCAGGAAATGAAGTTGTGCGTAGGAGTGTTTAAAAAATGCTAAGCATGTAATGCTCCACTCTCATTTAAGCAATTGAATACTACCCCATTCTTACTAAGACAATTTAATAATGAAAATACGAACAAACTTATTCGCCTCTCACCTGTTTTCTTATTTGGGGCGGGGCGGCGACATAGTGATTATTAGATAAATGGTAATTTAATCATCCAACAGGATTACATATATTATTACAACACTGTACAAAGGCTAACATATGTTATTACAACTAAAAAACATGCATTAGATTAAGCCTCAACAGGAAGATCTGTTAATAAATGTCAAAGCTTTTAATTAAGAGTTCTGCTGCATTTTCTGAAGCTCGTGAAAGACCACCAGCAATGTAGTCCTTAATCGAACATACGGAAACCTACAAAAACCAGGTAATAATACATTGAATTTGCTTTAGCAGAGACACTGAATAAACCATACTACTGCATATCGGGTAATTGTTTATAAAGACTACACTACAAGACCAGAAATTAAGAAAAACAGAAACTGAAAATAACGTAGAGCCACGGACTCACCTGGCCATTATTTCAAGGAGTTTTCAATCGTCAGAAGCGCTCAAGGCAGCAACAACCGACCCTGTTGTTGGAAACGTTGATGCTACATCATGATAGTCTTTCCATGAGGTTGTTACCTTCACAGATGGGTATAGCCAACTTTTGATAGAATCCACAAAGGAATTAGAATCCAAGTGCAAAGTGGCTTCCCAATCAACCTGCAAACCTTGTGGGATGCTTCCTGTGAACTCCATATTAGCAGCAAGGAACAAACCCAGTATGACTACAATCCGACTACAGCAGATCCTCGGGACAGTGGCATAAAGTTATACTTAAAAAACAGAGAGATAAATTTACGGAATGACTTGGACCAAAGATAGAAGAAAAAAATTTACATAATGGCTTCAATCGCTCCGAGAGGCTAGATAAGTTATGTATTTTTTTATAAGGCCGTACCAATAATATGCCATCCTTAAAATTGCATCTCTCACATTTTCAGACACATCAAAATCAGTAGACCCGTAATTTCACCACAGTAAGCATTGCAGATAGCCTGACAGTTATCAAGACGGATACAAGGTAAATTGTCAAAATTCATCTAGTAACTTGAAAAATAAATACATAGATTTTATATGCTAGTAACTTGAAAAATAAATACATAGATTTTATATGAAACTTAAATAATGAAATATAGTGTCAGCAAATTTCTACACAATTCCAACGAAAGCATCAACCACAATTTAATGATAAAAGGGGCATGACTCAAACACACATCCTTTTCAGAAGCAAGCCACATAAAAAAGGCCCCCATAGGGTCATATATATTGGCTAAAAGTATATAATAAAAAATGTTTGGTATAACTATAACGTACTTCCCATGCCATTGCCATTTCTGTATCATAATCCTCCCATCTAGAAGGTGTACAAGGTGTTTTGATTGCAAAGCCAAAACCATGCTCCCCCCGAAAATATTCATTACTTCCCGCGATAAAATATACAGGTATGAACAGTTAAACAACAAAAAAGAGGAAAATGGGGAAGAAAATAACTTAAATTTTAACTGTATCAAGCTTACATTTTTACAAATGTTATCCTTGTCCCCTCAAGTTGTTTCCTGAAACATTAACATCCAGAAATAAGTATTTGAAAAATTATAAGTTCCCCAGGCACCATCTGCACCATGCACACGTACCCTTCAAATGCAGCGCTGCTGCACCAAGTAGATGACCAGAAATCCTCACCAACAACATTATAACGATCAGAGACAGAACTGACATGCGTGACCTGCAAATCAAATATTGAAGTCTTCATTTTCATAATGCACAAACTAACGAAATATTATTATTTAAACTGTTTGAAAAAAGTAACATGTAACCTCAACCTTGGACCATCATTAAGAATTAATAATTGGTAGCAATCACTAGTCATGAGAAAGAGAGTTATGATGCATATATCATCAAAGCTTAATAAATCTTTAGAAATCCACAAGCTTTAACAATTTAGAAGAAAAGTCCTACTCTATCAGTTAAATAAGAAAATCAAACAAGCTAACTAAAACATTTCAGATTACATGTTTCATAGTTGTTAGAGATTTATATGTCTTCATATAACAATTTAAGCTTTTAGGATAATTGGTTCTTAATACGGTGTTAAATCCTCTATATATTGGTCGAGGGTTCTATCCATGCCTTCCACATTGTCTATGCATCAAACATACAGGAATGTCAAAGACAAAACAATTTGTCCCATCGCCCAAACACTAAGTGCCTATTTGTGTTACTCATGAATCACAAGTTGGTGAGTAAAATAGGCTCAGTGTTGTATTTGGCAAAAATTTTAGGTAGTCAATCAATTTTACAGGGAATGGAATTGATTTTGAGATAAATGAAACTTTAGTAGAATTGAATTTTCACAAGAGACCTAAAAATTATGTTCTTGATAGATCAATATATTATGCTTCTGCACTTCATATTTTTTTAATATTCAACAAATTGGTATCAAGAGCCCTCATTTTAAAGGAACTGTGAGTGAACTGTGAAACCACCAGAAAAGCCTAAACACCTTGCCTAAGTTCATCAAATATATGGATTTTGAAACTAAGCACTAACACCACCTGCGTTCGATGGTGATAAGTACTATATCTGGGCAGCAAGAATGGAGGCATACTACAGACAATTGATCTGTGGGAAGCTGTTGAGTAGGATTATGAAGTTTACCTGTTACCAACCAATCCAACTATGACTCAAATTAAAAATCAAAAGGAAAGGAAAAAAAGAAAGTCAAAGAGCTTCTTTGTTGTTGTTGTCTCTCGAGTTATTTTCACAAGAATCATGACAATCAAATCAGTATTTGAAATCTGGAGTTTCCTCAAGAATGAATATGAAGGAGATGAAAGGATCAATGGTGAGAAACCAAAGTCATCAAACAGAACAGATATAAACCTATAACTTGAAATAAAAAGGCATGAAAGATGTAACCTACTTCTTGTACAGTTAACTTACAAGTTACTAAAAGGAAATGCAAACTAAGCTACTAAGCTGACATGAAATAGAAACTTCAATTCAAGTTGAATGAATGATACAAGACAGAAATGGTATGAATGATATTATTGGAGACCAGAGGGCATCCAAGTATATAATTTATTACATTTCAAACCATAACATAATATGCACATAGATGACTCGGGATTTTAAGAATAAAGCTTCCAGTAAATTAACTAGTAATGTTCCAACAATCCATCTCCACAATAATGTTGATAGATACCTGAGTCAGGTGTGCCCATGCTTCAAGGAAAATTCTATCAATTTGAAGTGATTTTAGATGTGCATACTCAGCTTTCTTATATTCACCAATTAAAGATAATGCTAAACCCTGTAAAAGCCAATGCTAGCTCAGCTAAAACATAAAGATATATTTTCATGTGAAAGATGAGAAAACCAACATAAAGGGTTCATAATCAATGAGGACTAAAATGTTTAAGACTCAGGACCCACCAAATATGTGTAGGCAGACTTATTATCCCTGTCTAGTTGCACACAGGACTGCAGCATCAAACTTTAATTTGAAATTGACAATTCCTGTATTGAATTTATGAAAATCATACAGTTAGACATATATAAGTGGCATTACTCTACATAAAGAAAATATTTAGATCATCATTATCATAGCAATAATTTATAATCAATCTTCAACTTGAAATTAACAATGAGGTTGTAATTGTAAACAAAATACAGGAGACCGGAAAGAATTATTAAAAAGAATATATATTCATTTCATATAAAACTAATCAAGTCTCTCTGTCTAGACTTCTAGGAGCTACCACAAGATGCGTGCATTAACCATCATAATAGAAGGAGGTATAATTAATTATTCCAGCATCAATCAATTGGCCAAATAACAAAATTAAAAGGACTGCCACAGATAAGATACCTCTCTCGTGTAAAATATCTGCTGAGTTGGATTCAAACTCTAATGCCTTAGCTAAATCTTCAATAGCCTGAGATATCCAAAAGCTCAAACATAAGTATAAACCAAATTTCGATCATTTTCATTTTCTGTACCAGAAGAGATCCATTGCATTAAGAGTGATTGTCAATGAACCATACCTAACATGAAGCATGGATGAACTAAAATAGCCAATATTTCAAAAAACAAACAAAATTCCAGTTGGCAATGTGATTTGGGTAAACTTCAAAATTTTGGCAAATACTAAGATAGAGTAAGCTACCCCACCTCAACAAACTCCCCCAAGGCTGCCCGAGCCTGACGTCTCCTCTTCCATGCCTTGCCAGCAAATGGACTGAATTGTATAGCCCAATAAATAAAAGTGGAACTACTTATGAATAGAGGAGATACCCAGATCTCGATGAAACTTTTAGTTAGTTTGTTCAAATTTAAATACCTTTGACAAATCAGCTATAGCAGCATCAAGTTCTGGCTTGAAAGCATATGCTGTCCCTCTTCCTATCAGTGCTTCAGGATATTTGGCTGTCTAAGAATTTCAGCAATTTCACTCGAGTCACTACTAGACTCATCCCTGCTGGTAAATACTTTATCATTATCACGTGATTCTGATGTGTCACTTTCAGAATTATAACTAAATTCATCAATAATGTCAGGGCTTCCATTCACTTGGCTGTCAGATTTATTAGATTCTCCATCTTCACTACTCAATTCATTTCATGAGTCAAAATTATCAGCAGACTTCGGCAAGATCGCAGATTTATCACTTGTATTGTCACATAATTCAGCTTGAGCATTCAACCTTTCTTGATTCTCACCACTTTCAGTCAAGTCCCCATTACTCAGAGCATCTGATTCGGATTGTGACATTGGTTTCACACAACGAAATGTTACCATGTTTTGCGGTCGTCAAAAGCTCTTCAAGTTCTAGCAATAGTTTCAAATCTGAAGACTGATGCTGCGCGTGTTCATAACCTTGCTCCCATACTAACACAGCATCTCCTTTCCTTCCCAAAGAAGAAACCGCACGAATGACAGAATAAGCCGGTGCTAAGTTCAAAGACAAAGCATTTGTCACTTTGACTCTTTCTAGTAAAATTCAAACAAAACGGTCGCCTGATGATAATCCATAAACTAAACGAATGATGATAATCCGTCAAAATAAAATTCCATGTTCCCACATAGTTTTTAACCTTCAATTCATCAACCACCTCTGTTATTCTATCAAGAATTTATATCACATTTCCCAAGCTACAAACAGCTAAAAGAAGCATCGAGTGTAGAATAAATTTAATTAGCAAAAGACCTTTGGGAATGTAAGACGGGCGGGGTCAAGCTGAAGCGCTCGGTCACGATCCTCAATTACGTGCCTGTGCAGCTCCAATTGGCTGTAACAGAAGGCTCTGTTACTGAAAGCAATAACCAGAAGCAGATTGGACATCACATTAGCATTCACGAGGCAGATTTAATCGTAATTAAGAAAGAAAAAAAAAACGGAATCAGAGAGGTGCGAAGAAGAGTGTGTGTGCGAACCAAATGTCTTGGATTGCACCAGACTCTGAAACGAGAGGATCAAGGAATCGAACAGCGTTAGATCAGACCTAAGAGCTGCAGAACCTAACTAGCTGACATGTAGCAGGAGCCATGGATGAAGAAGAGAAACGACGTGTGTGAGTGTTGTTTCTCCTTTCGGGATTTCAAGTTTCAAAGAAGTAGCAGTGAAAAAGAAACTTCGGGGTGGAAATGCAGAAGGAAAGGGTAAAATAGTCAATGAGAAGCTTTCGAAATTAAGAGGAAGAAAGAGTGCGTGTAATAGGAGTGGATTTCGGATTGGGTTGTGAAAGTGAGCTAACGGCTCACCGCTAAAAATAGATCAGTTGAACCGACTCAGTTTTTGGTAAGTTAGAAATTTTATAATTCGCCTCAACCTATTACGGGTTGGTAGGTTAGGTGGGTTGATGGATTAGGTGGGTTGGCTCACTAACCCATATTTTTTTAAAAATAATATAAATATAAAATATATATATATATATATATATATTTCCAAACTTCGATGTAGAAACTTTTGTTTTTTCCCTTTTTTCTCAACATTAGTATCTTCATTATTAACTCGAAATTGACTCATTGGGTTTTTCATTAACAATAAAATCATCACCAACACAATTCACATTGACACTTTGATGCATTGTTTGCATTTCATACTATAAATTAATTTGAAAGAAAGAAGTCAAAAATTCATATATTAAAGAGATATACGTATAAATCAATAACAAATAACAAATAATGTATAGATGTTATAATGGATACGGTGATGTAGTGATACGATGAAGATGAACATATGATAAGATAAGTGCAATGACAAACGTAGTGTTGTTGACAGTAGTTTGACTTGTTGTAGGCAGAACGACAATATAAGATAGAGATGAGGCGAGGATAACATTTAGGATTCCCGAAGTATTATAATTGTTTTTAAAATTTAAAATATAATTATTAATTAAGGTTAATATATATTATAATTATTTTTAAAATTTAAAATTAATGGTGGGTTAACCCACCATAACCTAGCTCGAACCCGTTTAACCCGCTGAATTAAGTGAGTCGGGTTCATTTTAACCCATATTTGATAGAAATAAAAAAAATCCAACCCAACCCGGTTCGAACCCGGGATGAGCCGGGTTGGCTCACGGGTTAGAACCCATATTGACACTCCGAATTTCGGATAACCACGAAGCGCATAGCGCGTGACGTGCAGGTATGCCGAAAGGTATAGGTGGCCCAAACTCACGGGCCGTCGTACAGCCCTGTGGGTTTTGGAAATTAGGTAAAAAATTCTAATTTTAGATGCTTTAATTACTCCGAATTTTATTCGGATTCGGATTCCATAATGTTGTTTAATGCGACAAGTAAAATGATTCCTCGGCCATGCCCGCCGGTGAATCTTACGAAATAGTTAATTGAATTTTGCCCAAGTATATATAAAGAGTGGTGATATTTTGACAACCAAAAACCATACAACCCTTATAAACAACTCACTTTTATTAATATAATAATCTATAGACTGATTTAATACAAATAAAAATAAAGTAAAACTATTATTATAATATTAAAACAGAGTTGTTTATAGGAGTTGTATGAATTTAGGTTGTGAAAGTATCATTTTCCATATATAAATAAACTACTCAAGTCATCTAATCTTAAATAATGAAAACTCACGAATGTGTACAGGAAGAGTTTAATATGTTATAAGAATCCGGATCCAACAATTCTTCTCAATCAGGTTTAGCTTTTCGAAAAGTGGAAAATCGCGTCGAGACGTCAAAAAGTTACGCATTGACGACTCACAAATGCAGCAAACACTTTATAAAACTGTGCTTAGCGTCCTTAATCCTTATAATTCAGCCTTCTCTGCTTATCTTCATTCAATCATCTCTTTCCATCCATCTTCTTTATTCTTTTTACACTTTACAATTGCAACAAAAAGAGATCAAAAGGTGTAATTTGTTTTGTTTTTTTTTTGTACCTTTACTTTTTTATTTATCTGAGCTTGTGTTTAAGAATATTTTATAACTTTTTTTATTATCATTTCAAATGACTTGTTACTTTGTGACAAATTTTCATAAGTTTTGTTTTATGTTGAACTTTTCAAATTTGACCCAACAATCACTATTAGTAAATTACTATGTTTGCGTGAAATTGAAAATAAGTTTCTTCGAGAAAAAAAAACATAGAAATTATTCTTTTTTCTATAAATTAAAAATAATTTATGCATAAATCATAAGAAATAAATAAAGTAATAATAATAACATGCACTAATCCATTACGCTTTGAATTTATAATGGATTATTATTATGATTTTTAAAAATTATTTTATTAACTTATGTTGTTTTTTAGATTAAAAGTAAAATCTTAAGATCAAAATTGCATTTTGAATTACATTTTTCACCTCTATCTTTGTCTTAGGTGAAATTTTTATTTTAATAACCTTTTTACTCCTGAATACTTTGTGAAATTTTTTTTTTGACTTTTTTTTAATATTTTATACAGAGACAAAAGTTGTAAGTTTAAATACATCCTTCTTTTAAAAACTAAATAAATAATTTTTTTATCGACAGGAATAAAAAATAGAAAAAATCTTATTTAAAAATATGTCATTTTGTTATTTAAGATGAATAAATTATCTCGAGTAGCAATTATTCAAAAAACAGTTCAGTGTAAAATTGGTGTGGTTTCCTTGTGTGAAACCACAACTAAAGAAAAAAAATTGAAGTGGATGAAGTTATGAATCCAAACTTCCTCGTTATCTTCATAATTATTTTTATAATTATATAATAAAAATAATATAAACATTATTACTATTACTATGTTATTATAAAAAAATTATCAATAAATAATGAAAAAATAGATTTAATTATATTTTTAGTCTCTAAATTTTAAAATAATTTTGATTTTGATCCTTTATATTAATATAAATTGATTTGTCTTCTCAGAATAAAAATTAATTTTAGATTAAAATATTAAAAAATAACATTTTAAATTTAATATTTATAGAATACAAATACATTTTATTACATTTAAGACATTAAAATTTTATTTTTAATTTAAGGAGTGAAAATTTATTTACTTGAAAGCATAATAAAATAAAAATATTATCAAAATATCATTATTTTTTTCGTTTTTTTTTTCTTTGAAAGTGAAAGAAAGAGGCTGTTGTAAAAAAAGTACGAAGCCATTAATGTACACACATGTTATTAGAAACGCACATGAATAATCCTAGAGAAAATATAAAGCACATAAATAATGAAAGCCTATTAAATGGAGGCTATTAATGTTGAGACAACTAATGGACGCCTAACTAAAGGGACCATTAAAGTCAAATCCCAATTTTCTTGTCACTTTCAACTCCCAATTATCCATTCACAGAAAAAGTAAACGGCATGGTTAGAAATTTCCATAAGTTGATTTGAAGGAGGGGGAAAGGTGAGAAAGAGAAAATAAAGAGGGATTGTTTAGATGAAGAGAAAAGAGTAGAAATGAATAAAAAGTAAAATAAATTTATTTATTATTTTAATATAATTATTTAATCATTTATTATTATAATAATATAAAAAATAATGTAAATATTTAATTTTCAAATTTAATGAATTATAGATTATCTACAGTTAATAATATTTACTTATATAATTCATTATGAATAATCTCATAATTGATGATTAAAAATTTTTACTTCTTTCGTTTTGCTTCCCGTATGACAGAGGAAGATTTTTATTTTATTTTTTATATAATTTGAACATAAAAATACGTGAAATCCACATATTTCTGCATCTTTTATCTTTCCGTCACTGAAAACAAATAGACCATTAATTATTTTGATCTTAGAAAATATTATTATCTTTATATATATATATATATATATATATATATATATTAAATATATTTAGTCTAGTCTTAGTCCTTCTTAAATTTATAAGTTAAAGTTTAAAACAAAAACAAATAAAAAATTAAGTTGTTTGTGAAATTTATTTTTTAAAATTAAAGTTGTTTAGCAAATTTCTCGAAAGAAATTTGTATTTCAGTGAGTAGGTACAAAAATATAATATTAATTTTATTTTGAATATTATAAACAAACTAAGTTAATTGCTTGTTTCAGTTATAAATATGAATTTTTAAAATAAAAATAATATGAAATATCTATAATTGCTTGCAAAATAATTAATAATAAAATTAATCTTTTTATAAAACCAAATAAAACCTTAACTAATATATGATTACTAAAGCTATTATTATTATTATAATAACAATAATAATAATAATAACTATTATTATTATTATTAGACAACATGTTCGTTTAACTAAAATCTCAATTTTTTCGTTCAATATATCATTTAAACAGTGTCTCAGTTGAATTTGAAAGTTAGTTTCTATTATACATTATAAATTGTGTATGTTGCACTATGTAAGGAATAAAAACTGAAAATTAAATGTAAAAAACGAAAGGTAAGAAACACAAGTTCAGGATGTTATATTTAAACTTGATTAATGAATTTTAAATAAAGAATATTATATATATATATATATATATATATATATATATATATTAGGATATAATTTAAGAAAATTAAAAAGTAAAAATGGTTAAATGAAAGGTAAAATTTGAAGTCTTATAAGTTAAAATGAGTTATAAATAATAAATACTAAGAGTTCAAAATTTATCTAGAACTTGATTTCTTTGTTTTTGTCTTAAAAATCTTTTTCTTTCTCATTTTTTTTATATATTAAAGCATCTCTTAGTATTTTTAGAATAGAGGAGATATTTTTACTCAATTTAAATTTTAATTTGAGTAAGTTTTTTTTTTACCTATTTTAAAATATTTACTTGTAAATTTAGAGGTTGAATGTGGAGTACAAAGTGCATGCATATGAATTTTATTAATAAAGATGAACCTGACTAACTTAAAAATATTATGGTATATTTAATTTATTAATTAAAGTTTTTTATGAACATGATTGATTTCCTATCAAATTGAATGTTTTTTGAGTTTTTGAAATTAAAGATTGAGAAATTAATGTAAGAGAAATCAGTAGTAAATTTCTTAGCATGATAGATTATTTGGATTGAAATGATGACTTGGTTGCATTGTCTAATTTGTAGAAAGTTGATTGTGAATTGATATTATTGATATTTGTATATAATTGAATGAATTGAATTATATTTATTATGTGGAAACATGTGTATGGAATGTTATGATATAGGATAACAATATTTTGACTAGGTATAACATGTTCTATAAGAGAATGATGTAATAAAATCTTAAAGGATAGTGGTTAATGCCTATAAACTAGTTTAAGGTGTATTTTCGCAATATATTATCTACATATTTCGCTTAAGAGATAGTTTGTCGTTCAAGCGAAATGTGTAATAGAGATAATGACTCCTTTTAGGTGTATATTTGCTAAAACAAAAATATTTTACTCAAGTGAAAAAACTTCCACTGAAATGAGGCTTGTCTCAAATATATTTTCGCTTAAGCAAAAATTCTCAAAAGTTTTTTGTTCAAACTTATAAAAATTATAAAACATAGCTCCAAATTTAACATTTCATACACCTAAATTGAAGACCAAAAATGAGTAATTAAATAAAACAATAACTAGTAAAAAATGATATCTACAAAAAAAATTATAGTAAAAATAATAGGTAGATGTCAAATTAGAAAAAAACATTTTATTTATAAATGTGATAAATGGTATGTATATAACTTAGAATATTTGAATATATGTTATGAGCATAAAATAAGTTGCTTTAAGTATCATTATATGCATAAAAAAATTATTATAATGTGATAACTACCATTATATCTCTAGATGTATATTATATGTGTAATGAATTATAAGACGATGTGGTGTTTTATGTGTGTTTGATACTAAAATATATTTGTTGAGACTTAGTCAAGTCATGAATGAATCAATTAACGGAGATATATCTTTGTATGTGAGACTAAGTTGAGCTTGTGATGTGATACATAATTATCTAAAATGTGTGGTTATGAGTACCTAAGAAGGTACTATGTGGTGAAGTGTACAAGAATATTGAATTTGAATTCTAAATGAGATTTCTCTGACTCTATTAATCACTGGAATCACATAGATGAAGAGATCATGTGGTGAGAGTTGAAGAAGGTTTCTATAACTTAGCATGTGATGTGAAAAGTAAATAATTATAATTGTATATGACAAGTTATAGAGATTTATCTTGTCACATAAGACAGAGTATTTTAATTATGTACCTATATTGGGAATGTCCACTTAGGAAAAGTAATGTGATAAATACAGGATCTCTGAGTCTAATTTAATGTCCAATCTTTCGAAAGTCATGTAAAATTTATATGACGTTAATTAATACAATATGATAAATGTGAAATAAATTTGTGTGGTGGTAATACATGTAAAAATACTTGAAATTATAGTTTTAAAACAAATTTAAATGTAACATATTTATTTCAAAATATTAACTTATTATGTATATTTTGTGTATTATTTTTTATACCATGAGAAATGTATTCGGAGCTCGTCTAATGAATTATTTATCCCTACATAATAAACCATATAACTTGAAATTGAGAAAAACAATATATAAGAAATATTTAAAATAATCTAATGATAAAAATTTGTAATATTTTTTTTTTCAAATTGTAATAGATTTTTTTTTCTTTCAAATGAATCATTTGTACTTTTATCATTTTTTACTCTTTACTTTGTTAATTTTTTATAAAATAATTTTATTTTTACTTAGTTTTCGTATCTTCTTTTCCTTTTCTCTTTTACCATCTAATTTTTTTTTCAGGTATACAATAAGTAATTTTAACATAATTTGACTCAATACAAATTATATTAAAAATAAACCAGTTCAACTCATTATTTTATAAATAGAAATGTTACCATTTAATTTGACTTATTAACTAAATGAATTTATTTATTTACCCATGTCTTATTTTTATTTTATTTTTTTACTTTTTTAATCTCTAAAATAAGTGATTAAGGGGATTAAATTACTAAAATAAATAAATAAATTAAATAAAATTATTCACTAAAATGTATATTTTTCATGGATTTACATCTATTATGAAGAAAAAAATAAAATTAATCAATTCACATCACATTTCATTTAATTCAACCATACAGTTTATGAGAATCGTTTCGTTATAAATCACATTAATTTTTTTCATCTTTTTTTATTTAACATCGCTGCCGATTTTTGTGTCCCCTATAAACTATATATGTGTTTGTCATAATTTATACCAATTGCTAAATATGTATTTTGAAATTCATTAGAATAAATAGAAATATTTTTTTATACCTTCTAAATGGTAAGAGGCGTTTTAGGTGTAAATTGGTTATGATAAGATTGATTAATTTTTACTAAAGGGTTAAAAAACTTTGATTTTATCAAAGATCGATAATTTAAAATATTTTTTGGTTAAATAGTGTCAGGTGAAACAAAGTTTGGTAGTAAAATCATATGATATTTTTTATTGAATTTATGTTTTTAAACACTTTTTTTTGTCAGGAAAGTAAAAACATGTATGGTAACACAAGTTTAGTTCATAACTGACATTATCGTTTCTTGCACGAATTCAATTGGGACAATTATAAAATCGCATCACCTTGCACATGTTTAGAACCAAAATCAGTTCATATTACATGATTTTAATGTATTTGTATCATTCGTCATGAAGTCCAAAGTGAAAAGTAGTATGAGGATGTTACAAGAACGTGGTTGAACATTCAATTAGACATTCATTGAGTTACTGATTTTTTGCATGCTCATCTCCTTCATTTTTAGGATTCTCTATTTATTATATCAATTTTTCATCTTCTTCATATTTACATTATTGTATATGTTCTCTTTATTTATTTGGTGCAACAACATTACACAAACATTTAGTGAAATATGTTGTTTCAATACAACAATTGATATGTTTCAATCCTATTTTCGCATTATAAAAAATTATTGCTTTCATGTTATTCCAATCCCATTTTTCATTTATACAACAAAAAAGTGAAAAATTCGTACTACCAAATACATTTAAATAAAAAATGTGTTTTCAAGAACGATTTCACCCTCTAAATCATCACATATAGCACGATTGAATTAATTTTAGGAAATTTTTAAATTTTGACCCCTTTTAGTAAAATCAATTTTTTTTTACCCAATATAATAAAAAAAAGCCTAAGATCGATTATTATCCATAAAAAATAGTTAATTATGAACATTATTTATTATTATTTTTAAGAATTTTGGTGATAGATGATTAACATATTGATGAGTCTTATATCTTAAAAAATAAATATCAATAATAATTCATATACATAATTAGAGTTGTAAAGTAAACAAAATGTTATATAAGGTAAATAAAATATTGACGTACACTGTAACGTCGACAATAAAGTTTTATTTTATTTATATCCCATAATTATCAACTAAAGACTATATTATCACACATTTATAAGTTTCATATTATTTAAGAGATAAACATAAAATATAATTTATATATATTCATATTTCTTAATCCATTAAAATATTTCTTTTAATAATATAACTGTAACAACTAAAAATTCAAGGTAAATATATATATATATATATATATAATTAATTTTAATAATATTATTATATTTTTGAGTATTATAAAATATACTATTTATAACATTTGTAGCATATATTATTAATTACATAAGAAAATCATTTGTTACATACACGTTAGAATATGACCCATACATTTTTTCTTAAACTTTTCTTACCAGAAGTTAAAAAAGAGAGCTAGACAAGTATAAACTAAAAGCCCGTGTTCAGCTTTCACATTAAGCATGGTTTATAGTTACTAAAGTTTTATAAGCATCATCTGTAAACGTGGCCTAGTTTATTCGGGTCTGAGGGGTACTTTTTCTAAATTTTTGTAATTATAAAAAAAATAGATATAAAAAATGTATTTTATATATATATATATATATAAAAATATTTAAATTTAATCATCATTAAATATATTTTTTATCTATATTTTTTTATAAATATAAAAAAGTATTAAATATATTAAATAAAAAATATTTATACTATCTCATTTTTTTTATTTTACCTTTTTCGTAATACTAATACAAAAAATACTAATACTTCTTGTATGATTTGTTTTTTTGGTTTATTAATTTCTCTATCCGCGCTTTAGCTTATGTTCTTTTCGTTCTTATATTTTCCTTTTCTTTTTTCGAAAATGAAATTATCTTATCACTCTGTCATGCCATGTCATTTCAAGTTTTTATTGCTCAACACATCAAGTATGTCATGTTAGCTTAGGAAAAGTTATTACATCCATAAATGCTTTTAATATATTTTTATAATGCTAACTTTTCTCTTTCCTATATCTTATCTTATATTTATATAATTTTTATGTTTCAAAAAAATAGAATACCCTGATAGTAATTTTTTTCTTCATATTATTATCTAACTATGAGTTGTCACAGTTACATAAATTTAAAAAGAATCACTTATTTGAGATCTTTAATTAGAATATTTTTATTTCACAACATTTCTTTACTTTTTATACATATTTCTTTAGAACTGAACAAAATATGTATAAAGATTATGAAGTTAAAAAAAATGCATTATGCAGAAAATATCTTCTAATATAAAGTAATTAAACCTAAATTTAAAACATCTTAATAGTTAAAACGTACACTGCAGGAGTTTTCCTTTTTCTAGCCGTTCACGGTTCGTGAATCTACCACTGACCACAGTGACATTGACACTTGATTCCCACTAACACAGATCAGAGTTCGCACACAATAAAGTGAAAAAAAAAATAAAAAATAAAAACGCAAACACACGCACATATTGTATTTTCCAGCGGAGTCACGTGGATCATCGATGCGTCTAGCTTCTTGCCTCAACATCAAGGTGAATGTGTTTGAGCAGCACCGGAATAACGATATCCGGCGAGCTTAACTGCGGCAAATGGCCATCGGTGGCCATGACCTCGACGATGGACTCAGCAGAAATGTGTTGGTGGAGATACTCCGAGATCATCACCGGAACCGCCATGTCTTTCTCCGCCTGTATGATGTGGCAGGGGACACAGACAAGATTCAGAATCTGCCTCATGTCGCTTTGAAATATTGTCCGCGACACCACCAGCGCTATGTCGGGCCTCATGTTGAACAATGTTCGACTAAATTCCTGCACTGCCACAGAATCCAAGTCTCCGCCCACAGCCAGCGGAGCAAACCCACAGCACCACGCTTTGTAATTCGACGCCATAGCATCGAATAGTTGGTTCAGCTCTTCCTGCTCAAATCCTCCGTAGTAATCCACGTCGTTCAAATACCTTCCACAAAACACGGCAATTAATTGCAAGTTCAAAACAAAAACTAGGATAAATAATTATTCATTTACCTGGGGGAAGCTCCAACCAGAATGAGTTTGGTGAAGAGATCGGGGCGAGAAATAGAAGCAATAGCACCAATCATTCCGGAAACAGAGTGGCCAACGAATATGCAAGATTCAATTTGGAGCTCTTCTAAAATGGCAAGCAAATCTGACGCGTAACCTTCTAAGCTGGAGTAGCGCTCGAAATCGAAGTAGTCAGGGTTAGTGGTGCCCGCTCCCATGTTATCGTAGAGAACGACACGGTAATCATCAACGAGATAAGGTACAAAGTGTTTCCACACAGATTGATCGGTGCCAAAGCCGTGAGCCAGAACTATGTATTCGGTGCCTGATCCCAGAATTTTCACGTTATGAGCTTCCGCTGCTATCCCCATTTGTTCCATCTGTTTTCTCCCTCCTCTTTCTCCCTGTTATCACTTTTGCTTGTCACCTACCACCGTGTGAAACCGCGACTTTCGGGGTTACAATGTCGCCGCCCTTTATATTGGGGGTTTCCACGGGGAACAAGTAGCACCACATCTACAGATATATACCATGTACAATATAAAAGTTTTACAAAAGGAAAATGATTCTTTTGATAATCTAAATTCTTAAAACTCTCCTAAACAACTATCTTTTAATATTATAATAATAATTTTAATTTATTATTAATAAAAATAAATTATTTAAAGAATTTAATGATTTCTCATTTTCAAAATATCCCCACTCTTTGCAAAAACTCTACCCATAATAGATATGGAGCAATTTTATTGGCCACGGAAAAGTAGATTATGGTTTTTAGTTTTTCCCTACATGGGAAATCAAGTGGATAAAACATGTCCCTAATATATATTAAAAAAACTCCTACCCTATCCTTGCTTGGTTCAGAGAAAATAACCTAAGAATGACGGAAACATTGAGTTGAATATAAATAAATAGAAGTTTAAAAGATTAAATTTGTGATTAATTTCTTATAAAAAAATAAACTTTATGTTTTAATTCTTATATTTTAAAATTATTTACTTTAATCGTATGCATTCTATTTTTTTTAGTTCGATTCAATTTAAATAAAGAGTTAATTAAAATAACATACATAGATACTGAACTAAGAAAATTTAAAAATATAGAAACTAAAGTGTTTGTGTACTATTGTAGTTATAGTTGCCAACAAGTAAAGATGTATGTAAAAAGAATGGTCCAATCTTGTGAGTGTTTAGTAGGTTTTTAAACAGAGTTATCCTGGTCAAGTTAACAGATTAATAAATTATTTTTGGTTTAGTTTTTTTTAAATCACAACATATTTATATAAAAATAATTTATCAAAAACTAAAAATAAAATTTATATATATATATATATGCAATATACATTAATGAAATTAAAATTAATTTTAATTATATGTGTAATAATGTAATAAATGTGTGTTAGTAAAAAGAGGGTTGAGTTCTCTGTAAACGTACAATCTCATCTGGTTAACTTATTATCTCGCTAGTTAAGTAAAAAAATTATATAATTATTAGATTTAATTTATATTTAAAAAAAAAAAAATTTAATTTTGTTTGATTTTATGTTTAAATAAAATATTTTTATGTGGTTAATATATTAAAATAATAATAATACTAATACTAATAATAATATATATGTATATATTAATAAAATAATAATATTATTTTTTATTTTGAAATTTAATTATTATTTTATTAAATAAATTTACTCACAGGTCTAAAAAATCAGTTGCCAATAAATTAATCGGATTAGGCCTAACTTGGATTGGTCCACTGGACTAACCTATAATTTGATAACTATTCTTATGGCGAAAAGAATCATTTATCCAATAAATCCACTCACTATAAAAATATATATAAAAAAATCAAATTAAATTCATCCAAATTTTTTACGACTCCTTGATAATTTATCTACTATTTATTAAAATATAAAATGTCCTCTTGATTATTTACATATAAAAATTAATTTGAATTTGTTTGATAATTAAATATTAATGAAATTTACCTTTTTAAAAGTTTCTAAAAATATATGTTTAATTTATTTTAAAAATTTCATTTTTTATTTTTAAAATTATTTATTTTTGTTATAATATTAAATTTACGGATGAATTACATCAATGGTATAATGTAAATGGATTGGATATATATATGAATCATATGAAAGAATTGATTTGGGGTTTATATTAAAAAGAATAATTCTTAGTAAATCAAAGTTTTAATAAATGAAAATAGATTAATAATTTTTTTATTTAATCAATTATAACGGAAAATAATATTTATTTGATTATCTAATTCTCACTCTCACTCATTTTAAATAATTTATAAATTTTAAGCCATAGGTCATAATGATTTATTAAAAAAATTAAATATATTTTAAATTTAAGTCATATTACTTCATTTAGAGAGGGTAAATCAGATTAAATTAATAAACTCATCAATCTTAGATTAATGAACTCATTAATCAATTTGTCTCAATATCAGTAGGACTAGTTAATAATTTTAATTCGTCAATTTATTTTATCCGTATTGTTTAACTTGTTGAAGAACTAAAAAGGGAAGAGCTGACGTTAATTTATTTTTAAAAAATATCTATATATTAAAATTAAAATAATAAGAATTATAATTAAAAGTGTTATATTATTTATTATATTATTAAAATATATAAATATATTATAATATTATAAATATTAACTAATTAAATATATTTAATATTTTAACACATAATTTTTTTATTTTATTTAATAAAAATATAAATTAATAAATAAAAATATAAAAAATATTTATATAATTAAAAATATATTTAAAAAAAATACATTAAAAAGTTGAGATATATAAACAAAATTTAACGGACACAATCATTAAATATGGATCACGCGAATTATTCTACACTAATTAATATTTTCTATTATATACTATGTTAAATATTTGAAAACAAAAGTTAATGACAATTTTTTGTTATATTTTATATTATTGACTAAATTTTATTAAAAAGCACAATTTTTATGTTTCTTAATTATTATTATTATCATCACTATTATTATTTTCATATTTTTAATAAATTATAATAAAAAATGCAAAATATTATTTAAAAATATATGCCGAAGACAATTATGCTTCGTAAAAGTACAAGTTATTGGTTTGAATAATACTCAATTTTGTAATAAAACATAATTGAAAAGAAAAATTATAATATAAATAATTTTGTCAAATTCTGGTATATAATTAATGTAATAATATATTTTTTAAAATATAAATGTGATTTTATTAAAAATATAAATTTTTTAAATTTTCTGTTTTTTTTTATTTATTTATTGATGATACGAATTAATGGAAACTTGGCATTATCCTTTCAAATTTTAAACAACATCGTGGACATCAAACTCCCTGACAAAGACTGGAGTGTAACTGGTCGACCCAATTAATATATCAACAATGGGGCCGTGAGTTTGCGTACGATTGTGACGTGGTCGTGGTTTTGGTCCACGTGATTGCGACAAAGAGAAAATGGACAAAAAAAATTAAGCAAGAAAAAAACTTCGGACTTAAAAGAGAAAGGGAGTGACAGTTATTATTAACGTTTTTCTTATTTTATTTTACTTAATAACAATTAATAAGAAAAAATATTTTCATATATTTGAGTATCCGAACTTGCTTTTTAAATTAGTTTTCCTCGATTATTTTATAGCAATGGAAATTTTTTTGACTTGAAACTAAATCATTTTTTTATTAAAATTATGATTAATTTAAAAAAATATATTATAATTACGTTAAAAGATGCATACCTAGAGACCACGGCATCACTCCCTTTGCCCAATTTTAATCTGGCCGCAGAGCCATATATGTCTTTATCGAAATATATAGATATTTTGGTTCCAAGGCAAAAGTGCCCTGTTCTCTACGTTACCTTTTAAAAAGTTAAAAACAAAAATCATGAAAATAATTGTTTCGTTACGTTGTCAAGTCAAACATTTTTTTAAAGTTTAAATTAAAAATAATTTATATATATATTTTTTAATTCATTAAAATATCTTTTAACTCCAATAAACTAGAATTATAATAACATATATAAAATTAAAACAATTTTTATTTATAAATAGAACATAATTAAAAGAAAATAAAAAAAATTTCTAAAATAAGTATAAAATCAATGTCTTAAAAAGACTAATAAGTTGTTTTAATTTATAATTATTTTGATTCTAACGCCAAAAAGTCCTGTCTTTTCGTTACTTAAAAGAAAAAAATGAAAAATAATATAAATAGTAAATTGTTGACTTTTTTTTCATAAATAATATTATTTTAAAAAATATTTCTCAAAATAATATATCGGGAACATTATTTACCCAACTAGCACTCTTTATTGTTCACTAATTAAAATAATAGATTATTTTATATTATAATTGATTATTTCGCGTAAGATCAACTCTCGTTCAAGCGAGGAGACCTGTAACAAATAGGTGATCTCAGGTCAATTCTCGCTCAAGTGACGGGTACTTTCGCTTGAACGAGAAGTGATTGAAATATGTGGTGACCCAAGTTGCGTTATGTGGCTAACTGCATTGGACGTTTAGCCTGTAATCAATTCTCGCTCAAGCGATGGGTTACTTCGCTCGAGCGATAATTGATTGGGTAACTGCGTTGGACCGTGGTCAATTCTCGCTCAAGCGAGACATCCATCGCTTAAGCGAATAAATTTATAATCGATTATAATTTTAAAATAATCGAATATACAAAATTATGATTGATTATTTCTCTCTCGCTCAAGCGAAGAATTTCTTCGCTTGAGCGAGGAGACATGTAACAAATGGGTAATCTCGGGTCAATTCTCGCTCAAGCGACGGGTACTTTCGCTTGAGCGAGAAGCGATTGAAATATGTGGTGATCCAAGTTGTATTATGTGGCTAACTGCGTTAGACGTTTAGCCTGTGGTCAATTCTCGTTCAAGCGAGAAACTCATCGCTTGAGCGAAGAAACTTACAACTATTTACAATGCTAAGTCACCTACCCAAGTCAGGATTCTCAATTGGGAGGATTTGTATAAGAAGTTGTCTTGTTTGTTACAAGCCATGCAACAATTTATTCTTAGATTCATCTACAAACTACAGTCATAACCAGCTTATCAAGGTGAAGTTCTTTAACAAAATTCAAATATTTTAAAACGTGTATTTTGGTCGTTTAGGTCATGCATAGATGAATTTGTTCACTGTAATCCCATTATTCAAGTGGATAGAACTTTTCTGTACAAAAAATATAGAGGTACCTTATTGATTACAGTAGCACAAGATGACCGCAAAAATATTTTCCAACTTACGTTTGCAGTGGTTGAAGCTGAAATGATGCTTGATTTATTTTCTTAAAATTCTCAAATAGGCGTTTGACAATTGCGAACAGTGATCTTAAAAGACGGAGAAAAGCAACATGGTTAAAAATAAACCATAGATTAAATAGGTGTTGAGATCATGGGAGAACACACTTGACTTGACTAATGGTGGACATTGATTTCAAAGATAAAGAAAAATATGCCTCAAATCTTTCATTAAAAACTGTTATTGGTTAATACGGATATTCTCATATTACAAATATTATATGAATTAAATATTTAACTATGAGAAAATAACGAAAATTCAAACATATCAGTTTTTACGTTATGTTATTCAACTGTTAAAAAACTCATAAAGAATTACATATTCACATGTTAACTTAGTTTGGTTTTAAAGTATAATCAAAATTGACTAGTTGATTTAGTTTGGATATTTTTCCAATTAAAATTCAGTCATCTATTATGGAAGTGACATTATGATCAAGTTGATTTAGTCTAATTCATGCTATATGATAAAAATAATTTATTATATTTTATAATATCATTTTGCCTAAATTTTATTTTTTTAATATTTTTTTATTAATTAAAGTTAAAACATTCTTATTTTAATATTTTTTTTAGTTTATAATATATCATTTCTACAATTATATATATATATATATATATATATATATATATTAATTTATTTATCTAGAATGTAATAAAACATGATAAACACCACCATATCTAAATTAGATAAGATCATGAAAAATGTCAAAAAATTAAAAATGAAAAAAAAGAATATTTATATTGAAACTTTCAAGTGTATTAATTTAAAATATAGCAAAAGTAATTTATTTGTTATCATTAAAAAACTCCAATGATTAAATAATTTATACTATATAATACATTAAGATTTGAAGTGAAAATACTCCGTTACCCGATCCAATTCAAACAAATGAATTGGTTAAACATTTTTTCAACATATTCTATTTTTTGGAAATAATTTTCATTGAAAGAGGTTGACACTGGTTATAA
The DNA here is from genome assembly GCA_963425845.1 of Sphenostylis stenocarpa. Lineage (NCBI taxonomy): Eukaryota > Viridiplantae > Streptophyta > Magnoliopsida > Fabales > Fabaceae > Sphenostylis > Sphenostylis stenocarpa. The sequence continues at coordinate 5,137,390 of OY731399.1, read as the reverse complement.
AAACATTTTTTTTCCTATAATTCAACTTTTTAAGTCACTTCATTCATCTTATTTCATAATTTATTAGGAAGTAGTTTTTTTTTTTAATCTTTGTTTGTATTAAAAAGTGTTATAGAAATTAGAATTACGATGGTTTGACAATCTTGTTATGAACCTACATCCAATAGACAATTTTTTATTTTTATTTTAATTATCATTTATCTTATTATATATTATTATTATTATATTAATATAATGTAGTAAAAAGGTTGTCCAAGAATCACTACTCTATAAATTATGACTTAGAATAAAATTACACTAATTAAAAAAAAAAAATAGCAACAAAATGGTTATGGGATTCACATTTACAATCCCTTTCGTTTGACTACCTTTTTAAAACCACTTCAGAGAGAATATTTTGCCTTTAAATGTAATCAATTTGTTGGTCAAGTGATGATGCTACTGCTCACATCTTAAAAGCAGAATTTTTAATAAGAAATATTTAAGAATAAAATTAATTATTTTATTATAGATCTATAAATGAGTTGGTCAGTATTATTTATATAAATATATTTTTTTAATTTTAAATAATTTTCTTCATTTTTAGATTTGAGACCTGAAATAAAATATTATTTTTATTCGTATAATAACTCCTTTGTGTATGCTTTTAAGGCAGTAGCTTATTCAATTTAAAGATCAACTTCAGCTGCGCTCTGAGAGAAGATATCGATAGGAGTATTAATGCAGTCATAATCTCCTCTATGTCTTAACCTACCATTTACAAATTCTTTTGAATGATCCAGATATAGAACTATCACTGTAATATCATCATGAAAATGGCGCCTTAGACCTTTCTCAACTTTCCTTAAGTCTTCATATCTCATTTCTCTTTTCCTTGCAACCTCTTCTAGTGCAGCTCTCACCAATCTTTTTGCTATTCCCTACAATACAAACGAATTTTACATCTTTTAGCATCTTTTTTTTATATTCCCCTGAATAAAACTTATGTGTAGTTGCTTTTGTAATTTCAATATTTTTTAATGTTTGATCTGTGGTATTATATTCTTAGTCTACCATGTGTTTGTAGTTTAGTTTAGAAGGTTTGTTTGGTGTGGACTTACTATTCTGGGATTTCTGAAGACGATTTCAACGGCAGCTTCATCAGTTAAATGCTCCCAAAGACCATCTGATGCAAAGATCAAAAACAGATCATCTTCCTTCAATTTCCGCGTCAGTATCGATGGTTCAGCTGTCATTACAGGTCTCTTCAAGTATACTGGGCATACAGATTGTTGGAACAGAGGATTTGTGTCAAATTTTGGTTTCTTCAGGTAAACATCTCCGATTGATCTTGAGACCTATCAAAAAACAGTTAAAAGAATTACCATTTTTATTAAAACACTCACAAACGCGTAGTAATTAAAATTGAAGATAATGTGTAAATAGCTCAAGTTCAGAGTTTAAACAGAAGTTCCGAATGAGGATGAGGATGAACAGAATTATACATTAATTTTAAATATGTTATTTTTCCCTAACAATTATATGTAATTATTTCTTATATACACACATTAATCTAAACATACTTTTTCAAAATCAAATTCTTCAACGTTTTATTGCCAAAAAAAAACCATTATTCAGTGGTTAAATACCGATTCACGTTAATACAAAGAATATATGGTGGATATCTACATGCATTTAGAGGATGAATGCACGTCAACTTTAGACAAAAAGTTTGACCACCACAGATTCACATATGATGATTCTTTCTACATTTCCTCACTCACACATTGAGAATAAACGCTGCAAGACTTTTCTAGCTTTCAAAGGATATTTAAAAAAAAATGCGGCGTGATTGCTGGTTACAGAATCAGATCATGAATATCTATTGAGAAATCAATAACATGCTCCACTTATTAGACTGGTTCTAAAATGCAGATAAATTTAATATCAAGTTAAAATCATGAAAAGAAGCCATCATAAAATCACATCATTGATCCACGTCCACTCGTCATGGCACAAACAATAGGAGGTGAAAGCATGTGACGTGACTCGAAACATGGAAGTGGAACGAAATACTGAGCCTAAATTCTCATGTCATGTTTACTTTAGAAGATTTGCTTCCTTACGTGGAATCTTTTTAGAGAACAGCTAAAAGAACACACTTTTTATCTCTCAAAATCATAATCACTAAATCACACTAGATAATGAAGACCATAACCCTCTAAACTCTGTTGGGTACATAAAGAAAGAAGAAATATTATATTTTTAACGCTAAAATTTCCGTTGTTTCAATTAAAATATTATATTTTTCCTCCTATATTTTCTTTTCTTATATTCATATAAGATGGTGAAAATTTATGTTGGAGTTATGTTACGATACACTTGTATGTCAAAAACCTTTATTTAGCATTCCTTATTTTCTTCTTTTATGTTTATCATGTTATATCTTACATTTTTTTATTATTATTTTTCTTTTAAAGTGTCAAATAACATGTTGTATTCATGCATGTTTATTCTTTGTGTTTATTTTTCAATGCGAACAAAAGTTCAAGTAATGATCAATTGACATTTCTATAGTTTAATCACCTCCTAAACATTCATCATATAAAGATACTTGCATTTCTTTTTGTTCCACCTCTTTCTATCACAAGTAGTCACATAGTTTATTCGTTTTCCATCGATATTTTCGCAAAAGTTCTGTTTGGTTTTAATATCTTTTGGAGCACTGCCACTGTCAAATGTACATACATGTAGTAAAATTCAATTGGACGATGACCATACACTCAAAACATAAAGAATATATGCAAACTAAAGTTTAGAGTCAAATGGAACTTGATTTAATATTTAAAATCAAACCAGTGCACAAGTCATGCAGGTTCAGTAAAGATAGTTATCAATGAAGCTGAAGTTGCAGATCTTTCATGATTCATGTCACTCATTAAACATAAGTTTACGCAGAAAACAGATAGAGACAAATATTAAAAGTAAATTCATTGGCAAACTTCAAGTAATTGAAAACACCAAAGAAGGAGGAATAAAGAAGGTCATATCGTATTCAAACATACCTGAATAATGCCCTTGATTCGCCAAACTCCACGAGTGCAAACCACAATGTGTGCGTCATCAGGATGAAGAGCCTCGACCTCCTTTCTGACCTCTTCCACTCCAACATTATGATCAGTGGACAAACGCTCTGCCACCACTCCACCACAATTCACCTCTCCTTCCAACGCTTTCCGACCCAAAACCGCCCTCGAATCCCCCAGATTAGCAACATATAGAACATCCTTTGAAATCGCTCCCAGAAGACAACACGAACCCACTGAAACAATTTGTGGTCGTGCAATCCATGATTGTTTCACAAAACGACAAAACTCCTCCTCCGTTGCCTCAAACGCCTTCTTTATCACCTCCTCCGACAATCCACCTTCCGCTGTTGTGAACTCTGCCACGCACAATAATCAGTTTCATCAACTTCTCATATCATTAATTGAAAATGAATAACATATATATGGTTACGAGGGAGAAATTATTAGCTAATTTCAGAAAAAAAATTAGTGTATTTTTACAGGAAAAAAGTTATCAGTGTTACAGTGGATCACACGCTGTTTTCTTATATTTTGGCTTTGAAAATTAAAATAGCTTCATGGAACATGATTACACGAAAAAGAAACCTCTTAATAATACTTGATCATGTGAAGATTAATCTAAATCAAGGTCGAAATCACCTAACAAATTCTGCTATGGAAAAATATATTATTTCGCGGGCTGCATCGTTATTATTGAAACTAATCTCCATAACTTAGGATGAAGTATTATTATGTTTCACAATTCGAAAATTAGAATAATGAGTATGAATATGATCACAGAAAACGAAAGAAATTATTTTTGGCCTCTTACGGCGGAGGAAGGGGAAGAGATGGTTAGTGATGAAACGGGAAGCTTGGGGTCCACCGTGGCCATCGTATATGCCAACGAAGGTTGCTGAAGGAGAGGTAAATACTTGTGCTTGGTCTTCCAAGGAGGAGTTGGCTTGTACCACAGCAATTGAGTAGTTCCCTGAAGCGTGGGGCTTAAGGTCCGTGTCCCAAAGGAGGTTCTCCTCGTTGCCTCCACCACCAAAGCACATCTCCAGTGGCCTCAGGCAGAGCTGCAACATCCTTAACGCTCTTTGTCTCTCTGTTCTGTTCTTTCGTTCGGTGTAGTACCCGGTTAGTGAACAAAAGAGGGAGTGAGTGAGTTTTGGGTTGGTCAAGGAAATATGATGTCTTGGTCCGATGAGAAAATGGAAATGACGCGGAACGTGTGGATTCCGCGTTTAAACGTAGAAAAAAAAAGAAAAAACTAGAAACAGTGGAGTGAGTTACTGATTCATTCCCGTGGCAGAGTGTTGGACGGGTGTTGCGAACACGGAAAAAAAGATATAAAAAACGGAAAAGAAAAAGGAAAGGATAATATATATGGAATAGAAAATGGGAAAAAAAATTGACTGATAAAATCTTCATGATTAAGATTCTCTTTGTTTTGATGTTATGTTTTATTTCATTGTGACTGATGTGAATACTTCTAGTTTATCCGGTACATGTTTTTCTGCTGGTTCTTCAACTGGTTTTTTAAAAATAAAAAAAAAATTAAACAATGTTAATTTCAAGTAGTATTTTAATCAACATTATAAATTTTATTTTATAAAACTAAAATTTATAATAAATAAATACTTTAAATAACAATATTATATTTATAAATATAATTTTGTAATAAATTAGTGTTTTAATGTTTAAATTGTACTTTATATTTGCGATAAATAATTTACGAAATAATATAAATTTATTTTAACTATTGAAAAATTCTTCTAACATTTATTAAATGAATATAATGGTAAAAAAAAACTAATTTAAATTATCAATAAATTATTTATATTACTTGTTATATTGAATTCAAATCAAATATAATTTAAGAAGTAAATTTGAAAGAAAAAAATATTGAAAGACATAACACTTGATACTAAACTAAACAAAAAATAGCTGAAATAATTTCGTAATTTAAAAAAAAAACTAAAATATATTTTATTCCTCAGTCAAATATATGTTTATTTTTAAATTCATATTTTTGTTATTTTTAAAAAAATTGACGAGTTAGATTTTAATAAGTGAATTTTATAACTGAAATCATTTCAATTAGATAAATTTATAATTAATATTATGTTAAAATTTTCATTTATTATTATAACTAATAAATAACAAATATTTTTTTAAAATATATGTTTAAAACAAATATAATATTATAAAAAAACAAGTATAATACTTTTTTCAACAATATATTTAATAATTTTAAAAATATTCAGAAATAAAAAAGGTATTTTACCAAAAATAAATAATATCCTAATCATCTTCTTAGTGGATGGGCCCTGTGTTGGAAAGTAATAAGTGTTTGCTCAAAACTTTTGAAGTGATAAATAGTTAAGTTAATGGAATGTTATTTTACACCCTCCATTGCTAAGTAACTAGGTCAATTTATAAACAGGTTGACTAACGTATAATAATACCATTAATTGTTTTTTATTTATTATTTTATCTATTTAATTTTTCATTATTATTATTATTATTATTTTATTAACTTATTTATTCATTTTTCCTATAATTTTTATTTACTTATAATCATGTATATTAAAAAAAATTTAAGATAATTTAAACATAATAATAATAATAATAATAATAATAATAATAGAAAAAATTTAAACAAAATAGTATAATAAAAAAATAAGTGTAAAAATTTTAATCAATAAAATAAATAATAAAATAAAATTAAAGATTGTCTTAAAAAAATTAATTATTTGATCAAAATATATCAAAATTATACTATTATTAATTCATGGTTGTAGAGAAAAGGATAAAAAAGTTATTAATTTTTTTTTACAAATCTATAGAGCATGTAGAGAACATAGTAAAAAGAAAAAAATTATAAATATAAGATTAAATAAGTTAAATAAAAAAAATATATATATATATATATATTATTTTTCTACGAAAAAATTAATATTTATTAATTTGTCTATTCAATTATCTTTCTTAATCATTTATTATTTTACTAATGTATGAATAAAATAATTAATTAATACTCTTAACATGTGAAACTATATTATATAAATAGTTACAGTTTTTTTTTTCAGTCATCTTTATCAAAATATAAAATATTCGTTAAGATAATTAAAAAACATTAAACATGTAATTTAATCAACTAACATTTATACAAAGTGATTTTTGTGTAATTAGTGTTTTCAATATACAAAGTTTTTAAAACTCATATTTAAAAAATAAAGTATATATTATACAAGGCTTTTTTTATAAATAATATATTTTTAAAAGTGTGATTTTTTAAAGAGAAACTAAATAAAAAGTAATTTTAGAAATAAAATATTTTTTTCATTCGTTTAAAGGTTAACACAAATTAAACTATTTGAATTTATTAAAATATGCAAGATGTTGAGTAGATTTTTTCCAACAAGTATCCTTCTATCTAAACTTACTTTAACAAAGAGGAGCTTTTTGGTTCCTCACTCCTTTTTTTAATATACAATATTCTAATATCAAGACAATTATTTTTATTTAGGATTTACCTCTGCAAATTATCACATTTATATAATAATTTTTATTTTGTTCAAATATTTTATTTTTTTATAATATTCATCGTGAAGACAATATCATATTTTTTAAACAAATATTTTGTTCCACATTTTATAAAACTAACTCATTTGTGAAAATATTTTTAATTTTCTATTTCTAGACATTTATTTTTTGTTTCTAGTTTATCTTTTATAAATCATTATTGTTTCTTTAATATTATAAATAATTGATTTGCTATCAAGTAATTTTTTTTAATGGGACAATTGTACGAACAACATACAAGTAATAATAATTTATTGTGAAATATATTAAGAACTTTTCAAATTTTTATCCTTGTTTTTCTGGCTATTTTTTATTCTAACGTGCTTTTTTATCATATGAAAATAATATTATGAGATTATTCTGATAAGATATATTTACTTGAGAACTTATTATTATTATTATTATACAATAACTGTTTTTATCATAATATTATTATCATAGAGTTGTAATATGTTATAAAAGTATTGTCTATATCTCTATCCTTAAATAATATTCATATGCAATGCAATCCTGAAAATTTGATGAAATTGATATCCTTTAACATACAAGGAGTTAATTACTTCCTCTATAAAGAAAGAAGGACCACCTCACACTACATAGAAAAAGAGAAAGTAAAAGGAGACCACGACTTGGACCAGGCAACATCAAACTTTACGACTTTTTATAAAAGGGGTTTATTTTTCAATTGAATTTACAATATTATGAATATAAATAATTTGTTCTGATATTACATTAAAAGAATTATAAAATGATGATTTTTTATAAGAAATTTGTTTTGAAAATCAAATAATATTAAAGTGAGGAATTTCAAATAAAACGTAAAATAAAGGTTGCATATGATTAATATTAATTACTTTATCTGATGAATTTCGAAAAATATGAATTTTGAATTACGTATTAAAAAAAGAGAAGAAAAGGAATTTAATTGAAGTAATTAAATTTGTATATGTTTTATTTTTGAAAATTTTGAATTCTTCACCAAACACTGTCTTAATATCGACGTTCACTTGAGCAATATTAACTTTTAGTTTTCTTTACTAAACACTACTTTAATATTATTATTTTTATTAAATATTTAATCTTTTAAAAATTACGATTAAAATTTACGATTAATTTTAAATACAAAATTATAGTTAGCAAATAATATTTATTCTATAAAATAAAATAAAATAACCAGGTAGACTATCATTTTATGATATTTAACAATAATTAGTTAATTTAATTGTTTTTATCAAATTTGTATTCAATAATGTAGCTTAATAATTTTTAGTTTAAAACTAATTTTAACTTTTAAATAACTTATTAACTAATTTTAACAAAGGAAATTTTTTTCTTACTCCTCATTTTAAATAATCAAAACATTATGATATATTAATAAATCTATTTTTTTCCAAACATCTCTTTTATTTATATTATTAATTATCTATTTTATTTATTTTTTTATTAGTTAGTAGATATTTGAGAAAATTGAGCTGTAATTTTTTTTTTCCCATGACCAAAAGATATATTAATTTATTTCCTTTTGTCTACTTTTTTCCCCCAACATGTTATTAAGATAGCATGAGAGGTCATATAGGCAATTGTTTGAATATTTCCAGTCCCCCCACAGAATTGTTGTTGGTTCTTTTACTTTATCTTAGTTCTGGATTGATCTCTGTTCCAATTATCCTATTAACTTAGCCCAAAAGAAAGGGCAATGATATTCACACTTAATTTACTTTTACGCTTTATACCTCAATTTGTTTACCTCTTAAAAGATTAAATAGTTCTTCATTTTATTATTTTTATTTTATCTTGTTATTAGTTTAAATGTTAAATTTTTTTTAAGTAAAAGAACATTGTTCATATCATTAAATGGTCTAACAGAAAAAATATAATATATGTAATGATATAGTGTTAATTTGTATTATTAACATGATAGCCATGTCATTAATTATTAGACATGTACGTCAATGGGACTTTAACGTTATGCTATACTGTAGTTCTATTTTACAATTTTCGTGACATTAATGAAAATGACAATATTATCTTAATTTTTTAAAAATATATTTAATTGATACTAAAAACTAATGATTTTTTAATATCATTAAAATATTTAATTAAAATTAAGAAGTTGCATATTTATTATTTTAAAAATAATTTTTAGTTTTTATTTTTCAAAAAACTTATTTGATAACAATTCTTGTAAAATAGTTTTTAAAAAGTGTGTTTGTTTTTTAAAAACAAAAAGTGATAAAATATGATTTGAGATCTAGTTTTTTTATTAATTATATTAAATAACTCATTTTTGTCGTCATTTAAAAAAAATAATTTCCATCTTTTATTGCGTTTTTTTTTAATTATTTATATTTTTTTTGTCTAAAATAGTTTTTAAAAATATTTTTTTTCAAACTTATTTAAAAAAATAATTCTAGATTATCTCTAAAATGATTTAAAAAAAAAAATACTACTGAATTAAACAACCCTCAAACTATCCTCACCTTCACCGCATCCTTTTTATCAAATTTTACTCTCTTTTTTTCCCTAAAAATCATGTTAGATCATCTTATTTTTATTTCACAGATCTTACTGAAACTATTTAATCTCTGCATAAAACTACGTTGTATTAAAAGTAATTTTGTCAAAAATAACGAAAAGAAAAGTAGATGAATAATTCGAAGAGGTAAAATGCAGGTGTAAATAGTAGCCCACAATAAAGTATCCCTAACCGCATACTTGGGCTAGATCAAGACATGGATTTTATCGAATCAAACTTGGGCCTACCTCCCATTCCAACTTCTTAGGTTTACAGAGCTGCCATGTTGTTGGGTGAAATAAATAAAACAAGATTTGACAACCAAACAAAATAAAATAAAACTGATGGGATGTAATTATAATTTGATGAATGTTACGTCAGTTAGGTTAGGAATACCAATCGTAATGATTACTACTGTCATAAAATGGTTTTTCGTACATTTTTATAATTTTATTTATTTAAACCTATTTTCATCCAGTTATATTACAATTTTCTTTAGAATTTTGTTTTTTCTTTTTATAATCTAACGGTCAATTTGTCTCCTACGTTAATAATTTTTACCTGAGTAGCTTAAATTATTTTTCAATATTTACATTTAATAAATCATAAATATAATAAATTAATAACATCAACTATCATTTTCGTCATATATTGACTAATTAACAAAATATCTATCAACATTAATTTACAATGAACATTGAGAAACGTTTTTTTTAATGTTTTTTAAACTAAAAGTAAGTGCATAAAAATAGATGTTTTAACTAAGTTGACATTGCTATTGTTTCTAGCATATCAAATACTATAATTAAAAATTAAATATACAATCTATTAGAAAATTACACCAAAATTCATGATAAAATTATATAAATTTATGTAGATCCTTTTTATTTGAAAATAAATTATATATAATAAAATTAGGAATCTTTTTTCACTAAAAAATGTTAGTTCTATGTTTAAAATTGTGATTAATTAAATTATTTGTATATGTGAAGATACCTAAAGATAATAAAAGAACTAACAATCAGATTTGTAATTCATAATATTAAATTCTAAAAAGTTGCAATGATTTGGTCGCAATCCAACAAATTTTCTGAATGTTATTAGACGACTAAGTTTTGTCTTAAAAATATTTGCAAAATTAATATGTGAACAAAAAAAAGAATCAACCGATTTTTTATTGAATTTTTGAAAAATCTTTCACTTGATATACATATAGAAGATTGTCACTATCTTCGTTACATTTAATGAGAGTATATATTTACTTCTATAATTTTTAGAGCCGGGAGAAGTTGCATAAGGATTTAGAAGTATTCAATTATGCAAAACTTGTCAATAGTTAGAGTTTGAAATTGTTCATAAATTTTCAATTTCAACTTTAACCAAAGAAATAACTTGTCTAATAATAAAAATAATACATTGAACAAATGTCCTATCATTTATCATGTAAAAAGAAACCAAACATAATACGAACAACATTTAAGTATTCATTACACTATTTGTCAAAATTTAAAAATGTCAATAAAATATTAATATATATTAATTTGGTGTTCTAATTGAAAGTATATTTCTATCAATTTCATAAAATTTTCACTCTAAATGATGGCTTTCTTTAATTAAAGATATTACTTTTATATTATAAAATAGATAATCATTATTTAAAAATAATAATGTATAAATACATTTATAATTATAATAATTTAATGTGATTAATCAATATCATTAATTATTTTTCTCAGTTCACCTAATTAATTAATTAAAGGATTTCATATCAGAGGATGAGAGTAAACTGTATTAATGCATTAAAATCTTTATACTATTCTTAATTAAATATGTCATATATAAGGATGAGGGTTAAAATGTATTCATGCATTACAACCTTTCTATTATATATATAAGGATGTCATATTTAATGATGAAGAGTGAAATATATTCAGACATTAAAATATTTATAGCATATCTATATTATTATTAATGAAAGGATGTCATATATACAAGGAAGGGTAATAAAATGTGTTGTCATATTAAAATCTGTCTATCATATCATATCTATACTATTATCAATTAAAAGATGCCATATACAATAATAGAGAGTAAAATGCATTCACGCATTAAAATATATTTTTATATTTATATTATTCACGCATTAAAATCTTTTAATTATATCTGTATTATACAATAATAGAGAGTAAAATATCTCTAAAAGTTAATCTATTTTTTTAACATTAAAATAAAATATTATAAAACATAAAATAAGTAATCAATTAGTAAAAAAAAATACACGATAATGTATTATAATAATAAATAAAAAGACTTAAAAAATTGTAAAATATTCTTTTTATTCTTAACTTTTAATTTTTTCCTAATATTTTAAGTCTATATTATAAACAAAAGGAAAACAAAATTATTGAAAAAAAATTAAGACGTGAAAAAAATGTGAAAAAATAAAGAGAAATTTTTTTTGTTAAAAAATAAAACCGTGGAAGAAAAAAATATATATAAAAATGAAGGAGTAAAAAAATAAAAAATAAAAATATAAGTGTGTGAAACTGAAAAAGTGAAATGGTAGGAGAGAAAAAAATTAAAATGTGAAAAAAAGAGATAAGTGAAAAATTATACAAGAGAATAAAAAATACATTTATTATAATTATTATTAATATTTTATATGAAATAAAAAAATTAATATTTAAATAGTATTTATATTTTAAAAATAATTATTTATATATATATATATATATATATATATATATATATATATATATATATAATTTAGAAGGGTAGTGTTCATTCACGTTGTCTGTATCCCCTTTATATATAAAAGGTAAAAATTAATACTTTTTTTCATTTTTATTATTTATTATTTAGTAATATAATTATTTTAAAAAATAATTTATCTTAATTATTATATTAAAATAAATAATAATTAAAATATAAAATAATTCTTTAACTTAAAAATAACTGAACCATTTCTCTTTTATATTTTGGAAAAGAAACGTACATTTTGTTATTATTTTTGAAGCATATTTTACTATTAAACTATATAAGAAAAAATTGGATAATTGTTTTAGATATGCACGTATCATTATTCTTTCACATCTCCAATCATCCAATCATTAAGCATCGAAGTTCCATTGGCGAGGACAAGCATAAGCACCAAATTATCCCCACTTATGCCTGACCTTATCATTCTATAATTCACCGTCGCCACTCGCCTCGGACACAGATCTCACCAACAATATCTTACGAAACCCATTCAATCTTTAACATCCTATCAATCACCATCAGTCAAAAAGAGAAATGAAAAAAGCAAAACTATCATTCTCACGAGGGTAAGAAATTTTGATTACAGAGTATCCACTCTCCACTACAATGATGCAGTTTAAGAACAAAAGAAACAAAAGCCAATATTAAAAAAATAAAATTACAAGCATGCGCTGAGACAAAGCGTTTAAGATTTAGATAACAAAGCCTCATCATCGGGATAGCTTGGATCATGCGAAAGCTCCTTTATCCATTCAAACGTTCGACGACGCGACATGGTCCTCTTCCCTTGCTTTGGTCTCTGCTTCTGCTTCTTCCTTTCCATCACTTTTTCTGTCATCGCGTGCGTTGCGCTTTCGGTCTTGTTGGCACTTTTAGTGCCACCCTTAATCATGACCATGTCCGATTGCACTGTTTCAATAGAGCATTTGCAACCACTCCAAAGGCCACCACCTATAACAAATTGCTTCAAAAAGTGATTCCTCTTACCGCTGTAACTCCTTTTTACAGCGCTATTAGCATTGAGGTTACTATTGCTGCTGTTGTCACTGCTAGTGTTGCGACCTATGTGATTTTTGTTAACACCGTTGGTACTGCGAACCTTGAGATCTTGCAATGCAATCTCGGGTGCAGGAGCCACACCCAAACGGAAAAAGTCCCATGTTGATGATTTTCTACCCTGATTACCCAAGCTTGTTTGTCTTGGAACGGTTACCTTCAATTGAGGCTGGGGACTTGGATGCGTGTGGAAGTGATTTTGATTTTGATTTTGAGCTCTGGGTTTGGAAATTCTTGCGGTTGTGGTAGTGGTGGTGGAGGAGGAGCTGCTATTAGTTGAGTTCTGGCTTCTTATGTAAGACATTATGTAGTTTTCCTACGTTCTTAATTCATTATAGAAAACTACTCTACAGGATCTTTAGATTATTGATTTTCACAATTTTACATACACCAATACATGAATCATAATAAGAAGACTAACCTTGATCCATGAGAATCTTTTCTTTGATCTTTTCGTTCTCCTATCTCCTTTTCCCAATCTATCTCTTTGTCTTTCTTTCTCTTCTTCACGCTTCGCTTTCGATGGTTTACCGTGAAAAACTTTATGACTGAGATGTAACCCTTATTCCATTTTATTAACCAACGTCCATCAAGTTGAGTTACCAGTAATGTAATATTTTATTTTATCTTTATTTTATTCTAACTTCACATAATAACCAATAGGTCCTCATATTTTATTAAATCACATTTGGGCCCATTATAATATTTCACATGAGTCACATAATGGAATGAATTAATTAAATTAATTCTAACATTCTCCCACTTGACTCATGTGATGTCATACGATTCTCGTGATTTAATACTTAAGTCATAATGCGCATTAAAGGACCTTACATAAATTGGTTCTATCATTATTCATAATTAAAGATACAGCTATAACAAGAGTCATGGCGGTTACATGTCATTCAATCGACAGCTCCCTTCCATGTACCACTATATTATCTCTTTCTCCTTAATATGACTTTATAATGAGAAGTTCATAATGGGTTCAAACATAATATCATTTTAATAATAATAACACAATTTGTTTTCTTCATCATAATTTGCATGCATATAAATAAAGAAGAAAACACAAATTTCGAAACTTATACATTAAAGATCTCAGAGTGTCACATAAGCATTAATAATAACATTAACATTTAACATTCACTAGTGAACATAATGCCCACATTCATTATATGGCCAAGCAAATAATTTGGGCGATAATCCCTTTGTTAAAGGATTAACAATCATAAGATCAGTGCTAGTACGTTCTATCGACACTCTACATTTCTGAACTTCTTCTTTAACGACAAAGTATTTCAATTCCATATGCTTAAGCACCTTTAGAATACTTGTCGTTCTTAGAAAAGAAGACTGCTGCGGAATTGTCACAATAAATTTTCAGCGGCTTGGCAATGTCGTCGACTACTCCAAGTCCCGAAATAAAATTCCGCAACCAATTAGCTTGAGTCGTGGCCTCAAAGCATGCCACAATTTCAGCTTCCATGGTGGATGCAAGAATGACAGATCGCTTCGCACTTTTCCATGAAATCGCTCATCCTAGCTAAAAGATACACATAACCAAATGTAGACTTTCGTGTATCCATATAACCAGCTAAATCTGAATTTGTATATCCAATCACCTCAAGGTGGTCAACTTTCCTATAAGTAAGCATGTGATTCTTTGTTCCTTGTAAGTATCTTAAAACTTTCTTTGCAGCCTTCCAATGATCCAGTCCAGGATTACTCTGGTATCTACCAAGCATACCAACTGCAAAGCTAATATCTGGCCTCGTACATGTTTGAGCATACATTAAACTCCCAACAACAGCATGCATAAGGGATATTTTCCATCTCGTTTCCGTTCTAAGTCATTCTTTGGACATTGCATGAGACTAAATTTGTCTCCTTTCTCGTATTGGAACGGGAGATGCGAACAATTCTCCATTCTGAATCTCTCTAAAACTTTATTAATATATGCTTTCTCGAGACAAACCTAACAAGTCCTTGTGATCTATCACTGAATATTTCTATTCCTATCACATAGTATGCCTCACCCATATCTTTCATTTCAAAGTTGTTAGAGAGAAACTTCTTAGTCTCACTTAATAGACCAAGATCATTAGTCGCAAGCAAGATATCATCAACATACGTAATCGAAATATAAACTTGCTCCCACTGACCTTCAGATATATACACCGATCAACAGTTGTTTTCCTTAAATTCAAAGGATAAAATAGTATCATTGAACTTAAGATACCATTGTCGAGAAGCTTGTTTAAGTCCATATATTGATTTCTTAAGTTTACACACCATATGTTCATTTCCTTCTTCAATAAACCCCACTCGGTTGATTCATATAAATATCCTCTTCTAAATCTCCATTCAGTAAAAGTAGTTTTAACATCCATTTGATGCAACTCAAGATCATAATGAGCTACTAATGCCATGATAATTCTAAAGGAATCTTTCTTAGAAACAGTGAAAATGTTTCCTTATAATCAATGCCGTCTTTCCGAGTAAAACCTTTGGCAACAAGTCTGGTCTTGTAACGTTCGATATTGCCATGAGAGTCACGCTTAGTCTTAAAGACCCATTTACACCCAACACTCTTACATCCTTCTGGTAATTCCACAAGATCCCATACACCATTATGTGTCATTGATTTAAGCTCATCTTTCATAGCATCTAACCATTTATCAGAATTATCACCATTAATGGCATCTGAAAATGAAACTAGTTCATTATTAATACTTAGGTCATTTTCTGACTCTTGTAGATAAACCACATAATCATTCGAAATAGCAGACTTTCTTTCTCTGTGAGATCTTCTTAATACTATTTCCTGTGGTTGTTATATTATCGGATCATTGTTAATCGCAGGATCATTAATTTGTTGTTCTTCTTGATTTTTGTGTGGTTCTACAACATGTGGAACAACAACTCTTGAAGTAGATGTACCTTTTATGGGAACTTGTATTCTAACTTCCTTAATCTCCACATTTCGTGAAGCTTCCACTCCCACTAGTTTCACCATTTTCAATGAACCGAGCATTTCCAGTTTCAATAATTCTTGTACTATGGGGTAGGACAGTAAAACATATACCCTTTTGATTTTTCTCGGATAACCAATGAAATATTCATTGATTGTTCTTGCATCCAGCTTTCTTTTCTTGTGGATTATAAATTCTTACTTCGTCTCGACTACCCCAAACAAGCGTGTGTCTCAAACTAGGTTTCCTATTTTTCCATAACTCAAAAATCTTTTGAACAACTTTACTAGGAACCTTGTTCAACAAATACATGATCATCTTTAAAGCATACATCCACAACGATACAGGTAAACATGAATTACTTAACATACTCCTAACCATATCAAATCATAGAAGTACGCTTAAACAAACTGAAACAACCATTCCCAAACTTAAAAGAGTATCCAACAACATCAAGCTTAGACAAAGAAACTAAATTTCTAATGATACTAGGTACATAAAAAGTATCCATAAGGTCTAAGTGATATCCAAGTGTCAAGGATTAAACGATAAGTCCCGACAGCTTCCACTGGAACCTTGACTTTATTCCCCATGAAGACGAACTTCTTATTTGGGTTTATGGTTCGGGTTGAAAGGAATCCTTGCATTACATTAGAAACATGAGTCGTACATCCAGAATTAATCCACCAAGTATTATGGGGAACTTCAGTTAAATTTGATTCAAAACATACATAAGCATTGTGCTCACCCTTCTTTTCGAACCAAGCTTTACGCTTTAAACAATCCTTCTGAAAATGTCCAGACTTCCTGTAGAAATGACATTTGTCATTTTTCTTTTGAATGTTAGTAGAGGACTCGTTAATCTTTAATGGTCATTTACCCTTTCCATGTTTCTTAACAATTTTCTTTTTAGCTCCTTGATTTTTCACGTAATGAATAGAGTGGCTTCCTAGGTTCTTGAGTCCGGTCTCCTCCTGAACTAACATATTGTGCAATTCATGCACATTCCATTTGTCTTTCATGGTGTTATAATTCATCCGAAACGGACCATACTCGAGCGGTAACGAGTTCAAAATGAACCGCACAAGAAAATTTTCTTCCACTCGCCATTCCAAGAGACTTGAGTCTTGCCGCGATATTTGTCATTTCGATTATATGTTCATGCATACTACGAGAACCATCAAACTTCATGGTGATCAACGTACTCATCAATGTCCCAGCGAGAGATTTGTCAGCAGTTTGAGAGCGCTCTTCCACAAATTTCATAAATTCTTTCACGTCCTTAGTTTTGGAAAAAGCATACTTAATATTGCTTGCAATACTCATTCGCATAAACATAAGACTAAGTCTATTTGAACTTTTCCAAATTCTATAATGAGTTTTCTCTTTGTTGCTACTAGCATTAGTGATAGCAATCTGGCTTTTTCAACTTAGAAAGCCAAATCAAAATCCAACTCACCTAAGTGAAATTGGACTTTCTTACTCCAGATCGAGGAATTTAATTTATTAAAGATTGGAACGAGACAAAGTAAGCGAATGTAGAAATACATAATAAACAAATACTTCAATTAACACATGTCTAACATTAACGCTTTGAGTCATAAAAACTAAACATAAATACAGATTCAAACATAAATAACCATTCTATGCATACTAATGTTCTCCTTTGGGAGATCCACTAATACACAAACATAATTACGCTAATATTTTTATAACATTAATGATAATTAAAATATGCATCAACTAGAATCACTTAATACCTTTGGGTATATAAATAAAACTAGTGACGCACACAAAATTATCTACTTTCATGTTCATTAATGATAATAACAATTAATCAACCTTTCGGGTGATCCCGAAATGCCTTATAATAATGAACTTCAATTAACCCATAAATCATTATTCATAATTTTAGCATTCATACTATAGGTAATTGAAATAAAATCACTAATAATTTGAAATCAAAATAACCTTAAAATTTTGGCCACTTTGGTGACTAACAAAATTTATCATGCTTAATTTCAAATAAATAACATCTTTAATTGCTATTAACCATTCATAGCATTTTTTTTATTAATTTTAATAAATATGTACATTATTCACATAATAAAATATTATGTGCCATAAATAAAATTAAAACTCATAATTTCAATTTTCATCCTAAGATTGATTTTCAATCCAAGACCTTTATTTGCATTTCACGTAAAAGTGAAATTGTCATCCATTCAAAACTTTTATGAGTAATTTAAACACAGATGGAAACAATACAATTCAGTTTGCAAAACAAGATTCATTCATTTATCAATGTTTACATTATAGGTACATTAACAAAGCTTCACAAGTACATTAACAAAACAAGTATATTAACAACCTTAACAAAGCTTCACAAGTACATTAACAAAACATTATATTAACAACCTTAACAAAGTTTCATAGTACATTAACAACCTTAACAAAGCTTTACAGTACCTTAACAAATTTACAAGTACCCATAACAAAGTTTTACAAGTACCCATAACAAAGTTTTATAGTACCCATAACAAAGCTTTACAAGCACCCATAACAAAGCTTTACAGTACCCATAACAATATAGTACCTATAACAAAGCTTTACCGTACTCTACAAGTATGAGTATATTATACAACTCACTTTAACATAAAAATAACTCTTTAATTATCCTTCCCCCACATAAAAAAAATATGTACGTACAAAATAATGTACAAATAATATGGGGACAAAATAATATACATTCAAAATAATATTATAAATAATATAATATATGAAACATATGTGTTTAACATGTGCTCTCTACGTGCAAAGTTTATCAACTTTACAGTTTACCATTCTTCCATTATAATTATAATATCCCATCATAACATCTCATCATAATTATAACATAATTATAACATCTAATGAAACTAATTTCATACATGATTCATCCTAACCCTATCACGTCATTTGCCTTTTCAATTAGAAAGGATTACAGGGTCATTCATGCATAGGGACTATAAAATTGGTTTCAATTTGAACTTGAAAACATAATTAGGGTTTATTCCTTTATTTAATTTTGAGAAAAATAAAATTGGGAATAAATTAGGGTTCAGTACTAATCTGATAAAGAAATCCCTAAATTCATAATTAGGGTTTATCTTAATTTGGGAAAAACTTAATATTTGGGAAAACTTTCATACAAGGAAAATCATAAATCTAATAATCAGTCTACGATACCACATGTAAGACATTATGTAGTTTCTAGTTCTTAATTCATTATGAAAACTACTTCGGATCTTTAGATTATTGATTTTACAATTTTACATACAATACATGAATCATAATAGAAGACTAACTTGATCCATGAGAATCTTTACTTTGATCTTTTGTTCTCTATCTCCTTTTCACATCTATCTCTTTACTATACTTTCTTCTTGATGGTTTACCAGTGAAAAACTTTATGACCGAGACAGAACCCTTATTCCATTTTATTAACCAACGTCCATCAAGTTGGTTACCGTAATGTAATATTTTATTTTATCTTTATTTTATTCTAACTTCACATAATAACCAATAGGTCCTCATATTTTATTAAATCACATTTGGGCCCATTATAATATTTCACATGAGTCACATAATGGAATGAATTAATTAAATTAATTCTAACATCTTATGCTGCTGCTTCTACTGCTATTGCTACGAAACTCTCTCACAGAACCGTGATCAAAGGACTCCGAGCTTGATTCACATCGCTTTAACGAGAGACGCAAGGGGAGAATTTGGCCTTGAAAGAAAACTTCATCAGCAGCACACATTTCTGATTCTGAGGAAAAGGGGGCACCCCATAAGCGGAAATCAAAGTCTTCTTGGGTTTCTGTGATCTGAGAATCTGGTTTTGGTTTTGGTTGAGCCTCATCGTTAATCAGATTGACTGGTAGATCGCAAAGTGACAATGCTTCAATTTCTTCTTCTTCCCCCTCTTCCTCTTTCAATTGTTCCAGCTTTTTCTCCTTGGTGCCACTATTTGTCGCCATCCGAGGAAAAGTAGCGCTTTGGTTAAAAATGCTGTGAGTGGAAGGGGAAATGATAAGGGTAACAAGGATGTGAGAGAAAAAAATTTGAAGAGGGGAAGGTGGATGTGTGGCAGAGTAGAGTGACAGAGAGAGTTTGGAATATAAAGAGCAATAAAGTGAAGTATTGACAAAGACTAAAGTAGGAATTAGAATAGATTGGAGAAGTGAAGTTATGGGTGCAGTGCAGTGCAGGCGACCTAAGATAATGTCTTTTCCTTGTTTGAGGGTGAAGAAAGGAACTGTTTGATCTTTTGGCTCAGCCACTACCAGAGACCGTACCTCTCTACAGTCGCTTTTGATGTTATTCTTCTGGATGAATGCGAGACAGGCAATGCCTCCAGAGTGGGGTCAGTCTGGTGTTTAAAATCAAGATCAAGTGTAAGAAATACGAGTACCTGTTCATCATATACAAGGTAAACAATTTGAAAACTCGTGTAAGGTGCACCATTTTATATAAAATACTATATATAACACTTCTCATGTGTGGTTGTGGAGATCTACTGGATTGGTGAATATGAAATGAAAATGAATGTTTGATAAAAGGGAAAGAAAAATGGCAACTTTTTTTTTAATTATCCATTTACTAAAAAAAACTCACAATTCATTTTTTTTCTTAATTAAAAATTAAACATTTTCCTTTCCGTTTACAGTTCATTTTATTTTGTTAAGTTATAAAATAAAGATAAAAAAAAAAATGTAACTTTTTTTTAGAATTAGTAAATCATTTAATTTGTATTATTTTGTTAGGTTATAAGATGAAGATTAAATAAATAAAAGTCTTTAATTTTTACTTTTGTAATACTGTTGTCTTTCTTTAATTTGTATTCTTTGTATGGTTTTTTTGTAAAACTGTTGTCTTTCATTATGTATGCTAACATATAAGTATCTATTATCATATAAAAGTATTTATGTATGTTAACATATAAGTACCTGTTTATGTATGGCAACATATAAGTATCTATTATCATATAAAAATATTTTTTTTTTATTCCAATGTTTAAGACATATATAAATAAGCCTCTTATTAGATATTCCCTTCCTCTCACGTTAATTTCAGTTTAAGATTTTAACAAAAATAAATATAATATTTTATTTTATTAAAATAGTCTCACTCTTTCAATAAATAAATCAATTATTTTCATCTATAGATAAATAAAACAATTAATTTAAGGATAAGTTTTAAGAAATAATTAAAAAATGAGAATATCAATCCAATTGATTTTTTTTTTAAAGTAAAATTACAGGTGGAATAAGAAACTTTCTGTATATTGATTAAAACCTATCATAACACCCTGTAATTGGAAAAATAGATGGAAAACTCACCTCTCCTTTTGGGATTAGTATGACATTAAGTGACGTTCTTTTATTAACATATCTACTCTTATAGATATAATCTTCAGGTATTGTACCTGGCATGTTGAGAGACAAAGAGTAAAATACGTATACACAATACCTTAAACAAATTAATTAACATATTAAATTAGGAAAATTAATATAATACTTTTTAGATAAAAATTGATTAGAAATTAAATTTTTAAGCATTTTATTAAAATTGATCACCTAACATTAAACTGTAGCAAAACATTTTAAGAAAATTCTTCAATTTGTTCTACATATATTAAATTGAATAAGAACAATTACCGATAGATAGAATCATTATTGTAAATAATTGCTCAAATAATATTATTAATAAGAAATTAGTAATATTAACGAATAAAAATCAATAAATTAAACTAGTTGTAAATTGAAAAATATTATATTAATAAGAAATTGGTAATATTAACGAATAATAATTTCGTTTAGAGAAATTAAGATATTATTGAAAATAGTTAAAATTCGTCCAGTGTTTTCAAATTTGTCCAATAAATTTTAAGCAGTGTTTGAGGTTATATTTTATTAAAATTTTGCTTAGCATATTTAAAATTCATTTAGTGCTTTTAAATCCGGTTGCTTTCGAATTCAGTTGCTTTCAAATTTGCATAATAATTTTCATAAAATCATAAAAAAATAGTTATGAATTACAAACTTAATGTTTCATATACGAAAATCAAAATTTCAAACACAAAGAATCTAATAAAATATAAATTAATTAAAAAGAATGTTTACATAACAAGTTATGATCAAAAGAGTTAGTATAGATGAAATGAGAAATGAGTTATGTGTCTTGAAATTTCAAGCAACTTAAAATTTTAATTGCAAGATACATTTTAAAATTAAAAATTTAGAATAAAAATAATAAATAATCTAATTTTGTTTAATTTTGATATATTTGATAGAATAAGTCTTGAAAAAAAAAAAGAGTGAGAATAATTTTTAATAACATTTCCTTTAAGCATGTTTACCAAAACATTTCTATTAATAACTCTCAAAAAATTAATCTAGGTGTGTTTGGTAGCGAGGAAAAAGTACAAAAGAATAAAAAATAAAATGAAACATATGTCACTTTAAATATATATATATATATATATATATATATATATATATATATAAATGTATGTTTATAAAATAATAAATAAATTAAAATTAAAATTTATTTTTTATAAAATTATATATTTTAAAAATATTAAAATTTAAATTAATAAAATAATATTACATTAGGAATAATAAATTTATTTTTTATGGTGATAATTTATTAAAATAATAATTAAAATTATATATATATATATATATATATATATATATTAAAATTTTAAATATAAAAAATATTCATTTTAATAAGAATAATTTTATAAAATAATATATTTTTTAATTTGTTGTCTAATTTAATATATTTTTATATTTTTAATATAATATTATTTAATTAATTTAAATTTAATTATATTAGAAAACAATAATTTTATAATAAAATAATCTTATAAATATATATTAAATAATATATTATTTAAAAAATTAAATATATTAAATTTAAAACTGTGTTATTTATAAAATATTAATTAATAACTGTATGAATAACTTTCTATAATTAAATAAATATATAATTATATATATTTTTTAAATTAACATTTTTCTTCATCACTCCCTTCTCTAACATATTATTTGTATTTTATCATTTTTTTCTTGTTTTAATTTATTTCTTTACTACAAAAGGGACTCTTACTATAAAAACTACAGTTGCACTCAATTTAAATTCAAATAGGATTTT
Source organism: Sphenostylis stenocarpa (assembly GCA_963425845.1). Lineage (NCBI taxonomy): Eukaryota > Viridiplantae > Streptophyta > Magnoliopsida > Fabales > Fabaceae > Sphenostylis > Sphenostylis stenocarpa. The sequence continues at coordinate 5,114,237 of OY731399.1, read as the reverse complement.
TGGTCAACTTTTAACAAATTAAACTGGTAATCATCTTTATTTAATACATTTTAACTTTTCATTTATTAATATATTCTGTTAACATTATTTAATACTTGGATTTATAAGTCTTAAATTTAAATTCAAATAGGATTGTTGGTCAACTTTAAAAATTAAACTGACAATTTTTTTATTATGTAATTATTGAATCATGAATATATTCTATTATCATTATTAATATTTGGATTTAAAAATATTAAATATTACATTATTTAAAATCAACTGTATATGGTCTTTTTATTTATTTAAATATTTTACGTAAATTCAAATTTGGATTTTGGTCAACTTAAAAAAGAAGAAAGCTAGTAACTATTTTTTTGAGTCTATAACTCTTATATAAAACTTATAATTTTAATATTCTCAAAAAATATGTTGTTGATAGTATTAAAATATATATTAATTTAAAAATCTTAAATCTTAAATATTTTAATAGATATTTTATATCTGTCGTTTTTAATTATTTGAAGACTATTAATTCCTCAAAGTTGAAACGGCATTTTCATATGATGTCTCTTTTCCTTTCTGTTTTTCAATTTATTAATTATACAATTAATTCATTATGTAACGAAGCAAAGTCAAAATGTAACTCACTATGTTACATGAGAAAAAAAAATGTTAACTTGGATTAATTGTTTCTGTCCCTTCATCTTGATATCTTTGTGCTATTGTATTTTCACCTCCAATGTATCAATTTAATGATCTAACAACCAAAATTAAATATTTTCTCTCTCCTTTTCTTCACCTGCACACTTCTTTGTGACAACAATTATTATATATTATGCATTGGAAATAATCCCTTTATAGAGCCAAATACTCTATTACATTTCATCAACAGTTTCACTACAAACAAAGATGGTTAGCATGGTGAGGTTTAAGAAACCATTTCTTGCAATTACTTTTGTTTTCTTTTTTATTCTTTCTGATGTATCTCTAGCGAGGATAGAAAACACAAAGGATAATCAAAAGAGTACTTACATAGTCCATGCAGCCAAATCGCAAATGCCAACAATCTTAAATCACCATTCAATTTGGTATAGATCCATCTTGAAATCGATATCCAACTCAACAACAGAAATGCTCTACACCTATGACAATGCGATTCATGGATTTTCAACAAGATTAACTCCGGAAGAAGCTCGATCATTGAAGAGTCAAATCGGGGTTCTAAAGGTGCTACCGGAAAAAATATACAAGCCACTTACAACTCGAACACCGCAGTTTCTTGGCCTTGAGAAAATCTCAAACATGTTCCCTGTGTCAAATGTGACAAGTGACATCATTATTGGTCTCCTCGACACTGGTGTTTGGCCGGAAAGCAAGAGCTTCGACGATACCGGACTAGGACCCATCCCTACGAGTTGGAAAGGCACATGTGAATCAGGTGACAATTTCACTGCCGCTAATTGCAATAAGAAATTAATCGGAGCTAGGTTTTTCTTAAAAGGCTACGAGGCCTCAGTGGGTCCCCTTAATGCAACCAAACAGTTTAGGTCACCACGAGACGCTGATGGCCATGGCACCCACACCGCAAGCACAGCTGCAGGTTCTGCAGTGAAAGGAGCGAACTTATTTGGCTACGCTTCTGGGACATCACGTGGGATGGCCCCGCACGCCAGAGTTGCTATCTATAAGGTTTGTTGGGAAGATAACTGCGTTGCTTCTGATCTATTGGCTGCAATGGACGCAGCCATCGCTGACAATGTCAATGTCATTTCAGCGTCACTCGGAGGTGAAGCAATTGATTATGATGAAGAAAACCTTGCCATTGGAGCCTTTGCAGCGATGGAGAAAGGGATTGTAGTTTCATGTGCTGCAGGAAACAGCGGTCCTACTAAATCTTCTCTCCAAAATGTAGCACCTTGGGTGATCACCGTGGGAGCTGGATCAATAGATCGTGATTTTCCAGTATATGTCAAACTCGGGAATGGAGAAAACTATCAAGGCGTTTCAATTAACGATGGTAGTTTTACGCCTCGTACTTTTGTGCCACTCATATATGCTGGAAATGCAAGCGTAAAAGAAGGTGCAGAGTTCTGCGTGAAAGATAGCTTGGATCCAGAAAAGGTTAAGGGGAAAATTGTGTTTTGTGATCGTGGAAATAATTCAAGGGTAGAGAAAGGGATTGTGGTGAAATCTGCTGGAGGTGTGGGAATGGTGTTAGGCAATTCAGAAACTAATGGAGAGGAATTGGTGGCGGATGCCCATCTTTTGCCAGCAGCTGCAGTGGGCTTCAATTCCTCCAAAGCCATCAAGATGTACTTGCAACATGCCCAAAATCCAACAGCTACACTTGTTTTCCAGGGAACAAAGGTTGGAATTGAGCCATCGCCCATTGTTTCGGCATTTAGTTCTCGTGGTCCAAACCCAATCACACCAGACATATTGAAACCTGATTTCATTGCTCCTGGTTTAAACATCTTAGCCGCATTTACCAAGAATGCGGGTCCCACAAACCTCGAAATAGATGATAGGCGTGTGGATTTTAACTTAATCACAGGAACATCCATGTCATGCCCTCACGCCAGCGGTATAGCAGCTTTGATTAAATCAACCTATCCAAATTGGAGCCCAGCTGCAATTCGGTCTGCACTTATGACCACAGCTTATACGTCCTACAACAATGGTAAAAAACTATTAGACAGTGCCACGAATGCCCCTGCAACACCGTTTGGGGTTGGTGCTGGACATGTGAACCCCATTGCCGCGCTTAACCCAGGACTTGTTTACGATCTGACAGCGGATGATTATCTCAACTTCCTTTGTGCATTGAACTACACAGCTGATAGGATTGAAGCTGTGGCAAGGAGAAAGTTCACCTGTGATGCACATAAGCACTACAGTGTAACGGATCTAAATTACCCTTCGTTTGGCGTGGTGTTCAAACCGATAGCAAGAAGTTCCAATGCAACGATCGTCAAACACGAGCGAACTCTAACTAATGTGGGGGTCGCAGGAACATACAAAGTCTCAGTTACATTGGATATCCCATCCGTCAATGTTACAGTTGAGCCAAACGTGTTGAGTTTCAACAAAAATGAGAAAAAATCATACACGGTAACATTTGCAGCTTCATATCCACCACCACCAACTCAGCTTGGTTTTGGACGTTTAGAATGGTCAAATGGAAAAAACATTGTGGGAAGTCCTATCTCAATTACATGGGAATTGGGACCTAAATGAAAACTTTAGAAGGATTTATTAAAGTCTCTTCGGTTTAATAAAATCACTTGATTAGCAGTTATTGTATAATTTTTAATTAAATAATCTTAATTGTATTTAATAAATAATGAATTGATTGCCATTACTACTATTTATATAATATACATATAATTAAATATATCTTTTAAATTAAATAGCGTTTGAATATTGATTATATAATTTTTAGAAATTAAATCTATATAAAATAATAATGATTAGTTTATTTTAATAATAATTAAAAAATCAAACTTTTATATATAGAGAGATTTTATATATAGAGATATAGATACATATAGATATATAGATAGAGATAAATAATAGATATATATGTAATTTATGATTAGATTTTATATCTATTTTTAATTTTGGTTTAGGGTGTGGGGTTATATATAATTAAATTACTACACTTTATGATTAAAGGTTTATGCCAATCGTACGTGTTTTATAACAAATTTATTACAATTTGATTATTAATATTTTATGCTATATTATTATTTTACTATTTTAAAATATAGTAGTATTTAAAAATTCAATTGATGTGTCATTTGTATAATTAAATTTTGACTGCACCAATTTAATTAATTGTAACCATTTTATGATTTTTTTAAAATAATAAAAGTTTTTAAATAAATAATTTATGAAATACTAGGGTTACAAATGGAAAAAAATCAATAGATTATAATATTAATAAAGGTCAAGAAATGGAAGCATTTATAACTTATCAGGCTTTTAATAAATAATTATATAATCTTAAATCATAATATATTCGTCACTATTAATTACAGAATTTATTTAATTTTAATCATTCATAAAATTAAATTCTTGTCACAACCCAATTGATTTAGTTTTTAATCCCTACAGTTTTTATATTTCTGAAAAATTATAATACTCAAATAAATGTAATAATAAAATATAATTAATATAGTGTATAATCAGTATTTATTATTTGAACATACAAACAAAACAACTAACAAAATTAATGTTTATTGCATGAACCATAATTGTTACAATTTGCAGCCATGGAATCTTCCTCCACCAACATCAATCTTCAACAACAAAAATTAAGTATGTAATTTTTTTATTTTATTTTTACATTACAAATAAAGACATTATTAGATAAATTTAAAAATCACTAGTACAGAAAACACCTTTAACATCGGTTCTTAGCAGCTTTTCTACATCGGTTCTAGAGCCGATGTAGATACAACCGATGTAGAAAGTTGGTGAGTTTTAACATCGAGTTATAGAGCCATAATCGATGTAGAAAGTCTGACTTTCCACATCGGTTATAGCTATAACCGATGTGGAAAATCGGACTTTCTACATCGGTTATGGCCTAGAACCGATGTGGAAAGTATTAAAAATCACTTTCTACATCGGTTATGGCCATAACCGATGTGGAAAGTCATATTTTTTTTTAAATACGAATTTTAGTTTTTGATTTTTCAGAACCTGTACAACATTTTAAATATTTATAGCTACTCAGAATGTTAATCTATATATAGAGGACATGCATTAACACACAAGTAAACATAATGTATATTATATATCTACATTGTATTGTATCAACAAAAACAATAAACATGTATTGTATTCTAAGTTTATATATACAAAGAAACTAGCAGTCCTAATGTTTCACAATTAAATTCAATCACGACTATAGTTCTTAATAACAAAATCTGCCCAAATTCGTCTAATGTCATCAATCTCTGCTTCACTTATTGGATGACCATCATCGAATATCTACAAAAAAAAAAAAAAACATTTCAGATAAGCAGAAGTAGGCAAATATATGTCAATGACATAGATATAGTCATAACACATACCAAATTCCATGAATCTGTGATATTTGCTGTGATGATTGTTAACATATGTCTCATCACATAATATCCGCACTCCCAACTTCCTTTTTGCTTATTACACTATAAGAAAAAAAAACATTAAATACAGAAAATGAGTAAATTAAAGTTAAGAATTTGAAAGATAATGTCCTTACACGTGGAAGTATCCATGTGTGTTTCTTTTTAGGCTTACCCTCCATGACTGAGTATGCTTCTATACACCTATAAAAGATTAAATGGAAAATACTTCATATTAAGACATGTGGAACTTAAAATGAAATGAATGAAATATTATACAAGGGTGTTAGTATACTTATCTTAAACAATTGAATGTTGTTCGGATCGGGATTTGGGAATGAAGCACAATTATTATGAAGTACTTACTTATGAATATAAAAAGTAAAATCTGGATACTATTTAGCTCAAAGGAGTGAAGCACATATCTTTACGGTTATTTAATCTGTCATGAACCGGACCTAGAGTATTTAATTAGTCACAAAGACAGATTCATATATAAGGGTGTTAGTATACTTACACATCAATAATCTGTTTAATTTCCTTTTTGGGTTTATTCCATAAAGAGCATAAAAAAATAGTCTCATTACGTTTAGGACAAAGGATAAACAGTTGCCAGTGAGACCTACAAAAAATGTCGCTCAATTAGCAATTCTTAAGAGATTCAAAGTTTGAAAGTAAGTAATTTAAAAAAACTTACCCATAATGATATGGTGCGAGATAAACTTCCTTTGATCCTTCACAAAATCTCTTTTGAATGTATGCTTGAATAGTATTTGGTTTGTTCCCCAAACTCCGAATGTGGACAGGATCAATGAATCCATAAACATCTTCTACTCCCTTTTCCGCAATGACTTTGTTGAGGTAACTAGAAATTGAAAATATCATGTTAATTGCATTTTAGACAAGTTGGTGTCTAATAGGGCATACAACCAATTGACTTAAATAAAAACATAAGACTTACATTAACCAGACTTGGAGAATTGTGACGCAAATCATGTCTTGACTCAAAACAACATCCATAATGTCCTTCTGACTCAAGTACAACGTGATGGGCTGCGGATTCCCAATCACATGAGGGTCCATCTGGATCTGTAAAGGTATATGCTTTCCTAGCCTATAAGCTAAGAGGCATAACCTTTGTATCGGATCTAAGTCCAGTTCCTCTTGAACTTTCTCTTTCTCTTTCTCCTTCCCCTTCTCTATCTGGATCTGTAAAGGTATATGCTTTCCTAGCCTATAATTTTAACACTGCTGACAACCGTGTGAACTTAGAACATCCTATATACAGAGGCTTCTTACTATCTTCGCATAGTTCTTCGAATACATATCCTTTTTCAAATGGCTCTTCACCGATATCACGTATCAAATCCTCTAGTCGATCATTGGTTTCTTTCTGGATTTCAGTTGTCTCTGAAGCCATTGGGAAATCTACTACTTCCCCATGCCAAATCCACTTAGTGTAACTCTTGCAAAATTCATCACAAAGGAGATGCTCTCTTATATCCTTCACACTTAGTTGTCTTAAATTTAAGCACTTCACACAAGAACAATAAAAGAGACCTCTATTGTTACCCACATTTCTCTGTGCAAACTCTAAGAACTCTTCAACCCCTAATTCATATTCTTCTTCTATACGTTTGACATTTATCCAACTCCGATCCATATCTATAGGTACATGACGTCTTTGCTTAGTGTGAAAATGGAATTACCTCTATTCAGAGGCAACAAACTTAAACAACTCAAACTATAATCCAAACTGAAATAGTACTGGAACAACAGTAAAACTCCAGGAACAAAACAAACAACACAAAGAACAAACCTAAATCAACAACATAAGAAACAAACCCAAATGAAAAACAAGAGAACCAAATATAATCAATACCCCAAAGCCCTACACCCCAGCGTGGAAACCCATAGCCTTAACTCTTCCGCTAAGAGACTCGGACCAAAGCGACATCAACCAACCCAACAGGGCTTGGATAACACCAATCTCAACCCCACGAGAATAACCAAGTGAAAATCACATATTCAAGTCAAACTAAACGGAAATAATAATACAAAACCCAGAATAAACATGTCTACATACATTAAACCCAGGCGAGAATCGAGTCCACGACCAAACAAAACAATCCGAGAATCAAGGAAAATGCATAAAGGTAATTGACAAAGCAAGGATGAGAAGCCAATAGGATAGACCCACGGACCTGGTCCGAATCATCTCCGGTTCGCGACGAGATCGAAGGTGCGCAGGTGCAATGAGGAGGAGCTCCTAGAGGGTTTCAGAGAGGTGAAGACGAGGGTGGCGCGTCGCAGTTCTTGGTGCGCGTCGCAGTTCCTGGTGCGCGTCGCAGTTCTTGGTGCACGGCAAGGGTGATTTTCGCTTGGGGATTCGATTGGGGAAACGGAGGTTAGGGATTCGATTGGGGGAAGGAGATGGGAGAGACAGTGGTTTTCGCTACTGCGATAGGGGCAAGGAGACGGTGGTTTTCGCTCATCGCGAGAATGAATTTGGTAATGGCTAGGAGCAAGGGAAGAATTCCGGAGGAGTCGAGTCCGTAAGGGCAAGAGTGGAGTCTAGGGCTTATTGTCTGAAATTTTTATTATTATTATTTTTTTTAAGACTTTCCACATCGGTTCATGGGGGAACCGATGTAGAAAGTAAAATGGTATATCAGATGACCGATCAGAATGACTTTATGACCGATCAGAACCGGATGATCGATCAGAATGAGATTATGACCGATCAGAATTGTTTTAAATCAGAGTAGATAGCACTTTCCACATCGGTTCTGTTAGGATCGAGCGCTTACCACTAGGCCAAAAGCTATAGCCATTAGTCAGAGCGCAACTCTTTTTACTTTAACAGCCCAAGCGCCACGATTCAATTGTGACTCGGCCCACCTGACCTTCGTCACAGGACAATTGATGCTACCTGCAACAATCTCCCCCTCAGCAATTGTCCTACAAGGTATCCCACTCTTGGATTGTGACTTGGCCCACCCGGCCTCTGCCACGGGACAATTGTGCAACCTGCAACAATCTCCCCCTCAACAATTGCCCACCAGGAATCGAACTCGTGACCTTGGCTCTGATACCAATTGTTAGGATCGAGCGCTTACCACTAGGCCAAAAGCTATAGCCATTAGTCAGAGCGCAACTCTTTTTACTTTAACAGCCCAAGCGCCACGATTCAATTGTGACTCGGCCCACCTGACCTTCGTCACAGGACAATTGATGCTACCTGCAACAATCTCCCCCTCAGCAATTGTCCTACAAGGTATCCCACTCTTGGATTGTGACTTGGCCCACCCGGCATGTTGATTGTTGGAGCTAATATGGCAGAAATTGACAAGTTGAAGAAACAATTGTCAGAGAGCTTTGAAATGAAGGATCTTGGTCCAGCCAAGCAAATTCTTGGTATGAGAATCTCCCGAGATAGAGATAAAGGTATTTTGAACTTATCTCAAGAAAAATATATAGAAAAATTGCTTAGCAGATTCAATGTTGGGAATGCTAAAACCAGGAATACACCTTTGGGAACTCACTTAAAGTTTTCAAAGAGGCAATCTTCTCAAACAGAAGAAGAAGAAAGTCACATGTCTAAAGTGCCATATGCATCTGCAGTAGGAAGCTTGATGTATGCTATGGTTTGCACCAGACCAGACATAGCACATGCAGTAGGAGTTGTGAGCAGATTTCTATCAAATCCCGGAAAGGAGCATTGGGAAGGAGTGAAGTGGATATTCAGATATTTGAAAGGCACTTCAAAGATGCATTTGTCTTTCAAGAGAAGTAATCTCATTTTACGGGGTTTTCTGATGCAGACTTGGGAGGTGATCTTGACGGTAGAAAGAGCACAACAGGGTTATATTTTTACATTGGGTGGTACAACTATCAGTTGAAAGTCTAAACTTCAAGGAAGGGTCTCTCTCAACCATTGAAGCGAGTATGTAGCTATCTCAGAAGCAGCGAAGGAGATGATATGGTTGAAGAACCTTCTAAAAGAATTAGGAAGAGAACAAGATGGTTCTCCGTTGTTTAGTGACAGTCAAAGTGCTATTTGTCTTGCTAAAAATCCAATCCTTCATTCCAGATGTAAGCACATTGAATTGAAGTATCATTTTATCAGAAACCTGATAAATGATGGAGACTTGAGTTTGTTGAAGATTCCAGGTGCAGAGAATCCCGCTGATATGTTGACCAAGACTGTTACAACAACTAAGTTGAGGCTTTGCATTGCCTCAACTGGCCTTCGAGCAAATTGATGATGAAGGCACTACACTAGGTGGTAACGTAAATCAAACTCCAAGTGGGAGAATTGTTAGTATTATGGTGCTTGATTTAGTCCCACATCGATTAGGATTGTGAGATGAGATTCTCTATTTTGTTATATAAACAACCCTATGTAAAGTTTGAGATACACACAGAAATAAAAATACTTCCTAGTGTAGTCGTGGACGTAGGCATACATATTTTAGCCGAACCACGTTAAAAATTCTTGTGTCGTTTATTTTTCTCTCCTTTATTCTTTCCTTTATTATTGTCTTGTTCCTAACAATTGGTATCAGAGCCAAGGTCACGAGTTCGATTCCTGGTGGGCAATTGTTGAGGGGGAGATTGTTGCAGGTTGCACAATTGTCCCGTGGCAGAGGCCGGGTGGGCCAAGTCACAATCCAAGAGTGGGATACCTTGTAGGACAATTGCTGAGGGGGAGATTGTTGCAGGTAGCATCAATTGTCCTGTGACGAAGGTCAGGTGGGCCGAGTCACAATTGAATCGTGGCGCTTGGGCTGTTAAAGTAAAAAGAGTTGCGCTCTGACTAATGGCTATAGCTTTTGGCCTAGTGGTAAGCGCTCGATCCTAACAGGTTCATGGGGGAACCGATGTAGAAAGTGAAATAGTATATCAGATGACCGATCAGAATGGCTTTATGACCGATCAAAACTGGATGATCGATCAGAATGAGTTTATGACCGATCAAAATTATTTTAAATCAGAGTAGAAAGCACTTTCTCAGGTTGTATTTCGCTTGAGCGACACCATACTCGCTCGAGCGACATCCGATTCTAACATGAGGTCTCCCATGTTACATTATCCGGCTAACTTTGATCGATGTTTACGCAGGTCAACATTCGCTCAAGCGACAATAAGATCGCTCGAGCGACGCGACCTGCACAAAATTGGCATTCTCGGGTTGTATTTCGCTTGAGCGACACTGGTCTCGCTCGAGCGACGCCACCTGCACAAAATTGGCCTTCTCGGGTGGTTTTTCGCGTGAGCGACACTTGTCTCGCTCGAGCGACATCCACATTTTTGGTTATGATCGATTACATTTTCAAATGATCGATCATATTTGAATATATATAATAGCGGTTAAGATTTAACCGCTATTAGACGTGCTATATAATAGCGGTTAAGACTTAACCGCTATTAGAAGTGCTATTATAATAGCGGTTAAGATTTAACCGCTATCATATACAACCACATTTTTCAATTCCCTGTATACAACCACATATACAACCACATTAGAAAGTAAAATAGTATATCAGATGACCGATCAGAATGACTTTATGACCGATCGAAGCTGGATGATCGATCAGAATGAGTTTATGATCGATCGAATTATTTTAAATCGAGTAGAAAGCACTTTCCACATCGGTTCATGGTGGAACCGATGTGGAAAGGCTTTAAAAAATTTTCTACATCGGTTCTTTAACAACCGATGTAAAAAGTCCGATGTTAAAAGTGTTTTTTGTACTAGTGAATATGAAATATTTTATTAAAAAATGTTAGATATATTTCACATTGTTGATAAAAGACGAAAGTTATTTTAGTGATATATATATATATATATATATATATATTTATTTATTCGTGTTCATTTATTATAATGCATGTATTAGATTGGAAATATTCAGTCATTACAAGAAAATTGCACGGATATTTACCGACGGATTTGTAGTCGTTGAAAAATAATTATTACTGATAGAAATTACAGACGGATATAAAATATTGGTGGAATTTGATGTTACCAACTGGATATATCCATCGATAATTTATAGATGAATTTACCGACGGATATATCCGTGAGTAATTTATAGATGAATTTATCCGATCGATAAATTAACAATTAATTACCGACGAATATATCCGATCAATAAATTCATCTCGTAAATTAACAATTATTTACCGACTGAATATTTCTATTGGTAAATTAACAATTATTTACCAACGGATATATCCGTCGGTAAAATTATATAATATAATTTAATTATTCACCTAATTAAAAAATAAAATATTTTTTATTTAATAATTTAATTTAATCATAATTAGATTAATTTATAATAATTTATTAAATTAAATAATTTAAAAAAATAAATATTTAATTATATATAAATATATAAATATACAAATATATATAAATATATAAATATATATAAATATATAAATATATAAATATATAAATATACAAATATATATAAATATATAAATATACAAATATATATAAATATATAAATATACAAATATATATAAATATATAAATATACAAATATATATAAATATATAAATATATAAATATATAAATATATAAATATATAAATATATAAATATATAAATATATAAATATATAAATATATAAATATATAAATATATAAATATATAAATATATAAATATATAAATATATAAATATATAAATATATTTGTATATTTATATATAAATATAATTTATTTGTAAATTATTATCAAAAAATTATAGTAGTTTAATAATTGGAGATCGTCTTTAACTCTAGACTTTGAGTTAATCCGTCAATGACATTTTTCTTATAAAGCTATAATAAGAGACATTTTTCATTGACATTTCTCTTATAATTCTATAATAAATAAGAATATAAAGGGTAGAAGTATTTGTAATGAGTAAAAGGGTGAAGTTTGTGGAATATTTTTTAAAAATATATAAAAATGTTTTTATTTATTAAAAACAACATAATTGATTACTCTAATACGTGAGTAAACACATAACTGATATATAATTGGTTATTTTAAATTTATAATTAGTTATCATAATTAATAAACGTTGTGGTGGATAAAACAAATTTAATTTCAATATTTTAAATATTATTTATAAAAAACTTTGAAGAAAATGATTGAACTAAGTTACTACAAATTTTTAACCTAATTCTCTTTTTAGAAAATATAATTTAGATTTATTGAATTTTATCTTTTATTTAAATAAAATATTTTAGTTATTATTAAATACAAAAAATAACCATCAAATAATAGTAATGAAATTAATTAATAAATAACTTATACAAAAATCACAAAAATTAATTACTACAGAAAATAATCTCTACCATCATTGAATAAAAATGCTGAATTATATCATCTAAAAAATTATCTTGTTCAATAAAAATTTTATTAGTATATTTTGTCATAAAGATTTTAAATATATAAAAATAAATTATCTCTTCTAAATTCCTTGTTCAAACACGAAATAATAGAATTATTATAAATCTCATTGATTTTTTTAAGATGTATGTTTATTAAAAAAAATTCATTAAAATTATTATACATCTCATAAGTAAATCTTATAAACACATTTATAATGGAAGGAGTTCGGATCCTCTTCGTTGTGCAGCCCTACAACGACCTTTTAATCTATTAGAATGATTCATATTATATTTTTAAATTTAATATTTTTAATATAAAATCAATGATTAAGATCAATGCTACAGAGATATGATCACTTTACGGTATTTTAAATTTAAAAAATTAATAAAAGTATTTTTTTAATATAATGTCTAATTAAAATACAAATAAAAAGTTATAAAAATATAAATAAAAAGTACTAATTCTTGAGATGTTCTTCGGATAGTTTCACCGTATGCAAGCACTTGTTTCTGAGGTGTGACGGTCTGGAGGTTCTGCAATTACATTTTTTTTAATTACAATAATAATTATAATAACAGAAAAAAGAGGGATAGCCATGGTTTATCTCGCCGGTGCAGGATACATCACAGTCGTCGGAATGAATAACCGGAGGCCAAAATTCTTTACATCAGTTATACCAAACAGCACCATTTTAACGCTCTACGACATCGTATCACTCTGTCGGGGAGAACATGGCTTCAGTAGCGCTTCCGAATCAGCTTGGACAGATTTACCCATAGAGAACGCCTACGAGCTGTTAGGAGTGACCGAGACCAGTTCTTTTGCCGAGATTAAAACGTCTTTTCGCAAATTGGCCAAAGAAACTCACCCGGACCTCGCGGAGGCAAGCAACGGTTCCAGTGCGTCTCGACGATTTGTGCAAATTCTGGCTGCCTACGAGGTTTGTGCAAATTAAGCTCCGGCTTGTGAATTATGATTAGTGTCATTCATGACTATACCCTCAATCAGAAGTTGTAGGGGTGGTTTTCTTACTGATCAAATTTTTTTGAGACAAGGTTAAATTAGAGTTTGAATAAAATCGAATCAACCATGCCTGGCTTATACAAGAATGCCCTAAAATTATGTTCAGGTGATGTTTCCCTTACGGTTGTGTTTAGTGGACTGAATAATTGGTTTTGTTTGAATGTCCAGGAATGCATATCGAAGTTGATAATTAAATGCATGTGAAGTTGAGAAATAACGTAGTCGTAATAGCGTTTTGACAGTGTATTTTGTTTCTCCAATGCCTTTTAGTAGCCCTTAGTCACAGAAAAATTGTCAAAATGATGCAATGGGTTCAAAGAAGCTCCCGTGGATATTGCTGTGAATAATGTGAACAGCTGTCCATGTTAAGTATTTCCAAGTGAGAGAACACTGAAGAGGTATTCCCAAATGGATAAATATGCCAAACATATTAGAGAATATGATATTTTTTTTAATCCAAAATTTTAAGGTATTAGGTTTCGGAGACTCCAACTCACACTTCCATTGCCCCTCAAGGATTTCCTATATTGTTTTTTGGATAAATAAGCCAAACATATTAGAGAATATGAAGTTTTTTGTATGCATATTTTTCTTCAATTTTTGATATGTTGTACGGTCTAATGTATATTTTTTTGGTGTTTTTTGCTGATTTGTTGGCCATAATGTGTTCATCCTATCGGAAAGATGACCACATATTTCATGACTTTAACTTCTGGAAATCTTGTAGAACATATATGGAGTCTGTGTGGGTAACTAACTAAAGTCTAGAATGACGTTTTTCCAGGGTTATATTACAGGGATTATTGACTTGACGGTGTAATCTATGATGCATTGCAGATTCTTTCAGATTCTAAAAAGAGAGCCCATTATGACATGTACCTGTTGTCGCAGAAAAAGCTTATGCAAAAGCATTCTAATCAGGGTTCTAAATTGTATATTTACAAATCAGAAGGTACCACGTTCAAGGTGATGGAAGTTGTTGAATGGTTAAAATGGTACAGGTTAACTATAAATAATATTTTGGCAGAAAAGAAGGTGGTAGATGGAACAGGCTATTTCGATGTACTTGAGAGAGATTTTTATTCAGCTATTCATGCAGCATACTATGGTCCTGAAATTGACTCTATGCCGATGGAACTTCTTCCTGACTGCTTTGAAGCTGAGGAAAGGTCCTCTTATGATACTCCTGAGGTTTTGCACTTAGTTTCGGGTCGTGATCTTTTTGGGATGGTTTGCCTAGCCAACAAGGTTCCAGAGATATCAACTACTAACAACGAGAAGTTAACATCTTTTAGATCCTTTCATTCTGACCTGAGTCAATCTATAACAAATATGAATGTCCACAGGAATGCAGAAAGATCAGATGATTTTGAAACCTATGAAGGTCTCAGCTCTAAAACTTCAAGTATTGTATCAGATGCATATAGACATCTAGAATTGCACATCGCTGGAAGAGTGGTTGCTACAGCATCTAGGGCCCTTCCTAGATGCGGTTCTGATGTAATGCAGACAGAAGATTCTGAAGATCATATTCATGTGTTCCTTAACTTATATGAAGATCCCAAACATATCAGCAGTGGTTTTTGGAAAGATTACCAAGCAAATGGTGCAGTTGGAAGTAGAATTCATTTGGGAACCATATCTGGACTTGGGAGCAGTCCAGATGAAGGTTGTTGTTATGTTTACAATGATAAGGGTACAAAGACCCATGCGATTATGAAGCACAGAACATTGATGGTATGTAATGTTGCTTTCCCATGGTCTTGATGTTTTAACACTTAGAGCTTAATTTGGGAGATATTTCTTTGTATCTAACTTTAGTCAAACAGTGCAATCTCTCTTATAAAAAGGGGGAAATAATATGCCATAATGGTAGATTAGAACAAGAAAGGAATCAGGAGAGGTTTCCATGACAATATAATCACAATAAAGGTTGATTCCCAATTTATATGAATATTTACTGTCTAATGTAATCAATCGGAATGCTTACAATGATGAATCAATAATATTCATTGACTGGTTATAATAACATCGATTGATTCCCAATTTATAAAAATATTTACTGTCTAATGTAATCAATCAGAATAATGATGAAATTAATAATATTCATTTACTGGTTATAATAACATCGATTGATTCTGACAATCTAGATGGAAATTTTGTTTTTGCATTAGTACTAAGTCTCATTTGTTTTTATTTCTAATATTTTCAAATATCAGAAGAAATGTGGTTTGACTTTCGTGATCTTGCTAGAAACTTAGCCTTATATAACTTGGTTTAACTAGATGCTGATAATATGCATGTTATGACAAAATGTTCAGGTGAAGCATATGCATTGGTATGAAGCGGGTGAGAAAGTTTCAGTTTGCGAGTGTAGATGCAGTAGAGCACGTTTACCCCCAAGCAAGTAAAGCTCTGACATCTCTCTATAATTGTATTGATGTTTGAGTTAGCACAACAATTTCTTTGGGATTAATTAATGCATGTACACCGAAGCTGTCTGCTCTCTTTTCATCATTATGTAATTTGTTTGTCTCTCTTTTTTGGGTCAACATGGGATTGTTTTCTTATAAATAAGGAAACAAATTCCATGGTGTTCTCTTTGTTAGAACTTGTGGTCTTTCTCTTCCCTTTTCATGTCCCCCCCTCTCCCCCATACATTTCCAAGTGTTAAGCTAACCAATGGTTCTATTAAAGGTTAAATGGTTGCAGCAATTTGGTCTTTGGGTTAATTAACTTTCAACACTCAAGAAAATGGTATCTGCACCTCCTTGGGGAATCAAAGCAGAATTGATGGAATAATTTTGTGGTTTGTTGATTTATTACTCAGAACTCTCTCTGTAACCCTACTGCTTCTATCTGCAAAAATGAACTAATGCTGTGTTTCAAGTTTGTTTGAATTTTCTACGATTCCTCAACTTGTTATTTATGAAGATGAAGATTGTCTGCTGCTCTCTCATTACTGTTTATAATACGTTCCAATAATATTAATGCCTTCATTATACAGATTTTGGCTATTTGAGCCTCGCTGTGGCTTACATGATATAGGGGGCTGGTATGTTGAAACATATGGCAAAGATAAGAACGGTCGTACAAAGCCATCACAAAGGTTCTGGGGTGGTTTGGACTATAACATGCAAGCTGACGGGTGAGTTAAGTAATTAGGTGTTCCTTCTCTTTTAACTTTATGCAAATTTATTCAATTTTAGCAACAAAAGTTTTCTTTTTTAAAACGTATGTTATCGAAGATATGTTTGAATAAATTTCTTTATTAACATTTTTAGAAGAAGAAAAGATAAGGTAAACTTTTCCATAAGTTAAAATTAATTTATGTATGAATATAAAATCATCTTATATAGGAGCTGATATGAGATAATTTCTACAAACTAACTTATGTATAAGATCCTATTAACTTATGGTAAAGTTTATTTTACTTTTTTTTTCAATTTTTTCTTTTTTTATAAGTGTTTATGAAGAAGTTTATACAAACAAATGTCAAATCATTAATGAAGTATAAATAATACTATGGATCTTGGGGAAAATTTGAAATGGACAAAGAAACGAGAAGTTGACATTTGTATTTTACAATTTGCACTTCATCTCTATGTTGTTTAAACTATCTTTCAACTTATTGAAGTCTACTCGAGAAGCATTTTGGCTTGGTAAAGTGATCAAGTCCACCGCCGCATTTTATTTACTTTTTAAAAAGAGGTATCTTACTGGCTCTTGACTGAAAAGTTCTGTGAAACCATGTATACAAAAGACAAATTGTTCTGAATTTATAAGCCTGTTATGTAACAAATTCAGCTTAGCTCCCCTTACTGAATTCTGAAAACTTGCTTACTTATTCTGTCGGTAGGAATCAAATATCTTAATTTTTAACTTCTCGTCTTGGACATCTAGAAGTAGAGAAGCTAATTAATATTTTTGAAGTTCTCTCCCAAAGACCCAACCCAAGTTTTTGCTTGTCGAGTATACTGACTGTCTCAGTTCTGCAATCTGCAGAAGACTTCATCCGGCAATGTATCTGTTTGCTCTTGCATATCGGACACTTGATCTTGAATACGTCAAAGCAAGCAAGAAATCATTTAGGAATGTTGTTGGAGCACATACGTTTAGAATACTTCATTGGTGCAAGAAACTTGTTCGATAGATTATCCCTCGGGCTTATGACACTGTTAACAATTTATTGTGTCCTTCCTTGCTAGACCAATTTGGAAAGATCGGCAAATTCTTTACAAATATTTATTTAGTGATTAGAATATTTCCCTGTCCATTTAAAGTTACAAGATCCTCGGGATGGATTGTCTGCAATGTAAGTACTGAAAGGAAAACTCATTACAAGCCTCGAGTTGTTCTATACTTTAGAGCAAATTCAACTTTTCATCTGCATAGAGTGGATATGTTGGCCAAATACTGAAGTCAAGTCAAGGATTGGCTGGAGTCGCTTCTACTTTTCATCATGCCTGAGCCGATTTGAACCAACATTGATTTTTTCGAAAATATTCTCTGGCTCTACTTGTCTCAGAATTGCTGTGGAATCTGAATCTTCACGTGGAATATACCTCTGCAGTTGCCTATCTGTGTTATTAGACAGAGATTCTTTATTTTGGTCAGTGTTATGGAAGCTAGTTGTTTCATTGCATAATGAGTTTCATCCCCCCATTGGAAAGATCATGGAGCTGGACAGTTTTCTGGAATTTACTTGGCCATCATATCTTGTGGTATATAAAATACAATTTCTGCTTACATAGAATCATCCCCATAGGCATGTGGAATTTTATGTCTTTGTACTTGTATATATTTATCGATATATTTAGCCATGTTTTTCTTGTTTACATTCCCCCCTCTTAAATGTGTTGCTATTCCCTCTGGATTGATATGAAAAAAAAAAAATATTACTGTTATGACATGTAGTTTATGTTGTTAGGTTTGATTGAATGTTTCTTCACTATCTATTTCTGGCTTTGACTTTGCTTTGAATCACTTAACGGTTTTCTTAACTGATAGAATAAGCCTTGGGCCATAGAGTCACGACAAATTGCAAACTGCTTTTACTAAATGAAACTGACTACATATGCCTTTTTTTTATCCTTTATTTGAGCAGATCATCCCATTTGCAGTATTGCCCTCCTGCTAATGCTCGATAATACCTATCCCTACAATAGACAGGTCTTCCATCAGCAGCCTCGGCAGCAGCTGCTGCTAGATCATCATCAGTTATTACCTCCACTGGCAATTTAAGCAACTCCTCTTTTCTACAATATGCATTAAAAAAATTGCAATGACATTGTGGAAAAACTCTGGTAGATAGTAAAGGATCTTTATGTCGTCTCTTACCTCAGGTTGAGCTTTGTGTTGTTAACCTTGGGAGCTTGAACGGTTGATTTAATTTCTTCCGTGGTAAAGGTAGTTCGAAGAAAATTCTCCACCGGTGTAGCAAAGATAAATAGCATAACTCCTGTGACAAGCAATGCTCCTGTCCCAACTAGAGTTTGCTTCAGCAGTTTAACAACTGGTTTAACCTGGGAACATGGAATATACGTGAATCATGCTGCAAGAAATCAAATTTAACATACTGCTCTTCTAGTCTGTATCCGAAATCGTTCTGAATTCAAGCAATGCTGTGATACTTTGTGATGTCCAGTACCTTGTAAGAGCCCAGCAATCTATCACGAGCTAGGATCTGCAAAGAAACTAGGTTTTCAGATTATATTGCCTGAAATGATGGTTCATTTAGTAGTAGTAATATTGTTAGAACATTTCAGCTACACTTTATTCTATATCCTTTCCTTCATATTCACTAGTTCTGAAGAGCCTTCTTGCTGCTTAATGAAGAAGTATCTTTTACGATTTTGAGAAGCCATAACACTCGTTGTAGTTGCTAAAATCTTATCCTAGTATTTAGTAAAGCAATGTCTAAAATTTGCTATTTTTATGTTCATTAAGGACGGTATATTTACTGTCAAAATATCCTGCTGTAAACAAAATCATTAATTTGTCAGTTTGCAATGTATATAGCGCACTAAATCTATAGCCTTTAATACGATTTTGTTCATATGATTTCTTTGGGATACTTATGTTCTGTTCTTAGGTACAGGAAGAATGTTAAAAGAGGCTAACCTCGGGCGGCTTGACCCACATCTGTCCGTCATACCATCCGCTTTCTTCATAAGGGATAACCGCTGATAGAAGTCTATCACCAACATAACTCCAACCCTGCATTGTAATTAAATTATCTTAATTGCAACAGTTATTTAAGTGTGAAGGTGCAGCCACAGCTCAGTCACTTAATCATGAGGTAGACTTAGTGTGAATGGAAAACAAATTACATTCAGTTGAAAAACTCATTGTGCTGTGCATTTTGGTAAGAATATAAACGGTATGCATGATGTGTACACACGATAGTAAGTTTTTTTTTTAATCTGTCTGTCTCAGCATCATCTCCCGTTCCCAGTAATGAAGTGATTTGACATGAAAACAGAAAGAGGATTTGAACGCACCAAATAAATCCTCAAGACAATCAAAGACACAATGAAGAGCGTTCCTGTTCCAGCAGCTAGTATAAATCTTAGAGGTTCCTGCAAGATTGAGAAAGTTGACGGAGGCAAGAGGAAATTTTATGAGCCACTTTATAAAAGTTTTGTTTGTGTGCAGCTGGCAGGTATCCTATTCCATATATCAAACTTCTTGTTGATTAGTTAATTAGATGTCCTAATGATTATGCACATATATTTTAACTTCCTTACTCTAGAAGGATTAAAGCTTGCAGCGGCAATTGGCCCTCCAAGAACTGTAAAGACTGCCAACCAGAGACCTCCCAGGCGAAGGAAGAACGACCCCGGACCCAATTCACCCCACGAATACAAGACTCCATTCTTCAGAGATGAGTACTCATTTACCTGTTACACCACGAAGAAGTAGGGGTTAGCAAACTTAGCACAAAAGAAAAAGGTGAGATGATTTTAGTGGAACAATATAATTTTAATCCCAACTCATGCCGTTCCAGTTTATTACATTCGTGCAAGGATATCTAACTTACTAGCTAGATTCGACCATAAAATTCATGGACTGACATTATACTACACTGCATCCTGTTGATTTCGAAGATCATAACAGCTATTGCCAAACATTGGGTAGTTAACACATACCGGTCTCTGCTCAAAAGGGACCTCAATTTCCAAACCAGGATCCCAGCTACGTCCTGAAGATCCGCTTGTTTCTCCATCCATCTCATCTCTAATGGCCTTAGCCTTGATGGAAATCCTATGAGGAAATTTAGAAGCTTTGTGATTATGGATGATCAATGAGTCATAGCTGCTGACTGGTCTGGCTTGTCTTGCACTTGGAATTAGTGAACAGTAGACATTTAGTCTAATCATTTACTGAGTTTAAGCTATCACCAACGCAGCAGGATAGTGTTTGGGTTTAAATCCCGGTTCAATTTTCTACTTGGGGGGTGGAGGAGGAGGAAGAATAGGATATTATGGTCGCTGATTTACGTGGAGGAGGAGAACAAGAAAATAAAGTCTGTATTTTTCCAGATTTTCAAAGATGAGAGAGAGCCTTTGGTGACTCTACCCTGCCTCTTTGTTATGTGGACAAGCTTCTTGTCCACGTGGGCTTCTTTTGCACCGTCCATCACATGCAGTTAACACCCATAGTACTCAGATTATCCGAACCAAATGCATTTCATGCTTTTATATTTTTGTGGTCCGAGAAACGCCAAGGGAACTTGCTGGAGCAACGTGGCAGCCGTTCCCTTGCATGATCAATTTAGCAAAACAATGGCACATCCATCATCAGTATCAGCCTGACCAAATAAAGCGGGAGTGTTAAAATGTTATAATATTATATATTATAAAATAATTATGTTAGTTATTTAAGTGGTCAAAATAAAGTGAATCTGGGTATTAAGGAATTTGAAATGGGTTGAACGAGTAGATATTAATGTTGGCCAAAGTTAGTATGAATGGTTAAGATTCTCAAAACATGAAATCTTAAAACTCATCCTCTCTACTGCTATACGAATAGAAAATAAGGTTCTGTTCAGCAACTCTGATGTTTTGGTTGATGAAGAATCATAAGATCATTGTTCGAATTCATGATTAATTATCGTGTACATTTTGTAACATTTATCGCAGAAGGCTTGAATCAAGAACTGACCATGGAAGGGGGTGTTTATGATTTTGAAAGTTATTTTCTAATTAAATTTGAAGGTTTGCTTTTATATTTTGTATTTATTTTTCTTTATTTATTGAAAAATGATAAAGGGTACATCATTATTTGGACGAAAATCCTATGAAAATCAAGGATCTTGATTACATGTAGATCTAAAATTATCTATATATATATTTTCAAGATATAAACATATGATTTTTTAAGGAGTGATTAAAGAAATTAAATTTAACAAGTAGTTCGATGTTGTTTGTTTGACTCGTGAAATGAATTGCGTTAACAATTTTATTCAATTTTAAAACAAACTCAACTCAATTTAATTATTTTTTAGATAATTAAAAGTGGCTTGGGTTGAGTAAATTTTGGTTCCTTTTTTAAAAATTATAATAGTCATCATATGCAAAGAATTATTATGAATATATATTGATGGCAACGACTTAAAAGTTAATATTTCCAGTTTTGAAGGTGAATCATACTTGATGTTTAAAATATTTATATATTTTTTATAGATTTTAACTAAGAGTTATAAGGAATATGTTTAGGTAATTATGTTTTTTTTTTCTTTCTAAAGTATACTTATATCTATTTGGTAAGTAAACTCAAGACTTTCTTTTTATCTTTTTATAATTATTTTTTAATATATACTCTATTGTTGGTTAAAATCAATTAAAAATATAAATTCGGGAGTGTGACCAGTTATTTATATGGAGTCATACTAAAGAATATTGTAATGTTAATCAATTTTAATTAATAATGATGAAAAAAATTAAGTGGTTAATGTTTTTCTTTTTAATTATAATGAACCAATCCAACTCACCTATGATTGAAATAGGCTAAGAATTACATGCACTGTCTTGAGCATCCTAAGGGGATTGTTTAACATTAATAAGTGTAAATGACTACTTTTTCAAAGAAGGTAAACCGAAATGTTATATATATAAAATCTAGTTGATTCACTTCACGTTATTCATATAATTTGTAGTGGTAAATTTTCTAATTTATATACATACAACAAAAAGGTTTTTTCTGGAAATTGTTGAAGCATTCAATAAAAAAAATAAAAATATTGTTATTAAAATTGAATTCATCCTATTAGTTAAACTAGTCCAATCATTGTTTTAAAAAAAAAAGTCCAATTGAATTGATATAAAACTAAAAAATAATGTAAAATTGATTGATTTTAGGGTACAATTAATTTTGATAATTGTTTTAAAGATATTTTTTAACCTTTTTCAAAGAATATAATTTTTTAAAATATAATATTTATCATTTTTTCTTTTATCTCATAATCAAGTAAATTTTAGAAAAGAGATGTTTTAATGTGTTTTGATCTTAAATTTTATAATTATCAGGCTTTGAGTTTTACTATACTTAATCCATGTGATAATTTCTTCTATTATTATTTTTTATTTTCTTTTTTTATATAAAATTTTATTAGTTTTTTTATTAATGAATTTGTTTTATGGTTATATTATATATTTAAAAAATATGTTATTAAATTTTTAAATTTTAAATCCATATTTTTACTAATGTAGTGAACTGTCTAATTGTAAAAATAATTATACAACTTACAACAAAGTATTTTTTAATTCTTATTTTTTATTAACTTTTTAATTCTTATTATTTTTTTAAATTAATATCTTATCTCATATATATATATATATATATATATATATATATATATATATTTATATATACACATGTATATATATAATTTATTTATTTTAAAAAAAATTATATTCTTGTTTTATATTTTTTCTTGAAGTATTATAATTAAATTAAATTATTATTTTAGATTATAAGAAAAAATATAATAATATAACTAAAAATAGTTAAAAATAATTATAATTTTAAAAATATTAAAAAATTATTGAAGAAAACGATTACACATCCATTCTGATTTATTATATATATATATATATATATATATATATATATATATATATATATATATATATATATATATATATAAAGAGAAAAAGTTATGACTAAATATTAGTAGTTATTTTCTTCACTTTGCGAATTGGTTTGATTTAAGAGTTATTTTTATCTTATTTAAATTATCTATAAGTTAAAAATAATATAATATCTTTAAACACGTGTTTTTGTATTCATCTATCTTAAAATATCATATGATTCAGTTTAAATACAATATCAAATCGATATAATCAAATATTAAACAAGGATTTTGAAATCGAACAAATCCATTTTTTATCAATGTTTTCTTAGAATAATATTTTTTTGCTTTATTTTAACTTTTACAGCTTATTTAATAAATCTATTATTATTATTTTATTATCACATAACAATAGTTTCAATTATCTATAATACTTTCAAACAGTTTTTTTCGACTTTCATATCAAATAAATTATATAATGTTAAACAAATATAAAATAACTATAATAAAAGGAATACTCACTTTTATTCTATACTTTTTATTACCTGTCTTTAATTACTTAGTAAATTACCTTATCTTTCAGGAACGTTTAATTTAAAATAAATATTTAGAAAATTTGAAGATGAAAATACTTTGTTTTTCATGTTTGATTTGTTTTAAAAAAAAAACATTAAAGAAATACTATTTTCTATAAGTTTTTTTATTCTATATTTATCCTAAAATATATTTTTTAAAATAAGGGAAAATCCTTTTTTTTCAAGTAATTTTTTTTAATATGACGATATACTTAGTTATTTTTATTAAATAATTAATTTTCTTACAAAAATATTAAACAACTCTTTGATTTTCATTATTTTTTATATGCCGACATTAATAATTTTAGTAATATGTTTTAACTAGTATTATTAAATTGTCAAAAATGAGTTATATTAACAATAATATGATTATTAAATTAATGAATAATCTATAACATTAAAATTTATTTGAATTTATTATTAACATTTAATTTTTATTATTAATATTAAAATAAAGAATTTTTAAAATTATTAGCATTTATATAAATTTAATATTTTATATTGAATATTAATAATGTTATTATTAGCATTAAATATTTGATAAATTTTAAAATATTAATAATTATTTAATTAATTAATTAATATAATAAAATAAAACTAATTATTTAATATAGTGTACTCAATTTTAAAAGTTAATGTTTTAAAATTATTTTGTTTAAATGTTTTTATAACAAAAAAAAAGTCTTCACAAAAATCACTCACAGACAGAGTCACGGGGAAACTGAATTTTGTCAGAGAAAATTGAAAAAACTAGATGGTGGCAGAATTGAGAAATCGGATCCACACAGGCCGAATTCTCTAAGGAGAAAATTGGATCTAAGTTGAGTAATTTTATTGGCAATGGGTATTTATAGAGAATTTTTTTTTTTTAGTTTTTTAGGTCATTTTATTGGATCTAAGATTTTGTTTTTGTTTCACGCGCATAAATCTTGTCAATTAAGCATTTATTAATTAGGTGGTGAGTCCATTTTATTCATATTTGGCAAAGAAGATTGGACTTGATGCAAATTCAAATCAATAAACAGTGGACATAGACAAGGCGCAGCAGCTGTAAATCCGTTAGGAAAAGGGTAGTTAGGAGCTGAGAGAAGCCATTAGTCAACTTCTGACGCGGATCCGTCAAGTTCTGTGACTTTCGTAGTTGCTCGGCACTGGATAGTAAGTTAGCATTCGTTTTGCACTGGGAACAACGTAAAGCATAATACCGCTCCGCACAAACCACATGAAAACCAAAACGGTTAAGGGAAATTGGAGATGGAATTGGTGGACGAACAAGCTCGGCTTGCCTTTCGTCTTCCTTATATGCATCTTCTTCTTTGTCGCTGGATTCTTTGCTTCCAGTCTCTTCTCCCACTCTCAGGTTTTCCTTCTCGATAATCGTAATCACGTTGTTTTTCTGTATTTTAAGATCGTTTATCTTCGATTTTGCTTTCTGGGAAATATGCGAAATAACAGATCGCTGGAATTTTCAGGAACGTGAATATGATCCGAGGCTGATGCCGAGACCGAGAGCGAGGTTACTTGAAAAATCGATCGAGGAGGAGACGGAGTATCAGTCGTTGCAAGCTGGAGAATCCGGCGACGACTCCATTACATTGATTCCTTTTCAGGTGCGCTTTTTCGTCTCTTTATGCTTCGCATTTTACCCTGCAATATTCTTCGGCTAGGGTAGATAAAATATGCTTTTCATCTGTTCGTAATAGTGTAATATCTTTAAATTAGTTTATTACGGTGAATTTACGTAATATTTTGATTTTATAAACGTTTATGAGAAGATCGCGTCTCTTAAATTTATAATTTCATTGTTGCTTGAAGTTGAATGTGATAATGTAGAGCATACGATTCTGCTGGAGTATTTACCTGAGCAGTTGAGCTTTTACTCTCAAATAAATCTGGATCTGATTTGTGATCCTTAGGTTTTGAGTTGGTACCCTCGCGCTCTGTATTTTCCTAATTTTGCGAGTGCACAACAATGTGAAAGCATAATTGAAATGGCAAGGGTAGGACTCAAGCCATCAACATTGGCTTTGCGCAAGGGAGAAACGGAGGAGAACACAAAGGGAATCAGAACAAGGTATTGTGTACTTTAGTACGTGTCTGTGGAATACTTAACCGTCTGACTTCATTATAAACTGCACAAAGTAGAATGTTAAATGCAGGAATATGAATTTATCACAAATTCTTCCGAAAGGTCAACGAGACTCGCATGCTTAAACAAGAAGTCAAAAGAAAGATGTTAATACTGGGAAAGGCTAAGATAACAAACTAATATGCATGGTTGATTCTGATTGGAGTTATGGTGAACCTGACAGATTTTCAGGTTCTGAGAAATTATATGGAATCTGTTCGATTCCTTTATATTTGCTCTTCTATTGCTTGCCTCTAACCAAGACTCCAATCTTTATGAGAAAGATAGCAACGCAATATGTTTTGACTTCCTGAATCTTAGACCTCTTATCTGCTTTAAGATAGAATGATTTAAGGCCCCATGTGGTTCTTAGATTATATGTTTATAAATTTATTATGCTTTAAACTAAATTCGTTAAAAAACATCTTCAAGTAATTCGTGGGAGTTTCAATTACTGGGACTTTTGGTAATATGCTGATATTTTACACGCCTCTCTATGATTCTAATACATCCTAATTAAGATAAATGATCTAGCCCTTGGGAGAATTGGCGATTATGGTTTTGAGCACCTTCTCCTAAAATTCAAAGATGCACGTTATGTAATATAAAGTCATATTGCGAGCTTATCTCCACATTTTTGTTTTAACAGCTATGGTGTTTTTATGAGTGCTACCGAGGATGAAACGGGAACTTTATATGCCATTGAGGAAAAAATAGCCAAAGCAACAAAAATTCCTAGGACTCATGGAGAGGTAACATTCCTACTAAACTGGCTGTCTTGCCCTGCAGAAACAGCATTTTGAAAAACTTGTTAATCTGATTTACTAAAAGATTTTTTTTATCTCTTTTGGTTAAGTTAATCAATTGTTTGAATTTGTATTTGTAATAAACAGTAAAAACTGTTTATTTACAGCTCTTCATTCCTAGTAAAACTAGTATCATCCATCATATAGATTACTTCTGCATTAGACTAATTCAAGGGGAAGAGAAAAGACATTTTTGCACAAGTAGCCAATCGAACCTTTTAATAGGTATCCGGATTTTCCTTGTTCAAACTGTCAATTTTTATCCTTTTGGTATTTACCACTTTCTATATTTTCTGCAAAACCTGTTCTTTGTTTTCAAATTTCCCCTTAGTTGCTTAAGTAAAAGAAAATACATTGAATTTACACATTAACGAATTGTTTCTTTAATAGGTGCACACTGGTGCTTTTACGTAACCTTATTTTACCTTTGAATGCTCTATAGAATAATGCTTAGTGAATGTGAGATTGTTCCTTGCCATACTTCTAAATAGTATAAGATTGGGTACTTTTGTTGGCTCAAAATTCAGTTAATGATGGTAAAGGAGTGTAAGACTTAATGTGGAAAATGAAGCAGAGTTGAGACTATTACGGGAACTTGTGGTGTTTAGTTGGATTGATCCTTTCCTGTTTCAGTATTTAGGGTGTGTTAGTTAGAATGGTGTTGAATGGAAGCTTTTCACTCTCCAAGCAATGTGAGTGTTGGGTTGAACGTGGGTTCAGTTGAATGGAACTAGAATACAAACACACTCTTAATAGATGGTTCCTCCTGTTAAAGTTGCAGAGGAGATAATGTTTTTCTATATATCTTCCAAGCTGTCTGTTATAATGTCAAAGCTTGGTGTCTTGGAATCTTGGCACCTTTTCTTCCTTTTAACTTAAAGTAGAAAATTTGGGGAGTTGAGAGAGAGGGGGAGAGGCAGGATTAGATGTTTAATATGCGTCAGTTAGTAATATTGTTTGATATAGAAGAAATATAATAACCGTGCACAATGTTCAACGTTCAACATAACGGTCATGCTATTCACATTTTTTCCTATGATAATATTAATATCTATCCTTCTAATAAGAGATCCTTTTATTATCGTAGTTCCCTATTCCATGAAAGACATGGATATGTCTGATGATGTAAATGGTATATTAAAATTAACATATTGCTGGTCATGGGCGAAGTGAAATTCAAAGAAAAATTTGTAAAATTTGTACCATTTCGAACGGTAAATTTGTTCCTCATGGTTGGCAGGAAACTTTTTGTTTGATGCCTGCGGTTTGATTTCGTACATTTTGTACGAAGGAATCTCCCATTGTTCAACGACACATTTGTGTTGTTGCCACTGAAATGATGAGTTGGGGACTTTTTTATTCTTTCCTTCTCTAACAAAATAATAGTGAAATTGAGCTAAATTTTCTATGTTGTGTTCCGTTGAAATAAAATAATAAGGTCGCCGTTGATGAGAAATAATGTCACCTATGATTTTTCAAATTTGTAATCTTCAAATTTTGCTTTTGATTAGAGATGTTGGCATGTTGCCTTCGCCTTTAATCAACCAACCATAATTGTTTTTTAACTAGGAGAAAGGGGAAAACAATTTAAAAAACCTTTGAAACCAATGTTCTTGTACATTTAGACTATAAATATTTTCTTTCATGAACCTATGCAACTATAGTGCCTTTGATTTTGTTGATTTGTTAATGTTTAATTTTTAGGGTGATTTTAAATTATCTGAGAAACAACCATGTTTCAGGCATTTAATATCCTACGCTATGAGATTGGACAGAAATACAATTCTCATTATGATGCATTTGATTATGCTGAATATGGTCCACAAAAGAGCCGAAGGGTACGTATAAAGCAAAACTCGTACATTTTATTTTCAAGTTGTTATGAATTTTGTGGGTAGATGTTCTCCTACTAGTTCTAGCACCGACAACCATGGCACATGGTGTGTCATTTTCTACCAAGTTTGATATTAAGAGTTATTATGTTAAATTTAAAATTATTGAGAAACAATGCGAATAAAAAGTAAAGATGTAGAGAATGAAGAGGATAAGTAATGTTATAGAGAATAGAGAATTTATAGAGGAGAAAAGTTTAGTGAAGTATATAATTTCATTCTCATGTTGGCCATACTTCAGTTTTTTTTTTTTTTTAACTTCCTATTCCTCAAACACAAAGATCATCATACTCTTTCTTAATATAGCATGCTTATCATTTTTCCTTTCTTAGGACATGTCTATATCGAGATACCTATTTTTCAACACTACTATGGGATTTTAGAAAATAAAATGAGATTTTATACACACCTATTGTCGGTTATGATATTTTATTTGAAATTTTCGTTATTTATTTTAAAGTATAACAATTAAAAAAATTACAAGAATTATATTGTTTGTAGGTGATAGTTAGAATTCTAAAAATAGATATAATGTAATGGATCGGTTTAAAAAAATCTAAAAAATATATTAATTAAATTAATCTAAAAGATTTGTAGTCCAAATTAAAAGTGGGCCGTTCTATAAATTATCGTTAGATTTTGTTTCGTCACTTGTAATTTAAATGGATTTCAGTTGGGTCGACTGACATTTTGTGGAATCATAATTATATTTAAAAAAAATTATTTTATTAATATATATTATAATTTATATATCAAATTATTATATTTAAATATAATTTTATTAATATATTTTGAATTTATTAAATATATTATATTTTTTATTAAATAATGATCTATCTCATATTTTAATAAGTTTTTTTTTTATTTATACAATTTTGGCTCTTGAACTTACGAATTTTGTTTTATAAGTTCGATTCTCAACTAAGTTTCATGCAGGTAGCTTCATTTTTGCTGTATTTAAGTGATGTTCCAGAAGGTGGGGAGACCATGTTTCCGTTTGAGGTGAAACCAAGTTTGCCGCCACATCTTTATTCACGCACATCCCATTTACTAATCTACTTAGGATGTAATTAGCGCATTATTATTCTGCAGAATGGATTCAACATGGACGGTAGCTATGATTTTGAGGACTGTATTGGTTTAAAAGTAAGGCCACGCAAAGGGGATGGGCTTCTATTTTATTCATTATTGCCTAATGGTACAATTGATCAGGTTAGTGTTTTCTTTTTCCCATCATCGTCATCACAATTTATATTTTAGTTCCAAAAACATTCAATCTACAACTTCTATTTTAACTCTACATCTTAATCTAATATTATTATTTATTATTATATTATTTTCTGAGTTGCTGATTGAATGCATTTCGATGTATATATATCAACCCTCATAAATTAAGTAGGCACTGTCAACGTAGCTAGATCAATAATATTTTTGTTATAAATTTATTAAAATATGCTTTCACCATAACCTCTTAATTTTTATTTGTTGATATATAGATATATTTTTAAGTATAAGATATGAGTTAGCCTTTTTTACGAAGGTAAAAAAAGTGAAATGAGATGATAAAATATTAAACTATTACATATTGTAAAATAGTCCCTCGTTACATTCTGATAATATATTTTATTATAATTATTTTACCATGCTATAGATGAAATTATAGTTATTACAATTGTTTTACTATATCATTGCTATCCGCTGTACGCAATCGTAAATTTAGAACACTAATTACAAATTGATTATATGAAGGAGGTGCTCAGCATTTAACCTTTTACTTCGGCAGACATCACTCCACGGAAGCTGTCCCGTCATAAAAGGAGAAAAATGGGTGGCAACAAAGTGGATAAGGGATCAAATACAAGACGACGATTAAATGAATGCTACCTGGAATTGATTTTCAAGCTCCACCGGTAGTAGTATTTACGGCACTTAAATAGTCATTAAGATTTTTCTGCTAAAATATGTTTATAGTGATGACTAATAGAGGACAAAACTTAATGAAATATGGCATCGTGATGAGTAAGACATTTTTGTAAGGTGTCATTCAAAAGTCAATTGCTAAAAATGATCTCCACATTCAAAGCCATAACTACATATTTCCAAGTGATGTTTATAAACTAGGAAAAGATGAGAGAAATGCTTATTCTTAACAGTACTTTTTCTAACACACTTTTCGTTATGCCTGAAATTTATAAAATAAAATACAAAATAAAAAAATAGAAAAATTTCAATTAAAAACATAGATTTCACCAGGAGAGGAGAATATATACTCAGCAGTGACCCATATTAGAAAAAATTGTTATCAATAAATTATATTTTCAGCTTAAATTATAAGATAACAAGCCTACTATAAAGTACTTTTCTTTTTTAAATTTTAAGGAAACTACTGTTTCTAACTGACGACCAAACAACACTTAACCGCCAGTATATTTGTTTATGTAGTTTAGCTTAAAGAAAAGAACAATTCTATAAAACTTTTTCAGACAAAAAGGGTGGTCCTATATGGCAGAAAAACAAGTAAACGAACGAACTTGTTACCAACTGAACTGTCTTTCAAAATTGATGAAATCACATCAACAGTGCTTCGAATGTTTTCATTGTGGCTTCTTCTTCATATTTTTTACTTAGCATGCTAGAGTTAGTCAGTGTTATGGTTTAGGGTATGGAACTTAGAATAAAATAACCAAGCCCATAACACATGACTACCTTAAAATGCTAATATAACCAAACCATGATATTGAAATTTCACCTTTTGAACTTTTAGATGCTCTTCTGGAGAAACTGGCATACGTTCACCAGATACAGATTCCGAAAGCAGCTTCCAAAGCTTGTGCAATTGAATCCTCCATAAGCAAACCCAAGCAGCAAAGTAAGCAAGCTACAATATATAATCAAAATGTTAGTCCAGAGTAACTTAAAATTCTGACACACTCAAATTAGAGGAGAACTTGGTCTCACAGACTACGAGAACGTTAAAACTATGAAGGTGCATTGTTCAGTCTCTTCTTAACTTACAGAAAGAACCCCAATGTCAGTTTAGTCCAGCACTCACTAGTAGTTGATGTTTGTATCATTTTTTAAATTATTTCCCCTCGACTGAATTGGCATTATCTAAGTTCTTCATCTCTTTACTACTCCCTACTCATTGCATTCAATAGAAGAGTCGGTGATCCACCAATACCAAAGCCTGCCAAAGGGGAATATATTCACTGCTTGTGCCAGTTGCTATACGGTTGCTTCCCCCATTGCTTCAGGGCATGCATGCAACCAGCTGCTAGCAGTAAACCAAACACACCAAGAGCCATTAATGCTGCATTTCCAACATTCCGATAATAGCCACCCTGCAAACACAAAGAGGAAGTCAATATATAATATATATGTGTGTGTCAGCAAATACACACACGAACCAGTTGAAACGCAAATGTCTTTCACAAAATCATTTCAGACAGATGCTGATGCATTGATCCAAACATTTAAATGTAGTGAATCACCTCAGGTATAATACCCTTACGGATTACCGTAGTCACACCTCAAAAGGTATATCACACCTAAAGTATTGTATTTTATTAATTTAACCCTCACCTTTCAAAAAAGAAAAAAACATGTCTATTTTCAAAGCTGTGGAAAAGATGCTAGCATAATTAAGAGTTTAAACTAGAACTTGTGTCTACTACTTTAGAAATGATTGTGTAGAATACTATGCCACCCTCGACGATTATAGCATTATAGCTTTCAAAACCTCACACAAAATTAGTGTCTCTTTTGAGTAAATGTTTATCAGAAAAAGGTCCATTATTTTTATTTCTTCTTTTCACTTTTAGTTACAAGAATGTGTTCATATTTTCATTTTGCTTTGTATTCATAAATTTGTAAAGGAAACAGTGAAACTAGCTTGTTTATTGTTTTCTCTGTTTTCTAGATAAATCTATAAAAATAGAAAACAAAGTAAAAACAAGGCGCTATTTTTGTAAATAAAAGTGGAATAGAAAATAAAAACAGAATATTTTTTCAAACCAAGTAGCCTGTTATCATGGTTCATTTAACTCTTGTTAAAAATGCTTAATTGATTAATACATGCCCCCTGAAATTTAGATGACATTATGCACAAATACATACTTGCACCACAGAAAGCAGAATAGCTGCATTCGCAGGGGCAAGAGAGAAGCCCATCATCCCTCCACGCAATTCGTTAGGCACATACCTGCAAACAAAGTTAATTAAACTAGAAATCCAAGACTGAGCAAATGAAAAAGTACAAATCTAGTTAAACAGATTACATGGTCCTCAATCTAGCAAGCGATGGCAAAACAAACCCAACACAAGCGTGAAATAAGCAAAAGAGTATCACCAGAACACCAATTTCCTGCACATGAGAGTAGACTCCAGATTTTCAGCCCAAAAATCTGACCACAAATATATTTGATACTTTCTAAATATATATAGTTAACTGCACCTGATAGTCATAGGCCACAATAGACAGGAGAAGAGCCAATGTAATGTATGCATAAACTAGGCAGTCCTCAGTTCTGAGCGATGATGGCCTACTAGTGAGACACGGAAATGCTGTGCTTCCTATCATTCTTGAGCCCAGAAAGCATGGATATATCAACCCCAGTTGCACTTCTCGCCCGTCGGCCTAAAACCAGAGACATTAAAAGTTATACATATATATAGCATTCTATGACTTAGACTGATAAGATAGCAGGTTCAATAGCTTAAGAAAGCCTCTTTTCATAATGACCCAATTACAGAGAGAGATTTTCCCACAATAATGGACAGAGAAACAATTTTATTCATAAATTTGTATAATTAAGTCCATTTCTAGATTCATCAACACAAAGAAGCCTGAAGAAGAAAGGGAAGCCATTAAAACATCCATTTGATGAAACATTGTCTTAGCATTTTAAATACATTATACATACATTGGTGCCTCAGTATATCACAAATGCTATAAAATTTGATATCATACCACCACTGTAGGTGCCCAAAGGATCCAAAAAATTCCCATAGAGAAGTGAAGGCAAGTTTGTGCCCACGCCAACAACCATATCCTTTTATCTGTGGATTATAAAATTACAATCAGTATATAATCAGTACATGACTTAAAGTTTTCAGTACATTGTTGTAAAATTGAATAATGTGTTTTCTAGTACCATCTTTCCACATCTAACCAACTTAAGTATTATACCATGTCAGTCTGAACATAATGATTGACTTTATCATGCATAGCTAACGCCTAATACAACTTGAGAGTGAAACCAAAAAAAAAAAAAAAGATTAAACTGTTGGCATGGCAAATATATACAAAACGATTATAAGGAGATAAAGTAGTTAATCATCAGAAACATAGAAATTTTAAAAATAATCAATAGCAACTTGATAAAAGCATCCATGAATTTCATTATATATCTCCATGCTGCCAGAGAAGTCAAATCTCAAAGCATGAGATCCAAGTTTAACGAAATTGAGCCTCTGCATGCATACTTCCTCTCTTAATTTTCACTAGATATCTATTGCAGCTTCTCTTGGTAAGTTGCAACAATAATTGGATAAATAGTGGATGTCTTATTATTTATGAAACGTGTATAAAAATATTACAATGCAAAAACTGTCCTAGAAAAGGACACAAGTAAGCGTCGACCTTTATAGATCAAAGCAAGTGAAGGGAGCAAAGGAAACCGGCAAGAAAAGCAAAATTTGGATATATGGGCGGAAAATAAAAGGAAAGAAAGAAACTCTCGTAAGTAGTTTCTCTTAAATACTAATTGGTTGTATGCACATATTCTCAAGACAAAATAGCAGATATTATCTAATAGGAACATAAATAAAAAGGATTGTCAAACAAATGTAAGTACGGCATTCTTAATAGCATTGAGTTGTTTCATTAAAAAAAAAGTAAAAGTAGAGTTGTTCATCATAAAATAAAGTAAAGAAGAACAACAAAAGCATATGAACTTACCACCTAATATGTATGCGTAGAAGGAGCAACTATACTCCTTAAGAGATGATAATCGAGGAGTTTCTGTCCATCCTCTGGTGATAAAAGTGAAGCATGTGGCAGCTAAAAAGATAACAACAGATGAAGGACCAGTGCTTTTTTCGGTATTATTACCAATCAGCCAATTTGCAAACACTTGGCTAGCAATAAAACATGCGGACTCAAAGAAAGACATCAACCAATATGTGTCATTAAGTGAATCAAGCCTGTGCCCTTGCTGCAAACAAAAACACAAAATTCCAGCTTGACGTTAAATTCTAGATATTTTGCATTCCAATGTCCTTTTCCTAGGAAGCCACATACTTTCTATGTAAAGTGACTTTTCACATAAAGGTGAAAAAAAAAATGGATCAAGTTATTTTAACCAGGAAGAACTACTTAGACATTTTTCCAGTGGCAACATTGTGGATGCTTTAACTGAAATCTGTGCTTATGTGGTAATCAAGATAGAATGATAAGATTTATTGTTTACCTTTTCATGTTGATTGACCATCCAATTCTCAAAACTAAATGAAAATATTGTGTTGGCCATAGAGAGACATGTGCTAGTCATGAATATGCTAGGCTGCTCTGCAATCCTCTTCCATACGCCAAAAAAGAAGTGTAGCATGCAAAAGATTAAACTAACTTTCTTGTGGCCTCTAAATCAACATTAAACAGTAAGTTAGATTAATCTTCTGACAAATCATCATAAATCTGTATACAGAAATGTATCTATTTCTTGAATATGCATAATTTAACATTAATGCTTCTGGAAAAACCAAGATGCTTCATATATTCACATCTAACATAGCAAGCCCTCGGTTGAAATCAGACAAAGAAGGATATCATGACCAAAATGACAGATATTAAAAAGTGATAAAAATTCACAGGAAGATGAGTTGACATCAGAATACTGATCATATTCTTCCACAACAATTGGAAATGCATATGTCTTGAAAGGATGTGTTTAAAAAAAATACTCCTAGTCATCTCAACAACCACTAATCAACAGAAAACACTTACGTAAATTACACATCAACAATCATTCACTGACAGTAAGTCTTCCATGCGGAACGAATTCCATGTTCCTCTGGATGATGTACATTATCGTAATTAAAACAAGTAAAAACAAGCAAATCATCTTTATTGAAACAAACACCATGATATGTCGGCACTTAAACATCAAAATTGCAAAGCTAACTTTAATACTAAACTCAACGTTGAATTACTTTAAACATACTTATTAATCTTAATTTATTAGTAACGTCAAAGACCAAAAATAGAGCCTTACATCAAATCCGAAAGCACGCCAAGGAAAGGAGCAGCAAAGAGAGCTGTTGTATATCCATAACACAGAGACTTAATCATATCTTCCCTGCCGATTCCATACGAAGCTAATTCATATTCCCCGAACACTGACCATAGACCTTCCAATACTGAGAAGAGAAATGAAACCGTCAACCGTCATTCACATTTGCACATTACAGATCTAAATCTCAATTGAGTAACGAACTAAAACAAACGAGTTCGGAATTTTGATTCAGAAACAGAACAACAGATCAGAAAAGGAAGTAAAAACATAAATCAGTTTTGAAAACAAAAAATAAGATAGAAATGAATGTTCAAAGTTAATCAGGTATTTTGTTTTTCTTAAGGTTTCAATTATTCCTCCATAAACAAAACAACTATGAAATTCTGAAAGCTGATTGCGTACATTGTCTAAGAAACTGAACAATCCTACAATGAAGTGAAAGCAACCTGATGCGAGAGAATAGAGGAAGAGGAAGTTCCGCTGGAAACGGTGAAACGAGTGAGAAGTTCCATGGTCGAAGATTGTGGACGTTCTGTTGAGGCTAGAGGCGTGAGGGAAAAGAAAGATCAAGAAGCAGCAACAAACAAAGATGAAGATGTATATGGATGGATTTGGTTCCCAAACGGAGCTCTCAATGACTACTCCCATCGGCTTTTTATAATCTTAGTTTGAAGACGCATGAAAAGAAAATGCAAGAAAATTCACGTTCCCTTGGAATCTGAGGTAAACCCTAGATCGTGGTTCAAGAACGGGAAGAGGCGGAAAGTAAGACTGAGGGAGATGGATTTGATCGTCGAGGAGGTGGTGGTTCGATTAATGAATAATACTCATGCTGCGGACGGGGCTAAACTAACAAGAAACGAATTGAAGGCCACTCCTTCCCCCTTCTTACATTTTGTTAATAACATCTCCAATCCACGAGTCTGAACACTGATAGAATAAAAAATATGTTTTATTACTAGTTAAATATATTCTTCTTCTTTTACTTTTTTTTGTCACTTGTTTTTTATTTCTATAATTTTTTTTGAAGTTAAATAATTATCTCCCAAATCTTGTAAACAAATTATAAATTTAATATTGTTATTGATTTTATAATAAAAAAATATTTTTATTAAATATTAAATATAAAAATAAAAATAAAATAATTAAAATAACATTTTTATTAATTTCTTTATCGATTTTATAATTTTAAATATAAAAGTATCATATTTTAAAAAATAAATTTATTAAGTTTGTCAATTTGAAAATATAAAAATTAACACGACACGAACTGGTATCATATTACCAGTATTAAGGGTATCCATTATCTATTAAAGCAAAATTAAAATAATATCTTAACATTCTGGAGAGTATGTGCCCTAAGTTAAATTATATGATATTTTTCTCATTCATTTCGACTCAAGAATTTTGCTTTGCTTTGTCACTCTGTCGTTCGTCTGTTCTATAACTAAGATTATAGAAACATTTGTTCAGTGGAATATTCCAGTTTGTAAAACAAGGTAAATTGAAAACTAAAATAACAGTAAAAAAACAAATATAGGAACAAAATATTAGTAAGTAGAACAAGTTGAAATTTTCTAAAGTAGATATTTTCTATAGACAACAAACACTGAGGTAGATATTTTCTAAAGACAGGGTTAAGTAAGTAGTAGAGAAAAAAAATTTCGTAAACATAAATAACAGTAGATATTTTCTAATTATTGAATTGATGAGTTGATTTTTATTTCTTAAACATTGCTTTGAAAAAAATTACTTAACAATCACTTTTTAAAATTAAAGTTAACTATATATATATATATATATTGATCAACGAAAATTTGAATTCGATTCAAGCAAACAAAGCAACCCATATTTATTGACCAACGAACATTTGAATTCGATTCAAGCAAACAAAGCAACCCGACCAGCAAATTACAATATTAAAAAAAAAAAGAAGCTAAAGGCACATAATGCGTTTTCAAGTGCAAGGGTAACTACTCTCCATCTGGGAATTGCAGTTGTTAGCATTTTGCATTGATAATTTAAAAATAATTAGTGAACATCTTAACTTTAATAAAAAAGTTTAAATAAGAAAAAGAAGAGAACACTCAACGTTTTGCATCTATAAAAATTGATGAATGAACACGACGTATGATCTAATCTTATTTAAATGTTTAGTTTAGATTATTTCTGATTTCGTAACAGAAGATTTTACCCAATAATTTTGTTCTATAAGCAAAAAGGGCACAAAAATCATCGCAGCGACACAAAATCTTAACTAGAAATGGGAGTAGACACTAAATTAAATATTATAATCTAATCTTATTTAAATGTTTAGTTCTAATCTTATTTAAATGTTTAGTTTAAATTATTTCTGATTTCGTAACAGAAGATTTTACCCAATAATTTTGTTCTATAAGCAAAAAAGGCACAAAAATCTTTGCAGACACAAAAATCTGAACTAGAAGTTTAAGAGGAGTAGACACTAAATTAAAATATTATAATCTAATCTTATTTAAATGTTCAGTTTAGATTATTTCTGATTTCGTAACAGAAGATTTTACCCAATAATTTTGTTCTATAAGAAGCAAAAAAGGCACAAAAATTTCGCAGGAGGCACAAAAATCTTAACTAGAAGTTTAAGAGGCACTACATTAAATATGTACAGGTAACAAAAGAATGTCATGGGAAACTTATGGAAACCAAACTCCATAGTCACCAAACTCAATTCCTCAATTGCTAGACGT
Source organism: Sphenostylis stenocarpa (assembly GCA_963425845.1). Taxonomy (NCBI): domain Eukaryota; kingdom Viridiplantae; phylum Streptophyta; class Magnoliopsida; order Fabales; family Fabaceae; genus Sphenostylis; species Sphenostylis stenocarpa. The sequence continues at coordinate 5,075,234 of OY731399.1, read as the reverse complement.
CAGAATTCAAAAAAATGAAATAATCAATTCCTACTGTTATTTATAACTTTGTCTTCAAAACATAATTCATAAGGATAGTTCTCCACCACGGATCTCCTCAAAAGCTTGCTCAGCATTATCCTGCAATGAAAGGAAATATAAAAATTGAACCATGGTAGTCTCCCTAATACAAAAATTCATCTCGTGATAGATCTAACAGATCAATAAATCATTCTTCCACCACAAAATGATCCAACAAATAAAAAAATCCTTCTCCCTTACATAAGGTTTTTCTGCAATCCAATCAGGAATATTTTCTGATATAAGGCTGATATATTGCTCCATTGCCTGCTCTGGTTTCATAATCATCATCTAACAGATCAATAAATCATTATTCCACCACAAGTTGGAGGGTTAAAGGGAACTAGAGAAGGTATATGGAAAATTGAGAAAAAGAATAAAATTTCTGCAATCCAATCAGGAATATTTTCTGATAAAGGCTGATATGTTACTCCATTGCCTGCTCTGGTTTCATAATCTAAGTCGTTGCCATGCAATGCTGACAAAATCAGGAATATTTTCTGATAAACGGCTGATATATTGCTCCATATCCTGTTCTGGTTTCATAATCCTAAGTCGTATGCAATCGTGACAAAATCAAGAATATTTTCTGATAAAAGGCTGATATATTGCTCCATTGCCTGCTCTGGTTGCATAATCCTAAGTCGTTGTCATGCAATCCCGACAAAAATAATTCAGTTAACCTCATCAAGCGAACGAATCTAATGAAGTAACAGTAACTCTTAAGCAACTCAAACTAAAACTAGACCCAGAGAGAAAAGATTCTAACTTTTTAAAATATAAATACTAGGATAGGATAAATATACCATTTTGCTCGAGCAGAGAACTTCATTGGACTGAATTCGTGGGTCCTAGCAGGGTAATCATTAGTAAACTACCATTTTGCTCGAGCAGAGAACTTCATTGGATTGAATTCGTGGCAAGGACCCTGTGTAGCAGCAATTCGGTGATAAACATGAAGCTTCAACTTCACTTCACATAATTACTGAGACTATTAGCATTACTCCTGGATCCTACAAATACAACTGCAGCACCAAAACGCTCCTCCAACTCAGTTATTTCCATTTCCTCCCAACCATCCTCATTCACCACCAAGCCCTTGTTCTCGCCAATTTTCTCGTTCCTACTAGATTCATCAATCTCGTTATAATTTTCTTCGAACTGCAAGATTTCAACCTCTTGCTCTTCCACTTTGTTCTCTCTAGAAGAATCACACTCCATCAGTTCTATTTCAACGTCGTTAATATCAACAACCCCTTTATTACTCTCATCCACAACATGATCCTTCGCCAAATTCACAAATTCAATTTCTCGGTAAACACTATTCTCACCCATCGTCTTTGAATTGCGTATCTCGGGCGATCCACAACCCACATCCACAACTGGGACTCTTAGATTTCCCAGTATCGGTTTGGCTCTGGATTCATCAATTTTTACTTCATCCGTTTCCCAACTTTTATACTCAGATTTAACATCATGATCACACCCAATAACACCCGTATGGATTCATGAAAAATTTGGGATAAAGAAGAAAAATCTGAGAAAAACCCATGGAAGTAAAAAACAAAAACAACAACTATGGCGAAGGCAAACTCCCATGAATGTCTGTGTTGGAAAAGGACTGCTCCACCGTTTAGGAGGGGAAATGTAAATAGTTTGTTGCAAAAAGATGTTGCAGGTATAAGAAACAAATCCTAAGATTAACTGATTATATCTATATGTAACCGTTTATAGTTTGAGTTGAATAATTTCAGCTGTTTGGTTTAAAATTTAATCCGAATTTATTTAAAAAAAGAAATATTATATTAATATTTTCAATTGATTTATCATAACAAAAACTTTCATCCATGGAAATGTAATATGAAATGATATTGTTATATAGATATTACTCAGAATTATTTGTATTATGAATATTTAAATAACAAAATTATAGTTACTAGTATATTAAATAGATAATAATAATAATAATAATATTCTTAAATCAAATAAAATACATACATAATTAAGATTTTTAAAAATAACTTCTTATGATTAAAATTAAATATGCTATATGACACGCCAGAAAGTATTATTTAAAAACTAAATTTAAATTCTAAAGTTATAAATTATCAAGATTTAAATTTTAAATTATGTCAATTTGAAAATAAAACTACTAAATGGTATTTGAAAGAAATAATGTATCATAAATAAATTTGAAAAAGGTGCTCAACTAATAATAACTGTTCTCAGTTATACGTATAATAACTGTTTTTATTAATTTTAACATATGAAATTTTAATTTTGACCGGAGAAAAATACGGACAATATTTAAAATATTTACAGTACGATATTTGAGTTATTTTTTTCTGGTAACAATTTAATATTGGTATATTCTGATATAATTTTAATTTTATACATTTAATTTTAATTCTATGAAATACAATTTTTTTATTAAAATTAAAATTAATAAAAATAAATGACAATTTCAAAAATATTAAAAAAAATGGAAAATATTAAATATAAAAGAACAGTGTAACCTGATCTACCAGTCAATTAAAATAAACTTAAGAACTCAACTTAACATATATTTTAAAATGGATTAAAATTTTTAATTTAATCTAATCATATCTTAGGTGAATAAGCTAATGCATTAATTTTGACTTAATTAAATTTTAAAAAATATATATTTATACATAAATAATTAATTAAAAATTATTTAAATGAAAATTTAAAATAAAAAATATATTAAAAATATAATTTTTATTAATAAAATTAAGATATAATAATTTAATATATAATTATATTATTTATTCAATCTTAAAATAAAAATTAAAAATTTACATTTTATTATCATTATTTATTTTTAAAAATATATTAATTTAAAATAATAATTAATCTTAACTATTTTATCTTATAATAAATAGTTATTATTAGTTTATTTTTATATTTATTTTTATAATGAGTAAATTTTAGTTAAATTAATTTATAATATATATATATATATACATATATTTTAATAAAATAATAATATTTTTATTTAAAAAATAACTATAATTTTATAAAATTGACTAATTGCATAAATTTATGAATTAACTTAACTAAATCTACATCAAATTAAAATAAACATAATTCAATTTAAGTTATAAATTTATTTGTCCAATCTATCTTATTTTAGGATATTGATATTTACAGTAAATTAATTGGATTAAATTTACTTTAAAATCTTAATATTAGGATAAAAATGAAAATAAAAAATATATTAATATTACGTATTTATCTTTTATTATTATAATATTTTTTCCTATAATATTTGTTTATATTGCTAGGTGTCACAATTTTATTATTTTTATTTTAAATTTTTATAAATATGTTAATTTTTTTTTCTATTCAATCATATTTGTTTAAAACAAATATTAACCATTAAGATCAAGATTTAAAAATGAGATGGATAAGAATTTATATATATAAAAAAAAAACAAGAAAACGTTAATATTTGGTGAAGCAAAAATATATTTATTCCCAAAAAAAAAGTATTTGGTGGGACCAAATAATTCGGGTCGAACATGACTCCACGATGCCTTGACTATAATATGTCCCCATTCGGATTTTTCTTTCGGCTCCTGCTTCCGTAACGTGAGAGAAAAATTAGGGTCTTCAGGGTTTCATCCTTCGCGCGGTATCAGACATGGGTGGAGGCAACGGGCAGAAGTCAAAGATGGCTCGTGAAAAGAACCTCGAGAAGCAGAAGGCCGCCGGAAAGGGTAATTTTTCTTCGCCCCTTTCTCCAACCTAATCATATTTTCCCATTCATCTTCTGTTCAATTCACTACGGTTGTTCGACATTCCAATCAATATTTTGATTTGTATAAAACCGTTTTGGAAAATAAATTCTGAAAATTGAGACGATATGTCTTAGATCTGGCTTTGTTTCTTTCTGACTTTAGTAATTTCATTGATTTGTGCAGGAAGCCAGCTGGATTCAAACAAGAAAGCAATGACCATTCAGGTAATATTGTGTTTGTAATTTCCACAGCAGCTCGTTATTTTTCAACTCATTTTGATTTTTCGCCGCATAAGTTGAATTTCTCATACGGTTTTCCTGTATAGAATAATTAAGTTGGATATTAATATTGTGAGTAAACCATCAATTTGGCCCTTCATGTATTACCCTCTCTCCTTAATGATCCCTAAAATAGAATATGGATGAAGTAATATATGAATTATTAAAATTGATGCTAATTAGTAAAATATACCAACTTAAAAAAAACTGATGGATATTCAATACTTGGAGAATTATTTCTATGTTTTTATTACTCTAGGGACTACAAAGGAAAAGAGTAATATGTTGGGGACCACATTATATTTATTCCATTATTCTGTATAAATTTGCTTATACTGGCAGCATTTCTGTTACGGCTAAAAGGGTTATTGATTTAGTATTTGCCATTCACCCTTTGGTCTGGGATATCATCTGCATTTACGTTCCCTTTAATGCAAAAGATGGTCTAATTTTATTATAACATTGTGGCAGAGCCAATGAAAATCGAATTCAAGTTTCATACAAGGCCTAGTAATACTTAACCGTTCTTGCAGAATTACTTATACAGTTTTATTTCTATAGTCATTACTTAGGAAATCGAGACTAAATTGATGGTTTATTCCATTGTTTCAGATGTTGATTGCTGTATAAATTTGCTAATGTCGACAGCATTTCTGTTATGGCTAAAATAGTCCATTTAATGTTTGCCGTTCATCCTTTGTTATAGAGTATCTTCTGCATTTACCTTCCCTGATCAATAGAAAATATATTATGCTTTCATTATAATGCTGTACCAGAAATCAGTAAAAATGGAATTCAGGTTCATACAAGGCCTAGGAATAGCCTATTCTCTCAGATCCATGAACTTTGTTTTTCTGAACTTCAAATATTTCAGTATATTAAAACTAATTGGAGCAAAACTGAAATTACAACACAGAAAAGAGGAATATGGAAAACATTGGTTTGAAATTTTGTTAAGTGTGATTTTATCTGCATCAAATGTGCTATTTTGGGGCATGGGAAGATGTTATCTCCTTTGTGTTACCTTGCAGTACATGATCTAGTCAGTCTAATGTACTTTGTTTATTTTTAATTTGGTATGACAATATGTCATATATACACTTTTTGTACATTCATGCCATGTTTTAACTTATATTATCTAGTAATATTATTGAAATATATGCATTACTGTAGTGATTGCTGTAGAGTTAGAATTTTTTACTGATCATCAATAATGTATTGATTGATGATTGCAGTGCAAGGTGTGCATGCAAACATTTATGTGCACCACTTCGGAAGTGAAGTGTAGGGAGCATGCTGAAGCCAAACACCCTAAATCTGATGTTTATGCCTGTTTTCCTCACCTGAAAAAGTGAACATATTGGATAGTGCAAGTGGAGAAAACCTGATGTCATCATGGCCTCGTCCTTAAACCTATTCACAGATCTCCTCGATTTTTCTTTTCATATATTAAATATATCTTTCTGTGTTTGTGCTTCGGAATTATGAGAGATAGGGAGAGCAGGGTGTTTTATTATAATTTTCTCTTCATGACAGGGCAAAAAACTGTGATGCTTTCTCTTTCTGTCTAGTTGTAACTGTTTAATGAATGTTCTTGTTAATATTAAAGGGTTACATAAACTTAAGTTCTAATCTTATCAGGGAATTATTTGACTATCAGTCATTCTGGCTTACAGAGTCTGGAATTTTTATAATAAATGTAGAGGATCATCTAGGTCTTTCCCGTTCTGCCAAGTGGATTTATCTATCCGAATTATTCCCTAACAAGTACGATAGTTCAATCAGTGAACGGAATGCATGAAGATTGATTTTGATTTCTACAAGGTAACAAGACTTTAAAGTAGTTCGACGCATGTCCGGGACTTTAAAACACTGGTAGTCATTTTACGAAGTTAGTGTTTGCAGTATAAGATAAGAGGATAAAGAACTTGTTCAAGTATGATATTAATTGTCTAGCATTTAGAATAAGGAAATAAACCAAATTCAATTTTATTAATAAACTTTTAAGGTAAAAATTATTCTCCATTTATATATTTTAATTTAATCACCCGAACTTAAATGAAATGTAATACTTGAGGGATTAATATATCACAGGTACTATATGAGGTACTTATAGTATTAAGTACCTCATATAGTACTTAATACTATGAATTAATATATGAATTAATTCATAAATTTTGATCACGAGTTAATGACTTGTATCTAACTCTAAACCAACTACACACTTAAACCAATACATATCCGGATGAGCCTCAAAGCCAATTCATTTGAGCTACATATTGTTGGAACTAATTTATCAAGAAAAATAGATTTGGAAAGGCATTTGCTGCTATATATCATCGGAGTCCAACAATCCTACAGTAGAATAACGTGGCTTGAGAAGTTTTTTTATTATTTATTTCACCATTCTCTATGAAAATATTTAAAATGAAGAATAAAGTAAAATTAATGACATTATATAATTAAAATAAAAATAGAACACGTTTTTTTTTTTTCAAATCTAACAACCCAGGTGATTTAAATATTGTATAACTTTAAATTTTCAATATCGGGCAGTAGCATTATTCCTTAACTGAAAGAACATAATATGGATACACCACGGTAAAAATACTCTCTAGAATAAACAGAAGGTAGCGAAAGGTTTCCAAATATATTAACTCAAGTTTATGGATCCCATAAGTGATAAAAAGTTACTGTGTCCTCATTCTGCTACTTTCTGCTGCCCTTACCTGAGAGAAATAGGGATGTGCCTGCGGAGGCAAACACCAAAAAAGACATAAAAAAGTTAGTGCACGCAACTTCAAAATAAATAAACTAATTATTTATTTTAAGGTTAATGCAACAGAAGTTACTATATTACCGCAAATTAAAAAAAAAAAAAAACTACAAAATTAATGAGCTCTTTATCACTACCATTGCTTCTCTAGCTGTTAGCCTGTCCTGGTGATCATATCGAAGAAGCTTATCAAGAAAATCAATTGCCTACATGCCATACAATAGTTGTTAGAAGCAGTCCATACTAAAGGAAAGGTTACCAAACAGGAAAACTGAAAGAGCCACCTCGGGAGACACAAGATGCTGATTATCTGCATTGATAAATTTAGACCAGGGCTTTCGGCTGTGTCTGCAACAGAAAATAGCATCACATAATAAAATGTGTTTAGTCAGTAATACTACTTCATTTATCTACCATGTGAAAATAAAGTCCAAATAAAAGCAGCAAACTTCTAAGGAAAGCTTGAAGAGGAAAATGATGAAATGTTACACTCCTGTGATAAACAGTTGATAATAAATAAATCAATTTTTCTGTGAAATATGTTAAAATGAAATGTAAGATGATACCTTCCAACAAGTGCATCAAGTTGAGGATCAAGCTCCAGATGATACTTATTAAGATACGCATTCAGTTCATCAGTCCCAAGCACCTACATGTCACTAATAATTACTAACAATAACTTAAAAATAATAACGATAACATAAACTTTATAAAGAAAAGTATATCTACAAAGGCTTGTTAGGAGGAAATACTTGGTTACAAATTAATATTATTATTTTAAAGATGCTAAACAATGGTCAATGATGTTATACTTTGAGGACCCACAATAAATCATAGTGTACAATTAAAACATGAAATTACTGTGTACCAAACATTTATAAATAATTGCAAACCGCGATGAATGTTACCTTAGCTATTTTGACAAGCTGATCATGGTTGTCATGGCCATAAAAGAAAGGTTCTTTGCGAAATATCTGCATAAGCACAATGAAAAAATCATAACAAGAATTACATATTTTTAATCATGTATTTTCAAATTTAGACCATCTGCGCAAATGATGTCAAGAGTATGCCATATATAACCAGTTATTTGTGGTTATAAATCACACCATTCCAGCAAACATGCAGCCAAGGCTCCACATGTCTAATGAGTAGTCATAGTCTTGCAAATCAACTAGAAGTTCAGGCCCCTTAAAGTATCTGAGTAACAAAAGCATAACACACATGGCAATTGTGTTTGGTCAGTGACATTTAAAACGAAACCACAGGTTACCGTTGCTTTACAATCATAAAATATAAGCTAGGAAAATTTAGATAGTCATTTTTTCTTGTCACGTTTCAACCTAACAATGATTATTCAAAAATAAATTATAAGTGAAAATTAAATCAAAAAAAGGGAACTGTGATATGCATATTAAGAGCATTAGAAATGAAGTTAAAGGAGTGAGCCAGAAAACCAGCAGACTCACATCACATTAAACCCTCGGCAAATTTAACTTAGCAAAGATTGTAGAACAGTCTGTTACAAGAAGCTATAAAACTTCAGAATTAAAGCTTAGGAAAAGGACCATAAAATAATTTGGGATTTTTATGTAACGTTTATCGTGCATATATTGGTGAAAGTAACATACCATATAGCACTTTTGCAAGTTTTAAGTCCCACTATGTTTAATAGCAAGAATGGTCACATCTCAATTTACCAAATCCCCCTTCCAAGATTCATAGTTCAATTAGGTGGCAATGCAGGCTAGCCAACCTTGTTACGGCCCGCTCCACTTTTGACCCACAAAAAATGAACAAAGCAGGCTGGTCCGCATGAGATTTGTGGACTAGTTTGTCTGGCATATATAAAAAAATAATGGAAAATAATATCCTATACTACACAAGAAAATACAAACAAATACAATTGTACGCACATAGTATTATCACATTTCAATACTTTATATTTTTGTGTATAAATCTCTTTTCACTTGACATATAGATAGATGAACCATAAAACTAATTGAATACTTAAATGGTATAATAATAAGATAGGTAGTAATTCACAATATCCTAATTAAATATAAAAACTTCAAAAAAATTAACATAATTACTTTAATTTAAAAAGATATAAGAGTTATGCAAACCAACCCATCCCGTGGCCCGTGCGGGATTATGCGGGCTGGACCTAAGCAGGTCTACCCTGCATTGCCATTATGCTACATGCTTCAACAATTTCAGAATTACTTTTATGGTTGCACCAAACGTGCCACACAAACGATTTAGACAAATTTCCATCAGTTTGTCCATTCTGAAAAAATTATATTGACTCGGGTCATATTGGTTTTAATTTATGTCAAATACCAGTACACTTATTTATTCATTTCAATCTCGCATCTGTTCTTTGAAACTGTGATTTATTGGTCAGAGGACAGTACCTTGAAGCCACACGAACGTTATATTCCTTTCCAGGATGATAAAATTCAGCAAGACCCCAATCTATCAAGCGAAGTTTTCGTAACTCATGATCAATCATAACATTATGAGGCTTGACATCCCTGTGCATAATCCCTTGAGAATGGCAGTAATCCAGGGCCTGCAATTCAACACTAAAGCATTCAGGAAACAAGAAAAGGTTTCATTACATATCTGTTCAAATAATTAATAGTAATTTTCTGGGTACACATGCAATTGACTATAGAGCTCATACACATTAACATTGTAGTTATCTATGGAGTCTTTAAGTATGACAATAATATTTAGTTAAAGGGAAAAGAATATGTTGATTAGGGAGAGGACATAAAGAATGCCAATACCAAGTATAATACAAGAGATTGAATGAAAAGATTACCTTAAGGAGCTCATATATGTAATAGCGTATGTCATAATCAGTCAAGGTTGGATACAAAACTTTAAAATCTGTGCTGTTGACATACTCAAATATCAAACTGGGAGTTTTGGAATGTTGATCTCTGACAATATCAAGAAGCTTGACAATATTTGGTCCTCCACAAATATTCTGAAGTATTTTTATCTCTCTTTTAATCTGCAAAATGATGTTGAAGAACTCACAAAGTAAGGAAAAAATATCAATTGAATTTGAAAAACTAAACATATTAACAACTAACATTGGCTGATCCAGAAAAAAATGAAAAAGAGCTTACAAGTATATGATTAATTCCAACTATATCATAAGGCGGACAACTGGTTTGGAGAACGTAATCCTACTAATTCACAAAAATGGAATTTGGAGAACCATATAAAGGGAGCAGCAGACCCACGTCATTCATATATATAGGAGGAATCAACTTACACCCGTGTAAAAGCTTGATTGCCACTCAATAACTTTCTATAGACAGAATTTTTAGCATAGAATTCCTGATAAGACTTTTCTATCCAATGGTGAATTTTGCGATAAAATGATCTAGTTAAAATATACTTAATGGTTTAATAGTGTCTTTCACTTGCATTGATGTGTGTAACTGTGTAAAGAATAAGTTGAGACCTGCCTTAACCACTCCTCTGGATATTTTACAACGGCACTAGCCTCTGGAAAATTCATCAAGTTTGAAGCTCCAATTGTCACCTAAAACCCTATACGGTGGTCTCTGCTGACTTGCTACATAACTAACGATTATCATACAAATGTTGCATATCATGTCATAAGGCCTTCTATTTATTTATTGATAGAAACATAGAAGTGTTATCCCATACATTTATATTCTTGATATTAAAAAATGACAATAGTATGTCATGTTTAACATCTGATAATGAATTTTAAGGTTTCACTATATTTTGAAAATGATTGCTCAATACCAATCGTGACCTCACAAAAATATTTGAGTGTGCGTGAAATTTGTTAAAAACATGTGTATTATATAGCAGATGCAGGATAATAGTTCTGATAAAGTGTGCGTGAAATTATGTGCAGGCACCCAGGATAAAAGTAGGACAAACTAATGAAGGAGTACCTTTTTTTTCTTGACAGGTTTCAGAATCTTGATTATACAGCGCTCATTGCTATTAACATTTATGCCTTCAAAAACTTCACTATATTTCCCTCTGCCCACTTTTCGCACAACCTCGTAATCATCTTGATCACTAACAAAAATAATATGGCACATTTATAAAAATATTATTGAAAATAAAAATGTAAGAAATTGGTCAAGGATAGGCACGAAATCATCAAAGGGTCCTGATATCACCCATTCCATTTAAACAAAATTAAATCAAGAAAGATGCAACAAATACTCGCTCAGTGATGTTTTTTTAGGGAAATGTATAAGTTATATTAAGAATACAGAGCACAAATTCGATCAACCAACACTTCAGTACAAGGTGCTTATGGACGGGCTTCTGTGTCGGGTCCTACAACACAAAAGCTAAGCAAAAGCATGAGATCCAATCAAATCATATCAGTGCAACACAAACGGCATAATTCCTTATCCATCAGTTAGTAAATATAAAAGACTATATGCAATTGCTGAAGCCATTGGAACGGGAACAATGCAAAAAAACAAACAGCAGCTGAGAAACCATGTACACACTCTAAGATCACACAATCAAATCCCCTTCGCGGTGGATTGTTCCCTTTGGGGATCAGAAACAAGAGCATAAGAATTAGGGTTCGGAACATTACCCCCATTGAAGGGTGAGGGACTCGTAATCCCAATACTCTTTGGGACGAAGAACATTGACATCGGTGTAGACGCGCGCCTTGGACATGATTTGGCGCGTGGAATCTGAGATCCCGAGTCTGTGGCAAACGGTTTTGGTGCGACAATGGCGATGGGGTTTCCTTTAAAAGATTGGAAGATGCGCACGGTAAGAGGTTGAAGGCAGGGGTGCGCACTAGCCTAGCCTATGCAGCAAGTAGCGGAGCAGTAGTGATTATTTGTGCGCATCTCATGGGCCCATATCATCCTCTGCCTATCGACGCTTCGCAAGGAAGGTAATAAAGCTGCGTTTGGTCCTCTGTTCGCTTAGAATATATAGCCTACCAAGGTATTTTGCTTGGACCAAAACCTGTGGGTCTACCCTACGAATCTATCGACGTGGCAATTACTGACTTGTCTCAAAAAATATCTGTTAGCAACTCAGTTAGAATCACTCTGAAAGATTCTTTACTTTTTTTAGGATGGAGTTATTTCAAAAACCTTCAACATGTTTGTGTCTTGCTATTTTGGTGTGGATAAGTCATTGTGCTGACCCATTTATTTTGTGGGTTATTCTAACACGGCCCTTTTATGTGCATGCCTATGCCAATTGGGCTGACCAATGTACCCATCTCCAATGACAAAGGAACGACAAGGTTGTTGGTGTTTACAGGTGTATGAGTGACGTGTTAAGGGAGTCCCAGTGTGATCACACACCTATTGACTACCATGCCAATGGTCAACTTTGTGTGGAGGAGTCCATTTTAGGTGGTTATTGGACACAGGATGGAATTTAATATTAAGAATTAAAAAATTACTAGTAATAACATCTCAGTTAATTGGAAGATAGCAAAAATAATTGTCTTATATATTTTTAAGTTCACTGGTATTCTTTTGATAATTGTGTTCAAATTTAGTAAAAGAAAACTTTTATATATTCTCAACATTTATGTTCCAAAAATTTTTATTTTAAGGAAAAATGTTTTGCTACGTTCCCTACAAGATTGAGTGTTATCATGTTAATACGAGAACGTGAACAAGATTGTGTGTTATCATGTTAATATGAGAATTGTAAACGAAAAAAAATATTGTGACAAAAAATACAGTGTTATTTTTATTAAATTATTTAAAATAATAAATAACTAAGATTTATGATGCAAATATCATGTTAATTTTTATTTTTCAATAAAATATATAAAAATTCTAAACAATTTTACAATACACCAAACATAGTCAATTGCCATAATTCTCAAGACATCATCCTATATAAAAACGAGCCTCTATCCTTCCAAACGTCAAGTGAAACTAGCGAAGTCAGATTATGAGTGGGCCTCCATCCTGAGAATAATTATAGGCCCAGTAATCACCCGGGACTATGTTATAATATTGAGGTATTCACATTCGTTGTTTTTTAGGGTGAAGATACCCCATTTACATGATTTTTCAACTTTATAATATACAAGACATGCAATTATCCCTATGATCACACTATTAGATAGTGCGCGTATTTGTGTTTGATTATCTTAATCTAAACTAAACACTTTTCCTTAAATATAATATATAAAGTGTTGGAACATCTTGCATGTATCCTCATGTCCAGGATCCAGAAAATAAATACAGCTATTATGTACACCAGCTCTACTTCTCCAGGAGAATCTTCAGCTGCTATTTCACTTACAACTAGATGATCAAATCATAACGTGAAAAAAAAAAAAAAAAAAACACTCGAATCAAAGGAATAGAAAAGGAAAAGGTAAGTTTTTTAATCGTTGTCAATATTGTCCCATATCTAGACTACTTCTTTAGGTTGAATCTGCTCAAAATCAAAAAACTCAAACATGAGGCGCCTCACGTCACGTTTCCCGTAAACAAGATAGGAAAGGCCATGAAGAGCTTGTTGAACAGCTGTTGTGGCTGGGTTTCTCTTTCTCCGGTTATTCTCATACGTGTCTTGAATCTTCTCGTCAAATATAATATACCGGTGGAGATGTTTGGCCCTCAAATATCTTCCACAATACTTATTCATAAGAAGACCACGGTGCCTCTGTTGTAGCCACAACCCCGGAGCATCCAGATGCTTCGTCAATAATCTTTCAGCCATCACCAAATCCTTAAGAAAATGATAAATAATAATATCAAAAATTATACATTATCCAATCAGTGATTAAGAAATAATTACATTGTAAATTGAGCTTGAGTAATAAAGTATGATACATCGCAAATTAATGAAATTAAACTAGTCTTCCCAGAACTTCAGTCAAATCATCATTTGGACAGCAGACAGAATAGTACCTGTATCTTTTGGCCAATGTATTCTAATCTCTCGTAGCAAAATCGAGGATGCTCAAATTTGTACTTCGATGGATGCATGTAACAAAGCTGCAATTAGATAAGACACTCAACATCAGAACTTATCAACAAAAGTCGGGAACTTTCAAACTTATGACCACCGACTTGCATCTTCCACAGTAGGGTCTACGAACCAAATTGACTGAATAACCAAATACACCGACTATTTCCGACCTCAACTCTTAATGTGCGTAGTATTTGGGTGGTTTTAAAGGAAAGAATTTGTTCTTATGAAGTGAACAATGCAGTGATGAGCAGAATAAAGTAAAACAATACATAAAGCAGGTAAAAATAATTTTTTCTAGAGCAAGAATAATTAAATATCAGAAGTGTCGCCACTGGCGACTCGCCAGTCTCAATATTTCAGCTTCTTCTAACTTTACCTTCCAAATTTCCACATAAAAAACTTGAAAGTATCTCTAAATATTCAAGGTAAGACTTTTGCAGAGACACAACGCAAGCCCTACTGCCCTTCCCTTGAAAGTCAAGCCAGATTTGTGCTTTTGATATGTTCATACAGAAAAAGGAAAAGTAAAATTGAAGACAACAGAAGACCTACCTGCAATCCAAGTCCCAGCTCTATGTTCCTGGCTTCAGTAATTTCTGGGATTCTGTCTGTCATTTCTAACGGATATCCAAGTGTTTTCATAACATGGGGTCTGGTATCATAATCCCATATATTGCCCCTAAACCGATGCATTCCTGGGGGAACACAAGCTCTAAATAGCCTTGGCTGTTCAAACAGAGCATCTGCAGGAGGCTGAATGAAGAATAGTAAACATCATTTCTGTGTCATCATTTAAAAATAAAATATTCTATCGTAGATGAATTTCTAAAGGAAATAGAGGAATTAGGTTTATGAGCATGAAAAATAGATGAATGTGCACTAACTTCTTTTAGGAAAAAAAAAACAATTAAATAAACAACACTTTAGCTGCTTGCCTTATATGCAACAATATCTTGCCAGCTTAGCTTGCCTTCAAACTCAGCAGATACATAATCCACATCTTCAAGTTGTCTACGCAGTCTAGGCTGGCAATCCCCAGCATCTGGATCCATTCCAAAGACTTCAAAAAGAACACGATAAACTTCTGGCATACCAAAACAAAGATAGATAGCCCCAAACAAAGCCCAAAATACTGACCTGCCAAAGAATAACAAATGTTAAAATGCAGTGAGCAATCCATTTCAGAAATAGATTGGACAGAGACCAACTTCATTAATTAAAAGGGTTCTGCCATACATTAATAACTGTAAGCAATAAAAAGCCAAAGTTTTGACATAATATTTCCAAAACAAAGTTTTGAAAACCAGAAACAACCGGAGATGCTTTTTCATCCTCTTATATTTTCAAAACAGCTCTATTCAATAGTGTTCTCTTTGTCGTGAATCCACCTGTTAACCTAGAGTTGATTTTGAAGGTTCAGGCAATGGAGTTCAGAGAACTACAAAAGCCGTGCAGCTGAAAAGTGGTATGCAATTGAGGAACTGTGACACACATTACTATCCCCGGCTCTTTGTAATTGTATGGAGTTATCTTGTCTCAGAAATGTGACACACATTACAAGCCCCTTCTCGTTGTAGTATAAATCAAAAGTAGCATTCTAGTTCTGAGACTGCACGTGTGAATTCCTCTAAAATGTTGGAGCCATAAGCATGAGCCCATCTCTCTTTTCGACCACCAAATAAGTTTCTTTAATTTTTTAATTACAGAAAGCAGAAATCTGTTTTTGAAAACAGTAAACGAAGAAGGCTTAAATTTTCAAATTTTTGCCTTCTCTTTCCTAGATCCTTTTAGACTGCTAATAGCTAAAGCAGCTTATTATTTTTTATTCAATAACTATTGAACAACTTCAACTTGAAAAAGAGATGGCATCTAAGTGTCCCAGGATTTAAGTCACTTCAAATTTCAGTCAGTCATTCTGTTTGAAGCCAATACAACATCAACATAATTTCAAATCCAAATTCTCCATTCTTCAGCATCCCAAGCACATACAATACAACACATTGTATTTTTAAACATCACTCAAAATAATATCGTGAGAAGAAAACAGAAGGTCGTATTAACCAACTCAAAAACAAATAACAGTATAACCATAATTCCTAAGAAGAAACACGCATCTCAACTCTTAAGCTAATAGACCAACCCAGTTTGACCAGTCACGTGAAAATGCTCATAGACCAACCATATTTTCATTTTCTATCTTTATTTCATAGCCAAATTTGGACATATAGAAAGTAAACATAATTCCACATGGGCGCATAGTTCTTAAAAGCAATAACACAATTTCCAGTTTGGCAGTGAGTATTTAGTATTAAGAAAATATATTATACGTAATGACAATGTAAATAATTTTTACATTGTCATTCAATCACAAACCATCATTGTAGTAAGTTTGTTGATTTTTCTAATAACTATCTTAACTAATCATACAAAACATAATGCCTAATTGATTGACAGTTTAAAATTGGAGGTATATAGACATTTAAACTCATTAGCATTTAGTATTACTAGCACAATTGCACTACCATATTTTGAAAAACAAATCCCGAACTTAAAGAGAAACATGTTATCCAGTGAGTCAACACCATATCACAGGAGACTAAAAGTTAGAACTTACTTCACAGGACCGTCCCTTTCCCTCTTCCTTATCTTATCCATATCATCATACGTGAATATCAAATTCTGCAAGCTTGCGGCTTTAATCCACTGATCCAAGTTTCTCTTCCCTATCAACCCAAACACTCTCTCCCTCATTGGACCCGGCGACTCCCTCGGATACCTCTGCAAGAAAAGCTCAGCCAGCGCTAACTCTAGCACGTACTGTCCCAGAAAAGACAACCTCGAATGCCCCGACCGCACGTGCCGCGCCTTAGTTCTCTCGCACGACGGGTGCTGAAACGCCAAGTACAGCAACGTGTCGAACTGCTTCGCGGGGTTATCGTCTCCAAGAGTTTCCGAGGGCTCGAGAGAGTACCCCAGAGCCTGCTTCGCTTCGAGCAAGTACTCGTCAATCCACAACCTATCCGCATTGTTGAGCCGCGACGAGGGCAAGCACGAACTCAATAAAGGGAACGATTTGAGAGAGAGTTGCGGGCTGTTGAGAAACCTTTCCGCTAATTTGTTATCGTCTATTGGGGGCCTTAGAATGAACCTTCTTGGGGGTCCCTTCTTCAGGGAAATCGCTTTTTTGCGTGCCGCGAGTTCCTTGAGAAGTCGCTGGGGACTGTTCCCGGGGAAGTCCTGTTGCGGCTCTAAAGCCACCGCGAGAATTCGAAAAGAGGGGGTTCGGGATTTGGAGTTTCTGATGAAAAGGTGAATCGGGAACGGAGAGAGGGAGGATGAGAAAGAGTAGTTGCATGCCTTTGGAGAGAGTAAAAAAGAGGAAGAGAGTTCCATTGGCGGAGAGCGACTGTGTTGGGAAATGCTGATTGGAGAAGGTGAATTACAAACATTAAGATGGTTAATTCAAGGGTTTGTGTATAAGCTTTGACCCCATAGACGAGAGAGGGTTTAGGAGGTTATGTTGCAGGGGTTTAGTTGGAGATATACAGGGTTGGATAAGGTGAAGAATCAGCGTCCCACACCCTTCCATTGGCAGAATACTTGGCTAGATATTTTGGATTTCAATTTTTTTAAGCTAGCCAAACGCTGCCGTATACAGTATAGTATGGGGCATGGGCTTTTAATTTTCAAACTTAATATACATCGAAGAAGACATATTGCCAATGTTTTAGATGTTGGAACAAGACACTGAATGATAAATGTTATTAATTTTTCTTTTATATATAACTAATTGGAATGCCTTTTTTTTTTATGTTAAAGGGAGATGAGGTAGGATTATAATTATAATATGACCTTTAAATTTCATTTTGTTAAAAAAGGTGGGGTTAGATGTCGATTAAGAGTTTTTTTTATGTGTGTTTTAGTTTAGTATTCACACTTTGTTATAATTGTTGAAAAAACTTATAGATACGAACAAACCTTATTCCTGAGACGTGTATAATCATTGTCTGCGGTGTATTGCGCAGGTCCTTCAGGAACTTCTCGAACTATTCAAGGATCTCAAAAACTAACCAGAAACTTAACCCAGGATAACAGAAAAAATATCAGAGAAAGGTAGATGGGAGAAATGTATTTTGAAGAGTGTAAAGTGGTCTCTATTTATAGGAGAAAGTCTGTAGCAGTTATAGGAAGACTTGGTAGTGGGTCTGTAACGTTATCTGTAACGTTCTCTGAAAAGTGTGAGAACACGTTCTCTGAAATGATTTTTTGTAACGTTCTCTGAAATAGTCTTCTGCAACATGTGTGAGAACACGTTCTCTGAAACAGTCTTATGCAACATTCTCTAAAAGCAAACGTGTGAGAACACGTTCTCTGAAACGGTCTTCTGCAAAGTGTGAGAACATGTTCTCTATTTTGCAATATCCTTTAATTTACATCAATCCCCACATATTTCAAAACAAAAGAATGAGATAAAAGAATAAAAGAAAAAAATTATGGGTCTCATATAAGATGTAATGCATCAGAGCTGGTATAGCAAGCTATATAAACCAGTCTTAGACTAAAAAATTAACACACAGTGTAGTTGGTGTAGCAAGTTATATGAACCAAAACACTTAATATGTGTTAGCGGTTTTAATAACCACAATACACCCCCACAATTCTTGTTGTTATCGTTGTGACTAGGCCATGCGCGTACCCAATATTCATAAGTGTTTTAGAAATCTTGCAAAGATCTCATACAAGCGACCCCACTCAACACTCATATAGGTGACTTCATCAAGCGTATGCTGCAAATCATACACCACCCTTAAGGGATATGAAATCGTTCAAAACTTTGTTTAGACTAAAATTCGTACACCGCATAAAATTTTAATTACAAAGTTTAACCTATCAATGATGCAGTATCTAGCATTTTCACATATACACCATAGGAATGGACATAATTGATTTTAATCAATTTTAGTGCTAGCAAAACTAACAAGTGACTTGTTTTTACCCATATGAACCTTATTCATGGGATCTCCAATCACAAAGATTGGGTTACCATCACCTGTTTGTTTGCAAGTTGCTTAAGTCTCATTCCCCTTGATGTTTCTAAAATCATATTTCTCGCTAAGGGTTTTGTCAGAGGATCTGCTACATTCCGTTCTGACCTTACATAGTCAATGGAAATTGTTTCATTCTTTAGCAGCTACTTCACTAAATTATGTCTAAACTGTATATGTCTGTTTTTTCCATTGTAGTTCTTATTTTTTGCTATAGTTATTGCCAATTGACAATCACAGTGTTTACTAAGAAGTTTTTCAACCACCCAACTTTACTACCAACCATTTCGAGAGCAACAAATTCAGATTCCATTGTTGATCTTGCAATAATTGTTTGTCTGACTGATTTCCATGTAATTGCACCACCCCCGAGTGTGAATACATAGCCACTAGTGGATTTTGTCTCATCTGAATCAGAGATCCAGTTAGCATCACTGTACCTTTCTAGTACAGTGAAAAATCTATTATATTCAATGTCATAATTCATTGAACATCTTAAGTCTTGAAAGTGCATTCTAATGTTATTGATTAGGACATTGAGTGTGCCTACCTAGTCTACCTACTGCATAAGCAATGTCAGGTTTAGAAAAGCTCATTAAATGCAGTAAGCTCCCAATTACTTGGGCATACTGAGGTTGAGAGATTGAGTCTTTTCTATTTTTCTTTAATTTAGAGTTAGCATCATAAGGGGTATTCACTGGTTTGACGTTATAACACTCAAACTTCCTAAGAAGTTTCTCAATATACTGTTCTTGGGATAGAAAAATATTATTGCCCTTCCTTATGATTTTAACTCCCAAAATCACATTGGCATCACCCATATCTTTCATTTAAAATTTAAATCCCATAAACAACTTAGTTCTAGAGACAATGTCAATGCATGTACCAAATATTAGCATATCATCTACCTATAAACATATAATGACACATTCACCACTCTCAAATTTAGAGTACACATTTTTATCAACATCATTAGTTGAAAAGTCATTACAAAGTATAACATTATCAATTTTTTCGTGTCATTGTTTTGGTGCTTGTTTTAATCCATATAAGGATTTTAAAAGTTTGCACATTTTGTTCTCTTGACATGGAACAACACACCCTTCAGGTTGAGTCATATAAATTTACTCATCTAATTCATCATTCAAAAAGGTTGTCTTAACATCCATTTGGTGTATAACTAGTTTATGGATATTTGCTAGAGCTAACAAAACTTGAATAGAGGAAATCCTAGTCACAGGGGCAAAGATGTCAAAATAATCAATGTTAGATTTTTTAGTAAAACTCTTTACTACTAATTTTGCCTTATATTTATCTATGGATCCATCAAAACATAATGATACTTTTTCTTAAATATCCACTTACAACTAATAGGTTTTGTTCCTTTAGGTAAATCTACCAAAGTCCAACTATTATTTTTCTGAATCAATTTCAGTATTAATGGCCTTATGATATGAATCACAAGGGGTAATTTAGGATCTTTAGGATTAAAACCTTGTAAGAAATTTAGGAATTAGAAAGAAGGTGGAAGGAAAGAATCACTCTTTCCAAGGAAGGCAACACACAAAGGATGTGAAAGTCCTTTGATACAGCCAAATATTCTTGAATCACTTAAGAATTTAGGAGAATCACCTCACTAAGATAAAAGAGATAAACTCTAATATTTCTGAATAAAATTTCACTTGTTATTTCTTGATAAGAATGGTTCAGCTGATATAGAAGCGTTGCCATCAGAATTACAAAAGACTCAATAAAAGAAAATAAATACTAATAATAACTCATTAATCTATGAATTGAAAACTATTTAATGGAAACAAATAAAGGCTAATAATGATGCATTAACCTAGGAATTGAAACTACTTAATGACTGATTGTATCTGAAACTGTGGCAACCAAAAGTCAATCAGCTATGCACCCCTTGATCTCCCAAAGGCTGATGACTAAATTTTCAATTGGGCCCTTATTACAACTTAAAACAAAATCAAACTAAAGTCCATTAATTGATTAATCCAAAACACAATTTGGTCAACCAACAATACTTGTTGAAGAGCTTCCTTTGTTTTCCTTGCTCTAGCCCTTATCATAGGTCATGTTCACATCATTCTCTCCCTCTTGAAAAGGATTTGTCCTCAAATCGGATTCATCATCTACATTAAAAAGAGATAAGTCTGACAAATTAAATGTAGAACAAACATTATACTCACTTTTTATGGCTAAATAGCTCTGTTTCACTTCAAGTGTTTCACTCATCTTTTGATCACTTTTTTTCCTCTCAAGTATTTCACTAACGCTTTCTCTCTCTCTCTTTTCTTGAATAAGTTTTTCTTTCATTTTCTTTTTATCTTCACATACTTCTTGTGGACTCAAAGGTTTGAGCACAATCTTCTTGTCTTGGTGTATGAAAAAAATCTTGTTGGTGAACCCATTACGATTAACCCTTTTATCAAATTGTCATGGTCTCCCCAAAAGTAAATGACTGACTTTCATAGGAATAATATCACAAAGCACCTTATCATTGTATTTTCCAATGGACATGTCCACTTCAACTTGTTGTCTCACTTGCGCCTCTCCATCCTTACTAAGCCATTGGAGTTTATATGGCCTAGGATGTGGTTTGGTAGCTAAATTTAGCTTTGATACTAATCTAGCACTAGTCACATTGGTGCAACTACCTCCATCTATGATCATCATGCACACCTTGTCATTGATTAAACATCTAGTGTGAAAAATATTTTTTTCTTTGGTTTTCTTCCATAGGTTTCAATTGACTATCAAGTAATCGCCTAATCATCAATAAATCTCCCTTTGGAATCTCTTCCTCCTCCTCAGTGTCTTCACTCTTTTCTCCCTCTTCAACCTCAGATTCACTTATATATTCTCCCTCTCTAAGAATCATGGTCTTTGTGTTAGGGCACTCATAAGCATAGTGTCCTAGGCCTTGACACTTGAAACACTTCACATCTCTACTTTTTTTAGAGGGTTGTTCTTCATATTTTGAATGAGTCTTTGTAGGAATAGGTGTGGAACTATTAGAAGTAACAGTCCCATCTTTTTTGCCTTTGTCCTTCCAACTTGAAAATCCAAAGTTGGTAGAACTCTTCTTAGTCACTTCTTTTCTTTTAAGTTGTTGCTCCACTCGAATTGCTTTATGAAGTAAATCCTCCATATCAACAAACTCCTGCAACTCAACAATATCACATATATCAATATTCAAACCACCAATAAATCGGGCCATAGTTACCTCTTCATCTTCTTCAATCTATGCTTGAATCATGAGCATGTCCATTTCTTTGAAATACTCCTCAACCCCTTTGTTGCCTTGAGTAAGTTTTTGGAGTTTAAATTTCAAGTCCCTTGCATAACTAGCCGGAACATACCGCTTCCTCATGATCATTTTCATCTCAGTCCATGTATTAACCATTGGCTCTTCATTTCTATCTCTCTCCTTTTGTAGCTTGTTCCACCAAACAAGAGCATAGTCAGAAAATTTTGTTGTTGCAAGCCTCACCTTTTGGGTCTCCTCATAATTGTTGCATGAGAAAACATGCTCTATTTTCATCTCCCACTCCAAGTATGCTTCTGGATCACTTTTTCCTTTGAATGGAGGAATGTTAAGCTTGACTCCTTCAAGCCTACTTGGTCTTGTTACTCCATCATTCATTCTCCTATTTCTCCTTTCTTTTTCGTCTTCAGGATTTCTATTCTCCAACCGGTTCAATCTTTCATGGAGCTCATTGTTATGTCGTATCATTAATCCTTCCAAATGTTGTACCAATACTCTCATTTGAATTGGACTAATTCCTGCTTCTTGATTGTAATTTTCCTCTTCTGCCATCAATTTGATGTTTGAACCCTTAAACCGGAGCTCTGAATACCAAATGATATGAATCACAAGGGGTAATTTAGGATCTTTAGGATTAAAACCTTGTAAGAAATTTAGGAATTAGAAAGAAGGTGGAAGGAAAGAATCACTCTTTCCAAGGAAGGCAACACACAAAGGATGTGAAAGTCCTTTGATACAACCAAATATTCTTGAATCACTCAAGAATTTAGGAGAATCACTCTCACTAAGATAAAAGAGATAAACTCTAATATTTCTGAATAAAATTTCACTTGTTATTTCTTGATAAGAATGGTTCAGCTGATATAGAAGCGTTGCCATCAGAATTACAAAAGACTCAATAAAAGAAAATAAATACTAATAATAACTCATTAATCTATGAATTGAAAACTATTTAATGGAAACAAATAAAGGCTAATAATGATCCATTAACCTAGGAATTAAAACTACTTAATGACCGATTGTATCTGAAAATGTGGCAACCAAAAGTCAATCAGCTATGCACCCCTTGATCTCCCAAAGGCTGATGACTAAATTTTCAATTGGGCCCTTATTACAACTTAAAACAAAATCAAACTAAAGCTCATTAATTGATTAATCCAAAACACAATTTGGTCAACCAACAATACTTGTTGAAGAGTTTCCTTTGTTTTCCTTGCTCTAGCCCTTATCATAGGTCATGTTCATATCACCTTATCCCAATGTATTGCATCAGGAGCCCTAGTAGCCTCTAAAAAACTTATTGAATCATTTTCAACTAGATAAGTGTAGAAATCATCTTCAATGGATGTTTCCTTCCTCTGTCTTTTACTTCTCCTCAAATTCTCATATATTTTATCACTATTAATCTCTATAAATTGTTTAGGTGTCTCACTAACCTTTAGAGGAAAAATATATTCAAAGAACTCAACATTTTTTGTCTCCACTATAGTATTATGCTCAATTACATCACTTTTGAGGACAAGAAACCTATAGGCAGCATTATGTTCTGCATAGCCTAAGAACATACAATCAAAAGTTTTAGAATCTATTTTCCTTTTCTTATGATTGGGTAACATTACCTTAGCTAGGCACCCTCACACTCTTAAATATTTAAGATTAGGTTTATAACATCTCCATAACTCGTAGGGAGTATTACCTGTTTTCTTATGTGGTATCCTATTTTGTAAAAAACATGTTGTAAGTAGAGCTTCTCCCCAAAGGTTATTAGATGCACTAGAGCTAATAAGCATGACATTCATCATTTCTTTTAGAGTTCTATTTTTTCTCTCAGCTACTCCATTAGACTCGGGTGAATAAGGTAGGGTTAATTCGTGAACAATACTTTCTTTAAGACAATAATCTTTAAATGTTATATATTCACCACCTCTATCTGACCTAATCCTTTTAATTTTCCTATTTAATTGATTTTCTACTTTCGCTTTGTAAGTTAAGAACATGTCAAACGTTTCATCTTTATATTTGATTAAGTATACTTTGGTGTATCTAGAGTAGTCATCTATAAATGTCACAAAATAATTTTTACCACCTCTTGACGTGGTTTGTTTTAGATATTATAGTATGAATTAATCCTAAAAGTTCAGTTTGACGTTCTACATACTGACAATTTTTATTGGTTATTTTAGATTCTACACATGTATCACATTTCTTATTTTGTTTATCATGAATATTAACTAATCTCAATTGTTGCAATTTCATAACATACGAAGAATTCACATGTCCTAGTCTAGTATGCCACAGATCATATGAATCAATAATATAAGCAGAATAACAATATTCATTAACAACCTCAGAGATGTTAAGTACAAAAAGACATTGATCACAATATTTCTTCCCTACAAACACATTATTTTTTGTCATAACAATCTTATCAGATTCGAATGACACTTTAACCCCAACTTTTCACAATACTGCTACAGAGATTAGATTAGCTCTGATTAAAGGCACATGTAGCACATCATTCAAGGCCAGAGTTTTTCCAGATGAGAGCTTTAAAAGAACTTTTCCTTTTTCTAAGACATAAGTTGTCCTGAAATTACCGAGATGAACATGTTCTTCTTCATCCCCACACTAGTGTAGGAGGTAAAAACACTTCTGTTTGCACACATGTGCCTTGTAGCACCAGAGTCTACCACTCATTTGCTCACATTTGTCACAAAGTTTATTTGAGAAACGATCGTAATAATTGTATCTTCTCCCTTGGCTAAATTTGCGTTAGTAGGATTATCGTTTCTCATTCTACATCTGCACTGAGGTGCATGATGACCTAGCTATACACAGACAAAGCAATTTCCCTTTTTGGAGTTGGTTTGTCTCCTATCATATTTGTCTTAGTTGATAATGCCTTAGCCCTTGTAGCAGCACACTCCTTCTGGTTTTTGGAGTTGGTTTGTCTTCTATCATATTTATCTTAGCTGATAATGCTTTAACCCTTGCAACAACACACTCCTTCCGGTTGGTATCTTCGATGATGATGTGTGCGATCAGATCTGCTAGCGACATCTGTTTATGTCTATTTTTTAGTTGTTGTTTGTAGTCTGTCCAGGATTCTGGAAGCTTTTTGATTAGAAGTTCCAAAACGAACTCATCAGGTAGGACTATATTTTCGGCTTTAATATCTTTAAGTAGTTTGTGGTACTCGTTGATATGGATCTTTATATCCTTGTCTTCTAGCATCTCCTAGCAGTACTAGTTTCCAATAACAAACATTTGTCTCACGACATCTTCGGCAGTGTATTTGAGAATCAATGAATCCCAAATATCTTTGGCTTCCTTATAAGAACAATACACATCGAACAAATCATTAGACAATGCATTAAGCAAGGTGTGTCAACATACCTTGTTTGAATGAACTCAATCTTTAGTTTGTTTAGCAGGAGCACTAGAGTCAGGTTTGGTAGTTGTAAGAGCATAAGCCACTCCATACATGTCTAAGAGAGTAGAAATACATTCTTGCCAGCGACGAAAGTTTTGCCCAGTGAAAACTTCAATTTTCGAAACGTCCGGGAACGATTTCGCAAAGACAGTTTGAGTTCCAAAAAAGTTGTTTGTCTTTTTCGGTGTAGAGTTGTTGGTATCCATACTGTGAGTCATAAGTCCTTAAGATTGTTGTAAAAGCTGACAGAGACACGAGCAAACTTTATTCATGAGGCGTGTATAATCACTGCCCTTAAGGACTTATCCACGGTGTATTGCGCAAGCCCCCAAGATACAACAGGAACTTCTCAGAATATCCGAGGATCTCAGAAACTAGTAAGAAACTCTCAAAAGAGTAAATTAACCCAATATAACAGAAAGAAGATCAGAGAAGAGAAGATGAGAGAGGTGTATTTTGAAGAGTATGAAGTGGTCTCTATTTATAGGAGAAGGTCTGTAGCAGTTATGGGAAGACTTGGTAGTAGGTCTATAAGGTTTTCTTTAACTTTTTCTGAAAAAGTCTTCTGCAACGTTCTCTGAAACCGTCTTCTGCAACGTGTGAGAACATGTTCTCTGAAATGGTTGTCTGCAACGTTCTTTGAAACAGTCTTGTACAACGCGTGTGAGAACACGTTCTCTGAAACGGTTGTCTGTAACGTGTGAGGATATGTTCTCATTTTTGCAATACCCCTTAATTTACAACTATTACCAAACTTCTTAATAAAATTTAATTTTTATCTCTTTAAAGAGAATTATTCCCATAACATTCTCTGAACATGTCTGCTCAGTAAGAGGGCATGATATCCAGATATTGAAACAAGTACGCTAGTTGCAACACAAAGTATTTATTTGATTTATTTTTGTGTAAAATAAATTGCATATATTGATAAAATTGACAAATATATGTTTGACAAAGAATCTCAAGCATATGCAGAAAATCCATGCATGATTCGGAAGTATCTTGAAGAAACAATTTTTGAAAATTTAACTGAAGCATGCCAACTCAAAATATCACAAGCCCATGAAATGTAAATAGTATTAATCTTAAATTATTTTAAATAAAAAAGTAGAAATAGAGATATTTAAAAAAATTATTAAATATGTCCTAAGTCCTTTATCTTATCTATGAATTTTAGTTTTAATTTTTTATTTTTAAAAATTAATTAATCAGTCTTTAAGTTTTGAAAAAAAAAATTTAATTATTTTATAATTTTGCAAAGATAAATTAATATTAATTTCAAATATAAAAATATGAAATATAAAATAATATGCTTTATAAGTTTGTTTATTCTATAGATTTTACAATGGTAATAATAAAATTATTATTAAATAAAAATTTTGATTAAAAAATAAAGTATAGTATCTTTGAAAATCAAATAATTAATTTAAAATAATATATATATATATATATATATATATATATAAAGTTCAAAATATATTTATCTACAAAACAATTAATTATAACTATAAATAACTTTTTTTACTCAAATTCTGATATTAAATTGTCTCTTCCAAAAATGTTACCATTTCATCAACGTTTTTTGGAATAACTCCAGTGTTTTATTAACACTTTTTAAAAAATTAAAATAGAGCCGATTGAAATGCATTGTAAAATCCTAAAGTTCTCATTCAACAACAAGAACATTATAATCCATTTTTCGTTTTGTCTGAATTTTCATCAATCCGAGTTAACTGATGAGAATTGCTAAAAAAAATGGAATAAACCTGTTTAAATCAATCAACCAAAAGTATCAAACAGATGAGTGCAAGCTCTTTCTTCTTCTTTTTTTCCACGGTTTTCTCCTTCTATTTGTCTTTTCAATTTTGTCTTTTTTGTGGTTAAGTTCAATAATTTTCTCGCATCCCACGTGCTATGGGAACCGTTTTCCCATATCTCCCATGACCTTTACGCGGCAGATTTTATTTTATTCTAATTGTTTCCTACCTAGTTAGAGTAAGTTTTCGTTTTAGATAAAATGTTTAATAAACAATTAGATGATTTATTCTAATTGTTTCCTACCTAGTTAGCGTAAGTTTCGTTTTAGATAAAATGTTTAATAAACAATTAGATGAAAAAAAGGTTAAAGAAGCTATAAGCTAAAATTATTTTTTGCAGTTTAACTTTTCAAAAATAAATCTCATTTTATTTTTCAAAAATAAAGTTTAACTCAGAGATAATTTAGTTTTAATTTATACATTTAACTTAATTACTTTTGTTTTATTAGAATTCATTGAAAAGATTACTCGAAGATACAATAAGTGAATGAAAAAACATCACACTTGGGAAATTATTCACCCAAATGACCTGACATAAATCTCACATCTGGTGCTAGCTGGTTGGCAAACATGGTTGCCCCCTGGGGTTATTGCGCCTTTGTGTTTCCGACTTTACTCCATACAAAATCAAATCAAAGGGTGTCAAATCTTAAGTTTGGATTAGAAAGAACGAAATGCCAACCACCAATTTAATCTATGCCCACCTACCATCACAAGTAAGAAACTCTATAATCAAGATCTCTAAGCCTTAGTTTATTTATTGGTGGATTTATAATGATTTGCAGGTAAATATTGAGTTTATTTTAGACAAAAATAATGATTTTAGGGAATAAATTTGATCAATTGTGTATTATTTTGGAGTGTCTACTTTTTTTTTTAAAGACAACAACGTACTCGTGTATAATTATTTACATGACACAAATTAAAATTATATAAATGAATATAACTTTATATAATATATATATTTTAATTATAATAAATTCAAATTTTAAAACGAATAATAATCCAAAAAAAGTATACCTTAATAATAAATATAAGTATGGACACTTAAATAAGGAAAACAACTTATAATTATTTTTACTTTTATTAAATTAATTATATATCATAAAATTTTTCATTCATTTTTACTATTTTTTTTTACTAATTTAAATAATCTATTTTTCACTTAAAATCATTCCAAGTAAACAAAACATTAAAGCGTGCTAAATTGGTCATAAATGTTTTGATTTTATTTTGTTGGAGAGTGGTTAGGGGCATGGATTGATTGAAAAGGAAAGCATATTGCAATGGGGTAGCCTCCTCTTATTGATGGATGGCCAGTGTATGGATTTGGAGTTTGAATCCGAAGCAAATAACGTAGAGGTCAGATAGAGAAATCACTCTTATTTGAATTTATATAGATCAAGATTCTGATGATTAGTCTGCATTCCAAAAGGGACCCTTTTCACGCATGATGTGAAAACTCAAACCTAAATTATGACTCTGATCTGTATGGTATGGAAGCAATATTCTTATTCTATTATTACCAGCACCAATTATTGTACAAGACATCTCCTCCGAAAATTAACCCGTGTAAAAAGTATAAAGCATAATAAACAAAACATTACCATTTTCCCCAAGTTTATTGCTGTGTGGTACTTAGGTCCCATATAAATTTTGTGGATCATGTATCATACGTACCCAACACTATGCATGTGGATGTGTTCTTTTTTTTTTTTTTTTATCTGTTTATCCAAACACTAATACATAATTTTTAAATACATATATTAATGAGCATATTTATTATCTATTTTTGTGTCATTATGTTTTAAATTGAAATTTTCAAAACAGGTCCAATATTTTTGTAATTTCTTAGTAAAATCCAATCGGCTAAAGAAAAGTTTACAAAGAAGATCAGAAAGTGAGAATATGTATAAATCTTTGAAGGAAAATAATATTCATGGACATAAGTAGTTATTTATTAATGTTTTTATTTAACTTTTTGCTAAAAAGACATAAGTATGTACCACATGAGATTAGGTCAAGTTTAGAAACATCAAGCTTATTTTTCTAACATCACTTGAAATAATCCACTTTTTAGACATCGTCTGCAACAAATATTCAGGTATGCACAACAAGAAAGATTATTATGGGTTTGGAAACATCTCACTCAACTTTATGACGTCATAACCTAATTAACGTCTCCAACATAAATTATATGGCCATGACAAAAGCTAGGCATAACATAGTTTTTACTTAAGTAGTGTCGAGCTCTTGCATATAGCAACTCTTACCTTGAAACTCGAACTTGAATAGAAGAAAAGAAAAGTAAAAATAGGAAATTTAAATCATTTAAAAATATTCTGGTTTTACAGTTTTAAAAATTTATATTGGACAATTTTAGAGGGATAAATAGTGAAAGTATATTCATCAATAGATATTAAGCAATTTATCATAATACCAATATCGAATCCAAATTTGTAGGTTCTCACAACTTGTCCTTCTCTGCATACAAAAGGAGAAAGAATTGAAAGATTTTAATCAATGGATAAAAAAATTAAGAAAATACAACTCATTATTTAATCCAAAATTTTAAGTCAAATAAATTTGTATAAAATTTTATAGTTTATATATTTTGCTCAACCTATTTATTTATAAAAAAATATATGACCTAAATCACGTTTGAACTCTAATTAACCATCGTTATTGTTCCTCTCTCTTTATTTAATTTTGAAGTATTGCTATTATTATTATAGTGTAATATTCGTTCATGGCTTTTAGTGTTAGATTGATAGTTTTCACAATGTTATGCGCTAATCTTCATGTGTATTGAAATTGAAACATTAACACATACTTAGTGCATTTAATTAAAATGAAATATCTGTTAATTTTTATATTTTTAAATTTAAATTTGAAATTATTGGTTAGAAATTAACCATTCCCGCTCCGACTTTTTTAACCATTTCCGTTCCTGTCCCCGATCTCCACCAGGGTTAGAAATTAAGTCTCCATCCCCGTCCTCGTTGGATTTCGGTTCCCTACCTCCGTCCCGTCCCCATTTTAAATTATTTTTAAAAAGATAATTACATTTATAATAAATTAATTTTACTATATATTTTTTATATATAAATAAATATTTATAATTTTATAATTTATAATTATTATTAATTAAATATACATTTTAATTTATTATATTTATATTAAAATATGTATGTAAAATAAATATTTAATCATTTTTTATTTATAATATTATTATTATTATAACATCTGTATTCAAATATTTGAATACTTGTAACATTATTATTATAATACTCGTATTCAAACATTTGATTATATATATATATATATATATATATATATATATATAAGTTAATTCATTTTTAAGTTGTCATTTAAAAATATGAAATATATAGTTTATAAAGAAATATTTAGAAATATATAGTTTATAAAGAAATATTTAATAAGTTAATTCTTATTCAATTAGTTTGAAGTAATAAAAGTTTAAATTATCAATTCCTTTAATCCTTTAAAATACAAATATTTTATTAAGATAAAATTTGATATATGATAAATAAGAATAATAAGATAAAAAAATATGACATAATAAAACCTAATAAATATAAATTATAAATAAAATAATATTAGTTACTACTAAGATTTATGTAAAATATTTAAAAAAAGATAAAGAATAAAAAAAATAACTTTATGTTCATGAAATTGGTTGAAAAGATTAAAAAAAAACAAATTGATAAGAGAGATAAAGGAAATGTGAAAAAACTGAAAGATAAGAGAGAATAATGTAATAAATTAATTGATATAAAAGATTAAAAAAAACAAAAAAAATTAAAAAGTTGGGAGAAGAAAAATAAAAATTAGTGAAATATAAAAAAATTACCTTATATGTAATAGAAAAAGAAAAGGAAGTATTTTTAAAATATTAATATTTTAAAATTTAAATTTAAATATAAAGTCGGGGTGGGGACGGGATCGGGGTGATGATTGCATTACCCATCCCCGCTCCTCGCCCTAACTTTTTAAAGTAGGAAAACCCGAACTCGCTCTCGCCCCTATTAATTCAGCTTTTTCCGTCAAACTCGAAACGAAGATGGATAGACCTGACGAGTACGGATTTTATTTTCATCATAGTTTTAACTCTAATTAACCATCGTTATTGTTCCTCTCTCTTTATTTAATTTTGAAGTATTGCTGTTATTATTATTATAGTGTCCAGTGTTAGATTGATAGTTTTCACAATGTTATGCGCTAATCTTCGTGTATTGAAATTGAAACATTAACATATACTTAGTGCATTTAATTAAAATAAAATATCTGTTAATTTTTAAATTTAAATTTGAAATTATTTGTTAAATTCAAATTGTATATATACGGCGTAAAATATATTTTTAAAATAAAATAAAATATATTCTTCCAGGAATAGCTTAGGTCAGCCGAAAGCTATCCACAATGTCCCAATACGCCAAAAGAAGAATATTCCTTGTGCGGGACTCTTTTATAGTTTGTAAACAATAAAAAAATTAAGAGATTGAGTCTAATAAGTTATTAATTTTTATTGCATGTTAAAATTAATAGTAATAAATAGTAAAGTAAATTAAAAATAGTGTCACATTTAAAGACAAGATTTTCAAATAACTTTTATCTTTGATGTAACGTAATTTTTACATTACTTTCTATACTTTAAAATACATCTGTAATAATTTTAGAACATTATAATGGCAATAAATAATAATAAACATTATTGAAAATAATTTATATAGAAAATAAGTATAATTTTCGGAAATAAAAAAATGGGCCAGGCACGTTTGTGGTTTGTGGATGGGAAAAAGAAAGAAATT
Organism: Sphenostylis stenocarpa; assembly: GCA_963425845.1. Lineage (NCBI taxonomy): Eukaryota > Viridiplantae > Streptophyta > Magnoliopsida > Fabales > Fabaceae > Sphenostylis > Sphenostylis stenocarpa. The sequence continues at coordinate 5,042,959 of OY731399.1, read as the reverse complement.
CAACTTCCCACGTGAACGCCAATCAACATGCAACGATCTCATCCTTTCCACACAAACTCCCTGATCACGCACCACACACCACCAACTACATCTTCATGCTTCGAATTTGCCCTTCTTCCACTTTCATAATGTCGATACTACCCCTCGTATTCCTTCCTCTACCCCTTTTCATATTGGAAACAAGACCCTGTTTCGGTAAATTCCCTGTGCTGATAATTTGTTGGATTAACGTTGCCTTGAGTCTGATTTGAGGTTCAGGTTCTAACTCTATCCTCATTATTTCACAGTATTTTTCAGTTCAGCATTGATGTTCTTATTTGGAAAAAGAAGAAAAAAGTTCCAAACAATAAAAAATAGTACCTCTTCTCTAGCTAGCCTTCAGTACTCCTAGTCCCGAAGAAAATGTACAAAGAATCTACAGTTATAAAAGATTACCTTGAGCCTGAACAATTGCTGATTCAATCTGTTTTCTTTCTTTTTCTGCTTCATCATCAACTGTAACATAGAAAAAAATATCGTGTGTGAGCTAGAGAATCAGTACCTGCCATGATGGATCTTGGACAAGAAAAAACTGTACCTGCTGGTAGTGACTTGTCTTTGAAGAAGAAGGAGCTTCTTTCTAGTGCCATGAAGAGAACAAGTGAATGGTATGCTTCTTGTCTTTTGAAACTAATGCTTTGGTCGCTTTTATGTCAAATGTACATCACCTACTTCTCTTGTGTACGTTGCTACCTTCCGTCGCATAGAATGACTGAACTACTTGATTACAGGATTTTCTCGCAGGAGATTCCAAGTGATGTCAACGTTCAAGTTGGGGAAGATTCCTTTTCGTTACATAAGGTAGCGAACCAATTCACACACGACTCTTTGTATATCAAACTTTGTACTGTTGGTCTCAGAATAGTTCAAGAACATGGTAACAAACTAACAATTTCTTACTCTTGTTATTTGTTCACATGTTGTAGAGCTCGTTGGGCTCTTCAGTTTGTGTCAAACTTTAGGAGTCTCTTTCTGTACAGTGGCTTGAACACCTCAATCAATTGTTTACTGGTTGCGTGCCTTTTTGTTTAACGTATCCCACGTTTTTGGTCTCTGCCTAAAAATAGAAAGTTAAGAAGCAAGAGAAGTATAAGGATGAAATAATTGGTGTATAGAATTGTTATTGTTATGTTGGCCATCTACTAATGTTGAATTCTCTGACACATTTCCTTCTGTAATCGCAGTTTCCATTAGTCTCCAAGTGTGGATATATTAGGAAACTCGTCTCAGAATCTAACGATGCTGACGTTTCATTCATTGAACTCTCTGATGTTCCCGGTGGAGCAGAAGCATTTGAACTGGCAGCAAAGTTCTGCTACGGAATAAACTTCGAAATTAACGTTGAAAACATTGCCACGCTACGTTGCGTGGCTGAATATCTTGAGATGACAGAGGACTATTCAGTTGGAAACTTGGTGGGAAGGACTGATGCTTATTTGAACGAAGTGGCACTGAATACCATTGCAGGGGCTGTGTCTGTTTTGCATATGTCAGAGAATCTTCTTCCAGTAGCAGAGAGAGCAAAGTTGGTGAGTCGATGCATAGATGCCATTGCATATATATCCTGCAAGGAAAGCCAATTCTGTTCATCTGCAAGAAATGAGAGTGGCACTGTGGGAGTGGTGTCTTCCGTGGCATCAAACCAGAAACCAATAGTTGATTGGTGGGCTGAAGATATGACTGTGCTTAGAATCGACATTTTCCAAAGAGTTATGATCGCGATGATGGCAAGAGGGTTTAAACAGTATGCCATTGGTCCCATTCTAATGCTCTATGCTCAGAAATCTCTACGAGGTTTGGTGAGATCCCTCTCTAAAATGATGGAACAGTTAACAGTAAATATGATTTTATGGATTTGTTGATTCACCGATTCAGTTCTTGACTCTTGTCTCCCTTTTTTGAGGAACAGGATGTATTTGGAAAAGCAAGGAAGAAGATCGAGCCACGGGAAGAGCATGAAAAGAGGGTTGTTTTAGAGACAATAGTGAGCCTTTTGCCAAGGGAGAAGAATGCAATGTCAGTAAGCTTTCTTTCTATGCTGCTTCGGGCAGCAATATATCTTGAGACTACAGTTGCTTGCAGGCTTGATTTGGAGAAGAGGATGGCCATGCAGTTAGGACAAGTTGTTTTAGATGATCTTCTCATTCCTTCCTATTCCTTCACTGGAGACACATTGTTTGACGTGGATACAGTGCAGAGGATCATGGCTAATTACCTAGAATCTCAAACGGGTAACCACTTAGTCTACAATGCAGATGATGAATACTTTTCTCCTCCACAAAGTGATATAGAACGGGTTGGAAAGTTAATGGAAAACTATCTTGCTGAAATAGCCACCGACCGAAATTTACCAGTCCCAAAGTTCACATGTTTGGCAGAATTAATTCCTGAACAGTCCAGACCAACAGAAGATGGGATGTATAGAGCCATAGACATCTATCTTAAGGTTCAGACTACAATTCTTTTTCTATATCAAGTTAATCATACTCCAGATTTGATATTTTGTTTTTGTACTGTTGATACCTCTTGTTTGAACAACAGAAGGATCACTTAAATTTCGCTAACCAAGATTAAATACCTGTTTCCACGGCGTATTCTCACTGGGTTAAGTGCTTGTTTGATTTCATGTTGAGACATCTAAAATCACATTCAAATACCTATTAACGTGACTTTGGATAAATATTTGCTTTTGTGTTTTTATATCCAGAATTGTTTAATTGAAATAAATTTTGTATCAGAAAAGAATCATATTAAATTTTACTTTATTTTTAGCACAAAAACATCTAAACATAAATCACTTCAATTCAAAATCAATTTTGCATAAACTCGAATTTGCTAGATCTAATCCTATCATATTTCATTTGCTACATTAGACAATTGGATTTATGATAGTATCATCATCGAATTCAAGGATTTATGATTGATAGTAATACAATTTTGACAGAATTATTTACACCTGAGTTTATTTTGAATTAATGCTGATGAAGTTTGAATTGACTATCTCAGGCTCATCCTGCTCTAAGTGACATGGAGAGAAAGAAAGTCTGCAGCGTGATGGACTGTCAGAAGTTATCTCGAGAGGCATGTGCACATGCTGCACAAAATGACCGGCTACCTGTCCAAACCGTGGTTCAAGTTCTCTATTACGAACAGCAACGGCTTCGCGATGCCATGAATGGCAACGGTAGCGGGGAATCTTCGGTTATTTCCAAACTGAACGTGTACTCCTCTGATCTTCATCCATTTTCAAATGAGCTCTCTACTCTACGAAGAGAAAATGAAGACCTGAAATTAGAACTAGTGAAATTGAAAATGAGACTGAAAGAGATTGAAACCACCAAACTGAAATCTGCAGTTAACAGTCCTGCGGTAAGTGTTTCACCTTCCGCTGATAAACCTCCCTTGCCTCGAAGATCATTCATAAGTTCAGTGTCCAAAAAACTTGGACGGCTTTCTCCTTTTGTGCGTGCCGATGGTGTTTCACCTTTTGCCAAAGGTCGCACTAAACCAAATAAGAATCGACGCCACTCCATTTCCTGAGGCCGTTGATAATTCCTGGTGTTGAGACTAAGTTCTTCCTTTGATTCAGGGTTTGAAAATAGAGGGTTAGTCTTTCCAAGTTTTTGCCCCATCTATGTGATAACGTGTAGATTGTATGATTGTGATCCTTTGGTGCGAACTATATTGTAAATTGTGATAAAAAATTAAATATAATTCTAGCTTGGATTGATTTCCATGTAGTTAGGGGCAGTATTAAAGTTGTAATACAAGAATAATAAACTAAATTTAACATTGGTTGTCCATGCAAGAATCATAGTTCATCCCATCAGCCTTGCATAAAACAGATAAGAATCCCAGATCGCAATGTATATTGGATTTTCATTTTATTCTCTTGTATTTAAGTGGCATTGCATGGCATCTTGTTGAAAATGATTTTGTAAAGTTCTAACAAATGCCATATACAATTTATTTTCTACTATTATCTGTAATCAAGAGAAAGGTATAAATGGAAATCATCTGCATTTCGTACAATATTCACAATGAATTGTGATCATTAGTCCCCCCCACCCAAAAATAAATCATCCATAAAGGATGTAACATCACCAAGAGCACTTTCGTATTCACACACGAGACTAAAAAAATTAGGTGGGTCAGCTGCTTTTCACAGTGAGATCATGCCTCTCTAAAGATAAATGGACCATAAAATCACTGGAAGAATACAAAATCTGAAAAATTGCAGATGGTGGGGTCTATGTATAAATTATTAAGTCCTTGGGGATAAAAAGCTTCCGTAAAGGGAATAATAGACTAATAGTTCAAGTGACAGCCTTGCATTGTCGGTATTGGTGTCTAAAGCCTAATCATAATACAAGAGATCACGGTTCGGTTTCAAATTCATGAATATTCTAAAGGCATGAAATGTTGTAAGTTAAACATCTTTTAGGACAGACCTTACTAAAACATGTTAAATAGATGTTTTAGTGTCTGGAAGAGAATATGCTGTATTCATCTGATGGTAGACACTAAGATCTCCTAATTCTTGTTGGTTTGTAAGTTCATGAATCATCCTGGAAAAATAAATTAGATTAATGAGAAAAGAAAAAATGTTTATCAACATCATGCGTTTTCATTAGCAACAAAATATTGTCATGTTTCTCCTATTTGGAATTACCCCTCATCAACAACTTTAGTTGTTTCCCCACTTTGCGTATGAAACCCATACAGTTGGAGATGAGCTGAAAAGCCTTGAAAGTATTTTCTCCATTTCACATCACGGTCGCTACTACCGGTTTGTCTTTTTGAAAATACGACTTCGTTAGGACTGAGAAATCCACTGTGAGAAACGCATTAAATGATTTGATTAATAGAGGAGGATGGCATATATCCCTTTCTTTCAGGTACGGGCTAGCAAAGAGCTTAATAACCTCAAAGACATAGCTCCATGTTTCATGGTTTCTGAGGTAAAATGATGTAAATTTGAGTAGTCACAAGACGGAAGAAATATCAATCATAGGTGATTCCGGAATCATGATTGGTTTTTTTAACCATGAAAACAAGTAATATATATACAGGACATAATCACACCCTCACCATAAATAACCACGAAGAAAATTTCACAGAAACATCACGCACAAAGTTAGTCTTGAACATTAATTAAATATACATCACATTGACCTCAGAATATTTTTAGGTCGTGTTCAGACTCAACATTTGTAAAAACCAAGGTGGCTGTTTCGATCTCTCTTCTTTTGATTGTTCTTCAATGCCATAACTGTTTCTAAATCCACTTTGGCACCCTGCGGTTGAATGTAGCACCTGGACAAGATCACTTATACCTCCACTTAATTTTTCCATAGTTGAATGATTCTATGATGGGTCTTCAATTTTGTCTCGTTTACAAGGTTGGATCCAGTAGTAGAAGAAGACAAGCTATGTGTTGACTCTGAAGTTAGCAGTGTCTCCACTTTCTTACGATTGTAACATGAAGGGCCTAGCGTCATCTCAATCTCGGTCTCGTTTAAAATCTCTAGAACTCCATTGCTGTCAGATTCTGCAGTGTCCTCCATAGCAGATATCTCCAGATTAAATTTCAATTTAGGATTTTTCTCTGCACCTTTATAATAACAATTTTGAGTTAGACTAATCACATTTTTTAAGTTCCATCCTCGTTGGTTTACTTCAATACCTCTGTTAGCATCCATATTTTTCATCAATATCTTCTGAATCCGATACAAACGGTGAAGCTCGTACACCTGTAAACATTTCCGGGGCACCCAATACTCTAATGAAGCTGATTGAGAACAAATGGCTCAAAGGGACAGAAAGAAAGATATGTAGTACCTGTTCTTTGAAAGTGTATTGGTGTTTTAGCATGGTCATCCTCATGTATTCTTTGTCGCAAGCCCTAATAAGCTTCTCCATGGAGATTTGTTCAGCTTCTTTAATAAAGGTAACTAAACTCTTTATGTTGGAATGTTCAGAATGCATTTTTACGGTATCGCCGCATTCATATTAGTGACATTGCTCAGCTGAAATGAGGAAAATCTAAACTTGTAAGGTATCTGATCAATGAAAAATGTTTCTCTATAATCAACTTCCGTTGCTTATCTCATTCCACCATTTTGGACCACAATTATATGAAATGAATTCTCAACAACAAAAATAAAAAATTTTGGGTATTTTTTATTTGCTGAATTTCCTACCGCAATAACTTTTCGCACATATCAAGCTATGAAGACATGATGTCATTATTCACATTGCTATCCTTCGGATTCCTGCAATATTTAAATACATAATAATGACAATGCATAGTATTAGAGTTATAGCATAGCAATACGTTGTGATTAGGAATTCGTCACCATGCTTTAGTTACCTCAAAATCTCCCACATAAATCTCAATATTTTTGCATATTGATCCCTGACTCCTTGTCAGCATAAAGTTCTTGATATTTTAGCCCCTGCACTATCTTTCTCTCAATTTATCTTCGTACTTCTACATCATCAGTTCCCTGTTTCTGTTCATCCTTGTATTTTTTTTTTTCTCTTTATAAAACCTTTTCTAAAAGTTTCACAAATAACAAATGATTTTTTCTTTATCACGAATTAAAGGTTGATAACTTATACCCGGAAAACCAAAATAAAAAGGAAGTTATTGCCTTGCATGATGCAAAACCATATTCCTCGTCTGAGACAGCAAATTTCACCTGAGATTTTCACGGGAAGCATGTTATGTACCCACGCTCCAATCTAACGTTACAACCTAAATTTAAATTATCATACTAATGACATAATATAAATTCTAACAATCAAATTAAAACAAATTAATTAACATTCACATGCTCATTTATGCCATGCAAATGGCAAAAACTTAATGACTAGCGAGGGCCAAAGGAAAGAAGATTTTGCAGACAGGCCACAGGGAACGAAAAGACGTTTATTAGTTTCACAATCAGTAGTAAGATTCAAAAAGAAACTGAAAACTATCATGAACATTGGGTTAAGCATTCTACTAATCAAAGGAAAATTAACAGATACAGATTCAGTGAATTCTAACACAAAAAGTTGTAACTAAAAGAATCTAGCTTCCAACCTGTGAAAATGAACCGAAGATACCCCAATACTTTCTGTCCTGTATAAGAAGACAAGACAAGTGGAAGAAAAAATGTCTCTCAAGCAAAGGCAAGAAGATCCTCCTTTCGCTACAACTTCAGCGACAACCCTGTTTTATAGAGAAACACTCCGCTACTCTTTTCTCACACTCCATAACAAAATCGTCAGTGTATACTGTTAGAGATTAAATATTATACTACTATTATAACGAAAATTTAAGATTCGCTCTCAAAGACACTCACGGAAATCAAAGTGCTATTTGCATGAGGTTTGAGGCATGCCAAACAAACCCCAGCACCTTGACCAATGTAATTCAAGTTTTATGGATGAAATGCCTGAGACATGGGACAGTTCCAGCAATGCGGGTATATTAAATAAACTGTCAAGAAAAAGAAGAAATAACAATTATTCTACTCCATTAGTACTATTAGTTTTCATTTTATAATTGTTTAGAATCACAGCCTTGGTTTACTCGACACAAATCATGCTGAAATGAATCACATGCACCCTACTTTCCGTGTCGCAGATCTCAATTATAGTAATAATAAACAAATTACAGTCGAAGCTTGTTTCATATATACATCTGTTTTGACTGTCGTTGAGAAGTAGATCCTGACAATAAGGACAACAAATGATAGTTTTATGGCTTCACTAATTCAATTTATCTATTTCCATTACATTGATAAGCAACACAGAATTATCAATTATGATTTACGAATTTTTGTACCTGCACTCACTCTGTAAGATAGTTGCATGCAATACGCTGTTTTTCGCCCCAAGACCCAACGCAATGGTTGTAGACGTTAATTGGCCATGTGTATGGAAAATTAGGTACTATATACATGCATTAATTTCTTAGAGGTACACTGTTGATGAAAAATACTACTGTGTATAGATAGCTATTGTGTCGATAGAGACTTTAGCATCTATCTATCGGTCTATACTTTTAATATAAGATTAAAATTAACTCTAATAATATTAAAATATTATTTGTTAATTGTTATTGAAATAAACTAATAAATATATAATAAAATATGATATCATTTATTTTTAAGATAAGATTAAAATTAACTTTAATAATAAAATATTATTTGTTAATTGTTAATTGTTCTTGAAATAAATTACTTGTAAATATATAATAAAATATGATATCATTTTCTACCAGAAATTGAGAAAGATCATATTTTCCAAAATTTTATAATTCGAATATGTATTCTTAATTTTTATTTCCTAAATTTAATTATTATTAATTCTTCTTATTTATATGTTTATAATTTTGATCATTTTGTCTTATTTTTTTCTATATTTTTTATATTTATTTATTATTAATATATTATTTATTCTCTTAAAATCATTTGTCTAGTGAAACACTCTTTAACCTAAACCACTTTCAAACCTACAAGTTTGAAGTATTGGATTTGTGAATATTATTTAAGTTCATCGTTTCTACTGTAAGAAAGCCATCTCACATTTTAATTCTAATTTCTTAAGTTCCACCTCTGTTTTGAAAATGTGGAAAATGGAAGCACGCGTTGCCGGGGTGAAAGGTGCATTTGTATGGAGCGGTGGGTCCAATGGGTTTGCTACAGAACTGTTCATTGGCCCCACTTGAATTGGAGATTTGCTCCGGGGACTATGAGGAGCACACATAGTTATAAAAACCAAAATGGAGAACGAGATATGATAATGCTGACGTTACAAAGTAGTTGGTCCAAGGTATCTAACTTTGTGAACGACATACATTAGAGAGTTACAAACGCAACAGAATCCAAGATATTCAACCAAAATTTCAACTAATCAATTTCAAAGTATTTCTTCTTTTATATTATTATTATTAGGAATTAAGTTAAAATTAGAATGAGTTAGTTAGTAAAATTAAATATCTTTATATTTGTTTTATTTATTTTATTTTTTCTCTTATATATAAACTGTCGTTATATAGTTTATGTAATTAATAAGATATGAGGTTTTTTTTTTTGTATTTTTTGAGTTAGTCTATATTTTATATGATATCTAGAGTTTCAAACGATACAAGAAGCAAACTCTGATAAGAAGTTGTGTGTAAAATAATAAAGGTGTTTTTTTTTTAAGATTGAAGGGGCAATCTCTTGTTAAGGATAAGAAGATACTAAGACATTTAAGATTAGTCAATAAGACATGACTAGATTTGGTGGAATAATGTTGAGAGTGTTGTCAATATTTGATGGAAAGTTATTTGATGATTGGAGGATCAAGATGCCAACCATTTTCGGGTTTTAGGATATAACTGAAATAGTCGTTGTCGGGAATGAGGTTCCTGAAATAAAAGCTACTAATGAGGAAAAGAAAAACTATAAGGCCCAACAAAAATTGGACAGCAAAGCAAGGTTTCTCATTTATCAATGTGTAAGTCCCAAGATTTTTAACATCTTGAAACTACTACTAAGGAGGCATGGGAAATTCTAATAAAGACCTATGGAGATGGTGACAAGAACAAAAAGGTAAAGATTCAAACTTTGTGTAGACAATTTTAATTTCTAACTATGGATGAGAGTGGAACCATATAAGAATATTTTGATAAAGTTCAAAAATATGTGAATGCTATGAGGGCTTGCAAGGACAACACAACAGACCAGTAGGTTGTGGATAAAATTTGGAGAACTCTACCTCCACGATTTGATAATGTGGTGTGATGAGTCATTATATTCTCATATTTTCTTCTATTTTTGAACTTATTTTAATTAGTGTTTTGGGTTTAACTTTCTATTATTAGTGAATTTTTATTAATTGGGTTTCATTGGGCCAATAATTCAGATTTTAATTAATTTGAATCTATTTGATCTAATTTTTGCTCATTATTATTTTCAAGACATTTTAAAACAATTTTGGCCTTGAAAAATTGGGTTAAATGTCATATTTTATTTCATACGGGAATTAACATTGATTCACTGTTTTATTTATCATTTTTTCTACATAGCTCCAAAAATCATAATTCTGGAAGCATTATAAACTAGACACATTCAGCTTTCCAAGAATCCAGAATCATTCAATTCGGACCTAAATTGAATTTTACATAAATTATCCAAAACGGGTCAAGCGCACCAGGCCGACCCAATGGACATAATTCAGTAATTTAAGTGTTCTAAATTTATTAGACCTCCGAAAATAGTAAAAACAGTGGCATTTTAAAGCTAACTCAAAATCCTTTCAAAGGAGACTAGAATCGCTTAATTTGAATAAGTATTGAAAATACTGCACGTGTTTGAAGTTGGCAGACCTGCAGTGAAGCCAACTAATTATGATGTGTTTTGTGGACCAGTTGGACTAAAACCTAGATTAAGATTAGGGTTATAGTTATTTATGTGTTAGAGATGTAGGGTTAAGGGAGAACGACATCAGATAGCAGCCACGCAGCCGCCTTTCATCTTCTGCAATTTGTATTAAAGTTAGTTTACTCTTATGTCATTATTTTAAATTCTTGTTTCGATTTTAATTATGTTTCTTCTTTTGCGTTTTCGATCTTCCATGAATAGCTAAATCTTTGTATTGATTTTCTAAGGAGAATGCAAGTAGATATTTGAAGTTTTGTTCTTAAAATTTCGTTTATTCTCTTAACTTTTCATCATCTAATCTCAGTATTGAATTATAATATGTTTATGCTTAATAAACTGAAACTAATATCATAATTTGCTTAATTCTATGTTAGATATGAGATTATGTGATGTATGCAATGCTTAATTGTATAAGGATAATTTGGGGTTAATCTTCGCTTAGTTGGTTAATTTCATATTGGAATAAGGGTTAAGGATAATTTGGGGTTAATCTTTGCTTAGTTGGTTAATCTCATAATGGAATAAGGGTTAAAGCTAATTTTGGATTAATCTTCGTTTAGTTGATTAATTTTGGATTGGAATATAATTTGGGATTTATCTTCGCTTAGTTGGTTAATTTCAAATTAATTTCGTAACCTAGGATAAGTGACACTGTATTGGAATCAGGAAATCAATTACATTCTAATCTATTTTTTATCCGCATTTTTATAATATGCTTTTATTCTATTTCATCTAATATTTTAATTCTGAAAACCCCCCTTTTGTTGTTGTTCTAATTCGAAAAATTGATAAGTTTTAATAGAAATTCATGGTCTTTGGGAGACGACCTAGGAAAACTTCCTAATACTATATTTATCTGTTTTAATTATTTGACCGAATACGATATCGATCATGGTGGTTGCAATTGAAAAAATTAGAGATCTAGACATTATGGAGGTTGAAGAGTTACAACACTCACTTTAAGCACATGAGTTCCACATAAATGAAAGAAGACATATTAAAAAACAAGTTTTCCAAGCAAGAACCGATGAAAAATAGAGAAAAGACTTCAAGAAAGGTAACAAATCAAAGAAGGACAAGAAAAATGATTTCGAAGATGTTGTCAATAGTAAAAGGCAGAGACAAAATTTCAGTGAAAGCAAGGAGAATAAATTTGACAAGAAAAAATTGAAGTGTTGTAATTGCCAAAAATTTGACCATTTTGCCTGGGACTGCTGGGATGGAGAAGGTGCCACCAAAAGGGCAATCGCAAGCTCATCTAGCACAAGAAGAAACATCTAACTCAAAAGTTGTGATATTGATGGCTCAAACCAATGTTGGTATGGAGGATAACACTTCTTGGTAATTGGATTCATGTTGTTCAACGCATACGACTAGGAGGAAGGAGTGGTTTGTTCAGCGGAATGAAGTAAATCAAGAAAGAATCAGGTTTCCAGATGATAGTTGATTGACTGCTGAAGGAAATGGGCGAGTGGTGTTGAACAATTTTGATGGCAAGGAGGCAATAGTGGAACATGCCTGAAAACAAAGTTATTAGGCTTAGGCCAGTTATTGCAAAAAGGTTTCAGGATGACCTTAGAAGAAAATTTATTAAGCGTATATGATCAGACCAAGAACCTGATTATACATGTTAATTTGTCCTCAAACAGGACATTTCAAGTCAAAATGCATGCACTTAAACATTATTATTTCACTGCTGCAAATAGGAGTGAGTGATTGTGGCATCTCAAGTTTGAACATCTAAATTTTAGAGATTTGAGTGAGTTGAGCCAAAGGAAGATGGTTGTTGGAATGCTGCAAGTGTTGATTCGAGAGGAGATATGTAAAGAGTGTGTGCAGTGCAAACAAACTGAGAACAAGTTCAACAAATTTTTACCTTGAAAGGCAACCAAGAAATTGGAGGTAGTGCACTCAGACATCTGCGGGCCTTTGCAAATTGAAACACTGGGGGGGGGGGAAGCAAATTTTTCATCACTTTCATTGGTGATTTAAAAAGAAAAATGTTGACCTATTGTTTGAAGAGGAAAAGTGAAGCACTTATTGTCTTCATTCAGTTTAAAACACTAGCTGAGAAATAATATAGACAGTAGTAGTTGAAGGTGTTAAGAACTGAAGGAGGCGGGGAATACAATTTTACTGAGTTCAATAAACTCTGTGAATAAACATGTATAATTCATGAAGCAACTCCTCCATACACGTCACAACATAATGGTACTGCAAAAAAGAGAAATAGAACTCTCCTAGGTGTATGCTAAAAAGCAAGAATGTGTCTAATTTCTTGTGGGGAGAATTTGTGTCAACATCACTTATGTGTTGAATAGATCACCTACCAAGAGGCTAAATGGTATAACCCCTGAATAGGCTAAATGGCATAACCCTTTAAGAGGCTTCGACCGAGCACAAGCCAGGCGTTGCAAATATGAGGATTTTCGACTCTTTATGTTTCCAACATGTGTTAGATAAGTTGAGAAGGAAATTGGATACAAAGTAATACCTCTAGTACTGATTGGCTATCATTCAACATGTGGATATAACTGTTTATCCTGAAACAGGAAGGGTACAATTAGCAGGGATGGTGTATTGATGAAAATTCATGTTGGAATTGAAAAATTGATGATAAAGGAACTGAGCAAGGAGTTGCATCCACAATTTCTTTGGATAATGAAAATGTAAGAGTTGAAAATGCCTCATACCAGTAGGGATCTACTAATCAACAAGTAAGGAGATCTCACCAAATTAGTCAATCACCTAAACGTTTCCAGGATTATGAAATGTTTAATGATTAGTGATACTATACAAAATGAAAACTGGTTGACGCCATGAAGGAAGAAATTAATGCCATAAAAAGGGATCAAACTTGGAAACTTGTTTATCAACCTCCAAATGAGAAGCCTATAATACTAAAATGGGTTTACAAGGTGAAGGAGAATCCTAAAGGTGAGATAATGCACACAAGGCAAAACTTGTGGTAAAGGGGTTTTTCCAAAAAGTTGGAGTAGATTATGGTGAAATATATGCTCCAGTGGTCAAAATTGAAATTGTACGCACCATTGTTTCTATTGCAACCTATGAAAGTTGGTCCATGCACCAATTAGATGTGAAATCTGCATTCATGAATGGTCATCTTAAAAAGGAAGTTTATATGGTACAACCACAAGGCTTTGAAGTTAAGGAGCAAGAACACAAGGTGTAAAGCTAAACAAGACTTTGTATGGACTCAAGCAAGATCCAAGAGCTTGGAATCGTATGATTGGCACTTTTCTGAACATGGTGTGTATCTGAACAAGGTCTGTATGTGAAGTGCTGGAATCATGATAACAAGGTAGATAAGCTCATTATATGTCTTTACGTAGATGATTTGTTGATTAACGGAAGCAGGACAAACTTAATTACTAAATTCAAAACCCAAATGCTAAATGAGTTTGAAATTAGTGATATTGAGGAACTCAATTATTTCCTTGTTATTGAGTTTCAGTACACAAAATTTGGCATCATTATGCATCAAATCAAGTATGCAAGAGACTTGATGTCCACATTTGGAATGCGGAATTGTAATTTTGTTGTCACACTAGTGAAGGTTGGGTTGAAGTTAGGAGAAGAAACAGGTGAAGAGCAGGTTAATTACACTGAATACTGAAAGATTATGGGAAGTTTGAGATATTTGTGCAACACTATATCTGATTTGAACTATGGAGTTAGTCTAATTAGTATATTCATGCAAAAATCAAAATTGTCTCACATTAATGCTGCCAAGAGGATACTAAGATACTTATATGGTACCTACCTATGATTATGGCATATTTTTCCCTCAGAAGAAATCAAAAGGAGGACTAGAGCTAACTGGCTTCTCTGGTGTTAAAGCACTGTTGGGTATGTGTTTTACTGTGGAGGGTCACTGGTATCTTGGAATTGAACAAAAGAACTTGTGGTAGCATTATCTTGTGAGGCTGAATACATAGCAGCATCACACGTTGGAATGTTGTTAAAGGAGTTAAAAGCATAATTGATTCAGTAACCAAAAATTCTTATGGACAACAAATCTGCAATAGATTTGACCAAATATTCAGCCTCTTATGAAATAAGCAAACATATTAATACTAGATTTCACTTCTTGCAGCGTGAACAAGTCTATAATGGAAAGTTTGAAATTGAATATTGCAAATATGAACTACCATTAGCAAATGTGTTTACTAATGCTATAAAAATTGAGATATTCAAGAATATGAGAGATTTAATTGGAATTTTGATTTAAGGGAGTATGTTAGGAATTAAGTCAAAATTAGAATGAGCTAGTCAGTGCAATCAAATATTGATACCGTTTTTGTAATTGATAAGATATAAGATGTTTATGTATTATTTGATTTAATTATGTTTCTATAATAATTATTATTATTATTATTAATTATTATTATTATTATTATTATGTGATTTTAAAGTTCTAACTCATATTTATTTAAGAGGTGACTTCTAATTCACATCTGAGCACCAACAATTCAATTAATTATAATTTTTATATTTTATAATATTATTTTTAAATCTACTATTTAAAAAATAAGTATAAAAGAACTTATTTTATTATTTAATTATTTAACATAATAATTTATCTTAATTTTTAAATTAAAAAATAAATAGTAAAAATAAAGATTAAAAAATTTATTATTATATATTATTATTATTATTATTATTATTAGAATGGATCTCTAATCGAATATAATACTGTTTCAATAAGTATATGTTTATTTGACACAATTATCCTTGATTTTTTATGTGAAACTAACAAAATTTTCCTACTAAGTTAAATTAAATTGAAATTTATAGTACTATTATATACTTCACTTGCATTCATAGCCACTTCACACACCAGAACCTTCCTCAACATTTAGAGAAATCAAAATTTGTTCACCCTTCTCACACAAAAACCAGGAGCTTTTGTTTTAAATTCTCTTCTGTCTTCATAAATTAAGAAAAAATAAAAGTAAATTTTAGTTATTATGTTTTTACTAAATTGTTCCTATTTAATTTTTGTAATGAAGTGTTCCACCATATTTAATTATACACAGCATCTGTTATCCACCCCCATCCAAATAAAAAGGTAAAACTAAAACAATAATGAGTAATGTTTCATTGGTATTTGATAACAGTATTGAACTGGATTTTTTTTAATGTAATTAACACTCATAATTAATTTAAGGGGTACTGTATTTGAAAATATTCTAAAAAATAAAATAAAATAAATAGAAAAAAAATGGAGCAGTCAACTAACCAAAATACTAAAGAGAAACAGGAGAAAGGCCGAAAAAACTACCAAAAAGAATGACTGCAAAGGAAAAAGCAAAGTCCACGTAGCTATCTATTGAATTTGCATGCTTAGTGGTATTCAAAAAGACACAGGTTTTCAATTTGGGCCCACTAGTTAGAGAACTGAAAAAATAAATCCGGATACATCTTTTATAATATTCTAGAATGAAAATTTTTGAAAAAAATCAAAAGGAGAATCAATATGGAAATATATAATTTTTTAAATTATAAATTTCGAAATATAATTTTATTATTTAAAAAATATTAATACAAAAATTTTCTGGAAAGCTAAACCAATAAATCGCTTTTTATTAAAATAACCTTATAATTTTGGAAGATTAATTTAGAGTATTTAAAAAAATAATTTTGGAATATTCAAAAAATAAAAAAGAAAATCTGAAATATTTTAAAAATTTTGATTTCAATATTTTGTTAGAAATTGTAAAACATAAATTTAAATATTTCTAAAAAAATTCATTCTAAACAAAATTTAGATAATAATATTCTTTTTCTGATGCAGAAATAATATATGGAGTGAATGAAAAATAGCCTGTTATAAGCTAAATGGGTTCCAACAAAGCAAAATACCATTCTTGGTTGTAGTGTAGGAAAATAACACAAGTTCAAACTAATTATTGTGTGATTGAGTTTAGATATCTTTCAACAAGTATTTTTATAAGTAATTTTAAGAGAAATAAAATGTTTTTTTCTTCTTCATAAGTTAAAATTAGATGTACTAATTAAAAATAATAATTTTAAAATTTATACGAAAAACTACTAATTATAGTTTATAAGAATTTTTATTTTTTTATTTTTAATAATGTAATAAATGAAAAAGTAATAATAATATAAAATAATATCTTTACTTATAATAATATTATAAAAGACTGATATCTTTCAATTTTTTTTAAAGCAATTACAGGAGATTAATTTTTAATCAAATAAAATCTTCAATAAATATAATTATCTATGAATTATATTTTTTTTATTTTTACAACATTCAAACATTTTATCATCAATATTAATTTTTAAGATTAATAATGATTTATTTTATTTTTCAAATAATTTTTTTCTTTTTTAATTCCTTTTTTTTTCTATGAAGAGTGCATAAACAGTGTAAAACAATGCAACATGTGAAATAGTGCAAAATAATATAAGTGACAAAACACAAGAAAGATGTAAGCAACTCTAAATATCAAATAATAAGATTTTAAATATAATTAACACAAAAATTAAGGATTTGAAATCAATTAATAACAAAAAATTATAAATTAAAAACAATATATAAAAAATACCTAAATAAAAAAAAGACTATAAACAAAATTTGATAAGTATTAAAATAATAGCCACAATAATTAATGAATTCTTTATAAAATCAAAAATATAAAAAAAATATATTCTCACTTTAAGTCACCTGTTTTCTTTTTTCTCAATTACAATCATAAACATAAAAATTAAAAGTTTTTTTTATTTAATTTTATTTATAATAAATTACAAAATAATTAAAAAAATTATAAATAAACTTAATTTGTCCTAAATGTTAACTCTCCAAGTCTATCCTCAGTAACTTACATATTTGAGTCTTGAATCTCTCAGAACTCTGTAAAGCTTACTAAGGTCTTTCTATAAATTTTTATTATAATAAAATTAAAATTATATTTAAAATTAAATTAAATTTGTTAATAATATTACTATTTTATTTTTTATTATGAAATTTTATTATATTTTAATTTTTAATTAATACTTAAACAAAAAAATTATCTTTGATTTTCAATTAATATTTAAAATTTATTTTTAAATAATTTATTTTTTTTTAAATATTTTTTTTAAATAATTTAAATTTTTTTAATTAATTCTTTTCATATTTAATTTATATTCATTTTTATTAAATTTTAAATAAAAATATTATAATAATTTAATAATTATTTTTATGAATATATTTATTTTATTATTTACTTTCTTTTCACTTTTTTCATTTCTCAATTTTTTTAATTTAAATTAATTTATTTTTATTTTTTTCTTATTCTCTTAAATTTATTCCTTAATCCAAATATAAATTTAGTCTCCAACCCTATCACTCAGACCAAACTTCAAATGTTGTTCTACTGTATGAGAATTTTTTTTGTCATGAATAACGATCACTTCAGTGTCTCTGTAAACATTAATTATCACTAATAATATTATTATTATTATTATTATTGAATTTTATTTTACTACAAATTATTATTATTATTAGTTTTACATGTCTAATTTATTTATTTGACTACAAATTTCATAATTATTGAATGTATTTTTATTTGATTATCTCAAAATAAATAAAATAATATTAAAATTGATACAAAATTTTTAAAAATAAATTATTTTAAAAATTGCAAAATAATAAATATAATAGTTATTAAAATTAACATTTCTATTATATAAAACTAACTAAAACTATTTTAAAAATGTTTTAATTTTATTATTTATAAATTAATTATAATCATTTTAGATGTATTACAATTTGTTGAAAAATTATTTTAGATGTTTTAGTATTTTTTTATTTATAAAATTAATAATAAATATTTTGACATAATTTTAATTTGTTTTTTATAATAAATAATTAAATTAAAATTTAATTTATTTTTAATCTTTTACCAACAAATTAGGTAACTTTATTTATTATTACAGTATAGAGAAAAATATTAAAAATATATTATTTTTAATAATAATATTTAACTTATAATGTATATATTTTATATATAATAAAACAGTATCCTAATTAGTTTTTAATGGATAAAAAAAATAAAAATAATTATTTTAAAATGGATGGTATAGAGTAGTAACATTGTTCTTACTTATAATCTACTTTTGAATCTAAATTTAATTTAACATATTCTTTTTGTAATTTTTTAAATAAATATTAGTTATAAATTTGTTATTCTTTGATATTTTAGAGATGTCACCCACAACTTAATTATGAAATGATATAATACATTATTACTTATAAAAAATTGAAACATTAATATTACCTTTATAAGAAAGTGTGGTAAAAATAATAACAAAATAAAGTAAAGATATAATCAATAATTAAATTAAAATTAGATATTTATTTAATTATAAAATTAGTTATATATTTATTAATTGATTTTTTATTAATAAAATAAAATTTAAATTAATATTTATTTATTTAATAATATATATTATATATAAATATAAAACATTTTTAAATTAATATAATAATCTAATATTAAAAATATATTAAATGAGTAATTAACTTAATTCCCAACTTAATAAAGATTTTAAAATAGTTTTGTTAAGCTAAAACATATACACAATCTGTGCAATAATTTGTGATAGGTAAAGTCTCTTGTGAACACAAACAATTTGTTGGTGTAAGACAACTACAAATAAAAGAGATGAAAGCAAAAACACTATCAAAAAGTTCCAAGAAACCAAAACATTATATCCTCATACCAGCAAAAGTTGGCCCACAAATCAGAATGGATAAGAAAAAGAGGTGAAAAAGAGTGATTGTGGGATTTATAGAATAATATTAGGCGCATCAACCTCCAATAATTATGCAAGCAGGTGACCACTACCATAATTGAATTGTGGTATATGAATGCATTTTAGAATCTCCTTTCATTATTTTATTTAACACGTTCTATACTTACAGAATCACCCATATCTTTTTACGTTTTTATTTATTTACTAGTGGGATTTTGGTTAATTAATGTTTAAGAATATTCGTTAATGAATAATAAATAAAAAATACAATTTGTTAGAGTAAAATATAATAAGAATCATTTATAAAGATTCTCTGACTCTTAAATTGATAAAATAAATGAATAAATAATATGAAATAAAAAGTATTTAATAATAAATGAAAATATCAAGACTTATGATAATAACCACTTCTATCTTTTGACAGTGATGCAGAATAAATCATATTAAAAGAAATACTCATTCATCTTATAAGTGCTCAGTATCTTCCTCAAAATAAAAATATTTATATAATCAAGACCCTGTTTAATATGAAATCTTAATCACAGAAAATTATGTATCACATAAACAATATTTAATATTATGTCATCTCATCACTTAAAAACTTACATGGATTTTAAATAAACTTACATTTACTTAGAACATTAGCATGTAGTGTAAATCTCACCTAAATTTAAACATCTTACAAAATATTCGTTTTGATGAAAAAGATATTAATGTGAATGATTAATTTAATTCTGTGGATTCTATTAACATACACTATTCATACTTAAAAATATTTTTCACTTTTTTCATTAATGTTTATCATCATTTACTGTATAAAAAAATTAAGTTATATTAATTTTACTTAACATTCTTTAACGTGCAACAATTCATAAACAATCTCATTATTTATAAGCGATCTTTAAGGTTGGTTTGTATTAGATATAAAAATTAGTTAAATATTATTTTTAAAAAATATAAAATTTAACTGTTGGATTGATTAAATTTGATCAGATTATTCCAGAAATAATTAATAAATTGTCATAGTTTTTAACAGATTGAAAATATAATATTTTCCACGCTCCTTATAACATATCTGAATATACATTATAATATTGTTGTCATTTATAATAGTAATTTTAATAATGATAAGAATAACGCATGTATAAAAATTATAGTGTGTTGGCATGTGCAACGTGGAAGCATAAGCCTAATGATGGGAAGTGATCAAGTCACTAGTAACTTCATCTCTGGATATTCACATCTTCCAGTACCTTCTGTGTTTTTTCTTTTATGTATTCCACATAGATATTAAGAACATGTGTCCAAACACCAATCACTCCCCTTATATAAAAAATATTAATTATAATCATCATTGTATCAAAAAAACTAACTATAATAGCATTCTTTGAAGTTCAAATCCCACACCTCACGTGCTTTTGAAATTCATAAACTTTTGATTCCACTAAAGTATGATTTTAACTATCCTCGTTTCGTGCAGTTAAAATTTTAAACTGCAATAGACCGTTGCCCCTACCATGTAACCATGTCGTGCCAAAGGGCTAAAAAGTTCAAAATAAGTGGCAAAAGGGTATATGATGAGGATCACCGACAGTGTTAGTGAAACTAATTTAATAATTTACCGTCGCAACAAACCCTTCAACTTTTTTTGGGTGGAGTGGATGAATCATTTTCCCCTTCAAAATTAAGGGACTTTCCCTCAAAATTGTAATTCATCTCCTCCTTAACTACCTCCACTCTCCACTCTCCACTCTCCACTTAGATATCCTCCACTCTCCACTCTCACTTAGATATCTGCATAATGATTATTAACTTGAAAAAATAGGAAAAAGATAAACATATTTTTTAATGAAAAAACATAAAAATTGACAAAATAAAAATGTAATAAATGATGATATGCTAACAGTAAAAAAAATTATATAAAAGATGGAAGAAGAGGTAAATAGCTAATGATAACAATTTTTCTTTTTAAAAAGTGAATAATACATTTACTAATTAACTAATCAACTATAATATTTTTGTATTGGCTGATATTATGATTTTTCACAATGCAAACATGTAAAAATTAAACTTTTGCAAAATTTTCTCATGTCATCACTTAATCCTCAACCTCGAGAGCACTATAAAAAAATTAACCCGTGTTCAATTTCACTTGTAAGAAAAAATATGTCATATATACTAAATAAAAAGTTATGAAAAAATATGACCGTAAAATAATACGCATTAATGTGTATAGTAAAACAGTAAAAGTACAATGAAATGTTTCCTTCCCAGGTTATAAGAATTAGAGGACAAAACTTTTTATAGATTCAACATAGGTGAATTCTACAGAAGAAGAACGACTTATAATCAAGTTTTAATAAATAATTAAATATATGTAATTTAATACTCCTCTAACTATATGTTTGGAATGCATAGATGCCTCAAAAGGGGAAATAAGAGAAAATAATTTTGTTGACTTCATAATGCGCATGAAGAGGAAGATGACGATGAAAATAAGAGAAATAAGTATATATATAATTTATTTCATAATCGGTTACACTGAAAACAAGTTTATAACTATTAGGTTTGTTTCAAAATTCATTTTTCTTCTTCATCCTTTCAAACTAAATAAGTTATTAAACAAATAGTCAATCTATTTTTTTATCTTCAACTAAATAATTCCTATTTCTTTTTTTTTTCATCTGGATTAAATAAATGTAGTTAAGACCTAATCAAACTTGTTCACACCACTTCAAGTATATACATCAAACTCAAGTCACATACTCTCAACAGTTTTAATTTCAAAGTTAGTGCATGACATTTTTTTAGGCTTAGTACTATCAAAATAATAATATAAAACATGGAGTACCCAAAAATAAATGACCTCACATGCAGTATAATGGACCCGTTTATCAACAGGCAAACTAATATGGCACAACGTTCAGCGGTCACTAGATCAATTAGGAAGATTAAACTTCGTTAAAATAAAATAAAATTAAAGGGGAATTTTTTTTTTACTTTAATACAGTAAAAAAAATTGTTGGAGAATGAGATGACTTGGTATAGGCTCTCAAAAATTACCTCCAAACAAGGGAATACGTGGATATACGTAAAATAAAATAAACTAATAACAATAGGTTAACTTTCAAATAAATATAAAATATTTAAATTCTTGATAAGAGTAAAGATTCATTCTTATGTGTGTGTCGTGTGCGGTAGTAGCGCTGCTACTTAAACTTAAGATTGTTATAAAAATTAAACTAGACTAAATCAACATCAAATTTAATTAAATTATATATATTTTTTAAAATTTAGTTTTTACAAATTGAATTATTATTAAATAGATTAAATAATTAGAATGACCAGTTTAATTTAATTCACTCAATATATAATATAATCATCACAACAGTTGTATAATTTAGTTTGTTGGAACTAAAGTTCGATTCAATTATAAATTTTTTAAAAATTATCCACTACAAGATGAGTTCTGTTGATTTTGATCATTTTATTATGAATGGAAAATATGCACAGATTCCTCACGTTCTTGACGCGTCACACGATTTTTTATTTTTTTTATGCATTTTTTAAAATCTGTCCCTCAAATCAATAATTTGCCCTTGGCTTCTGCTCCCCAGCCACCTCAAATAACTTTTCATAGTTCCGTGTTAGAAGTATATTTCAATGGCACTTTATTGGACTACTTCACAGTATATTTCAATCATGAACTTACTTTTTTATAATATTATAAAATTGTTTTGATTGAAAAAAATGAGTAAATTAATTTATAGTTGAAAATATCATTATTAAATAATCTTATCATCACGAGTATTATTTGAATAGTACTAATAAACGGTTTGAGTTGAATAATTAGTAACAAAATTCTTCTCATTCAAATAATAGAGTAATATTAAGTTAAAAACATTTTATCCTTATTATGATTACTAAAGATGGTGTGGCGGCGATATGTAAAAAGTATATCCTTTGTAAAGGAAACAAAAAGTTAGCTTTAAATTAAAGAAGCAAGTTTGAATTTAAATTTGATTTTGCGTTAACAATGAAAGTCAATTTATGCAATGCACTTCTCAGATAACAATGACTTAGTTGATGGATAAATTCGATTTGAGTTAGACTAAAGGGTGAATGAAAAAACTATTACTAACCTTTCTTGTTTATCCAAAACTTAAAAACATTAGCTAAATATGTATTTAAACAATGTGGGGTATGTGGAACAAAACCAAACACAGCATTGGCATCCAGGTCCGTCCCAAGCAACCAAACTGGTAGCAGGGGAGGGTAAGGAAAGTAAGCTTAACGTGCATGTCACGTCACATTCTTGTTGTGTTAAAAAGTTAGCAGGCCCTGCTCACTGACTATACCAACTTGGTCCACAAACTTTTGGAATTTCGGAAACCAGGTCTATCCATCCCTGGTCTTTAATGCAATTTTACGCAAAACATTTTAATTAGATTTGGACAAAACCAGAGCAGCGGACACATAACCAATCAACCAAACTCACTAGTGTGTAGTGTCGGTCTCTTTCTTTTTGGTTATAATTAATAGTGTCACTTTCAAAGTGCATCATTCTTCTATTATTATTCAAAACTCACTTTCTTGCTGTAAAAATAGTTTAAAAGATTCTAATACAACTGGCTCGTGACCCCGACAATTTCATAGGTCGTATAGTAATGTACTAATATATTCCCCTCTCTCCCCTTGCACTTTTCCACTCAACCCATCATTCACATTCAATCCCCCCTCCGCATTTTGTAGTTCTCCCTTATCTGCAAAAATCAACTAATGGCTCAGCTTAACCTTATACTTGTCTGGTTATTTTTCTTTACTCTATGTCTTCATTGTTGTCCTTCTACGGCCCAGCTAAGTCGACACCACTACGCCAAAACATGCCCCAATGTCGAAAACATCGTCAGAGAAGCAGTAAAGAAGAAATTTCATCAAACATTTGTCACGGTCCCTGCTACCATTCGTCTCTTCTTCCATGATTGCTTCGTGCAGGTAATCATTTGCATGCATTTGATTCATTCAACATACAATCAAATTATATCAATGTTGTGTGTGTGTGTGTGCAATATTACCACAGGGTTGTGATGCTTCGGTTTTGGTTGCGTCCACGGGAAACAACAAAGCAGAGAAGGATCACCCTGATAATCTTTCTCTTGCTGGAGATGGGTTTGACACAGTGATTAAAGCAAAAGCAGCAGTGGATGCAGTTCCGTTGTGTAGGAATAAAGTTTCATGTGCTGATATTTTAGCCATGGCAACCCGAGATGTTATTGCACTGGTTTGTTCATCAATCACTTGTTGTGACTCTAATTACCGTGAGAAACATTTTGATCCAATGACTAATCAGAAGCTTTATTGAAATATATGCAAATACATGTTCAGGCTGGTGGACCATTCTATGAAGTTGAATTGGGAAGATTTGATGGGCTAAGATCTAAAGCTTCAGATGTAAACGGGAGGTTGCCTCAGCCAGAGTTCAACTTGAACCAGCTGAATTCACTGTTTGCGGCGAACGGTCTCACCCAGACAGAAATGATAGCCCTATCAGGTAACGCGCGTGCTCAGAAAAACAGTGACACCAAATTATTGAATTCTACACAGTTGTCTTCACCCTTCTCACATGATCTCTGTTCCCCACAATTCCATTATTGAGTTTCAAAGTAACGGGAAAATTTTATAAATTTGAATTTCACCACTATCCTCTATCTCGCGATCATGTCTTGCTATGCTATTTTAATGATATGATCAATTATAAATATATTATTTGTTTTTTCTTTTTAACATGTGTTTTGAAGCAGAAAACAATTTAGTCTAAGTTTTGGTTAGTTTGTGTAAAGGGTATATGAAATTTCGTCTTAAAAGAAGAGTCAAGGTAAAATATGGCTTGATAAAGAAGAAGGGTTGAGGTAATTATAGTTTGGATTCTTTTGATAATTCATGTTACTCTATACAGGTGCCCACACAGTTGGATTCTCCCATTGCAACAAATTCTCGAAGAGAGTGTATAATTTCAAGAGCAAAAATGGAGTGGACCCAGCATTGAATGAGAAATATGCAACACAGCTAAAGTCAATGTGTCCAAGGAACGTGGATCCAAGGATTGCCATAGATATGGACCCAATCACACCACGAGCATTCGACAATGTTTACTTCAAAAATCTTCAGCAAGGGAAGGGTCTCTTCTCCTCAGACCAAGTCCTCTTCACAGATTCAAGGTCCAAGGCCACTGTGAATGCTTTTGCCAGTAGCAGCAAAATTTTTCACGATAACTTCGCTGCTGCCATGACCAAATTGGGCCGAGTTGGAGTAAAAAATGCACAGAATGGAAACATTCGTACCGATTGTTCAGTCATCTAATTTACCACAAACGACACATCTTGGGGAATTCGTTATGTATATTAGGTCTCCTTTATGTTTAAAGTAACAAGTATTGAAAGTATTTAATTTATCAACTGTCATCATTCCTCAGTTTTTTTTTTTTCTCTTTCAATTGTTCCCCTTAGATTAACAGGATTTTTTCCCAGAAACATTAAGGGATTCGTCTCGATGAAATATGAAAAAAAGGCCAACAATAATTTTTCCGAATTCACATAGGTTGCTGCTCACATTGGCAGGGAAAGTGATAAAATTTTGTATTGACATTCCAATTTTAAATTAACTAAGATAGAACTATTAATTAGAGAGAAAAAAATCCAGTTTCTCTATAAATTAAAATTAATTTATACACAAATAAAAACTTTTTATTTATTTTTTACTTGTGGTTTATTGTTTTGCCGACAAATTTGCTGTTCAGTGTGCTTTGCGTGATTTTATATTGATTTGTAAGACATACATCATACAGTCCACGGTATCCAAACGCAAACTAAAATTATAAATTCGACGAGTTAAGCACACAATCAAATGAAAATTGAACCAACTCATGCAAAAGTCCAAAAAAAATTGCTTGGGAAACTGACAAAATTTCCCTAGTTGCACATCAAAGTCTTGTACCATTCAAAAGGCACATGCATGCATTTCAACTTTTAATGAATTTTCAACCATGGTGAAAGGAGCCTGACCCACTAACTGTTACATTTTGATCATCAAAACATGCAAGACTCTCTCACATGGACAAAACTGGAACCCTTAGACTAGACTCCTTGTTTACAAAAAAAAAAAAAAAAAAAAAAAAAGGCAAAATCATAAAAGTTTCTGAGTGAATTTTTATTGGTGAGGACAATAAAAGAACAACACATTGTAACTATTTGGGGCTGATAGTTTTCATGTTCCGCATTTTATTAAAAGAAGAAAGGTTTAAAGAAAAGGAAGAAAAAAATGAAGGGTTGCTTAGTAAGGGATTTTGGGAAACTTTTAGGACGAAAAGGAAAGATATAGTAACTCAAGAGGGAGAGTGTTTTGCTATTCATGTGCTTTTGAGACAGTAAGGGGCTGCGTAGAAGTCCATTTTCTGCAATCATTATACTACTCTCAACTATTTTTGTGATGAGGTATATATGATTGAATTAGGAAAAAAGTTCGGTAAAAGTCAGTGTTTGAAAATGTTCCTCATATTATCCTCATGGTTCCCAGTGTAGGGCAATCTAGAGATTCACCTCAGATCCACTTCTCACGTTTTATTTTCACTCTTGAATCACATTTTTTTTCCTATTAATTATCAAATTAAATAAATGAAATCAAGTTATTTTGAATCATCGAACAATTATCAAAACATATCACCCAATTGGGATTGGTTCAGGTTACTATTTTTCTCTTTATCACAGTTTAAATTTGTAGGTTGATATCACACATAATGAAGTCAATCCGGCTTATTCGTTACGAAGTTGTATTAAAAATATATCAGTTTAATTTGATTTAAAAAAAATTTTTACGAACAAAAAATTTTATAACTTGGTAAATTAAATTAATTGACTCGTTTAAATGTGTGTTTATTTTTTTAAAATAATTAAAATAAGTGAATCAAATAAATTAATTATTTAAAATAGATAAATTTAGATGAACTAACTCATTAAAATATTTTTTTCCTTCGTAGATTTATAGTTACAGATGAATACAAAAAAATTTAAATATTAAAGATTGGAAAAAAAAAGAATCCACCACTAATTTAATTCGAGTCATATTAAATATGTCGGTTAATTTTGACTCATAAATAAAAACATTTAGATTCATTATTTCTACACTCTCATAATTTCATCAGCACTCGTGTTTACTTTAAAAGTCAATATTACTCTTATGTTTTGGTATTTTGGAGTGTCCTTAGCTGTTAAATTCAGAAAAACATTTTCAAATTTGGAAATTTCTTTTTTTAGTACCAAGGTGCAAGATGAAATTATGAGATGTAGAATAATGAACCAAACTTTTGAAAATTTTCAACCCAACTTGAAACCAGGTTGGCTTAACTCATGTTCGACAACGCTACCTATCAATTATGAAACCTCGATAAGAGATGGTTAAAAGGCTGTCCAATGTTATGGGTTTCTCTTAACCCTTCATGCATGGTTGCTTCATTCCAAAGGAGAAAACAAGGGCCCATTGATAGTTACACTAATGACTTTCACACCCACATCCAAAAATACTTGTTTATTAATATTATATTTATAAAGTGATTCAATTAAAATAAAATAAAATAAAAGTTATTATTTTATTAATAAATCAAATTGTTGATTGATTGTTTGGTAAAATTGGATTGTGCACCAATCCTTCTCCTACACTAATAAACCTCTTCACAGGGCCCTTTGTGTAAACCTAATTAATTTAATAAAAATATTAAATTAATTGTTAAATTATTATTTTAATGAGTTATTGAATGAATTATTTCTATAATAACTTCATCCGAAACTGTATAGTAATAATAATAAATATAGATTTTTCAAAAACAATATATTAAACTAATTTTTAGTTTTAACCGTGTGTATATAATTATATAATTCAATCATCACATTCTTAAAATAACACTGTTCTTATTATTGATTTAAATAAGTTAGGTTTAAGTTCAAATGAGCCATAATAAGTAAAATAAATGTTGAACTGTGCTTATACTGCGTGAAGTTTAACAAAATTATACGTAATAGTTTTATTTATTTGACATCATTTTGACCTGAAATAATTCACATTTAATCATAACAAAAGTGATATTATTAACTGTAATTTCAAAAAACGTTAAGTAGTGTGTTCCGGGCTACCATGGCCAAGCCCAATGGCTCAGCTCTACCAAACCAATTAGCCCAATTGATTTTTTGCGTGTGTGTATAATTAGCCTGGGAGGGTTTTCTTTTTTCATGTATTTTTTATTAAAAAATTGGAGTGCTTGTGATTGGACCGTTATGGGGGTTTGAAATTAATGTTTTTTTTTTATCACGTTAAGAATGTGTTTATCCTTTCCCTTTAAGAATTACCTCCAATGTTCAGGCAAAACTCAAAGAAATTAAGAAAGATTAATAACAGCAGGAAACTATAACCCATTTTAATTAGCATGCAAAGATTTGGATTCGTCATTATTGTGTTTTAACTGTAGACTTATTTATATCAGATATTGATTTCAGTTGTGTGATAATGTTACCGTGTGGTGTGTTTAGTAAAATCTCGAGTTATGGTACAGTGGATAAAAATAATTAACGAGCTTGATTTTTTAATGTAAAATAGTTGCCACTTGCCACATATGTGATATAATTTTTCATATTGTTCTTTTTTAAAATATTTTATATATAAAAAATTTTATTCAATTATAATTATACCATATATGTATTTATTGTAAAATGTGACTTTATAATTTAAGAAAAATAAATAAATAAAGATGCGTTGTGTAAATTATTTGTTTGTTTTGTTGTTTGTTGAAGAATATTTGTGAGGTATGGTATCATATATCTTGGATTGTGACTGTTTATAGGGATAGATTATAT
This sequence comes from Sphenostylis stenocarpa, assembly GCA_963425845.1. Lineage (NCBI taxonomy): Eukaryota > Viridiplantae > Streptophyta > Magnoliopsida > Fabales > Fabaceae > Sphenostylis > Sphenostylis stenocarpa. The sequence goes on along the minus strand of OY731399.1, from coordinate 5,013,816 downwards.
TCTCTCGTAGCTAGATGATTATTTTTTATATGCTAAAATATTATTTGTTTAGTCAGAAGAGAGGTATGGTATCATATATCTTGGATTGTGACTGTTTATAGGGATAGATTATATTCTCTCGTAGCTAGATGATTATTTTTTATATGCTAAAATATTATTTGTTTAGTCAGAAGAATAAGAAAGAATGCCGGAAAAGGTCCTAGGGCTAAGACTAGACCTCCAAGTCTCGAAACATTCTTCTAAATAATTTTAACTCGTTTGAAAATTCTACATAGGAATCTCATTATTTTATTTCCTTAAAAAAATTATAGTGCTTATCAGTTAAAACACATTATGTATTATTTTTCAAGTAACTTTTCAAAACTTGGTCATAGAATATTTAGATTATTGAACTAAGAATACAAAGTATATATTAATTTTATATTAGATAAATTAATTACTTTCAATGAATTTTCCATTTTTAATTACATGTTTTTTATGTCTTTAATTCAGTTTCGCTCATTTAAAAGCTGGTAATAGCATTCATCAAATTAATTTTGAAGTTTACTTATGAATATTCTCAAAATTAAAAAAAAAAAATTTCCCATACCACTCTCTGAAGAAAAAAATCTTGTCATATTTAATACCCTTTCTATAGAACTTGACCAGAAATATCAGTGAGATTTAGGTCTGGCCTTGTCACATTAATTTTATTTAACTTAGAGTTAATTTTGAGAACTTAAGTTTTTATATATTTTGAGAAAGAGTTTTATTTCAGAAAAAAAAATAAAGAGTTTATGTTATAAACTGTTATACTTTAACTGGTGTCTTATATTTGTCTAAAATGTATAATTATTTTTACATTTATATAAAAACAATAATAGCTTTTATTTAATAAAACTATTCTCTATAATATAATTGATATTGATTTGGTCTTGTTTATATTAAGAAATTACAAAATATACTTTAATTTTACTTTGTATTTAAAATTTTTACAATTTAAACAGGTATGATGTTAGGATTGATACATTGTGTATGTAAACCGTAAATAAATCACGATAACATAGTCTCACTCCGCGTATTTTGGATCTTAACACGTTCTGATTCGAGTCTACATAAAAGATCCTTAAAAAAATTCTAACTAAACGTAATGTATTACTTCAGTCCATTTCACGAATACTGTGCTTATAATAAATAAGATTTTATTCATTTTTTATGATTGTTAAAATTTAAATTAATTATTTTAATTATAAAATAATAATATTAAAAAAAATACACATTTAACTAAAACTTTTTTTTATGTTGAAGATCTTGTTTATTACACTATAATTTATAGTTTGATTTAAAAATATTAAATTAATAAAAACTTTAAGAAAATGTGAGATGGTTTCTGTATGAGTTTTTCTGAGTCCAATAAACTAAAGATAAATGAAATGAAGTTTAAAATTTAGCTAAAATAGTTTTTAGTTTCTAAAACTTGGAATTAGTTTTTTTTTTTTTTGTGCTTTAAATTTTAAGTATATTTTTGAAGTCATTCAATTTTTAAAAAATATTTATTATAGTCTACCTACCTAAATGTTGCAGGATAATTATACAAATATATATTATTTTAAAATAATGTTAACTAAAGTAACTACATAATATAAAAAATGGTTTAACATAGTTTAGTTAGACTTATAATTTTATATTAAATATAACTGTAATAAAAAATCATTGAACATATGTAAAATCCTGTTATTATTTGTCCATGTTACATACATAATAACTTAAGAAAACTATATTATCTGCTTTACTTTTTATACATAGTCGAATATTGGGTTTGTTTGGGATAAAAAAATTATGAAACTATTTGAATTTTAAATGATTGCTATATATAGAACCTGAAATGTTTTGACTCATAATAAATAATAATAATAATAATAATAATAATAATAATAATAAAACAGTTTTTTTTTTAATTATAATGAAGAACATGTTTTCAGCAACAAAAGATAAAGAAGTAAGCATAGATGAAAAAGGAGAAAAATAAGCCAATGAATGATATGTTTGTATTACGAAAATTTTAATAGGATGTTTCTTTAAAATAATGTCATAAAAACAATTTCGAAATTTTAACTTTGCGTTTTTAGATAAATTTATGAAGTATGTGCAGATTTTAATAAGTAACTATTTTTTTAATATTTTTTTTCTAAAAAATAATTAAACAAACGTGACCTGTTGAATAAAATGATGGAAAACTGATCCTATTCTGATAGTTTTACATTTTACTCTGTATTCATATCACCAAATAAGTACTTTCAAGATTTCGTACACGATAACAGAAGTATTCAAGTATATGTGGAACATTATACCATTGTGACATCTTTCAACTTTTTAAGTGCTTTAACAAAGACGAAATATAAATATAGAAAATGTGATAAGATCGCTAACGAAAGAAAAATGAAGTACAACCTAGTTGTACCATCATATGATGATGATATGGAGGGAGAAAGGAGAAAAAGAAGAGTTTTCTAACTTTGGAGAGTGGTTAGAAATTGTGATGAAATGGGACCAAAATTCAATTGCATATGGCCCTGTGAGTGGTCGTCACCAATCAGAATTGTTGTCAAGTTGTCGACCCACATGCGGATAAATCCACCGATGCTTTCAGAACATGCATCCACAAATTTAGAATGATGTTTTATGGTTAAATTTTCTGGTGCGTTTTTCTTGTGATTGTACTGAACTTTCTCTTCATCTGCTTCCATCATTATCAATCCATGGAGATTTAATGAGAATGGGGCAACACCAGAAGGAGATAGAGTTGACAGGTGCAAAGCTTCACCTCCGATATTTTCTGCTACTTTCTTATGCAGTGGCTATGATAAATTATTCATAATTTAGCAGCATTATTGTAATTCAACGTACGACTTGTTTAAATTGAAAACAAAGTTGTTGTTTCGTATGTGTGGTCGTGGTCGCAAGTACCTTTATCATAGAGCCAATGAAAGTACAATTTGGGAATTGAAACGCTGTGGAGTTGGAACGTCGAATAGAAGAAGCCACGCTAAATCATTTGAAGGGCCATATTCAAGAGTTGCAATCTGATGCTTATGTATATAAAATAAATAAATAAAAATTAATTAAGAAATCAAGCGTTACATAGCACACATCGATGAAGGGAATCTTAGAGCAACAAATTATAGTGTGACAACGTCATTCGCATTAATTCGTTTGAGGTAGACCCAAGGTCCCAACTTGGTCGCCAACTTGCAAATACTCCCAACATTACCCGAATTATCGCTCCTCGTATTATCTTTTGATTAAGAATAATAATAAATTAAATAGTATATATACCTCTTAATTCAACCTTCTATTTATCTATTTTTACTTAATCCTTAGTTTGAAAAAATGTCTATTGGAAATTAATGTGTCTATAAATATTCATGGAAGAAAGAAGTGAGATTGAAAAAGTAATATAGATAAATTAAATACTTTTACTTTTTATTTTTTTTAATGAACAAGTTTTTAATTATTTAAATAAATGAGATAGATGATATGACATGATAATAAACAAGTTATATTATATTGTTATATTTTAATTTAAAATTAATTGATATTAGATATAATATTAAATATATATATATATATATATATAATATTTAAAAATTTGGAAAAATGACGTGATGTTTTCTTAATATAAATATTATTTTTGAAGTTTAAAATAATTTTTTATTCAATACTTAACTTATATATTATATAAATATATGATATTAAATAAAAAATTATTGAAAGTTTTTAAATACTCTTCTTCTTTTTTCTTAATTCTCCTTACTTGATGGAACACTCACTAGTACAAAATAGGCTTTAACATTGGTTAGAACCGATGTAGATACTGACAGATGTAGAAAGTGTGACTTTCACATCGGTTGTAAGAACCGATGTAGAAAGTCTAATATTTTTTTATCGAGATTAAGAGAATTGTCACTGGCGAGATTCGAACCCAGTACCTTAGAGTCGGAGGTGATACTCAACCACTAAGCTACCAGGATTTTACGATAATAATTTATACATAAATTATATTTATATACAAATAAAAATGTATATTCATGTAAATATATAAAATATATAAATACAAATACAAATATATTTATATATTTATATGTTGGATGTGAGGGCGCGCTCGAGGATGAAAGTGTGTGTCGAGTGAATTTTTAAAATTTGATGTCAAATTTGTGAGCGGGTCTCTTTATATGGATTATAACTTAATGACAAAATATAATCTTTATAATTTATTTATATAATGATATAAAATAAATTTTTTTCTTTATTTTATATCATTATATAAATTAATTATAAAGATTATATTCTATATTATTATAAATAAATTATAAAGATTATATTCTATCATTAAATTACAAATTCATATAAAGAAACTTGCTCACAAATTTGACATCAAATTTTGGAAACCCACTTGACACACACTTTTATTCTCGAGCGCACTCTCACATCCAACATATAAATATAATTGTATTTGTATTTATATATTTTATATTTATATATTTACATGGATATACATTTTTATTTGTATATAAATATAATTTATGTATAAGTTATTATTAGAAAATCTTGGTAGCTTAGTGGTTGGAGTATTAGTCTCCGACTTCAAGTATTGGGTTCAAATCTTGCTAGAATAATTTTCTTAATTTTATAAAAAGACTTTCTTTTAAAAGTGATTTATGTACTAGTGACTATTAAAAATAAAAACAGATAAACTTCTTTTTAACACAAAACAAATATAGCATTCTATATATTTTATTTATAATGTGAATGTGTTAGTATTCTTTGAGTGTGACTCAATTGAGAACATTGGTTCAAATGGTAAGAAAATACATCATTTTTATTTTTGCATTAACATATGTGGAGAGATGAAGATTTTTTCATGTACTATTCTTTGGATCATTGATTAGTTTTATAGTTGATTTAAATAATAATAATAAATAAATAAGTGAAAATAACTAAGAGTTAAAAACCCACATTACAGTGGTTAAAAAGTAAGCATTTTTTTTATGAATCACAATTGTTGTTTTTAGAAATCATCCTATTTGATTAAGATGTAATTATTATAAATGGTGAATTTTTCATTCGAAGTATCTAATGAGACTGTATACCCAGAACTCAAATTGACAAAATTGATTAAGCTGGAATAATAGTACATCATTTGATCCATGTGATTGGTGATGTTTTTCATAAAGGAAGTTTTGAATGTTGTTTCTCTTTAAAAATATACAATTGAAAATATCTATTGAATTAATTATTTATCTACAAAATATCTTTCATCATGAGTCAATTTTGTAAGTTCAATAACCAGTAATTAAATATATACCTTTTTTATAAATTAATAATTTTCAGATAAAAATAATTAAAAAATAAAATATTTTTTTCTACAATTTAAAATCATCTTGTATATAAACTAATTTTTGAAACATTTCTCTTGAGACTTGTAATATCTAATTTACAAAAAAATTAAACTTAATTTTTTTATTTTCTTATAAAAATATTTAGGTAATTATTTACTCAACTCATATCATATATTATTATATTAACACATTACACTCCCTGAAAATCTAACTTGCTTTATATGAAAAGCATTTTAGAAACTTTACTTCTTAATTTATAATCAGTAAATGCTAAAATAATAAATATAAATACATTTTTAAAATAATTAAATTGAATAATTATATGTTTTTTTTTATGAGATGGTGATTCTTTTTTTTCTAACACAGTAGATCAGATATGGACTTTATTAATAGTATTATAAATATCATTAACCCTACAAATTTGTACACATGAGAGATCAAACATAGGTTCTTCACATTCAATAATTTGTATTTTAAAACTATCATAATATTTTTTGTCAATATTGAGTGATTTTGAAAACATATAGTTTGAGGATGAATTTAATTGTTACTAACAAAATTTACTAAATTTCTTGATTTTATAAATCAATTAATTGAGTTGTCTATAAAAAGAATAAAAAAGAGTTGTAATCTGAACACCATTAATAAAAATAAAATTTAAATAGCTTTTTAAAAGTAGATATCAAAGAAAATATTAATCTTACAGATATTTAATTATACATAACTAGATCATTATAAAAAAGTGTATCTCCTAAAAGTTTTTTTTTTAATTAAATTTTGAAATTGGATATATATTTTTTAATTATATATTAGAGTAAATGACATCTTAAAATGAGTATTTAATTTAGGAATAAAATTGAATATTTTATTATGAATTTTAGATGATAATTATTAAAATTTTGTCAGATTTATTTATATAAATATATTTTTTAAATTTTAAATAATTTTTTCATTTTTAAATAATTTAAATATGAGATTTATAATAAAATAATTATTTTTATTTTTAAACCATTTTATTGAGATTTTAAAGGATATTTATATTATAATAAAGTTAATTATTTTAATAAAATTATTTTGGTATTATATATATAATAATCATGTAAATCTTGAATTAACAAGCTACCTAAAAAAGAGAAAATACTAACAAAACAAATAAGTGGTTTAAGTTGAATATTTAATTAGGTACGATGATAGAGAAGGATATATAAGTTAAGAATTAGGCCGAGAGGATATCTTTTTGTTGAACAGCAAGACTGTATCGGCACCAAGAAGCTTGGAATTTGTCTGTGTTCGCCAATTATTGAAAGGGAACAATGGTGAAATCCGCGTCACACCTTTCTTCTCTCTTTTTGTCCACCTTCGAATAATTTTGTTTGCCACATCCATTTTCATATTCCATGTTTTTATCCACGCGTCACATGTATGCACCTATTCCTTATTCTCTACCTAGTTTGAGAAGACACAAGATTTTTTTATCCTTAGGTAATTGTGTCTCCCCTCCACTTTTTGTCTGTAGCCATGTAACTAGAAAACAACCCTTCTAATTCTTTTAAATAACTCATAAGCCAGAATTTTTAGGGTCAAGTGATCCTTAATCAATCTATCCTTACTCACTTTTAAGATTTAAAGAATTAAAGAAATATTTTTTGAACTAATATTCATAATTATAACTAAAAGATTGAGAGTATATATATATATATATATATATATATATATATATATATTTTTTTAAATTAAAATTTTAAAAGATATTTTTTCATTTATTCCAATAAAAATATGTCATAACTTAAGTTAATGAAAAATTATTTTAATATGTTAATTTGAGATAAAAAAAATTGAAAAAAAAATTGTAATTATTGAGTTGCTTATTTATTGTTTAATTTTAATATTTGATCGTTCTTTTATATATGATTTCAAATATTGTATATATCTTCTATTTTAATTTTTAATTTTTAAAATATTATATATATATATATATTCTATTTTTTAATATTAATATAATATGAAAAATATGATGTGAGTCACTTATTTATTAGATTCACACTTATTAAATTAAAGAAAAATAAAAAAGGATTTTTTATGGATTACTAATCCATTATAATTTTTTAAAGATACATTTTTATTTGTACTATTTTTTTTTAAATGAAAAAACAATGTACTTCTAAAAAAAATCATTAAGAAAGAAAAAGAAGAATATAGTAACTAGTATATCCCATATAAATTTGTGCAGAAAAATTATATTAAATTTATATTAATTACTTTGTGTGTATTTTAATTTTGCAGAAGAAAAAGTATTTTTGTTAATTTTTAGAAAGTTCAAGAAAACTTATTATTACTGAAAGTTTTTCTTTGAGTTTTTTCTTCACATCAATAATTTTGTTAAGAATAAAATTTGGTCTTTACTGACTTCTTATGTTTAATTTTTTTTTTTCTGCTTGCTATATTTTTTGTGATTTTCTCTTGTAAAAATAATCAACCATCCACAATTATGATTATTGCTACTCAAAATAGTTTGTTTTGGAGACATTTCCATTACAATCAAGTTAGATGATAAATTAATTTTACCCGGTCCTTAAGAACATTAGTGGATTGAAGTTAAAAAAAAAAACACATTCGTAGTGAACCAGTTCTGACTCAAAATATTTCAAAAAATGATGAATCAAACTGGTAATGGACCTTCAAGATAAATATTTGGCTGCCAAAAGAAATTTAACATATAAATTAAATATATTTTATTATATTCTTTTTATAAATATAAAATAAAAACAAAACAATTGGTAAAATTGTAACTCTCATATGTGACCATTAATACTCATTATCATCAAACATATAATATATTTTGAAGGATGATTTGAATTAAAAAAAAAAAAAAAAAAATTATTATTGATAATAAGACTTGTTTTAATGTCAACTGTAATCATCATCAAGATTGTTGATTTTGAAAACTTTTATCAAATGTATAAGTTTTTTTTTATGTTTATTATGTGATTTATTAACAGCGCATTTTTTATAATTATTTTAAAAAATAATTTATAAAATATTTAATTTAAAAGAAAAGTATATCAATTTCATGAGACAATATATATGACCTTAAGTTGACACCTAAGTTTCGGTTTCAAAAATTAAATAACACTCTCTTTGGACTTTATATGAAATACATGAAGTTTAATCTCTCTTTTCATTTAAATTACTCGTTTTATAACTATTCTCATATTAATATATATGGACAAGAGATTATAGTTACTCATAACACTAACTTATACATAATATCACTTATTTTAAGCTGTACTTTCCAAATTTTGCTTAAAACATTTTCAATCTCCTAATTATTTCTTAAACATTTTTCATACATTAAATAAAAACTTTTATTTTTATTTCAATCTAAATATATTTGTGGTCTTTTTTAGAAAGTTACACTACTACAGAAAACACTTACTACGACAGCATCCAACGTCGGTTTTTTAATAACCGACGTTGAATGTCCTATGATACCTGGACTCCAAGGCGCGCAGTTGTTCTTCTGCTTCTTCTTCGTGCCCACATACCTCCCTCCTTCTGCTTCTTCTTCGTGCCCGCATACCTCCCTCCTTCAGTCCTCACTGCCGTGCACTGCTACCTCAGTTCGCTGTGGTCTGCTGCCTCAGTCCTCACTGCCGTGCTCTGCCCCCTCGCCGCCCCTTCGCCGCGCTCTTACGCGGCGTACCCCCCGTTGTTGCCGTGTGTGTGGTAGCCCTCGTTTCCCTAAGGAAACCCCTTCTCATCAGGTTAGATTAAGTTGTATGGATGATTTACAACATGCATTTAACATAAATATGGATTATTTAGAGCATTTCCTGCGTATGAACATTAGAAAGATGATGGATGATTTTGTATGGTTTGATTTGATATAGGTTCGTTTAGGCTTTTGGAAGTTTGTTTTCGGTTTCGAAGCGGTATATACTCTTTCATGTAGATGTACACGTTTTATTTTCCCAATCTTGATGTGGGAAATGAGATGTACACGTTTTTTTGTATTATTTTGCTAAACCTTTTCTAATAAACCTTGAATATCTAGGCAAGCCTTTTTGTGTAGTTAGATGGATCGAACTTGGGTCAATGCAAGTCGCATGTCAGAAGAGTATGAGAATGGAGTTGACTCCTTTTTGAAATTTGCCGAACAAAATGCTCCCAAAATGAATGGAAAAATCTATTGCCCATGCGTTAATTTGTAAATGGCAGAGTACAAGAGATGGACACAACGCGGGAACATCTTATTTGCGATGGGATGATGAAGAATTACACCATATGGACATGGCACGGTGAAGTGGTTGATATTCCAACAGTATCACAAACTATTGAGGATGATGTAACCTGCGAAGATCGAATAGAGGATATGCTTTGTGATGTGGGTCAAGAGAGCTTTCTTGAAGCACATGCATCTATATATGATACATTGAAGACCGATTCAGAGACACCTTTGTATCCCGGATGTACAACTTTCACACGGTTGTCATCTGTGTTAAGATTGGTCAATCTAAAAGCAAAATTTGGTTGGAGTGATACAAGTTTTAATGAATTACTCCAACTTTTGAAGGAGATGCTCCAAGACAATAACACCTTGCCGGACCGTATGTATGAAGCGAAGAAGATACTATGTCCGATGGGTTTAGAATATAGGAAGATACATGTTTGCCCTAATGATTGTGTGTTATACAGGAAAAAATTCTCATCTTTAGACCAATGTCCAACATGTGGTGTATCACGTTACAAAGCGAAGGATGGTGATGATTGTAGTCAGGAGAGTGGTAAAAAACGTCCTCTTACAAAAGTTTTATGGTATCTTCCAATAATTCCAAGATTTAGGCGGTTGTACGCTCACGAAGATGCTGAAAATTTAATTTGGCATTCAAAGAGAAAAACATGTGATGGGCAAATGCGACATCCATCTGACTCTCCCCAATAGAAGAATTTTGACCGTCTATTTCCAAGTTTTGGTAGTGATGCAAGAAACCTTAGACTTGGATTAGCAACAGATGGGATGAATCCTTTTGGAAATTTAAGTAGTAACCATAGTTCATGGCCCATTTTATTGATGATTTACAATCTTCCACCATGGTTATGCATGAAGCGCAAATATGTCATGTTGTGTATGATGATTTCAGGTCCAAGACAGCCAGAAAATGACATAGATGTGTATTTGAGTCCTTTGATAGAAGACTTAACACTATTATGGGAGGAAGGAGTAGATGCATTTGATGGGTATCAGCAGCAGAAGTTCAAGTTGCATGCAATGTTATTTTGTACCATTAATGACTTTCCTGCCTATGAAAACTTGAGTGGGTATAGTGTGAAGGGGCATTATGCTTGTCCTATTTGTGAAGAAAAGACCAGTTATATACAATTGAAACATGAAAAGAAGACAGGTTTATAACAGGCACAAAAAATTTCTCCGCATGACCATCCATACCGTAGGCTGAAGAAAGCTTTTAATGGCATACGAGGAGGATGAAATTGCCGAGAGAACCATTGACTGGTTTAGAAGTTTACGATCGAGTGAAGAACATAAGCATTACATTTGGAAAGACCCAAAAAGGTCTTCTGACAAGAACATGTGGAAGAAGAGATCAATTTTCTTTGATCTTCCATATTGGAGCCATTTAGAAGTACGATATTGTATTGATGTTATGCATGTGGAGAAGAATGTATGTGATAGTCTCATTGGCACATTGTTAAACATTCAAGGAAAGTCAAAGGATGGGATCAAAGCACGTCAAGACCTTTGTGAGATGGGAATACGTCCTGAATTACATCCAAGGCCTGAAGGCAATAGAACATATCTACCACCAGCATGTCACACCTTGTCAAAGAAGGAGAAACGTAGTTTATGTCATTGTCTTGCAAGTATTAAAGTGCCACAAGGATACTCTTCAAATATTAAGAGTCTTGTATCCATGAAAGATCTGAAGTTAATTGGATTAAAGTCCCATGATTGTCACGTTTTGATGCAACAGTTGTTACCGTGGCTATACGTAACATATTGCCTAAGAATGTTAGACATGCCATTATGCGACTATGTTTTTTCTTCAATTCTATTTGTGCCAAGGTTATCGATGAAAAATCACTAGATGAGTTGGAAAATGAGGCTACGGTTGTGCTATGTCAATTGGAGATGTATTTTCCTCCATCATTCTTTGATGTAATGATTCACTTAATAGTTCATGTTGTGAGGGAGATACGAATTTGTGGGCCGGTTTATTTGAGGTGGATGTACCCAATTGAGCGATACATGAAGATCTTCAAAGGGTATTCTAAAAATCCATACGGACACTGAAGCTTCAATTGTTGAGCGGTATATTGCGGAAGAAGCCATAGAATTTTGTTCGGATTACTTGGCAAGAGTCGTACCTGTGGGTGTACCTAGAAATCGTCATGATGATAGGCTAAATGGTAAGGGAACTCGTGGTATTAGAATTCAAACAAAAGATCATGTAGAGTTGACCACCGCCCACTTGTATATTTTGAACAATATAGAAGAGGTTATTCCTTACATAGATGCGCATAAAGCAATGTTAAAGGACCTAAACCCCAAAATGGGTGAAAGATGGTTGATGAAAGAACATAACAACAACTTTATCAATTGGTTTCAAAGCAAAATATTTTCAAGTGAAAATGCCTCTGATACACTGAAATGGCTAGCACATGGGCCTAGATATAATGTTATAACTTGGCAAGGGTATGACATTAACAAATACTCATTCTATACGAAGGCACAAGATGACAAAAGTACAGTCCAGAATAGTGGAGTATCTATTGAGGCAACATCTATGCACTTTTCTAGTGCAAAAGACAAAAACACCATCATGGCATCAATTAGTTACTTTGGAGTCATTGAGGAGATTTGGGAGGTCGACTATACTAAATTCAAAGTGCCTTTATTTAAATGTAAATGGGTTGATAGCAATACTGGTGTCCAAAGAGACCAAATGGGATTTACTTTGATTGATATAAACAAGATTGGTCATAAGGAAGAACCCTTCATAATGGCATACCAGGCAAAACAAGTGTTTTATGTCACTGATCCATCAAATGATAGGTGGTCAGTTGTCCTCAAAGGAAAAATGATTGATGTCACAAATGAGAATGGAGAAGAATTAGATGATTTTATTAACATTCAAAATTCACCACGGTTGCCTATTGCTATATCCCAATTGGAAGAGGACTTTGTTCATGCTACTCGCAATGACCATGATGAAGGCATATGGGAAAATATTAATACAATCTAAGTTATGTTTCTATTTGTTTATTTTTTTAACATGTAATTGAGGAGACTTTGCATGTGTATTGATATAATTCTATGTTTTTTTCATTACAGGTAAATGGCATGTCCTTGACCATCTCCTCCACCATCTCCACCACCATCTCCTCAGGCATCTGGAAAGACATTTTCCAGTAAGAGGAGTCGACAATCTACACGGTTGAAAGGCTTGACCGTTAGACACATATCTGGCCAGAAGTTATCTGTGTCTGTTGATCCTAGGACTGGCAAGGTGTCAGGTCCCTTTAGTACCCAATTTAGTAGCTACTTGGGTACACTAGCTAGAGAGAAGGTATTTATTCTATTTCAAAGTTAATTTCATTTCAAATATATTGTTGATACTTATGTTGTTTATGTTGTGTAGATATCTATTCTCCATCCTACTTGGGATCATGTGGAGGAAGCTGTGAAGAACTTGTTATGGCAAGATCTTCTTGTAAGTATGTGTATTTAGTTGTTTATATTGTTTATACATTATTATCAATTGGTTAACTAAAACTTGTTTGCTACTTGTAGGAACACTTTGATATAGTCAATTCGAGGATGTGAGGAGGAAGATAATGACGACCATAGCAAAAATGTGGAGGCAGTTCAAGTCCACATTGACCACTAAATGGGTGTATGCTTGAGGACAAAGTTAGGAAGGGATTAACCCCTTGCCAAAGATATGGCATAGATGAGGACACTTGGAAGAAGTTTGTACATAGTAGGACTGGTTCAGAGTGGGAGGTAATGTTAATTGCTTAATTGACTTGAACATTTTATAATGAGTTGTGTATCTAATATTGTGTTCAATTATGTTGCAGGAAAGAAGACAAAAAGCAAAAGACATTCAGAGCAAGAATGTTGCCCCCCACCTTCTGTCTCGTGGTGGGTACGACATATTGACAAAGAAGATGATGGAGGAGAAGATGAGACTTCGACAGTCGGAGTTAACCTCTTCTGGTTTAAGCGAAGAGCAGATTCCTCCACCATCTCCTCCAAAACGTCACCAGAAGTGGAAGAGGGCTCGTACAAAGCCTTCTGGTGACATGACATCGCAGGAAACCCGAGAAATTGCTGCTCGGATTGTAAGTAAAAGAAGTTAATTAACTTTGAATTAGTTATATGTAACTTGTTCATTAATAAAATTAACTTTTATAATGTAGGATGCCTTGGAGGAGCAGTGTACACGGGAACTTTCATCCCTTCGGTCGTCGGGATATCTTGACCACTGCTATTGGACGACCAGAACATCCAGGTCGTATTCGAGCTGTTGGCCAAGGTGTGGGTGTCCGACGGTATTTTGGACCACCATCACGGGATATCCGCACCTCCACATCCCTGAGCCAAGAAGATATTGTTGCCTTGGAGATGGCTCTCACGGAGAAATTGACACCAACCATCGGGGCAAAATTGGAGGAAGAGTTGACTCCTGCCATCGGCGCACGACTTGAGGAGACCATCACTTGCACGTGTGCGGGAGCGGTTCCTGCGTATGACCTCCATGGGTACTTCATTTGTCGATGTTCATCCTCCATCAGGTGCATTTTCAACCACAAATTGGTACTTGACTTATGTTTCTAAAATCTTAGTCCTTATTGGAATTTACTTGTATTTGTAGGTCCAAGAGTTAGCACAAAGGGCAGTTGTCTCTGAAGCCACTATCGAGGTCACACCGAGGTGGCATCTATTCATCCTGAATCCACAAAGGATGATCGATATGGCTTGTGGGTTGAGGTAGATGAAGGTCTAAGGCTAGTGGCCCATGGATCAGTTCATGAAGGGGCTTCAACCATCCACAATGTGCCTTTGGATCCTGACTTGGTCAAAGTAGTGGTTGAAAAGGTGGTTGACACTGCGGCTAGTGTCCCTATCCCCACTAAAGAGGTGCAGACAGTGGGCCAAGCCCTTCAGACCTTCATTACTTGGCCCCGACATTTAGTTAGGTCAATAATGGCAAAGGTATGTATATGTATGGTTATAATACATCTAACACATAAATAAATTGATTTATTGTTTATGATTATATTTTATAAAATATGTAGGATGTTCGGCAGCCAAAAGACTTGGGTAAAGCTATTGTCACTCCTTTTGCATCTAAGGAGAAGACACCAGTTGTGGAGACTTCTCCAAATCCAATTTTTGATCTCTTGTTTCTTTCCCCACAATTGTATCTGCAGTCATTCCAAGTTCCATGGGATTGTACATTATTTGGGATGGCTTCTAGTAATATCCCCCTATACATTTCCCACACTGATGCCCTGGAGATTGGGATGGGCAATCAATGTCTAAATATAGCTGTTTTACAATTTTGGACATTGTAAGTTCATATCTTTCATGACTCTTTTCATTTTAGTAAATATATAAGCTATAAGTTCACTTAAATTGACATATTTTAGGATGATGCACGAAATGATAGGGGAGCAGGACATTGGTCATGTGTATGGATTCTTCGAGCCTCAATCCATACAAAAGTCTGGGAATAAGCGTGATCAAATTCTCAGTTACATGCAGAATTGAATCACTGATTCTAAAAAAGATATTTACCTTGGAGCATACCATCATTCGTAAGTTATCCCAGCCTCTTCTGAAGTTTTTTTAATAGATTCTAATCATGTGTATATACAGAAACCACTGGCAGCTATTAGTTATTTGTCCAAAGCAGAATCTTGTGTGTTGGTTCTGCTCATTGGGAAGGAAACCTAACATGGAGCTAAAAAATATTGTAAACGAGTAAGTATTTCTTATATTATGTCTAAACATCTTGATTATTCTATTTCTAACCCCCTTCTTTTCAATATATAGTGCTCTAAATGTTTGTAGTACATTAGGTGGAAAACACACAAGTAAAAGCACAACTCCAAATTGGAATTTTATCAAAGTAAGTAGTCTTTATATATATTATACTATCTATTAATTTATGTTCAAATTTAATAGTTATTTTTAACATATTTAGTCATTTTTAGTGTAATAAACAAAATGGAGGATACGAGTGCGGCTACTATGTAATGTATTGGATGTGGCTCATCATTTTTGGTAGCATTCAGGATAGTTGGAATGAGGTAAGTTGACATTTGCTATTATATTCAATTCCTTTATTTTTATTGCTTAGGGTTTACCATTCTATTATTGTGAACTTCTTACAGGCATTTAAAGATATAGAACCTTTGCCTATGGATACTATAGACATGGTTAGAAACAAATGGGCAGAAAAGTTTGTACAAGTAATTAGGAATAGGATTGATTGATAATTTTTTGTGTATTTTGTACATAATTTGGCTAATTTTGAGATATATATCTATCATTTTATATATTAGTGATTAGCTGAAATAAATATACTGTCTGGACTGAGATTACAGCAGGTCGTGTACTGTTGGTGGCACTAAAACAGACCTACATTTAAAAAAAAAAGGATATTCTACGTCGGTTATTGCATTAATCGACGTGTAACGTCGGTCGCTTGAGCGATACAGAGGTCGCTTGAGCGATACAGAACCCGAGAGTCCCCTTTGTTTGAAGGCTTCGTCGCTCAAGCGAGTACACCGGTCGCTTGAGCGAGAAAGAACTTTCAACGTCGATTAGTTCAATAACCAGACGTAGAATTTACTAATTTCTACGACGGACATTTGGTTAACCGACGTAGATATATATCACTTTCAACGTCGGGTATTCGAACCGACGTAGAATCCTTTGACATTCAACGACGCCTGAATCAACGATGTCATTGGAACCGACGTTGAATGCCTTCCACACCCGACGTTGAATGATCATTCTGTAGTAGTGTTAATATACATGAATCTAAATCTTAACAAACAGGACATCTAAGCTAAAATTTACTACAAATGACTTTGCTATCCTTCTATTGTTTACATATCTATAGTAGTTATAATATACTACTATTGCTAACAATAGGTCAAATTATTTTTTCATTAACAAAAGTAAGAAGGATTCTCAATTTACAAGGAATAATTCATCATGTTTTTTTATTCACAAAATCATCTATTATTGACTTAATGGCATTAGCTGATTTTGATTAGGGATATGAGGATAACAATAAAAAGTTTATCATTAGATATTGCATTTATTTTAACTAAAGATAAACAAGATATTCCAATAAAAAATTCGTATTAAAATAACTTGAAAAAACGGATTAACCAAAACATGTCTTGGATTTTGTTAAGATAAAAATGATCTCCCATAAATAAAAAAAATATTAAGTTAGTTAAAAATAAAACTAATGATTATTTTTTATTATAATTAAAATAAGTTATCTTAATTGAGATAAACGACACACAAAATTAAACCTATAATATCTAATATTGAGTTGAATGTTAAACATGAATATTGATGTTTTTTAAATAAAAATTCATTTAAATTTTACAACCTCTAACAAAATTATAATTATATATAAAAATTTGAAAACTAAAATACAAAATTTATGTAATTTGATAAAAACAAATGCAAAGATTTGAAGGTTAAAATATATAATTTAACGAAAAATGAAAATATATTTAATCAAATGTAAAATTGTACTCATATCATTATCATACAAATAAAAATCTGTAAGTGTAAAAAAAAATGTGAACTATATTTAATGATAAAAAAAGTGATAAAATATAAATTTAATGTAGATACTGGGGAAAAAAGTGGGTAGATGATGTCATAAATAGGATTAAAGTAAGTGTGGGGGGTGTTACTGAAGAAGCAAATCACTCCATTTCCAACGTAGGTGGAGAGAGTAGTCTAGGTGAGGCGCATCGGGAGTGGATGGAATTTGAATTTGAAGTGGAATGAATGACATTAGTACATTACCATTCCTTTCAGGGTGGAAGTAGAGACATGTGTGCATGTAGTGGAAGTGGAAGTGGAACTCAAACCTCATTGCTGGTTGGGGGAAGGTTCCGTGGGGTCCACGCCAAATGCGGCGAGACGCAGCATTGCAAATACAAATAATAAAGCCATTTTCTTTTCTTCACTACCTTTCCATTCACCTCATCCTCTCAAGCATATGAAATCAAACGCTCTTTCCTTTACTTTCTCTTCTCCACTATTCCCTTATTGGATCATCTGGGGTTTAGCAAAATTTTCCAGTTGTAATTTCCATGCTCCAGTGGCTCCCACTCCCTCTCCCATTTTAAGATTTGCAAGAGGAACAAGTTACAAGATATGAATCAAATTGAAACTAAAATATTTCTATGAAAGGTGTTTTATAATTAGTAAGATTTGGACGACACACTGACGCCACCCGTGGTATTCGGCTGTCTTTGGTAAAGCCAAAAATTAAACCAGCAAGACGCAATTACCAGTTTTATTTGCGCCTTGATTCCCATTGGCATTCTAAATCTTTATGGCTCCTTGCATACTCCAAAAGCCACCTAATATCAACTCATGCTTCTTTCTCTTTCACACCCCTTCACTCCTTCATTAATTTATTCATTACTTAGTAACATATAAATAAATCCAAATACAATATATTTTTATATTTTCTACTTTCTCTGCAACTACCTCTGTAATTCGTCAGTTTTATCAAAGTCATCTGCTAAAGTTCATGTAAATGCGAGTTCCATAGGAAATTTCAACAATTCATAAAGTCTTATTTTTTCACTGTTCATAAAGTTGTTCAAACTTCAAACTCGTACTATCTCTGCCTTCTAGAACATTTTATTGTCTCATTATTCTCGTATTGTTAAAGAATATCAGTAGTCAAAATTATTACGTGTAATCCACAAGGCTTTGCTTAAGAGCTGATTGTGTGTAATCCACAAGGCCTCGATTTGAAAACTATTAAAATCGATTACACTGGAGAGGTTGGACTCTAAATTATATTATCACAAGCTATCAGATCCTGCCATCTTGAACTGAAGATGAATATTTATTTATTTTGCTATAAAATAAAAAGCACAAATTCAAAGGGATGCAATTCAATATTGTACAACGTTGAAGACTTGAAGGGCAGGTAAATAAATAACAACAAGAAATGGATTGTGGCTGAGTCATCAGACAGCTCGCACATGCCGTTTATGAATGGATCAGGTCAAATTAAGCCATTAACCTGGACTATAATCAATACCTGAATATTCTTTATCCTTTTTAATCGTTTAAATTAAGCAATTAACCATAATTTTACCGCTAAAACTGTATCCAAACATGTATCGGTCACATAAATTTATGTCTCACGAAAAGTAAGAGAAATATGTATTTAATTATTTAATATTTAATATTCATCATTCATGTCACACCATCTTAACATGTTTGATGAAACAAAAGCAAAAGAAAAAAAGAAAAAAGAAATATAAAATTTATCACCGACGAACCCTCATCTTTCTCTCCCTGCCTGACTGTCTACAAAGAACAACAGAGAGAAAAATCCTGTGCCGGTATTCTTACAAAATCTCACCGGATTCAATTCCGGGAAAACCTCTTCTAAACAGAAAAGCGTTAAAAAAAAGGCGAACCCTCAAATACGAATCTCATAGGGAGAGGAGAGAGAAAACTCTCAAATGAAGAGGTTCAGCACTTTCCGGTCTCCGTCGGCAGCATAGTGATCTCCGATCCCGCTCTCCAAGCACGCCGTCGTCGTCCCGGACTCCTCCGAGTTAATCGACGGCGATCTCGGCCATCGAATTTCCTGCCGGCAACCGAAGCTCGCCGCGTTCTGCAGGAAACTCGGTTTCAACCGGAGATTGAGATCAGTGGTTGCCGTCTGCAGCTTTGCAAGCTCTTCCAATCGCTTGCGCTTACCGACGAAAGCAGCCTTATCAGACGTCGAACTCGGCAACCGGAAAATCGGGTTCGGATCTCGGACGCTCCGTTTGTCAGTACAAGTAACTTCGCCTTCGGAGGCGTCGTCGGGAGTGGGAGCTTCTAGGCCAAGAAGCTCCGGCACAGGCCTGACGGTGCCGCCACGGAGCACCGTCTCAACCGCGGCTTGGCACACGTGCCAGTTTCCGGTCCATAAAAGACCAACAGCACCGTTGACGGGATTCACTGTGCGTCCGCATGCTTCAAACAGCAAAGATTGAAACAGAGCTGCATAAAAGAAGCGTTGTGAGATATGGAAAAAATAAAAATAAAAAAAAGAGTGAGGTAAGTAGGTGAAGTAGAAGGTAAAATTTAGTTACCAGGCCTTTGGGCCTCAGGGACGTTGGAGATGAAGGACATGAGGTCGGCACGACCGAAGAATTTGGCTACAAAGACAGTGGCGTGACCTTGGGCCTCGGGTGTATCGATCCACTGTAGACACGGCCGCAGGATACAAGACTCGCTGCAACCCTTTCGAAGGACGCGGCAGCCGTTGCAACTCATGCCTCTTTTTCGAAGAGAAAGAATGAGGTGAGATTAAAAGAGTAAGTGGTGTGTGTTTCGTTGCGTTGCGAAATGTTTTGCAGAATCAGCCTCACATGAAGGCAGAGGAGAGGAGGACAAGAAATAACGGCAAGGGAAGACGGAGAGGCGGAGAATGGAAGTCGAGTGAGGGTGCAGTTGGGGTATAAATAAACGTTAACGTGACGGGAGGAGCGAGGGAGAAGAGGGTTGGAACTAACCATGGTTAGGTTAGTTGGGAATGAGAGAGTGAGTTAGTGGAAGTGTGTGTGTCTGCTTGCGGTGGCTTGTATGGAAGGGTGAGATTCCAAGGAGTTGGGCGTGAGCGGCTCCGTGTCTCCGCGGATGGATGTTCCTCCACCGTTGGATTCTTTACATTTTCTTCGCCCTTCACTCAATTCAGATATTGATGGGTGCCTGTCCTTTTCACCTCTGCAATGAATCATATTGTTACTTGCCTTCCATTTCCTCATGCAACTCTTCCTAATCTTCCTTTTTCTTAATTAAGACAATAATAATATTCCAACATTATCCTATTAAATTTATTTATCATTTTTTTATTATTATATTTAATTAATTACGCTATACATTTAAAAATTATCTGAATTTAATCATTTTATTAATTTTATAATAATAATAATAATAAATTGTTATTAAATATTAAAGTTAAATATAAAAAATATTAAAATTATATATTTTCAAAATTTGAAGGAATACATAATTTTGTATATCTTTCTATTACTAGAATGAAAATATTAAAATAAGAGAACAAAGAGTTTAGAATGTGTTTCAATTTTGGCACTGAGGGAGTAGAATATTTGTTTCGGGTAGTTCACATTTTTGGTAAAAATTACGGATTTAGCTTTCCTATAGTTTTATTATAAAATTTTGGTGCATAAGTATTTGTAGAAAATTATGAGCGGTGTGCTTGATATATGTAGAAACAAATAGAGGTAGAGATACATAACAAAAAACAGAGAAACAAACAGAGGTAGAGGTACATAAGAAAAAACAGGTCAGTTACAAAATATAGATAAAAATTCATCGATCAAAAGAAAAATAAAATGTATACAAATAAAATAAAATAAGTTATGGTATGAATAACTTTTTTGTTCCTGGTTAAAGAAAGTAAAATAAATTTTTACAAAATACACTTTTCTGCTTTTTAGCAGGTAAAAACATATTAAAAAAATATTATTTCATACATAGGAATAATACTCGTCACTTTTTTTAATGAACGGTGATGTTCTTACAACTCAAACATCTATTTAATAATTATAAATAATAATATTATATTAAGATGTAGGATGAATGCTTTTCCTGTTTGTAGTTATATATATATATATATATATATATATATATATATATATATATATATATATATATATATATATATATATATTATCTAACCCTCCAAAACATCTACATATAGGTTTTTGTTTATAATATTTTCCCTTTCGTTAAACCGTCCCAAAGAAAAATAATCACTGTAAGTAGTTATTGACAAATTCAAATCATTACAGATTCAATAACTGGTTTTAACACTATTATACTGATTATTTCTATACATTTTTGTGTGGAAATTTATAGGTGCGAGCCCTTTTTTTTTTAAAACTTATGTTATCTGTTTTTCTTTCTTTCTTCTCTGTTTCACATCTACCAAAGAAATTCCTGAATTAGAATATATATATGTCATGTTATTTTTAATGTATAGGGAATTTACTTAAACAAGTTTCTATGATTTGTTGTGTTTGCTGCTAACCGTTACATTAGATTGGTATTTCCCATGTGAATGTATAGGGAAATGTATCTATATAAACTCTAGCAATTTTAATGCTATATGAGAAAAAATTATCTAATTTCTCATGGATTAAGAATAATGGTTAAGTTTATTTAAATAGGTTATAAGTGATATTTGGTAATTAAGTATAAAATCCATGAATAAAACAAGACCAAAATTTGAAAGATTGTTTAAGAGAAGTCTCATTTTAAATAATTTTTTTCAAAAGCTTATATAAAAAAGAATAAGAAAAAAGTAGTTTAAATTACTTATTTTTCGTACTTAAATGAAACTACGAAATAGTGGCTATTTTACCAATGAGCATAGAATGACGTGAAGATGTACGAGTTTCGTAAAATATAATTCAAGGCTGTGAGGAGCTAACGTGGGAAAAGGAGATGAAAAAAAGGGTTATAAAATGAGGAAGCCCTAATTAATATAGTATTTAAAGCACTAATGATTGAAGGTTTGGTGTAAGATCAGGAAGCAGAAGCATTGTTAGCGTAGCAGTTCAGACATTTAAATTGTACAAAGTCAAATTATTTTTAGTTTCTATTCTCCCCAACAAGCAGCACACAGATTTTGCTTCAACTTGTCCCTCTGCTTTTACAGATGCAAATCATGGTACGATTCTCGTTCTTCAATCAAAAGATTAATTTTACAGCTCGGTTAAAAGTCCAAAAGAACATCCTTTTCGTACATACCTCAAATATTTATTTCCTATGTTGACCAACATAGACAAATGGGAGAACTCATCGATAACCCAAAACCAAACACTAGTTACGCCTCTGGGAAACACTACTGTATTCTTTCTTTTTATTAATTTTTTTAGTATTTGATTAGTACTGTTTTCACTGTTATGTGCAAACCTAAACCACCGACCCTGCATTGTCGTGGGGTTATTTGATGTCGTGTCACTTTTTTCATAAAATAAGAACCCGCGACACGTCTAGCTGATTAAGCAACGTCTGATTCGTTTCTTCGTTGTATTTTTCTAATAATGACGATTCCTTTGCTTTTCCACACTCATTCAATTCATTGGACAAATAAATATGAATATTTTCTATGCATTGGCAAACAAGGTTACCTAGCACCATATTAAATGCGTGGGAAGGATTAAATTTAAAGTTTTATGAATAACAAATCACCGATAAAGGAATTTTTTTAATTTATGACAAAAAAACAAAAGTGGTAAAAGAATATCAATAATGTTAATCACCAAGGACAATATTTGACAGAGGAAGAAAGGGTAACCCAATAGTATCACAGTTCTTAGTTTTCAAGCTTAACAGAGGGTTACTAGACCATTAAAAAAAAACTTACCATAATCAAAATTTAAATTCAGTAGATTCCATCACATACTCTACAATGACAAGTCGCTTTTGCAGACAATATTATTGCAAAGCAATGATGAATATAGGGATAAAAACCATACATTTATGCATCACCTTATTCATTCTCATCCTCTGCACATCGAAATTTTTGCAGATTAGTTGTCACCACCCACTTCATCAACTCGCTATTGCAACACAACGGTTCAATGTTCATAGGCGAACGAGGTAAGAAATTATTGTTCAAATAATATGTTTTTATACTTTAAAATTTTATAACCATATTTTGTCAAGTCAATTTATTGTTGTGTACCATTTTTTCTACTTAAACAAAAAAATTATGATGTGCATCCATGCGCCTCCAGATCAAAATTAGTCAAAGCAGAGATGAGTGTGAACTTTTGCTAAAAAGTTTTGATCCATTTAATCCATCATTGTGTATTTTTTGTTTATCAAATTAGTTTTAAAACCATTATTTTTAAGACGAATTAGTTCCTTTTATTAAAAAATAAAATAAATTTACACTTTTGGAATAATATTATAATACGTGTTTAAAATATTTTAAATAATAAAAGATATTTTTTAAATATAAATATTAATTATGCATCGTGTTGTCGTGAGTTACATAATTATAGTTAGATGTCATTAATCTCTTTTATATATTGTTAAAAAATATTTTTCATAAAACATTTTATAAATTAAATTTTATACTAATATATTTAAAACACCAATTGTTTATCATTTATAGCAGTTGTTGCTGAGAGATTTGATGGGTTTTGTTTCATATGGCAGTTTTGTAGTTTTTAATTTTCCTTTTACAATTTGTTTTAAGAAAAAGACTCCACGGATTAAAATAATAATAAGCATTCTTAAAACATTGATAAAAAATTAATTAATTGTATTAATGAGAACAATTTGTCAGTGACGAGGTTATGAGAATGATAGATATCATATGGTGACGTGATGATGAGATGTGGAATAAAACTCCCCTCGAAGGTGCCCTAACAATGAAATTAGATTAGATTAAAAGAAAACACACTTAACACCATTAATGCGAAGTTAATTAGTTCATGGCGATGGGTTGTAGAAGAGAGAGAATGAGGCAGCACTTCTAAACCGAAAGCATCAACATGTCGTTGTCGTGACAGACGTGGCATCCTTATCATTTCGCTTCGCTTTCATTTTTCTAATGACGTCTTGTTAGAATTTACTACTTGGGATGGAAGTGAGAGTGATAAATATTCACAGAACGCATCAAAGCAGAGAGAAAATGAAACTAAAACAGAATATTTGTTCTAGACAATGAAACGAAATATTAATAATTTGAATATGTGTGGAAATATTAGTACATTTGTGATCTCACGATTAAGAATTATTATCCTGTCACCCTCGGGTGCATTGGATTGAATTGCAGCCATCTTCTATCTGATGACTTATCACTGAGTCACGGTGTTGACTTTAGCGACAGAAACAAAGTTTCTCTCCTTCTTCTTCCCATCTAATCTCATTATCCATACAAACAAGGACGGTGACCTAGCTACATGACAGATATAGTTTATATTAAAATGTTCTTACTTTTTTACCCTTTTCACATTTAAAACTTATACAAACCTCAATAATATTTTTTACAGGACTAATTCTTAAAATAGACTTTTTGAAAATAAAATGAAAGAAATATAATAGTTGACGTAATGGTTGTACACCATACGCTCCTCCATTTTGAGATAATTTATCTAATTGAGAATTTTCGTTTAATAAATGAAAATGAAAATTTATTGATAAGGAAAAAAAAACACATTATTTCGAATGAGATCAATCTTTCCTCAACAAATTATTGATTTTCTTTTAAGTATAATTAACAATGAAAAACTTATTGAAATAAATTATTTTGGTAAAAATAATTATAAATAAGATAATAATATATACAAATATAAGTAATCACTTGTATCATTGTTAATCTATCTTAGAAAATTTTTTGATATAATTACTGATAATTTAAGATTAATCACATATGTTAATCATATTTTTTTTGTTATTGGTAGGACTCTCTCATTTATATATGGTTTAATTTTTTTATTTTTATCTATTATAAGATTTTAATTTATATTTAAATTCCAACCCAAAATTGTATATAATATTTTTTTTAAATTTTTTTTTAACATAATCTTTCTCTTCATAGAGTTTTAACATTAAATTACACCCAAATATATATATACATATATTTGTATCAAATTGAGTGAAAACTTTTTATGAAATCATAATATAAAATTTCATAAAAAAAAGTTAGTATGTTTATATTTTCTTAATACAACATTAGTACATAGTTGATGGTGATGAAAAATTATTCTGTGAGTATTTAAATATAACGACTGTCGAGTTTGTTAGAAAGGGGGACTAGGATAATCAGTGTAAAGATTATTAACAAATTGGACCTTCAATAATAATAATAATACTGAGACAGTTGTTTTAATGTTTAAGGATTTAATGTTCTTCAGATTCTCGCATGACGTAAGTTAATAGCTTAAAGATGCATGGTTTAAAGAAAAAAATAGTTAATCGTAGTAAAGTTTAGAGTTTTTATTTTCAGATAAAAATAACTTAAGTAGAAAATTCTTATGTTTTAAATTTTATTTTTAAAGAATCGTTATTTTTTAAAATTTTAAATCTTCTAGTTTTTTTTTTGTTTTTTATTAATTTTTATAATTTTTTAGATCCAAATATATCACAGTATTTCTAATAACGAGGAAAATATTTTCCAATTTTATAAATAGAGTAAGCGTTTTTTTCTTTTCAATTTTATAGTAATTTTATAAAGTTGAGCTTAAGTGTATTTTCGAATCTTGCATGTCATTTTGGTAGGATAAAAATGAATTTTGACTAGTTTAAGAATATTACAGGTAGGTCTGATTTCTTAATTGTGATTTTATGTGAACAAAATCTGACTTTCTTAAAAATTGGGGATTTAGAGTTTTCATACTTGAGAACACTAAAATTGAAAGGTAAAAAAAATAGTTGTTATTTTATTTTCATAGTACTCTAAATTAAAAAATATGAATTCTAAAAGTGACGTTATCACGATATTTGATTTGTAGAAAACTGATTTGTAGAAATTTTTTATAATTTTTTTGTCCAAAATTCTAAAAACCATAAAAAATAACTCAGAACTCTAAGCCTAATATTTCATATATACAAATCGAATTCCTAAAAGTAAGAGATCCAATGAAACAATAATTAATCAAAAATGATATTTGTAGAAAAATTTATGGTCAAAATAATAGACATAGGTCAAATCTTACAAATTTATTATTTACTGAAATTTGATAAATGATATATACATGACTTAGGATAATAAAATAGAAATAATGTGTGTTAGATGTTAATATATGTATAGAATAATATATTGTTGTAATGTGAGAAATATCATATGATATCTTTATATGTATGTTACATTTATGATATATTTATGAAAGTTAACATAGTAGTTTCTAAGAAGGAAATACTATGTTAAGATATAGATAATCTATTGAATTTGAAATTCTGTATACTAGACTCATGCAAAGAAAAAGTATGAGGTTTTGAGAGTTAAAGAAAGTCTCTATGACTTAGCTTATGATGTGAACAAAAACTTGTATACGATAAGTCATAATGATTTATCTTGTTACATGAGGAATAATATACCAATTATATACATATATTGGAGATATCCATTTTAGGAAAAGTATTGTGATAGAGGTAAATATTTGAATTTAAAAAGGTAAAAAATAAAAAAAATTACTGTAATATTGGAAGTTATAATAAAAGTTATAAACATAAAATATATTAGAAAGGGAAAGATAAATAATTGTTAAAATAAGATAGAAATATAATAAAATAATTATTATTTTAAATTAACATAAATAATACAAGATAAAAAAACTAAAATATATTATATATTTTATAAAAAACTATACTAAAAAACTGATCAAAAATTTTTATTTTATTAAAATTGATTCATCAATTTTTCTGATTTTACTAATTTTACTATAATTTTTCAATTTGTCCTAATTTAATTAAAATCAGATTATTTAAAAATAATATACTTATTTCTAATCCGATACTGAATTAACAGGTTGAATAGGATAATCCAATCCGTTTTTAAAACAGTGATTAATACCATTACATGCATACAGGAAAGGGAAATCCTATAATAGTATATATATATTGGAAACCAATTACATTTAATGCACAAAATAATATCACGACCAATCCTCGATAAACACACACATGCTATGGTGAAGCTTGGCTAGAACAAGAGAGGTACAAAAAAGTGATGTTATGGCCAACAATTTTAATGGAAAAAGCTAAGAGCTGAAAAGACTTCGGAGTCCCAATTCAAGTTGATAGATATGTGTGGGTGGACCCAGAATCACTTGGCACACATACCTACTTCATCCTTGACTAACAAGACCAATTGGGGGTAAGCTAAGCACAATCCTCACCAAAGATCTTCAGAGAAAACAATACAAGACTAGTTGTTGGTCATATTCTTCAGCTGAGTGCTTGAGTTTGCGAATCGGCGAAGACATTACATTCTTTCATGTTATGTACGATTACATCTTCATCATCCATAGAGTTTGAATATTAATTTACAAAGTTCAACCTGGGATTCTTATACTTCTTCTAGTGTGGTCCACTCTCAATTGCAAATGGCAAGACCTTTATCATCGGTTTTCAACTACTATGTTTACTTCTGAACCCAAATTTTTTTCCCAATCTTTTCTGAGTAATTTAAAACCTATTAAGATATTGAGAAAGAATATTATGTCATTATTTTTAGACTAATTCAATCTATTTTGTAGGTCCACCTCAGTTTTGGAACTATTGGAATAGTGATTATTACTCTTTTACTCTGTAACTATATTTGACTCATGTTCTTACCCCACGATGAAGAAGCTTAAAGAACTTGTGAATAAATTTGGTACATTTTTATTATATCTATGAAGATACAATAACTTTTTTAAAATTTTTTGAGAATATAACCACGAGATTATATAAAAAAGAATCAACTACAAGTCTAATATTTTAAATTAAAAATAATATCATATTATTTTATATATCTAATTTGTAAATTTGATTCATAAATATATTTCCGTTATAAACCCATTGAATAGTCTAACTATAAATTTTTTATTAGAAATTTGCTACCACTCTCACCTTTAATAATAATATAATAATAAATTTTAAAACAATTATTAATTTCTATTAATTATAATTTAATATATTTTTATAAGTTCATGAATCTCACAAGTGTATCGTGATAAAGAAAAATTTATACTCTTTTTTTTTAATATCTTTTAAAATAGATAATATCTCCTATTTTTTAAACAATCTTAACAATATGATATGATATCCAGAAACTTTCGCTACTAAACCAAACGTAATCCTCCTCCACAATCTCATGCAAATGAATTCATACATCTTATTAAAAAAAAAAAAAAACATTTTCAACACTTTGTTATTCGGGGTCTCGATGGAACATAGTGAACTCAATGTTTCAGGTCTCTTATTTATTTTGGTCGCTGGGTTATTGGTTCATACTTTACAGGGAGGTTAAATTTGTAAGTTTTTTGTGTGGATGTAATACGGAGATTCTTTTCTCTCTACCACATGAATATATAAAACTCAACATGAAATTTTGCCATCACACACGTCCATTCCAAATTTCACCTCAAGAAAGGGGGTAAAATATAAAAACCATACTGTAAAACTGCAATCACTATTTTTTTATAAGAAGGTTTTGAAAGGGACTCGCGCATATTGCTTGTTGACATATGAGCCGTCCAGACCCTTGAAATTATGCTTCATGCCATGATTTTGCCTATGATTTATGAAACGTTCATGTAAAAATTCCAAAGGTTGATGATTTTTACCCAGATGCAATGATGAAAATGAATCAAGTTAAATTTTGTAAGTCTTAACTTGTATTTATTTTAAATACTACATTTTTAATAAGTCTCTAAATAGTTAGTGGCCAAATTTACATGTACGTCAGACTAACAGACTTAATTTTAAAAATAAATAAATAAGTATAGAATTTCAAAATATAATAACGATACAAATAAATTTATTTCAATTTGAATGCTTTAAATTAGTCTCTCACCTTAAATATCAATGTTTTAGATATTAATTAAAAATTAAACTCTATTTTAATAACTAAGAGTCTGATTTTATTAATAAATAAAAGATCAATTTAAATTCTAATATTCAATTTAACTAAATTAACTCAGTCAATATATTAAATAAATATATTTTTAATCTAAATCAGTCTATATATTTTCTTATAGTGATATATCTTTTAAATAATTATGATAAAAGTTCACATTTTTATACGAAATGAAATCATTTATAAATAACAATATAAATTTATTTCAAATAAATTCTATTTAAAAAATTTAACTATCCAATAAAAAAGATTTATAAAAATGTTTAAGAAATGGAGGAATCTAAAATAATTTGATAAATTGTTTAAAAGAATAGATGTTTTGACCAAACAACTTGTAAAAATAAATAAATTGAGAGAAAAATAAAAATTTTACAGTTTCTTAAAAAATTATTAAATCAAAATTAATGATGGGTTATTTAATATGATGTGAAATAATTATTCTATATTTATATTTTCTAAAATAAAGAACTAAAGAGCAACAAATGAAAATGAAAGTGTAGTTAGAAATACCCTGGGAATGGTGCTGAGTTAACTCACATTGGAAGGTAAGACGTTAAATAATGAACAATATGAACAGCTTTCTGAACCATCATCGATTATAGGAAAGGATGAAAGAAAAGAAGACATAATATATTTATCTGCATAATACAAACAAAGGGCTCAAATCATGGTGAAAATGTAGGCAATATCCTAAAGATTCCGATCTGTGGGTCCCTTTCCTACCAGCATACATTTGTATTAGCTTGAGTCCGATTCCACCCACAAATCATGATGTTGATGCAAGGTCCCCATGTCTCTTAATGTAAAGTATTTTGCTTGGTTGTCCTTCCTCTTCAAATCAATCAGCATCTCAATTCTCAAGTACACCATTTCTGTTTAATTAGACAGCAAATTGTATGCAACATTTTCAAAACAAAAACCAGATGATATTCACAGTTTCATACACATAATTATACATCTATTACTTCATGTTTATATGATTCTTTCTTACTATTGAAATGTAAATTTTTCAATTAGTTGTACAAATATAGTTATTATGTATATGTGTGTATATATAATTGATGTGAATGTGATTCTTTCAGACACACATATGGAGTAAATTTGGAAGGATTAATTTGATGGTGGATATGAGGTACAGATATTATTCCCTCACGAGTGGCTGAGACTATACCTTCAATTACGTAAGCAAAAGTATTATGCATGGGTAGAAACGCCATAAGACTATTCATCTAACCAAAGTAAAATAACAGAGAAAAACTGTGTATGGAAGTTTAAAACTTACTAGGATGGTGAGTGGTCCTACCCACTAAAGAACAGGGAAGGTAAAAAGACGAACAAAGTTGCTGCCACCTGCCACTGCTAGTAGGTGTCAAAAAACCACCTTTTTTTGCATTTACACCTGATTTCTGATAGTGAAGGTATATGGACACCATTAAAAGAATCCTCTCACTAAAGACACACAACACAAGTAGTATTTATTTCGTGCAACTATATCAGCTTAGAGATTTTGGGCACAGAAATGTTGGGTACGGTCTAAAGTTGGTGATTCCTTTTAAGGATGAGAAGAAGCCTCGGGGAAAACAATTGACTTCTTCTTCTCAATCTGCAGCATCAAGCAGGTTGATCAATGTGAGTTCCTAATTTTATACTGCAAATTTTGTCCAGCCATAAATGCATGCAACTTCATACACTCTGAACTCGTGCTGCTGCGACGTAGGAAGAGAATTAAAATTTTCTATTGAGAAAAAATGTAGTGGGTAGACCAGATAAAACAGAATTTCATCAACCAAAACTTAAACAATAATCAGCGTTTAAATTGTAAGGGAATTCAACTTTCTTGTGAGAACTGCGTTCTGGTAACAAACTTTTCAGCTGCATCAGTTTTGACTCCAACGTGAACAAAGTAATGGAAATAATTAAATCTTTCAATTAAATAGTAAATATAAACTATACTGTATTACATTACATTAGTATTAAGCATTTCTTATAAGATTAAAATTTATTTGGTTTCCCCAATCCAAAATTCCATTGCGTTCGAGCCACTCACTCGCTGGATTGGTAACACGACTTGGTCTGCATATAAGTACGTACCTTTTGGGTCATGTCTATTAGTATCAACGTAAGCTAACTAGGCTTTGTGGTGCACAGCAACGATGATAGTGAACACCATATGAAATCATTATTTGAACAAAATACTGTACCTAAAAGGCTTAATTGGTTCTGTACTGAGTTAATTTTTCCGGAAAAATCAACATTGTCATTTTCTCTTGAGCCTTAGAATATCAGTGATTAGAAGCCATTTCAGACACCAATTTATTTCAATCAAGTTCCTGACAAGTGATTACTATTTCTTTCGTACACAACTTACAAGGAAGAATACAAATCTGAATGAAAAAAAATCTTCAGTATACCAAAAAGTTTTTTATCCTCTCTTGCAATCGTGATCAGTAGTATCTTCACCATTAATTTTGGTGGACCAAATAATATATTATTAAAAAATAATAAATAAATATATAAAAAATGGTGAAAGGATAAAGTTATAAATATATACTTAAATATATTAAATAATCATTAAATTTGAAAGAGACAAATTTATAAATTATATAAGAGTTACAAAATTAAAGAGTGACTGAGAATAAAATTATAAAAATACAAATAAATATTTATTAAATTTAAGAGGCTAAAATTATAAATTACATTATAATTTTATAGGAACAACTCTACAAAATATCCATGAACGGTGGTGATAGTCACTTGTAGTCGATTTATATAAACTGATATATATGTTGGATAAAGGTACCCAAATCCACGGCTTGACCCATTAGTCCTGCGTATACCCGAATGACGGAGCTACTTTTTGAAATGGAAAATGACATTTGCACAACCTCTTTCTTTAAATATACTAATCCAATAACTCTACATATTAATACAATATTAATAAAAAAAATTATATTAATATCATTATGTTATTAAATAGAAGTTGTAGAGTGTATGTTTAAGATTTTTAAATGTTTTAATATCATTACTCTTTAAAAATATGTAGAGAAATATACGATATTTTTTAATTTGGTCCTTTTATTTAAAGGATTTTACAGATTTTATTTATCCCTCCACAGCTAACTCATTGTTAATATAATATAGAAAAACAAAATTATGTTGTGAGAAAAGAAGATGAAAGCATAAAAATTAAGATAGATGATCAATGTATATTGAATAAGGATTGAAATACATATTTTAGGATTGTTTTATTAACATGTACATGTCATTAAAAGTTTGAACACTATTTATTATTATTTTGAAAAATTAGATCTGATTAACCGATTCAATAAGTTTAATTGAAATCAGATTAAAAAATTATTTGTTATTTTCAAATAATAAAATTTGCAGTTAAATCAATTAGTAAAAAAGAAAATTTAGATAAAATTTTGTTAATATAATTTTTTATAAAAAATATAATATAGTTTAATATTTTTTTCTCACATTAGTTACATAAATTTTAAATAATTATTATTTTCTTATATTTTTATGATATTTTAATAATTATTATTTTTTATTCTTTAATATATTTATATTTATAATTTTCACTGTAACACATGATAATTATTATTTTTTTATAAAAAAATTATTAATAATAAAATTATTATATTATAAAAATATTATTTTATTAAATTTAATTTAATCTTTAAATTTTAAACTTATATCTTAACGAATTTGGTTTTAAAAACATTCGTATTTATTATTAAAAGTTGAAATAAGCAATTTGATTGTTGTGATAGTTTTCAGTGTTTACAAAATTTCAATACTGTTGTTTTTAGTGTAATTAGATTTTAATAAAATAAAATAAAAAATCATATAATTTATACGAAAATATATATTTTTTTTAAACAATATAAACTCATTTATTTGTTCATCCTACGAATTCAGTATGAAAAAAAATCAAGAAAAATGATGATTTAATATCTAATTAATAATTATTTTTAATAATAGTTAAAGATAATATCAACTAGATATATATTTTATATTTAATTATTGATATTTCATTACCCTGCTAAATTTACACAAATCATTTGTAACAGGATTTTGTAGAGAAATACCCACCCTATTTATATCTCTGTTTAACCATAAAAAGAAAATGCAAAATTTTCCAAAGACTATTTGAACGAATTTTGCTATAAATTTATTTCTAAAAGAAAAATAAAATTGATCTTTCTTATTAAGGAAAAATAAATCAGGTAGGACAAATCGATCCGTACGATTTAAGTCTATTCTGTTAAGTTTGTGAATCCGTTGGACCAATTTATAGAAAGGGACTGATCAGTTTATAATTTTAATTAATAAAAAATATTTTTTTATTATAATATAATTAATTATAAGATAATATATAAAATTAAAAATAATAAAAAAATAATTAATTTTTTTTACTCTGGTCCTCTTATTAAAATAAGTTTTTCTTTTATTATTCATATTTTTTATGTTTTCATATTAAACACTAATTATTTTTACTATTAGGATTTAATATAATAATATAAAAATTATTAAAAAAATTAATATGAAATTTTATCAAATAAAAAAAATTATGAATATTTAAATTTTTTAATATAAAAAATATAAATTTAAGAATATTATTTATATATATATATATATATATTTATTATTATTTATTATTATATAAATTTTATTATCATTTTAAATTATAATTTTTTAAAATAATATATTAATTTATATTAAATTATTAATAAATAAATAATATTTTAATATTGAATTTATTAAAAAAAATTTTAATTATGACCAAACATCTAACTAACCCACCATTTGTCAGGACAGACGAAAATGAATAATCCATTGTGATGACGGACCAAAACGGGGGCATAGGCATTATGTCCGTTTTGCCATCCCTGTTTCTTATCAACCAAAACCCGAACCGACTGATAGAAAGTTAATTTCCTTCACGACAAAGCATGCTCTACGCACTTCCTTCAGTGAAAAACTTAGTTCCTTCCTTTGAACAGAATCTTTGCTTCTTTCTTTGTTGACAAGATATCCTCTACGCTCCTCAACCTTGCGGTTTTGGCATTAAACTACTTTACTTCCTAATTTGGTTTTCTTTTTTTCAACCGTGGCATCTCTAACAATCTCTTTCTCTTACGAATGTAAAAAACGAGAAAAAAAAAAGCATGATGAAGAAGAGGCGTGTTGAGTTCTAGTTATTGCTTCTAGACAGTGAAAAACTGCTTTAAGTGGTCACCATCACCGTCACAGAGGTTGCTGTCGGTGACTGTACTCGGATGGCAAGGAAAGCACCG
The DNA here is from genome assembly GCA_963425845.1 of Sphenostylis stenocarpa. NCBI lineage: Eukaryota > Viridiplantae > Streptophyta > Magnoliopsida > Fabales > Fabaceae > Sphenostylis > Sphenostylis stenocarpa. The sequence goes on along the minus strand of OY731399.1, from coordinate 4,979,223 downwards.
CTACAAGGTAAGCTGCCATGAAAATTGCTTCTTTTCTTTATTTATAAAAGCTTATTTTGATTTATATATATATATATATATATATATATATATATATATATATATATATATATATATATATATATATTGAACTGTGACAGAAAGAAAAATTATGAATTATTGACATTTAATATATTTTTTTTTTAACTTCGACATGTTAAAAAACTATTTGACTAAAAAAAAGTTTCAGAATTAATGTAAAAAAAAAAATGAAGTGTGTATTTACAAAAATAGTGAAATTTAAGATCAAATCCTTTAGTACAAGATTTTACTTTAAAATTTTGCCCTACTTTTTAATATATCAATATATCATACTAGTAATCTAACAAAAATTGTTTTCTTAATATCAGTTTAGGGTTGATTCCGAGCATTTAAGAATGTTTTGATTTTTATAAAAAAGAGAATTACAATAGTGACATTTTATTTGCCCAAAATAATCTGATGCTAATTTTTTTCAAAAAGAGAAGAAATAATAATGCTAGTAGTTTTTTTAAAGAAAATAGCATCCTACCTTTTAGCTGAGATACCATAAACTCTTATTTTATTTTAAGTAGTACTTAAACTTTAACTTGCTGTTAATTATGTTGTAAAAAAAAAATAACGTGAGACCCAAAATCAAAAACTCTGAAATGGGAGTGGAGACAGGGAGTTCTCCCCGTAACTCTTGTTGTACTTCGTGCTCTACCAACGGAAACAAATCTACGTTCTCATGTCAAACTTAGCACAGAATATACACTAAGTATATTGTTTCCATATTCATCCACCTTGTTGGCAAATTTTGGGTCATATATATATATATGATACATATTTAAATGTGTTAGGGTCATTATTTATTAAGTCAAATAATAAAGTGATCTGAATAAATTAAAGTTTTGGCTAAAGGTATATGTCATGAAAATATGATTGTGCAGAGACCATAGAGTAATTTCTAATTTGATGAGGGGCCAAATTGAAAATACTAAAACTTAAGTAATTAACCTAATTTTGGTTATATAAAGGGTCATGGTCCCCTTCTGAGAGCACACAGACAGAATACAGTTACAGTCCCGTTCTTTTCTTTTTTATCCCCATCAAGAGAGAAAATTAAGAGGGAAATACAGGTGCTTTTCAGGTGGAAGACCATAAGATCAAATCAAAAGTGCTCTACAAAGGATATCGTTATTATGGCCAATTCAGGTACGCTTTCACATTTAGTTTATAACATGTTTACAGTATGGGATTGTAGATATATGTTTGATCATTAGAATGAAGATCATATTTAATTATCAATTTACCTAACAATTGGTATCAGAGCCACCCATACATGATTCATGTTTATATTTCGTAAATTAAATTTAAGAATTTAGAACCCTAATCTCAAATTTTTATAAATCCTAAATTAAAATTTGGGGTTAAATATTCTGGTTTTCTCTTCGCTTCACAACCACCAAACAATACAACCTTAGTCTTCCATCAGGTGAGATGCACGTAGAGAACCTCGAATCTTCCACGAGGGTTTCAGTGACATGAAATATATATATATATATATATTTTTTTGGTGACGTTATTGGGTTTGTTGGTATTGTAACCAATTTTGTTTTTGGAGATTTGAATGAGGGGTTAGGCAAATTCAGGATTTGGCCAAGAGAGGGTTTGCCGGAGTTCGAATTGGAAGGGTTTATTGCTGCGGAGGGTAATGGTGGTGCGGCTGAGGGAGCGATTGTCATGAGTTTAAGACAGCGTCCCGTCGCCGCGCGCGCGGTGGTGACGGTAATCGTGCGCAGCCGTTTAACTCCGTCTACAATATTATCCCGGTGCACGACCTCATGACGGACCACCCTTCGCTCCAGTATCCGGAAGTGCGCGCGGCTGCGCCGGCGTCGAGTGCGTCGACGATTGCCAGAGCCGGCTCGAGGCGCATCTGCGAGTTCGCGAGTTGGTGTACGTTGCGCTATACCTTCTGGTTTGGGGAGAGGCCGGTAACCTACGTTTCACTCCAGAGTGCATATGTTATATTTACCATTTCATGGCGAAGGAGCTTTACCATGTTATTGATGAACACATTGATCCTGATACTGGTCGTCCTTTTATGCCTACCGTTTCTGGTGAACTATGGTTTTTGATGTCTGTGATTTTGCCAATTTATAATACTATTAAGGTTGATAGTAGCAAAAATGGAAAGGCTCCGCACTCTGCTTGGAGAAATTATGATGACGTTAATGAGTATTTTTGGAGTAGGAGGTGTTTGAAGAGGCTGGGGTGGCCTTTGAATTTGGGGTGTAATTTCTTCGGGACTACTCCGAAGGAAAAGCACGTAGGGAAGACTGATTTTGTGGAGCAGAGGTCGTTTTGGAATGTTTACAAGAGTTTTGATAGGCATTCATATTTGGGGTGCAAAACAAAGAGGTTTAATTTGGTTAGGTTTGCGTCCACATGGGTGGTAGTTTTTTCTCTTGTGTTTGTGATGGGGATGCAACCCCTAACCCCTATGAGGCCAAGGCTTGGAGATTTACCCGAGAGTTGTGTGGCATTGTTGTTGATGTATTTGGACCCACCAGATATTTGCATGCTTGCACGATTGAACAGGGTGTTTCGTGATGCTTCGTTAGCTGATTTCATTTGGGAATCAAAGTTTCCTGTGAATTATAAGTTCATCGTGGAGAAAGCTTTGAAGGATGTTTCTGTAGAAGACTCGGGGAAGAGGGATATTTATGCTACACTCTGCAGGCCTAATTGTTTGACAACAGGACCAAGGAAATTTGGCTGGATAAGAGGACGGGTGGGATGTGTATGGCGATTTCTTCCCAAGCGTTGAGGATTACAGGGATAGATGATACATAATAAATAAATAAATATATAAATTTGGTTTAGGGTTACCCTTATTAATATATTCAATTTGTTTGGAAGTTTAATATTTTTTTGTGAGCAAATTGAGTCAATAAGTTACCAAATTAACCTCTCTTGAATTGGGTAGTTCATGAAAAATATTGAATGTTAATGTTTGTGTATATTCATGCGAGTATTAGTCGACCCAAAGGAAGATTAATATTTGGCCGAATTGCATACACACTTGTAATGATAAACATGTGATAATTATAAGGATTTGCTTTGTCGATGATAAATCAATCCAAAGACTGGTTTGTTGTTGGACGTGTTTTATTGTCAATGTTTGATTATTACAACAAGATACCTCTAGCGAGTTAATATTACTTGTCCAAAGACTTGATATTGATGGTGCATTGGGTGTCTTGAGATGAGTTAAACCATTATTTGAATATATATTTTATTTATAATTATTTAATTTTATAATGTGAGCATAATTATTTTATTTCTTTTGTTCTAATCCAGTTACAATTGCTTACGTATTCTGCCAATTTAAATTTTGTTCAGGTCCTCAATGGAACAAATTTTAAGGACTGGAAAGAGAACATTAATATTATTCTTGGCTGCATGGATATGGATCTTGCGTTAAGGACTGAGCAACTCCCTGTTCCTACGGATTCAAGTACCTCTGAACAGAAAAGAGATTATGAAAAGTGGGATCGCTCAAATCGCATGAGTCTAATGATCATTAAGCACGACATCCCGGAGGTGTTTAGGGGCACTGTTTCTGAAAACATCACAAGTGTCAAAGAGTTCCTTGCTGAAATTGAGCAGCGCTTTGCAAAAAGTGATAAGACGGAGACAAGCACTCTTCTTCAGAACTTGATCTCCATGAAATATCAGGGCAAAGGAACTATTAGGGAGTACATTATGAGCATGTCTAATATTGTTTTTAAACTCAAGGCACTAAAACTCGAACTCTCAGAAGACTTGCTCATTCATTTGGTGTTGATTTCTCTTCCCGCAACGTTTAATCAGTTTAAGGTATCTTACAACTGTCAGAAGGATAAATGGTCTTTTAATGAACTCATTTCACATTGTGTACAAGAAGAAGAAAGGTTAAAACAAGACAAGACAGAAAGTGCTCATTTTGCAAGCACATTTAAGGCTAAAGGAAAAAGGATAAATGGTTTCTTAATGAACTCATTTCACATTGTGTACAAGAAGAAGAAAGGTTAAAACAAGACAAGACAGAAAGTGCTCATTTTGCAAGCACCTTTAAGGCTAAAGGAAAAAGAAAGAGATCGGAGGATCCCAAGAAGGAAGCTGCTAAAGGTCCAGAACAAAAGAAACAAACTCAAGAAAATAAATGTTTCTTTTGCAATAAGACTGGACACGTAAAGAAGCAATGTGCTAAATATCATGCTTGGCGTGAAAAGAAAGGGTTGCCTAAACTACCGGAAGTCAACTAATTCTGAAAGATGAATATACGTTGAAAATGGCAAATTGGTGGAGATGGAGACTATTGAACATTTTAGATTATTATTATGTACTGGTTTTTTATTTTAGATTTAAAAGACATTTTTTGTCGTGTCGTCTTTTAGACAGAATTGGTTTCAGTTTCTTATTTGGACAAATTAGGTTATTTGTGTTCATTTGGAAACAATAAGTTCAGTTTGTCTTTTAATTCAGATATTGTTATAACTGGTTCATTTTTGGCTAATGATAATCTATATTTACTTGATACTGTGGTCACCTATAATGCAACTCTTAATACAGAATCTCGTGGTATTAAACTAAAATTGGACTCCCGAACAATAAGTAGTTACTTCATTGGTTATTCTGAGAGAGCCAGGGGATATAAATTTTATGATCCCACATTAAAGACATTTTTTGAGATAGGAACTGTTATGTTCTTTGAGGATATTGAGTTTGGGGGGAAGAATAAGATTAAGAATTTTGTATTGGAGGAAGAATCGACAATAAATTCAGAACCGAGTCAAACAGTTACTTTTGATAAAGTAAGTTCGGAACCTCCACAAGACATTGATGACAAACCCCATATTCAAGATGATTTGATTTTTCGTCAAGACCAAACTCAAGATCCTCAAGAACTTGTGCGTCATGAGCCGGGGATACTCCAGTTACTAAGGGAGACAAGTTTAGTCTAAATTAGTGCCCAAAGAGGAATTTGGAAATTGAGGAAATGCAACAGATTCCCCATGCATCAGCTATCGGGAGTTTGATGTATGTATGCATCCATACATAACATACATAGTTGGGGTTCTAGGCAGATATTTAAGCAATTCCGGAATAGACCATTGGAAAGCAGCAAAAAGGGTCATAAGATATTTAAAGAGAACAAAAGATTATATGCTCACATACAGGAGGTCAGACCAGTTGGAGATCGCTGGATTTTCTGACTCATATTTTGCAGGATGTCAAGAATTTGTAGCATGCTATGAGGCATCAAATCATGGAATATGGCTGAGAAATTTTGTCACAGGGCTGCAAATTGTGAAAGACATTGAAAGACCACTTAAGTTATATTGTGACAATAAATCAGCTGTATTGTTAAGGAAATAGTACAAAGTGGACAGATTTCCATAGAACACTTAAGGACAAACTCCATGATAGCATATCCTCTAACTAAAGGACTTTCGCCCAAGGTCTTTCATGAGCATGTTGCTCACATGGGTGTTTGACAGTTTGAGGAATTTGTGGTTTAGTGGGAGTTAGTCATTTTCATATATTTTATGTTCTATGTTTAATTTTATATATGTATACATTGTTTTTGGACATATTTGGTTATCTATATATAGATATGCAGTTTTCTTGTTCATTCATTACACTTTGTACATTAAGGTTATTGTATCGATCTCGATAAGTTAAAGTTTGGACCAGTTGAAAATAGACGTGTACAGATCACCTTCACGTAATTTTTCATGCTACACATTTCATGATGAATCCATGTCATTTGGTTATGTCAGGATGAGTAATCTTGTTGGTTTTAGTTGCGATGATGCAATGAAAAACTAGTTTGGTTCTATATCCTGATATGATTAATGGACAGGACTTTTGGAATATGCTAAATGAATATAATGACAATTTTGAGCTCATAAAGTCTAACACATTTGTAAGGTTGTAATGACATATATATTTGTGACCAGTGGGAGATTGTTGGCAAATTTTTGGTCATGTATATATATGATACATATTTAAATGTGTTAGGGTCATTATTTATTAAGCCAAATAATAAAGTGATCTGAATAAATTAAAGTTTTGACTAAAGGCATATGTCATAAAAATATGATTGTGCAGAGACCATAAAGTAATTTCCAATTTGATGAGGGGCCAAATTGAAAATACTAAAACTTAAGTAATTAACCTAATTTTGGTTATATAAAGGGTCATGGTCCCCTTCTGAGAGCACATGAGACAGAATACAGTTACATGTCCCGTTCTTTTCTTTCTATCCCCATCAAGAGAGAAAATTAAGAGGGAAATACAAGTGCTCTTCAGGTGGAAGACCATAAGATCAAATCAAAAGTGTTCTATAAAGGATATCGTCATTATAGCCAATTCAGATACGCTTTCGCATTTAGTTTATAACATGTTTACAGTATGAGATTATAGATATATGTTTGATCATTAAAATGAAGATCATATTTAATTATTAATTTACCTAACAACGGTGTCATCAAATTAAGTTAGATTTTTACCACCAAATGAAGTTGTACCAAATTCCAATAGACTCTAAAAAAGGCATTGGATGCAGCTCTCACGTAGGATTTAACCCCCAGAAAAGGGAGAAGGAAGTGATGTTGAATATTGGATCATAAAAACGATAGTGCTTTTGACTACTATAGATATCAGCCAATTCGAATGTTTATAAATCGAAATCTCAAAAATACACGTACATAATGAAAATGGATAGTTAATGCTACTGGAAGCAAAATAGGGGCAAAAGAGGAATTACAAGTAGAGGAAGCACATTATTCAACTCGAGAAGGACAACAGTCCATACCCATGACTTGGGAAGGAGAATGAGTGAAAAAAATCAAAATAACTTACCAAAGAGCACTCAATTACTTGAGTAAAGATGTCACGTAACATTCTAAAAAAATAGTATAAATTACAAAAAAGAGAATTGTGAAATATTTTCAAGTTAAAAAAAAAAACTATTACAATAAAACTGAATTTAAATTACTTAGCAATGATGTTGTACATTAAATATTATAAAAAGTAATGATATATTTTCTTCCCTTACCACCTGTTAACAATTAGAAATAATAATAAATAATAATATTATAATATTATACTAATATATTCAGTTATTGAAGAATGTTTTTAACAAAACAACATTCTCGTGCTACAAACTATAATGTATGAGTAGGAGTATATGACTCATGATAGGTTTGAATTGGATTCACTCGAAAAAAAATTTAATTTTTTTTAGTAGTGGATTAAAGTGAGTTCCCCTCTCTTAATTTGTGAGTTAAATTCCTGTGTTAATATAAATCTGTAAAATAAAATATTTTAGTGACTCAATGTATCTAATTTACTTATTTTAGTACATCAATCTATTTAATTCCCTTATTTTAATAATTTAAAAAAATATAAAAAATAATTTAAGAAAGACATATTTAAATTAGTCAAACTACTAATCCGTGACAAGCAGAACTGAATTATAAAAATTTTAACTCACTCCAAAATGAGTCAAGTTTAGTTGTTTTATTTTTAAAATTATAAAAAAAATAAAATAAAAAACATATTTAAATTAGTCAAACTTGATAATTCACTCAAAAATAGTGAAGTTTAGTGCTTTATTTGGTGGAGCAAAGTCTGACTCCTTGACCTTATTTTGTTTATTGAAGATGCTAAAGACAATTTCAACCCCAACAACTTATATTATAACAGAGTTCAAAAGTCTAACCCAATATAATAAAATAATTTTTTATAATATAATAAATTTATTAATAACGATTGTTTGAAAAAATAATAATAATAAATTTTATTGTCATGGTTAATATAAGTTTCAATGAATATTTTAAATATAAAATATAACAATATTTTTTATAAAAAAATATAAAATAAATAAAAATATAATAAAATAATAATTATTTAAAATTGACATAACTAATAAAAAATAAAAAAAATAAAATATATTAATATTTTTATAAAAAATCATATTACAAAAATTTATCTTATTATTTTTATCAAAATGAGTTCAATCCAAAAATTCAATCAATTTTATTAATTTTTTTAATTTTATTCTAATTTAATTAAAATCTAATTATTTAAAAATAACAAACTAATTTCTAATCAAATTTCTGTTTACATCAATTGTTCCCTGTCAGACCTATTGAATCGAATAGATTCAATTTTTAAACACTTGTGGAGATAGATATTTATCAGGTTGCTCCCAGGGAGACGGAACGAATGGAATTCTAATCTCCCGCAAAATATCTATTATACTATTACCTTATCATTCTCTTGTTCTTTTTAGTCTCTCTGTGTATACCTTCATTGATTGTGGAAATCATTTCACTGCAAGAAAGTCCATACTCATACAAATACATACAGAGATTGATTTCATTCACATTGCTCAGTTGATTAATCTTATACATAACAAACTAGTGCTTTCATTGACTTGTACACGTGCCTGAGGATACTCGTCAAAAGGAGCTTCAGACAAATGCAAAGGGACGCAATATGAAACTGGACTTCCTCAAATTTGAAGTTGAATGATGTATTTTAGTGGATATTTAAAGCAGAGCAGATGTGAAACACCTGATGATCAGCGACTAATACCTCCATCCACCAAAATTCAACAGCACTTGATTCAATAGGAAGACTTGAGTGTAGCTCGTGCAACTTGGAATATAAAGGTGTGCAGACCGCTTTTCCAGACTTCATCCGCGAGGACAACGTTGCTCCTAATTGGAGAAAATTTGCACTAAATTGAAATGGAATGCTTACTGGTAGTGGAAGCACAAAAAAGAGTAAATGAGGAATTACAAATGGAGGAAGCACATGATGCAAATCAAAGCGGATAGGTGGCAGTTGATGTGCACAATTTGAGAAGGAGAATAGTGAGAGAAGAGGAGACTGGTAGAATTCTAATTTCTCTCTCTTGGAAATTCTCTAATTCTGTTAGCTTGTCATTCTCGTTATTTTTATTCTCTCAATAAAATAGCTACATTGATTGTGGCAATCATACACTGTAAATACAGAAATTGATTTCCTTCGAATTGCTCAGTTGATTACTCTTACACATAACAATACACTAATTATTTGAAATGATTATAGACTAGGGATAGGCTTTAGATTCAGTATCTTAGTGATCTAATTAGTGTTCTCGAGAATGATGTGATCGCCAAGCTATTGAAATATGAAGCGTAGGTCCTCTCCCTTGGGGGATGATGGGGTGTTCTACAGAAACATGCTTAAGAAAATAGAAATAGTTTATAGAAAGAAATGGAGGCTATATCTAGTCATCAGCTTGAAATAAATCGGATAGAATGAAAGAATATCTTGCATAGAGGGAACCTACCCCCATTCGGAACAACCAGATATTTGAAATAGGACATGCTCCGAATAGATATTCTTTGAGTGGATGGTGAAAGTGGCAACACTAACTGCATGCGTTTTTTGCATACAAGCGAGCTGTACTCGATGACATTGACTACCCATACGAGTTTGGGTACTTTTAGATTTTTTACTCAGTATGAAACAGTCCCCACAAACTAAAAAAGCTGCACTCTTAAAGATATGAAGTCTATGATGAAAACCGGTAAAAATGTCCACCGCTGTTGCAACCTCGACTATAACAAAAGTTATGAGTATTTGACCAAGTAAATATTAACCACCTCCTGCGGTAAAACAGCCATGTGCCAAATTGTTCACCCTTTAAACTCCTGGAATTCCAATATAATGGCTATTCAAAATTACATTTGAAATGCACCTGGTTATGTATATCCTTTCCAAAATTATAAAAGCTGATTCGAAAACATGACGCAGTTATTCATACATTATCCTAAATAATTACCTTAAACAGCCAAAATTTTCTGGTTCAACAACTAATTGTTGACAGCTAGAAAGTACCATATATCGTGCTCAGTAATATATTGAAAGTGTTCGGTGGTGCTGCAGAGATGTGCACTGAACACCGGCAGCCCAGAGCCAAAGATCCAGTTCCACACTGAGAACCTGAAAGTAATAAAGGCTTTTTCAGTTTCAGATAAGATGAACAACTTATACATAAGACAAATGAGTATAACAGTCACACTGCACAGTATGTGTGTAAATGTTTCTAGAGAAAATATAGTTTAACAAAAATAATCAATTGGTTTAAAAAAAAATACGGTAAGAGCCAACAGTGAATTATTGCTTATATTTTACACTTGAATGTAAATAACCATATATATGCACTGGAAAAGGGCAATAAGTGGGAAATACTCAGCACAGAAATGACTAACCTGTCTTCCTGACTTTACACTTATCAGCTCCCTCATTTTCTCAACTGCATGTACAGAGCAAGCCCGCAGTTCAACTTCCTCTTCAGTCCCTGGACCTATTTCTCCACTGGCCTCAATAGTACTTGCAAGTTTTGGACTATATTTTAAAACACCAAGCTGCCGAAGCACAGCTGGGACGATATAGTCTGCCATTATAGTTAATGAGCCGACGTCTTTAAACTCACCATATCCTTGGCCCCCAAATGCACCCCACAAATCTGCTGCAAATATCTGAGCCCTTTTGTATAAAAATACCTGGCGTCCCTTGTACAATGTATGGTCCCTAAAACCTAGAACCAACATTGGAGTCAACAAATGAAATACTTTGCATAAAATTCATAGCAACTTCAAACAGCAGTATATAAAAATTGGGCATTATATATTTCAGAGTTTTAGTAAAGGCTATGAAGGTAAAAAAGGCTATACCAGGGAAATGGCGTGCAACAAGAGCGACAAGATTCACAGCTGATTTTCCACAACACTGCACAAGATTGGATGCTTTACCCTCAAAGTTCCTTTCCAATTCAATCCCAACCTAGCAATAGAAATGGATAGAATACACATGGGGCCATCAGACTGCAAGACATGCTCATTTCCAGAACTACTAAGTTCACAGAATTGAAAAACCAACAAAAATAGTGAAACTAAAAAAAAAGGATGGATGTAGCTGTGACTAAAGCTATCATCCCTAATGATGTTTTTTTTACCTCGTGAAGTAACCTAACTCGTTCATCTTCCAAAGGAAGGGGTCTAGGCCATCTCAAAAGTTCGCGTAGTTGTGGACCTAACATTATGAACTGATTTTGTCATTATGCTATTGGTAGAAAAGAATTTCTTCCTCCGAAACAGTGAAGCAAGCTTATCAACCATACGGCCCAGCAGACATATAAACACGACTTTTGAAAATACTGTAAAACCGCAAAACTCATATTTGGTTCTATCATCTAAGGAACTATAATTTCACTGCTGTTAATGCTGAACCATATTAAGCAAACATGCATGTGGCAAACAAAATATTATTGCCCCCGACCTGGCAGCATAAGAAGAACGAAGACTTGAGTGTTCATTGTTTGGACCTAAATTCCTTTCGGTGACACAAATTACTATGCATCATTGCTGTCCTGTCCTATAAGACAATATACCCATATCAAGTTAAATGTAGTATTTATCCTTAACATAATTTTGACAACCTTTGGTTTCAGACGAAAGTGAAGACATGAATTGAATTAAAGATATGAAACTATCGAAACGTTTGTCATTCAAATGTGTGCATGTAATTAAATAATCTAGTTTTGTATACAGCCACTACAAGGTGCGAGAAGATTACCAGTGTACTTTTGCAGACGATCAGCATCAAATGCAGATTTATCATTTTGAAGAGCTGCTTTTAGCCCAGATGCCAAATCGTCATAATTCAAATCCTCATCTGTGAGAAAATGAGAAAAGATGTTAGCATTGAAGAGAATATAAAAAATGGCAAAGTTAACCAGGGATAAAAAGATACATGTGCTAAAATCCTAACGAAACAGTTCACTAATTACTACTTCATGTCTTTCCCAATTAGAATGTCAAGTAGACAAATGACAGGTTGATCATCATAATGTATGGGGCAAAAAACACCCTTCGAACCCAACATCTCCCTAAAAATTCATGATTCTATCAGATAACATGATATATACTTGTTTCTCATCAGCTTATCAACGAAACATAATCTATAATCTCTTTATCTTTTTTTTTTTTTTCATTCCTTAAAATTTACAACAAAAAATATTTAAGTTTACTATGTTTTTTTATTCAAATATAGCATACACAAGGGAAGAAATGTAAGATAATTTCAACAATCAGGTCTACGATTATGAAAGCTAGGATGATGGATATGTTTGTAAAATGCAGTATTTTATAAAGGAGACCACCCAAGAATTGCACCAGTGACTATTGGTAACATATAAGTGGCCAATACGCACGAACCAAAAAGCTTTTGACCAAATCAAATGCTTTTAAAACATGAGATACACAGTTAAACAGAAATGACAATCCAAATTCGCCACCTCCCGCATATTCACAAACCATTTTCATAACTATCAAGTGTCAACAAGACGTTCTTCAGCTACATTTACTTACTTGCTTATTGTGTAAGACCGATAATAAATTGCCTCTTAATCCACATAAATATAGCCATAATCAAAGACAAATGTCGCTACCTTCTTGCATATACGAACTCATTTAAGTGTGACCAGTAAAATGACAGATAAATTCAAATGTCTTTCAGAAAGATAGCAATTAAAAGAAAATACAAAAAACAGGGAGCCATTGACACCATGATTAAGGTACTGAAGTCGTGTAATTAACCAATCACGGTCCTGAGCCGTTATGGCAAAAACAAATGTGTACGTAACAGAAAAGGATAAGAAAAACGCAGCGTACCAGGCCAGAAGCAAAAATTTAAAGCGTCCAACACAAACAAATACTGAACGGTGAGTGGTCCATTATCGAAGTAGTGAATCCCTTCGAAATCCCACTCAACCTTGGGAATGGACTCAATGGAGCTCACCACTTTATCAATCCCTGAAAACGACACCAGGGAGGGAAATACACATTATCATTTCATTTTGGAAAGCATTATCGGAGAGGGGAAAAAAAACGAGGGTGGAGAATGAGAGGAATGAACCTGCAGAATCGACGAGGACATGGGAAGAGCGGCTGGCGACCCAGGCGGAGGTGGCCCTAACGTCGTCCATGGCGCTGTGAAAGTGAGGAGCGGAATGCGGCGTGTGCAACGAACCCTAACGAAAGCGTTTGAAAAAGCAATAAATATATAGGGTAGGCGTTGGTGAGAGTGTTACCTGCTTGGAAGTTTCGCGGGTTTTTATGGTGAAGAAGAGCGGTGGCATTCCATGTGCGTTTTGGCGCTCAGAGTGTGAACCTAACCCGCTTTCTGACCCTGTTTCGCGTAAGTTGGAAAGTTTTTGGGCCACCAAACCCCACATTTTAAGTATACAGAGGATAAAGTTTTCATACCCCTCCACAACCAGAGACTACACCACACCCTATCATATCACGTGATCAATCGCTCACTCACCAACCTTCCCTATCCAATACTGCGCCGTAGGATTTTTGCCTGTTTTTTCCATTCAATATTTTTCTAATTACAAATATTTATATTTATACATTTTAGATAGAGTAGTATTCCCATAGTATTTTGAATCATATTTTTTTAATATTCTATTTATAAAAACAAAAAACTTACATTTTTCTTTAAAAGAAAACAAATAAACTCTTTTTACACCAAAATCATAAGGACATATGAATATATCACGTATAAATAAATGTTTTTTATGGAGTGCTACCTTCACTAACTAACTATACATAAAGGAAACTCAATGTATGATTTGATTGTTATGGATGTAGGAGAAGGAGAAGGATTTCATTTTTTATGCAATTGTTTTTCTTCAGAAGGTGCTCCATGTTCTTTCCCTTTGGGGGTGTGTTTAGCCACTTTCTGGTTTTTTTCATGGACGAATAAAACTTTGCATAAGATATTTTTATGTATTTGTTTGTACTTTATTTTAAGTGGAAATTTTGGAGCTTTTAGCCTCAGCCTGGGCTTTCTATTTACACGGTTAGAATTTTTTTTCTTCATTTTTTTTCTATTGTGGCTATTATACTTTCTAATTGTTGTTATTGCTAATTCTCACTTTGAAGTTTTGCACACCTGCCACAAACAAAGTTGAGTACGCACTTGTGTCAGTTTAAGAGATGGCTTTTACTATAATTAGATAACCCTACTATTGAAATATTTTTCATCAAGGTAAAAGTGTTTTTTTATTAAAATTCAGAAATATGATTTGTATAGTTTTTTATAGCATTCGAACAACATGGTCCAATTCACTAATAGATTATTTATTAAGCAGAATTAGGGATTGGACTTTGAATACTATCATTCCTAAGTGGATCTCTGGACAGAGGTATGGGCCTGAACCCAGGCCCAAGACAATTCACATATTTTCGATTTAATCCTTAGTCCTTTTAACATTTTGCAATTATGCTTTGTACTTTTTTACATTTGACACTAGCACATTAAAAATTGAAATCTAAGTTTTTCCAAATGGCCATCAAATCTTCTAATATTTTTTTTTTGTGTAATACTTTTTTTCCATGTTTTCCTCACCACCATTATTACAACTGAACAGACAAATCAATTAATTACAAAAAAATAGCTAATATGTAATAATGCTTTAGGGCTCAACAAAAACCCTCTTCTCTCACTTTTTACATTTTAAGGAATTTTATATTTTGTATTAAAATATTGTTACAAAAGTTATTGTAATAAAAATTTTGAACAAAAATTGTTCTTATAATGAAGCTAAACCAATAGTGAATTCATAATATATAATAATATTAATAATAAACATTCATGAATCGACTTTTTTATAAATAAATTGTTGGGCTAAAAAATGAGAAGAAAAATTAAAAAAATAAACATACTAATTTTTTTTATCTTGTAAACATAATTTAACAAATACGAAAAATTGTATAATCATAATATATTTTATTATTAACATGTGAAATCAATAATAAGACACAAAGGGATTCAATACATGCGGAAAATTTTGGCAAGTGGTACCTCGTACACAAATTGAACTAATATATTTTGCATCTAATTTTTTTTCTCCTACAAATTCATACGGGGAAGCTAATTTAAGACCTTAAATAAGTATGATGATTTTTTTTTCGTAAACGTTTTAAGAAGAAAAAAACAAAAAATTATGCATAAGTTACGTGAAGGAACTCCCACAAATGACAAATTAATTTATGTATAAGTTAATTTTATTTTATTTTTGAATTGATTTGAATTTTTTGTTTGTTACGGGAAAGTTTATATATATATATATATAAAAAAAAAGTTAAACTAAAATTTGTTTATGTATTATGAGGTGTGAAATTGGAGAATAGAGATAAAAGAGGTGGAGATTGGAAAGACAAAGATCCCTACCTCAGTAGAAAGCGACAGACCACGGTCTCCAACTCAACTAAAATTGAGGGGCAAGAGCCCTAGCGTTCTCACTTGTCGGGAATTCATGTGCCTTCGCTTTTTAAAGAATATTTTCTTCTCATACTCACCTACTTCATCAACGCTTCAACCTTCTTAGCCTAAATTGCTTCACGACAAATCTTTCTCCCCCCTTCCCATATTTCTCTACTGTTTTTTACTTTCTACATCCCATCCCACTCTCCTCCCACACATTCACCTCTTTAAGGGATCTGTCCCTTCTTTTTTAACCCTATATTACCTTAATTAACGTACCTTCCATCGATGCAAATCATATACATATTCTATTAACACATGAATAGATATATAAAATTAAGAATTTTAAGAAATAATCATACCAATTACGAGTATTATTTGTTTATTTACTATTCAAAAATCAATTTTCTATATAATACAGTGAGTAACGATAATCTTATTATATATTAAAATAAAATATTTAAATTAATTACATAAAAATGTATATTATTTAATAAAATTATATGATTTACTTTTTTACTTTCTTTCCGATGGAATAATAAAATCAAACACCATATACATAATACATAAAATAATATTAACATCATTATACATTTTTTTTAATCAAAAGGATTTTTTTTAATTACTTAACTAGGACGATGTTTTTAATAGCTATAAGATGAGGTTTTGAACGAAGACGAAAACATATACTTTTGACAGTAATTTTTTGAGCATGAACAAGCTCATATCGATATCTTGTTGTTAAAAAATATAAATAAAATATTTATAAACTTTAAAATTAATTATTCAATTAAAAAATATATAACTAAGAAAACGAAGACAATGCATCGAAAGCGTGGTTTGCGCATGATGTTGAACGAGGAGTATGATTTATGAAGGAATTACAACGAAAAATTAATATATAAAAATTAATTATTATATATATATATATATATATTATTAAATTTAAACTTTTAAATTTAAATTAATTATTTTATTCACATTTAAATTCAAAATAAAATATCATAAAATATTAAAATAAAGAATTTATTTATAATAAATAAAAAATTATATCAATATTTTATATTTTTACATTACACTAAACATTTTAATTTGTTATAATAAAAGAAATTGTTTACTTGTTTTACTTTAATCAACAAAAAAATTGTGACGTATCTTCTTTATTTTTTAATTTTTTTTATTATGTCTTTTTGTAACAAAAAAAACGATTTTGATAGAAAAATTTGATAGGAGAAATGAAAAGAGGAGAGAAGTGAAAAGAAGAGAAAAAAGATAAAAATCTGAAAATATAATAAAAAAAAGAAAAATAATAAAAATAAAAATTGTATAAAAAATAAATATGGTATTTATTACAAATAAAATTAAGTGGAAAAAAAATACAAAATTTAAATTTTATTTATATTTATCAAATAACTTTAAATATATATATATATATATATATATATATATATATATATATATATATATATATATATATATATATATATATATATATATATATATATATATATAATCATTTGGAGTGGGTGCCCGTGGCTCTCTCCGCCTCTAATTACAATATATAAGGGATTCATGATGATGTTAGGGAAGAAAGATAAAAGGGGTTGGTGACATTTGTTGTAATGAATAAAGAGGGGAGGGGGAGGAAAGTAAGAGAAGTAACTTAAAGAGAACCAGAATAAGCCGTTGTATCATAAATGAGGAGGAAGGAGGAGGCTAAAACAACCCTCCACACAAGAGAAAAAAAATTTGTAACATATTTTAAAAAATATTACATCGATTATTTTTTTTAGACATTATACTATTGTCACCTATATCATTTTATATTATTTATTTTAAAACTAATGTAAAATTTCGTTATAAAAATTATGTTATGCAATAATTATGGAGATAGATAGATTTTGGTGTTGTTAAAAAAAATATGTATAATCGATAATTGGGTTTAGTTAAAACTATCGTTTCCTTTGCCATGTGTCATATTAAATTAGAAAAATAATATTTTAAATAATTAAAATTAAATATATGAGAGATTATATTATGTTAAATTATTTTAAAATAATATCATGTTAATTTTTAGACTAAATCAAATAAGATATTTACTATATATTTGGATAAAACAACTCTAATGACAAACGTGGAGATGCGTCAATAAGTTCGGACAAAAAATACCAATTTATTTATTTAAAATTTAACCTTTCTGTCAAAATAATTACAATTTACAACATGTTTACCAAAAACGTTTAAACTGTATGTAAAAAAATCATAAACAAAAACTTATCAAAGCATGTTTTCAATAGATCATATATTTTACGGAACATTATTCGGTTGCGAGATGAATTTCAACATAAACAAAATAGTAAATTAAACTAAATAGATTTCATAAATAAATAAAATAGATGCATTCATTGTACGTACCATTATATTATTATTATTAATACGTAATAAGTTGAATAAAAGTTATTTATGAACAATTCGAAATTAGATATTTGATTAGATTAGTGTGGCATGTAATTTGACGATGGGTGAGATTGGTTTCTGGAATCTAATCACTAGATCCGCATGTTATCTTCTTCTAACTTTTTGATGTAGCTTAATCGGAGCGTGTAAGCACTCTCTATGATCGAGGATGCGGAACTGAAGTGCCAGATAATAATTGGAGACAAGGTTAAGACATATAAATCCCGAGATCTTCTTGTTCGTGGGACATTTGGCATATAATCCGATATTATGGAACAATACTCTGTGGGGACCATCGAACTCCCATCATCATAAATAAATATGCACTATAATCTCTTATCTTATGAATTTCATTGCGCATTTAAATAACTGAAACAAGGTTGGTATCAAATCGGTGATGAAAAGTGAGTAGTGTTATTTTTAAGTGTTGAATTAAATATGAAGCTAACGTGGGGCTACATGGTGGATGGTGACTAGTGGCTACAATTTTCCAACTTCCCTCGATTTTAAACGGTGACGCTTTGAGTTTAGTCACCAAGAGATGAGAATCAAACAGAAGAGAAAAGATACCTAATATATACTCGTAATATATATGTTATTGCAAAAAGAATGACAAATTAACAAGTTGAGAGATCTAAAACATGTCACTTTGAAGCATGGGAATCATTACAAGCATGCACCAGTTGACGATGAGTTTGGTTTTGTTTATATTACAAGAGATATAGAGCTTGACATCATAAAAGCAAATCCAAACACTAGAATAGAAGAAGGTTAATTAGTGGGAATTCTGTTCCGGGTCACAAGAGTGGGTTGGGAATGGATTCTGTGATTTGATTTTTGCAGCGAAGGAAAAATATTCAATAGGTTTTGACATTACATTCATTTTTGGATCTCTCTGGTCTATGGAATGTGCACGGGTTGCATGCGTTGTGTCTCTTCAAGAAAGAAAGAGTGAATAAGCTTATGATGGGCATGCAATGGCATGGCACGCATGCATATGGATGATGTGATGATGGTAAGTCAGTGCGCATGCATGATAAGGTGGCTGCAGTGCAGGTTTGGGAATTTGTTTCTTCGTTCGTTCGTTCGTTCGTTCGTTCTTATCCTAGACAAAGCACTCCCATACCAAGGACAGACCTTAACAGGGGCATCATGGTAATTTTACATGGAAAAGTTGACTCCACCCAATGGTCTACACAACAACACAGCAACCACTGCCACCAAATCCATCAAAATCTTTATATTTCAGAGGCACTTTTGCGGTGGCAAGAGGCGAAAGTAAAAAATGCAAACACCCATGGCAAAGTTGTCCATTGTTGTCGGTGATTTCCCATTCTTCTTACCATGCTGGATAACAAATCCTTCAGGGAAACCAATTATAGAACATAACTAAACTTAAATTTACCTTAAAATTAATTATTATCCCATAGTTTGCTTTTACAATGTTAACCAGACTATTGGCTTAATTACGAATAAATTGTAGTATGCTAACTAATAAATTATCTACCAAAAATATTCACTAATTAATAAATTATGAACATAATTGGAAATGTTTTAATAAAACTAAAGATGGAATAATTTGCACTTCCAAGAACAAAAGCACATAATATATAAAGAAAAGGACTTAACATGCATCCACTTTCTCTTCCATCTTACTTTTGTTTTTGTTTTATTATCTCTTCATTTCTCATCACATAATGTACGATCACATCTATGTTCTTTTTCTCTTCCATTCTTTCATCTCTCTTATTTCTATCCATACATTTTAAAAATGGTGTCATAATAATAAATAAATGATATTACATTACTGAAAACAAATTAATGTTTAGAATGTGTCATTCATGGAGTTCAAAAACTAATTTCTAAGAAGTTTGATTATGATTAAAACATAGCGCTTGTAGCTATTTGGCTTTTGAACTTATTTCTACCTTGCTATGATTGTTCTTTTGCTTAGTTTCTTTTAAAAACATCTCGTGGTTGAAATTTAAAGAGACTACAAAAATATGTACGGAGGGATATGCATACATTTAGAATACACGAATGGAGAATGTGTTCGTGGTGTAAATAAAGTATTTTCAACGAAAAAAAAAAGTGAGCAATTAAGGATCGGGTATATCTTTAATTATATTAAGGACCGGATATAATATCAAATTATTGTGAGGTAAATTAATAAAAAACTTCTAATATGATTTTCATTTTTTCTAACAAAAAAAAAAGGTTCTTTGCATCGTTGGATGTGTTGATGACACATCGTCTCAGTTTTTAGTCTTGTGAGTTTCGGAAGCATTCAAGGTGTTTATTTTAAAAAAAATGTAGAATACTTTTTTTTCTTGTGTTTTTGGTGTTTGTACTTCATTTTACTAGTTTACTACATGACTTTATGAAAGCAGTAATATATTATGACTATATAACTTGTGATGTGATGAAGCTAACAGGAAATGTCATTTCAAGTAAAATAGAGGAGAGTGTGTGAGTTGAGATGAGATAGTGGGAGATAAGAAAAGAGAGGAATGGGTGATGGGATAAAAATGGGAAATTAAAGGGAGGAGAGAAGAGGGTGCACAAATTTCTTGGGCAACCGTCCGAGCCAGGTCCGCACCCTAGTGTCGGACTCTTAGCATACAATCTGCTAAGAAACACATAAAATAACAAGTTCAGAGAAATGACAGCTCCTCCTCCTCAACCCTCTTCTCTTTCTTCTCACTCACTCACTCATCACTGCATGCTTAGTCTCACTCACCTTACACACACACAAACAAACACATGCATGCATGCATCATCAATTGATAACTCCTTCGCCATCAAATTGATCCCATCTCTGCCTTTGTCTCCTTCCTCTGCCAAGCACCCCCCCAACATGCAAAGCTGTACACCACCTAAGGTACCCTAATTTGGGTTTTTCCAACATTATTTTTTACCTGCATGTGTGGTCACAATTTCATCAATTCCATTAATTTTGCATTTGTGGATGCATAGCTAGCTACCCAAACATAGAGCATCCTATTTGACTGGGACACTGCAAATTTTGCTTCTACATGCAACGCAATATGTATTCGTTATTTTATGTTTTTGTTTATGGCTTGCCCTCCAACGTTGTATACTGTAAAAAGGTCAAGGTGTAGCTATCTTGTGTCGCCAACCCGGAGAACATGTAGGCTTTGCTGGATTATAATATCATACTTTTCTTACCGTTTAATCTGTCTTTCTGTTTGAGTTCTCCAATAATCAGGACAAAGAAACGTAGCCAGGGTGCCCCATGTCATGCCCAACTATGCTTTCTCATTATACTAATAATAAATTACGAAATTAAGTTAAGTAATCAAGAACATATATAAACATATATTACAAACAAATGGAGAAGAATACGTATACATTACATAGAAGAAGCGGCAGCTAATTCAGTAATCGATATCTCAATTCCCATAAGCATTCCTCGAGCCACGCCATCAACAAGCTTTTTTTTTTTTTTTTCTAATCATGCTGCATGGTCATTTACCTAGTTTAATTCTCTAAACCCAGTTTTCTGTCTGTTAATTTTTAATCACGACTTAACTACTGTCCTACTTGTTCGTTCCCACACTGGGCCAGACAATGTACAAGATTATGGTGAATATGCTGCCTAATTGTTGCCATTTGTTTAACCCTAACCCCCTTTCATGCTTCACTGTCGATCGCCATAGTGGGTGAGGGTACTAATATTTATATTTAGCAAAAGTTTAAGAAATTAATATAATCAGAACCCACATAGCTAACGTGGTTCCTCCAACCCTAATTTCTCCATGTGGTAGCCACACAAGAAGAGACATGGCCTAACAACAGGGCCTATTGTTTGGAATCGACCCTACAATATTGGTTGTGCTTCGCGACCTAGTGATTAGTATATAAATGGAAATTAAGGTAAGAGGGCATGTACGAAAACCAAACCCGTATTTATAATAATAAAGAAAAAAAGGGGGGAACCAGATCTCTACCTTTGATAATTTCCTAGGAGATTTTCCCCTAACTGTTTTCTTTGTCTGATTATTTCAGCATCCGGATGAAGCACATAAACATGATATGTGTCCAGGACCTACGTTCTTGTTCCTGATTGGGACCATAAAAACCTTCCAAAATCTAAATATATACACATGTTTGAGTTCAATATTTGATCTAAGATTTTTTGTTGAACCGTGTTGTGTGGTCCTGCCTTTCTCTTTTTCTTTCTAGAGTCGTACCTTCTTTAATCTCCACTATATTTCCTTATTAAAATGTTTCAAAGATTGTGAATAATGGCCACACTAAAAAGAAAGGAGTGGAAATAACAACTGGACAAACGCCAAACGAGGTAAACAGTGACAACTTGATCATCTACATTGACCTAATATTTATCGTTCCTAAGACTATTCAATCAAACATATCAGAATGGAATATGAAAATGGGTTAATGCCAAAAGTTTCGCAGGAATAAATCATGGTTTCGTAGTGAATTTTTTCTGTGAACATGTTCCACTTGTTTATTAGCATGATTTTATATATCCCGGTTAGAGATCCCACATTATATAAAATATGATTACAATAAAATATATAAATATAAAAAAAACTTATATTATAAGCTGTTTCTTAAATTTAGGTGTGATTTAAAGTTTATTTTTTTAAATTGTATCAAAATATATTATAATAAGATTTGTTGGAGTAATCGTTGTATCTTTCTAATACCACAATTGAGATGTATAATTAATTGTAAGAAAAGATGTGTTAGATATCACAAATAATTTAAGAAAAAAAAAAATATATATATATATATATATATATATATATATATATAAATGTGTGTATATCTCTTTTTACAAATAAAGTTTTAAAATTAATTTATAAAAAAAGATAAAAGTATATTAGAAATCGACTTTAATTTAAAAAAGAGGTTAGCATATATATATATATATATATATATATATATATATATATATATATATATAAATGTGTGTATATCTCTTTTTACAAATAAAGTTTTAAAATTAATTTATAAAAAAAAGATAAAAGTATATTAGAAATCGACTTTAATTTAAAAAAGAGGTTAATATATATATATATATATATATATACCATTGTAATTGCGAAGCTGAGGAGTATTTTGATTGCTTTAACTTCATTCCAGATCTAATAGAATAATCTAGCTTCAAAAAGTTTTAGACACAGAATAATTATCTGGTTCAAAAAAATGGTTGTGGACTCTTGGGATCTCACTTTGATTTGAATGTGGTTAGTCTTAAATTAATTAACAATGAGCAAGAATCTCATCATGTCGTTTTAAATTTATACACTTTATTCTACTCCCGAGTATGCATTGAGAGGGCACGAGCTTGTAATATGGCATATGCCTCTCTGTTCACCACCAATTATTGAAATTTGGAAACGACAGTTGAATCTTGGAAACCTCAATAATCTTCCAATTCTGGTTGGGATTGAAATTTTTAACTTTGATTTAAAAACTAATCTTACTTCTAAGCCTATGTCTTTGTTTCAGTATCTAATTATTATTAAAAAATGAACTAAAAGAATTTAGGTCCGAAAACAAGTAGATGGTTTCTTACTGTCGCTGAGAGCTGTTGTTTTGTCTGGCGTAACTGCAGCAGTTAAATACTATTTAATTTGATTTCCAGCACATAGAGTCTCCCCCGACACACCAGCAAGCTTGAGAATGATGAAGTTACACTACTACTACCACCTTACAATTTTGACATATATTAACTATTACATTGCATGGAAATTTTGTCATCTAAATTTACTGGTCTTACTTCTTCAATTAGTTTATGATAATTTTCTTCTGACATATGATAATAATCTTATACCCCACTCTCTTGTAGTTAGTTGTTTGATGCACCATACTTCTGAATTCACTTTTTCTTCCATTTTATCAACTTTAATACACAAAGTTATGCACTGTATATCATGCATTCAAACTTGGTGATGTGCTAAATTCTGTGGTCAATTCTAAAACTTTCACAACCAATTAGGTTAAACTATCAAAAGTGGATATTCTTTAAACTTGACTAACGACCAAATATAACTGAACAACACAGAAAGAAATTCCCCGACCCTGGTCTGATACTCCGAACATGACAATGAAGCAATTGGACTATGAAGCAATTGGACTGCACTGCATCATAATACAAACTAAAGCAAAAGTGTTTGAAGCACCTGAGAAGAACTGAAACCCTAGAGCTGGACGATAAGAACATGTCATTACCTAAAAAGGGTAAAATGGTGTCAATGTGAAAGAAATAATTGCATGCGTCTTGAGCAAACACAATTGACATGAACAACCCATAAAAAGGAAAATCTCATTAGCTCTGCACAACCAAGTGAGTCACAGGTGGCAAAAGAATTCTGTTAAATGTGAAAGAAATCCGTTGGATATGTGTGTCTTGTTCAAATATCTCCATAGACTGAATCCCAGATGTCAAAATAATTTTGTTAAATGATAAAGTGAGGGATATGCAACCTTCAAGATATTTAAGTTTTGTTATTTTAATATTTAATTTTATAATGATATAATTAATTAACAATTTTCGTACCTAGCATATTATTTAACTTTTCTCTTTGTTTATTTAATATAAATTTATTGTTTTATCTTTTATAACATTGATTTCAATAATTTATATATGTATGCAATACGACTAATTCAAAGTACTACTTTTAAAATTAATTTCTTCAGATTATATAAAAATATTATTTATGTTATTTTAAGGCATTTTAAATTAATATCTTTAATCAAATTTTCGTTTTCAGCTTCTTTCAAATTATTAAATTTAATATCAGTATGTGACTTTATTATATTCTGAAATACTTGTAATCATAAAAATATTTGCATAACAATTATATTTATTATATTAAATATCGTATCGTATGTTCCAACATTTTTAATAAAAATTATTTTAAAGTAATTACAAAATAATTTAATTTCATCATGTATTAAAATAAACCTTTTAGAGTTATTTTCTTCAAAGTTTTTTATGTGTTTTTTTTAAATATAAAAACGTAATAAGTTATGGCATATAATTACAGGGATGATAAGTATGATTGGAATTTTTTAATGATTAGTTTCCATACCAATCTTTACTAAAATTCCAATAAAGATTTAAATAAAAATGAAGAGTGGGTTTTTTTCTTAGAGTATCACATCTTCATAATTTAAAGAAAATTAAACTTTACAAATATATAAATATAAAATTAAATTTTGATGATAAAATATTTTCGATAACAACTTAAATTTTTATCATAATGTAATAAATTCAATTATTTATTAACTTTGATTTTTTATTTTATTTAAATGTAATTATATAAAACTCTTTTCTAATATTATTTTATGTTAGTATAAACTTGTTCAAATTAAATTGAATTATTATAAAATCTTTTTAATATATTTAAAATTTTTATATGTTTATAACTCAAATCAATAACAATATTTAATTTGGAATAATTGTCTTGTTAAGACTATACAGTGAGCACGGTGGAGGTTTATGGTCCGTGAAAACTACTCCAGCGAAGAGACTCAGCGGACAGTGTCGTTTGTGCTAATAAGACGAATGTGAAACGACAACAGAGACACAATGGGAGGGTAAAATTGTACTTTAATAGGTGAGACATCCATTTCTTATGTTTTCTTCAAAATTCAGTTAACAATATTGTCTTTTTAGGGTCCACATGTGTTTTCTGATTTTCCAAAACTAAGAAAGATAGTGCTTTTTTTATAATTTATTTTAAAAAAATTAACAATAAAATAATTATTCATTAGATTTTATTTGTTTTTTATTGAATTAAATTAATTTTAAACGAAATCTTAAAATTCATTATAATATATTAATAAAAAATAATGATTATATTTTTAATTATAGTTTATATTAACCTCAATTTTATCAGAAACTTATTTTATAGTTTAAATTCATTCAATTAATACTTATTTTGTAAAAAAATACTCTAAATAAGTATGTACAATTTATACTAAGAATATTTTTACAATATTATATTATTATTTATTTACATAATAGAACGTCACAAATATTCATAGCAACAAGTATATGGTAAGAAACATTAATTATGTGAAAAGTAATAAAAAAACAATAGTTAGTGTACAGGTTAAGTAAAAATTTGTTCCAATATTATTATATTATACTTTAAAAATTAAATTATATTACTTTAATAAAAGAATCAAATTCATCTTTTATCAATTTTTTCTTTTATTTTGACCAAACAGACGAAGTGGTGATGTATACTTTTTGTCATGTATAAATTTTAATTTATATAATACATCCAACAAAATTGGTTTGTTTTAAACTTTAAATAAAATAATTTTAAGTATGAAGATTATAAGAATTAAAGAGTGATTTAAGTTATTTTTAATAACAATTTTATATTTAAAAATGAATTTTAAATTTAAAAGTTAATAAAAATATATAATTTTTATTTTTTTTCGTTATTATTTTTATGATAAATTATCATTATTAAAAATAAAACATTTTAGTGTTATTTTGATTGTTCTAACATTATTTATAGTTATTGTCAATATCATTAGTTATTATCAATGCAATATTAAATATTAGAGAATATTTTATATATATATAAATAAGTGGCAGAGACTAGTTGATATGACCCCTATACATGATATATGTATTATATATTTTCAATTCTTGTTGGATGAATATTCTCCACTGTGCAAGTAGAAAGTTATGTATTATCAGTTTATCAGCTTTATTATATGAATTGATGATAATTTTCTGCATTTGTTTTACTTCAATCCGTCCCCTACACGGTGTGGAAGAAAAGGTTGGACTTGGGAATCAAGTAATTTTAACTTAATAGAAACGCTTTCAAATAATCACAAACCACAATAAGACAATCTGTCAAATGTGCGAGAAATAATGAAGTTTTGCTCAACCTTTTTCCAGACAAAGATAGCATAATATATTCAACAATCTTAAATGACAGAGTAAACAATTATTTATTTATTTATTTTTGTAATTTAAAAATAATTACAAATATATATGAAAAAAAATAATAAGTTGTGATAGAGTCATAATTATTTTTAAAACAGGGTAACAGTTCAAGTTGGATAGCTTTTTTTCATTGGACATAAGCATTGTTTGAGTATTTATATATATATATATATATATATATATATATATATATATATATATATATATATATATATAACTCATTTTTATTTTATTTAAAAAATAAAATATAAAAAAATAGGTGCATGAGTGTGCTTCCAAATAATACATGTTATATATTTGTGATTTATTTTTTCAATCAAAGCTGTCATATTATATTATTATTTTTTAATAAAATAACTTTTAATTAAATAATATATATATATATATATATATATCATATTATTTTTATTATCAATATTTTCATAAATAATAGTAATAATTTTTTAAAAATGTTTTTTTATTATAAGAAACAGTGTAGTAAGAATGTTCATGGAATATGTGTTACTGTCATTCTTACTCCTTAAGTTAAAATTAATCAAATGCTTTCTAAGAAAACCTAATAAAATAATAAAAGGGTGACATATGTAACTCATACAATAAAATAATAAAATATGCATGTGTTTATATTAAATTGTAAATCTTATCATTTTCAAAAGCATTATAACCTCTTTCTTATTGAATAAGGTAAACAACAATACAAATATTATATGATAAAAATATTAATAATTAAATTTGTCATTACTTATATTATAATTATTAACAAAAATATGTTTTAGTAAGATATTATTACATTAGTAAAGTCACACAATTAAACAATTATCTTATATTTCTTATAAAAAAATAAAAAATAATATTTTTTGATAAATAAGTATAAAAGTTAAGTTATTTAATTCAAAATAAATAAAAAAATAAATTATTTAATTTATTTATAATAATATTATTAATTTAATTATAATTTTATAAATTAAAATAATTCAAAATATACAAATTGGATAATTAGTTATAAGAATCACATAACTAATTATAACAAATAAAACAATTTAAAAAAATACATAATATAATTCATTATCTACATAACATAACATAAGATGAAATATACGTAACTTTTTTACATATTTATAAAGAAAATTGTTTTATCTCATATATCTTTATTCACATAATACCTGCACCTAACTAGCATCTTCTCCTATTTTTATTTTTATTTTTTTCAAATGAGTATTTATTTTTCTCCCACATTTTTGGGTACTTTTCAAATGAAGTGTAACAATTTTTTAAATAAATTATACTTTTAAGAATTGTTGTATCTTCAATTTAAAGTAAATTAATACTGTGAACAATAATTTAGTAAAAAATTATAAACATAAGTTAACCTGGTTTTAAAATATTTTTCAACAACTTGTTGAAAGAAAAATTAAGAACACTAATCAAGTTTAATATTTACATAAATATTTTATATTAATAATATATAAACTATTTTTTATTATAATATCACTATTACAAAAGCAAATTAGGTTAAAAAAAAGAAAAGAAAAAGAAAGTGACCCCTTTAATTTCTTATCCACTTGCATTGTGGAAGTTACCTATACCCTAGTATGAAAGTTTATTATTGGAGAATGATTGAGTAATAATTATTAATTTAAACCCAAAATTTTAGTAACGTAGGAACTTCCTTAAATGACTAATCATCATGAAAATTGTTTTATGACAAAATAAACTCTTTGGTTGCTCTGCCATTAAAATGCCAAATTAGTATATTAAACAACACTATACATTGCAGATAAGCCAATGGGTGACTCAGGTTATTTGCCTCATAACCCTCTATTTGACTTATTTTCATTTACCCTTAAAATAATGATAGTTCTTAAGTTTATATTTTTTTAATGTGATTGTTATTTTTATCTTTTAATGGATTGTTAATTATTTTTTTATGAATTAATCTTCTTGTATAAAAAAAATATTATTTATTGAAAAAGACAATTTTTTTATTAAAATAATTTCAAAATATATATAATAATTACAAATGTATATAACAAATTCTTATAAACTAAAATATAAAAATATAAATACTTTTAAATTGTAAAGACAATAATTGAATTTATAACTTGACTTATTTATTTTTTCATGACAATAATAATAATAATATAATTTAAAAATATTAAATACACTAGATTAAAATTTGAAAACAGTTCACTAAAAAAATATAAAAGATTGAATTAATTTTTGCATGATATTTCATAATAACAAAAATAATGATATTTTAAAATAGTAGTATAAAAATAATAACAAGTAAAATTGTAACGGAAATAAAAAAGAAGCCTAGAATGAAGCGTCAATCAAAATCAATAGGAGTAGCGAAAATTCTGGCTCATAAGCTTTAATCAGAGGTATGATAAAAGTACACAAAATCTTTGGCTGCTCGTGAACAAAGTAACCCTAGCAGTCAATTAGAATCAGAAGATAATGATGTGAACGGTGACGATCGTCGTGCTCAGTATATCAATGCTACCATCCGCAGCTAAAGAGAAAATCGCTTTTGCAGTTTAATAGTCACTACTGGACTGCAATTTTATACCATCAATATCTGGTAGAAAAAAACAAACAAAACATTGGTATCATCGCTCACATTCATTGCATGCAAACAGTTCAAAACATTCTACACTGGTATGCACTATGAAGAATAAATACTTTTAAAATTATGTAATTTAATTAATTTATGTTTAAAATACATTGATCTTACTATTTTAACAATTATTGTTAAATAAATTTTCTTATTCAAATAAATAAAATTAATTCTCTCTTCCATCAAAGACTGCATTTTGGACCGAGGCAAGAGAGGAAGAGACTATGTAGTAGTGTTAAAGGTAATGATTACAAATGGGGTCATGATGGCAACGCGACCTTCCGCATTAAATAAATGATTATAAATTCAATTAAGAGGAACATCACCACAATACTGCGCAGTCATAGCAGCCCCTTCCCCTGCCTCTGGCAATCATATTATTCGTTTGTTTTCGCATTATTATCACTGGTGCCACTAATAAATAAGAAAGATAAAAAATCAAAAATTCAAACCAGAAGAAAAATGGTATAATAGAATAAAAAACTGAGGGAAGGGAGGAGAATAGATAAAGTCGTATTCATAATTATTTAAAAGTTATATTATATATATAATATAATTTGAAGTGAGAACAAAAGAAGAGGTAGATTCTGGAGAGAGAAATTAAAATATAGTCTTGTATTAAAAATTAAAAATAAAAAACTAACAAAGAAGAGCTCAAAAGTTCAGTATTTAAAGTCCACAAGGAGTTGTACCTGCTGGAAGAATAATAGAAGCAGAAATATCTAAATAAACAGCTTCCTTCTATTTTTCTTTTATTTTCTTTATATATTGACTTTCCAAATTCATACTATGCCTCTACAAATCATTCACACTCAGACTCAGCCTGGGTTCTCAAATTTCGAAGCTTGGTAGTTTAGGTTTATTGCTTATAACACAGTGCACATTAACCAGTCTTGAAAAAGCTGCTATTCCTTACTCTCAGACTTCTCTTCTGCTCCACTTCCCATCTATAAAACTCCACCCCTCCCTCACCCTCACAGTGATTCTCCGCACTTTCTTTGCTATCTATCTTTTTCTCCACCACAACCATACCTGTGTCCTCCAAATGGGTGAAGAGCTAACACCTACTTTGGTTGTGAGAGACTTCGACCCTAATAGAGACAGAGAAAGAGTAGAAGCTGTTGAAAGGATATGTGAGGTTGGACCCAGTGACAAGCTTTCTCTCTTCACCGACATGCTGGGTGACCCAATCTGCAGGGTTCGCAATTCGCCTGCTTTTCTAATGCTGGTACAAATTAAATAATCATCCTTGAGTTTATGTATTTACAGGCGATTATATGTCTGTCTGCTGTATACTTTTCTCACCAACTCAATCAGAGATAATGAAGCAACCAGAAAGTTACAGTAACATAATAATAAGACCATATTATATTATATAATTATTTCTCGTGTGGATCAACAGGTGGCTGAGATTGGCGAGGAGATAGTAGGAATGATAAGAGGATGCATAAAAACAGTGACATGCGGGAAAAGAGTATCCAGGAAAGGGAAACAAGACGACAGTAATGCCAAACACGTTCCAGTGTACACTAGAGTAGCGTACATATTAGGCCTTCGCGTTTCACCCAATCAACGGTAAGAATAAATTAGGTGAATGGTTATGTTAACTAAAGATAGGGAAATGTTGATCAAGTGTTGATTAATTATGTGGTTGTGTTGCGATGATGCAGGAGAATGGGAATAGGGTTGAAACTGGTGCATAGAATGGAGGCGTGGTTCAGGGATAACGGCGGGGAGTACTCCTACATGGCAACGGAAAACGACAATTTAGCTTCCGTTAAACTCTTCACCGACAAATGCGGGTATTCAAAGTTCCGTACCCCGTCCATCCTTGTCAACCCCGTTTTCGCCCACAGAGCCAGGGTGTCCCCAAAAGTCACAATCATAAGTCTTTCCCCTTCCGACGCGGAGGTTCTTTACCGTCGTCGGTTCGCCACGACGGAGTTCTTCCCGCGCGACATTGACTCCGTTCTGAAGAACAAGCTGAGTCTGGGGACTTTCCTGGCGGTCCCGCGAGGGTCATACAGGGCCGAGACATGGCCCGGGCCAGATCTTTTCCTGTCGGACCCACCAAAGTCCTGGGCCTTGGTGAGCGTGTGGAACTCCAAGGAGGTGTTCACGCTCGAGGTGCGGGGCGCGTCGTGCGTGAAGCGCACGCTCGCGAAGACGACGAGGGTGGTGGACCGGGCCCTGCCGTGGCTGAGGATACCCTCTATCCCGGACTTGTTTAGGCCGTTCGGGTTTCACTTCATGTACGGGCTTGGAGGGGAAGGCCCAGAGGCTGTGAAGATGGTGAAGGCCCTGTGTGGGTTCGCGCACAACCTCGCGATGGAAAAAGGGTGCAGGGTGGTGGCCACAGAAGTGTCACCAAACGAGCCCTTAAGGTTCGGGATACCCCACTGGAAGATGCTGTCGTGTGACGAAGATTTATGGTGTATGAAGCGGTTGGGTGAGGATTACAGTGACGGTTCCGTTGGTGACTGGACCAAATCTCAACCCGGCATGTCCATTTTTGTTGACCCGAGAGAGGTCTAACGAGTCAACGTCCACCTCCACTTTTTGTTCTCTTGTCTTTTTCTTTCTTTTTCTGTTTTTCGTATTTCCCTCTCTCTCTCTCTCTCTTATGTGTATACTTCCTCAAAATATATTATCTAGTTAGGGTAACGACTTGGAGGTGGGAATGCAGAGAATGAGGTATATGTGAATTTATTTTTGTTTTGCTTAGTTGAGGGAATATCCTTATACCCATATCCCCTTCACCTTTTTGTTGTTACGAATTAGCTTTTTGGTAAATGGAAGTGGCTTTTTAGATCCGTCACCACCCAAACGCAACCTTCGTTTCTGGTCTCTTATTTAGTTATAATATTTCGGAATTTGAACTTGGCCTTCTTATATATATATATATATACGATAATATTGTTATTTTACTAAATATAAGTATCGGAATCTATGACTATGCTACGCTTTTATAACAATAATAGGATATGGCTTTTGGGGGAAGGGGGATATGAACTCGTGGGTAATCCCAATATACTTTTGTGTTTGGGCTATGTCATGTTGCTAATCTTTTCTTAAAGAACCTTTTTTGACACCAATGTCTTCTGTCCTTCGATAATATGCCCGCAGCTCAGGATCTTATCTTTGCCTAACTTTATTTGATTATTGAGTTTTTGGCATATTTCTGAGATAAATTGTATTTGTAGGATACATTTGCATAATTTTATTATGCAGAGAGATTTGAAGAGAACAAACAATGTGAGATAAGATTATAAGCGTGTGATATGATAAAATATTGTCTGTCATAAAGAATATAGATTTATTTTTTAATGGTGTAGCATGATTCAAATGGCCCCAATTGAGCTTAAATAAATCCTAGTGTAACTATCGCTTGTAAATACGCTTCTCTGCTTTCCTTTGCTAAAATTTTGGGTTCTTATTTACTCGTTGCAAAGGTTTTCTGTTGAAATCCAGATTGAATAATATTTTTTCCTTATCAGTTTTTATTTTCAACGTCATAAAGACAATTGAATATAAAAGGTACTAGTCATAGCTTTAGATATTTAAATAATAAAAGTGTATTTTTATGTTGGTAATTTTTTTAATCTATAATAATACTGCTTCCATTGTTAATTTTAAGGTATTTGGACAAGATCACAATTTTTTTTAAATTTAATTTTTATTAATTATTATCATATTATTCAATAGCAATACATTTCGTTTTGTCTTTAATAGAAAATATATAAAAAATAGATTTATTGGAATTATAAAATCTTATAATAAAAATCAATTTTTCTTTTAGAAAATTGTACTTTGTGACAAATATATAAAAGAGGACCTAAGCATGATAAAAAAAAATGTTGCCTTTCATTTTCATTAGGTATTTTCATTTCTCGTGATTATGACTTTTATTGTCCTCTTCAAATCTTATTTCTAAACTATATTTTTCATTTTTTTTATTTAACTTCCTTTCTCCCTAATGATTTTTTTTTCATCGCAAATGAGGAATATAGATCTTGTAGCACAGACATCATATTTAAAATGGATTTAAAAAATGAGAAAATATCAAGAGGAAATATAGATGGGACAGACATTTAAGAACATAAAAAAAAACTTAATTTTGTTTGGTTTCCTTTCTATTAATAATAATAATAATAATATTATTATTATTAATTATTAGTAATTGTTTGTGTGGGGGATGAAGAAAGTGTAACGCATGAAAGTAATGGTGAGAGGGTGAGTTAGTGATTGATTGATAACCACGTGGCGAATGTAAAGACAAGAAAGAGTGTGTGTGTGTGGCCTTGGATTGCACTAAACTGGAGATTACTAACTCGACTGGTTGCATTGCAAGTTCCATGACTTAGGAGTGTGAGTGGGTTAGTAGGAGGTACAATTATAAATGTGAACGCCAAGTGGCATTATCTTTTTTTACTCATTCATTTTCCTTCTAATCATAGACCCCTTTTGGGGCATGCCATTCATTTTGTTAAGACATGACTACTATTTGGCAAGAGATGATTATAAAAATGTACATGTGTTTTAGGAAAGGATAACTTAGTCATTTTGCACGTCATAGGTACTAGATAAAAAAGGTACTTGGAGTTGACCACATACCTAAATGCTTGAAAAGTAGTATAATGCTAAAGCTTTATCCCAAATGAATTGCTCTTATCCTTCACTCACACTTTGTCGTGTACAAATATCAGCCACCAACAAGGAAATTTCATGGATGAGATTTCTGAAATTAACATTTAAGTTACATGTATATTAGTTTTTTTATTTTTTAATTTAAATGTGACTTTTACATCCTATATTTTAAGAATCGGATATATTTTAGTCTCTCATTTATTTTATTATGATCAATTAAAACATGTTAAATAGAACTTTAAAATAGTTGTTTTAAAAATATTAAACTTATTTATTTTGATATTTTTTTTATTAATCATTTGACGACCTTATATTAAATATTTGTGACCAACAAATTAATATTCATCATTAGTCTTATTATTATACATGGTTTAATATATTTTTAGATTATATATTAACAAAATTTAACACATATTTTATAAGTGTAATATACATGAATGTATATTAATATACCCTTAGATTGAATATTTTAGTTTTCTACTAAGAAAATCTAAATGTACCAGATGCTCGAAAATTAATTATAATATATATAGAAAAGAAAATATTTCATTACTATTTTTTCTTTTTACTTTGTGAGCTTTATATATATGCATTCATCCCATATTATCTATGCAAATTTATATAAAATAATGGGAATATGGCTGGTAAAGTTAGATAATTCGAATGGGTAATTCTATAAGTTTTTATTTGTACTTCTGACATTTCGATTATTTTTAAATCGACTGAAAAATTAATGTAAACAAAATGTGATTGATTTAAAAAATTATATCTGAAGGATAATATTAATACATGTAGAAGATAACATTATTAGGGTATGCAATCTTTGCCCTCAAATTGGGTTTATGATTACAGTCATGCGTGATATTAAGGAATTATTTACATGATTAACTTCATGTTTTTCAAACATAATAATCACACCTGTGCATCTGCAAAGAGCCTCTCAAAATAGGGGCTCGAGAGAAATCCGTAGAAATCTAAGAGATACCTTCGTAGCACGCGGAAACACCCTAGAAGCTAGGGGCAAGAATCTTAATGTGGATGTTCACAAGAGTAAAATATTCACTAACAATAATAAAAAAAAAAAAAAATACAGAGAAGAAGAAAAATCATAAAACTCAACTGAAATTATTTACATAATTGAGAAGTTACTTGTGTTCATGTGGCTTTGATTATTTAATAACTCAAAATAAACAGTATTATATAGAGTTTACATAACTTTCACACCTCATATTTTTCTTTTAAATATTACATTTACTCCTACTTCTGAACCTACACCAAATAAGTGTCCACAGTTAATCTCTAATATAGGGTTGAATAATTAGGTCAATAAAAGGACCTTAAGTTTGATTAGTTATATTCTGTAATCAAACTACGTAAACTATTATTGGTATTAGTCAATTGTGTGAATGGAAGGAAAGGTTGGAGCGCGCTAAGTCTTGCCTAATTATCACTAATTAAACATAATTTAGGTGTAAAAGCTCATACCTCGAGTCATATTTTTGTATTTTAAGTTTCATAAGAAGACCATACATACTTCTATGGACCAGATCAGAGACAGAAGGAGACATGAATGAAAGTCACTGCCAGATTGTCATGAAAAGAGAGAGACGTAGAAGATTGAAACGTTTTTCATTTCTACCAAACAATTTTATAAAGGTCGATTATTCGTGCCTATTTCTCATTTTCTTTTCCACCTTGACTTAGTTTAATCCACTAATTAACTGGTTTCGATTTTAGGACAAAATCATAAGACTAAATGACAAACGATTAGTTATAAAGTTGAAGTCAATATTGGACGGCATTATTTATGTTTGCATAGCCTCAACACGTAACATTTCTCATTTTCTGCCTTCAATTTAAAATACACCATTCACATTACTACAAGATATATATGTTAACTTCTTAATTTCATACAAAACACAATAACATATTATATTCATATTTTCTCATTTTATTTGAAAGAAATACCAACAGCAAAATACAAGCATAAATTTTTCTAAAATAATTATATGGTAAAATAAATTCTTTCACCAAATGATAAATGTTTGGAACGAGATATATTAATTAGTTTTTATGTGCAGTGCGGTCAACTTAATATATCAACTTCTGGGTCTGATTATACAAAACATGAATGAACGTTCATACAAAGGTAATATTAATTACGTAGTTAACTTTGTCTTGATTCGTAAGCTATTTTCAAGTCATGGGAAAACGTGAATTTTGTTTATCTGTTAATTAGCATTATCTCTGCATCTATTTTTATTTTTCTGTCTAAATTAAGGTTGGATTAGACATAGGTGGCCACTGCTGTCGGGAAGATAATGTCACAATTACGTCCTAATTATATATTTTGTTTTAGAAGGGCCCTTGTCTTGAATGAGATTACCTCAAATTTAATTTGTTTTGTTTGACATCAAGAAATAGAAGGAGAAGAAAGAGGGGAAAACCTTATTTAATTTGATTAATAACTGGAATATTCCTATTATAGTAACTGAAAAATGCTATCCATATGCTGCTAAACTCATTATTATCTGGTTCCTTTCTTTCCTTTATCTGATTGGGAGTGCAACAAATACTAGATTAGGATCTAAGAGAATTATTAATAATAAAACAGTTTACTTTAGTAGAAAGTCCTAAGGTGTGTATAAATGGATAAATAATGAATCAAGAATTTGTAAGAGATTATTATATTGATGTTTGGTTGGGAGGGTGGAAAGTGGAATTAAACAAAAAAAAAAAAACACGTTAAACTAAATAAAAAAATAGATTATTTGATATAGATGAAAAGTTGTGGAAATAAGTGAAAAATATAATAGAATAATTTTAATAATAATTACTATTACTATTTAATATTATTTTTAATTTTTTTATTATTATAATAAAATATTTATGATATAATTGATTATTATGAAAATATATTAAATATCTAAAGTAAATATTAATAAAATATAAAGAAATAATTGATTATGTAATATAATTAATATAAACATTAATAAAATATTAGTAACATAAAATTAATTAGGTGAAAGTATAATTGATAGAATTTAAATTTCTACTGCTTTCTTTTTTATGAGCAAATGAAATTAAAAAGATATGAATGTTTTTAAAAATCATGCTTTGTCCGAATTTAGTTAAAAACAAATCGGGGAAAGGGATGACTTTCTTATTTAATCTATGTCCCACTTTTTCTATCTCAAACCAAATAATCCATAAATAAATTTAGAATAATAAAAACGCGGAACACAAATAAAAAATAAAATAAAATCGTGTGTTAATTGAAGGAATAAAGTTTTAGAAAAGGTAAAATATAAAAATTAAGTTATATATAATCCCAACAAATCAAAAAGGTTAGCTTGTATTTTAAAGATAACATAAGTATTTTTGTGTAACAAATTATATTTTCTATAAACTTAATTTTAAATCTAAATATATAATTTTTCAATTTTTTATAAATTAAATATATTAAATTGATCTTATTTTAAATTATGTTAACTTTTAAATGTTTTGTTTTGATTAAATAATTTTAAATTTTTAAATTTTATTTTATTTAAATAAAATATTTTAATTATCATCAAATATAAAAATTATCATTGTTAACTATGTTAATTTAGTTATATGGAAAGGAGTGATTTTCACTTGTATGATAATACGAAGATTTTTAAAAGTAAAAGTGATTTATCAAGGAACAAATTTGAAATTTTATTGATTAAATTCAAAAGGATTATAAATAATAAAAATTTAGTCATTTAAATTTGATTATCACAATATTTTTATACATTTTTTTTACTTTACTCTAATTTGGTCAGTCTCTTTCTCACCTTATTTTAGATTCAAGCATGTCTTGGTACTCGTAGAATAGAAAAAATCATTTTTATTTTATCAAAATTTTAGATAAAGTAAGTTTTTTCTTATTTAATTAAAAATATTTATGTATAGTGGTATTTATGGACAAGGTGTTTGCATATAGATCTTGTTGGACAAAGATGAATTTTGATTAGTTTATGAACGTTATGGTATACTAAATTTATTAATTGAAGTTTTTTGTAAATGAGATTTGACCTCCATGAGAATTTAGAAATTTGAGGTTTCTAAGCTTTATCGTAATATGGTTAAGATAAGTGATGCTAATTCTATTGCATCCTAAGTTAGAAGATCTAAATGTACTAAGGTGACTTAGTAAAATATGGTTTGAAATGGATATCTTTGATAAGTTAGAAACCTAATTTTTCTCTTGATTTTACCACTTTGCATAATTTTTTCTACATAATCGTTATTAGACGATATGTTATTCATGAATGAAATTCAATTAAGTTAGTTAGAACCTGAGAGGGCGAGCTTTAGGTAAAATTCATCTTAGAGAAAATATGAGAACTTTGGCCACTGATCGACCATTTATTCGTTGAGTGAAGTTCGTTCTAGTGAAATCCCGAAGTGTTTGACTGTTGGGCAATTAAATGTCATTGGACGAGAAATTTATTTTTCGAGCAAGTAGAACTCGCGGTTAAAAAGATATGATATGTGCCTAATTCACTAAAGCAATCATATATGTGGTTAAGCGAAAAGAGTATTTTCTAGCTTTTAAATAACACGTTTTAAAATGATCTTTAATGTTAAAATTGTTTTACATTTCACTTAATTGTTATATTTTAAAAACATATCATACTTTGAATATTTAGTAATATTTTTACATTTATGCTAGATTATATGATTTCAAATGATAAGTTATAACTTTTAAAGTGATGAATTATAATAAGATTTACATGATGTGATTCACTACAATTTGATGGTGTGTATAGTATGAGAATTATCAAGAAATATTCTCATATATGTGGTGTAATGTGTATGAATATTGAATTGAAGAGTCAATGAAATATCTCAACTCTACTAATTGTTGGATATGTATAGATAAAAGATAAAATGATAAGAGTTGAAGACTTAAATTAATGTATTAAGATTTGGATGAAATAAATCATAAGAATATATCATAATCATATGAGAGAGTGTATATATAATTGTAAATACCCTAGTATTTAATGCATAAGGGAAGTTTTGGTGGACAAGTACATGTCTTAAGATCTAATTTAATATCTAATCTTTCGAAAATCATCAAGTATATGCGTGACATGATAACAAATATATATGGACATGATAAAATGAATAAAATACATGAATTTGCATTATATTATATGGTGATGAGTATTATGAATGTATTTTATGGATCATTTAAACTATGTGTTGTTTTGAATTTATTTGAGAACTGATACCAAAACAATAGTGGGTTTAGAATCAAGAACAAAATAAAATATGTTATCATATATTTGTATATATTTTTTTATACATATACAATTTATATTTTGAAATAAGTTATCATAGTGCGTTTGAATTAATTATAATTTTGAATTAATTATAATTATGAGAGAGAGAGAGAGAGTGCATGTTTTGAAATTGGTACAAATAAGACTAGGTTGAGGTGGACTATGAAATGTTATGTGAGGTCAAATAGATCAAATTAGGGATTCAATCATGTGAGGATGTACAAATTTGGTAGAGATGGGTCAAATTAAGTTAGGTTCAGTTAGCTCAGACACTTATGTTGGGTTGGTTGAGCTGAGTTAAGTTTGAATATAACAAGTCCTATAATGTCATTCACAGTATATTGCTCGTGGGTCTATATGAGCAAAATTGGTTTAGGGTCGAGTTAAGTTGAATTAGGTTAGAATGATCCGAGGTAAGTAAAACTTTTATTAGCAAATTGGATAAGGAAATAATATCTCCGTCTCAATAAAATCAATGTCATATCAAAATTGTACTTTAATGTCCCGGGATTTATTAAGAGAAGATTATGAAAATTTTAGAATTTTAGGATATTAAGATTTGTACTTCTCAAATAAAAATTGAATTTATATAATTTTTTCATAAATTCATAAAATATAAATTTCTTTAATTTCCTAAATTATAATAAATCACCCTCTACAAATCAAAGAAACACCAACCATCCTCCTCCTTCCCAGTTCACATACGTGAGGAAAATAATTTTATGATTAATTCATATTTAATTTTTCTTTTTTTTTTACCTATTTAAATAAACAAAATATTATATTTCTTCTAATTATATTTTCGTTGTTTCAACGCATCCAAAGGAAAAATTTCATTTACTAATAAAGAGAAATAAATATATCTCTTATTTAAGGTCAACCAGAGTGATGAGGTTGAAAGAAGGAACTGAGCCTGTAAGAACATAAAGGCTCAACGTGACCATGCTAATGGGCTTTGCTAGGTCTACTTAAGAAATATCTGCAGGCCTGCTATTTTAATGCAACAAAAAAAGGCCTACAATATATAAAGTCTATTGTCTCTAATAGACTATCTTAATTTAATCTCCCGTTAATGACTTTGTTTTATTTCTCTGCAAATTCAAACTCTTATGTATTCAGTGATCTAATGTAATTTTGTTTGAAATGTTTGATGGTAGGTGAAATGGAATTGAATAAATAAAACAAAGATATGTAAGTTGAATGAAGATAAAAAATCTACTTGAAAAATTGTCTGAAAAAATTGCATAGCAAATTACTAGAGAGAAATAAAGAGATGGATAATTAGGAAAATAAAAATTGGGGTATGAACATAAAGGAGTTAAAAATAATAATTGCCATGTTTAGACACTAACCTTCATCTGGTTTGTCGTACTTACAAAACAAATTTTATGGCCTGCTAGGCCCAATGCAAATGAAGTTCATATTTTCTTCTTATACCTCTAGAAAGACAATATTACCCCTAATATAAACACATTATTTATTTACTCTTTCAAAAAAATTTCAAAATGAGTTTTTAACAAATATTTTGAATTGACTTTTTTAAAAATATTTTAGATTAATATTTCCAAAATAATAAATTTATATTTCGAATTTCATAATACAGGATTTATAAAATTATGCATTCCCATATCTATTCATCCAAAAAATTTCCAGAATTTTTAACATAAAATACTCCAAAATCAATAGTTCCATAAAACTATCGAAGGTATAATTATATTTTCAAATAAATAAATATAAGGATGAAAAAAAATCATTTTAGTTTTAAATTGTTCAGTCTGGCCCAGAAACAATTTAATGGTCCATTCTAATCCATTTATGCAAAGGCTAGATACTATAGTTCTCATGAAAAAGAAAACAATACCCATGTTTTTCACTCAGACATAAAACTCAATTTATTAGGAACCTAAGCTACACTGTGGCTATCCGTTGCTCCTTTTTCATGCTTTTCTTCTCTTCTGTCAACCATCCAATAATGCTTTTTAGGCAGAGGGATTTTCTTGAATTTTGGTTCACCTTCTTTCAGAAAAGAACAAAACGTAAAACAAACGGTAAAAAGCTGCAGCAGGTGGACCATGAAACCCCAAAAGTTGAGAGGACAACACTCACCCTCCCACACCATTTTTTTAGAACTTTTAAATTACTCATCAAAAACGTATAATATAAACATTTTAACCTTCCAGTAAAATTCAAAAAATCCTTCTTAAATGATAACCTCACAGAAAAAACATTATAGATCAGAAAAGGAAAGACAAATTGTAAACCAAACCAAACTCCTAAAGATGTTCTAATTCTATACTCAAATTCCAAATTGTGATCCACATGTTATGCCAGAAACAAAAAAATGAGTTTGTGCACCTGTTAAATTTTTTATTATTCTTTCAGTACAATTCTAGTAGAAATGATGGAAAAATTCACTCTGTGAATAATGGAATCGAGTATGCAAATAGGCATCAATCAGAAAAGTAATTTAGAGCAAAACTACAACTTAGTTACTACTGATACCTATAAATCATGGACAAACAAACAATAATTATGCTCGAAAGTATATAAGTCCATACTCTATTCCCAATATTGAAGTTTTGAGTTTTGGTCCATACATTATACAGAAACCGATTGCAAGTGAATCAAAAGCAAGGTCGCCTTTAACATAAACCTCGACACTAACTGCAAAAATCAAACTCGCCAGCACCACTTTGATTTCATTTAGCTAAGAATAAACCGACAGTGAAGGAAACCTGCAAATCAATACCACTCCATTGATAAAGGGAACAAGATAAAGAAAACAAAAGGACCAAGCTAGTACAGATTTGAGAAAACAAGGAAAAGATGGATAATGCATGTTTACTTGGGTCAGCATTGATCAACATGGCAGTCCCTCCAAAGCTGCAAGTTCCACCGTTTCTCTTGTGCTTCTGCCAGTAACTGTTGAAAGCATAGGAAGCGTGAGCAACCACAGTGTCTGGATAATAACAGTTTCCCTGTGGCGTAATCTCCATGCAATCAGCACCACCCTCTCCACAAGCATAGTCCATGGCCTGTTGCAGTGTTTCTTCAGGAACACTAGGCTTAGCCACACACCACACCTTCTGGACAGGGAATATTTGG
The DNA here is from genome assembly GCA_963425845.1 of Sphenostylis stenocarpa. Taxonomy (NCBI): domain Eukaryota; kingdom Viridiplantae; phylum Streptophyta; class Magnoliopsida; order Fabales; family Fabaceae; genus Sphenostylis; species Sphenostylis stenocarpa. The sequence goes on along the minus strand of OY731399.1, from coordinate 4,936,721 downwards.
GGATAAGGTGAGCCATTGTGCAGTGGATTACAAGGAGGTAGTGTGAAACCATGAGGTGAACTAGCTGGAACCCCAAATGGTGGCTCTTCAGGGGCAAAAGTGGGAGAAAGTATTGGAGGTGGTGAAGAAACTACTTGTGCTAAAGGAGGCAAAGGTACATTGGAAGGAGTCATCGGGGACTTGGCTATTTCTGGCATTGGAGCTGGCCTCACTGGGAATGGACCTATTGGGCTAAAATCAACAACCGAAAGCTTTCTTGCTATGTTTTTTCTCCCTCTTGAAACAGTGGCTATAACATTTATGTTGTTGAGGTAGAAAAATCCAAGCTTTTTCAAGGACTCATAGTGAGAAGACACCAAGCTCAAACTTTTATCAGAAAGATGTGAGAAGCCATGATGTGGGATCACAGAATATGTGGAGTTTACCCCTTGGAGAAACTCTAACAGGGGTTTGAGCATTTTCAAATCATTGTTATAAGAAACTTTGTTTAGAGACAAACAGTCCAGATTAAAAGCAACAGAAACTTTTATGTCTTTCTCCAAACCCCACCTCTTCAGTGAGTGGTAGACATTCTTCAAGGAAGATAGAACCTCAGGCAGGTGGTTGTGTTGTTGGTCTTGTTTGCAAAAGGCAGTTGTTCCCACAACAATGGTGGTGATATTTGAGGTAGGGTAGTGTGCAAGAACGTTGTGTCTGAGCCATCTTTCAGCCAATAGAATGCTGAAAGAAACCTCATTGAGGTCTCCAGCACTCACTGAAACAGCCAAGGGAAGCTTGGCGTCTGATGAGGCTTGTAAAATGTCATCAGTTGTCTCACATAGGTTGAGGAGCTCAATGGATTCTTGACCAGTTACTGCAAATGTAAGCCAGAAAAACAAATGGGCGAAGTTAGATTGAGAAAAAAAAATAAAAAAAAAATACACACACACATTGTACAGCATCCAAAGTTAAGAACTTTTAGAAGAGAAGAGTGAAGTTGTTTTTCTTAGTTACCAGTAAGACCCAGAAAACAGATAATGAAAAGAGAACATAGCCACCCCATTCTCTTCAACATTTTTGTTTGAAGCACAGTATAAGCAAACTCAATCTTGCTCTGTTGCTCCCGACTTATGCACTTCTTATACTGGAATGCGACCCTTTTCCTTAATAGTGCAAAGGAAGCCACCTAACCTGTTGCAATGTTGAAGAGTTTCTCTTTCTCTACTGTTCCTACATCTCAAAGGATTGAAACTTCATGGTAAAAAATGGACATTAATACTTCTCCTGTAATGGTCTAAAAAAATATGCAAAAAAGACAAGCATGCTAACTAATTCTTACCAAAATAAATTCAAAATAATATAGGTACACATAATTTTTTGTGCATATAAGCAGATGATTTTTTTATTTCTAAAAAAAGGTATATAGAATTTATAGACCTAAGAATGCAAAAATAATAACTAAGAAAGCAAATAATGAAAATCGAGTCAAAAGAAAAGGTGACTAAGTGAATATAAATTTGTAATAAAAAAATACTTAGTAATAATACAGTGAAAGACTTAATTTAAAAAATAAAGTTAATGTAATTTTTAAATTGTTTCAAGTACGTTATTCTTTTATTTCTATAGAATTTTCTAAATAATATTCACACTCTTTTTAAAATTTATAAATATATATCTCCACTTAAAAAGGAAAAACTAAATAAATATGCATCTCTTGATATTTTTAATAAAATGATATTTACATTTAGATTTTTTTTTATTAGTTTATATTTTGACTAAAACATAAATAAAATAAAATAATAAAAAAATAAACCATAAATAAGTTATATTTAGATGATTAATTAAAGTAATTATTAATAATCAATCACATTTTTTTAACAGTCTTGTGATGTAATTATATATTTAATAAATTTGCGCATGTATATTAATTTTAGAAAAGTATAATGAAAAAATCATTAGAATGTTTAAACAGTAAAAAGTTTACTAAAGATCTCATTCTGAAATTTCTGAAACCCATTTTTGTACTCCTTCTGTAAAGTCTTCACAATAAATTTATCCTAGGAAAAGGAGCATAAAATAATAAAAATCACCGTCACACTGGTGACACGTGGAATGAAAATGAGGACGTGAAACTCGTGAGTAGAAAGGAAAAGAGGCCTGAAATGCAGAGACAGAATATGAATAAAGACGTTACAAATGAGCCCACAAGAAATTAATGGCCCAATTATCAATACGATGTTGGTAGATAGTGAGTGTTAAGGACAATATTGGGAATTGACGTCTCCTACTCTAACCATACCACTACTGAAATCATATTTTATGGCTTTCATCTCCTAACAAGGTAATAAATAATAAAATTAATATTAAGATATTCAAAATTCAATCAATCTAAAAAATAATAAAAAATTAATCTAAATTATTTTTTAAGAATAATTTATGTTTACTCTGTTTTATGATTTTATTCAAATTTTAAATTAAAAATAAAAATGTAGTCAAACTAATATTAATATTTAAATACTATATTATATTTTTTTAATTAACTAATAATAAATAAATATATAAATATGTCTATTTATAATTTAATTATTTAATTATATTCTTATAAAGTGTTTATATTAATCAAAATATTATAAATTTTCAATTATAAAATGATATAATATATGTATAAAATAGAGATATTTTAAAATAATAATAATTATTAAAAACTTCACAATATATATTTATTTAATAATTTATATTATAAAGTGTTTAATAATTATTTTAAAAAATAATTATAATTTTTAATAAAATTGTTCACAATCTTTTTATAAATAAATCATAAAAAACCATTTCAGATTGATGAGAACAACAAAGCCTATCGAAAAAGTGGACCAAAAATCAGGTTGCTGAGGCCCAAAAGAATACACATTGTGTTGTTCACATTTGTAAGTAGTGATAAGTAGTTTATATTACATGTGCTACATTTGATTTTCTTAAAACAATATCTAAATGGTTAATCATTTTTATTATCAAAAAAATATAGAGTGAAAGAAAAATAGATGGAAATAAAGTATATAGAAAAACATAGTGGAAGAGAAAAAATATATTAAAATGATTTTTAATAATTTATTAGTTTAATGTTAGATAAAAATATACTAGAAAATACACACTTTATTAGTTACAAATTAGTGAAAATCTGTCATTTTATGAGTTGTATATCTTATTTGATTATTTTTTTAAATTTCAATTTGTAACAAATTAGAAAATTAATCTATTAAAATACACACAGTTATTTTATTTTTTTAATGTTAATAAAAAGGATAAAATATGTATTTTTTTCTCTAAGATTTATTAAGTGCAACTTTAGTTTTCTACTAAATTTTACAATTTTTTCTTTATAATTTAAACTAACTAAAATATTTAAAAAAAAATCCTAATTATCTTTTGTTTGGTTTTCACCCTATCCAAAATGGCGAAGGATATGTTTCGAAAACGATTTGAGTCGTGTCAACATGCATGCGTGGGACACGATAAAATTGCCTGTGTTTGGTGCAGTCTAAAGTTGATGATGAGGGAGAGGATATTGTCTTAATTTTCAGTTGTTTGGTTGTGGCATGTTCTGTTCTAATCTCCGACCTCACTCGTTCACCTATCTCTCTCCGCTCTGGTCAAGATGGATTTTTCGTTAAGTTCGGAACACCATATTCCAGCTGGAACCCTCTCTTCGGTCCATGATTTTAGGTCTACACATACACATATATCTAACTTTTTTCATACCTCTGTTTCTACCTTTGGAATCTTAAGGTTTCGACCCTTTGTTTAGATATTAGTAGTCTGTTTTTTGAAGTTTTGTACAAAGTAATAAATTAATTATTTTCCTATAAATATTATCTGAATCAAATTGCACCTAAACACCATCTTTTACTTGTTTTCGTAGTTAATTTCTCCTTATGCTTTGTTGTATTTATATTAAAGATGATCGAAGGGGTACTAATTTTGAAGTAGTCTTTTTAAGTATATTTTTCATCATCAAATAATCAATTTTATTATATTATTTTTTAATATCATTATCCTATTATTTGAATGATAATTGTGATTCATCATTTAAACTTTAAATATATTCACCAATTTGTAAAGTAGGTCAAAAATTATAAAATTACTAACTAGCAAAGTTTGAATCACAATCCAACACATAAATTTTGATGTAAATTTAACATTTCTAATTATATATAAAAAATAATTAAATATTATAACGGTTGAGATGATGAATGATCTCATTCGATTATCTTCAAATAATACAGTTACCAACTCATTTATAAATTATCTCGAAAAACACATAGATAAAATATCTCTACATTTTGTACAGTAATACACTTCAACCTAAATATCTTTTATATCTCTCTTACTTCAAAATAAGTCACGCCTCTTCTTGAATTTAATTTAAGTAACAACCCTAATATATATTAAATGATTAAAATTAATAATTAGTTATTCAAGTTATAGAAAAAATTAATATTAATATGAACAATTGAATTGGTCATATTTGATTAAATCCCTATCAACGGGTGTAATAAAGTGTGAGGTTTGATGAATAATAGAGAACATTTAAAAGTCTCTTTTCAATCTATATGGAATGGTGAGTAGGAGAAGTAAAAGGAAATGCTATTAATAATCGTATCTTCCCTTTAGGTTTTATGGTGCTCCACAAGATGCTTCATAATTTCTCTTCCTTCTTAAGAGACGTAAATCCAAGAGCAGCGTGAAAGGTTTGTTCTTTAGGGAGCACATATGCGTGCTATGAATTCTCATATCCAACGTCATATTTATCACCTCCTCGCACGGAACTGGAAAATTAATATTTAAAGGGGCAAAAAATATATTTTTCAATAGTTTAAATTTAATTTATAATATTATTTCGCATTTACACGTTAAAATAACATAAAAATATATTATAATTTTAAAATTATAAATTATTTTATTTTATTTTAAGTAACTTTATCTTGTTTTATTTTAAGAAATTACGGGGAAAGATTAAGGGAATTAAAGAGTAATTTTTTTTGTTTCAAATAAAATATTTACTTTTTGTAATTGTTGGATTTCATCAAGAACTAATTCATAAAATGTTACACTAAAAACAAAATCATTTCATAATATACAAGACTAATAACACATAAAAAAATGTTAAATAATTATAATTTGTTATATTTAATTCATCTGTAGTTCTTTAATAATTTAAATTGAAAGATAAATGATATTTTTAAAGTTATCAACTGAGCATTAGATAAAAAAACACATTGTTTCTTTATCGTGTTAATTAGTATTCGTATACTTTTTTAAGAAAAAAAAACAAAAAAGTAAAGAAAGCTTGTTTTTTAGGTTAAACTTCTAAAATTCTTTGATTTTTTTTATGACCATCATTCGTCAATGTTATTTAATCATTTTAATTAAACATAACATAGGAATTATTATTATATTATTATTATTATTTTCTTAGTTTTTGAAACTAGACAAAACGTGTTTATTAATTTAATTGATTAAAATAGAGGGATTATGTCTTAGATTTTGTGCAAGGGATCTAATTTAACTTACATTAATTTCAGGGAGGCCTTTTTGATGATGAAGAACGTTGGAGACAACGACGTTTTTTTTTTTTAATAAAGGTTGATGTTACTCACATTTTTGTAATTTATATATTTATTTATAATTTAAAATTTTTAAATTTAATAATGATTTAATATATTGATTTATATATTTATATTTTTAATTTCATTTAAAAAAATTCATCTTAAAATAAATTATTAAATATATTAAATTAGAAACTATTTTATATTTTTGTTTTATTTAATCCCAAAATTATTGATAAACATCCGTAACTCACTTATTATAAATAGTTCATACTCACTAAAATAAATGTTTATTTATCCCATATTTTCTATGATGAAGTTCCACATAATGAAATGTAGACCAATGCACACGAAAGGATATTAATGGCTTACTCTTTTTGTTGCAATTTTTGTGGGGTAAACATACATGTAGAAAGAAAACCAAACATGCAACACTACATAACTTTACATGAAATAGTATGCATAGTTATGGTTTATGGATAAATTAATACTACATAGTTAACTTGATAAATAGGGCAAAAAAAAGTGCCAAAAAATCTAGTGGGGGTTCATAACCCTTAACCCACTACCAAATTTAAGGATCTACCAAAGGAAGGAACTAGAGTTCTATCTTTCAACATTGAGTTTAGGTGAGTGCCAAATATAATTGGGATTTTTCCATTTCCTTTACCCTATATAACCTGAAATGGGACAAGTCACAAATAAATGTTATTTATTTCCATATTTGTTTGTTTATTTTTATAGTATTTTTTTTTTGTGTACTTTGACTATTTATAAGTTTGTTGGCATTCTACTAAAATGTTGTTCGACGAAATTGAAAGAATAAAAGTGTTTTATAAAATGAAATCAAAATCTTTTTCCATTTATTTACTAACATTCGGACAAACAAACATTAAAGGACTATGATACTAACTAAACATTGGTGGATAGGTAGGTAACTTGTGACATGTTGCATTTCCAATAATTCATTTGGATTAAAACGTTTTCACTAGTAAGAACCACCCATCTTGATCTATCGCAGTCGAAGAAACAGAAAAACGATTTTTAATGAAAGAAAATAAAGAAATGAAAAGCTAATAATGTTGATTGAAGGGTGAAAAAAACACAATTGTCTTGTCTGTCTCTTTAAAAGAAAGGTAATCCTGTACTTACAAGTGACAAATTGCATAGTTTTGAAGAAAGGCATAACTTAATGATGGTGCTTTCGGAAGAAAAAGGAATTACGAAGAGGGTGGGACAATGGAGGATAACATTGTCTTTGCGTAGTGGAGGAGTCCAAATAGAAACAAAAGTGAAAAGAGAGTAAAAAAAAGCAATAAAGCATTTGGGTGGGGCGTGTGCATGTCTCCCACACACCACAAACAGGGTCGGCGAATCAATCTCCCAACGCCAATCAAACAAAGCACATAGAAGAAGACGTTGTGAAAGGTGACCCATGTGCATCACTTTTCCCACGATCTCATCTTTTTACCTGTGTTAGATCATGTTTATAATTTCAGATCAATATATATTTTTTTATTTAATAATATATTTTTAGAATAAAATATAAATTTAATCCTAACCATATGATAATAACAGATATTATAATAATAAATTTAAAATTAAGACACTCAAAACAGAGTCTTACCATGTCCATTTCGTCGGCAGGATCACACCACCACAACATTCAATTTGTCCTTCTAGTGTTGATGAATAAAGTTTAATATGACGTAGAAGTTCTGATTAAGGAAGTGTTCGAATGGTTAAAGTTGATAATTTATATAAAAGGTTGAAATTATATATTATTAATAAATAATAAATAAATATAAAAGATAAAAGATAAAATGGTGAAAAAATAAAAATGTATATATAATATATTAAATAATTATTAAATTTGACAGATACAAAATTATAAATTATACTAGAAGAGTTATAAAATTAAAGAGGAATTGAGATGATAAAATTATAAATAAATAAATATATATTAAATATTTATTAAATTTAAAAGATCAAAATCATAAATTATATTAAAATAACAAAATTTTGGGGATGACAGTCCAAATGCAATAAGTTTAAATAAAATTGAAATAATGTATTTATGATTTGATGAGATTTATTGGTAACAACGTATTATTTACTGCAGGCAATTAAAAAAAGTATTTATATATAAAAATTTAATTAGAAATGTGTAATATTTGCTTAAAATATCTGTGATTATAAATTCTTTATCTTAAAAAATATAAAATATAAATTATAATACACTATATTTTTAAAGTAACTTAACTTTGTATTTTAATATAAATTTTCTTAAAAAAATCTAAAGAACTTATTATCTCTTTATTTATTTTTATAAGTTGTTGAAATAACTAGATATATAAAAAATATTATGTCATATAAAATTCTTTCAATCAAAAAAATCCCACAAAATACCTCCCAGATATTCTTAGATGGAAGATATTCTTAGAGTACATATCCAGATAAGCATTTTATAATAATGTCACATAGTTTTAAGAAAAATTTAAAATTATATTTGAATAGTAAAATTTTATCATATTTATATTTTTATAATTTGTATTTGTATTTTTTAATTTAAAAAAATTAATTGTTATAATTTAATATGTTTATAATTAAATGAAAATAATGTTCAGATATTATAAAAAATATATTAATTATTATAATTAAAATTTAATTTATTATTATTAAATACGATAAGTTATATTTGTTTTCTTTTCTGATTATGGTTCATGATTGTTTTATGTTCATATTTGCATGATTGGTCGTCTAAATGTATGTTGATTTTTTTTTTCATTTTTTTAGAAATGTAGATTGTATAATTTAGTAGTAAATAATTACGACATGTAGTAACGAAGGGTGTTCAATTTTACTGGTAGAGTAAAATGGATTTGACATCCACCATGTTGGATGTGAAGTTAATTCTTGGTTATATCCAATGAAGCCCATGTACGCTCAATTGAAGAGTTTTTACCCATTACACCAAAGCTAACTCCTTAAAACACTATAATTTTCCTTTTTTACCCACAATTTGTTTGAAAATGACATGGATAAATGGGATGTTGTTATTGATGAAGAAGTAAACTCTAATCAGGAGAATTTTTGTTTTAATGATTCCTCAAACTGTGATAAAGTTTTCAGTTGCATGAATTTTTTTTTAAAATAAAATGAATCAACACATATTAAAATCCATGTGATTAAATATATTATTAGAATTTGAGAATAATTAATTCAATATTACAAATTTATTTTTAATAAAGTGAGTTTAAATATAATAGAAATACGATATTTTATCTTATATTATTCTTATTTTTTAATTAAATGATATATTATTTGTTAACAATAATTTTAATATACTTGTTGAGAAAAAAATGTTATCTATATTCTTTTGATACGAGGTATCTTAGAGAATTTGTTTTGTTTGGGTGTTGATATTCATAGAAATTAACCTTTTAAGAATTATTGTAAAAGGACTGTATTCAAAATTTTTTTAATCCATTTAACTTCATTAATTGTAAACTTGGTGATCTCACCTGTGCTAAAGGGAAAAATTATTTAACAAAACTTTATACTCTTAAGAGATTTTATAGATGAAAGTTAAATACAACCGTAACCAAATTAAAGTGAGACTCAATTGAAAACAAAACTTAAAAAAAAAAAATAAGTTGTGGTTAAAAACTAAAATGATAATTAGTAATTAAGTTTAAAGATTTAAATATTATTTTTTAATCAAGAATTTGATATTTTATCTCAATTTAACACTAACATTACGACGGTAAAAAAAAGTTGGACGGAACATTTCCATAGTTTTTTTTATTATATGTTAAACAAATTATAATTTAAAAGATCTATAACAATAATATTATAATTTAAATTATAAATATTATAAAATTAAATAATTTAATATACATAAATAACATTTTTTTTATATGCATATTAAAAGATATTAATTAATTAATCAATATATTTAATTTTATATTAAAAGAAAAGTGAGTGAATTAGACTACCTTAATTTTAGCAACCAAATTTTTGACAAGTAAACTATGGGACAAACTAAATTAAAACATATTAGCCCATTTTATCACTCTACACGAACAGAATATAAGGCCAACAAGGTCGAATTTGTGCCTTTCCGTAGTTACTTGCAGAAATAAATAAAGGATATAAATGTACTGCTTTTTTTAATATTACCACTACATAACCATCATCTTCCTTATAATTTATACAGAATATATTAATTTATTTTCATGTGTATAATGGGAGAATGAAGCACACAGAACACTGCCACGTTTCATTCCCATCAATAGTATATTCTCAGTATTCATCGACTTCATTTATTACACTGTAATTTTGTAGATTTAGAAGCAAGAACATAGCATTTGACGATGACATAAAATTAAAAAAAGAAAAGAGTAAAGTAAAATATAGATAAAAGAGCAAATAAAATAAAATAAAAACGGCTACTGCTGACGGAAGCTTTGGAGCATCCAGATCTTACATTACAGCCGAAAGAAGCTTCCTTTTTCTCTCTCTCAGACACTCTTTCTCTCTCTTAGTTCGAGGAGAGGAATTTGCGGCAACGAAACGAAAACCAGACATGAATTTGGTGAAACAAAAGTTAACAAGCCAACCCCACGATAATTCGCCATGAAAGCTCGTCACTTGAGCTTCTTCTACTTCTGTATCTTCCTCCTCACACCGTTCCTATCCATCCCAGTCAACACAGAAAAAGGGGTCAACGATAGTACCAGCGCCAATGAATCTGGCACGAGAAGAATTCTGCACCAGCCATTGTTCCCCGCGAGTTCGGAACCACCGCCACCACTTCCGGTGGAGACCCCTCCCTCTCCGAACGGCGGCAACATCCCCTTCTTCCACGAGTACCCGGCGGGCCCTCCACCGGATCAGAACCAAGCAGCACCGTTCACTTCGAACACCACAATTGCAAACCCGACTGCAACACAACCCACAAAGGGAACAAAGAAAGTAGCAATCGCGATCTCAGTGGGGATTGTGACGCTTGGAATGCTCTCAGCGTTGGCCTTCTTTTTATACAAACACAGAGCTAAACACCCTCTGGAGACTCAAAAACTCGTCGCAGGGAGTGGGAATAACAATAACAATAACAGTATCCCAAACAGAAACGAGGTTGATTCTACTGCGCCACCGTCGAGTTTTCTCTACATTGGGACCGTGGAGCCCACGCGAGCCCCTATCAACGATTCGCGAGATAACAGAGATGTTAATAAGGGCAACAGATCCCCGTATCACAAGCTCAAGCGATCCGATCGCTACCGTCCGAGTCCCGAATTGCAGCCAATGCCACCGCTCAGTAAGCCACCCGACGGAAACTACCCGCCGGCTGTCTCCTCCTCCTCCTCGGACTCCGACGAGGAGAGCCGCGGCACGGCGTTTCACTCGCCGCAGAACTCGTCGGTCGATGGATACTACACGCCGGCTTCGCGGCAGAGCTCTCTCGTTAACGGTAGTCCCGCGAAGCGTGACGCAAATTCCACGCCCACACCCGTTGTTCCGTTTTCCAAGAGAACTTCGCCAAAGTCACGAGTTCCGGCACCCTCGCCGGAGATACGCCACGTCATCATTCCCTCTATAAAGCAGCCTCCACCATCGTCGCCGCCGCCACCAAAGCATTCCAGACAGCCGAAATTCTCCGCTCCTCCCCCACATCTTCAGTCAACAACCGACACTGTTTCACATGTGTCAAAGACTTCACTCAATCCTCCTCCTCCGCCACCTCCGCCACCGCCACCACCTCCACCGCCACCCCGAAAATCAGTGTCTCCGGCGGTTAGTGCTTCCTCTAATTCTGCATCTGTAAAGAGGCAGTCTTGGTCACCAGTTGAACGTAGTGTGACGAAAGGTTCAGAAGAGGTTGAACAAAGTGTGAGCTCTTCCGAGAGGCTTGAAGCCAATGACAGGGATGGAGCTAAACCAAAATTAAAGGCTCTGCATTGGGATAAAGTGCGTGCGACCTCAGACCGTGCTACAGTGTGGGACCAGATAAAATCAAGCTCGTTTCAGTGAGTTAAATTAGTTAACTAATTCGTATAGTTTTGGGGTAGTGGTATAACTGTAAAGCTAATGTTTCTTTGTTTCTGTGGTATGGCGTTTTTCTTTTAATAGGTTAAATGAGGACATGATGGAATCGTTGTTTGGATGCAAAGCCGCGAATTCTGCCCTTAAAGAACCTCCCAGGAAATCAGTTCTTCCTTCGGTTGATCACGAGAACAGGGTTTTAGACCCGAAGAAGTCACAGAACATAGCTATACTGCTCAGGGCTTTGAATGTGACCAGAGATGAGGTGTCTGAAGCTCTTTTAGATGGTAAGTAGCTTGTCTCATTCTTCACAATTAGGGGATCGTAATTGGGCTTGACAATTGCAGCACAGATTTCTAATTTGGGTAAATTATACAAAAAGGGAGTTTGGTTCATCTTTCTGTTGACATTTTTGGTACCCTGATCTACAGTATTGACTACTGAGTTTTTGTGCAGTGTTCCCTTGGTTAGATTTTTAATATCACCTACAAAAAAAAAAAAATGCTTCTAAGATATGTTAATAGATTGCCGTCTGTATATTATACGGAGAACATGGAGTGAGGGGCATAGGGTTTACCCATCACTGTTTATGCCAGCGATGCAAAGAGAATAAATCATACAAGAAACAGAGTGCATAGTACAAGGACTTCAACTTGAAGTCACCATCATAGCATCTGAAATCAAGTATGAGAATGTCTAAGCAGCATCATGCCACGTGCATTATTATGTTAAGCTATGAAATTAGGTATTCAGGAACTGTGATCTTCAAAGTGTGATAAACATAAAATCCTACCCATAAATTATAATATTCTGGTCATACAACATCCTTTAGAAGTATAAAACAATAATTGAACGTCCACCAAGGTGGGATAACACCCTCTTTCTCCACTCACAGCCGAGAAAGATCTTTTATACACATTTTTTTTTTCTGTTGGAATTATTGTCATTAAACTCAATCATGACATGGTCACCGTAGTGAATCAGCCTATCACTATTACAATTCTTAAACATCCTACCTTTGCGGTTTTTGGCTCTAGCAGTCATACCTTCTCAAAACACAATAGCACCCTTGTTTTCCAAACATGAATTTCATACATGCTTGCTTCCAGTGCTCTGATTCAAAAGATGGATTATTCTTCTTTGTGAGTGTACCACTTTTATTTTTAATCTTTGTCTTTGTGTCAGTGTTTATCTTTTTTTATTAGAAGTACTAATCTCCAATCCCTTGATCCTTGATATAAACTGGGGATAAGCCAGTAAGTGATAACTCTCTGTTATAATTTCCCTATAATCCACTGATTGTCAGCAATTTTTCCTAGAAAACGTTTAGAAATATATGGCTGTCAAAGATTTTAATGTCATGCAAGTTTACTGTCTATTCATTCTTATCATTCTTAACAGAGGAGCTGCCATACTTTTGTACATCCACCTCAAATGGCACTAGTAATTGTCTTACTCCATAAAAAAGTCTACCATTATATTTTGCACTTAAATTTAAAGTAAAGCTATTCTTATTTCTTAATTGTGTTTATCTTCTATGGAGGTTGATAGGAAGGTACCATAGTAAATAAAGAGACGTACATAAGGTACCATAGTGAAGGCAAGAAGACTAAGGACTGTTATATAAGGATAGGTTTACATCAAGGCTCGATATTGAATCCTTGTTTAGTATATATAGTCTTGGGTATGTTCAGGGATATAGAAGGTTTTATTTAAATTTAAATGCATGCATTTTGCAGATGACATCTCTTGATCAAGGATACAAGAAAAAAAAAATTCTAAACTTGAATTTGGGGACAGATTGAAATCAATGTTTTTTTTTTATGAAGAAGAAAAAAATGAAAAATGTAATACGACAAGTTTCTATGTTTTAGTATATGAGATCAATATTACATAATGATAGAGAAATACATGAATACAGTTAAAAGTTGGGTGGTTAAAATGGAGAAAGACATCAGGAATTATTTGTGATTCTAAAGTACATATCAAACTAAAATTTTTTATCTTACTGCTACATGATCTGACTATACACTATGGTAGTAAATGTTAGGCTTTGAAGGTGCAAGAGAAAAAAATTGGATTAGCATAATTGAGTGTATTAAGATGGATGTACGGCTACACAAGAAAAGACAGAATACATAATTATTGTATATAAAGATATTGGTGTCATACCTATCAAGAAAAAGTTTATAGAAATTAGAAAATAAGGTAATCTGGATAGATGCAAAGAAGGCCATTCATTGGAGGCAACTGTGTGAGTAAATTGGATAGGTTTTAGCCATTTGGAAAGAAGCAGAGGAGGAAAGAAGGGTATTGAAAGAAATATTCCGTGACATGCCCGTTGTTCTTTTTTTCAACCAATTCCTCATTTACATCCTGTATTTTCACTTAGGTAATCTTGGTATTATTTTTGGATGAAACAGGGAATCCTGAAGGTTTGGGCACTGAGCTATTGGAAACCCTAGTAAAGATGGCTCCAACTAAAGAGGAAGAGATAAAGCTTAAAAACTATGATGGTGATCTCTCAAAACTGGGATCTGCAGAAAGGTTTCTTAAAACAGTGCTTGATATCCCTTTTGCCTTTAAAAGAGTTGAAGCTATGCTATATAGAGCCAACTTTGATGCAGAAGTTAACTACCTTAGAAAGTCTTTTCAAACCATGGAGGTCTAGCTTCTATCCCTCGTTATCTTTTGTTTTTGTACAAATTACATATTATCATTGATTTCTTGATCTCTTACAGGAAACTGACCTTTCAGTTGTTAATATCTTTCAGGCTGCAAGTGATGAATTAAAGAACAGCCGCTTATTCCTCAAACTCCTTGAAGCTGTTCTAAGGACAGGAAACAGAATGAATGTTGGCACCAATCGAGGGGATGCTAAAGCTTTCAAACTGGAGACACTCCTAAAACTTGTAGATATAAAGGGAACGGATGGAAAGACGACATTGCTCCACTTTGTGGTCCAAGAGATTATTAGATCTGAAGGTGCAGAAGCTGAATCTGCAAACGAGAATGTGAAAATGGATTCCAAATTTAATGAGGATGAGTTTAAGAAGCAAGGATTGCAGGTTGTGGCAGGGCTCAGTAGAGATCTTAGTAATGTAAAAAAAGCAGCAGGAATGGATTCAGATGTCTTGAGCAGCTATCTTTCGAAGCTTGAAACGGGGCTTGATAAAGTGCGATTGGTTTTGCAATATGAAAAGCCAGATTTGCATGGTAATTTCTTTAAATCCACAAAGCTATTTCTGAAATATGCTGAAGATGAAATTATTAGGATTAAAGCGGATGAGAGAAAAGCCTTGTATCTTGTAAAAGAAGTTACGCAATACTTTCATGGGAATGCAGCGAAGGAAGAAGCCCACCCTCTTAGAATTTTCATGATTGTAAGAGACTTTCTGAATATTTTGGATCTAGTGTGCAAAGAAGTGGAAAAAATGCATGATAGAATTGTTGGTGGTTCTGGCAGATCCTTCCGAATAGCACCAAATGCATCATTACCTGTTCTCAATAGGTACAACCATCCAAAGCAGGATAGAAGCTCAGACGAGGAGAGTTCATCCCCCTAGTGTTGTGAATACGAAAGAAACCATAGTCTTTCAGAATAACAGTAAAAGTAAATGAATGTTTTACAAATTTAAGTTGGTAGCCAGCTTTCCAGGATTGGATTCATTGGGTTTAATGCCACTTCAGTAGTAATGGTGGTGAAAGACACCTTCCTTGAGACGGAACATCAAAACACTCAACCCAAAATGCATGGTGAGGGTGGGGATAAGAAAAAAGTGAACTAGCTGTTGAACGGAGTTCCCGGTATACAGGAATGGGCTGCAAATTTTCATAGCATCTTCATCCTGCTTCATATGAGGAATAAATAAAATTTTAAACGTGAGGTGCTGTGAATGCGTCATTTTGTTTCTTCTCCGATACATATTCTATAGTCAAAATAGATTTTATTAGGTCAAGAGTTCCACACAATTGTCATATTGTGGAACGTTTCGATTTTACATGAGAAGCTCCTATATGTATTTTTTAAATCAATTATCAATAATAAATAGCAGTTTTGCAGCAATTCCTTCATTTGTGCCTAACATTTAAGATTTACACCAGCACTTCCACTTGATTCTGTAACTAAATCTTCAGTTCATTCAACGTTAGAAGCGGTCCTAGAACCACGGGAAAATAAAATCAATGTTGCAGTCAGTGATAAACTCAAATCTCTTAATGCACGCTTGTTTAACGATGGAAAAATCAACCAGTTCGTCATAATTTCATCGCGAAAATATTCCACTGATAATTTTTCTATTCTTCCATTTTTCTATTCTTCCTATTCCACCACAATCAAAACACTTTTTCATTCTTTTATAGATTACAACAATAAATTAAAATGTACATGATCTTGTCGCACTTAACAATGAGATCCATTAGTATTCTAAAAAAAATCCATCATAAACACTGATATAATATAATTATCCTTGTTCTTCGTAGATAAACTTGAGATTTTTTTTTAAGCTCAGATAAAATCGGTTCATGTAATTTTCTACCGGCAATCAATTACAAAAGCAATTTATTAACATAGTAGCATGTAAAGAAGCATTGCCATAATAATAGTAAGTTGATCAGATTTAAACATGTTTCCTCAACAAATTCCTTTAATTTAAATACAATCAGACACTGATATTTGTACCTTTTTTTTGGGTGATCATTGAACAATGTATGAGTACAAGTACGCCAAGAATATATCATATTGAAGTAAAAAAATGACAACAAATTTTCTATCTGATACCGACAGAAATACATGACCCTAAATATTTTGATACAGAAATGACTTAGACCCCATTTAATAGCATTAATATGGGTAACATCGCAACTATCAAAGTCCACAGAAAGTAGAGTAAACCGACAAATCAAAATCTGGTCTTCATCAGGGACTACCCCCTCAATGGTCCTGATATTTCCTTTTAAATGCATGATATTCCCTCACAACATAGAACATGTTTGAATAAATTAGTTGATTTATCAGAATAATTATTAGTTGCACTCTTAATGAGGTATCAAAATAATCAAAGACTTTCATTTTTTTCTCTTTTTACTATTTTAATTAATTTGATGCAATTATACTTTTTATGAACTAAACTAGTTTAAAGAAAATATATTAATTAGTTTTGGAAAAATATTATAGATTTGAATTGATTAAAAACTTGTGTATTAAATTAAAATAAAATTACTTAGCTCAAACAAAAAAAATGTTACTGTATATGTATGAATATGAATAATTGAAGTTAAATTATATATTAAGAGGAGCAAAATTTGAAGCATATATATATATATATATATATATATATATATATATATATATATATATATATATATATATATATATATATATATATATCCTTTTTTTTCTTTTATTCCTGTATTGGACTGAACCATGTCCTCAAACTCAATATATATTGTTCGTGCAATCTTGGTAGATTCTTCATGTATTATCATGATACTTACAAAAAATAATATTGATAATTAAAAAATATTTTAGAATATCTTACATTAGTGAATTTGAAAAAAAAAATAGAACACATAATTTTATTTTATTTTAGTTTCAAATTAAGCAATGCAAAATATATGAAAAATGTTTGTTTTTTTTTTCGTCCTAACTTCAATTTTTTTCAAATTCATTAATCGATAACTTAAAAAAAAACATAAATGTTACGAATTATTTACTTCGAATTGAAAAAACTAACTTGGATACTCCAAAATATTTTTCAGACCATGAAATAAGCAGGGTAATCTTATTTTTTTAGTAACTATGGGGTGAAGAAAAAAGGCCCAAACCCAATACCTCTATTTATTATAATGGGCTGATTAATTTTTTTCCGTTTTCTGCCTTAAACCATGAATAAAACTTCGTAAAGTGGTACATAGTATAATTTTATAGGATGACATTCTTCATTTATATGGTATACTTACTAAAAAACTATTAAATATAATTGATAAATTAATGTTAAAAAATGGTATATTGGACAAAAAAAAATAAGAAACTAAATATAAGTTTTTTATTGGATTAATCTGAGTGAGTCTCAAGTCTTGATTCCATACTTTTTTAGACTTTTGTATTCATAATATATATTTTGAAAAATTAAAGTTTCATTAATCAAAATTCTAAGATTTTTAGTATATTTTTTTACTTTTATTTTTGAATTTTTCAATTCAAAGTAATGAATATTTTTTTGTCTTATTAATCTTAATTGTTTTGTATTTTTTATCCCAAATCTCCAACAACATTTTTTTTTAATTCTTTTTCAATAGAGGGAAATTGGAAAAAATAATATGTAAAGAAGGTTATCCTCATAAAAACAACTTAATGGTTGACGATATTTTCTTATTAACACCTTACATACTTTAAATTTACAATTAAAATTTGGTTTCACACCAATTATTAATATCCAAAATTTGATGTCCCCGCAATGATGCCATAATCATTGCTGCAGAAAACACGATGCTATCCCAATTCCTCTTGTTCTCAAGATCTTTTCCACCAATATTTTCCATCTAATTTCATCTTTCTTGCTTTGTTTTGATATTCGTTCCTTAAAGTTCCTGAAATGACAAAATGTGTTACTATGAAGGTGGATAAATAAGTTGTAATAAGTGAAATATTCTGAATACAAAACACATATTCTTATTAATTACCTGCACAAGGGAACTCTGCAATCATCTGGAGTAGCACATAATCGAGAGTGTAGCTCCAATAATTGCCACATCCTCTTACAATGAACACACCCTCCAGGAACTCTCAACTTACATCCAGCAAAATGACGAACAAGCAACTCTAACCCGTTGCATGCTGAATACTTGCATGGTTGGTTTGCTTGAAGATCTTTATCATGAGGACCAATAGTTCGACAACCATCTTTACATATGTGAACAAGCGCTTCCATAGCCTCATAAAGTTGGAGATATACCTTTCTCTCTTTCATTTTTCTCGTCCTTTCCTTTTTAATCTAAATAACAAGTCAATATAAAAACAATTAGCTAAAGGATTCATCAAATTTTCACCCTGTAAGGCAAGTCAGAATGTTCAAATGAAAACAACTATGAAGATCTAATGAACAGTTTAACTAAAGAGAAAATGATAGTCTTACATTCTCTTCATCGATCATTGACTCTAAAATCTCCTTTTCTAGAGCCGGGTGACTTGACTTCATTGCTTTCCATCCTTCTGACTCTGACACAACTTTGAAGTTTTTGAGTATCTTGCGATGGCAGATGAGACTAAGTCTTGGAGCATCACACAACAAGGCTAGTTGAAATACATCGACCAAGTTATCTATGGTGACTAAACCCAATTCTAACTTTCGTTCACATTCACACTTCAAGTGAGGAACCATGAATGCATGTGACAACACCAACAAATGTAGTACCAATTCATCCATTTCTTCTTTCTCATAACTACGAAACAAATGAAACAAAACTTTAACAAATGTGTATGTATTAATATAAATATAGTAGTATGTCTGCTGTTAATAATATATACAGACATGATAAAAGGATCAAACATACCTATAAGTGTACAAATGTCGAATAAAAACTTGAACTGCTACATGTGGGACCCCATTGATTGAGATTGTTCGCCATCGACCACTTCGATTTGCTTGTTTTAACATCCCTCTCAATACAGGAGAAGCCATGGCCTATTCATATAATATGAATTTAATTAGTGTTTGATCATTTAGCATGTGAAATTGTAGATTGATATGATGTGGTCATGATTAAGGTAAGTTTCTAATGGAGTGGAATGAATGAATGAATGAACTTACAAGAATGTTAGAATGAGCGTAAACAACGCCGCCGTTATCGGTATTAATGCAAACATCTGCTTTATAACCTTGATAAAAAACACGCTCCCACAAATCTTTTGTTGTTGAAGAAATAACGTTATTTTGTCTTCTTGGTTTGAAATTGTTGGATGCCAAACACTCACAAGAACAACCGGTTGTTATTGATCGAGGCATAGATGGCGGCATCGGACATAATTTCTTAGTATTTTGGAGAGACTTAGAATCATTGTCAATCATGTTTGTCATTGTTTCAAGTGTTTCTGTCACATAAACAAATATAAAATATCATTTAGTAATGAGAAACCTAAATTTTAGTACACGAGGATTGATTTTTATTGCTAGGTGTGAACTTGTAAATTTTTCGATTGAGATTAAAAATTACATCAATAACAATATAGCAATAACAATTTGGTAAAAATTAATCTTAAATAAAAGAAAACCAAACAAATGATATATTAAGATCCAGATAATGAAAAGAATGAAGAGAGAAAAGTGAATCGGATTACCTGGTTTCAACTTTAAAGCGTTCCTCTCAATGGTGTTTCAAAAAATAAAAAATCCCAGAGAGGATAAGAAGACAAAGAACGTGTGGAATCACAATCAATTTCTTCAAAAACTTTAATCTTAACTAAAGTTAAAATAAATAATTAAGGTAAAACTCTCCCTTTTCAATTTGTCACCACCCTTTGAAGAACATAAAACAGGAAGAGATAGTGGTGGTGCAAAAGATAAAAGGAGAGCGCGAGGAGGGTGAATTATCAGAGCCTGTCTACAAAATTTGCAGATTTCCATGAAAAAGGAAACAAAAAGCTAAAAAAAACACACCAAATCCACCTGTCACTTTTGTTTTTAGCTAAAAATATCATCAACAAAATTTTGTATGTTTAATAAGACACATAGGTATATTGTTTTTCACAAAATTTATGGTTTCTTTGTGTTATTCTAACAGAATTATTCCCATAATCACGCATGTCATCATCCTTATCATCCCACTTGTCACTCCATGAAATTAGACAATTATTTTCATTTGTCTATGTATTTGTTATTCGCCATCAAATGTTTGACGAGAACAATTCACACATATTTGTGACGGAGAGATAAAATATGTTTATAAAATCTAAATTAAGAAATAATAATAATAATAATAATATATTTTACTAATAATAAAATAACCTTTCTTTTAAATGAATTAATAAAATATTTCAAATGAAATTTATGAATATTTTCTTATATTTTCAATTAGGACGTAGAAAACCAAACAAATCTAAAATATAAAATCCAAAATTGATTTTTTTGTTTAGATTTTGGATTTTTTTTTTAAATTGATCGGTTCTATTTTTTATTTGACAGTTAGAAATTAATCCCAACCGAACGAAACCAAAATTATAATATATATTACTAAAATTAAGATATAATTTATGAGATATATTATTATTTTGTTAACTGAATATGAAAATACGTTGAAAAAAATTAAAACTATAAATATCCCAATTAATTATGTACTATGCTTTTAGAATATGTTTTTTTTATCAAATAATTATTTTCTTATAATATATTTAACGATTTTATAATAAAAAAATCACAAAAATAATTTAAATATTAATATTACAACCCATTTATTTTTAAGAAACTTAATTAATTTCCTTATCCCAATTAGAGTTTTTATTAAAAAGTTCTTTAACTCTCCGCTATTATATTTTCCTTCCCTTACATTACATATTTTCTTTATATTGTATCGAAATAATTGTAATTCAAGGATTGTCATATCTTAGTGCTTATTATATAATTTAATTTCTGTTTCTCTTTAATTAAAATTTGTTAATATTAAAAGACATTTGTATAAAATTTATAGATTTCATCATCAAAAAGATTAATCACTCAAATTAATTAAGAGTACAAAATAAGATATGATTAAATGTGGAAATTGAAATTTAACTCTACACTTAAGTGGACAAAACTTTCACTTAGGCCACAATGACAGATATACTTTTCGCTTAAACTAGATAATACTTTTGCTTAAGCAACCATATATAGTGGATGTATTTTTTTTTTAAGCTAAACAAAACTTTTGTTAAGTTACCCTGCATTGAATTGTAGAAATTATTATTTTTCACTTTTTGCTTATGAATATCTATCACAATTTTTTATTTTTTTTACCACTCATGATTTTCAAACTTACTTTTTGACTCTCCTCTCGCTTCTTTTTATTTAGGACACATTAAATATTGTTTTACCATATTTCTTTTCCATTTTTATTATTAGGCATGTTGATTTGAATGATTTATTTTTATAATAGTTATTTGTCTCGTTAGATTTTTTTAGTTAGAATTATATTTTATTTGGTTGTGAATATAGAGCTTAAAAGAAAAATTTTCTAAAAAAACATTACGAATGAGATAATGAAGAAATATTTACAAAAAGTTATATTTTTATAGCTCTACCATGAGACTTGACATGAAATAATTATTAAAAACAATTCATACCAAAGAGAATTCTAAAATTAGGTAAATGAGAATAAGAAGGGTTCGCATAATGACTAGAAAATGGCCAAAGTGTATTTTCATCCTTCAACATGATAATATTATATATCATTTATAAATTATTGAAACAAATTTCAGCAAGCTATTTATTTTTATCATTTTTTATTTTAGATATAGTTATATTTTTAGGAGTCATTTTAGCTTTAAAACTTTGATATCATATATTTAAAAATGGATAGTTTTGATGCACTAAATAAAATAAAATAAAATCTCAATTTTTAAAGATATTAAACATGCAGAAATCGATCAAATATTTTTTAATATTATATATTTATCATGAAATTACATAAATCAATGCAAATACACATACTAGTAAATTTATGATTTTTTTTTGAGAAATTTTTTTCATTTAAAATTATGAAGAAAAATAAAAACTAATTCAATTAGGTTATTTATATACTAAAATTAATTTATGTATAATTAAAAAATATATTTAATAAAAATAAATAATAAATATTTAATATATTTTTTTCAATTGTTGATGGATAAATTAAGTCTCTCATGAAATTTCATTAAAATCTAAAAATACTATATAATATTATTTAATAAAAAATTAATTAATACTTTATATTTTATAAAAATCGAGAAAAGTATTGTTGTAATTTAAATATTATTTTCATTATTTAATTTTTCTAACATAATTGTATATTTATTAATTAATATTTTACATTATATATTATGCTAGGGATTGTATTTCACTTAAATCAAAACAATAAACGTGTATCATAGTTTAAAATATAACGCTTTAAGTGCCTAATTACTCGTTTAAACAGTTCTTATAGTCGTTTAAACAAGAAGAATTTACGCGTTTAAAACAAAAAATGTTAACTAAGTAAAAAATATATTTTCATTGCCTTTTAAGCGAAATGTTTTTATTTAAGCAAGATTTTGTGATAAAATATTTTTCATTACAAAATGCATCATGAATTAAATACTTTTTGTTTTGTGACCCCGTGTGTTGAATAATTAGTGACATACTATTTTGATTACAAATTTCTATCACTAAAATAAATAAAAGTAAATCTGATTTTTGTGACGATATTTTGTGAGTTAACATGTGATTATCAAAAAATGTATATATTTTTAATTTCATTAGACAATACATCATGTTTTTATAAATTGTCATAATTTATGACAAATTTTCGTCCATCACAAAAATCATATATTTTTTAATTATACAATTTAAAAAATGGTTTATCACCTATTTTATCCCTATGCAAACATAAATTTGTGTATTTACTTTTCTACTTATCTCCCATCCTATTTATTCAGGACTTTTATGTATGGATTTTATAGGTTATAACTTTCAAGATTATTCAAATGAAGGTATAAGTTATAAGATTAAGATTTAGAAGATAATCACAAACTAAGAAAACTAGTTATGGTATAATAGCAATTGTTTTGATTTATAATACTCTCAATTTTGTTTTGATTTAATAATCATTTAATATTCAGGTCATAGTTTTAATAGCATAATGAATATGCTTAACTAAAGGATATAATAAATGATTTCAACCAATCAATATTGATTTTTTTTTTTCATATATGGTTGGTTATGCAACATACCAAGAAAATAAAAAATGGTCCGAACCAAAGTTTTCTTATAAACATGGGTAAAATAAACAAGTTAAAAACATGTTTCTTCAACTAATAATAAGAAGCAGAAGTAGAATGTGGTACAAAGCAAGGTTTTCTTAAACATCATTACAATAAATAAGTTTGAAACATGATTCTTCAAATAGTAATTAAGAAGCAAAAGTTGAGCATTGCTTATCCAGGGTGGAGTATATTGATTCTAAACCCTAAGAAGTTTATAAATTATATTCAGATTTATAAATTAAATAAATAACAGAGTGTATGATATCAAATCTATAACTTTTTATAAGTGAAACATAGACTTTAGTAACGACCTTATAAAAAAAAAACAAAATTAAGGGGAAAATTACTGTTATTTATTTAATTTTTTTATAAGTCAAAAAATGATATTAATTTTTTTTATTAATGATTTATATTGAATTTTTTGATAAGTTTTATTTGACTTGATAGGTTTTATTTGACCTTTTGGTTAAATGTGTTTCTAGGCTTGTGTTTAGATTTTTTTTTTTTATTTCTTTCTCGTACTTTTATGCTTATCTTTGTAACACTTATATATATATATATATATATATATATATATATATATATATATATATATAAAATACTATTTTTAATTATCATTACAATAAATTTTTAATCAAGTGGATGAATATTCAATATTTTTTATTTTTTATTAACTATTTTAATTTTAAAAAATTTAGAGTTATTTTAAAAATTCTTACCTTAATCTATTTAAATACAAATAATAATCAATTCACCTTCTAAATTTAAGAGTTATTTTCATTTAGTTTGAAATGATTTCAAGTACAACCATTCTTTTGGAGAAACATCATGAATATCTCTTATCTTTACAAGAAGGCTTTCTGGCAAGAATGCAGGCCTCAATTGAAAGCCATACTTTTTCTCCTTCCAATGACACTGTAAGCAATTGGAATGCCATCTCACATGAGAATTTATTAAAATAATTAAATAAAAATTCAATAAAATGATAATAAATAGTGAAAAAAAATTCATTTTAAAATGCAATATCACCAATAAAAATATGATATAGATGACAAATCTAAAGAACAAGATGTACAACTATTTGTACCGTACAATATAAGAAAAATAAAAAATATATTTTATATGTAGTTTTGATTCAAAGTGTGCAACAAATCCACACTACATACCAAACAATAATGATAAAAAATAAATAAATCAAATAACAAAGTTCTGAACAACTATTCTTCCTCTCCTAACCTTCTACAACTTCAACGCCAGTTAATATAATAAGATAATTTAATATACAAGTTATGTATTATTTAACCTAATAATATATATATATATATTAAAATGATGTTACTTTATTTTTTTTAAATATAATTATTATTTTATAAAATAGTTAAGTTATAATTTTTGTATTGTTTCAAATTTAATCATATGGATTTTCTTAACAAGTTTTTTTTTAATATATACATTATAATTAATGTATAAATGAAAGATAAGAAAGTCTTCAATAAAGAGAAAACAAACAATAATGATAAATAAATTAAAAATAAAAACAAAAAATAAGCTAATAAAACTACAATTAGAACATCTTCACTATTTCAACCTTTTAATTATCCATTTAATTTAATAAAATAAGTTAATATATAAATGATATATTATTCAATTTAATATAATAATTATATATATATAATTTTAAAAAATATAATAATTATTTTATAAAATAAAATAACTTAATAATTTGATATAAACTTATTTAAATTTGAATTAATAATAACTTAAGAAAGATTGTTAAATTTAACTTAGATTATAAGTTTTTGTTGATTTAATATATTTCATTTTATGATTTTTGTTTTTTACTAACACATGCACAAATTATTTATATCATCAACCAAATAGTAAATAAGTTAAAAAAAAATTCTATTGTGAATAACTTTTTTGTCTCTTCATATTTTCAATTAACAATCCAATTTTTGATAATTTTTTTTAAAAGATATAATTATTATTTGAGTTTTCACGTAATAATTATATTAAATGTTTATACTTAGTCCAATTTAAATATTTGAGATAGTTTTCATATGTTATTAATTATTTTATATGATATTTTAGATAATTTTTATATGTCACTAATTATTTTATATAAGTTTCTAATCATTATAATTAGAGAAATAGTTAATTTTATATTACATGTATTGTATTATTAGATGATGTATATGACTCTAAAAGATTTTGATTTTGTAGGAAATCACCACTAATGTACACGAGTGCGGGAGTTTTTTTTTTTTTTTTTTTTCTCAATGAAATTTAAATAATATATAAATAATTTATTTTCACAAATGTGAAATGAGATTTAAGTTAATTATACATAAGACATTCATATCATTTAAATAATTTATATAGCATAGAACTAACAACTTTTATAAAAAACTTAATATAATAATTAGTAATAGAGGAATATTAGATAAATTATTTTAATTATATTGAATATAAATATTTATTATATACAAATTATTATTTTATAATAGACACGGACCAAGACTTATTTAACTAAATCCATTTTGGTAATGAATTAAGTGAATTATATAAAATATTAGGTTATATATTTTTTATTTAATTTCATAGGTTTCGTAAATTTTTAGACCAACTCATGGTATTTATAAAATTCAACAACTTTATATGTGATGACATCTACCAGCACATTTTAAACAAAAAGTACGGTTTGAATAATTCACTTACAAAATAACAAGCCATACACTAGGCACAATAAGAGTGAATGAAATATATATTTATAAAATAGAAATGAGAGAGGGATGGGAAAGCAAGACCTATATTATAGGCATTTTTCGTTTGTTACAGGATATTCATCTAGCTCTCTGAGAATTAATGAGGTCACAATAATAGCAACCAACATCATCCATAGTCATTCAATTTGATAATGGAACAGTAGTAACTAGCAATACACGAAAATGGAAAAGGAATAATGGTGGTGGTTGCGAAATGATGAAAACCAACACTGAATAGCTTGAGCAGAACCAACAACATTCAATTAATTTGTCAATGCTAGATAGCAACTCTAGACATCACACACCCCATCACAGTAATTCCTAACCTCAACCATTCCCACCACACTTATTTTATCTTCCATGTAAACCCCATTCATGCACACTTCATGTCAATCCCATTCCCACTCACTCATGATATCTTTTATTAATCAAAAACACCAATCTGTAAAAACATTGAGATTATCTTAAAAGATAGCATCTTCGATTGTACATTTTTCATGTTCTGATAGTCTGATTACATATTCATCTATCTATCTATCTACTAAGTGACAACATTTTTGTTAGCAGTCATGAAATGATAGATACAATTGAGACTTGTCCTTATTGTTTGTGCGAGTGTGTCAAGTGCAGGCCATGGAGTGACACATATTAGTGATTGAATAAAGGGAGTGGTCTTGGAACCATGATTTTCCCCACCCCATTCTGCAGGTGTAAGCAAGAGAAGAAAAGAGAGCATGGTATGCAGTCAAAGTTGCTGACCATCTTGGGCTTGCTGATGTTTCAGAGTCAAAGGTTCTACTAGTCTTCCCATCACTATTACCTATGAAGCTCAACAAGACCCTCCTCAATCTCCCAACCAAAATAAAATAATAAAATAAAAATACTATCATTCTGTATTTATTATTTACAAGTATGATGTGTAATTAATAATATCATATGGGAGGTACTAGTACAATGCCACATCTCATCTAACAGTATTAGTGGTATATTCTATTGTGAGTGGGTGGCAACTTAGGATAGACCAGGAGCGTCTTCTTCCCCCTCTGCCTTCCTTTTATAAAATCTTTGATGCTACCACAGACTGGAAGTGGTCCAGCCTTTCACACGTGAAGACGCTCCTCCCCTGCTATTTTATTCACGTGTGCTATCATACTTTCATCAATTCTTTTCTCACCCTCTAATTGTGGCCCCTCCTTATCATTTTTCCCTCAAATTATCCCTACTAAATAAATACACTTACAAATCCTGTAGATAGGAAAGTTTCAAATTAAGGGTAACCTCTTACTTCTCAAGCTCTATAGTCTTAGTTAAAATATGTGGCATTTTCAAGAAGAGTATTTCAGTAAATGCTTTCAATTAGGATGTGCAAAGGGGCTGTATTGAAACTCATATTGCTATAAGCTTTGGTGGTAAATGAATTATTAAATGGGATTAAATTGTTTCCATGTGCCTGCAGTATAAGCTAATTGAGGAGGAACATGCTTGCATTCTGATTATGACAATTCACTATTTATTTTGGTAGACCAGCAGTGTGATCTTATCTGGCAGTCAAAGACTGTAAAAGATGGCATTCCATCAGTTTTAATGGCATTCCAGATTTTGGATCTTGTGTCCTTTAATTTAATTTGATTCTAACATTAACTAGTTACTTATCTAACCTGCCATTCTTATTAAGAAATATATTAGGACCATAACATGTAGCCTTTGATAAAAAGATTCAATGTTTTTTTCTGCTCGTCCCTGTTGGAGCATAATAAATTCTCAAATTGACAGGGTTTTCTGATTATCTCATTAAGAAAATGCTCTACCCGACTCTTCAGAAATAAAACCGTGAAGACTTCATGACAAGTAAATAGTTTTTCCATTTTTTTTTTCTCATCTTTAAACAAATCTAGTTATGCAGAGAAAACAAAGGGATATCTGAGAACACCACGGACTGAATTCAAAGTCATCACTGTCGTGCTTACAGTGATCTAAAGCATTTCCATTGATGGCAAACGACAAAATGGTTGATTAAATGGATGGAAGAAGCTACAAAAAGAATATGTATTAATCATCTTCATGCCTATATATAATAGAGAAGAACTAGGCAACTAGCTGTTGCATTGTGTCCATACTTTACACTGATTATGAGATTTACTTTGAACTTCAAACATTGTAATTCCACTAGTATTAACAAGCAATTGTTATTTTTTTTAGCACAAGTCTATTTGTTTGTTCATATTTGTTGTGTTATCTAGGTATGAATGTGCCTATATTGGGGGAACAAACTTTTAATTTTACACTTTCTTTACTAATAAGATGTGGATTCGATGACTCATATTTGATGCTAAATGGTGATGCCTAAATGTGGACATTAAGGACTGATTTAGTACAAGAGATGTCTGAAACCAAAAAAAGGGAGACAATGAAGGCCAACAAACGAGACCATTGATAATAATGTACGATGGAACTTGGGGGACAGGTAAGGTCATAGAGCTTATGGTTTAGGGTTCATGATAATAAGACTCTTCCAAACTCAACCTACTTAAAAAGTAAGAATAAAGGTTTTTCAGCTCTTGATTTAACTTAAATATATGATGATTTTAATTTACTAAAGTTGAGTCATAAATAAAGACAGTATTCATGACAGATTTTGAAGATACACTCACTTTATAATAGCTTTTTTCATAAATTATATTTCACTCCACTTCTGTATGGATATTCTTCCACTTTAGAATGCTCATCAGAATTAATAGTAATTGCAATATACAATTGGCGAAACACAAACTACTTTACCAGATATTAAATTCAGAAACAAAATATGAGTTGAGAATTGGCATTAGCAAAATAAAAACCTAAGGATGAGAAATAAAAAAAGGCAAAAGAGGGAGGAAGCAGATACAAGGTGGAGGATGATGAAAACTAAGACCAAATGAAACCCTTTACCATCCATCACATGGGACAAAAGTGACCATCCTACAGCTGTCCTAAACTGTAGGGAAAACCAAAAGTGGGGTAGCATGTACCTTAGCAGTACCCCATAGCCTCTTAATATTGGGAAGTCTGAAATCTCCCAACATTTGGAGAGACCTTGGGATGGCCTAGTCCTTAGCCACCACACCACACTCTTCACTAGTACTAGTACTACACTCACATGTTAGTGTTAGTGTATGGAGTGTATACAAATACCCATTGTACAAACATAGTTAAACTCAAAATCTGTAACCGCTAATTAACGTCCCTATATATCTCATCTCCTTTTTTTGGCGGCACCAAAAACCGCTTCTTCCCACTCTCTCCCATCCACACTCTTTACTCAACCAAATCTCTCTCTAGATTTCGCACTATTTAGCGGCTAAATCCTAAAGCAAGTTAGTTTGAAACATTGCAATGGGGAGTTCTGCCACTTTTTCCTTGTCTAGTCTTATGTGTGAAGAAGGCGAAGCTTGCTTCTTTGAAGACCAAGATGAGAACCCTGACATTATTATTGACGCTGTTGATTACCCATGTTTCGTTTTGGAGGATGAAGAGGAATACATTGAGTATTTGTTCAGACAAGAAACGGGATTTGGATCTCAGAATCAACAATTTTTGGCCTCCGATGATCAATCAAACAGACACTGGTTGAGGAGTGCCCGTGTGGATGCCATTGGCTGGATTTTCAATGTTAGTTTTCGATGCTACTTATCATCATAAATCATGCTTTCTTTGCTTTTGTTTGTTCTACTGCTGAAACCTGAAACTATTTTTTATTTTATTTTTTATTGTTGATTAATTAATCAGACACGAGCAAAATTTGGGTTCAGAGTTGAGACGGCCTATATATCAGTGACGTACTTTGATCGGTTTCTTTCAAAGCGATCTATTGATGTAAGAATCGACAACTGCTAAATTCCAATCCTCTCTTTCAGATTCTGTTGATTTTAACTTTCCTTTTCTGTTTTGGTTAATTTCTGGAATGATACAGGAATCAAAACCTTGGGCTATTCAGTTATTATCTGTAGCATGTTTATCTCTAGCAGCAAAGATGGAAGAGCAAACTGTGCCGGTTCTATCTGATTATCCAATGGAAGAATATCGATTTGAGAACAAAGTAATTAAGAACATGGAACTGATGATTTTGAGTACCTTGGAATGGAAAATGGGATCAGCAACTCCTTTTGCCTATTTGCATTACTTTGTCGGCAAGTTCTGCCCTGGATCCAGACCACAAACAATAATCACAAAAGCCATTGAACATATTGTGGCCATGGTCAAAGGTGATTTTGGATAATGCAATTCCCTTATGAAATAGTATTATATTATTTATCAGCAACATTTATATCTAAAGATGAGTCTTGCTGTACAGATGTCAATTTGACGGATCAAAGACCATCTATAATTGCCTCGGCTGCCATATTGGCAGCTTTTGATGCTACATTAACAAGAAAAGCAATGGATCTTCGAATAAACGTAATATCATCGTGGGGAAATCTAGAAAGTGTGAGTTTATTATTTAGATTGCATTCAGAAACGTTAATTAATTGTTCTTTAACTCGTTTTATTTAGATAGAGAATAGAAAGAAATTAAATGGAACATGACATGAGAGTGACACAATTTTGATGATGATTCCTGTTTATATGCAACAGGGAAATGTGTTTTTCTGTTACAATCTAATACAGGAGAAGAGGGAAAACAAAGTTAAGACCCCTTGCTCGAATTTGATGTCTACCCAGTCGAGCTCCACGTGTGTTCTTGAGAACCCATCTGACACTTGTTCAGGAGCTAAGAGAAAACTTAGTTTTGAGGGCAGGGAAAATTGTGCGGCAAAGAAGCTATACCGGCCTTAGTTTGCTGCATCTCGCAGAGTTTGTGATAATCAACACAGGGATATTGAATGGTGTTTACTGATTGGATTATAGGATAATATTTTTTTTCAACTGAAAAATTTATTCTTGTTAGTTATAGGTCTAATGAGTGTCATCCACCATTTTGTGGAATGATTTGGCATTGATGATTGGGGTTTTTATTTCCCGGTACCCAACAAAAAGTTTCAGCTTGTGACAACAAAGAAGATAGAGAAGAAAAAGGAAGAGTAAATAAATAAACAAAAAAGTGATTATCTTTACCCTACAGTAAGTTTGAAGAAGCTGTCTGAAAATCCAGAGGTCATTGAGGTGAGGTGAGGTGAGGTGAGATGAAAAATGAGTGAAAGGCAGAAAGCTATGTTGAGGAGAGGACTACTTGTCCATAGTGAGTTAGGGTAGTGTTTGCTTTCTTGCTCTGCTCCTATTACATTTCTACTTTTTTCAACTGCATTTTTTTCTTTTCCCTTTTTTTTAGGGAATAATGTTTTTAATTAAATGTATACGATGATGGGAATAGGTAGCAACCCTAGTAGTAGTAGTACTACTAGTACCACCCTTTGATAGGGAGGTTGCTTGGGATGCTTTTTATGTCTTTAGAAAGGGTGAAAGCCGTGGGGAATGGGGAATTGGTTTTGTTTGATTTGATGTATCTGTGTAGCATTTGGGTTGGGCCATTTATAAAGCTTGTAAAAGTTGAACTTGATTATGTGTTTGCTTGGGACGCGGGAAGCTCCTTTTCAGGTGGACTGAGAAACTTTCCTTTAACCGTTACTCCTTGTACTATAATTTTATCATTCATATTACACTTACAGCCCTATAAGTGGTAAAGGATTGCGACATCCATGTAGAGCACTGCCAGTACCACTCTCTCAGTACTTGCTTAAATCATAATCAAATTCAACACAGACTAAATATATGTTATGGTTAAATTATAGTACATTGTATTAACTATCAAACTCAAAGGACACCTTGCTTATATATGCACCTTCTTTTCTTCTGATACAAGCTCATATAGCACTTTAGTCAGGTTTAATAGCTCAGAATGAATTTGATTAGAATAGATGCTATCAGATTATAAACCAAATGGGTACATAGCTTTTGATTATGGATTGAAAAAAGGTATTATATAAATTGTGCTATGTTTGCTCTTCAACTTTTGTGTGATTGTTTAATCTTTCTGTTTCAAAAAATTAAGAAATGTATTAGAATATGTTTTTGTTTTAGACTATAAAATCCTACGCGTTATATGTACAAACCATATTCTGTTAAAATGATCCAGTATATTTTCAGGATAAAATGATGGTAACAAAATTTGATTCTATTGGCATGTTTGGACGAAATGAAGTTTTGTTCTTGTTGTAATGTACATCGTAACAAAAGTGTTCTTGTCATTTTTTACTTGTTTTTTTTTTTATTTGAACAAAATCAAATTTGTCGCATTTGAGTGGAAATGGCACTGACAAAATCAACTCAAACACTCAAGGGAGAGAAAGACCGAATTCAACACTTCAAATGACAATACATGTTACGTGTAAAAATGTTGGTTTGTCTTGTTGAGTGTCGCTGGTCTCTTCATTCTTCAATTTTTCGTTTTTGGAATGCTTAACAATATTGACCATAACAAAGATTATGCACTAAGGGAAAAATGATTGTTTAATTACAGGAGATATAAAAATAGTTGTCTAGAGAGGAAGGGGCATTTAGACTTTACACCATGATTAAATATATCTTTTTTAATTTTATGTGATCAATTAAAAAGAGATGGTAAAATGAATTGACTCGGTCGGATTAATCTGATTTTCTTCGTTTCAACAAATGTTTTAGTATTTATTCACTCTTTTTTCAAGTCTTAATTTACACATATTTTATGAAAACAAAAAATTAAGATATTACGTGACACTAATCAAAACAGGTCCTATTGTTGATTTTAACATGTACTGTGCATGCATTTTGTACATTTTGATATTAATAAAGTAATTAATAGAAGTTTGTGGTTGGGGTACTCGTGGGAGGCCCAATGGGGTGAGTGGGAGGATGGTGATTGGGCTTTGAATTTTTAAAATGGCCCAATGAAGTTGAGAATTTGAAAAGGAATAGTTTCCCTCGCGAATGCCATCTTGTATGAATTGAAAATAGAGAGGTGAGTGATGGTTACAGCGAAGAAATGGAGAAGAGGCTCCGGTCTTCTCTGCAATCCTCAGCGCAAGAGTTTATATCCTTAGCCACCAAACAAAACCTCAAATCTTCAAAACTTTCGTTCAAAACCCTAATCCATTCCATTAAACCCTCCTCTCCTCCCTGCACCTCTCTCCCTTCCACCATCTCCGATTCCATCTCTGCCTCGATCCAATCCTTCCACACCCTTCTAGTGCCCAACTCAGCACCAAAATCAGAACACACCCCTCCCTCCAAGCGCCGCAGAAGATCCTCCCGCCGATCCGAACCGGAACCCGTCGACGAGAAGCATGAACTTCTCGAGCGCCTCGAAATTCTGGTCCACATTGCTCTGCTGTGCGTTTCGCACCCAAGAAAACCGTTCCAGCTCTCTGACTTGCTTCCCGGCGTTCAGGCGCTGCACGATAATTTGATCGTTTTTGAGTCGGAATTGTCTCTGTCGTCGGAGATTGAGTCTTTGTGCGAGGAATGGTGGAAGGAGAATTTGGCGGGAAGGGAGTCTCTGATTTCGCAGAGCCTTCCTTTCCTGCTGTCGCGGTCGCTCACGCTCAAGAAGAAGGTGGACGTGCACAGGGTCTGCGTGCTCCGTGAGGCCTTCGCTCTGTTTGATTTCGATGACGAGAGCATCGAGGATTTGAAGCTGTTGCTGATCAGGTGTATGATTTCGCCCTTGTATTTGAAAACGGAGGATGGGAGGCGATTTCTTGCGTTTGTCTTTTTGCTGAGCCATCAACTTGGGAAGGAACTGTTGGCGATGATTCGGTCCCAAATTCCATTCGGGAGAAAGTCGATGCTGGAGGCTTATGGGGACATTCTGTTTCGGGCGTGGAGAGCTGCGCAAGGGGACTCGAGAAGTGAGATTGAGAATGGGTTCTTGCAGGATTTGATTGAGGCTGCCATACATGCTGGGTCTGGACCTTTTGCTTCGTATATTAGGAGGCTCTTGGGAGCTTTTATTAACCAGAGGACCACCGATGGAGTTGAGAAAATGCTTTTTCGTCTCGCTGAGCCTGTCGTGTTTAGGTCTCTGCAGGTAAATGAATCATAGAGTTAAAACCACCCCCTCTCCATGTTTATTTTTTGTTGTATGTTGAATTTGAATGTTTGTTTTGCGGATAAACTATGTTGGTTTAGTAGCTAAAGGGAAAGTGTTAGGGTGGAACTGATGGGATCTTTAAAAAGTTGACAAGGTGATTTTTTGTAATGGTGTTATCTGAGTTCTCTTGTAGATGTTAGGTTTTCACATGCCTAGGACTAAGTATATACCACAGGCTGTAGCCTATGTAGTGCATGTTAGGAAACTCGTCAGAAATCTAAGAGTCCGGTCAATTGAGCCCCAAAACGTGAAAGCCATTACTATTAGCTTTAGCTAAGCGTGGAAAATCAAATTGCAGCATGCAACCAAACACTCTACGTTGTAAATAGCCAGTATGACTTTTAATATGGTTCTGGTTGGAGGGGAATGGAAGGGATGTAGTTGTACGGAAATTCCTTCCTCAAATATTGAGGGATTTGGAGTTGGGAACAAATGCTGCATGCTGTTGAATTGTGTTAAACTAAATTATCCTTAGTTTGAATATTTTTGTACTTAATGATTTTATTTGTCTATTGTGAGAGTATACTCGTAAATTATTTTATTTTCCCAACTCTCTCTTTGTTAACCAAACAAGGGGTCTCCTTCCTTTCGTTAAAGTTCTTTTCCTTTGTTCCCCTCTTTTGAACCAAACCAAATTTATGGCTGTTATACCAAATTATAATTTCCTGCTGCTCATATAAATCAAAGGGATCCTCTTAAAATTGGGTTTCTTTAAAACCATTTTGTTGGAGTTGCAATAAATTTTAATTAGTAAAAATGATATTACTGATGTATATATCACCTACATTAATTTGTCAATTTTGTCTCTTTATTCAGAGTTTTACTTAGCCTTCTTTTCAATAGGTTGCAAACTCAAATGTTCGTCAAAATGCTTTGCATCTACTTCTGGACATGTTCCCCCTTGAAGATCCCGATTCCACAAAAGAGGAGAAAGATACATTGCTTGATAAACAGTTCTTTCTGTTAGAAAGGCTACTTATGGATGATTGTCCAGGAGTGAGGGCAATTGCTGTTGAGGGTTCTTGTCGCGTCCTTCATCTGTTTTGGGAAGTTATTCCTTCACCAATCATAACAAAGATATTAACAAAAATATTTGATGATATGTCTCGTGATGTATGCACTGAGGTTAGGCTTTCAACGTTGAATGGCATCATTTATTTGCTAGGAAATCCCCACTCTCACGAAATCCTTAAGGTCCTCTTGGCAAGACTGCAGCACCTAATACTGGATAAGGCCCTGACAGTACGAGTTGCTGCAGTGGATCTCTTACTCCATCTTAAGGATGTTAGAAATTTCCAGTTCAACAAGGTACATGAGTTAAATTAGAATTGTTTAAGAAATTTCAACATCTAATGTAATTCTTAGTATCTGTTCTTCTGTCTGTTATGTAGGTGATGGAGCTAGAAGTGGTATTGTCTGCACTTGCTAGTGATCAACCTCCTGTAGCTCAGAAGATAACAAAATTACTTCTACCTTCGTACTTTCCCTCAAAAGTACCTGTTGAGGAAGCATGTAATCGCTGCATTACACTTGTAAAAAGGGCTCCAATGGCTGGCGCAAGATTTTGCAAGTTTGCCATCTTGGAAGGAGCATCTAAATCTCATCTTATGGAACTGGTTAAAGTATTCCTGAGTTTGATTTTGTCACCACATCAGCTGGAAGAAAATCAGATTGAGGGTTTCCTTGCTGCTACTAGCTATGTTTGTGATGTTTTAGCTAGTGAACCATGCTTTATAAATGCTCTCAAAGAGTTGCTCAATGGAGAGAAAATCAGAGGTTTACTAACTGTGGTGTCTAAAGGTCAAGTCCATTCTTCTTTATTCAACATTGTCTCCATTGTGTGTCCAGATGATGTTGCTGGAGTTCTTGAAGAATGCATGGGTGTTGTCACAAACTGCAGTGGTTTAACTGAGGATATTGATCGACAAACTGAAACCAGGTCTGCACACAAGTTATTGCTTGCAATGGGTGGTTTTGATGACTTGATTGAAGCCTTAACAGCCTTCTTGCACAAAGCTGCCTATCGTTGTCACGTTAAATTTGGTGCAGATATGCCATCTCAAAGTGTTTCATTTGCTAACAGAAAGAAATCTAAATCCTCTGGACAATTTTCAATTAAATCAAAGATAATTAACAGAAAACAATCTTTTGAGGACGATTATTTACTAGCTGTTGGAGTGGCATGGCAAGTTAGAGATTTGCTTCTGAATGAAGATACCAGAAAGGAGTTTATGAAATCTCAGTGTTTAGAGATGTTGTTTGTTTCTCTTAAGGTGATTTCTGAGGTCAGCATTGTGCATTGTGGGCACTGTAAAAACATGAACATATCTCCTGTTTTCGCTTATGTAGCCCTTGCCCTGCAAATGACTGTTGACAATGTTCGCAGAAGTAGTATACAGAGCGGCGATCCAAAGAGGAAAAAAACTAAGAGTGATTCGTCTAAATTTCTGTCAGAGGCAAGTATAATCTTTTTCACTTTCTTTTAAATATTTGCGTGATTATAATTTGTCTACTTGATTTTCTTGCATCTCTGATGTTCTCATATTTTAATTCGTGTTCTTTGAATGATTTTGTACATTAATGCCAATGATTTTCTTTGCTATTTTATTGAATTGGATTTGCTTGACATAAAATGCTTGCTTCTCATTTCTCTGGTTTCTTTTAATTTTATAATTACATATTATGAACTTTGATAAAATGTAGAATATACACGGTCAGCACCAAGGTAATTTTTCAAGGGAGTTTAGAAATAAGTTAGCTTGGTGAATTGAAGTGTGCATTAATAATGTTTGAGCTTTATGGCAGCTACAATTTCAGGTTGACTTAGTGACTAATATAAGTTTGCCATGGAATTTGATTTTACCTACATCTTCTTTTGCCAGTTTTGTTGTGTGATTTCATTTTCATTATATTCTAAGACAACAACGAAAAAATCAATTGTCTGGCAAACTCTCGAATTTGTTTCATTCCTTGAAGTTTTCAGGTTTCCAGCATATTATTATGGTATAATATTTATACTTGTTAAAGTAATTCATTAGACCTTCTACCATATTCTTGGACAAGTCATTGGTCAAACTAATTACCAGTTTAATAATATGAACTGGTATTATATTAAAAAATTTTCCGAAACATGTATAACCGAAAAAGTTCTTAAATTAAAGAAGTTGTTAAAGAGATTCATATTTTTATTTAAGTTGGTTTAACCGAGTCACCAATTCGACCAAAAAATTGGTTGAGTCATCGATTCCCTATCATTTTTATGCAACAACCAGCTCAAACCATTAATATCTCTGGTTCTTGGCCGGACCAATTTGACTGACTGGTTCGAGTGAGCTTTTATAACACTACCATTCACTGTACTTAAATATTCGATAATATCATGCATTAACCAGATTGGTTCAATCATGGCTTGCCTAATTTGGTTCCCTCTATTTTCTGATAAAAAAATCATTTAAGCAGAACATCTTGGAGATGACAATAGAGCATGTGCTCAACTGTTTAGAAAAACTATTTGGAGAACGTGATATCATGAAAAGACACGATGCAGGTTCATGTAAGTTGCAGCCAACCAATACAACAAATCAACATTCCACTAAAAGGCGTAGGCTATCTCCTATAGATGCATGTGGTCCAAGTAACCCTGGTGAGTAAATACATATATGCTACTGTTTTTTTGGTCTACCAATGAGGTGCTTTGACCAAGAGTAATTAACTCAAGGACAGTGAGCAGAAGGAAAAAATGAAGCTCATGCACAATACCTGAAGTACTTCAATTAATTGCAACCCTTAAGTCGATATTTAGATTAAAATTAATTAATTTTGTCTATGTTTAACAATTATATAGGTTAAGTGGGTATGGGGATTATTATTCTCACGTTTCTCACACTCTTTCCAGGTTTCTCCTCTTCTGATCTTCATATTTCAAAAGCACCATTAGGAACTCCTATCACATATAGAATATCACACTTTAAACCCTTGATATTATTGGTAAAAAAAAATCATGATTCTAGACAGTGATTGCTTCAGAGGCAGCATAATATGCCAAATTATTATTCTGAACAGTGACGATTTAAATATCACCCCAATATCTAACACAAAGATCAATGTTATTTAATTTGTAGAGGCTCAATTTGCATTTGAAATAATAAGTTGTTTGAGAAAATTCCTGCTTTTTGCTTATTAAGAACTAAGAGTGAGTTTGATTTCCATTCTCAGAATCGCGTTTTAACTTTTAAAATCATGAATTAAAATCCCTGTAAAATCAGGACAGTAATGAATGTATCGAGTTCCACCCGGCACCCCTACCGAGCTTGCTCCAAATGAACCACTCCTCTGTACTAGGATCACAGAAGAAGAGGATCAGAAAACATTTCAGTTTGTGTTTTTTGGCTTTTAAATAGTTTGGAAACAAATTTCGATTTTGAATGAAAAAATGATTCCTGGATAGCGTTGAATTATTTTAGTAAATAGTTTTTAAAACCATAAAAGTAGGAAATCAAGTAGACCCTAAATATTTCCTTCTGTACATTTTATGATTATGATGTTCAATGTTTTTATCATTTGCTTAGCTTGGGACTATACAAATTTCAATTTTATGAAGCAGAAGAGAAGGGGGAATATCTTTGTAGTAACGAAGTTATTTGTAGTGGTGTTTGTGTTCTAAGTAACTAACGTTGTTGCTAAGTAACTAATTAAAACTTTTACCAACCAATATTTGTGTACGCACATACAATGTATGTATGGTATGTCTCTGTATATATCTTTCATCTGTGACTAATTATCTACAATCATATGCATAGGATCTACATACGTTGAAGCCCAACAAGTATTTTGTATGGTAAAGATGCTTACTGCTGTTCTCCAGTTCATGGCTGATGTCACTGCTATGTGTTTTGCTCCACACAACCATGGATTATTCTTAAATTACACATCAAAATGTGTGCAACAAATCATATCTTCATTGGACCAGCTACATCATAACCAAATTCAATTTAAGGAAGAGGATAAAAGAAATATTGCTATTTGCCTGAAAAGCTCTTCCACCTATGCAGCAAAAATACTTAATGTGATACTTGCAGAGTCTAGTGGATCCTCAATAACTTTACCGAAAGCTTTTGCTCTTGCAAATAACATTCTTGATTTAATAATTTCAATTGAATCATGTATGGGCTCTGGGCATGCATTGCGTATTGTTGCAGCAGTAAAGACTTGGCTGCCTGATGTGCTTCTAGCGTTGGGATCTGCCAGTTTTTCACAAAATACTGACTTTGATGAGGAACATTCAACTGTATCTGAACAAATGAAGTTGCATTTTCCAAAATGGCCCTTGATTGTAGCCAAGATTGAGCTCTTTGAAGTAAATGAAGCTGAAGAAGATGATGAATGTTCTCGACCAGAAAAACTCTCAGCATTCCATAAGCTTCTTGCAATGCTGGTTATATTACTGAAAAAAAATCCCATTATAATGGATGTAGTTGGCAATGTTTTCATGGTTTCTTCACTTGTCGGGCTAGAACAGAAGAACTTTGGGCTGACGTTAGGACTCTTGCGGTTTGTATGTCTTAAGCTGTTTAAACCGGATGACATGGATTGGGGTGACATTATGCTGTCTTCTCTGCAAGAAATCTTTCCCAGGATACACAGGGAAATCGCAGAAGAAAATGATGAAGATCAGCTGAAGAAATTAACCTGTGCAAAGGAATTGATTGAACCACGGTGGATGCATCATCTGTATGAAACTGGAAGAGTCACCTTGGCTGATGACTAAAATATTTGATTTTTTGTTTGCATGCTTTTTTGCTGTTAGTAGGATTTAAGAGTATGATTTATGATATGAAAGCCTTTAGATACCTGATGTAAATACTTTTGTAATTGGCAATATTAAAACGATATAGTTTTCCAGCACATTGTTATTTGTTTCAGCAATGATATTTAAACACCAGAAAGTCTCAAACATGCATTCTACAATTTCTATTTAATAATATAATAATAAACATATGTTTTAGGGGAGAGGTTGTCCAAACAACTTTTTTTTTTTTTTGCTAAATTATACAGAAATTTATCCAAGCCCTCTATCTTGTTTTAACCTGTTTTATTATATCCATACCCTCAAGCTTGTTCTACCTGGTTTTAACTTAAAACTTCTTTTAACGTATGCTTTATTATTTAACTAAGGAGTTATGATGATTGATAGGGATGCAATTAAACCTTTACCCGTGGGGACCGACCCGTCCCCGCCCTGAGTTTGACTGGGAAAACCCGAGTTGACCGGGGCGGGTCGGATTCGGGTTTTCTCCGCTTTAAAAGTCGGGCGGGGTGGGGATGCGTAATGCAATCCCACCCCGCCCTGTCTCCGTCCCGACTTTATATTTAAATTTTAAAATATTAATATTTTAAAATATTTCATTTTCTTTTTATATTACATATAAGATTATTTTTTTATATTTTACCAATTTTTATTTTTCTTCTATCCACTTTTTAATTTTTTTTATCTTTTTCAATCTTTTATATCAATTAATTTATTATATTATTCTCTCCCTTATTTTTCAGTTTTTCACAATTTTTTAGTTTTTCCCATCAATTTGTTTTTTTTTTCAATCTTTTCAACCAATTTGATGAACACAAAGTTAATCTTTTTTTTTTTTTATCTTTTTCTAAATATTTTACATCAATCTTAGTAGTAACTAATATTAGTTTATTTATAATTTATATTTATTATGTCATATTTTTTTATCTTATTATGCTTATTTATCATATATCAAATTTTATCTTAATAAAATAATTGCATTTTAAAGGATTAAAAGAAATTAATAATTTAAACTTTTATTACTTCAAACTAATTAAATAAGAATTAACTTATTAAATATTTTCTTATAAATTATATATTGACAACTTAAAAATGAATTAACTTATATGTATAATTAAATATTTGAATACAGTATTATAATAATAATGTTATAAATATTTAAATATTTGAATACAGATATTATAATAATAATAATAATAATGTTATAAATATTAGATATATATATATATATATAAATAAAAAATAATTAAATATTTCTTTTACATATATATTTTAATATAAATATAATAAATTAAAATGTATATTTAATTAATAATAACTATAAATTATAAATATTTATTTATATATAAAAATACATAATAAAATTAATTTATTATAAATATAATTATATTTTTAAAAATAATATAAATCGGGACTGGATGTAAACCCAAAATCTAGCTAAGACTGGAATAAAGACTTAATTTCTAACCCGATAGAAATAGAAACGAGAATAGTTAAAAAAATGGGTGCGATGAGCGCCCGTTGCCATGCCCAATTGATATTCTAGTTTGATATTACAGTTTGCCATAACCCACTGAACACGACAATGGGGAAATAGTGAATTTAAACAACGGAAGGGACAATTAAGGATCACAACTATAGAACAAAGAAACAAATGGATTTGTAAATAACAATTGAAATAAACAGAGGAAATCTAGTAATTTTTACTTATTATTTACAGCAAGTCATAAATCATTGTGCTCTCTAAGAAAATAAACAATGTATTAAATAAAATGGTTAATGGTAGTTTGTCATTTGCTCCGAGACTCCTGTGATCTACTTCGCTGCTCCATTTTTTATTCCAGCTCAAGTAAGCCTCGAGCAATACCAGACGAGTTAGAGAATGTGCAAGAATAATGGACCTTGAAGCAATAACAAGTACTAATAACTAACGAGAATCAATTAGTGCTTTTTGAGGAAGAGTTGTGCATTCACATGCTTCAAACAGGGATCTTCTTTAATCGAGCAGCAATAGGCATGCCCAAAAATCCAACGAATAAGCAAAAGAACCACTGTGGCAGGGTGAGAGGTGTTGTGTTTGCGAAGGTTCCCAAGTACTCTACGATTACGATTTGGAAGAAAACAGTAGCACTGATCACACCCACGAAAACATAATTATCCAATATGCCTTTGAAAACGTTTATTTTCTCCATTTCCCGCGAATTTATCTCATTGAAAACCTGCAAAACCAAATCATCCCACATTTTGAATAATATTTTGAGTTATAAATAATCCTAAGCAAACTGTCAACTTTTAAGAAAAAGTTACCTGGCAGAAGACAAATGAGTTGAAAATAAGTGTGTTTAAGACTAGATCCGAATTGGGGCCGTCAAGTAAAAAGATTGATTTTCCTCTTGACTGAAGAAACCATATCACCATAAACTGATACAAGGATTGGCCTAAGATGTTCCTCCACATGACATTGCTGATGAAATTTCCCTTCCTTCCAACAGGTGAACGTTTCATTAACTCATCATTTGGAGGTTCAGTAGCAAGCGCAAGTGCTCCTAGTGTGTCCATTATCATGTTCACCCACAAAAGTTGAACAGCTGTGAGGGGCGCAGTTCCTGTAGAAAGAAAATGCATGTAAGATCATAAGATAAATAACAACAATAGGAAAACATTTTTTGCAACTTGTCATGCAGGTTTGTGTGAAGTACATCATGTCATTTTTTTGGGTAACAAAAATAAGCTAAACTTTCTAACCTGTCAAGCAAGCTGATGTGAAGTTCACTATTAATGCAACCACATTAACGGTCAGCTGAAACTGTACGAATTTCTGAATATTTATGTAAACTGAACGTCCCCATTTGGCCACTGTTACGATTGTGGAGAAGTTATCGTCCAGAATTATGACATCTGCACTTTCTTTTGCAACCTGTACCATATATTGTGAAATTAGCTTCCAATAGAAAAATAAAATGTAGCAGCACTATAACATTTCCTTTTCTTTTGGTGGGTAAATGAGTGGTTCTCAGAGAAACATTGCATAGCGTTGCACTCACCTCAGTTCCAGCAATGCCCATTGCAAGTCCAATATCAGCTTCATGAAGGGCTGGGGCATCATTAGTTCCATCACCTGTTACAGCAACCACTTCCCCAAACGTTGTGCGCAAGTGTTTCACCAATGTATGTTTGTCTAAAGGTGAAGATCTAGCCATAACCTAAAAGGAATTATACACTATGTTAGTTAAAGTATCAACCGAATATAAATCATGTGTAGGATTAAGTAGTACTGAAGGAATCAAAATATAATGCATAAAATGTATGTGGAACCTGAATTTTGGGAATCAGCTCAAGTAACTCTTCCTCACTCTTCTCTCTAAACTCTGGTCCTTCAATTGCTATGCCATCATCAGTTAAAATTCCACACTCCTTGGCTATAGCCTTTGCAGTGTTGATGTTGTCCCCGGTAACCATTCGTACTGTTATTCCAGCT
Organism: Sphenostylis stenocarpa; assembly: GCA_963425845.1. NCBI lineage: Eukaryota > Viridiplantae > Streptophyta > Magnoliopsida > Fabales > Fabaceae > Sphenostylis > Sphenostylis stenocarpa. The sequence continues at coordinate 4,892,970 of OY731399.1, read as the reverse complement.
GAACGACACACTGCCACAGATTCCTTAACACCAGGGCGAACAGGATCTTTGATACCAACAACTCCTATACAAGTATATCCAGAAACAGGAATAGGGTCTTCAGGAGAGAACCCGTTTTCCAATTCCACATAAGCAAGGCATAGTGTCCTAAGTGCCTCACTTGCAAACTGGTTTATTGTGGCCTCAAGATGGTTAGTTGATTCTTTATCAAGGGGTACAACCTCACCGTTTGAGTTGAGAACTTTGTCACAGGCAGCCAGAATTATTTCAGAAGCACCTTTGCAGTGGGCTCTTAGGCCTCCATCAGGGAGCTCAACCACCACACTCATTTTCTTCTTAGTGGAATTGAATGGCTCAACTTTAATAAGTTTACATGATTGTCTCTCTCCTTGAAAATCTCCACCTAAAGACAAACCGTACTCCAATATTGCAGCCTCGGTTGGAGTCCCTAAAATCTCACGTTTACCGTTTTGGTTAACCACAACTTCTCCTCCTGTATTATTGAATATTGACTGTAGCAGGAGTTTCACAGCGGATTCTGGGAGTTCAGAGCACAAACCAGAGGCCTTATTATTGCTTACTTCCATGCTTTTCATGCAAAAGCATGTTTTCACAACAGTCATGTGGTTCGTTGTTAGTGTCCCAGTCTTGTCACTACATATAGTTGTTGCTGATCCCATGGTCTCACAGGCTGCCAAATGTCTCACAAGGGCTTTGTCATTCATCATTTTCTTCATAGCAAATGCAAGGCTCAATGTCACAGCTAATGGCAGTCCCTCTGGAACAGCAACAACAACTATAGTAACTGCAACTGCAAAGAACTCCAACAGCTGCAATGCATCATCCCCATTCCAGCTCGATAAGCTTCCTAGTTGGAGTTTTTGGCTAACAAGTCCTTGCACTAGAACTGCAAAAGTAACCACTGCAAAGAATAGACCTATCTTCCCAATAATGGTTGCAACACCATTCAACTTCACTTGTAGTGGGGTTTCATCATCTCCACCTTCACTGAGAGTAGCCATCAACTTCCCCCATTGAGTCCTCATGCCAACACTGGTGACCAACATCTTGCATGATCCATCTTGGACCTTAGTTCCAGAAAGAAGAAATGGATTTTCATAATTCACCATCACTGGCTCACTCTCGCCTGTTAAGCTTGACTCATCGATCAACACAGAAAATCCTGAGACAAATAGTCCATCAGCAGGGACTTGGTCACCAATGGCAAGATGCACAATGTCTCCAGGAAGTAATTCATATATTGACATTTTCTGTCTGTATCCATTTCTTGTGACCTGAATGGATATTTTCTTCTTCTCCTTGTCTAAATCCTTGAATTGCAATGATTGGCGATAATCACTTGTTGCTGTCACAAAGACAACAAGTAAGATACTTGCAACAATTCCAAGACCATCATGAGCTCCCTTCGGCCATCCTTCAGTTGCAATGCCAACTAGCAGTGACACAATAGCACACACTCCTAGTATCATCAGAGTCATGTCTTGGAAGGCTTCCCAAACAAAAACCCAGAAACTTGTAGATTCACTTTCAGTAAATTTGTTGATACCGTATATCTGCTGTCTCCTATTCAATAACTCACTGTCACCGTTAAGCCCCTCAGTGGTTGAAGTAGAAAGCTTCTCTGCAATGCCATTAACCCCACCGTGATATCTGAACTTCTTTACATCATGGCCTTCAACAATACACCCCAATTCATCGCCACAGATTTGAAAACCTCCAGCTTTAACTTCCTCTGGCACTTTGTAATCGGTTAGTTGCACGCCTGTGGATGTAATCACAAGTTAACATATTGGCTCTAAAATATATGAGCTATAAAAATAATTCTGAAGAAACTTACTTTGGATAAATTGAACAGCTGCTTTGGAAACCAAAACTGCAATCCTCAGCTTCTTCTCCTGCAGTAAGAAGAGAGTAAGTCTTGGAGAAATAAAACATGGATATGTCACATAAGTACAATGATATCACACAATTCATAGATATTTAATCATTTATTTTAGTATCTAAGAGTCATACACGTGTATTTAAATATTTGAAAAACACTTCATAAAAAAAATATCATCTGGCGAATCAAAAGTAAGAACGGTGAAAAGCATAACATAATGCCAATTAACTTTTAATAATGGATTTGATTAGACCCATGGGCGTATCAATCAAGTATATGTTGTAGCTGAGCATCAATATTAAGCTCCGTCAAACACAGCATGGCTCATTTCTTAAAATTTAAATCTCTCATGTTTGTAATCAAGGAAAGAACATAAAAAGTATAATTAATAGGAAATATATTTTTATTTTTTTCCTTGACCTAAAATACCATTGGAGCATCGAAATATGATGAATAAAAATACATACCTGGTTGGTACGACGCATAGCAGCAGCTTCGCCTCTCTTGGAGAGATTGGCAGTGAAACGAAAGCGCCTTTTGTGGTTCTTCACAACCCCGCACAATTTCCTCCATCTCTGAAGAGCCTCTTCGGAAGAGTTTTTGGACTTCACTTCAAAATTCTCATTCAAATAACCGTCCATCATCTTCAACAACAACACACTTTGCTTCGCTATGAACTGTTACAATTTGCCGATGCTTTTGCTATCAGTTATCAAACATGAAATGAACTCTCAGACACAGGTCATATAAAGTGATGGCATGTTTCTCATGTCCCTAATTCCCTGGTTTTAAAACAGTACTATAACAACAAGTAGTAGCAGTATTTCTTGGAAATTAGACACCAACTTTGAATGGTTTTCGTGGAAAGTGAGGAAGGTGCGGGTGGACCTCGTAAAAAAACACAATGAATTTTCTAAGACCTCGTCTTGTATACGCTTTGTACTTCTTGTAGTAACTGTCTTTGTGGATGGAGGGTGGAACAACCGGGTCAAATATTAAAATGCCGTTATTCTGGTTTTTGTAACTCTTGAAGAGTTTATGTTATTATATAGTAACTTGAATCTTTGCACAAAAAATTAAATTACTGGTGGAAATTCTGTATTGGTAGGTTTCCTTTTCATCTTTAATCTAATATCCCACTGACACGCGGTGTTCTTTAACTTCTTTTTTATTTCAACGCGTAAGCTGAAAAAATAAAAATAAAAAAAATTGTTCCATTATTGACGTTGCATCAAAAAACGCGTGAAGGATGTTTCCCTGATTAAAGAAACGCGTGCAGGACCCGTATGACAAGGACCTTTTTCATTGGTCTGCCCTTAAAGAACATTGGCCGCCACCAAAGACCTACCTTTGTCACCTCCTTCTGCTCTTTAGTTTGATTCATTTCACTCAAAATCAAATTCTGAAGATAATTTTCTTAAGCTTTTTTAACACAAATAAATGAAATATAGTTTTTCTATTTGTTAAAATTTGGATTAATTTATTATCCTAATTCATTATTAATCTAATTAATAATAGTGTTAATTAAATTTAGAATTAATTTTTATTATCGTTAAATAATTAAAGTCGATTTAACTTTATTTTTTATTTATAATAATAACTAAGTTAAATATAAATTTTATGTCAATATAAAATATTATAAAAGGCCTTAAATTTCATTAATATTATTAATTTTGAATTTAATTTAATAATTTAATATAATAATAACAGTTTTAATATAAACATACAAAAATAAAATTTATTACTACAGATATTAATTAAAAATAAATAAACGTGATAAATATGTTAGATTCTTCGTCACATTCCTCTTCCTATTCTCCTGTAAATATAGAATTATTATTAGACAAATTTGGGATGTATTTTACGAACTCAAAAAAAAAATCAAATTAGTTTCATCTCAAAGACATACTTATGAATTTTAAATATATAAAAAAATCTCTTATCTATTATAAGTATAATAATATTATTTATATAATTCTTATTTTATTAAATTAATTTTATAAATTAATTATTTCACTTTTTTTATATCAAAAGTGTATTTGTGACTCATTACACTACAAATGTATGTTTATTTTTATTCAACCGTCCGAGAAAAACTGTATTTCTTGGAAATGAACGTGACACCTATATGCCACCATTTTTAAGTTTAATATTTAAAAAGAATGAATAAATCATAAGTTTAATATTTCATCATTTTAAAGAAATAATTTAAAATGATTTTTTAAAATTAATTTAAAAAACGAGTATATTTAAAGAAAAATTAAATAACTATCAAAATTAAGTTTAAATTATACAAGTCCTTGTCTTAATCAATGCTGGAAACACATTTACTATATGTTTTGACTCTTCATCAGAAAACTTCGTATAATTTATTGTTTTGATGATATTCTGATTTAAAACTTAATATAGAAAAGTATATAAATTATAAATAGCTACCATTGACAAAATGCATATTTTATATAAAATCAATTTGTCTTCCTGTGAGTTACGGCGAGATTTAAAGTAATTTATGTTAAAGAGAAATTCAAATGAGTTGACTAGTTTATGTATATATATAATTTAGTGAAAGATTTTAGTAGTATTGCTGTATCTTTGAATATTTATATTAATTAATTAATATAATATAATATTACAACTTTTTAATGAGTTATTTTGGAAAAAAAAAGATTAAAAGATAAACATGAAGTCCAGTTTTTAAGTATTTTAGGAATAGTGAAGTTTAGACGAGACGGTGTCGAGATTGTTTTCGACGTGAAAACGTAAAGGGGTTGTAGTTCCGACACGAAAAAGAAAACTCCCCTTCACCCCATTTTAACTTTAAAATTAGATTATAACCCAAAAATATTTTCATTGGATGCTTCTCACATTCCTTTTTGTTCGTAGCTGACTCATCCATCACTCTTTGTAACGACACTCCATGTGCGCATCTGCAAATTCAAAAATTGTGGTACATATTAAGGGTTGTTTTTTTTATTAGATTTTAGTTTTAGATTTTAGTTTTTAAAAATAGCATTAGAAATATTTTTTTTAAGTTGAAAAATAATTGTTTGATATTTTTTTAATTATTTTTAACAAAAGAGTATGATATAGATCATCCAAGAAAATGAAAAATGATTTTTTTTAATTTTATAATAAAAATACGAGATTAATTATTAGATATTAGTAACAAAATATATAATAAAAATATTTTTTAGTTATTTAATTTTTTTAATTTTTAAAAAAGTTTTCAAACAAAAAAAACAAAATGATTATTAAATATTTTTTTTAGTTTTAAAAAATACAAAAAAAAATATTTTTAAAATTAATAAAGAAACAAGCTCTTACAGATAAAACAGCTTAGAATTAGAAAGCATAAATCAATAAATAATTTTTCTATTGCATAACCCAAAGTATGAAATTCATTACTGTCGCGGTCGAATTCTGTGACTTTTAAAAAATCGTATAAAAATTAATTAAGAAAGTAAAATTTAAGTTTACCCTTACTTAGGGACTATCTAGGTAAGATAATGATATTTTCACATTTATCTATTTATGTTAACAGGCACTAATATGAATATGAAAGATTTAGGAATTTTTTTTTTTTGACATTATGCAAAGTATTTTATTATTTAGTAGAATTTAAGAAATTAACCTCATTTAAGAAATTTAAACTCTCCTAAAGAAAATCGAACCATTTTTTTATAGAAAAATTGTACGAATTAAATTTAAAATGTATTTAAATTTTAATTATTTTAAATATATATTTATTTTTTTATATTTATTCGTGAATGACAAAAATAGTTTATATATATATATATATATATATATATATATATATAAGTCTTAATATCTTTTATTTTATTAGAAAAATATTGAATTTTTAAAAAATATGGAGTTTTATGATTTGGTTATCTTGTTTAAGAAATTTAAACTCTTATAAAAAAATTGTACGAATTAAATTTAAAATGTATTTAAATTTTAATTATTTAAATATATATTTATTTGTATATATTTATTGAAGAAATAGTTTATATATATATATATATATATATATATATATATTAATTTATTTATATATATCTTAAAATTGTAATATCCTTTATTTTATTAGAAAAAAATTATTATTTTTTTTAAAATAGGGTTCAAGTTTTATGATTTCGCTCCCTCATTCAAAAAATTTAAACTCTCATGAAGAAAATTTAAAATGTATTTAAATTTTAATTATTTTAAATATATTTATTTTTATATATTCATTCGAATGGCAAAAATAATTTATATATATATATATTATTTTTTTTTAATTTATTTATATATTTTTTTAAATAAAATCTAATATTATATTAATAAATAATAACCATATTATTATAATAAATATGAGATTAACACATTATTAAATAGATCGAAATGTTTATGGGTTAATTTATATTTTATTAGAAAATGATTGGATGTTTAAGTGGAGGGGGTGAGAATAGAACTTAAGAGATATGATAGATGACAATTAAACTCGTCCTCATGGGGACCGACCGTCTCGCCTCGAGTTTGATGGAGAAAACTCGAGTTGACCGGGTCGGGGTCGGGTTCGGGTTTTCCCGCTTTAAAAATCGGGACGGGGGTGGGGATGGGTAATACAATCCCCACCCCAACCCCAACTTTATATTTAAATTTAAATTTTAAAATATTAATATTTTAAAAGTATTTCATTTTTTTCTATTACATATAAGGTTATTTTTTTATATTTCACCAATTTTTATTTTTATTTTACCCACTTTTTAATTTTTTTTATTTTTTTCAATCTTTTATATCAATTAATTTATTATATTATTTTCTCTCTTATCTTTTAGTTTTTCACATTTCCTTAATCTCTCCCATCATTTTGTTTTTTTTTTTCAATATTTTCAACCAATTTGATGAACACAAAGTTTTTTTTTTTTATCTTTTTCTAAATATTTTTCATAAATCTTAGTAGTAACTAATATTAGTTTATTTATAATTTATATTTATTATGTCATATTTTTTTATCTTATTATGCTTATTTATCATATATCAAATTTTATCTTAATAAAATAATTGCATTTTAAAGGATTAAAAAAATTAATAATTTAAACTTTGATTACTTCAAACTAATTAAATAAGAATTAACTTATTAAATATTTTCTTATAAACTATATATTGACAACTTAAAAATGAATTAACTTATATATAATTAAATATTTGAATATAGTATTATAATAATAATGTTATAAATATTCAAATATTTGAATACATTGTTATAATAATAATAATAATAATGTTATAAATATTAGATATATATATATATATATATAAATAAAAAATAATTAAATATTTTTTTTACACATATATTTTAATATAAATATAATAAATTAAAATGTATATTTAATTAATAATAATTATAAATTATAAATATTTATTTATATATAAAAATACATAATAAAATTAATTTATTATAAATATAATTATCTTGTTAAAAATAATATAGATCAGTGACGGGACGGGGTGAGAACCCAAATCCAAGCAGAGACTGTAACTTAATTTCTAACCCCGACAAGAATCGGAAACGAGGATTATTTAAAAAGTCGGGGACAATTCGGAAGGCAAAACCCGGGGACAGAGTTCGGAAGGCAATACCCGCACCCGCGCCCGCCCCGTTGCCATGCAGTTATAATGGTCAGGGTTCTTCTCTGGACCTTGGTTTTTGAGCGGTAACAGAAAGGAAATAGAATAAGGGGTAATATGGATAGTTATAATGGTTAGAGTTCTTCTACTTTGGACCTTGCTTTTTGAGTGGTAGCGGAAAGGAAATATAGAAAAAGGGGTAAACTTGTCATCTGAAGCTGATGCAAACAGAAATTAAAAAAACTCTATTTCTTTCTATGAACACTTCACCTATTTCATTCGTTATTATTGACTACCTAAGTCGTTGACGGTCTAATCAATATAAAAAAAATTATTTGTGATATACTAAATAAATGTGTAAATAGAGTGGATAATAACTAATGTAGTATGAAAACATGTAATTTTAGTGATTAGTATAACTTAAGTGAGAAGGATGTAGTTTAATTTGAAAGTGTACAACAAAGATGAGGAATCATTATTGTTTTCTTATATTTATAAATAAAATATGTTTATAAAAGGAGACCATATTCAAGTGATATTTTCTTTTTTATATATTTAGGAATGTTACAGTTCTCGAATCAAATTCGATTCACTATGACATCGAGTTAAATTGATGATTTTTTTTAACAATTTTATTTATCATACTTATATATAAATATAAATTCGTGAATACAATAATATTTTAACTTACCTCATTAAAAAAACTAAAATATATATTTAAATAAATAAATTTATCTCAAATTAAATTATAATTTTTTAATTATTAAATTAAGCTAATATGTTTTCAACTCAATTTATAATGATTTCACCATATATGTTAAATGTTATATATATAAAAGTTTTTCTATGGGATTTATTAAAAATATCTTTGCAAATACTATATATATAGAGAGGAAGAGAGAGAGGGTTGATAATGGGATATTTATGACGATGTATGTTTTTATTTAATGTATAATCTTTTATATATCAATAAAAATAATATACAAATAAATTTATATTAACTACGATTTTATATAAAATAAATGTTATTCCATTTTTGTATGATTTATAAGAATAATATTGAAAGAAATATTTTTCAAAATAATATATGGTAATAGAAAATATTTTATTGAAAACATGGGGTAAAATATGTTTTTTAATAAAAAAAATACTTTCGTGTAATTAAAATATATTTTTATATATGACTAATTATTATATTAAGTTTTTAATTATCTAAAAAAAATCACTAGTTTTATCTCACATCAATTATTGTATATTATGCAAGTGGGTTTAAGTATTATCCAACTGCTTTTATGGAAACATTTATCTTTGTAGCCAAAAATTCATGAAGGAGATTTTGCAAACATGATACCATGCACATATGTGAAGAATTTCTGTATAATACACTACACTTAATGGTCCACAAAAATAAAATCAACTATTAACAATAATTCAAAATTGACTAGAATAGTTAATATTATATGAAAACCAAATAAAATATTTTAATTTTAGTAAATACAAATATTTATTATATCAAAATATATTTTATCATAAAATATATTATACTAAATGTTTAAATATTTGTTTACTATTTATATTATATTAAGTTGGATATTAATTATGTCCTTTGTATTTTATTTAACTTTTATGTCATTTTTACAATTAAGAAAAGGAAATAATGTCTGAAACTTAAAAAAATATTAAAGATGATTTTTTATACAACTTTGATTATTTAAATAAATAATAGTGTATTGAAAGTTAAAAAAAAAACTTTAAAATAATTTTTAAAAAACATGCGACTATAATAAAAGGCTAATATCATACGAAAATAAATAAAATTTTTGATTCATTTTGTTTGTTTGTTTTAAAAAAAATAAACATTTTGATTGTCATATTCTTTAAACCAACGGTAATGTAAATAAGTAAAATAACAAAAACTTTATATTTAACAGACTAAAATAATTGAATTTAAAATTTAATGAAAAATAAATGAAATAAAAAGTAAAAAAAATTATGTAAAGTTTTATTATTGTTTTTAGCAAATTTTATTTATTATAATGTATAAGCTTCTATAAAAACAACTGACGACGACTAAAGTGATAACATGATGCAAAAATGTATGGTCGTCAATTATCGTAGAATAATATTAAACTCCAAATCGATAAAAAAAAAACTACGAATTTGAAATCAAGATTACTAAAGGTGTAAGATATTTATTTTCCTGTTTGAAGCCTTCAAATGTGTTTAAAAAGTAAAATTAAAAATCTATTTATTTATTTTTAGATGTATCTGATTATAAATATTTGTAATAGTTTAAAATTTATATAATTATAAACCAATAGGTATGTATGTGAGTACTTTAAAATCTTGATAACATAGTTATAAACATTAACATACATTTAAACTTCACATTTACACATGTATTATATAATTTAAATTTATATAAATGTGTATTTTAAAAAATAAATTTTCTTTATTTTAATTTTGTATAATACATATAGACATAATTTTAGTGAAAATTATTAATAATAAGAACATATTTTATATTGCACTTTATAGTTATTAGTTTCTTTCTTAAAAAAAAATCGATCATAAAAAAAACTGTAACATTAATTGTAAAATGAATAGAATTTATCCGTATCCAAATTTATACATTACAGGAAAAAAAATAAAGATCGATACAAAGAAAATATAATACTCATATGATAATATTGTGGATCCTATTTAATTTAATGCATAACTAAATGATATTGTAAAGGTTTCCAATTTATTTTAATTCATTTTTATTTTCATATAATACTTTCTTCTTTATCCATACAACTTAATTATGTCATTTATAAAAAGAAATATTCCAAAAATATAATACTTTCTTCTTTATCCATATATTATTTCTTATATTTTTTATTTTATGTTGTATTACTAATTTTAATTATAAATTTACTTTAAATAATATAATCATATACAAATTTTCTTTATTAAATGTAGTTTGAATAATATTGTAAATTATTTATTTATTTATTATAATTAATATTTTTATTATTTATTTAATTAATATAATTAAGTTTTGAATAGACATATATCATTATTAAGTGTTTAGGATTTAAGTTTTAATATGAAATGTCAAATTTAAATAAAGATATTAAAAGTATAATGATCCAACATGAAATTTTATAATTTCATATTATAATATCACATTATAGATTTATATTTTATTTAAAATAAAGCAATATTTATATAAAAGAAATGGACAAATTTATTATAGATAATTTATTAATAAAAAATTATTTCTTTATTTTATAACCTGGATCATTTGAGTAGATGAAGTTTAATTTAAACTCAAGTTTAATTACTAGACTTGAAGAACAAGGATTTCATTGAGTTGTATAAATTGTATCACCCTGAAAAACAGATCAAAAAAAGAGGGAGCGCGGGCACGATGGTCCCACGCATCCCATTCGCTTCCTAAATCAACGGCTAAAAACGCAGTTTCGGACATAGCCAGTTCAACCCATACAGATTCGCGATTCTCTATTACATTATTTCACATATAAAATAAAAACGTGAAAATGGGCGTCATTTCCTCGCCACAACCTGTTTCGTGAAGCTTAGTGCATCAAGATCTCTCTATCTCTCTCTGAAATCGAAAATGAGCAAGGGACCGGGTCTCTTCACCGATATCGGCAAAAAAGCCAAAGGTGAACGAACATGCTGTCTAACATTCTTCGTTATTCATTCCTCATCATTTTTCTCGCTCGAAGAAGTAAAAACTAAGTAGTTTTGATTTGCTATTGCTTGTAGATCTTTTGACTAGGGACTACACCTCCGACAAGAAACTCACCGTTTCATCCTACAGCACTGCCGGAGTTGTAAGCTCTTCGAATTTCCCTTATAATCAATATATTGTTTCTATTTGTACGATTTTTTTTATAATTATTTTTTTGTCTGTGAGGTCTTTTGGTCAAGATCTGGCGCCATGATTTACGCGAAAGTTATTTTATTCGCATTATAAGGTTGCTTATGAGCGTCGGTTGTTCATTAAAATCCCTGATTATCTGTTGTATTGACTTTTTGTTGTATGAATCCTGAAGTTGCATCAGAAAATTGTTTATCTCGAGTTCGCTTATTTTAATTTGCACTTTAAGCGATTCCGCATTAGATTGTTAGTACGTTAAGTCAATCCGTATTGTGTAGACAGATTCTCCCCTGCAAAATTAAAATTAATAAAAGGAAACGAGGATGTTGGATACACGGTTACTTGTTTTAGTAAAATTTTTATCTGAATCTGTTTTCTGGCGTTCTATTCATTTTGTGAGTGTTTATGTTGGCTTGCTCCTAGCCCGCTATGTCATAAGAAAGGGACTTTGATTCTCAAAATATGCAGTCTGACATCCGAGTCCTTATCAAACTATCAGCTAATTAAGTCCTTTTCTGCAATATAGTGTCATGGAACGGAGCATTTGATTTGGATAATATGCAATCTGACAAATGAGCTCCAATAAACAACTAAGTTTCATTTTATTAAGTTACTTTTACAGAAAACTACCTTTATCCTAGTGTAGCATGATTGTTTTATCAAAATGCTAATTTATTGGATGGCGACTGTAGAATAGGACTACATGAAGAATGTTAGATCTCGCCATAAAACCACCAAGCGACTCTAAGGGAAGTTATCCAATAAACATAAGCCGCAACCAAAAATTAAGGTAGATTATGAATGATTTCTCCACACCCCATTGCTTCACATTCTCTTGACAGATGCTTATCAAACCAGGTGAGTCTACTAAAATAGACTATGATCAAGAAGAGTTATAGACTATGATATGTCTGATTTCAACTTCACAACAATTGATATTGAGTGATATTGTCTATCAAATTTAAAAGCTGCACTCCAACAAATTGAGGCTAGGCGATATTGGACTTTCCTACATCCTTTTGAATTGATGTCTACTATAATAGACAATGACTAAGAAGATGTATAGTTTTAATACTATGGCAGATTACGTGAAGACGAAAAAGAGATTCAATGTGTAGACCTTATTACATTGTTTGATAAACAGTGAATATAGAAAAAAGGAGAGACTCAAAGTCTCGGATATCACTATATGAATGTTGTTGACACTACAAGTGACTATTTATACAGATACAGACTAACAAACTTGCTAACAGAATTATAGATCTCTAACTAACTGATATAAACTGTAACTAATTGATATAACAAAATCATAGGTATCTAACTAACTACTATGAATATGAAGATTGATTGATAACATGTGTGATAGATTGCACGTAGGTCTGTGCAGAAGAGCTTGTTTTGATGTTATCTAGCATGAGTTCGGGGCAAATATAATGGTGAAAGAAATAGCATTATGGATTTGAAATCAGAGGTGGAATAAATTTGGATCCAGATGTTCAAAACCACTTTAAAAGGGGAAATTCTTGAGACAGTAATGGATTGCTGATTAAAGTTATCTTGCTGGTTATGCTAGTTTCCTGCCTTTTCGTACTCAGGCTCAGAATTCGGATATATTCTACTAAACCTGATGAATTGTTTTTTACAAGTAAACATAATGATAAACGTTTATTTACTAGGGGATACGGAACTTGAATTATCCAGTGACTGGAAACAACACTTTGGTGTATGAAAAGGTCATAAAAGAAACGTTGATAGTAACTGCAGAGTTCAGAGAAATTGTTTGATGGTTGAAATTTGATTTCGGATATCAAAGAAATAAAAGATATATGGTTAAGACTGATAAAATAAAAGATATCTGGATAGACTGATAGATGATGAAGATTCAATGTCCTGTCTCCCTATAAAATAATGTAAGATTGACATATTCTGTAACCCAATAAAATAGTGTAAGATTGACTTGGGGTACTGATGATCTTTTGACTTCTGTTCTTCGGAATTTATTTTAGCCCGTTGCAAACTGCATGCTCATTTTTAAATTCTTGTCTTGCTACTATAATTTTTTTTTGTCATGGTTGCCTTTCCAATGTTATGTATGTGCAACAGCGCACTGCGTTGCAAACTGCACAGTGTTCATTTCAATCTGACTTCTTACATTTTCTCCTCAGGCCCTTACTTCAACAGCTGTGAAGAAAGGTGGACTCTCGACTGGGGATGTGGCCGCACTGTACAAGTATAAAAACACGATTATCGATGTTAAACTTGATACAGCATCAATTGTGGGTTACTTTGTCTTTTTAGGTTACAATAGTGTATGATCTTGAGTAAATCATCTTGTTAACTTACTCCTTTTTTTTTTTTTCCAGATCTCCACAACCCTCACATTCACTGACATACTTCCATCCACCAAGACTATTGCTTCATTTAAGCTGCCTGATTATAATTCTGGCAAGGTATATAAACTTGCATCTTCTGGCTGGGATATTTGACTAACTGCTGGACGTCGTTTCTAAAAATTTGTCTGATTTGATTTTGACAGATAGAGGTTCAATACTTCCATGACCATGCTACCTTAACAACAGCTGTTGCAGTGAATCAATCCCCTGCCATTGATGTTTCCGCTACTTTTGGTACCCCAAGCATCGCTTTCGGTGGTGAGGCAGGCTATGACACTACATCTGGTCGTTTTACAAAATACACTGCTGGGATTAGTGTCACGAAAGCCGATTCATCTGCATCAATTATCCTGTAAGCTGCTTTTACCTAGAAAATTTGTTTTACAAACATCTAGCAACCATAATCGTGTTGAAAGCCTAACAGATTGATGTTGAACATGTACTTCCCAATCAGTGGTGACAAGGGTGACAGCATTAGAGCATCCTACCTCCATCATCTGGACCTATTGAAGAAGAGTGCTGCTGTTGCAGAGGTCACTAGAAAGTTTTCGACAAATGAAAACATTTTTACAGTAGGAGGGTCTTTTGCTGTTGACAGTTTGACACAGGTCAAAGCAAGGCTCAACAATCAAGGACAGCTTGGGGCCCTCTTGCAGCATGAGATCATACCAAAATCGGTGTTGACTATTTCTGGTGAGATTGACACCAAGGCACTGGATAAAAAACCAAAGTTTGGATTGGGAGTTGCCCTCAAACCTTGAGTTTTTTATTCATTTCTAGAAAAAGTGATCCGAGTTACAAACTTCATTCAAATTTTTTGGTGGCCCTTGAAAGGGGGGAAAATAATTAACTCCACAGATGAGCATTTCTAGGCTCTTCATGAATGGATTAAAATATTTCAATTACTTTGAATCCAAGAGTGTCTTTTGTTTCCCTTTTGTTTATATTGAATTTTCTGTTTTTCCTCCAACATTGTAGTAGGCATTACAGATCTGGAGGTCATGTTGTCTAGTTATCGAGTGTGCTTTTCTCACAATTCTATTTTCAATGTCACTTGGATAACTTCCATTCGCCTACAATATTGTTAAGTCTTTCGGTGAATTGGGTTCACTGAAAGGTCACCGTAGTTGGTCCAAGTAAAGGGTAGAGGAGGAGAAATATGATATACTGTTGTGCTCCATTAATGTTAATGGATGGCGAGGCTAAAGTCTTCAGGATAATTTAGTTGGTACACTCAAAAAATTGCAAATGACTTTCTGCCCCTTTTAAATTCTTAGAATAGAATGAGGAACAAAAATAAGATGATATTTTATAGTTCTCCATTATTTTTCTATCGTCTTCGAAAATTTAGAACTAAATGGGATGGAGTTAAAAAAATTCTTCTTTTTCTATGTCTCTTTTAATGCAATGGTTGGATTAACAAGAAAAAAAAGTTTTAATTGTATCATTTTGTCCAACGTATAATTATCTGTACCAGCATTTGTCTAATATAGACCCAAAATGTATGCAATCCAACAGAAAACTTAATTATGTTTTAAATATCATTATCAAAAAGAAAAATCATTTCATATTAAATATGTCAAGTTGTCCAAGGATAAAGCTGGACGGTATGAATTTGTCAAATAAATTAGAGTTTTTGTAAATTCATAAATTTCTTCCAGTAAATTATACTAACTTCTCTTAATATTTCTTTTTTGTTTGTCAGTAATTCTTTATTTATTTTTTAATATTTATAATAAACTTTTTCATAAAATACATTGTCTTTCAGAGGAAAGAGTTATTGTAATTTACAAAAAATGTCAGCGAAAATTAGTTTTAAAAACTTTGAAGAGGCGAGTATAATTTATTCTTTCTTTTTTTAAAATGTTTGAACTCATTACTCAACCAATATGAGATTAGAAGTATTTAGTCTTCTAAACTTTTATATATATATATATATATATATATATATATATATATATATATATATATATATATATATATATATATATATATATATATATATATATATATATATATATAGAGCATTAGTTAGTTTTAATTGATCCTTAAATTTGTTCTCGTTTAAAAATAAACACTTAAAAATTTAATTTTACTCTAGTTGGTACCTAAATTCTACTGTTTCTTAAATTATCTACAATTTTATTTTATTATAATTAATTCTAAAAACTTATTAACTTTTTTTAAATAATCTTTTAACATAATTGTGTCATGATTATCATTGTCCATTAATTTTATTAATTTTTATTATTAGTTATATTGACTTAAATATTTGTAAGTTTGAGTTTTCATTATTATTTAAATAATTTAAACTGATTTTTTTCTTCTGCTTACTATCTCTCTTCAATATCTTATTTTATAAGAGTTTTTCATTTCCCTTCGATGTAGGAATTTATCTTGTTTAAAAATAATTTTTTTTAAAAATGTCATTTTTATTATACCTTGGCACTATAATTTAAAATATTATATTACACTTGGTTATTTTTTAAAAAAATTGTCCACAACAAATTTTAATGACTTTAAGGAAATCGGACGTAAATAAATTACTGGAGCCCTTCTTTGCTTAAACAGTTCTATTGCATATACCACGTGGATTATGAGAAGCACCATGACCAAGGGACTTTATGAATTAGCCGAATAGAAAATGTCCAATTTCATATTTCCTTTCTTAAAAATTCTGGTGAATTTAAATTAATAACAATACGACAGAAACTTACAGGATCCTTAAACTATAATTTCAAAACCATAATTATATGTTGAGAATTTCCGAATGCGTATGTGTACAGTAAAGGACATGGAAACCTAACACCATCCTTACATGATGAACGTTAATTTGAATAGGAAGAAGAATTTAATAGGGTTCACTGGAGTGAAAGAATCGTACAAATGAAGGGTGGGGGGGAAGAAAACAAAGGCACATGACTGATTTTAAATGGACTTTAATCTGAATCGATAGCCTTTTACAACAATGTCTGATAATTTGTTCTCATTTCCCATTTAAATGAGAACAACTGTAACCAAGGGAAATTGAAGTATAATCTGTATCAAGATATAACAATATCTCACAGATAGGGCCATCACAACTGAAATTAACGCAAAAAAATCATAGGTAGCATATCTGCATACCACGGAGCATCTCCAAATTCCATTTTTTTGCTGAGTTTGGTTCGGCTTCGTTATTTCCTATATTTGTTCAGGTAGAGTAAAATTTTGGGACAAGAAAACAATACCCTACTCCTAGCAGAGAAAGCATCCGAACTCGCACCACTTTCAAACAGACCTTTATCTCCTCTCAAGAGAATAGGACTCGAAACCCTGACCTATAATAAAATGTAACACCCTCCCTCTCTTTCTCTGTTTGACAAAATCCTGACAGCTTCTAAAAAACAAACAATATTTTCACGCAATCTGACTTTGAAGATCAAAGACAGTAAGTAACCAAAACGTAATGAAGTCCAGTCAAATGTCATTGTCAAAAGATGCACTGAATATAATTTTAGACTTTCAAATGCACCTTTGCATTTTGACTATTTTGAGAAAAAACTGGAGGGTCAATACACTTAAAAACATGCATCATGGGATTTAAATAAATCTTCCATTTATAAGACTATAGTTACTTAAATGCACCTATCTGCATTACAGTCCACCAGAAAGAAAGTTTTCCTAAGATTCCCCCAGACCTCCTTGTAAACACTTTGTGCACAATGAATATAACTGTGCGAGCAATAGGATCAAAAACTCTATTATTAGCTAACAATTGTTGAAAATCAGAAAATGCATGACTCAACAACTTTTAATGAAACCACTTATAATATTTTAGTTTTCCACATTTTTTTCCTAATTGGAGAGAGAATATTAAGTGTATTAGGGTGTAATGCAATCATTCACCCATATTTTAACGCAGCACTCAACCCCTAAAACCTACTCAGTCCATATAAATCGAGCGACATTGTGACAATCACTAAGCTAACAAAGATAATGTAAAAACACAATAAACATCAGCAGTAATAATGTCAAACATTTGATTAAATTAAACAAAACAGAAAGGTCTGAGAATACCGGAACCCTTAAGATCCGAACCGCAAGATACTCAAACTACCAAAACCACAAATAAAACACGACACTAATAATCGAAACCAAGTTCCAATAACCACAACATAAGCGAGCAGTAATTAAAAGGTATATAGAAAAAAAAAATGGAAAAACTAATCAACGGTCTGCATGATATCCTCAGGAGCGAACTTTGTACCCTTTTCCTTGTCGGCAGCAGCGCGACCCTTGGCCTTGCGGTCGAGCAAGGATTTACGGTCCTTGTCCATTCGCAGCTTTGTGACGACGACCTTTGAAGGGTGAATGCCGACGTTGACGGTGGAGCCGTTCACCTTCTCACGCGTGATTCGCTCAATGTGGATGACCCACTTGCGGCGATAAACCTGCACTACCTTGCCCTCCCGGCCCTTGTAGGTCCCCCTCACCACTTGCACCTCGTCGTCCTTCCGAACCGGAATGGACCGCACATTGTATTTCGACCGGAGATCGGTGGATAGCGGCGCGCTCATCAGCACGCGGCGGACGCTCGACGGCGCCGTGAAGTGTGCCTTGCGGCTCTTGCGCCGGCTCGAAGAAACCCTAGGATTGAATTTCATTTTCTGCTCTTCTTTCTCCGCGACTGCAATGAGAATGAAAGGAAAGTATATATAAAAAACAATGAGATTTAGGGTTTACTTTTTCCTTCTTTAATCTTTTAAATTTAGTTGCATTTTGTGTTGGATCGCACCCAATTTTTGACAGGCCAAGCTAGCCCAATTTTATTGGGCCTCCGGGACCAAATTTGTTGACATCTGCTCCATTGTTTTGTTCCTGAGGAAACAAGACAGTAACAATCTTTGAGAAAATATATAAACAATAGGGAACGTTGGTTTGTAATGTTTCTTGTACTTTCAGAAACATTGTTACTAAAATATTATTTAAAATTTATTTAGTATATAGTGATTGATATAAAAAATAGTTATCATTTTCCATAATAATAAATAAATAATTATATATACATTTTTAAATTATATTATCGAACATATTAATGTGACATTGTGATTATATTTTAACATCATATATATATATATATACATATATATATATATATATATATATATATATATATATATAGTATTATAAGAGAAATTACCAAGAGTAAGGGTGAATTTTTATTCTTGACATAAATATAGAGAGTTCAGATGACAATTCATATTGTAAATTAAGTATTATACCATTTATATTTTGATTAATCCAACTGTTATGTTATAAATATATATTAGTTTGTTTGTGTGTATTAAATATAAAAATGAACAAGAAAAAAATTGTAATGAAATTATTTACTTTTAATATATTTAAAATAATGTTTGTTTTGATTTATATGAATAAGATATAATATGATTTTGAATTCGTATATAAATTTGTGCATATATGATACATTTTAAGAATACGATTTTAATTTAAAACAATTGAAAATATATATATATATATATATATATATATATATATATATATATATATATATATATATATATATATAATCAGTTAACACAAATTAACTCTCGTATTATTCAGAAGAAGAAAAAAACAGTGTTACCACAAAAACATTTAATACTTAATATTTAATGATATTTTTTATTTATAATGAATGGAACATCTAGTCACCGTTATTGACACATAAAATTTTATTTAAAATTAATTTAACATCATATACAAATATAAACATTACTGTTTTTATTGACACAGCTTGTATTAAATTATAATAAAAATAGTTTTACATTACGTTTCATAAAAAACTTAACTCTGAAAAAAGAAAAATAGCAAATGTTGAGAACGACAGAAACACAATATTTAACTTCAACAGCTTTACATTCAACTAAGACAACCATATTTAAAATAAGACTTTGATATAAAAATATATAGTGACAAATATTTGAATTAATGATTAACCACATCAGAACTTTGTACCATTGCAACCCTTTATTGATACAATTGTTGCGTCTTCAATACAATCATCCAACACAACACGATCATCATGGAGAAAGAATCGTTGTTCTATTTATTGATGTTCTTATTTTTAATAATAAGATTTCCCGATAAATAAAATAAAATATCGTATATGAAGAATTATTATGGATTATATATAACACATTATTGAATTTGTAATTCATTTTTACTCTAATTAAATTTTAATTAAATATATTTTGATAATTCATTTATAACTTAATTAATTTTTTCTGCCAAATAACATTTATTAATTATAAACTTTTCACTTATTTTGTTTGTTTTTCACTTTATTTATCTCTGTTCAACTACACCACTTTTGAATTCCTTTTTCACTCTCTCAGTCTAAACCAAACAACACTTTGTTGAAACTAGATTGGCTCAAATAAAGTTTAAATTCAATTTTAGAAATAAAAAACAATTAAAAAAATACCTCATCTGTGTTAACATGTTGAATTTCATACATAATAACAGTATACTAAATATACAATTTAAAAAACATAATGTTTTTAATAGATATATTTTTTTATTGAAATAGAAATAAGTTTAAAAAATATATTTTATTAAAAAGTAAAACGATCAGATTTTAAATTTTTAAAGGAGACGGATACAGAATCAACAACCATGTATTAAAAAAAAAAAAAAAAGAATACCCGAGGGGAGAATTTCAGTCAAAACACGAAAATTAAGGGCATAAAAATAAAATTGAAACAAAGAAAGGCAATTAAAGCGGATATTTATTTATGAATGATGACACGTGGCATTGATAACGTTCAAATCATATTTATGACTTCTCATAAACTCCATGGAAATAACGGTAGAGCTTTAAACAGTGTTGAAAACTGAGTGTTGTTTCTTTCAAAGAACACACGCAAAGATGAGGGCTTGGAACCAGTTTGGGGCTATTGAGACCATCTACGAGGAAGAACACCACTTCTCTTCTACTTCCTTTCTCACTCTCTCTCCTTCACCATCCTTCTCCTCTTCTCCTCCTTCACTCCACTCCATAGTCAGTGCTTGGTTCGTACCGTACCATTCTTCCCACCTCCATTACCTTTTCTCATGCCTCATTTTCGTGTTTTAAATGGATTTATCTTTGCTTTCAGGTCTCTTGACTCCGTCTCTGAACCAAACGTCTTGATACTTGTTCAAGGAACATGTTTTCGATTGCACCAGGTTTGTTCATTCACCACCAGTGTCTTTTCCTCCATTTTCTAATGTACTCATGCTCTGCACGGGATATTTTTAAGAAAAAAAAAATGCATATTTAGAGTTGTTAGCTACGCGTTAATAATTTTGCAAACTTTTTCACTCTCAGTAATCTTTTTCTTCATCTGAAAAATTCTGCTTTTAAACCCAACAAAAGGGACATCCTTTATCGCATAAAAATACGTGCAACACTTGCTATGATATTTCGACGAAATATTGAAATGACATGTCGGGATCAATGTTGCATATTACATACTCGTATATACCTTAAATTCGTTGTCCTCTTTTCTTGACTTTTAGGATCGTTTGATATCACAAAGTTCATACCTCAAACGGCACCTAACGGGAGTTTCTAGCGTAACTATCTCTCCGCCGTTAAACCTAACGGCCGAGACTTTCGCCACGGTGGCTGAGTTCTGTTACACCCACAAAATCCACTTAATGCCGAGTAACGTGGCAGCGATAAGAGTGGCGGCGGAGTTGTTGGGTATGACGGAAGGAGAGAATCTATGCGAGGTGACAGAATCATACTTTGACAGAGTTGTTGGCATTGATGCATTCATGGTTCTGCGCTCGTGCGTTACTATGCTTCCCGAAGCCGAAACGACAGCGTCGCTTGTCAGCAGGTGTATTGAAGTGCTGATTTTGGACGACGACGTTTCATTTTTGGACGACGTCGTAGAGATGCAAGCTCATGAATTTCAAATGGTGGCGTGTTACTTGAACAAACGGCTGCGCGACCACGACGTTCTATACAAGATGATTGATCTTTATCTTAAGGTACGCCACGTGTCATCTTATATCTTTAAGCGTATACGTGTCATCATCTCATATGATTGAATCACAATACAATAGTAGATCCAAAAACATTGTCAACACATTGTATAGACCCCTTTCAATCTTTCTGGGAAATATATAATCTTTGAATTAATCACATTTAATGATAAGTTAATTTTATTAAAAAGGCAAAACAGACCAATATTTTTTTTTTGGGGTAAACATTTTCATTAAATTTCATTTAATAATTATTATCAATGGCTCATTTAATATCATTTTTAAATAAATTAATAAAATGATTTACATCACTAAATTCAATATGACTTCAGTTTTCACCATTCTAAATAGTCTTCAAATTCCGTTATTTGTGAATTAATTTAACTAAATAAATACACATTTAAAACCATAAATGTGATTTTAGTTTTACAAATTAAAATGACTGATATATATACTTTAATCATCATTGACTTTAAAATAGTGATCCTTGCTATATCATGTTAATGTAGTCAGCAAGGACATTGATTTTTACACCTTTAATTTTCTAAATACTTAATTAGCATTTATTATTTTCATTTTTTTAATTTAAATACTTTTTTAAATGTCAATATAATAAGTATGTTTTAATTTTGGTCGTCATAATTTTACTTTTTGTATTTCATTTCCAAAAATTTTAAACAATTGCTTTTAGTTCCAACAAAATCGACAAAAGTAGTTTTTTTTTCACAATAAAATATTTCTTTTATTATAAAAACAAATTTTTTATCCACAATTTTGATTTTAAAATATACAAGTAATATTATTTTATAGGGAGCTAATTTTTCTAAAGTATGAACATATATCATAGTCATTTGACTTTCTTTTGAACGTAAGAATTAAGAAATATGACATGCCATTCGCTTGATGTATTGATAAATAGAGGGGGAAAAAATCAAATTTCATTTTTTTATAATACATATTACTTGTTATATTAGTTAATCAATAAAACAATATTACTTTGTAATGTTTATGCTGATTCTTCTTTTTGTTGGGTGTTGAAGTAATATTTTTGTTAGAGAGTATCATTGTTGATGGTTGGTTGATAAGAATTTGTTGGCATTGGTGAAGGAAAACAAGTACGGAAAACTAACAGAGGAACAACAGACAGACATATGCAACAACTTAGATTGTTCTAAGCTCTCACCCCACATCCTCGTTGACTGTGTTCAAAATCCGCGAATGTCGCTCAAATTCATAATGGGAGTGATACTGGTGGAGCATCTAAACACTCGTCGCTCCCTGGTTGCGGCGGCCGCCGCCGCTACGCAGCAAGTGGAACGGACGTCACTGAGAAAAATTCTCCATCATGACACTGCTCATCGCCATGCAACGGATATCGAAGAGGCCATGGACTCCACCTACTATCGCATTCAAAGCCTTGAGAAAGAACTAATGGACATGAAGAAACTTCTTGAACATCATCAAGTGAGGCATGGGAAGAGGAATAATAATGCGTTGAACCAAGAACGTTCAACGAGTTTTCATTTTGAACCACCACACAGCAGTAAAATACAGAGGGGAGGAAGAGGGTCCATTTCGTCTTCGAATTTTCTGTTTGATGACATGATAACCGAGAAAAATAATGAGGTGGGGATGTCTCTTGCAGATAAAACCTCAACAAAGATTACCAGTTTTTTTCCCCACAAGATCATAACTACTCTCAAAAACGCATTCGGATGTCGAATTCAACGTGAAACTAAACGGAGTTAGACAATTGGTTACAGAGGTTAATCCTTTCTCGCGAAATGAATCGGAGAAAATGGGTTTACTCAGGTGAGTGGGGATCGTCAATAACTATGATTTGTGACTGGTGAATATTCAACATTAATGCTATGTTTATTTGTTATATATATATATATATATATATATATATATATATATATATGTATGTATGTATGTATGTATACCCACTCTCAATTTTGGAATGTAATTAACAATTTTCTTATGGAAGTTTAATTATAATTTACCTCTGTTCTTCATTTAGAGAAGATATGAGAAGTTTAAGACGTGTTTATTATAATTAATAAGTTTACCAGGTAGAGTGCATCATGAGACATCAACTACGGTTATACATGATGGAAGAATCATCCTGTGTAGTACCCAAACATTGGGTTTTTTTATCGTAATGGGGCCATTTTTTCTGGATTTCACGGAAACGGGTAAGATTTAAAAAAATGAGAAATTTAAGTAAGTTTTGTTATTAACTACAACTTTGTATTCCAAAAGAATTTTGTATTTAAGAAGTTGTGCTGTCTAATATGATATAATTTTTAGTTATTTTTTTATTTCTTTTAAATTATGTAATGTAACATTTTTTAAGTGTTAGATGAAACAATTTACAATATATTTTTTTAGGTCATATAACGTGTTTTTGAGTTTTTTTTACTAATATTAATATCGAAGTCACGCTACATAAAGACAATTTTAACTTTATATTTTGACTTAACGTTTTCTGTTTTTAATTTAATTAGAAAATAATTTTTAATGCAACTTTATTAATAAGTCTCTCATTCAATTGTTGCAACTTATAATGTAAGGTAATGTAACATTTTTTATTGGAATAAATCGTTCAATTTTATTGATAATTATTGCATAATATAAAAATACAAATTCATTTTCATTAGTATTTATAACGGTTGAAATGTATACTTGATTCTTTCAATTATTGGTACAATATATTATATCCAATAAATTTTATGTATCATAATATATATATATATATATATATATATATATATATATATTATTAGTAATATTATATTATAAAAAAATGGATGAGACACAAATTATTAGCCAGTATATTAAATAACAATGAATTGAAAAAGAATTATTTTAATGTAATTTTTTTTATTAATTTTCATAGTTATTAGTTTTTTGTTTTTTTTAGTATATAAGATAAAACAATGAAGACTTCTTATTAAACTATTTAATATGAAGTCAAGTTTCAAAAAGTTTATTGGTGGATCAAAATCTATTAAAAAAATGAATGAAATTATATGATTGAATAAAATATATATGGTATATGATTATCAATTTAGCAAAATGTACGAATTATATTTTAAAAGGAATATAAATCTTAGTTAGAACTATATTTAAAAATAAAATCATAATTTATTCAATTGACACAAAAATAAATATTATATTAAAACACAAGATATGAATATCTTGACGAGATGGTCGTCTTACTTAAAGGACAACAATAATAAATTGACACATGTTATATCTAAAATATTATTACTAGTTTTTCAATTGATTAGAGGTAAAATAAATAAATCTTATTACATGTTTTAAATTATAATAGGTTATTACTTTTAAAGGATATTTCTTGATGAAGTCTATTATATTACAAGTTTTAATAAGATTACGTTTAATTGAGAGATGATTTATAAGGTCAAGTTATTATTAACTTTAGGAGATAAACTCTCTTAATGAATTTCATTACACAAGAAGTTCGAATAAGATGATTTTTTTTCTCGTATACTTTACCTTTGGATTTATTTACGAGAATCAACCAAAATCATCGAACATAACGAAGTTTAGAAAGATTTAGACATGTCAAATGAAAAGATAGATATTTATCTATGATTTATATATTGATAAATGTTATATTATATTTCACATTACACATTAACAGTATTGTTTTATTTTAAAATTATTATTAATCTTAAATATAATATATAGAAATTTATAAATTTTATTATTTTTATACTTAATTCAATCTTATAAAATTAGTTTAATAAAATAAATATTATATTTACCTGTATATTACAATATTATTATATTTTCTAAACTCAAGATTTTTTTTATCATAAACAACAATATATATGAATGAACTCATGAAGAAACACCTATAATTTTTTTTAACCTGTGCTATTTTTTAAATTATGATTATAGATAAGAGGGAATAAAGTAGAATTTTTTTTTTTTACTTTTATATTTTAAAATATTAAAAAATTGATAATGTTATTATAATTTTTTAAAAATAAAAAACATTGACATTCTCCATTTTGATATAAAATAAATTATATTCAGGATATATTTTATTTTATTTTTAAAATTTGTTAGAAATAGTTTTAGTAATACTGAAGCACGATGTTTTTGAACAAACTTAATTAAAAAATATTTTAGAGATAAGATGAGGGTGAAATAAAGGAAGCAGTGAGTAACTGTAGCAGTGCACAGAGTCTCCACTTAAATCATAATTATTGATTTAATTCAACCACTGATGGGAAGTGTGATACTAATTAATTATTTCATAAAAGATAGTAATTGGATAAACCATTGGCTTGGCCAAAACATTATATATACAAATCACAATATCTGCAGTTTTATCACAAATCAAAACACTTTGTCCTCTTTAACGCTTTTTACATGCAACTGTCTTTATTTGGAGGTATTAAACATAAATAATACTAACTGGGAGCAAGTAGTGACCATACAGGTTACGGAATGCTTACTTTTAATGAGACTCAAAATGAAAGACTACTCAACACGAGTAAGTTTAGCCAACATCATTATTATTAACAACAACGGCAAATGCATTGTTCGTGATTTCTGACGTGGCACCACACATTACTTTTCAGTATTCAATAAGCCTCGTTATTCTCAACCCCCAATTCTCATTTTCCACCTTAACGTGCCTGTACAAAATACGTAGTTCAGCTCCCGCCACCACCACCCTAACCTCCACCACAAGATGATGCGTCTTCGCTTCGCTTCTGCTTCAATTGTCTGAAAGCACAACGCTCACTCATTTCGTACGTTGTATAAATTACACTTCACAGGAAAATCTACCTTCGGAAGATTCTGCTAGTTTCTTAGTGATGTATATGAACATGTAAACCTATATATGTTGTTTTATTTAATCAGTGACAGTGTCTTGTACATTTTCAGGTCTAGCTTAACACAAGCTTCATTTTAGTTTTCTTTTCTGCTGGCGGAGATGAGCTTTGTACAAGCACTGTGTCCGCCGTGTAGTTGCCATAAGTTGCAGAGCGTCGAATGCGGACATTCGGCGACGGAGAAGTTAGGGTTCACCAAATTCTGCGAAATCGGTGCAGTTGGATTAAGTGGTAGTCGTAAAAGCTTGTTGAAGCCGATTATGGCAAAGGAAAATAGTGGCGCGTCTTTGATCGATGACGGACATGAAGTGAAGAAGCCTGTCCTTACACATTTGGCTAATCACTCCGCAGCATTATCTGGTACTACTATCTCTATTTTCATTTTCTATTAGTATTGTTATTTTCTATTGTTTGTCAATGGAATGTGGGATTTGGATTTTAATCATTATTCTTGGATGATAGTGGATTGATTTTGGAATGTAAATGTAAATATAAAGTTTCGTATTGAATAAAAATGGACAAGTTGATGTTCTTGGCCTTGCTGTACTGTAAATTAATCAAGAATGCCAACTGTCTCATCTGTAAAATTTCCTCCTGTTCAAGGTCAAATACAAATCAGTGATTTGTTGCTGCATTAATGTTTCTGTCCTTGCTCTGCTACATAAAAATTCTTCAATAAAATTTTATTCAACCACTCAAAAATACTTAAAAGGATAATATGGCACGAGTTAAATGATGTGGTGTATGATGTTAGAGAATATTTTTACGATATATTTGTGTCTAAGTTTCTCTTGGGCTAAACGGTCAAGTTAAAATCTGCCCACATATTCACCAATGCCTCTTGACCTATAAACCATTGAAGAGAGTTTGAGTCGTTCTTGGAGATGGAGAACAAAAAATTAGTGGTAGATTTATCAGGAATATCTGATCCTCGGTGAAACCTGTGCATAAGATCAGGCAAAAAGTGAGGTTTCGAAGGTGATTGTCCAAATAGACATAATTTCGTTGGAAAAAAAATTGACTATTCTCTTCACTGTTAATTATTGAAACTAGAAATCTCATGGACTTCATCAAGTTACTGTTTGAGCTTTTTACTAGCCGTTGACAACATTTTTTTTAAGAAAAAAAAACTCAACTTTTAATATCTACTACAACTAAGCAATATGGTTATAATAAAAAAAAAGTGGATAATTAAACTATTTAAACTATTTAACCCGGTTATTATCTGTCCAGGTAAAACTCTCAGCGAGTTGTCAAATATTGGGAATTCGATGAACATTTTGTGGCATGAATGTCCTATACAGAAACTTGATAGAGAGCATCTTCTTCAGCAAAAGGGCTGCGTCATTTGGTTAACGGGTCTCAGTGGTTCAGGTTTGTGCAATTGTTGGTCAAAGAAAGTGGGCAAGGGTGGCTGCAATTGGTCAAAGAAAGTGGGCAAGGGTGGCTGCCAAATTTTTTATGTAACCATGAGGTGCTCATGGGACATATTTTAATGTAATGCATAGTGCCAATTTTTTGCTATAAATTGGTCTTCTTCCTACAAGCAAGAGCATCCCATCCCACACAAAATACTACTTCTCTTAGAGAAGAAAGAGTGGCACCAGTGAGAGGCAGAAAAACTAGAGAGTTTTAGTTTAGCTTCTGGGTGTAATTGGGTTGTGAGTTGTGAGTGTTTTGGGAGTGTTTTGTAAACACTTGTGTATTTTTCTTTTCTCCTAGTAAGAGATCTGTAGTAGTCCGGAGACGTAGGCATTATTGGCCGAACTCCGTTATCAACTTGTGTGTGCAATTATTCCGCTTTTATTTCACTTTCACAGATCTGACCATATGGGAAGATTCCGCATATTTTTCCCAACAACTGGTATCAGAGCTGGTTGTTAGTTCTGTAATTTTTGTGGTGTTACTATTCATATGAATAGTAAGTTACTATTCCGTGAATAGTGAAAACGTGAATAGTGCAAATTTTGTCGGCGTTACAAATTTGCCCGCAATCGTGTTCGAAACACGGTAGCTCACGTAAATTGTCGAAACGATCCAAGCAGATAAGTCGATCGAGTTGGAGTGATGGCTGCAGACGAAGGAAAAATGAAAATCGAAAGGTTCGACGGTACAGACTTTGGCTTCTGGAAGATGCAGATAGAGGATTATCTGTATCAGAAGAAGATGCATCAACCACTCACAGGGGAGAAGCCAGAAACCATGAAAGAGGAAGAATGGAGACTCCTTGATAGACAGGCTCTTGGAGTTATTCGTCTAACATTATCCCGTAATGTTGCTTTCAACATTGTGAAAGAAAAGACGACCTCAGATCTCATGAAGGCTCTTTCCAACATGTACGAGAAACCATCAGCCTCAAACAAAGTTCACTTGATGAGGCGATTGTTCAACCTGCGGATGTCTGAAGGTGCTTCGGTGGCAAATCATCTCAATGAACTCAACACTATAACAACCCGAGTTGAGTTCTATTGACATCAAATTCGATGATGAAGTACAGGCTTTAATACTTTTGTCTTCCCTACCGGAGAGTTGGAATGCTACGGTCACAGACTGTGAGTAGCTCATCTGGAAACAATAAGTTAAGATTTAATGATGTTCAAAATTTGGTTCTCAGCGAAGAGATCCGGCGGAGAGAGTCGGGTGAAGCATCAACCTCTTCAGTATTGCATACAGAGTCAAGAGGAAGAAGTTCAACCAAAGAAATTGGACATGGAAAATCAAAGGACAGGCGGTCCAAGTCCAGAAATCATCGTAGTTCCCACAACTCAAAAACGATCGAGTGTTGGAATTGTGGGAAGACCGGACACTTCAGAAACCAGTGCAAGAGTGCACGGAAGAATCAAGGAGCAAAGGACGAAGCAAACGTTGCCTCCACCTCAGGAAAAGATGAGGCGTTGATATGCTCTCTTGAAGGCAGGGAGGAGTCTTGGGTGTTAGACTCCGGAGCATCTTTTCATGCTACCTCACAGAAGGAACTGTTGGAGAATTATGTTCCCGAAACCTTGGTAAGGTTTACCTTGGTAATGAACAATCATGTGAGATTGTAGGCAAAGGTGCAGTAAGGATTAAGCTCGAATGGGTCCGTATGGGAATTGAAAAATGTCGGACATATTCCCGACCCGACAAAGAGCTTAATCTCAGTAGGTCGCTTAGCTAGTGAAGGCTATACGACAATCTTCCACGGTGATGAATGGAAGATCTCAAAAGGTGCGATGACGATTGCTCGAGGCAAAAAGAGTGGAACTCTCTACAAGACTGCAGGAGCATGTCATTTGATTGCAGTTGCAACAAATGAAAATTCCAACATATGGCACCAAAGACTTGGACATATGAGTGAGAAAGGAATGAAGGTCATGCACTCGAGAGGAAAATTACCAGGTCTTCGACCGATAGATATTGACATGTGTGAAGATCGCATACTTGGAAAGCGAAGAGAGTCGACTTTCAGACAAGTAAAAGAACCCCAAAGAAAGAGAAGCTTGAGCTCATCCACTCGATGTTTGGGGTCCAACGACTGTCTCATCCGTTGGTGGGAAGCATTACTTCGTGACTTTCATTGATGATCACTCCGAAAGGTATGGGTTTACTTTCCGAAATATAAGTCGAAGTATTTGAAGCTTTCAAGATATGGAAAGCTATGGTGGAAAATGAGACAGGATTAAAGATTAAGAAGCTCGGATCCGACAATGGTGGTGAATATGTAGACACCAAATTCAAGAAGTTTTGCTATGAGCACTGAATCGAATGGAGAGAACCGTGTCGGTACGCCTCAACACAATGGTGTAGCTGAGCGTATGAATCGAACGTTGATCGAAAGGGCCGAAGCATGCGTGTGCAGTTAGGCTTACCAAAGCAGCTTTGGGCGTAAGCGATCAACACAGCAGCTTACTTGATCAACCGAAGTCCATCGGTACCATTGGAACACAAGATACCAGAAGAGGTATGGAGCGGAAAAGAGGTAAAACTCTCACATCTTAGAGTTTTTGGCTGTGTAGCATATGCGCATATCGTTGATCAAGGCAGAAACAAACTTGATCCAAAATCAAAGAAATGTACTTTCCTTGGTTATGGTGAAGATGAGTTTGGCTACCGCATATGGGACGATGAAAACAAAAAGATGATCCGCAGCAGAGACGTAATCTTCAATGAAAGAGTGATGTACAAGGACAGGCATAATACAGGTGCCAGCAACTCGGAAGCGAGTGGGCCAGCTTTATGCAGAGGTGGAAGATATCCCAGAAAGTCCTATAATGAGGAGTCCTCAGCCGGAGGAATCAGTTGAAGAACTTGATGTGCAAGCGGAACCTCCTACTCCAACTCCCGTATTGAAAAGGTCTTCTCGGCCTCATGTGCCTAACAGGAGATACATGGACTATATGTTGTTGATCGATGGAGGGAGCCTGAAGATTATACTGAAGCTTGTCAAGCCACGGATGCTAGCAAGTGGGAGCTTGCCATGAAAGACGAGATGAAGTCTTTGATCTCAAATCAGACATGGGAACTAGTCAAGTTACCTATGGGAAAGAAAGCACTTCACAACAAATGGGTGTATCGAGTGAAGGAAGACCATGATGGTTTTAAGAGATACAAAGCTCGACCGGTCGTCAAAGGATTTCAGCAGAAAGAAGGAGTCGACTACACCGAAATCTTTGCTCCAGCTTGTAAAGCTCAATACTATCGGATCGTGTTAAGTATTGTGGCTAGTGAGGAGCTCTACCTAGAGCAATTAGATGTGAAGACCGCATTTCTTCATGGAGATTTAGATGAGGAGATCTACATGCACCAACTCGAAGGTTTTTCGAAGGAAAGAAGAACTTGGTGTGCAGATTGAAAAAGAGCTTGTATGGCCCGAAACAAGCTCCAAGACAAGTGGTATAAGAAGTTCGAAAGCTTCATGCACAAGGAGAGTTTCCGAAGTGCAACGCCGATCACCGTTGTTTCTTCAAAAGGTATAAGTCCAGTTATATCATTTTGCTACTTTATGTTGATGATATGCTAGTAGCAGGTTCAGATATGAATGAGATCATAAACTTAAAGAAGCAGTTGTCAAAAGAATTTGACATGAAGGACTTAGGCCCAAAGAAAGAAGATTCTTGGAATGCAAATCACGAGAGATAAGCAAAAAGGAGTTTTGCAGCTTATCTCAAGCGGAGTACATCAACCGTGTTTTGCAGAGATTCAACATGGACAATGCCAAACCAATCAATACACCTTTGGCTTGCCATTTTCGTCTATCCAAGGATCAGCCTCCTCAAACGAAGGAAGAAGAAGAGTTAATGGCTAAGATTCCGTATGCTTCAACCATTGGAAGTTTGATGTACGCGATGGTCCGTACGAGGCCGGACATTGGCCATGCAAAGGGAGTTGTAAGCGCATTCATGTCAAATCCAGGAAAAGCTCATTGGGAAGCAATCAAATGGATTCCGAGGTATCTACGAGGCACAACGAAAAATGTCCGTATTTTAGAAAAGGAGATCTAAAATTGCGTGGCTACGTAGATGCAGACTTTGGAGGTGAAGTTGATCACCGAAGAAGCACCACTCGGGTATGTGTTTACTCGTTGGAACTACAACTGTTAGTTGGATGTCACGGATACGTAAGATTGTTACTTTATCCACTACGTAGGTCGAGTATGTAGCAGTGATGTAAGCCAGCAAAGAATTGATATGGCTTCAAGGATTGTTGGCGAGTTGGGATTCATTCAAGAAAGGAGTGTTTTGCACGATGATAGTCGTAGTGCAATACATCCGGCAAAAAATTCAGCATTTCACTCCGTAACCAAACACATCGACATACGTTATCATTTCATCGATCTCTACTTGAGGATGAGATGCTAACATTGAAGAAAATTGTGGGAAGTAAGAACCCAGACAGATATGCTAACAAAGGTGGTGACTATTGACAAACCGAAGTTATGCTCAACTTCGGTTAGCTTACAAGGATAACAGCACAAGAGAAGACTACTATTGATCAAGGTGTGAGGACAAATTGAAATCGGTCCTCAAGTGGGAGATTGTTGGTCAAAGAAAGTGGGCAAGGGTGGCCGCAATTGGTCAAAGAAAGTGGGCAAGGGTGGCTGCCAAATTTTTTATGTAACCATGAGGTGCTCATGGGACATATTTTAATGTAATGCATAGTGCCAATTTTTTGCTATAAATTGGTCTTCTTCCTACAAGCAAGAGCATCCCATCCCACACAAAATACTACTTCTCTTAGAGAAGAAAGAGTGGCACCAGTGAGAGGCAGAAAAACTAGAGAGTTTTAGTTTAGCTTCTGGGTGTAATTGGGTTGTGAGTTGTGAGTGTTTTGGGAGTGTTTTGTAAACACTTGTGTATTTTTCTTTTCTCCTAGTAAGAGATCTGTAGTAGTCCGGAGACGTAGGCATTATTGGCCGAACTCCGTTATCAACTTGTGTGTGCAATTATTCCGCTTTTATTTCACTTTCACAGATCTGACCATATGGGAAGATTCCGCATATTTTTCCCAACAGCAATTCGGTCAAATTTTAAATATATAGTCATTGTTTCTGAATACTCGCTTTAGTTCATTGTTGTTAGGTTTAAATAAGAGCACAATTGGTTTCATCATTCTTAAATGCATCCAAGATTTTGATGGTGTTCTGATTGTTCTTGCGTTTGATCGATGTTCATTCTTTCGATATTATATATGCACAGGCAGAAAGAGTGAACATTTGTTTCGGTATACCTCTTTTTTTCATAACGTCTCATATTGTTGTTGTACAGCTAAACCTTTAAAATGCTGCAATGTCTTGTTAACTATGTACCATTCTCTGCTACTTTTCTTTTCGATGGTACAATTTCAACTTCTTTTCTCTGATCCATGCAACCACATTTGACCACTTTGACTGATAAGAATGAAAGAAAAGCCGGTCTTCAAATTATGTCTTCGCTTATGAATGCTTTAAATAATAGTAAGGTCTTTTATGAAGCAGTTGCACGTTACTTCCAATTATAATTGTCTCTGCTGTAGAATATCCACTGATAGTGAACCCAGAAAATGAAGCAACTGCGTTCAGTTTCTTAGAATATAAGGATACATTCCCTTCCCTTTCATTCTCCTAGAGAGCGGATACCGACACCCTCAATCTCTCTGCTATTTGACTCTTGAGAGACATTGATTTCAGGAAAAAGCACTGTGGCATGTGCTTTGAGTAGAAGCTTGCATTCCAGAGGAAAGTTGACTTATATCCTTGATGGCGACAATATTCGACATGGTCTAAACCGTGATCTTAGTTTTCGAGCAGAAGATCGTTCAGAGAACATACGAAGGATTGGTTAGTTAGTGCATATGAACATATGCACAGAAGTTCTTCTCCCCATTTTGAATTTTGCTATAACTTAATATTTATTCATATTCAAACAACATATGACAAATAAATTTCAGGTGAGGTTGCAAAGCTCTTGGCAGATGCAGGTCTTATTTGTATCACTAGTTTAATATCTCCCTACCGAAAGGATAGGGATGCTTGTCGAGCTCTATTGCCAGAGGGAAATTTTATCGAGGTACATTCTTATTGTGGAGAGCCAACCTAGGATAGTTGTTTCACTTTGCTAAGTGCTACCAATGGTGAACACTATGATTATTAAATAAGACAGGAGGTTCATTATTTCCATTGCAAATTTTACAATTATCAACTTACACATGTTGCAGGTTTTCCTAGACGTGCCACTAGAGGTGTGTGAAGCAAGGGACCCGAAGGGACTCTATAAGCTTGCTCGAGCTGGAAAGATCAAAGGTATCTTGGTTTAATATTTTAATAGGTATCTTCTTCGACTATTGGTTATGTGTTATCAGTCACGCATGTGGTGGTGTTTGCTATTCAACTGCACTAGCTTCACCTGGTTATCTGCTTAGATTGTTCTTATTTCTCTTTTTATTGCTGATCGAATTTGAATCAATCTGAATTATTGTTTGGAAAATTTTCAGGTTTCACGGGGATAGACGATCCATATGAACCACCATATAGCTGTGAGGTGGGTATTTATTGCATAACTTGTGTTGCACTGGTGTTAGATTAACACAGTGTGAAAGAAGAACAATATTACGAACAAATTTAAATATACCATATTGACTTAATTAGAAATTTTTTTAATTTATTTGTTGCCCGGTACCCAACTTCGAAGGAAAAACTGACATTGGGAATGAGATGATAGAATAGTGTAGCCCCTGGTTTCCCTTTTAAACTTCTGCAGAACTTTGATTAAACTTTCTCATTCTCTTGCAGATAGTATTAGAACAAAAAGGAAGTGAATGTACGCCTCTGGGTGATACGACAGAAATAGTAATATCCTACTTGGATAAAAATGGATACCTCCGGGCCTGACATTTCTTGAATGGGGATTGTCTTCCCAGTTTGTTGTCCTAGGTATAATAAATGTAACACAGTCGGAG
Source organism: Sphenostylis stenocarpa (assembly GCA_963425845.1). Lineage (NCBI taxonomy): Eukaryota > Viridiplantae > Streptophyta > Magnoliopsida > Fabales > Fabaceae > Sphenostylis > Sphenostylis stenocarpa. The sequence continues at coordinate 4,857,861 of OY731399.1, read as the reverse complement.
GCACAAAAAATCTGCTCATTCCAGCAGCAAGGAAATCATCGTTTCCCCACTCATATGCTTCCATCTGGTAGCAAGGCGCATGAAAAATTTCTCTTCACAGCTTCATTGTATTTAAGACTTCATTATATAGGTTGAGTGTGTATGAAGTTGATTGGTATTATGATGTGAGGAAAAAGACATAAGAAGTTAGTGTGTATGAACTCTAAACTTGAGCAAATAATGCTTGTCATTGAATGTGTACTGTAGTGTCTGTGAGGACGTTTTTGGCTACCTTAAGTCAATCTGTCCACATGCCTAATGTTTTCATACTTCGAACTAGCCATGTATCAAACTACAAAAACTGACTTGGCAGACCCAAAAAATAACCAGAATAAACAAATTTACTGTTAGTAAATGAGAGATTAACGTGAGATATTATTATCAACGTAGGAAATGGAGAATACTAGAATTTCTATATCTTAACATGATTTACTGTTAGTTCCTTAATTAATGGAGTTACATTATTTTTATCTTAACATATACTTTAATGTATCAAATTAATGTGACAAAAATAGGTATTCAAATTCAAAAAGTAATAGTACATTTATGATAATAATAATAATAATAATAATATTTAAAGAGTAAAATTTGTTGAAAGTTGAAATAAAATAAGAGGTAATTTAAAATGGAACAAAATAACCATACTGCTAGTTTAATTTAAATTAAAAATAGTAGTAGTTTTTAAAATAAAATGTGATTTAAATTTAAAGACAAGAATGTGTAAGATTTGAAAAAATCAATTTCACGTTCATAAGTTACGTGTGAAAATTACAATAATATAAAAAGCGAATTAACTGAGAGTAAAGAAAATCACTCTCGTCTCTGAAAATAAGTTACTGCCCAAAATAAGTATTTAATTCTACTCACCAATAATTTTTAAGAAATTCAAGCATTAATTTTCTAAATAAACAATTATGATAACAAGTTTTGTTTAATAAAATTTCAGGACCCGTTTGATTTGATTTTTGAAATGTCAAAAAGAACTACCCAACCCAAGAATAAACCCGGTCCAGGAACGACTTAACGGCGGTGTTAAGTGAATCGCATGGTCGTGCCAAGGCGGTTGTGAGAGGGGAGAAAAATCGAGCGGCGGAGTCCGTTTCTGAATATCCCCAGAAAGTGAAGCAGAATCATATAAATAGGTGTGTTCAATTGCAATTGCAACTGCAACTACGAACAAAGTTATTTATCAGTGATTGAGAAGAACCCTAGCAGCAACTATGGGTAAGAAGCAACACAGCAAAGACAGGATGTTCATCACCAAAACGGAGTGGGCAACGGAGTGGGGAGGCGCTAAATCTAAAGACAATCGCATTCCCTTCAAACGTCTTCCCTTCTATTGCTGCTCGTACCAATCCTTATAGCCTCTCTCTCTTACCCTTTTTTCACTCAATTTTCCATTCATTCATTCATTTGTTTTCCTTGTTTTAGGCTTACCTTTACGCCGTTTGAAGAACCTGTCTGCACTGCTGATGGCAGTGTTTTCGATATTATGTGAGTATCTCTGCGTCCCTTAAGTTTTCCCTTTTGTTACCAATTATTTGATTGATAGATTGATTTTTCAAATTTGCTCCAGGAATATAACTCCCTATATTATAAAATACGGTAAACACCCAGTAACTGGAACTCCTCTCAAGCTGCCGGATCTCATTCCACTAACTTTCCACAAGAATTCAGAAGGTTATTTTTTTTTCTTCATAATTTTGTGTTAAGTTGGGTTTTTATTTTCTTTTGTTCATTCTTTTAAGTTAATTGCTTCATTTCATCTGGGTGTTTTATTGATAGGCTCGTTGAGTTAATCTTTTTTTAGTGTGTTAGCTTCAATTCTAATTCTTGGTATGAGACACTGCTGCCATGTGTGGGCTCCTCTAATTTGAAATACCCGTGTTCCCACAATGATGATATTATTAAGCGAGAATTAGAGAATATATTTTAGTAACTTTTGTTACATTCCCCAATCACCCGAGAAGAAAAAGGAAGAAATGAAAGTCCCTTTTTGGTCACTTAATTTCATTGTGTCAAAGTATGATGGTAAATAGGTTTTGGACCCTTTTGGTTCCTCAAGATTTAACATATTAAATGGAGATATCTCTACATTGTCTTAGAATTTGGGAAGACCTAATTCAATCCTGCAAAACTAGCTTATAATGGGAAGACTAAGTTTGGTAATCTTTATTTATGTCACATTTCTAGTTGATGTAGGAGTAAACCACCACCCTTGAAGCTGCAATTAAGAAAACCCCTAAAGAAGCCGCAACTAAGGCAAGTTAGGGGTGGCCACGAATAAGGTGGTTTTTCAACACTTTCCCTCATGATCAGCGCATCCAGTCTGGAGTGTGGAAATTTCAGGAAGTAGAACTAAGATAACCTTTGATACCATCTTATAATACAACTAAGTTGTAAGGTGAAGAGTCCAAACTTTAGCAGCTCTATTTAACCCACATCTCTAGTTGATGTAGGATTAAACCATTATCCTCAAGGTTCCAAGACTGCAACTATGTTGTGCTAGGGGTGACCATAATTAAGGTGCCTTTCCAACACTTTGAATTACCAATGTCAAATGGAAATGCTATGGTGTGTACCTATTATGTTATGATCACATTATTGGCAATGCTGCACTTTTTGCAAGACTAATTATTCTGGAATTTTTTGTGAGTGACTGAATGTAGTTTCCATAGGTTGAAAGATTGAAATAAATATTTCAGATAATTATGCATACTCTATTAGAAAATGGATAGTAGCTTATCTCAATTTTACAAAACCAGCTTATAAGATGAAGTTTGTACCCCATTTATATACTATCACTTGGTCATAGTTCTAATCAATGTAGAAATTTCAACCCAACCTCTTATATTGAGGATATGGGTGGTCTGATAGCGGGTGGTACAACAGACCTAATAAACCTAGTTAGCATTGACTCTAATATCATATTAGAAAGTGAATATTGGCCTCACTCAATTCACAAGACTAGCCTGTAAGTGAAACTTCACTTATATATTATAATTTGACCATTTCTCTAGTTGATGTAGAAATTTCAAAAATTACCATTTAAAATTTAGTCTATAGCCAAGGTCTGGTATTTGTTTTATATTACTTTCTAATCAAATTTGTGATAATCAATGTTTTTAAAATCGGACCTGTTACTGAATCGGTGAAGATATGGGTTTAGGTTTAAAGGTTCAATTGGATTTAATAAAATAATATTTTTATAATATAATAAATATATAATAAGTTTATTAGTAATGATGTTTTTATAAAAAGAAAGATAAATAATAAAGATTACTGTCATATTTACCATAAGCTACAATGAAAGTTATAAATATGAAATATATTAGAGAGTGAAAGATGAATAATTGTTAAAATAAGATAAAAATACAATAAAATAACTATTATTTAAAGTTGACATAACTAATATGAGATAAAAAAATTATTAAAAAAATTTGATCCTAAATTTTTTTTTACCAAAATAGATTCGATCCAAAAATCCAGACGGTTTTACCAGTTTTGTCCTAGTTTTTCCGATTTTGTCCCGGTTTAATTAAAGTTTAGTTATTTGGAAGCAACATTCCAATTTTTAGGCTGGTTTTCGGTTTTCAAAATAGTGGTTATAATTATGATTGAAGTGGCAAGTTTCTGCAGATTTCCATGGACTTGGATGGCTGAACATGGTAGAAATTAAGAGATCTTAATGACAATGTTTTTTAAGAACAAAATATTTTCTCCTGGAAAACAGAGATCCTTAGTTCCTTATAACAGCAAACAAGTTGACTCTAGAATTGTGGATGTTGGACCGTCAATGGAATGCCAATATCTATACTCTTTTTTTTTTTTTTTCAAAGGAACAAACTTAATTACTGCTAATAGTGTCAGTTATATACTTATATTACATTGATATCATTTTGTAAATAAAGTATTTTTAGTTAGACTTGCCAAGATTTTTCTGAAGCTGGTCAAATAATATCATGCACAATTTGTTTTTCTTTTACAGATGCTATTCTTGTGTAGCCCTGTCGCTACTCAAATTCAAACTGTTGTTTTCTCTAATACATATGGTGTGCTTCCATTTCTTGGGGAGAAGTTGGGATCTGTGTTAATGGATTTCCCGAATTTGTTTATGTTATGAGTGTGTCTGACATGCCATTTAATATATAATATGTAGCTTATTGTCTAACTTATAAAGTCATTTGACCAAATAAAAAAGTTTGTTAAACAAACATATTTCACTAACTTGTAGTGGATTACCCATGAAGTTACTTTAGCCATATACAGTTAGAGTTAATGACATGGTTCTGATGAAATGAGGAAGGGGAAAATTTGGAATTTGACAGTGGCTTGAAGTATTTACCGAATAGGTCATAAGGGGTTGAAGGAATTGGATTCATAAAGGAGCAGAAAATTGGAAGCTATGCCAACCAAACTCATTCTTGGACTTGATTGCAGAGGCCAACCCTATGGGGGAAAAGCACCACAATGCTACAGACAACAGAGCAAAACAGGCTACATTAATCCACACGCTTATTGTTGCATTTGAGTTCTGCTTCAACCTGCATTGACCAAGTTGTGCTAACATCTAGTTTAATGAGATATTGAGAAAAACTATTTATCTGGATCGGGCTTCCACAATTTCAACCTGGAGAACAAGGTTGATATTTAGATGATATTGCTAGTACTATGGGAAGGGGGAGTTAGTAGTTAGAATGAAAATAATAGTTAGTTAGAGCATATCCAAAAAGAGTTGTTTGGAAGAATTTCTTAATAAAGTAATCTATTATTTATTATGGACCCCACATGTGAGTTACTTAAAATTAGGACTATAGAGAATTGGGATTAGTTATGATAGTTAGAATTAGCAGTTAGTTAGATTGAATTGAAGACCTAAATAAATAGGACTGATGGGGAGGGAATTCAGGGAGATCGGTCTCCTTTGTAATTGAGTACTAACTCTTTGCATAGAGGAATCTCTCGGGTAGGAGAGATATCTCTCCTGTTTCCTGTTGTTTCCGTTCAACCCAATAAAATTTTATTCCTTCTCATTTCTTTTCTTGCTTCCTCCTAACTAGGTAGTTTGTAGCTTATAAACTTATTGCTTATTTTTTTCTTCCATTTTGTACCCTTACTATTTTATTACAGTTCCTTTTTTACCCTCACTTGATCATTTTTATGTTTGTCTAAGTACTTACAACATTTCCTTACTATTTTAATTTCAATAAATATTTTATCTACAGTTTGCTAGTTGTTTTGTATTGATTAACCTTTCTTTGTCATTCTGCAGGAGAATATCATTGTCCAGTGCTAAATAAAGTTTTCACTGAATTTACGCATATTATTGCAGTGAAGACTACAGGAAATGTGTTCTGCTATGAGGTGTTTTTTTTTTGGGATCCTTGATTTTAATAATGCCTATTTCTTACGTAGATGCTATTTATATTTATGTAAGTTATGGGAATTAGGCTGTGAAAGAGTTGAACATTAAGATAAAAAACTGGAAGGAGCTCCTCACTGATGAGCCATTCACAAGGGATGACCTTATAACCATTCAGGTATGTTGGGTGTGAACAAAAACTTTTTTCTGTTTCTTCATCTTTCCTTGTCTTAAAATCAGCTATGTGCAGAATCCTAATGCACTTGACAGCAAGGTTCTTCTGGATTTTGATCATATTAAAAATAGTTTGAAAGTTGATGATGAAGGTATGCTAGCTGATTCATCTTTCACCAGCTGTTAATCTCATATTGATCTTGAATCTTGATATTGCTGCTTTTGTTGATGTTGTTAGTATTAGCTTTGATGCATTCAGTTTTTTCTCCCTTCAGAACTACAGAAAATGAGTTCAGATCCAACCTATAACATAAACATGTCGGGTGATATAAAGCAAATGCTTCAGGAGCTTGGAACCGAGAAAGGAAAGGAAACTGCAATGCATGGGGGAGGTGGTGGCAAGGCACAAAAAGAAAGGGCTGCTGCACTTGCTGCCATCATAGCTGCAAGGTCCCGTGTTGAGGAAGATTCCAATTCAAATCCAAATAAAGAGGCCAAAGCTCCTCAGTCATTTAGTATTGTAGATGCTGCATCTGCTGCAGTACATGGAAGAAGTGCAGCTGCTGCTAAAGCCTCATCAGGTGATAAAACTGCAGCCAGAATAGCTATGCATATGTCTGGTGATAGGGCACCAGTGAATGCAAAGATGGTGAGTTTCTTAGATGTATCCTCTTATTCACCAATACATATTGGTAGCTTACGTGTGCAATTAAATGATCCTTTCAGTGTACAGAATGAAAATTTTACAGATATAATATAAAAAATTCATTAATGTCTCATCTCTTAAGCTTATTGGTGGGGAATCACACGAATGATTTTATGTTACATCTGTAACGCATGGTTTTATACTAGAAATAGCCAGGGATTGGACCTAACTTACCCCTAAAACCATTAATGTCTTTTCACTTAACGACTTGAGTTTATTTATAGGTGGAACAGTCCTGAACGAATTTGTAATATATCTGCTACACACGGTTTTTTTGCTAGACATGACAAAGTATAGGACCTAAGTCACCCCAAAATTATTAGCTCAAGGGAGGAAGATTGTCCAGGGTAAATGACAAGCCAATTGAGCTTAACCTCACTTCCCCCGCCCAACCCACTCACACACCTAGGATTGTACATCATAGATCATGCATGAAGTTTATAAGATTGAACATTTTCAGGTAACCCAAATAGCAATTGGATAGACTTACAGACTACCATATTAGAAATGAGAATAGATTGGCCCTAACATAACATCAAGACCTAACTCAAAAGGGGGTTGGATATTGCAAGTCTTATAAAGACTACTTTTGCCATATTTGTTCCTAACCGATATTATTGATGAAATATTAAACCAAAACAAAACCATACGTGTGTCTTTAACCTAGAAGCTTAAGCTGTTGGGTTAAGTATAAAGACACATGAACGATTTTATTCTACATCTCCAACAGAAGAGAGGGCCTGCGATCACTTTGTATGCTCTATCAACTTCTAATGAAGTTTCACCTATTGGCAAATACACATGAATGCCTTTTTATTAAATCTCTTAAAAAAAGAGAGGGCAGTATTCACTTTGCTATGATATCAACTCCTAATGTAGTTTACCTGTGGCAGGTAAAAAGTCGTTTCACAACTGGTGCTGCTTCCCGGTCTTTTACTTCAACATCATTTGATCCAGTTACAAAAAATGAATTTGAATATGTGAAAGTTGAGAAGAATCCAAAGAAAAAGGGTTACGTACAACTGCATACAACACATGGTGATTTGAACATTGAGCTACATTGTGATATAACACCTAGGACGTGTGAAAACTTCATCACTCTTTGTGAGCGTGGATTTTATAACGGAGTTGCTTTTCATAGAAACATCAGGTATAATAGCATCCTCTGCGTCTTTCTCCCTGGATTAAATTAAGCCTTGGATTTTTGCGGCCTCCTAATCCATTTTGTGCAGGAATTTTATGATACAGGGTGGTGATCCTACTGGTACTGGTCGAGGCGGGGAATCTATATGGGGAAAGCCCTTTAAAGATGAACTTAACTCCAAACTAATTCACTCTGGAAGGGGTGTTGTAAGCATGGCAAACAGTGGCCCACACACCAATGGTTCCCAGTTCTTCATCTTGTACAAGTCTGCAAATCATCTAAACTTCAAACATACAGTTTTTGGAGTAGTTGTCGGTGGCTTGACTACACTAGCAGCCATGGAAAAGGTTCCAGTTGATGATAATGACCGACCTCTGGTGAGACTTACTTTCGTCTTACTGTTGATGAAATAGACTGTCCCCTTTTTTTAGGTTTTATTCTTCTCTAATGCATCAAGTTTAAACCTGTGTAATTACAAACATATGATCACAAAATATGGATCTGCTTTAAAAAAAGTAGATTCTTCTGCCGTTGTACATATTTTGTTATCTTCTGCATAAATATATTCTTTTCCCTTACACCTGTCTAGTTTGGACTTTGGGTTTTGTGCATTAATTTTTCATTGTGGGTACTATTTCTTGTGCTACTGCTATTCGTATCATTGTTTTGTGCGGGATTACAATGTTTGTGCAATTTCATTTATTAACATTTAGCTTTAGAGTAACTCGAGTGCAGTAATATACATTTTGTGTGTGGCAAGTTTTCATTGGTTTGAAGTGTAGATATAATAATAAACAATACTTGGTGTAATATTTGATGTTTCCGAAATGAACTATTGACCATTATCCACAGTACTATACTAGTCACTTCAAACAATGCATTATGTTCCATACATTTCTTATATTGCAGGAGGAAATCAAGATAACAAGTGTCACGATTTTTGTCAATCCTTACACAGAACCAGATGAAGGAGAAGAGCACGATAATGCCAAAGAGAAGAATGTAGATGATGAAGATAATGTAATGTTAATGTTCCAGAATATTTGAGATAATCTCACTGTTTTTGTTTTCACTCTCACTTTTGCATGGTTTTTGTTAACTTTGTCTTATGTTTCAGGGTAAGGTAGGTTCATGGTATAGCAATCCTGGCGCGGGAACGTCTGAATCTGGAGGTACGGGGGCTGCTGGTGGTGTCGGCAAGTACTTGAAAGCTAGGAATGCTCAAGCTACATCTGCTGCTACCCTTGACACCGGCACAGCCGTTGTAGTAAAGAAAAGAAAAGTGGGAGTTGCCAGCAGTGAATTTAAAGATTTTTCTGCGTGGTAACAATCCCAATTTCGTACAATTTGTAAAAATGTGTAAACTTCTCGTGTAGCTTATTATATTTGCATTGGGGGGGATATAGAGGAAAAAATTTTGCACGCCATTCAGGATTTGTACAATATATAGCGTATTCATTGGATGCGAGCGGAATAGAATCATTGTCTGGATTGTCACATGTTCCGTTGCTGCATTGTCAGAATTTCATAATATGCTATTGGATTTGATAGATAGATTGGCTCTCCCAAATAGTATTAGTCTAACATACATAGCTCTATTATACGTCTCTATTCCAAGGCAGAGTTGCGCTGTGTACATCTTTTGACAGCTCTGTTCCTCACTTTCTGGGGCGTTATCAATCCAATCGACTTTTGCTTGCTTGCAGGGAATTTCATTTATTCCTGCTCAGTAATCAGTTGTCTGGCGTGAATGGTAAATTCAGGCTAGGGTGGCATTCCCAAGGGCACCTCAAGTTAGTGAGCGTAGCTAGTTTTTCATTGACTTTAGTGACGGACTCCTGGTCACATTTTGGCATCTTGTACAATTCACTGTACAGACATCAAACTCAGTTATTTAAAATGTAAAATTTAAATGAGGAATCTATGCATCATCCATTCAAAGGAGAACAAATGGAAGTGGGAAGCGGAAGGAATCCATTTTATGGGTTAGCAGTATGTCTCATGCCAGATCAATCCATTTGATGGCTTAGAAGTATATTTCCTGCTATATTCATAAGACCAAGTAGTTTTGTAAGAATTGTCTTACTATGGACAGGACCCACTCACCATTGCTTAATCAATCCACATGACTGAATAGTCCATAGTCCAAGGGCCTAAATTGAAAGGGCTGAATGATTATCATGGTTGATTAGTGAACCTATCTAGTTGCACAAGTCAACTTCTCAAGTTTCCAGAGTGTAAGTTGTGTACATTTGCTATATACTCCATTGACTTGTTCGACTAGACAATCTACGTGATATTTTTGTTAGTTGTCAACCAAAATTATCATTTTTATTCTTATGATCTTTTTTTTAATTCCTATTCAAAATTTTGACTGGTCTATGTTTCTAAACATTTTTTTGCTAATATTTTCTTTGTTGTCAAGTAACAAATTAACAGATGATGTAATAATAACATTAATAGTCAGTGATTAGTCGCATCATCTTAATAATTGATGGGATATTCATATGATTTTTATAAACTATGTTTTTAATTATTTATCAATTGGTATAATGTCAACTATTGATATGAACTTATAAGGGAATAAAATCATAATTTTAAAATATATAAATAACTTCCACTTTAAACTTCAAGACAACATGATAAATTAGTAAAATGTCAACCCTCGGAGACAATAAAAAAAAATCAACTCCATTTTAAAATAAGGTTATATAGATTTCATAATATAGAAGCTTGTTGTTTAAAGCATCATTTTTGTAAATTTTTGCATCGGTAAACAAAAGTGTCACTTTTTATATGCATTTGACTAATTTAATGATAAAAATGTCGTTTTTTACCAATTTATACATGCTGACTTCTAGCATGTAAATTGTAAGAACAAAAAAATATTTAAATGACTTACTTGGTATCTGACTCAAAAATTAAAAAAAATGTCACATATAACCAGACCAACACGTTTGTTTCGAAATCTTCAAAGCCAGAAAGAATAAGGTTTGAAGGTTGTAAACGTAAGAATAAGGTTTCACACAGTTTAAATTTTCTGTTTTATTGAACTGGACTCAGATAAATAAATCTCATTCATTCTTTTATTTTTTGCTAATGCGTCCACGTGTTTGCTTAATGCTGAAATGAACAAATCTCTGACCCCCAAAAAATATCATTTATTTAATGTAATAACTTTAAAGGAAAAAAATGAATAAACGATTAAAGTGAAAGAAAATATAAAGTGATGATATATTATTTAGACTAGTGGAAACGATGCATTATATATTTTTATTATAATATCTTATTTTAATGAATTAAAATTTAATATTTATATCAGTTTGAATTTTATATCTATATTTAATAAGAGTGGTATCAACTATTGATAATAATTTATTAAATATTTAGTTTTTTTTTCCTTACATATCTCTATTTGGAGACAATTGTGCTAGAAACACGTTTAGAAAACAATTGTTAAATACTTGATTATGTTGTATTAATTTTTTTTAGAAGTTCTTAGTATTCACTCTTTCAATGAATTGTTTTAGGGTCTTTTAAGGAATATTGCATATTTTATGGTGTCAACCTTTTTAATTTATCTTTAAGAATATGAACAAAAACTGTACGTGCTATGGCTTTATAGAACCTACGAAAACCAAATTGGTATATTGATTTATTTTTTTGGTATACAAAGACAACGGAAAAAACAAAATAAAAATTACATCAGTACAAAGGATACAATAATTCAGTATCATCATAATGCTGCAGTGACTGATAAAAAAAGAAATCCAAAAGAACATGAATCTTTCGCACAATGGTTTATTTACATAAAAAAAATGTTAATGCAAAAATTATGAATTAAATACATACATTATACTCTTTTATGGAAACATATTAATATTTAATTGGGTAAATACCTTTTTTATTCTTAAAAAATATAGACCGTACGTCGTCACATTAATCTTTAAAACTAAAAAGATTTTAAATAAATATACTAATTACATTAATTTAAAATAAAGAATAACAAATTAAATCATAATACTGATTTGTGCTTATGAACCAAAATGACAGATAAGCAACTGAATTTAGAGATTCAAACAAAACAATTAAAAAATTTAAAATTTGAGATTTTACACTATACTTTCAAGACAATTTTTTTTAGTCGCCTTTAATTAATAAAATTAAATATAAACATTCATGGAAATTAATGCAAATTTTAATTCGTTTATTGACATGTTAAACCTGTTCACAAATGGCTACACAAATATTCTTAGTTTATTGACACGTTAAACAGTTAAGAATATATATATATATATATATATATATATATATATATATATATATATATATATATATATTTTGTTATGAGACGGAAAATGAGTGGAAAACTATGTGCATGGCGATGAAATGAAAAAAGAAATTGGAAAAAGGATGTAAAATATTTAGAAGAATGGTCGTGCGTTGCACGGGTTCGTTGAATAGTAATTGTCACATTTCATAACTTGTATTTTCTTTTTCAAGATTATTGAGTCCAAAACTGTGGTGCAGAATGGCCCATGTGTATCATCCATCAATACATCATAAAAAATTCAACTTTTTCAACAATTAAGAACAACTGCTATTTCAAGAATAAGTAAAATAACAATTTTTTTTCTTGAGAAAATTATTAGATAAACACCATCTGTCATATTATATGCCTTTAATAAGCATCAGTTTATCTTCTTCTTTGTTTAATCTCATTTGCTGCATTGATGAAAGTCATGAAATGAAAGAAGTAAATTACGTACTCATTGTGAAATGAGGTGTAATGATAATTTATTTCCTATCTTTGCTAGAGTCCAAACGAAAATAAACTAGTATGTTATAATTGAGGCAGTGACATAGCAACTATAGGCTTCTTACATATGCAACAGCTTTTAAAATAAATAAAGAAAATGGCCATGGGGCTCACCTCAACCAGAGGAAAAAGAAAGGATAAAAGCCGCCAATTATGCGCTACGCGTCTATGCCTTTTTGTTTTTGTTTTTTTTTATTTCTTGGCAGCACAGAGAAGGAGAAGAAGAAGAAGAAGAAGAAGAAGAAGAAGAAGAAGAAGAGGAGGAGGAGGAGGGTATTCACTTGTAGTATTTGTTATATAAATTCATCAACTATATAGAGATACACTTCTTTCTGCTTATATCTATGGATTTCAGCATTACTAAAAACCTGTCTCATCTTGTCGGGAACTAATGGCTTAGAGGAAAAGAAAAGAAAGTTTTGTGTAGAAGGCCACCAGAAAACGAAGTGATTAAGCAAGCGGAGCTCAAAATATAAAGTGAATTTTTCCACAGTGATTGATGAAGAAAAACAAAATAAAGAAGCCGTGCAGGTTTTGGAACAAGACCAGCTCCACACAATAATCAAATGGTATAATTAAGAAAAACTAGTTTCATCACACAGCAAACGCGTCGAATAATAATAATAATAAAAATGGGTGATGAAATGAAGGAAACGTGGATGTAGCGAAGCCTCCTCCGAAGAAAACATGCGATAATGGTAGACGTGGTTTTATGAAATAAAAAATTGGGACGTCAATTTGCAATGAGGAAAGGCTGGGCCACAGGCGGGGGAGTAATTTATTGCAATAAAACAAGGATTAAGGGGGTGTAGGGTGAGTGAGAGGAACGGAAAGTTAAGCGGAGTTTTTGGTGAATATAGAAATATATGAGGCTTATCCGCGAAACAGGAGTGGAGATAAAGTGATGGGCATGCCCTAGAAGTTTGAGAAGGATTAGGAGAAAAGAATAATGGGATTAAAAGTGTGATGTGTGGGATTATGCAAAGGGTTATAGAAAAGGAAAAAAGTTGGTGAGAGTTTTGGCAGTGTTTGGAGAAGGATTAGGAGGCAAGGAGAGTAAGTGCGTTATGGTGATGAGAGAAGAAGAGAGTGAGTGAGTGAGTGATGAAGATGATTCACGCCGGCAGCTTTACTCTCTCTCTCTACCCAATTCGCACTTTGGCACGCCTGCTCCCACTCATCAAATACTCTCTCAAACAATGAAAAGGATCTCTTCTCCCTACCTTTTGCTCACACTTTGTTATTTTTCATCTTTTGTCAGACACAATTCTATTCTAAGCATCAGCTAGGCCACAACCCCTACACATTTATATTTTTCTTTTATTTTTCAATAAACAACCTCTCTCCAATAAAAGAATAACCCAGAAAAGAAACCCAACCCCACTTCCCTCCCCCCGCACATCGATTCCACAAAAAGAAGAGAGAGGTTACCATACCATTCTACTTTTTTCCACCTCACCCCATAAATTTAACCCACATAGATTTCATTAATAATTACGTAATTTTGTGTTCTAGTGTGTGAATCCCATCCATTCCAAAATTCCAATTCCACCGCCACACCACAATTCCCACCGTTAAAAACACGTTACGTCCATTTTCTTTGCTTGGTGGGTTGGTTGGTTGGTTGGTTGGTTGAGGTGGGGAGGACGTGAGCGAGCGAGTGAGCGAGTGAGTGAGTGTTAGTGAATGACCAATTGATGTCCATGCGAGTCAAAGGCTAATAACCTTAAATGGATACGACGTTGTTTGGGGTAGTGAGATTCCAACATCAACTCCAACCTCAAGCTCAAGGACAAGCTCAAGGTGATCAAGATCAATCCCTCAACAACTCCACCACCAGTAGCAGCTCTCGATCCTCCAGACAGCAAAACTATCCCTACCCACCACAAGAAGACGAAGAATGCTTCAACTTTTTCATGGATGAAGAAGACCTATCCTCGTCTTCTTCCAAGCACTACTATCCCTATCAACCCCACCCTCCCTCCACTACACCCACCACCACCCCCACCACCACCGACCTCTCCTTCTCTCCCACACGCGACGCTGCCTTCCCTTTCCACCTCTCCGGCAAGTGGTCCCACGACATCCTCCTCGAAACCGCACGTGCCCTCTCCGACAAGAACACCACGCGCCTCCAACAACTCATGTGGATGCTCAACGAACTCGCCTCCCCCTACGGCGACATCGACCAGAAACTCGCCTCATACTTCCTCCAAGCCTTCTTCAGCCGCATCACCCAAGCCGGGGACCGAACCTACCGAACCTTAGCCTCGGCCTCCGAGAAAACATGCTCCTTCGAATCCACGCGCAAGACCGTGCTGAAGTTCCAAGAGGTTAGTCCCTGGACAACGTTCGGCCACGTGGCGTCCAATGGCGCCATCTTGGAAGCCTTGGAAGGAGAGCCCAAACTACACATAGTTGACATCAGCAACACCTATTGCACCCAATGGCCTACGCTCTTCGAAGCCTTGGCCACTCGAAACGACGACACTCCGCACCTCCGTCTAACCTCCCTCGTCACCGCCGCCTCTGCGCACAAGGTCATGAAGGAAATCGGCGCCAGAATGGAGAAATTCGCCAGACTCATGGGCGTGCCCTTTCAATTCAAAGTCGTTCATCACTTAGGTCACCTTTCGGACTTCGATTTCAACGTGTTGGATATTAAACAAGACGAGGCCTTGGCTATTAACTGCGTCAACACTTTGCATTCGATATCCGCCGTCGGGAGCCACCGCGACGCCGTGATATCCGCGTTAAGGAGGCTGCAGCCGAGGATCGTGACGGTGGTGGAGGAGGAGGCGGACTTGGACGTGGGATTGCAGGGTCTGGAGGGGTTGGAATTCGTGAAGGGGTTTGAAGAGTGTTTGAGGTGGTTTAGGGTTTACTTCGAAGCGTTGGAGGAGAGCTTTCCGCGGACGAGCAACGAGCGGTTGATGCTGGAGCGGGCTGCGGGAAGGGCGGTGGTAGACCTGGTCGCTTGTTCGACGGAGGAGTCGGTGGAACGGCGGGAGAGGGCGGGGCGGTGGACGAGGAGGATGCATGGAGGGGGCTTCAATGCGGTGGCGTTTAGCGAAGAGGTTTGTGATGATGTGCGGGCGTTGTTGAGGAGGTATAGGGAGGGGTGGGCAATGGCACAGTGCTCCGACGCCGGAATATTCCTTTCGTGGAAGGAGCAGCCGGTGGTGTGGGCCAGTGCATGGAGGGCCTTGACGTAGTGCAGCGGAGAATGACTTGACGTGAGTAATGAGTTGAGGGACTGAATCCCACGTGCCCTCTGTTCTCAAAGCACGTGCCCATAGCTCAGCTCAGGGCTTTTCTCTTTTCTTTTTCTTTAAGGTAATTCATGTTTCTTTTTTTCCAGTTTGGTACGTAAGACAATGGGATTAATTGGAGGGTATGAGGATGATAGGAGGAAGGGGATTTGCCTGTATTATTCAAAAAGGAATCATCAACTATATTGATTTTCATTTTTCACTTTTTTCTTATATTTCCTTTTTATTTTCAACTTTTCTTCTTGTATATATACCTTATTATTATATATGTTTCCTTTTACATATCTGCATGAATTAAATCAAACGGTTCTGATTCCAACTATTCAGTTTTATGGAATGTTGGGTGCAACAACAAAAAACTATTGAATTTTATATATCTAAAAAATATTTGAATCATCTATCTTAATAGCTTCTCATAAACTATTTTAACTTGTATTATCTCCCTCTGTATTAATCTTTCCTCTCATTTATTAATTTCGAGGATATAGAATTGAAAAGAAGAAGCTGTTGCTTCATTATTCTAATAGATAAAATGAAAAAAAAAAAGAGAGAGAAGAAAAACAAACTACATTCAGTGAGAGAGAATCAAATTTGATGGTTTTTTTTTCTTATCTCCTTAAATCTGGGACCATTTCCAGCTAAAAAAAGGTTCTTGGGTGACTTTTCAATAACTATGAGAAATAGTAATGAATTGTCAATGATTGTGAATTGTACATTCCTCTCAAGTATTTGTTGTTTTATTTTGGCATTAATAACAAATTGTTAATTTATTAGGCTAAAATATAACTTGATGTCGCAATCCAAATTGTGAGTTCAATCGTATTGATTATTTGACTAAGCTAAATTAGGTGGTAGTTGATGATTGACATATACATTATTTAAAGCTTGGTTCTGGTCCAGATTTGACCAGAGAAGAGAATAAGCATAATTGTTGTGCGTTTAACAAAACCACGAAGGCAATAAAACATAAGTTAATAAGAAGGAGAATGGTGTGATAATATTGTATTTTAGAATATATTTAAGATGTACCAAAACAATTGAATTGATATTGGGAAATGGCAATTAGGTCCAAAAGAAATAGGATTTGGTATGTTTGCGTATGAAGATGATATGATGTGAGGTTGAATGAAAGTAAACGAAGATGGAAGCATAAACAAGAGGAGGTCGTTATCTAGTTTATGGGCAATAGAATCTTAGGACGGCCAGAAAGTTGGGTTATCGGTTGGAATATATGTCATTAAAAGGTGTATGGTGATTAGTGGGTTTAAAGGTTTTAGTGGGGAGCACGCTGAGTTTGAATCGGTCTTCTTCTTTATTTAATTTCTCTCTCTTTCTTTCTCTGAGCCTAAACTATACTAGTATCTGTCTATGTATCTATTATCTTTGTATATGGCACCTGTTTTAACTTTACCCTCTGCATGGCCCCACAAAACCCTGAGCTCTTTGATGGAGGTAAGAAAGATAAGGGGGGCTCATGAGGGACTCCTTTTTCCTAAGAAAGCCAATAAATTGGTAAGGACATAAACAATGAAAAGGAAATAATATGAATAGTGGGTTCATCTTTTTAGGGTTGCACATCTTGAACTTCTGATGAGACTTGCCCCCTCCACGTTAACATATCCACTCTCCACTCTTTCTGCATCTTTTCCCCCCTCATTTTAAAACATTTATAGCTTCTTTCTTTTGGTTTTTTATTAAAGGGAGTTTGATGCTGGCCCATACCTTCTTCTGCAGGTTTAAGCTTTTGTATCCTTTTCTATAGCAATGACAATGACAAGCTCATGTCTTTATACTTTTATGGGGCCAACTTCACGTAGAATGCTAACTTCACTCTATTAATTTCAAACCCATCGTACTTCAGGATCTCTGTCTCTCCGTATTAATCCCTTTTCGTCTTAATAATAATCATCCAATACATTATTTTTCTCAGACATAAATGAAAAAGTTAGATATGAAACAAATGAGAAAACAAGACCAAACTTGCATAAATTAAATTAAATTAAATGAATTTATGGCATGTATATCCTATACATTCCCTTCTACAATTTTTTTTTTTCATCTACGTGTGGCCTTTTTTATTACAATTGTGATTTTATGCACTTTCACGTGGGCTACAGAATTTGGCCCAAAGTTGGGCAAGGCATTCACGTAGCCCAGTAACTTCCACGTGCTTTACGCAAAATGTTCTACAACCCTTCCATTTTCTATGAAGGAAAATTCTCGGGATCTATGCCCCTATACAAATTGTGATTCTAATAAAAGAACTTGAGTTCCACTAATCTTATGTTTTTATCGATCCTAATATTGTGCTCAATCTGAAATATGCTAAAAACTCAACTTTCCGTGCAAGAAAATAATTGAGCTAGCATCAGAGATGCCATTAAATAACCAGTTTATGACCTCCACCATGCCTGTATGGGAAGCAATTCCAAGCAGGTAACCAAGGAACACGCCCAAGAAAATCAAAGTAAAAGCCATGGAGTAGAGTAGTAAAAAGTACACACGTGAAAGAATCATTTACATAACTACCAAATAATTACATGATGCCGTGACACAACCGATCAACAATGCTTGATTATTAGCAAAATTCCAGTCAAGTGGATAATCTTTTCTCGGTATACATGCGCTCCCTCAATCTAATTTCAACTTATCCTAAATTAAAGTGAGCATATTATTGAGACTTAGGTTTCTAAGTCCGTGATCCTCATGCAGTGAGCTTTCCAACAAGTGCTTGATATGCAGCAAGGTAAGACATATAACCGTATGGCAAATCTTTGTATATGACAATGTACAAAGAGAAGTTACATTATTTGAAGCTGCTCCAGCCATGAGGCAGTCTCCATTTTCTGTGCCAATAGATAGACACTCTTGACCACAGAGGGAATTCAAAACTGTACTCCAGAGGCTGATCAACAGGTCCTGCCACTATCATAGGCAACCATACATATCTGGAGTCTCTCAGGTCCGCCGGATTCCACCTATCTGCCATGAAAATAAATGCACCAGGGAAGCCAGGTAGAGGAAGCACAAAAGTGCTCTGAGCAAAGAAGGTTGTAAGCCTAAACATTTTGTTTCCTCCAATGCATGGATTTCCAATTGTTTCCCAAGGCCCCAAGATGGACTCGGCTGCATGAGCCAGTGCTTCATTTGGGGCCCATCCTGTGCAGCCTGACGTGATCATGTAATATGTGCCCTCATGCTTGAACAGAGCTGGAGCTTCTCTGTGTTGTCCCACAAGAATCCTTCTCATGACAGATGTCACGTTGAGATAATCTTCGGTAAGGGGTCCAATGTGCAGTTCACTGTTGTCTTCGGAGGAGTAGATTAGATATGCCATGCCATCTTCGTCTTTGAAAACTGTCATATCCCTGCTTTCATATCCATGGGGTCTTTGGCTACCAAGATAATCAAATGGCCCATCAGGTGTGTCACTCATTGCTACTCCAACAGCTGCTTTGGTATAGTTGGCATCATCAATATGCATCCACATCACATACTTTCCTGTCCTCTCATTGTAAATAACTTTTGGCCTCTCAAGCACATTAGACGTGTGCAGATCATGGGTTTCATTTGTTTCCTCTGCTGCCAACACAATCCCCTCATGTTTCCAGGTCCACAAATCCTTCGAAGAATAGCAACCAACTCCAATAATGTCCACCTAGTGAAAAAAGTGATAATGACTTGAGTTTGCCGATACTGGAATGCGAGATTGTAAAGTGTAAGAAGAATTATCATTTCAAAATAGGCAAACAGAAAGAACCTACTAATTTACAGAGACAAGTTTACTTTTCTTCAAGTTGAGGGAAAGAAAGCAAAGACACAGATAAAAAACAAACCACCGTGTGGTGCTATCGATATCTATCAATCGGCATTTATTTGGGCATGGAATCAAAAAATTCTACATGCAAACTGACTGGTGATACAAAATTTTGGCAAGTAGTTATTCAGAACAAGAGTTTTTCATCAGCCACTCCAATTGTGAACTAGCTAGCTAGCCAGATGTCTATGTCAATTAACATGGTGAATTCTGAAATGTGTAAAAGAAATTGCCTTGACTCTTGCCATCACTTTAAGTCTTACCAACTGCATGAGGTACGGGAACACCATGTGTAAGGTAACAAGTCTGGATCATCTCATTTCCTTGTGTTTAAATACAGGAGTCAAAGTAAATTTCTGACTCTAATTGAATAAATTGGACCATTTATGTGAAACATTTTTCTAGGATTACCAAATTGCAGAAAAAATTCAATCTCATGGAAGTATAAACTTTTTATTCAGTGACAATATCTACATTCAGTGGATTTATGAGAAATAACAATAGAAATTCTGAGCATTGAAAAGATGGAAAAGGCAATGAACTTAAGCAATTTCAATTGTAGCAGGTTTCATTTTCTATGAAAGGAACCACCAAGAATTCCATCTTCACACTTTATTCTATGAATGCATCTAAAGGAATCCAAATCCATTAGGTTAAATATCGATTAAGATGACCTTTTCTTTAATAAAAACTTTTAATAACTCTGTATGTGATCCAAATTGAAAAGACTCTTACATTGCTTAATATCTCCATTCGTGCAAATGGAAAGACAACTATATACCCCTTTTTCATAGACCAGCAAGAATATGGACATTTTATGACAATGACAGCATATTAAGAACAAAATGAGACCTTTGAAACATGATATTTTTCTGCAAAAGACTACAATACAATTATTAAGGATGATATTAAGATTGTTCAGAACATAATGATGCAGAAGTTGAATAAGCAACTGGAGGGAAAGAAGGATAGATGCAAATATGCTTGATCAAACATGCATCTCTAAGCTACTGAGTTCTTGATAATCAGCTAGTCTTATTGTTCTTCTTTCTCAAAATAAACAAAAGATGAAACCATGTAAACATTGCACTTATATAAAAAAATGGAAACCTTAAACCATTAAATGTTTATAAATTATAATAGTGAAAATAAGCTACATAATTACTACAGCGACAATTATTAACTTACAAACCAAACAAAAGCTCTCGTAAACAAAATGAATTACCCGAGCAGCTCCTTTCTTGTGAATTTGGTAGGTAGGCCCATCTTTATATTCACCATACCAATAGTATGTTCTTGATTTTTTATCATACAGAATCCCCCTCCATGGGCTTGAATAGGATTTCCGTTGGTATCCAACCAAATTCTCCCAGGGTAATAGTAATAACTTTCATTTGCAGCAGTCTGTATTGGATCTATAGCTTTTTTACGACCAGGAAAAAACACGTGTCTCAGTTGGGAACTTTCGTCCAAGAATTCATCAATTAATGTGGTTGTCCGTTTAGGTCTGCGTTTTGCTGCTCGAGGGGACCTCTTTCCCCTTGGTGGTGGGATTTGAATGTCCTCCTCTTCAACTTCTTGAAGTTCACCGAATTGGGGATGATGGTTCCAGCGCAATTGAGACTCTTCCCCATTTCTATCTGTGTGATGAAGATAGGTATATAAATGAAGCAAAAACAAGCATCCTAACAAGCTCAATACCACAACAGACGTTGAAAATCTGCTCCCTGCATTGCAACGTAAAGCCGTAGGTTTTCTGTATTTGTTCCTCATCCTCATTTTCTCTTCCTTTTTATCTTCAAAATAAAGTTGCAGTTAACCAAATGCAACCTACGGAAACCTGATAGACAACACGACCAAATAGAAGTCAGAAACATAACTTCCCAAGAAACCGCAAATGATGACACTAAATATGCCTAATTGAGTTTTTATCCCTTCATCCACTACAAGCTAACAATTTCATAAATCAAGATAAGTACAAAACGACAACATACATCTCCTAACTAGGTTTATCACTTTCTTTTTTATTTTTTAAATCCTTTTAGTATCATCTTCGGAAGACAATCCAGTTATCGAGGTTCGGTTGGGCAACATTCTATCCCCTTTACAATTTCATGAATTTTTACACGTAATCACAAAAATTAATGTGCAACCAGTTTCAACGCTTGATTGATTACAATAAATTACCCTTTCTTCCATGGTTTGTTAGAAGTAATTGAAGTTGAAACCACTACCTTTATCCTACTCCGTATCTAAACACTACAACAACTACCACCAATTACTCATTCTAACACTCAGAGTTCAACCCTCATGTGTCAGATCCATTAAAAATAGAAAAACCTAATAGACACAAATAAAAGCAACACAATAATTAGTAACCTGGGAACAAAGGCAAAGTGTAAGAAAAGTGAAGAGTGTGTCTGACCTGGTACCACCCGAACTGTGGAACAAGCAAAACACCCCGACATGCGGTTTCGTTGGTGGCTTTTGAGGGTCACAGACACAGTGGCGTGACACAACCACCGAACTCAGCTGAGTTCAATCAAATACGAGATAAGAGAGAGAAAACTGGAAAAAAAATTAATGAGATAATATTGGGTAAGGGTAGTTAAGTTCCGATGCAGTTTGGATCTGAGTCTGAGGTTATGACATTGATTTGCAACCAAAGTTGAGTTTCACTGTGTCTTTTGGTACCGACCTCAGCACAGTTCTATTCTATAACTACTCTTTTACCATAAATGTAACATCTTGCACTCCATCCTATAACTTTCCTTTCTTCTCTTTACTTATGATTATTGTCCCTAACACGTAACCATTTTATGCCATCTTTCTTCCATTCTTCGTAAAATTCTAGATTTTTAATGTTCCATGTCCAATAAGACCACCACATAGTAGTAACACCACAGCATTTAGATTCACTTTATTAAATGACATTGGGACAGATGGTGATAATGATTGGTGATCTAACACGACTCTTCTTTTAACTTTTTCCGTGCTGAGAATCATAAGACAATTTTATTTCCTTAATCAGATTTTATTATTCTTAATCCGAGTATAAAAGCCAATTAATTGTCAATTAATTGAACTATGGATTGAAAAATGTTTTGGTGAGACGTTGTTATTAGGTGATAATAGCATTAATAATGGTGTTGAAATTCGTACAGGAAATAAAAAAAGAAAAAAAAACTTTTTTTTATTACTCTCTTATAGGCTTACTTAGATTTTAAATTTTTGTGAAGTTCCGTAGAACAGGAAACTTTTAAATAACTGTACGTGAAAGTAAAACTGGTCAAACCGTTCATAGATGGATATTCTATTTTGGGAAATGATATGATAATTATATTTATGTGTCTTTATTTATAGATAACATGTTGGTTACTATTAATAATATAAATAGTTCGTTACCATAAAATTACAGTACATGTAATATTTTTAATATGGTCTCACTCTCGTAAAAAAAATTATGTATTATTGTCTCATGCTGACTTTTTGGTATTGGTTGAAAACGCAAATTTCATGTGCACTTGTTTGAGTCACTTGACTTAGCCGTTTTTTTTAAATAATCATCACAAGAGTCTTGTTTGGCAGTTACAAAATTATTAAAAATTATAAAGGAGATGGTTAAATATTATGGAAACAATATTGTGTAAGTATCTTAATAAAACAAAAATCTCCTTAATCTGCCCAACACAAAATTAGTTTTTACCCACTCATAATAATAAATCTTGTTGATAATTATTTAAATTGTATATGTAATGCCAACTAACTTTGATATTTTTAGTTTTTTTTTCCTTAATTATACTTGACTCTATATTTATGGAGTATTTTTTTTATCTTTATTTTTCACTGAAAACGAAAGGTATTATTTGGGAAAGAATTTTCCTGTGGGAAAATTTTTAAAAATCACTCGTGGTTGAATTTAATTGAAAAGTTGAACAAAGTTCAACAAGAATATTTGTCTCTTGACAGAAATTGATACGGATACCCAGAACAATGTTGATAAATCTTGAGTTTTTTTTTTTATCGAACATTTTATTCTCCACCATGCAATATTCACAATTAAAACAAATCATTTTCAATTATTTACATTATTCTCCAGTTTTTGTCTTACGACTTTCATGAGTGTTATTTTCCTCGAAAACTATTTAGGCAGAAATTGGAAAAAAAAAGTAAAGCAAAAGAGAAGAATGCAACCCATTGCCCAGAAAGCAAAAAACTACACCTACCTTTGAGATTCTACCCTTTTTAAGTTTGAAAATGAATAAAATTTCCTATGTAGATGTTGGGGTCCTTGAATATATAGAAAGTGGTCTTCCCCAACATTGAAAAGCCTTTGTCACCCACGTGAATACCAAGAGTACCATTATAATGGAGAGAGACAGCATCAATGACCATAGCAATTTAGTTGAAACTCTAATTGGCCTGCATTGCTTGGACACAATTTCAGCAACTTTGTTCTTCACAACTGTGCATTTTGATAGTCTCTGCATGTCTGGATATATATCCAGCAAATCCTGGACGGATCTACTGTAGGCATGAGCCATGTTGTAGGAAGCTTTAGGAAGAAATCTTCCCTCTTTTTTGCATTCTTCTCCTGTGCCCTCTTCGTGACAAGTGAACTTTGCAAGAATCTGAACTCAAACGCGTTTTATGAATTATGAGTATGATGTTGCAAAAGAAACATGAGTAATTGATACACAAATTATAAGTAAAACTCATTAAATATGAAGTGAAATTAATTACAATTATTTTTAGCGGATTTCAACAAATATAAATACGTTTAAAAAGGTGTATTAGTTTATGTTTGATATAAATAAATACACTCAATCTTTGGTTTAGTGAAGACTTACTCTTGATAAATCACCAATCCTAATGGCATTCTGAGGGCAGCTTTGTGGAACGTAGTTCAAATTTGAGGGTCCAGGGAAAGGGTCACAAATTTTTGCGACTCCTATTAATTCTTCGTTTGCTTTGCTTACTCCTAGGAGCCGATAAACCACCGACATATTAGAATTCAGCTGGGACACAAAAACATCATTACGTTAGAACATAATAACACATTAGAATTGGAACAAATTCATTTCCTTCTAATTATGAATGAAGAAAAACCAATTTTTTTACCTCAGCTACAAATCTGTGGATGGTGTAGCCAATTTGAGCTATCAAGTTCCCAGAGACAGATTCATTCATGCACGGCAACATCGATCCCAGACTACTGTTTTGTGGGTTTTCTTCGAAGTCCTCAAAAGCGGAGCATGCATCTTCTGCAAAGCTGCACGCATAGTTCACACAACGTCGTGAGACTTGAAATCAGGATTACGATACTTGAATCAATATTCAACTCTATACCAAGATGAGCGGTTCAGCTACTTACGTGCGAAGGAAAAAATCTAAGCCAGTCAAGAACCAGCAAAGGCTTGTTAAGATCCATAAGCAAAAAATTATGCTGAAAATAATGTAAAAATACTAGTCATATACTCATAAAGTAACGCAGAACCGAACGAATAGCGTTATTAGGAACATATATAACGTTGAAAATGATACTTTGTCTTACATTATAAATCCAGGACGCCAATACTGGAGCATTAGAACTGAGTCACATTTGAGCAAAGAATTAATCAATCTCAACAATAGTTTAAAGAAATTAACCAATTGTTTATGATCGTTACCTATTGCTGCAAACAGTGTCACTAAGTTGACGGCTAGAACAACGAAATGTGCTACATTGCTGTGTCACATTAAGAGTGCGGAATGCAAAAAAGTTTAAATTAGTAGAGAGTAAGAAACACAATCAGCATAAAATTAGAGTTGTTCAAAGGGAGAACATATATACATAGTATGAGTGGCCTGGTCGAATGATTTTTCACTTTTGTCAATAAAACGGCGTATCACACGCGAGTTGGTTCTGAGGTCTTGAGTGGTGGAATTCAAATTCGCACATATTTGTGGATTGTACGGAAGCAAAAGAACCTGCATTTGTTTCATGGTTTTTATGACTCTGCCTATGGTCCTAAGAGCATCTTCTCCTATACCCTCCACAGATTCTTTCAGTTTTTCTGTCCTCCGCATGGTCTTCTGACTGGTTGCCAGGACAAAACTTGAAGCAATTCTGTCACACCACCCCAATTTCCTCAATCACAAATTTGTTAATAATGTTGATTGTACAATGACAATTATCTACGGTGCCGAAGTATCACTATCACGTGTTTGTAGTCTCAACGGATTTTCATGCGACATTTTTTCAATTTGTCAGTTCATAATAAAGAATGTGGGCATGTTGAAACTATAGTAATTTTTGGATAACATGCAACAATTTCTCTAAAATGGTGAGTTGAAAAACTTACATGGCGAGAGATGTGAAGAAAACAAGTAGAAAGAAAATGTGGAGATGGTAACGGTCCAAACAATTTAATGAAGCAAAGCCACCGCATAGACACTTGAGTATAAGGAAAATGGCCAAAACCAGCCCACATAGCAACCAAACGCAGGCAAATGCGTATCCATGGACTCCTGTAAATGCCGCAGACTGAAAAGGATCAGAAAGCAAGTGTAGTAAACACATATATGATGATCATACACACGTTATTTGTTCTCTAAAGTATAAGCTAAAATAAACAGATTGCACGAAATTTAAGAAATAGAGAAGAGAAAAAGTGGTTTGAAGTAAAAAACTACTCACAGCCACGTAATGCTTGTTTCGAACGTCGAAATCTCCATTGTAGTCTTTGAAGTGTCGTAAAGGATCGGGTCTATGGAAGCTATTTTCACCATCGGGGGAGCCTGAGGCTGACCATGTTTGTTGAAACACGGGAATGGAAATGAGGAGCAAGAACAAAGGCAGAAATAAGAAACGATTTGTTGAGTTGAGCATGGTAGAGTCGGTGGTCATTTTCTGGTGAGGGGAATAGAAAAGACTACATTTGGTGGCTCAAAATTGTGACAACTTTTTGAGTTAGAAGTGTGACTTACTAGGTAAGGTAAGAATAGAATAGCTTGTGGCATGGTTTAGTGCAACATTTTTGTTAGGGTGAAGGAAGGACAAATGGTAGTGTTAGAGATGGAGGTAACGAATCAGAAGCCGAAATAGTTGGTTCGTCAAGTGGAAGGAATTGACCACTTTTAATTTTTGCTCTATGCATGCATGCATGCTCTATTCAGGTATCCATGTCTTTACCCTAAATTTAATTAAGCATCTTTCTTTTTTATTTCTCACCTTTGCTACTTCTATTTTCGCTCGTCTTTTTCAACTAGCTACTTCCAACTATATACATCACAGAATGAACAAAAAAAACTGATCTTTGCATATATACCTTTCTTTGGAATTGGCACGACCCACGAGAATCTGACCTTCAAGTTCACTCGCCCCATCACTTTACAAAATTTAAATGTATGAAAAGTTCTACAAAAAATCTCTTTTATTATTTAAAATAAATAAATAGTTTGCTTTATGAATAAAAACATTTTTTATTTTAAAATATTTATGGAATAAATTATCTAAACAAACACTTATTACTCTTATAAAAATAGTAGTGAAAGAAGTGTTTATTTGTCAGGGAAAATGATAGAAAGACAACTCTTGTAATAATATTCAATAACTGTTTTACTAATATAATAATAGAAAAATTTAAAAATTTTGATATTTATGATTATTTTATTATTAAAAAACAGTTGTAGGATAAATGTTTGAAAAAAATGAATTATCTGAATATCAATGCTCATTTCACAGTAAAAATAAAAAATAAAAAAAAATAAACGGATAGGGTGTATTCCATTTAGGAAAAAGTTAACCACACAATTAACTATATTAATATAAACGTTTAATATAATATTAGTTATGTAATTGTTGCTGATACAATCAAATATATTAATATAATAATAATTAATATTAATAAGTTGGGTTGTAGTTGAGTGTTAATATATGGTTTCTATTTGATTTATCATTGGATCATGTCAAAGGTGAAATGCAAAAACATAAATTTACAAAAAGAAAATGATTTGTAAAGAAGAAAACCGGAAAAAACAAACAGTCCATCCCCTTTGAAGTAGATAAGATTATTGATTAAACAATTTTTTTCTAAATTATATTATGACAAAAACTCATATTTAAGATTATTAATTAAGTTTAAATAACCCTACATAGTTTTTAAAGAGAAACTTTATATCTATACACTGAGTAATAGATAGAACATTGTTTGATGGTAAAATCAAATCATTTGGATATTATAAGCTCATTTTATTTTTTTATTTTTTCTCGTATAAAAATATTTGCTTGATTGTGACTAAGTGGCTATTTAGTCATAAAAAAAAAAAATTCACTTTCACTTTTAACTTAAAAAGTGTACCTTTATTTCCACTTGGGTTCCTAATTTTAAAAAATTGTATAAGAAACAGCCAAAACTACTTTTTATTATTATTTTATTAGTTTACTTCCTTTTTTTACTTATATAAAATTTTAAACATGAAATAAAGAAAAATAAAATATTATTTTTCTAATTAAAATTAAAATAAAAAATCAACAATATTTTCTAAGAGCCAATGGTTACTAATATTTGTTTCTTGGCTATGATGACATTATCAAGAGCCTATTTTGATCAAGGTGCCTTGAAATTTTTTGCACATATATATGGTGTGCATTTATATATAAAGAATAGAGCTTCGTTATTTCCTTAAAAAAAAGTATATGTATAATAGGAAAAAAATTTAAATAAAAAAGTTTACATTTTACTAAAAGCTTGGAAAAATGGATAAATAATGTATTAATGTTTTGAACAAGGGTCTTTCAATGGGCCCTATTCTGTGTGAATAAGGCCCAACATTCATCACTTCATTTTTGTACCCAAATTGACCCATATTCAATTGTGCACCATTCGTATAGTTTGTTTTTTTAGTGAAGTAGAACTCAATCTCAACACTGATGCCGGTCTCACTGTGTCGAATAAAATTGGTGCGACTGTCATGATTTCTATGAACCCAAATAATTATGCAAAAATGAATTATTACGATAACATGTGATTTCTAAGGCAAATATTCTTTATACAACCATTTATGTAATTATTAAAGAGGAAGATGTTCCAGATATAATATATAATGTATAAAATATTACATAATGTGATGTGGGACTGTGGCTCAATCTAAATAACGCTGTTCAACGGAAAAATCACAAGCTTTTGCACCAAACAAACCATCTTCAAAAATAATATCAAGTAATCGTTATGAAAAACAATATCTTTATTGTAAAGTGTATAATGATCAAGTCATTCAGAAACACTAATAATTATGTTAACTCACATAAATTAAATATTATTTAATATTATTGGTACATATAGAAAATAACGAACGTAATAACAATTTAGTCTTAAATATAGAAAATAAAATATATAAATAAATTATGTTATTTATATTTTCTAACTTGGTCAACGTATATCGTGTCATAACAAAAACAAATATAATCAGAATATTTGTTTCTTAAATTTTATCGATGTTGACTCAATTTTAATGTCCGAGAACTTATTATGCTTCTTACTTTTTAAGTGAATATATAAGAATAAATTATATTGATATTTTCTAAAATTTCTTAAATTTGTATATAACTTTAGAAAGAATACAAAAGTAAAACAAGAAAATTTAGTAAAACATTATAAGTTGTAAAAATAATTTACTTTGCTTAAACTTGATGTTTATATATATATATATATATATATATATATATATATATATATATATATATATATATATATATTATGATTAAAGTTTTTTTTTCTCTCTATTAATAACTTGTTTAAGAAGGATTTTTTCTCTTAGTTTGATTTTTATGATTAATTTTCGTGATTTGAACCTTAATAACGGTGGGATCTCAAACTAACATTAAAATTAGAAAAAATAAGGAGAATTACACTTTCAGTATGAAGAATTAACATAATGGTCAAAAATAGATTAAAAAAATTTGTCTTTCGTATTAAAGGACCTTTTCTTAAAATATTAATTAAAATTTTGACTTTTTAAAATATATTATTTTTATATATAAATTTAACAGTTTTATAATAATTTTTGTCGGTTGTATATTAAATAGAATAATTAAATTTATAAAATTATAATTTAAATATACATATATTTAATATTAAAAAATTCATTGTAAAAAAGTTGATAAAATAATTAAAATAATGTTTTTATATAATTTAAATATTAATTAGTTAATTGTTAAAATAAAATAAAGTTTAATAAAAAATAAAATATTTAACCCCTTTTAAGCTTACACTGGCTATTGAAAAAGATAAAGTATTTAGAAATATTTTTGAAAAAAGAAGAATAAAAAATATTATTCGAAAAAGTTTCCTATAAATCTTCCAAACCATTTAATGAATAACTATTTAATTTTTGTTATCAAGTGATTTATTCAAATTTTCATTAAATAGTTATCAGAAGCTAAACATAAAAGTAAATTTTTATTTTATTTTATTATAAAATCAAAATAATTTGTTTATTTAATTTTAATCATTTTTTGTATACTTATTATTATAAAATTACTAAATTTGTAATGTAAAATAATTTTAAATATTTTCAATAAACATTATTAAATAAAAATACATATTAAAAAATTACATTCACTATATGTTTATAATTTTATATTTTATATATTTATAAATAAATTACATATTTTATATTTAAAATTACAATAAATTTTTTAAAAATATAAAATTTCTATATGTATAATTTATACAATAAAACAACTGAACTATAATTATATATTTGGTAGTTGTCATTTAAAAAAAATCATAATATAAATTTATCATTTTTTATAAATATAAATATGCTATAAGTAAAATAAAATAAAATAATTTTTAAGAATTATACTTTATATATATATATATATATATATATATATAGTTAGTTAGTTATTATTTTAAATAAATATATTATATTTAAACGAGTAGACAACTTTAACATTTATATGTCTATATTTTTTATAATTATATTTAAATAATATTTTTTTCTTGAAATATTTTGTTTTCATATTTTAATTATTTTTAAATAAATAAATCATATTAATTATTTTTTTAAACTATATTTTTTTATAATGACACTAAAACAAACTATTAAAGAAATTGTCTTGTGCAACTGGATATAACAAATAGAAAAATTAACTTATTTATAGTATTTTTAATTTATTTTTATCAAAATTCACATTGTTTTCATTTTGAAAATTTCAACACAATAATATATTATTCATTTTAATAGTCACATATAATTTAAAAATTAAAAAGAAGATCAATAATATTTTATATATATTTATTTTTTTTAACTCATTCAAATATATTCTAAAAACAAAATCGTATAAAATTAGAATTAAAAAAAATAATATATTGAATATTGACTTATTATCATAATAACATAAAAATATTATACTTTTAATTTAAAATAAAATATTATGATTAATACAATAATTATTACATAAATACTAATTTATTATAAAAATATAAATTATAAGAGAGTTTTTTTTTCTTTCAAATTGTGCATAATATTTTTTCAAAATATTTATATAATCATTTACAAACTATTATTATAATGCATATTTATTTAAGTCTCTCATCGGTTATGATAATATTAATAGAGGTTATTTCTTACATTTTTAAATATTATTTATTTTGAATTTTTAATGGATATGGAACTATTAAACTTTTATTTTTAAATGGAATATTATAATTAATACAATAATTTTTACATAAATATTAATTTATTAAAAAAATATAAAAGTTACATTGGAGTTTTTTTTTTCCAAATTGTGCATAATATTTTAAAAAAATATTGACTATTACTAATAGACTTGGTGATCATTTACAAATTATTAAATTATGTCATTATAATATATATTTATTTAAATCTTTTATTCATTATGACAGGATCAATAGGGGTTATTTCTTATATTTTAAAAATTATATTTCATATCAACTCTAAATAATTCAAGACTGACAAATATATCAAGAATAATAGAACTTTAATTTTGAATGAAAAAAAACTTTTATTAATTGATAAATATTTTAATAAAAAACCTCACAAGTTTATTTAAAAAAATTTACACAAATATTTGTAAACATTTGACAAACCAAAAACATTTTGTAAGAATGATAATTTTAAAAAATCATGTAAGAATATATATATATATATATATATATATATATATATATATATATATATATATATTTTTTTTTTTTTTTTTTTTTTCCAACGGTAAAGATCTCATAGATCAATTGCCTAGTTGACTCATTTAAATTTTCACTGTTTAAAAGGAATAACAATAATTTAAATTATTATATTAAGTTAATTGACTATGTTGTCAATTATTATATTTAGATATATTTTTTATTCAACATTTCTTAAATTTATGTTATATGAATATTTTTTCTTGTTATAACTATAATCGTGTTAAACTTGGTTTCTGTAATACACATACTACAATGTCAGCAGTAAACATTTATTATATTTAATAAGAATAAATAAATGAAATATCTGATAATTATTAAAATAAATTAATCAAAAAGATGTTCATTTTATTGGATATAATGTTTTAATCTATAAATTTAAAGGTTAAGGGGTTACTGTTGTATGATATTTAAGTTAATATATTAGTTACTATGAAACTAATTACAAGTTCAAATATTTAGATTAAATTGAATTTTGTGAATAAAAAATAATTAAAAGTAAAAGACCTATTAATAATGGATAAAATTGGTTAATATTTTATATATATGTGATACGATAAAAGCGTACTAAAATCTAAATAACAAGATGTGCTTTTTAAGAGAAAACAACAATGTTAGAAAGATAAAGATATCGTTTAGGTGTATTCTTTAATTGTAACAATAATCCAGCTCACTGTCACGCTTCAATCTGCCTTTGATTAGTTATGATAACTTAAGATACTCATTATTTCGCTGTCGGAGGCGCCTTCACTCACTTTTACCACTTCCTTCCGAAAACGTTAGGCGCACGCTCTGCCACGTACTCATAAATCCCACCTTTAACTGGTTCGTGATGATCACGCGCCACATCCTAGAATGGGTGGACGCCTCCACTTATTTCCAATCAAATTCGGTATGGTCCAGCCCTAGGAATTCGTGGCGCACCATCACAGGATCTAAATAAAGATCATAGCCGAGTCATAATCCCCTGCATCGCTAGGTTTTGGGGTAATTATGGGATTCTCCAAAATCAACGGATAAGATTGAGTGAAATATCCGCAACCGTTAGATCGTAGAAAATACTAAGCAATAAAATGATATTATTAAAGATAAAATGGGATTTGGTATATTTGTTATAGAGGAGTTCGATAAAAGATTGGAAAGGGAGGGAAGAGAAGGTTTGAGAGAGAGAAAGGGTGAATTGGATTGCATTTCTCTCTCTTTGTGTTTGTCGAAGAGGGAAATCGTAGATCTGATTTCTTTCTCTCTTTGAGTAATTTTGTCTTGAGCAAAAACGATGGGATTGTGGGAAGTTTTTCTTAATTGGCTTCGCAGGTAAGCCTTACATAATTAACTTTTTGTTTTTTTGGTATTTATTGGCAGTTCGCATCATTCATCGCCTTTTTATTATCAGGGTTCTTGTAATTGTGTGTAATTGTTATGTACTTTTTTTTTTTTAAAGTGCGTGGATGGTTCGAAATATGTACCCTTTTTGTAACAACGATGTGACGTTTTTTTTTATTGTTCAGAAGGAGGATTTGTTTGTGGTCTAATGTTTTCGAGTATTGCCTATTTTTGTGTTCAATGCAAATATTTATATATCATGTGAGTAATGTTTCACGTTTTGTAAATGTTTTCACTTTTCATATACTCCGTGAATCGCTTTGTTTCAAACGAGTTATTTTAAATTCTCTAGTTATTGCCCTCTGAATTTTGGATAAGTATGAGGAACTTCTGGATAGGAAATTTGTGTATATATATTCAAAGAGGAATGGTATTTGGTGTTATTCTGTTTTCTTTTTTTTTCGAACTAATTGAGAAGGGGATTTCCTTGACATTAATGGAATAAAAGGTGGAAACGGAGATCACTGGTAAAAAGTTGATGCAAGAAACTGGTACGGAAGGCAATCACCTAATTAGATTTTTTATCCAACACTCCCAAATACGTTTAGTGTGAAGCAGACTAATGCTTTTTTAAAAATTGCTTTTGATTGTTCTAATATTTCATTCTATTTTTAATGACTCAAAATTTTCAGTTTTAGGTTACTATTAGAAATTGAATTATATATTTTTAGGTTTAGGGTCTATGCAGATTATCTGAACTTTGTCAATCACTTTCTTCAAGAAAGCATGAGCTTATTATGTTGTAAATTTGATTGCAGCCTATTCTTCAAGCAGGAGATGGAGTTATCTCTGATAGGACTTCAGAATGCTGGAAAGACTTCCCTTGTAAATGTAGTTGCTGTAAGTACAATGATCATGATGGCTTTCACTTTGTATCTTGGATGTTTAACTTTTGGGTTGACTCACTGACATATTTTTTTATACTTTTATGTTGTTTATAGACTGGTGGCTATAGTGAGGACATGATTCCTACCGTAAGTTCACCTTATGCTTTTAATTATTGCTATTTATTACCTTCATTTATTCAATTTTACGGACTTTTCTATGTATTAAGGGCAATAGTGTTCTGATCAATTTATGTTATCTGATTTCAGGTGGGATTCAATATGAGGAAAGTAACAAAAGGGAATGTTACAATAAAATTATGGGATCTTGGAGGACAGCCTAGGTTCCGCAGCATGTGGGAACGTTACTGTCGTGCAGTTTCTGCTATTGTGTATGTTACAAACTTCTTATCTTTTTCTGAATTATTCTCTTCCCCGAGTGCTTGCGTGCGGGCATGCACGTTTCTCATAGTAGTTTGATTTACATGCGTTTACTATACAGATAACTGATAAATGTATATGTGTACGCTAATGTTTATGTATAATTTTAGAGTTGTGTTGATCATGAACTTATGTTTTCAATGTTCATGTTGGCCACATGTTTTTGAATCTTGCGTAGTAATCACTATGAGATCTAGCCAAATTCCCAAGCTTTTTGCTAATCAAAGGGCATAACTGTTTTCTTGTGTTTGTTGTAGTTCTGTTACCTCGGGAATTGGTCCTGTTTGATTATAACTAGTGGCTGGGATTATTTTTTCTTCCATGAACCCAAACAATGTTCCTCATTTATCAATGACAATTATGAAAAACCACTTGATGATTAGATAACTTAGTAAAGAGCTCCTCCCTGGTTTACTTGTTTATATAAATAATAATCTTGTCTATCCATGAAGAGGTGTAGTGATTGCCTGTACAACTTGATTATATTTATGCCTTCTACAGGCAATATATGTCTTAGTCAATGGGTTGTAATTAAATTCTGGGTATCGTGATCAAAACAATTTGTACAGCAAGGAAGGATGTAGATTATAGCTTCTCGAGACTCTAGCTGACTTGATTAACCTGCAATGGTTGAGTTGTGCGGACCACAGGTCAAAGAGTTAAAACTTTCATCTGTATGCTTTGCTGCTGCCTAGATTTGAAAAGACTTAAATTTCAATGCAATTTTTACTGGTGTTTTAAAATTTGCTGCTGCTGAGAATTCTGTCTTAGGTCCAGTGCACTTGTATACTTGGTTCATGTGCTCCTTTGGATTTAATGCCTTTTCTCCTTTTAAATTTGCACTTTGAGCTAGCAGTCTAAGGCTTAATCTACGAAACTTAACAACTTCTCATAATACGATCTTTTCTGCAGTTATGTTGTTGATGCTGCCGATGCAGATAACCTTAGCATATCAAGAAGTGAGCTTCATGATTTGCTGAGCAAACCATCATTGAGTGGCATTCCTTTGTTGGTATTGGGGAACAAGATTGACAAACCGAGCGCTCTGTCTAAACAAGCATTGACTGACCAAATGTAAGACCTAACATCAGTATGAAGCAATAAAGGAGTAAACTAATTGTAGAAAAATAGCAGAATGATGTTGTTTACGAATATTATTTTCTCCTTCCATTTTCTTTCCTTTGCATTTATATTACTTTAGTGTTGAAAAGTACTTTCTGGAATGCAGGGATTTGAAGTCAATCACTGACAGGGAAGTTTGCTGCTTCATGATCTCGTGCAAAAACTCGACCAACATTGACTCTGTTATCGACTGGCTTGTAAAGCATTCCAAATCAAAGAGCTGAGAACGTACTTTTTATTTTGAACTCTAGTGTAATTTATGGGTGACACATTTCTGGATTTACTAGAGGCATTTGCATGTCTAACTCAGATGCTGATTGATTTATTCTTCCTTTTGTCTGTTGCTTTGTAATATAATATCATTCTTGTCCGATAGGTAATCAAACGGGGAGGACATACATGTGAATGGTTACTTCATGAGCAAATCATAATGTGTGTCATAGGTATAGCCACATCATGAAAAATTCACTGGACTGCATTTGTGGGAGGAATAGATTTTTTTTTCTTTGTAAATTATATTGGATATTAGATTTGTTCTATAATGGTCCAGTATCGCATCTCCATATGTTAACTCCACGAGTCTAGTAATCATGCACAAATTTAGCCGTTTTATTTGTGCTGTCGTTTTCTTAGTGTTGATGCCAGTGCCATTTTGAATCATGTCTTAAAATAAAGAGTATATAACATTTATTTTAAATGTGTGAATTAGTTTGAGTTTAGAAACTCGTCAATGACAGCTACATCTATCTCTTGTTTGAACATATCATCAAAGGATCACATTAGTGTAAAGGATGTAGACAATTAATCGCCAAATTTAATATAATTATTCAGCTCGTATACAATGATTCTAATAAAATTTGATATCTGGTTGAAAAATAGCAGGAGACATAGCAGCTTCACTATATATTCTATATCGCCTCCATACATTATTGATACACCTGATCGTCTATCATAAGTTCATTGTTTATCGTAAGTTTATTTAACTTAATTTCATTTAATGCTCAACTAGTCCAAGGTTGTATGTAAAATTTCTTCATCAAACACCAATATCTAAAATAAATATATTTAATCAATAATAATAATTTAAAAATTACAAATATTTTTTATGTTTAAAAATAATTTATAAAGAATATTAAAATTCATTTAATGTAATTATAATTATTATTTTAAATAATATAAAATGAAAATGAATGAAAGGTATGAAAACTCAAAATTGAAAGAAAAAATATAAAAATTTAATTTTTAAGGAAGATACATGAGAAAGGAAGATGAGGTAAGGCCCACTTTTACCCTGCATGACCCTAACAATAAAAATAGAGTGGTGATATTTTCACCTCCATTTAAAAAAATATATCTATTAGACAATTTATTTATTAATATTATATTTATAAAGTGATTAAATTAAAATAAATTAATTTAAAATTATTATTTTATTAATAAATTAAATTATTGATAGGTTGTATGAAAAAATTGAATTGTCAATGGAAAAATAGTTGCCAGAGGGTCAAATCTTTAAAAATTATTGAATTATGTAAATATTTTAAAAAAAATTATATAAACAAAACTTTTAATTACTATCTGCGTGATTCTTCTGTTAATATTAAATTATGGTGTTCTTTTAAGGTGATAGGGTTATGTTAAAGTTTTGTGATATATCCATTTATGATTTTATTTTTTAAATTTAATAATTATTAAATATACTTATTTATATATTTATAAGTTTGATTTTTATTTTTATTTTTATATTCTTTTCATGTCACTGATAGTGCGAAACTAGCATGCAAAACAACGTTCTTGAAAGTTGGTTCAAAATTTGGTTTTAATAATGTTTTAAATAGAAGTTGTATTTAAAACATGATTTTTCATTAAAATGATTTTATGTTAAAGTAGTAAATTAAAATTATTTTACTAAGTGTAGATTATAAAATTAATAATACAATTTTTCATTAAGTCATATGTATTTCACTTTTTGGGAATTTACTCATATAAGAAGTTTTAAATAAAAATTTACCCACTTGAATTTATTTTCTTCTGACAATTAGCTTATTCAAAATATTAAGTTTAACTCTGAATAACTTTTTTTACACATTATTTTTATCCATTCAATTTTTTCTAAATAAAAATTAATTTATTTTTTAATTAAATATATTTAATTGTATATTTATAATTTTATCTCATTTTTTTATTTTTTTGACATTAATTTCATATCACCGTCATTATGTCAATGATCATATTGATCTACTTCAAAAAAATATTAAAAATAATAATGAAACAAAATAAAAATAAATAATGAAAAAACAAAACTATTCAACATTCACTTTTTTACAAATCTCAAAAAGAAGTCCACGTAATTACAATATAATTCGAGTACTGAAGCAACAATTTTAAAAAATATGCGTTAACATGACCTCCCAAGAAAGTGACACCATTGCCATAGGAAAATTCTAATAAAAATTGTATTCTGCCATTTACTAGTAGAGGATGATGTCTATTACACGTACTATTATAATACTTCATCACTACATCCACTCTTCCACTGATACTTCATACTATTGCCTCATGGTCTTTCTTCAAAATAAGGTAAAACAAATAAAATAAAATAATGATAATATGCTCTTAAGAACTCCTGACAAAATGTTTCATGGATCAAAACCCGCATATTCCAAATTTACAAGCCTAAATTATGTACAGTAATTGAATACATGCAGGAAGTCTAGCAGCAGACTTATGATCTCAAACTGATATACTGGTAATATCAGTAACGCAGAAGCTGACACCATCTGCACAAATTTGCAAAGATAAAACAATTAGTTAAACGAACTGACAGAAACCAATATTCTGGAGGTAGTAACTGGATCCCGTAATCATCAACAAAATTGGGAGCTTTTCACCACAGACAAGAGTTTTGGTTGGCAATTATGATATCGATGATTGTGATCACTAGTAATTAGAAACTGGACCATAAAGAGATAAAAGAATTTGAACCAAGATCTTGCCACAAAGTTGCCCTTTGTGAGTAGTTGGTCACACTTTCAAATTTGAAAACAGTTTCTTTGCATATACTAGGGGAAGGTTGCATACAATAACCCTCCTATACCTTTGGGAAGTGATGAGTCTTCTGGCACTCAGGGTTTCTTAGTTTTTATCTCATGCTATTCTGGAACAATAGGATAGGCAATGAGAATGATAGGCAATTACACTGAAAATAGTAACCACTTGGATGAATCTGTAAACATGAGATATAGAGTAGGTATCAATTAATTTTCTTGGTAAGGATGCTTACCAAATTTGAAGGGTCTTGCATTTTAGTGCCTTTATTGCTGCCTTTGCAAACACCCGTGCAGCCTCTGCCTCAGCTTCTGCAGCGTCTGCCTCCCTAGCTGCTGCCTCAGCCTCGGCAATAGCAGCTTCTGCCTCAGCAACTGCTTTTGCAGCTGCTGCTGCCGCCTCTTGTGGTGTTACACCCTTCATTTTTGATAGCTCTGCATCAATTTCGGATTTTGAAAGGATGTTGATACTAGCCTTCTCTGCTTTTGGAGAATCTTTGGGTCTCGCTTCCAGGAGTACCAAGGAAGAACATCTTCTTTTCTCAGACATTGTTAAATTTGTGGCAATCCTGTACTTATGTTTTACCTGTCATTGTTATCTAACTGAGGATCAATTAACCAAATACTGCTTTTTAATCACATAAGCAATATTTACCTAACAGTAATTTAATTTAGCTAATTAGATGAGAATATTTTATCAATTCAAAATTTGAAATCGAATTTTCACTCCTGCTAAAGAACATGCCCAGATATGCATAGTTCAACAGCTACAATAGGACATATTTGTTTTAACATCTGTACATACATGTAACCAATTACTTACAGGCAAATTATTTTTTGTTTATAAACCTTCACTAAATAACATCAACATATTGTTAGTAAAGTATCTGTCATACATGACCTAAAAATTATCCGGCTGACAATGCTTCATTACAAAGTTTTGCAGGTAAAAATGCTGCTTATTGGACCAAACACAATCTGTCTAGTCAAGGAATATACTAACAGCTACATTACCTTCATTAATTTTCCACATGCCACCATGTGCTTCAGTTTTGTTGACAGTAACTTTCTGAGGGTTGGCGTAGTACAGTATTGATCCTGATGAGGTGAGGTGAAAAGTTTTCGATGTTACTTTCGATGCAATGGTTCAGACAAGCACATAAAGAAAATTTTAAATTGCTACATTTAATAATTCTATAAGCCAATCAGAATATTTAAAAATAAAAATGCAATAAGTAACAAATTACTATTGGTTGATCGTGAAACATGGGAGGGCCAAAAAGTTAGTACCTTATTGCTTGCCATATGGGACCAACTGTTTGGACTTATAAAAAAGAAACATTTAAAAGGCCAAATTTTTTTATACCCAGCAGAAAGGAATTCTATGAGCAACAT
Organism: Sphenostylis stenocarpa; assembly: GCA_963425845.1. Classification (NCBI taxonomy): domain Eukaryota; kingdom Viridiplantae; phylum Streptophyta; class Magnoliopsida; order Fabales; family Fabaceae; genus Sphenostylis; species Sphenostylis stenocarpa. The sequence goes on along the minus strand of OY731399.1, from coordinate 4,818,119 downwards.
GTCATGGCCAGTTGAGATTGCTGATCATTAACAAACAATATATAACTCTATGGAAATATTTCAAAAAAATTTCGAACATTTTTTATGTTGCAAACTTGATTAAAAAAAACACTGGTACATACAAAACCTCTGTCACATATGGGTAATAACATCAAGAAATGCAAAATGTCTAAATGGAAAAAGAAATTATTTGATAGCAGAGTAATGAATGAAAACACTTTAATGTCTAATTCTAATGTAAATCCATCCATGAGAAATTAACAGGAAAAAGAAGAAGCCAAAACAGAAGAAATTAAATATTCTTTGTAGAATTGAAATTTACATGCACTAACACTTTGATCATCATTTGTTTCTTGAGATGTTTAGATTTTATGATCATAAGTGAAGGAATTGAAGTACAAATACCTCTATATATGAAGCAATTGCTGCTCTGTCCGAACCCTTTGGCTCCTTCAACTTGATAATAGACTCTAATATAAGATTATCCAACCTGACATTATTAAACAGCATACAGCCGCTATCATTGAAATACATATTGTCACAATTACAAATAGTTTCATTCAGCAAAATTTGATGGGATTTTGCCATCAGAAGTAAAACAGAAGATAACTATTTGCCAGTAGGTAACTGAATAGTGAATCATATTTTCAGCGTATCTTTGCCATGCTTGGTTCAGAGTCATTATGCAATCTTTAGAACTAATTACTTGCAAGGGAATTATAATCTACAGATATGGATGCTTCTTCATACAGTTTTTCAAAAACAAGATTAACCCAACTGAGCAGAGTAGAGCATTTATTTGTCAAGAGTAAATGGCAGATATATTTAACTGGAAGTTCTGTAGCCTTGATACTTTTTCCTTTGAATTAGGAGATATTCCACCAGAAACTGCCAGAGGCTTGGAATCTGCAACTTCTCTGTCACGTTGAACTACAGTACTCAAGGCCATGTGGTTATTGTCAATTTTAGGGGATGGTAGTAGGTTCTTTTTAAGTGCAAGCTTTGCCTTCTGCCTTGATCCCCATATTGCCGTCACATTTATGTTCCTCCATTTGTCCTGTTTTACATTTAGAAGCACATATAATTATATACTAATACACCCAGTATGTGACAATTTTCTGAAAGCAAAAAACTCTACAAGTATTTCCTATGGCGCAATAACATTCTAGACCCACAAAAAAATTACCTTGAGATCTACATTTGACCGCATGCGCAGAATGGAACTGAAGTCTGGGTCTGTAAGTATGGTGCGCCATTTTCCAGCCCCATGTTTGACTACTCCAGCTTTCAACGCCGCTTCTTCCTCTGCAGTCCATTTTTGCTTAGGAGCACCCATTAAATAAGTCTGAAACCTTTCTATGACAGTAAAATCTCTGCCTTTGTCCTAGTGGAAGGCTTGGAAGTGGTGTGCAGCCTTCTTCTGCATGTCCATCCACCAACCAAAAAACTCACTTAACTTACCTACAAGCATGAGAACACATAAAAAAAAGATAAATAAAAATAACCAAGAACTTTTCTTCAAACATATTTCCTTCTTCAAACAAGAACACACCATCAAGCATTGACCTCATTTCCGATTGAGTTCATTCTCATCCATTACGCATCCAACTTCTAAAAAGTGAACAAATCCAGAAAGCCCAGTATCCACTATTTCATATTATTTAACAGGAGAAATTGGTACAAGTTACAACATTGTCAGAAGCATCTAGAGAAGGAAAAAACGGTGCAATTTATTCTTGCAATGGCAATATAATTAGATCAGGCCTTGCAAAAATAGCAACGGGACACTGCATGTACGCACACAGAAAGAGCTACCCGATGGATGAAACACCACCTTTAGTTACCTCCAATTCTACATCTGATTTTATAACTCTTATAACATTAACATCAGTACGGAATTATCTCAAGGGTTATTGCATCGCCTCACATAAAAGACTCAAGTGCTGCTATTGTTTCGGTTTCAAATTCATTATGCAAAAATTAATTTTACAACAATTAAACAAACAGAATGACAACATCAAATTGTACAAGGCACGATTAACATCAGAGTTAATAAAAGTAACAGAAAATAATAGACGATGCATAACTATATTCGTGCACACTAACTAACCTGGGTATATATAGATGGCACAAAACTTAGTTGAATTGGGAGAAAAAGGGAAGAAAATTAAAGAAGAATCGGCGGAGAAAGGTGAAACGACTCATCGAAGAACGGCGAGGCAAAGGTGTGAATTGGGATAAGTTGGAGTATTTACACAATCGGTACCTGCGAAGAATTGGAGAATAAGGAGAGAAAAAATAATTGATGTCTTCTGGTTTATTTGTGTTGAGGTTGTTTTCACTATATTTTTTGAAATTGCTAAAGGATCCCTTTGATTTGTCAGAATGTTTTTTGCGTTCCCGTTCTTTCCTATGTTTTTCTTGTCTCGTGGAGTGGATCTGGATCCACCCAACCCTATAAAAGACCAACAACCAGAGGTTTTGTCCTGCAACTACTCTTGAGACTATTACTGTAGAAGTATACTTTGGAGAATACATTAGTTTGTAATTATTTTTTAAAAAGTTAGATGTAATAAATAAATATCTATCCAGTGAAAAATTCAATTGAGTTTAAGTTTCACATATATAAGAATGAAAAAAAATAAAAAAAAATTCAATAATAAAGATTCATAATCTGATTTTTTTTTATTTATTAAAGATAGTGTTGATTTCATAGGTAAGGTAATTTATACTTCATTATTGTCCAAATCCTCTGAAAAGCCAACACTGCAATTTTCTTACTTTAAAGCCACTAAATATCATATCATATTGATTTTGGACCTTCTACTATTTTTTGTTGGCAATGTGATATGATCATGTCACAAACATGTTATCATTTTTAAAACGTGATTGGTTATGTGGCTTACAAATTAATTTTGATAATTTTTTTCTTTTGCTTTTTTTCTACTTTTAAATTGAGCGTGTCCATTGACCAGTTACTTGTGTTAATTGTAATGTTAGTTTTGATGATTAATGGTTATATTACATTTGGATGGGGTAAATCTATTAACAAAGAATGTGTGATATATATTAGTTAAGAAAGAAAATGTGATATATATATATATATATATATATATATATATATATGTTTTTTTTAAGAGTAATAAAAAAGAAAAAAATATTTAAAAAATAAAAAAATCAAATATTTATATGAATAAAATAATTTTTTATATTTTAAAATAAAGATCTTAAAATTTTAATAATAAATACTTCAATATATATATATATATATATATATATACTTTTTATTAGAAAATTATTTTTTTAATATCTAAGTTTAAATTAATAAAATAATACATAAAGATAAATAATTCTCGATGAGAAAATAATATTATAAAATAATATTTTTTATATTTTTAATTATATATATATATATATATATATATATATATATAAGTGGAAAGTAAAATACATAAATAAAAATAGAAAATGACAATTTTATTTTATTTTCTTTCTTATGAAACAAGAGAAATGTTTTTTTTTATATATATACTATTTATTTTTCTTACAAACGAATATATTTTTAAATGTTTTTAAATAAATTTTAACTGTATTGGAATGTATCGCTAAATTATTTGAACCAGCGGTAAATTAACACTAAAAGCTTAAGTATAAATTAAAGATGAAATGTTTAGACAAAAAAATACAAGACGTGGGTTGAGGGAAGTGAAATGTACATATAGGGTGGAACTAGAAAATGAATTTAGGATTTAGGGTATTGGAGAGAGATAAAAATTTCAAATATTTTCACTTTTTTGTCAATTAAATGAAAAAACCAAAATACGATGAAGGAACTTTATTTTGACCGCGAATGATAGGAGGATCCATAAAAAAAATCAAAGATAAAGTAATGGCTTTCTTTGAAAATTGTTTATGTTGTTGAGTTCAGGAAAATTTAAGAAGAGAAAAAAAAAAAATTGATTACTAATTGAAAGAGTTGAAATTTAAAATTGTTGTGTTGAATTGTGGTAGCACAAAAAGTTCAACTATAGATGAATTGGATTTCAAGTTTATAAAGATTTTATGGGAACTTATGAAAGGGAAGATAGTTTTTTTAAATGATTTCATGTTAATGGGATATTTCTAGGAGGTACAAATTGCTCCTTTGTAGTTCTTATTCCTAAAGTGGAAGATCATCCACAAGATTTAGGTCATTTCAAACCTATCTCTTTGGTTGGTTGTATGCACAAAACTGTTGCCAAAATATACCAAATAGATTGAAAAAAGTTCCTTCATTGGATGAAAGAGTATTTTACATAATGTTTGTGGCAAATGAAGCCATTAGTGAGGAAAAAGAAAAAGAAAGTGTTTTTTACTCATGGATTATTAGAAGATATGACTATTTATTGAAATTTTGGGGAGAGATGGATCCTTCTGGTTGAAGGGTTGTTCGAAATCAAGTTGTATAAAAATGGAAGATTTACAGAATATTCGGACCTAGAAAAGTTTCAGACGAAGGAGTTCTTTGATACCAAAATTTCCAACTAATGATATTTTAACAACCAATACCATCTTCCAATATCTAAAAATATTAATATTAATACACTTTATTATTTAATTAATATATATAGTTATTATTGGGATGTATGGGTTGTTAACCCAATATTTCTCTTTTTAAATAATTTAATTATAGCTTTCTCACAATAAAAAAGAAGAAGATATAAATAGTTTACGATATAAAAATGATACCTTTTTTAGAGGTTTCTCCTAATAATGCTTTTGTCATCAAGGTCGTGTTGAAATATTTTAAAATGTTTTCTAAATTAAAAAATAATTTTTAGGAATTTGCTTCAAAATTATTGAGATGGATGTGATATAAATTTGCTAAAGTGCAAAATTTTTACTTTCCTTTTATCCACCTTCGAATGTCCTATGGGGGAAAATTCAAGAAAGGAGGAAACTTATATTAGAAACTTTTTATCAATATTAACATGAAAATGATGTTTTCTTCTATGAAAAGAGTTTGTCTAATTAATTGAGTTTTCCTTTTTTTTAATCCATCGTCTTTTTAAATAAGAGTTGAAAGTGAGTAAAAAGAATGAAAAAAAAAACCTTTATGCCAAAATATAAAAGATAAGAGGAAGATTAATTGATTAATTGAATTTGTAAAGATAAAAATTAAAGAGGATTTGGAGTTAAATTATTATTTTTCAAGTAAGTGTTTTTGTTTAAACAAAAATGACATAATTTTTATATTCACTCCCTCTGGGAAGGATATATACTAATGTCTATATATAAGGGATGAAGAGGATTGTTGAAGGATACATATGATTCTTCATCTTTATAATAGAGAGATTTATGTAGCATTTGTGATGATGATATTAATCCTTTTGAGGTGGTTTGAGAAGTTGTTTAAGTGGATGGTGCTAAAAACATTATCTTAGGCATGTTGGTTTATGGTCTTAGGATTTGAGATGGCGTTGTGGCTGGTTTGAATGGGACAGAAAGACCTTATATAATTTCAATATCTTATCTTATTGACAATAGTGATGGTTAAGCATGGCTTGAAGCAAAGGTGGTAAACTATTTTTAACTTCAGCAAATTCTACTTTATTTGAAATTATTTCGGTGCAAAAGAGGATAATATTGTATCATAGATTTGACAAAGAATAATATCAGACTGAGTAATGTACAAATTTAAGTATGATGATTTTTGTTGTCCATTTTATCGACATAAAGAGGAAATTTTGTCATATGTCCTCTTCTCGTTTATATGCATTTATGCATATTGATGCAGCAAGGAAAAAAATGAAATTTTTAGTTGAAGATGTAATTAGTTCTTCCTTATCTACCTTATTCTTACTCAAAATTGACCAAAGCAAAGAAAACGCTAGATTTTCTAATTGACTTTGTTATACAACGTAATAAATGTCCTTTAAATTCTGGAATATTGAACAGGTGTTTAGAACATAATTTTTATGATCTTGGTTGAGAAGGTATGTGGATGTTTACATAAACAAGATTATTTTCTTTGTCAAGGTGGTACATTATTATGACTCTTTTTTCTGTTACTACAGGGGTCTATATGTTTATACTTGTATAATTCCTATTTTGTCGAGTATTTCTTAGTTTTAATTATGTAGGAAAAGTAGTGCATATCATATATTATACGTAACTTGGTTATCTAAGTTTTTTATGGGTATGTCTTATGCCCTTTATTTGATATATATATGTTTTTGCTGATAAATAAACGAACATTAGAAACTTAATGTTACAAATGGAAGACTTCCTGAAATAGATACTTAATTCCAGATTCCATAGTTATGAGAATATATTTAGAAGTACCTAATATACTGCATCCAATCACTAAGTGGAGACAACATAAAGTAGTTTTAACTTAAATCAGATTTTGCACCTACAGTAATTCCACTTTTATTTGGTAAAAGCTTCTTCATATAATACTTAGAATTGCGGGAAAGATTGATCCTTCTCCTTTTCTTTTCAGGAATATAATCAATTGAACATTCTGAAAATCCACGCCTCACAAACCTGCCAAAAGGTTAGGAATCAATTGTCAAAAAGTTAGGAATCAATTGCCATAATTTTTAGACATCACAATTCACACCTAATTCTTTTAGGAATTCTAATTCCACTAATGTACATTTTTTGTCAACAAAGAGAGCTTTTAGAAATGATAGAAGAAACATGCTAAACATTAAATTACCAAAATGGGATGACAAACAATAAGCAGTTTCCAAGAATCACTGAGTTACTTACCAATCTGCTGTACGTGTTGTTAGCAAGAAAAGTATATCCAATCCAAGATATGCTGCTTTCTTCTCCAAATAATCTGGCATATATTTTATAATATAATTAAATAAATCTTGTGAAAACAGGTGGCAAGCAGGATTACATAGCAACAGCATCAATGGTTAAATCATACAGCTGCTCAATAATATAAAAATCTGAAGCCTACACCACAATCAAATATAAATAGAACAACTTAGAATCAATCAAGGAGAAAGAGAAACTTGATTAATTCCTCTGAAAGAAATTTTGGACTCATATCTAAGGTAATAAGGTCAAGAAAGTTAAGGGGTGACAGAAGAAAATAAGGAAGCATTATCATCTATGTGATTAGAAGCACCTCAATCAAGAATTGATGGACTATGATTAGCAACTGATTGGGGAACACAGGCGGTTGCAACATTAGGAGTAGAGAAGCTTGGCCTTTACTCGAGGTTTTCCAATGAATATCGTTAGCATAGATGTTTCGATGGAGGAATAAGTTTCAAAATTTCTACGGCTTCCCAAGATGTTGAGTTCTACAATTTGTAGTAGCAAGGCACAAAACTGAAAATCAAGCTTCTTCCATTGAGCTCAACTCTTTTGATCCTTCAACCTCTTCCTTCTCCATATGGTCATGGTAACCTTGGCCCAAGAACCAAAGTTCCAGATAGGCAACCCATGATAAATAACTTTTTCCATTTAGTTTCTTAGTTGTAATAGTGGGAGTCCCAGAAACAGCGGAAAAAGAAAGACAACACCTCTTCCCTTCCTTTTTTTCTAAAGTTACAAGACACCCTTGAGTAGTAGAATTGGGGAGGTGAAGTTAGATGTGGGAAGAGAAGAGGTCGACAAACCTTTTTGTGCAACAGCATTCCGACAATGGGGCATAGGCTTCATGCATCAAACAGGGAACTCAATGTCTACGGCGGCAAATGGATACGACTTGTTGGGTTAGTTGGCACTCATCGAGATGCACAAAACCCTAGTCTTGCAGGTGACTACAGAGCAAACAATCTCAGATAATGGTTGATGGAAGAGACATAATGCGTATCATTCCTACCCTGATACCAACTTGAGATTTATGAGAACTTAATGAGTCGTACACTATTCACTAATGTACATATTGAATAAAAAGGAGAAACACACAAGAGAAGGAAATAGCATACAACCTATGATCCTTCTACATAGGTAAAAAAAAAATTATAAAAGCTAAGCAACTGATAAAAGCATCATTGTTTTATCAACTTTAAATTAAATCATGGCTCTTGTTAAGATGTCATAAGATATAGTTATTACATCAATAATACATTTATTAGGGAGTTTCAAGTGTCAACGGAGTAATTAATTATGTAATCTACCAGCTTTGATTGCAAAATTATTTAGTCATCAAAACCAATTGTAACTGTTATTATCTTTTATTAGAATATATTACTTGTATTAATTGTATATATGGCTGTTATAAAAAGAAAGGGGTAGAATATTAGTTTGTATTAAATATATATATATATATATATATATATATATATATATATATATATATATATATATATACACATATATGAGAGAATTCTCCAAAAGGGAACACACAGTTTTACCCACACATTTTTATAGTTTAACATGGTATCAGACTGGATTACGACTCTCGTCTAATCCCGTCTTCGTTTCGCGAAGCCTAGCTTTTGTTTCTTGTTCCGATTCCAATTAGTATTATGTTTAGTATTATGTCTTTTGAGAAATATTAAGTTTTGTTCATTCGTCTTAATGGCAAGAACTACTCCACTTAGGCATTTCAATTCGAGATCTTAGTCAAAGAAAAAAATCTTTGGGGTCATGTCGATGGGAGCACGTTGGTTCCTAACAAAGAAACCGAGAAGGATGCCCATCCCAAATGGGAAGTCCACGACACTCAAGTCATGGTCTGGATCATCGGCTCTGTTGATTCTATACCATCTTGAGCATCTGGATCATCGGCTCTGTTGATTTTATACCATCAGAACAACACCGCTCGACATTTCCACCTTGAACACAATATTGCGGTTCTACAACAAGATAGTCTGTCTATCTCGAAATTTTATTCTCAATTCATGAATCTTTGGTCAGAATATACGGATATTGTCTATGAAAAGTTGTCCTCCACCTGTCTTAATTCTATTCAATTAGTTCATGAAATCACTAAAAGAGATCAATTTCTTATGAAATTGAGATCTGATTTTGAAGGTGTTCGTTCCAATCTCATGAATCGAGATCCATTACCCGATTTGGATGCATGTCTTAATGAGCTATTCCGTGAAGAACACCTCCTCACACAATCAGCCATGGAACAACAAAAATCCACAATAATACCTGTCTATGCAGCACAAGGAAAGCCATGAAATCGTGACTTGAGTGTTGTACAATGTTTTTGTTGTAAGAAATTTGGTCATTATACTTCCAATTGTCTTCACAAATTTTGTAATAACTGCAAAAAAGATGGACACATTCTTAAAAATTGTCCCCAAGGCCACCAAGGAAATGTGCCACACCGCTTTCACTACCTCTGTTGGTTCTTCGGTTCCAAATCCTTCTACTACAACAGCTTCTATTCAACAATATGCTCCTGCCTCTACTCAAACCTTGACCCCTGAGATGGTTCATTTCTGCTTTGGGTATCTCAGGTAAAAAACATTTTATGTCTCCCCTCTGGTACTCTGATTCTGATGCATCCAACCATATGACCAACAATTCCCAACTCCTTACTAATGCCACCAAATATTTTGGAAATCTCACGATTCATATTGCCGACGAAAATCATTTGCTTATAACAAATATTAGTGATATTTCTTCTTCTCTCACTGATGTCTTGATCTATTCTGGTCTCACTACTAATCTCATTTATATTGGTCAATTAGTTGATAATAATTGTCATGTCGAATTCTCAAACTCTGGTTGTCTTGTGCAGGATCAACGATTAGGGACAATGATTGCGAAAGGGCCTAAAGTTGGATGTCTTTTTCCACTTCATTTACCTTTGTCTTTCAATCGTGACTTATCTTTTATTTCTTGTAATTCTGCTCATTTAGATTACCATATGTCGCATAAGCATCTTGGACATCCAAATTCACATGTACTCCATACTATGCTTAAATCTGGTTTTCTTGACAATAAAGATTCTCAACCTTTTCATGATTGTAGTTCTTGTAAGCTTGGCAAAAGTAAAATTCTACCATTTCCAAAACACAAATCTATTGTCGGAAAACCTTTTGATATGATCCATAATGATGTATGGGGGATAGCCTCTATTCCTTCTCATACTAAGTACAAATATTTTGTCACTTTTATTGACGATTATAGTCGTTTCACATGGGTCTATTTTTTGTGGTCTAAACATGAAGTATTTTTTACATTCAAATTTTTTCATGCTTATGTTCAGATCCAATTTTCTTCCAAAATTAGAATTCTGCGGTCTAATAATGGGGGAGTATACATCTCATTTATTTTAGGAATTTATGCAATCTAATGGTATCTTTTCTCAACGGTCTAGTTCTTCCACTCCCCAACAAAATGGGGTAACTGAACAGAAAAATCGTCTTTTACTAGATGATGTTCATACTCTTTTGTTGGAATCTTGTGTGTCCTCCAGGTTTTGGTGTGAAGCACTATCCATTACGATTCATCTTATCAATAGTTTGTCATCCACATCATTAAACAATGATTCTCCTTTCACTCGACTATTTGACCATCTACCTGATTATTCCACTCTTCGCACCTTTGGTTGTGTATGTTATATTCATCTTCCTCCCTACGAACGTCATAAACTCACTGCCCAATCTGTTGAATGTGTTTTTCTTGGATATTCCTCTCAACAAAAAGATTTTGTATGTTATGATCTACATCTTGATAAAACTGTATCTCTAGAAATATCATTTTCTAAGAAAATAAATATTATTTTGCCACTCACCATGACTATAGTCCTTCTCCAATTTTTGTTTAATGTTTTCTAATTCTTCTGCATACAAACCTCTCCTAGTGTATCAAAGACGACATAAGACCATTGGGCCTCCTCAAGATCATTCCTTAGTAGCTAATCATGTACCAGCAGTAGACCCAATACCTTTACGTCGCAGTACCCGAGTTCGTAAGTCACCTGAAAAATATAGTTTATCCTTAACAGCAACTTTGTCCTCCGTTTTTATTCCTTCATTTTATATGCAGGCAATGGAGCATGAATGTTGGCAGAAGGCTATTGAAGTAGAACTCTTAGCACTTGAAGAAAATCAAACATGAGATGTTGTGTCATGTCCTCGCTCTACTAAACCTTTGGGCAGCAAATTTGTATTTTTCATTAAATTATGATCAGATGGATCAATTGATCATCACAAAACTCGGTTGGTTGTGCTAGAAAATAAACAAGAGTATGACTTGACTATGATGAAACCTTCACACCGGTATACCTACACCATCTAATACTAATACTGTTTGTAGACTAAAACACTCTTTATATGGTTTGAAACAGGCACCACGAATATGATTTAAAAAGTTTCGATCCATACTACTTGGTTTCTCCTTCACCCAAAGTCAATATGATCCATCTCTTTTTCTGCGAAGGACTTCTAAAGGACTTATCATACTTCTTGCTTATGTGGATGGCATTGTGGTGACTGGTTCTAATGAAGAGGCTATTTCTTGACTTCAAACATAGTTGCATTCCACTTTCCACATGAAAGACCTTGATCGACTCAATTACTTCTTGGGTTTAGAGGTGCATTATCCACCTATTGGCATATTTGTTAATCAACACAAATATATTCAAGATTTGATTGTGCTAGCAAACCTTACATGAATGTTGGCAGAAGGCTATTGAAGCAGAACTCTAAGCACTTGAAGAAAATCAAACATGAGATGTTGTGCCATGTCCTCCCTCTACTAAACCTTTGGGCAGCAAATTTGTATTTTTCATTAAACTATGTTCGAGATGGATCAATTGATCGTCCACGAGCTCGTTTGGTTGTGCTAGGAAATAAACAAGAGTATGACTTGACTATGATGAAACTTTCACACCGGTATACTTACACCATCTAATATTGTTTGTAGAATAAAACGCTCTTTATATGGTTTGAAACAGGCACCACGAATATGGTTTAAAAAGTTCTTGGTTTCTCTTTCACCCGAAGTCAATATGATCCATCTCTTTTTCTACGATGGACTTCTAAAGGACTTATCATACTTCTTGCTTATGTGGATGACATTGTGGTGACTGGTTTTGATGAAGAGGCTATTTCTTGACTTCAAACATTGTTGTATTCCACTTTTCACCGACTCAATTACTTCTTGGGTTTAGAGGTGCATTATGCACCTACTAGCATATTTGTAAATCAACACAAATATATTCAAGATTTGATTGCACTAGCAAACCTTACTAATTCCACTCCTGTTGACACTCCCATGAAACTTAATGTCAAATTTCGAAGAGATGAAGGTAATCTTCTTGAAGATCCTACCTTTTATCGCAAACTGGTTGGTAGTCTTATATACCTCACCATCACTCGTCCAGATATTTCTTTTGTTGTCCACCTACAGGTCCGATGTCAAGTTCATGCAATCTCCTACACATTTCCACCTTTCCGCAAGTGCAACGAATTATTCGTTATCTCCTTAGCACTTCTCATCGTGGTTTATTTTTTCCAAGCTGGTTCACCCATCACTCTCCAAGCTTACAGTGATGCTGATTGGACTGACTGTCCTGATACGAGGCATTCTACTACTGGTTGGTGTATGTTTTTGAGCAACACTCCTATTTCATGAAAATGTAAAAAACAAGATTCTGTCTCTAAGTCCTCTATTGAAGCTGAGTATCGTGTCATGTCTGTTGCATGCTCTGAAATAATTTGATTGTGCACCGAGCTTGGATTCCCTCCATTACAACTGACACCACGCTGACAATGCTAGTGTCATCCAAATTGCAGCAAATCAAGTTTATCATGAACACCCAAAGCACATAGAAGTTTACTGTCACTCCATCCAAGAAGCCTATGATCGTAGAATTATTACTTTTCCTCATGTTTCAACTTCTATTCAGCTTGCCGACATCTTCATTAAATCTTTGACCCGACATCGTCATAATCCTAGTTGGCAAATTGATACTGGTCGACTTACCAAAATCAATTTGAGGGAGGATGTTAACGGAGTTAATTACGTAATCTGCCAGCTTTGATTGTCAAATTATTTAGTCATCAAAACCAATTGTAACTGTTATTCTCTTTTATAGGATATATTGCAGTAGAGTAATTGTATTAATTGTATATATAGTTGTTAGCTAATTTAAAGGGAAAGGGGCAGAATTAGTTTGTATTAAATATATATATATATATATATATATATATATATATATATATATGAGAGAATTATCAAAGAGGAGAACACACAGTTTTACCCACACATTTTCTATAATTTAACATCAAGGTCAAACTGTTAATATAAAATAATAATGATTACACATAGTCGTCATCATAATTTAGGCATACATAACATGGACTTCACATTCCTACTAACTCGTGAGGTCTCAAGTTGTTTTACCATCAAATAAGTAAGCGTAAACAACAAAAAATAGCCACAATATTCTAATACATTCCACAAATTGTTAGTTACTCACAACCCATCCAGCACAAGAATCATTAATGATAGTCTCATTATGAACCATTGTTGAAGTATATATGGAAAGGGAGAAAAGGGGATGAAGGAACATGAGAGAGGATAAATGGGCCTAAGAAACAAGGCCTGCTTGTGTACGAAAGAAAGAAACATGGCGCAGCAGCTGAGAGAGAATTAGAAGAGATAGAAGAGGAGCATGACAAAATGGACCGCTGGCAAATAATGGTTGAAGGGGAGGATATTCGAATCATGCAGCACAAAGAGACAGAAGGAAGGGGAGAAACGAGGGAGAGGGAGGAAAGGAGGGGAGGGGAGGGGAGAGTGAAAGTGTTTCATAGTCTATACTTCTTAATATCCAGTTTTCCAAGGCGCTGCACTCCAACCATTGTTCTAGTTTTGTTCAAGTTTATTTAATTCATCATTCTTAACACTGCACTCCAACCATTGTTCTAGTTTTGTTCAAGTTTATTTAATTCATCCTGTTAAGAATTCAAGTGTGAGTTTGAAATCCCACATTGGGTAAAAATAGAAAAGTTGAGTAACTTATAAGTGAGAAAGACTCATAACCTTATGTCTTAAAGTTTTTGGTTGAGAGTGGTGTCATATTATGGTTGTCTCAGATCTCATTTGTAAGAATCTTCTTGCTATAAGTCCTCTCAAAAATACCTAACAGTGGTATCAGAGCCGATGGTTCGTCCGGTGACTGGCTCAGAGTCGATGATTCGTCTGATGATCAGCTCAGTTGAGTGTCAAAAGTTTTCCTGACAAGGGTTTCAGGAAAGCAAGTCCTGTTAAGTTAAACGATTGTACAAGTGAGATCATCACTTGCTTCCGCTCGAGAGAGATATATCAATGTGAAAGGGAATCGAGATGTTGAGAATTCACATGTGAATTTGAAGTCCTACATTAGGTAGAAATGAGAAAATTGAGTAACTTATAAGTGAGAAAGACCTATAACCTAATGCATTAAAGTTTTAGGTTGATATTCTCTTATATGGTTGGCTCAGGTCCCATTTATGAGAATCTCTTTGCTGTTAACCACTTCGAAAATACCTAACAATCCATAATTATATATTCAAATTTCATTTGCATTTGGTTGGATCCTATCAATCAACCACGAAGCAATAGCATACCAAGCAATTTGTCACCCTGTCCTTGGCCACGACAATCAGGAGATACTGCAATGCAAGCAACCTCTCCACACCTCTCCTCAAAGTGAGGAAAAAGGGCAGCACAAGCAATTATGTGACCTTCTCTTTCCACAACAACGAACGAATCCAATGTTTGCAAGAGCTGTAAACAAAGAATGATTAACATATGAGATATCTTGATAAATTACTAAGGTCATGTAAGCCATGGCATCCACAACACATGAAAAATATAGCTAAGCAAACCTCTTCATCGGTCCGTTTAACCAATATACCATATGCCTCTAAAGGCTGAATAAGTTGTTTTATTCCAGAAATATCTTTCACCTCTGCTGTCCGAGTGCCTTCGTAAAGGTCACTGCAAAAGTTTTATTGAAAACTGAGAAAATGAAAAAATGGAAAGGGAAAAAAAAACTTTATCAAGTATAATAATATCAACAATATGCTACGGATAGTATATTCCGAAGTGCATAGGAAGCCCATGAATATCATAGATTTTGGTATTAATTTAATTTTGTAGTGATACAAAAGTCTGTTTGGATGAACTTAGGAGAAAAAAATAAGAAAAAATCAAATAAACTTCTCTATAATGTAAAATTAGCTTCTCTAAAATCAATTTCTAAACTTATCCATAAGCTATTTTTAGTACATGACACTTATTTCACTTTTTTCTTCTTATTTTTTCTAGATTTGCTCATGGGGAACATTTTACCCAAACAAACTATGGCTACTTATAAATATATCTAGTCGCACCTATTTATAACATCTGTGCTCTTTAGCACTAACATAGTTATTTCAACTAGTCCTCCAATCATTTTTAACTTAATGGATTCATCAAAAAGAAAAAGGGAGAATGCACAGAGATGTATTTTCAGCCTTGTGCACTCAGAATCTCAACAAACAGCAATAAAATAATCAGCTATCCATAAGGAATCATAAATAAACCTGAATCTCACAAATGTGGCCTGTTTGGTGGCCCCAGCAGGAAATCCACTAGGATGCCTCTAAACTATGGTTAAAATAGATGGACAATGTCATAGCACCATAACTTACCACTAACCAACCTTGGACAAATAACCCTCATTAAAAAAAAAAAAAAACGTAATCCAGAGGTTGCTTACCTAGCCACCATTGTCCCCATGCCGTCTCTTTTAAACAATTCCAACAACAAAACTCCACTAATAGTTCCATCCAGCAAGTGAACTCTTTGAACACCGCCCTGAAAAATGACAGTTGGTATTATTAGCAACATACTTAACACGAATCAACTGCAATTTCAACCATATTCACTATTGATATTTTCAAGGAGAAACTTCTCAAAAAAAGTATGGAAGTCACTCCAGACCAACCAACTTACAGGAGCAATATTTTAAGAGTCAAAGCTCTAAGATCTTTCCCTACACAATATAGTAGTAAAAACAAACAAACACACAATATGTATACTCCTGGCCTGGTCATGATTTGAAAAATGCTTTTGTTCTCTCCATTGCTCATATACCAATACAGACTTAAAATAAGCACAACTAGGGCACTGGTAATGAACAATTAGGTAAACCATGACTCACTCTACAAACGAAAGCGGCAGCAGCCAACTCTGACAGGTAACCATGCATTCGACTTAACCGCTCTTGACCTCCAATAGCGAAACCTTGCTCACTGGACTCTAACCCATTTCCACTTTCAAAACCAACACCATTATGGAAGGTTGCACTATGCCATTCTGTAAAACGTCCAATAGGTGGTGATTTGACTATTCCATTAAAATTGTTATATTCAAGAGAGTTGAAACCTTCTTCATCAACAACTTTGACATAGTTAGCTGCTGCTTCACTTTGCTCAGCCCGTTTACGAATTAGCATGTCTGCTTCTTGAAGAGGCAAGAAACGAATAAGGCGTCCGTTCTCATCAAGTATTGGACCATCTATAAGGCATATTAACTTGTCTGCACCTATAGCCAAGGCACAAGCTGTTGCGACTTCATAGGTGCTGGAGGGAAAAAATCATTAATAGCCAGGATTCGAGCTTTTGTCAGATTCATCTTTCAACATATTCAGTATTCAAGACTAGCAACTCATGTGTCATGCAAGCAAGAGAAGCAGGTAATGCACACATGATTTTTTCTGCCCATTTCTTCTCTTTATTAATATTTTTTTTTTCTGTTGGATTACTAGATCATGTCCAAGTACTACTAATTACATAATGACATACAATAAGGGGAAAATAGAACTCATTGGTAACACTAGTAGTATTCTGAATCACATACTTGCTGAAAAGTCAGTACCATTAATTTCTCAGTATTTGCACCTCCCCGTTTCACTTGATAAAACCTTCTATTCAACTCCTATTATTCTTTCCTTAAGCAACCAAATTACTTTTGTGCTTATACTGCTATCAAACTCCTCACGAGGCTGCTTTTACAAATTTATTCACAAGTCCAATTCTTAAAAAATAACCTAGAAGAATTACATATTTTTAGGCAGAATTTTGATACATGAAATGAAACTGAACAATCACAGAGAGCAAAAACATTAAGATAACAGCGTGTATGTCAGCAAGTAATCAGTTTTGTAGAAAACAATCATCAGAATAGAGCTACAAAGCATACTTGCAATTTAATACTTCTCCAGAGCTGGAGTAGCCCAAGTTGGTTAAAATAACTACACAACCACCATCAAGTCTCTCACGCATGCGAGCTACGTCTACTTTTTTCACTTCCCCAGTTGACCCAAAATCAATTCCATTGATCACCCCTCTTCTCTGTCAACACATAGAATAACAAGATGCTCTAACACACTGATAAAAAATAAAGGGAGGTAGAATTTCACAAAGACCACCACCACTCTGTAGTAGTGATCAATCACAAAATTCAAACCTTGGCTGCAAGAAAGTTACCACTGGCAACACTGACACCAACTTCGTGCCATCGACTATTGTCACCATGTCGACGAATATTGCATATGGAAGGTCCTGGAGAAAGCTTTGCTTCTATCATCAATCTTATCCCCCCAGCTGCTTCCATCGCAGCTTCTAGAGATTCTTCATCAGTTATCCTATATCTACCAACATACTTAGGCTGGCACCCTACGAACACAATAATAAGGTCAATCACAGAGATACTATACTCTAGCTAACAATTTCCTTTCATTTTCTGTTTTTGGGGAAAGGGATGGATGGGGATTTGCCAAGGTTAAAATTAATACTGATTGAATCATTTTCACTTGTGTAAGAAACTGAGCAACCAATTAAATCAACAAATTAAGTTCCTCTAAAGTAAGTAAAGAAAGTTATCACGGTTGTTTATGAGAAAGATACTCCAACACATTCATAACTTGTTATGTATGTGCAATAACATCAAAAGATCATTTTCTCGTCGACAACTAAGATTACTTAGTTGCCCTTTAAAGTGAAATTGCTAACTCTAGAGAAGCCTGGTCCAATGTTGACAAACCTCTCTCATTCAAAAGCTTGTCTATCTGCACATGTGTCCCCGGAACAAGAACAAACCGGATTCCTAGGTGATGAAGGAAAGCTATATCCTGCACCCAGAATTAGAAAACATGTTTTAAGTTTGATGCATACTCCTGCAAAAGCATAGCTAGTATAGTAGTTAATGTATCAAAGACAGTGCTAATGTAAATACTTATAGTTCTGTGAGGTTAAATTTTGAAGAGCGTGCCTTGAGAATAGGATCCAAGAAAGGACTAGAAACAATTTCACCAGAAATAATGACAACAAAGGTGCTGCCACGATAGGCCCACAAGTAAGGCCAGGCCTCGCGAAAGGAACGCACGAATTGCTTATCTTCCACCGATTGGTACCCCTCTGGGTCTACACTCCCATAATCATTCACTACTTCGCTTGACGCATCAAGCTTCCTTGAACTTCGCTTCTTTCGGCTACCCAGGGGACGCGCTGCCGGGCCCCAACGAGGCTTAAATTGCGGGTTTGGTTTTGGTGGGTGGAAACATAAATGGTGAGAGGAAGAGTATAGTTTGCAGAAATCAGAGAAGGTGGAAGTGTTCGGAAGGAATGGGCATAAGGAACCTGCCATTAAAAAGACAAATATTTTACACCGTGCCGGTTGGTGGCGGTGGCGGTGGCGGTGGCGGTGGCAGAGAAAGTCACAAACTTTAGCCGCCAAGCCAAGGAAAATGTAGGCCTAGTTCGTTTTGAGGGCAATTTTTTGTTTTCTACATTCCTGTGTTTTACGACTTTCAAATTTAAACAATGGGAAAACCAAGTATATTTTCTCCTTCTTACAAGTTTTTTTTTTTTTTTCATTCAAATCTGTTTTGTAATTAATTATTTTCTTTTTTTATCAAAACAATACCTTTAACAAAAAGTTAGATAAATTTAATAAAATTGTTTCACAAGTAATATGTTTATTGTTATTTATTGAAACACGGGTGAGAGAGTATCTTTTACTTAAAACAAAAATGCTAATACTATCAGTTACGTTAAATATTTAAAAGAAAAAAAAATTACTACCTATCATAATAATTTTTATATTCAATTAAATAGTTTTGAGTCTCTTTTAAAAAATTGTATGTTGTCATTGTCGAAACCCTCCTTCCATAATTATTTATAACAGTAGTTCCAAATTATCGCTTTTTAGAATTCTGAACTAATTTCTGAAGGATATATTCGAAGTTCAATTAATGGAAAACAATTATAACATCTAATAACATTAAGAAAGAGTTTATAATATCTCAAGCCTATACTTAAAGATATTAAAAGAAAAATATTATCGTGTTAAAACTACATATAAAAAAAATGTATTTTAATGCATAATTTTAAGATAGGATTAAAAATTGGATAGGGGAAAAAAACAACAACTTACAACTCATTAATTTGATACGTAGATATTAATATTACTATTGTAATTGATTTAAATGAATATTAATGATAAATTTATTAAAAATTTAATTTAAAAACATAATTATTTAGATTAAATTAAATTTTATTGGTGCTTTCATTTCGTTTATTGGAGATATCAAAGCATACGAATGAAGTTTTAAAAATCGTAATTTTCTACCCGAACTAAATATTTTACAAGGAAATTAACAAAGTGAAAGGAGTAGATCAGTGTTGGTGACAAGAATGCTTTCTCCACATTTATTTTATCTTGCCCTGCTTGTATAAATTCGAGGTTGATCACCTGATTAAATAATGCTTTCATCATTCTTGTTAAATCTCTAAATATAAATCACCCTGATTAAATTCTGCATTGGCATACCTTAATTAATAATAGTTTAATGGGAGACAAAGACAAACTTTGGAATGTTATTTTTAGAATTTTGTCATTTTACCAAACAAGAATTTTAAAATATTAATCATGAATTTTTATTAGCTCTAACAGTGTCACAAATGCTAATCTGTACTAATAATTAAAAAACCTATTTTATTTACTTTTAAACTTTAATTGATCAGTATCTTTTAACAATTAATTCATGTTGATCCAGTTTTTAGGTATAATCTTTGAAACAAAATAAAAACTATTAATTTTAAAAAAATATTTATTTTATTAAACACCTTTTCTCAATCTAGAATGTGTCTCAGAAACAGGACATTTCGGCCCGCAATAATTAATGAGAGAGAAAGATAGATAGGTGATGCATAAAGATCAGCTACAGTAAGAAAGAAAAACTTTGTTCAGTTTGCATTCTAAATTTAATTAAAATTTCATTAAAAAAAATTTCATGGCCTAGATTTTATGAAGTTAGTTGTGAAACTACAAAAAAGCCATTCGTATTCTTTTAACTTCACAAAGACACGTAAAGTCTTTGTAAAGACACGTCACTGCAACGTGTCAAGCCTAGAGTGACACGTGGTTCTTGCCCTTCTCATAATGTTAACTTCTTACGTTTTATCATCTCAGCCTAGGCTAGTATATTTTTTTCAGTTTGGGAAAACTACTTTTTAATTACAAAAATTGAGCAATTTTTATTTATTCTTATTTTCGAAATTTTCTATACCAAGCAATGAACCAAGAACATTTTTGTTTCAAACCAAACACAGGTCTGGTAGGTTGGCTCAATTAGTTACGCATGTTGAGTTATATTTACAGAACAAGAAACTTGAATTTGTTCGCTAGTGTAGTTCCTCGTCCTAACTTGATTAAGACTTTCAAAAGGTATTTGATATTTATGCTGTGGCGAATGAAAATAACGAGAGAGAAAAAGGAACATATAATAATGTCTTTTTATTTCTTCGATGCACAAAAAGTGAAATATATAAATAAATAAAATAATAATTGACTTCAAAGAACCTAAAAGTTCAAAAGAACAAAAACTAATTTGAACTTTTATTACTATTATTATTATTTCATTCAAATGCAGTCTTAGTTACGCTGAGTATGAAACTGTAATTCAGAGGAATAAAATATGATTAATTAATAGACTCGAAAAGTTTGATAGATTCCTTGATTGTCGATTATTTCTCTGTGTATGTAGTGTTATGCACTATTGTGATGCTTTATTAGAATTTTGTTTGTTTGTGTAAGCATTCAGGGGACATTTTTCAATAAACAATGTATGGCAAAGATGGTTGATGTGATGTGATACCTTGAGAATGGGATCCAAGTAAGGGCTACCAACAATTTCTGCAGATATGAGCAAAACGAAAACCCTGGCTCTGTGCACGTAAACGTAGGGTTGAGATTCCCTGAGAACCTTGACGAACTCTTCGTCTTCCTCCGTGACGCCAAAATCCTCTAGGGCGTGACTTTGGTGACAGGCGCAGACTCTCACAGAAAACGCAGCCGTTTTGGTGTTTTGAGTGTTTTGAGACCTGAAAGTAGAAGAACGACGAGGAGCGAGGGTGAAGGGTGATAGAAGATGGAAGAAGTGGTGGTTAGGGTTTAGGGTTGGCACAGATATGGTTGCTTTGGAAGTGGTAGAAGCCATGAGGTTGTTTCGCTTCTTTTTCCCTCTGTGTGATCTCAGTGTAACTCAAGGAGAGTGAGAGGTATCTTTCATTTTGGTAATGAGACGAACGAAGATTTGTGTTTTTTTATGATTAAAAATATTACTTTTTATTTCTAAATAATTTATGTATATGAATTTATATTAAAATAATGTTTTTATGTATAATCAATTTTAACAAATAAAAAACAGACACTGCAGCAAAGGTCAACTGCGCGGCGACACGGTACCGTTCTATACAGACTGAGACAGGATAAAATACAGGCCTTAAATAATACTATTATAATTATAATATAACTTATATGTTAAAAAGCCATGCTTTATTAAAATGTAGTTTTTATGAAATTTTAACTAAAGTAATTCTAATTCTAAAAAAATAAAAAACTGTTAAAAATTTTAACTTTAAATTTTACGTATTTTTTAATGTAATTTTACACAATCAAATTAAATATAACTGAATGAAATAATGATAATAATATTGCAAAACTTGTAATCTCTAATTTTAATTTAAAAATATGTTACAACATATATTAAGTTTCCTATTAGGTGTAGTTGTTGTATTTTACTGGAAAACGCATGCACTAGTGCATGTGTCGTAGGTTGTAACTTACAAAAATGTCCCGTGTGGTTTGCGTGTTGGGTGGACCATCAACTGTTAAATTGTCATACTTTTTATAGAATAGTTGTTATGTCCACAAACTTAAGCATCCGTGACATCACACGATTGAAAGCTAATGAAAAAGTGTTTTTTTTTTTAATAATTATAATATTATTATTTTTTTATTTATACTCCACGAATATATTAACCCAATATATTTTTTTTAATTTACTGCTACCAAAATAAGGAAAATGAAAGCAGTTTCTATACTCTCATATTTTTATTCACAGTATATTTCAACCTTATTATACAATATTGACATTGTCTTTTAAATTTAAACTTAAAAAAACAATTGAATTACGATCTTTTTATATTGATTAAAAATGACTATTTTAATTATAGATATTATTATTTTATAATAGTATTTATAAATTAAATAAGGTTTAAATTCATTTGTTAATAAAATAAATATAATTAATATTTCCAAATATGTACTAAATATACGAAGAATAAAAGTTTATTAAAAAAATAATTATTATTTAAGAATATATTAAATATTCTTATAAACTAAGTTTAGTTGTTAAATTTAATTTTAGAATAACTTTTTTTATTTATCTTTGTTTTATTTTACTCCTATAATTTTTTAAAATTTTTTAAGGAGAGAAAATAATAGTGTTTTATAACAAGATGAAGATCTAAATTACTTTCTTATGACATTCTTTATAAAAAAAATAAATCGCGAATTTCATTATCTTATCAATCAAATTTCCTTACTAATTTCTGTATATTTTGAAATTTGTATTTCAATACTTTATAGGCTAATTTACCTTAGACATTACCGATATTATGTTTACCTTAAATTTATAAAATAAATAATTATAATTTTTTTATTCCTATATTAGTTTATATAAATTAAGTATGAGTAAACCATTAAATTATTAGTTAAGACACATAAAAATAATTAAAAACAATAGTATTAAATAAATTAAAAGTACCCTTAAAATACACTAAATATAATATTTTATTTTTAAAGTATACCTTTTTTCGATTTATTTATTGTAAAAATATAATGTACCTTTCATTAATATTAATAATAATGTCGTCATCCAATTTTATTATCTGAAGTTATTATTTATATTAAAGTAAATTACATTATTTCTCCATTAAAACTCATGTATTATACGGTTTGAGATTTAGTTTCATTTTATTCACTATTATAAAATATCAAATTATATAACATTTTATTAGATCGATATAATAGCAAATATTACAATTTTTTAATATATATTATATTTTCAAATATATCTCTACTAATTTGTCAAATATATATTTTTAAAATTATATAAACTTTTGATTTTTTTTAAATATCATATTGTTATTATATATATATATATATATATATATATATATATATATATATATATATATATATATATATATTCCGCTAACTTCGTTAATTATTTAACAAACATTATATTTTGTAGCTCGAGGAAAATTGTTTTTTTCTTTTTAAAATGTTAACAAATAAAGTACAAGTACGATAAATTTCTTTAGGATAATCTACCTAATAAATTTTTTTATCTATCATTAATTGTATATTGTTAATTTTTATTATACCTAACTCTTTTTACAAAATACTGAAATGTTTTTATTTATGTTTTTTTTTTATAAATTTATGAATGATTGGGTTATATATATATATATATATATATATATATATATATATATATATAATTGTAATTTGACACTTTATTATTATTGTGTTTTTTGTTTTGTTATGAACTTAAAATATTGAATTATTTGCTGTATTAAAAGTGCCATGTAATATATACATTTTTAATAATTTTTATAATTTTTGTTAATAACTAAATTCTCATGAATTTACAAATCGAATCTAAAAAAATTGTATTTAAGTCTAATTGGACTTTGAGAGAAGCTTAGTAAATTGATTTTCACTAGTTATCATGGATATAATAGTTTTAGATTTATTACATATTACTTTATTTATTATTTTAATCTTCATGTGAGCATGTTTAACACTTCATTTTAGCGTCAATTAGTATTTTTGGTTTTTATACCACATTTTTTTATACATTAAATAAAAGATATCATTTTAATAAAAAATAAAATTTTGTAATTAAAAAAAAAATATATATATATATATATAATTTAAATGTTAACATTTCTTCATATTTTTAATTAATAATTATTATTATGTAGTATTTTATATTATTAGATAAAAATAATAATAATAATAATAATAAATATTTATTTATTAATTATTAATATATATATATATATATATATATATATATATATATTATTCTGGTAAGTCTAACAATAAAATAAAATATTATCAAATACGAATAAATAGTTCACAATATAATTTAGTTATAAGATAATTGGAGAATTTTGTTTAGTGTGAGATATTAAAATTATTCCTGATCTCAAACAATCTATTTTATTCCATAACATCTAAATTGGACCTCAAATTTGATGGACCACCTGTGAAATGCTGGAAAGGGCTAGAAGGGACACCTTCCTCAGTTGGCTCCACTTTTCCATATGCAGATGTTTTTTTCTTTTTTTTTTCTTTTTGTAAGATCATTGATTCTATGCACAAACACTTATTAGAAAATAAAAAGAAAAATACATATTTTATTAAATTAAAAACTAACTTTTATATAAATAATTTTTTTTTTTAAAGATAATAAAAAAAGTTTATGTCTTAACATGTAATAGCTATTTTCATCTATCAATGTTCAATGAAATTTTGGTCTTAAAAACACAAAATTCTGATTGGATACAGATTGTTTTGAATTAGCGTTCTGAAATGTTATTTTGAAATAAATATATATATATATATATATATATTTCAGATTTTTAAAATGCATGTGAAAAATGTTATTATAGCTTATAAGATTTTTAAAGCATTTTATTATTAAGATTTTGTAACGCGTCAATGAGATTGATGTCGGTAAAAATTAATAAATTTGGAAGTACTTTATTAAATAATATTTTTAAAATTCTACTAATTTTTTAAAAATATTATAAATCACAAGTTAATAAAAAATTATAATAAGATTTCGATAGAAAAAATATTCAAATTGTTCGATATTTGAACAACTAATTAGTTCTATATTTATTTTCTTCTGTTGTACAAGTCTACGTGCAGTGCTATACTGTGATTTATGTTTTTAATTTGAAAAGTATATTTAAAATTATGATTTTTATTATCTAGTAATATTACTGTGAAGAAAATTTATTTAATAATGTTGAAGATGAAAATTCGTTGATTGATTCAGTTGAAGTTCATCCATTTAATATTCTTCATATTGGTTATTTCATTTTTCATATTTATTCAAATGAGATATACATCTTATCATCTTTAACTTCTATTAAATAATCCTGCTAGCTAGTTATCTTTCACATCAATATTTTATTACTTTTTTATAATTTGTGTAGCAGTTTTATTTAAGAAAAAAAAAAAAATCCTCGTGGAAAGGATAGCAGGTGTGCATATTATTTTTTATTTACATCTCATGTTGGGGTTTCGGTTCTCATGCGTGGAGGATACATGCAAAGATATATTCTGACGTGATAATGGGATTTTTATGAATTAGGTATTGTATGTTTCTTATGTCCAATTTATTATTTATACGGATTAAGTTAAAAAAAAAATATGTTTCTTTATCTGCTATATGTTCATTATAAAATAATATAAATTTTTATTTTAATGGACTATTGATTTATTATAAGGTTATATTTATTTATACTTGAATTTTTATGATATAGACAACAGAAGACAAAAAGATAAAAAAGAGGGTGTATGTGAGATATAAAGTATAATTATATGTAAAGAAATTATTTCGTTTGGAGAGAAGATTTTGTTATTTTTATGTATTTAGTTATTTATTATCTTTTTGTATATTTGTTAGGTTATTTGTTATTTATTTTATTGGTGAAGTGAAAGTGTTTTCTTAATTCTTATGACTTTAAAAGATTTGTGTTATATTCATTAATTATTATTAATAAAAGTTTTTGTCAGAATAGGTCCGGTGAGATTTTTCTTCACATTGAGTTTTTTTTTTTGGATTTTTCCTTTACATCGAGAGTTTTTCTACGTTAACAAATTTTTCGGAAGTTAAAAAATTTGGTGTTTTTTTATTTCTTAATATTTTATTTTTGGTATCTTCTTATTTCTTGACATTCTGATTTTGGTGTAACTATCCCTTAATATTTTCGGAGCCTATTGTAGCAGGAGAAGGGAATTTGAGTTTTGCTGGTATAATTTTGGTATCGTTTCCAATATCTTATAACTACTAAAAAATCTTTATATGATTATGAGCGGATGATATCATATTTTCTTGCCGTAAGATTATAATGAGTCCTCTAGAATGTTTACAATAAAAGATATAATGATTATATCAATCTAACAAAAATATAAATATATTAAGTGATGTAAATAAAGTTAAACTCAATCACAGGTAAATCTTTTATTTTTCATTAATCATCAATTTCATATATTTTTTCCATTTATTTTCATTTCTAATGGTGTTTCAATTCTTATTTATGACATTAATAATGTACAAACTACATCATATATGTTTTTAGTAATCTTTTATTGGTGTGAAAGTCCTATAAGACGTTTCATTGTGATGTTTTTTTATTTATTTAATTTTGATCATGATATATTTTAAGATCATTTAATGAAGAAGGGGATTGTTCAGAGTCATAAAAATGATGAACTTTAGTTCCTCAACATCTCAACCTTTGTTACCACACTTCTCACCGCGTCATGCACCACCTAGCAGTTTCAGTTTGGTCATCCATTTTCAAGTTTTCGTAAGTGTTTACTTCCTCCTACTCTTGATTTAAATAACGACGTATATCTAATCACTCTGAAAAATGTCATTTGTCAAAACAAACAACTCCCTTTCTCGTTACGTAAACCTACTAATAATGGTTGTTTGATTTAACTCATGTTGATATTTAGGAAAAATATGGTACACATTGTTATCTCATGAAATACAAGTCTCGTACGTGTTCTTTACTTGATAATTTCTTAGTTTATATACGAAATCGTTTTCATGAAAATATAAAATTAGTTTTTTCTGATAATGAAATTAAATTTATAAATGATTCATATTAAAAGTAATTTCATGAATCTAAATTTATAAATCATTCTAATTAGAAAATTCTTCGTGAATTTGTTATTTGAACAATAATTCACTTATCCAAATGCTCCATAAGAAAATGGTGTTGCCAAATATAAGCATTCATCATCTTCTTAAATGCAACACAAACTCTACATTTTTAAGATACTCTTAGTAAGTTACTTCTCACGATCACTCAAATAAATTCGAACATTGAACTTGACATTGACATTTACAATTTGTGTTAAGTTGCAAATCAAAAAGCATATAGCCTAATGCCCTTGATCATGATAATTATTTTGTTAGTCGTACTATAACATCGACCCAATGATTTACCACACCTCGCACCAGAAAAAGTAAAAAAATTACCAAAACTGGCTAAGAAGTAAAAATTATCAATGATTACGTTCTATCAATTTCAAAATTAAGACTACATCATGGACCGGTTTTGTCAACGTTGAATGCTCGGATACAAATTCAAACATTTCCAGTAAACTTCCCAGTGGAGAAGAACTGAGAAAGCACCAGCGCAGGGAATGAATACCTACAGTAAACTCTACAAAAGATCACTTATCACAAAAATTTACAATATTCAAGTTTGTCTAATCTACGTTGCGGATCAGTTAGAGCCTTCTGCAATAACTGTCAGCCCAGAGGCACGAAATCCTGTAGGATTTCAATCACCTATTCGATGAAACTGTCATGAATTTGTGAAAAACGTTGGAGTGCTTCAAGACCATAACAGCCACCCCCCACGCGGACGATCAGTTTTAGTGTTGGGCGTTACACTTATCCTATCTGCATTGGTGGACAGCCATTTACTGAAATCAGGGGATGTAACAAGTTCTTCCAAGGCTTTTTCAGTTGACTCCTTTGTGAAGGCATCCCATTCTGCAGCTGAATATTTTTTTCTCTCCGGTGTGTTGTGTATGACGGACGGGTATAACACCTCCTTTTGTGTTTTACGTGGTGTCCTAGTGAAACCTGAAAATGTACCTGTTTAGCATCCTAATCACCACTCATCTCAATGTTTTTCTTTTCTCCATTGATCAATCCGGAGAAAAAGGTTGTCCAAAGGTGACATTAGATAGAGCAAACCTGTTACGTAAGATTTGCAAGGCGATAAGGTAGGGCTTTTTAGTTGTGGCTGAAAAAGTGGAGAGTCCTCTTTATTTTGTGTCTTGTTATACACGTGTTCATCGTGTGAATCATCAAAAGGCGATGAGTCAGGAACCTGGGATCTCCTTCTGCTTTTCTTTGGTGATTTAAACAAACGCCTACAAAATTTTTCCACAATATTGGACCAATAGTTGTAAGAGGAAACTCTCATGATCACAAAGTATAGCAACTCGCAATAAGCTTATGAGTAAAAACAAAATAGAAACTATAAACCTCCAAATATATTTATATTAAACAAAATTTGCAACATTCTACTGAAGATTGAAAAAAAAAACCCGATTATAGAAAGGGAAATTGCAACTGATAGGTCTTGAATTTGTTTAAATGACACATGCATCCCATCTAGTTTGTAAAAGGCATTGACCTAGTAAGTTATTTGGGATAACTTACGAAAACAAGTTACAATTTGAATGAAAACAGTTTGACCTTACTTCCTCTTCCGTTATAGAAACAACTTGAATTGTCATTGACCAATAACTGAAATCACCGCCTAATAATGTTAATTTTATATACTAACAAATGAATACTATATATATATATATATATATATATATATATATATATATATATCTTAATACATAAAATGAATTGTAGCCTTCGCCCATCTTTTTAATTAAGAAATTGAAAAGAAAATCCTGGTTCGAAATTTAAGAAAGTGGACTAACCTGCGTAAATGACGAATGAATCTCACTCTATGCATCCTCCTCAACCAGGAGAGGAGCGATCCACATAATAATGTCAATGTTCCCAACAGAGGATCCATAGAACTCTAGAAACAACATCTTATCAAATTATAATCATGTGCATATCATCAACAACATAATAGATATGTTGGTGGAGATAAAATAAATAAACAAACCTGAAGAATCATAATAGCAGCCAAAATCCTAATAGCCCACGCAACAAATTGAGCAGTGCTTATGTCCACTGATCCAGTTTCAGTCAAGACAAGCTTGTGGACCACCCAGAACCCCAACCAAGCTCCAAATATTGCAACAAAAAATAGCAGAAATATTGCCAACTGCAGTTGATATTGCATAAGTTAGGTGCTGAAAGATCCTCATATTTGACTATTTGTACATTGGACAAATATAACTACACAACATGTACAAGAATAGGCAAACAAAAGTTGGTCATAAGCAAATACCATAGAAACGAGGAAAGTTTGCCTATAATGGGATCAACTCTAATGTTAAAGCTGTTGTTTGATAGCTGAATAACCCAAATTTAGAGTTCCTCTTAACCATCTTTTTTTTTTTCAAGACAGACGTAACTTGTATTGCACACAATAATATAACTTACTCCCCTCAAGATCATTGTATCCATTATCCATAGTGTCTTGAGACTCATGACTAAAACTGCAACAGAAGGTATCTAAAATTTGAAAATTAAAGTTTAATGAGTAGTTATCACCAACTTTTATTATGGAAAGGTTGAAAACCCCAAGTATTTTGAACAAATAAAAACACTATGCTAGAGTGGCTAGCATTGGGTATTGTGTGCACTCACAAACCAAACCCATAGGAGTTGCACTCACAAATGAATGTATAAAAGAAAACATCAATGTGACACTGATAGAAGAAAAGATGACAAAAATCAGTTAAGGTAATGTCGGGCATTCATGTATGAGATAGCGCCTGTAATGGGTGTGGACCTTCTTTAAGGCCATACACTCTTGGATAGCTAGCCATTCAAATTTATAGACAAAACAAGTGAGCCCAACCAACACTACCATAACTCAGAATACATATGAATAAGTGAAAT
This sequence comes from Sphenostylis stenocarpa, assembly GCA_963425845.1. Classification (NCBI taxonomy): domain Eukaryota; kingdom Viridiplantae; phylum Streptophyta; class Magnoliopsida; order Fabales; family Fabaceae; genus Sphenostylis; species Sphenostylis stenocarpa. The sequence continues at coordinate 4,787,956 of OY731399.1, read as the reverse complement.
ACTTTTATAACCAGCAGTCTGATGTCTAAGCAAATCAGCAGAAAATATAGAGGCGACTTACATACAGGATTATACATGTCTTCATCAACTCCTAACTCTGTAAGTACTGATCGAAGTAAGCCAGGAATGTATCGGAGGAGAAAAGTCCCAAAACCAACCTGATTTAAAATAATTGTTGAAATTATTACTAATTATATGATCCACATCTGTTACAAATTAGTATAAAGGTGGAAAAGAAGTGCATTGAGGATAAACTTACAGCAGTTGAATATAAAAATATAGCAAGGGAACTCTTGCGACCAGTTGGAAGAAGTTTCATTCCCTGTCAATTTTAAGAGGCAAATTCAATGTTAATGTCAACAAGAAATTTTCAATAGATATCTAATATAAAAAAAATTAGTTTGAAACTGAGAAGTCAAATTATTCTGAGAGAACAGGAGTCCTGACCTCAACATCCAGACCCCATTATACTTTTGAATTTAGATAGGTATAATCCTCATTAGTTGTTCTACTCTTTTCTTTTACTTTATACTAAACAGAATTTCCTTCCCAATCTACCTGGATTTTCAAATATAAAGTTGGGAATGTGTTCCCCAAGTTTATTATGCCATTAAAATAGAATTCCCAGGTGATTCTGATCCTTGTTTCCAACATAATTTTTCCCATATGGGGGAAAGTGAGAGTCCAACTTTCTTCAATTGGGAGGAAAGTTGTAATCACATGAAAAAATCACGTCACCGTCCTTCTTCCTGTTCTTTCTTACACATTTTCCTTATTTCTCACTTGTCGCTCCACTGGGCCAAAGGAGGTAGCATTATTGTGCACAGCCTCCTTCGACCACCATTGTAGGCTACCTCCTTTGGCCTTTGCTTCTCACCCCTCTCATCTCACCGAATGACATGGAAGCCATATGCTCCATGTTCCTTTTTTCAAAAGGGTCTTCGTATTCTTTTCTAGAAGTTCACTTCCTTCTATTTGTGTTTCTCTCTGCTTATTCAATAAATCTTAAAAACTATTTTGCTAGATCCATGTATCTTGAGAATCGCATTGTTTACTTCAAATCAAGTCCATGAATGGCGACGAAACATCACATGGTTTCATCTTATTTCCCATTTAAGTTTCATCTTGTATCACTTGATTTTAATGTTAAAACAATATGCTATTAAAACACTGAATGCAAAATATAATAAGTGGAAAGAAAATTAGTTTGCTTGCATTTGGTCGATACTTTTTTTATTTAATTAATTTATCTCTTTTTTCCTGGAATTATGTATGATATTGCTTTGCTAGTTAAATTCTTATTATTTTTTAAAGTAACTGGCTAATTGATTTTTTTAAAGAAACTTGATGTAATAGTTTAATATAATATTTTATAATAAGATTTGAGTAAAGAGAATATATACAATGAAATTATTTCACAAAAAGACTGTTTCTGGGGGAAATCACACTTTATACTGAAGAGTTCTATAGAAATAAAAAATGAAAAATCTGTAATTCCAATAAAATGTGTTAACATTGGCAAAAATGTTTATGACTGACCAAACAGATTTTAACCATTTCTATGAACCACAATACCCAGGCTTTATAATGACTTGGAAACATGATTTCACTTTTTCACATGTCAATAATTTCAAATGAATTACGCTACACAATTTCAAATGTCAACAATGATATGTTGCTATGGCCACTGAGACCATACAAGATGAACAAAAAAACAAGAGACAACATCAAATAAGATAATTTACAAACAAGGCATAAGAATATTTTTATCAAGAGGAAGAATTGAAGTTTGAAGGTATGGTTGGCATACTCAACAAACAAAAGTATTAATCATAAACAGAAAATAAGATTGGATATAAAACATTTGAAAATTTGAAAATTGAGGAACAGAAATGTTACCTGATAAAGAATAATTAATACAACAAGAATTATTCCAATTGCCATTGCACTGCAATAATAGAATGCTAATGACTTGCTTATAAAGGACGCCAGGCTCATCAGAATAATACCCAATGTTAACAATACAATACGATATACAAAAAATTCTGCAAAGGAGAACAAAATATTATTAGTGCTGGATATGACTGTTCTTAAAATGGATCAACAAAACTTCAAGAAACTGAAACTCATCCTAATCAATAACAAATACAACATAAACATTTGGACTATTTTTTTTTAATTTCTACCTCTTCCTAAAAGAGTATTGAAAAAAAAAACAATTATTTCCCCAAAAATAAGATGAAACAAACATGCACAAAAGAACACTTACCTTCTTCGACAGAAACCTCAAAATTTTCCAGTGTGGGGCCAGCAGTCCTTATGTCCAAGATCTTTTGGTCAAAAGGAGACATCGATCGAGTCCAAGAACCCTTGGCAACCTTCTCCCACTGGCTATGCGGGCACATCCCCGCTACAAGAGACACATTCCTGAACAAGACACATAGAAATGTCTTACATCAAGTATAGTGATTAGTTTTCCAATTAAACATTGATACAGAACAAATAGTTATACTGTTATACAGAAAAGTGATAGTCCTTGCATAACCAAATGCATAAAGCATAGAATGAGCGATTAATACAATAACAATCCCACCAATGAAATAAGTATTCATCAACTAAATACACAATAAGACGCTAGGTGATAGATAGTCTCATACACCACACACATTTACAAGAGACGATGCATGCACTAGTTCAAATACTCACCTATGGAAACAAACCTCTATGCTTGGCAGGCGAATGTTTGAGTATGTAGGCAGTGGCAACACCTTTACTCTAAAGGAATGTGCAAACTTCCCCAAGTTTTTAAACCTTGACAGTCCATGTATATAGACTCTTTCAACAACCACAGTAGCACCTGGCTTAGAACCAGGAGAATTTCCCACAGGCAAGCCACGTGATAGCTGCAATGTGGCATTCTGAGTAAGAGCTGCAAAAAGACATAAGGAGAAGAATAAGTTAAATTTCAACTCACATAATACCAGATTACACTATATATATATCATCGAATCCAAAAGTCCAACAATATACAAACAACAACCTACATACTATCAACAACTGCCCTTACTTGAAACAACAGATTCGGACAGAATACTAATATTGCTTTTTATGCTGAAAGGAAAAAAGAAAATTTCATTCCATCCATTACAACTTTGTGCGTATCAATAAAATTTCATGAGGGTTAATCTTAAGATGAAATATTAGGACCAGATAATCGCTAGAGTTCACGAGCTATAGTAACACAAGAAAGCTTAACCAAAGAAGGTAATTAGAACGTGCTTTATAGCATTATTAGAAAGGAGAATATAGAATGAGCATTATTGGCTTGTAGCTGTTCCAAAGACAAACGACTTTAACGAATTTAGGGCATTTCCTTTCCACCATCTCGTTTCCCATCAGTTATGGAGATATTATTTAATATTCAACCATTATGCTTCTAGTTCGACAACCAAACAATGTCAAAAGATAAACAAGCAAAAGTGTAACCAAACTCTCCAGGGAGAAAAGGTACAACCAAACCAAACCCTATATTTGAACCTATAAAATGAAATAAATAAAATAAAATTAATCAAGGAGAGAGGAGAAGAATGCATACATAAGGAACTTTCATCGGCGAATACCAGAACTGCAGAAGCCCAAAGACAGAGCAAGCGCAGAATCCAAGCAGGTTGTGGAGTGTGAGAGCCCGCCATTGCCATGTTTGGGTTAGCAATTGAGAGTAAAGAAGAATAAAAGGAGCGCGTTAAAAATTCCCAAAAAATTAAGAGTAATTTAGCAATTTTATTGGGCATATTATCGAACTATTTTTTCAATTGTTTTGGCACTATATATATAATTTTAGTTCACATATATGACATTTTTGTAAGGTATTTTAATTTTTTATATCAATATAATAATTGTTATTAAAAAATAAAACTATAATGTTGATTTAAAAAATTAACATATTTTTTTTAAATCTATAAGTTTATATTAATTTTATTTATAAGAAGTTTATTTCTTAATAAGTTCTTAGATGAAAATAAGAAACATTTTTTTATTTTAATTAAATTCTCAATAAACAAAACATAGGAACAATTATTAAAATATGAGTAACTATTGAGTACCTCATATTTATCTCCATCTAATTAAAATGAGATAACTCATTAAGGATAATTTCCACTTACTCTTTTATTTATCTCTCTTCAATTTTTTATTTATTTATTTTTTACAAATTTCTCTTTGATTTTTTCAATAAGTAATTTTAAAATAAGAAAAAATAATTAATTTTAAAAAAATGTTTAAAAATAATTTATCCCTGGTGAAACAAAATCACTTTGATCTATTAGGGAACATTTTTTATCTCCACTTTGTAATTTCAGTTTCCCTATTCTGACCGTACAACTTTCATCGTACTCTTGTTTGCTTGCAGTTTCAATCACGTTATGTTTTTAGTTTAACTACTTGTTTTTTATTTTCTTTTATTTGCTTGCATAATTTTGTTTCTTTTGTGTTATAACTATAACTAATGCTATTAATTTGATTGTCTTTTTTTGAGAGAGTTGAATTGGGAAGGTTATGATGTAGTATTTTGCTTCAATTATTCTGGATTATTATTATTATTATTTTATTTATGAAAAAATAAAATAATAAAAAGAGATTGAGAAGAGAAAGAGAGAGTACTGTGATAGAAATTTGTAATAAATGTTAAATTTCATGTGCGTAAAAATAAATTACTAATCATAATAAAAAAAACAACAAAATAGTTATTTATCATCTGTGAGTAGTTTCTAATCAGTGTGTCACAACACAAAATGACGAAAAAAAAAACAAATTTCAAGCTATATTTATTTGTTATATTTTTAAAGAAAGATAAGTCAATATTTTCTCTTTTGTAATAATGTTTTATTTTTTTTGCCAAATATAGAGATATTTATTATGTTCATCTTTCAAACTCTTCTAACATTCAAATTTCATGCATCTTTCATAATATGTACGCAGATATAACATCATTTGTTTTCCCTCAAAAAAGTTATTATGTAACTAATTTAAATTATATTTTTCTTATCAATAAGATATAAAAATGTGTTGTAAATATATTAAGTACTTATTGATATATTTAATATTCATTATATCAAAAGGGTTTATTGAGCCTAGTACCATTTGAGGTCACTCCTATCAATGTTATTGATAAAATCATAAAAAAAAAATTATTACTCTCTTCAAGGATGTTAACTTGTTTTAATTATACTCATCTAACCAATAACTCTGATATACTACTTTATGGTTGAAGTTTATTAACATGGAGGTAGTGTTTCCTTTAAGATGTTGGGTATAAAAGAGTTGTCATATTTATGCTTAGAATGATTGTGTGTGTTAAGTAGTTGTGCGTCCTTTGTAGTCCTGTGGGATGAGTACATGTCTTTTCTATTCAGAACTTACATCTTAAGTACAAAACTCTGATTTTTTTTCCTTATGGAATTCCTTTGATTGAACGTGTTACTTCTCCTTGATGTCATACAGAGATGTGTTATACTCTTCTTAAATTAGAGAAGCATTGAGGAGGCAAAGACTTCCTCATCAAAATCAAAATATGCACTTGTCTTTTTAATTATTTTGTATACTTTTTAAAAACTTTTATCTTTCTTTCAAATTTGTAATATCAACGCAAATGTTCTCTTTAAAAATATCTATGTGAAAATCGAAGAAAAATGAGGTGATTAGAAATTTATAATATTTATTTTGTAATTTGTTCTTACTATAAGTGTTGGAACTCTGATTCAAAATTCATTGCTATTAATTACATGGTTGATTTTTATTATTTTTTTATTCTAATTATATCCATATATATTATTTTTCGTTTACGTTATCATATATTTATAATTTAAATTATAATATTATAATATATCACATATTTTAATAATATGATAAAAAATTAAATATTTTTAATTATAATATTTTTTTATTTTAATATATTTATATTTTTAAATGAGTTAGTGAGTAAATCCACTTCATCTACTAGATAAATCAAAGTAGATAGACGAAGTAAAACTATTAATCAATTTTACTAATTTTTTTTAAGCCAAATTTAACCTATTTTTTCATTCTTATTTTTTTTATTCTATTATTTAAAAATTTATTATTAGGCATTAGAGTTGGAGTAAAAATATCCGAATGGTAAATGTTGACCCAATAAGCATTTGTTAGGTTATTTGAATTTGAACTCATTCATCATCTTTAATATTATTTTAATAATTTTTGAATAAATGTAAAAACTCTATAATACATTGGGGGCAACATGCAACTCGAGAGGAGATATAATCTTCTTCCATCACAACCGTTATCACATTTATATAATTACAATAAAATTACGAAACAGTAAGTCTATGAGAATCGTCTTCTATTGATAGTAATTTGGACAAAATATGTTCTTCGCGAAGAAAACTACTATATATGTGAAGATAAGCATTTCATTTACACAATCAATAATATAATAAATGACAAAAGAAAGTTTTGGAGACATGATAAATAGAATGTATGATTTTTTGTTGAACCACGACAATTTGTCATATGTCTTAATTATTTTTCATTTAACTATCAATAACTTCAGGTTGCATAACCAAAACAATTACAATTTCTTTAAATGGAAAGATGAAGATGTTGATATGGATGCAATAGATATCATGAAGAGATGAAATTAAGGAAAATTTGATACATGGTGAGAAAAAAAAATCATAAACTGGACAACCTCTTAAGTTGTTGTAAAGAATAAAGATCCCCATGCCCATTTATTTTCTTGGTACAGTGTAATGATGACCCTTTAATCCGAATTAGTACTTTCAAAACCTCAATTTTGTTTTAAACAGCTAAGAAATAAAAAATAGCATACATATTATTTACAATAATTTAAAAATACAATAATAAATATATTATTTACCTAAATATCCTAGTAAAACATGTACATAGACCATCGATAATTTATCATTGATTAAAAGTGTATATAATTTAAACGGTGGAAACACCATCTTTCGTGTACCAAAAGTAAAATCATCATACAGGACGAGGGTGTTCCAGCCACCCCAATTCAGAAGGCTCCTTTATTTTTTTTCCTTTTTAAAAGAATAAAACGTTTTCTTATCCATGAAAGAACGCATCGATCTAAATAAAAAAAAAAAAAAAAAAGGAAAACGGAGAGCGCACGTACCCCACACACAGCCAGTATAGACGACGGTCCTCACCGTACACAGGGACGCGGCACTTGAGAGCTTCGATCTTCATCGGGCAGTGGCACTCACGGTACTCCATCTTGTCGCGGGGGTAGCGGAGGGAGAGGGTGTGGTCCTCGCAGGGGGTGTACTCGCTGGCAGGAAGGGAAGCGAAATGTAGGTGCAAAGCTAAAAGAAACAAAAAAAATTTAAAGAAAAAAAATTGTAAACGATAAAAAAAATAATCTATTTAATATTTTTTAATATTACTTATAATATGTTATGAAAATATTATCATTATTACAAAAATTGTGATAATTAAGTATTTATTTTTATTTCATTTTATTATTTTAGTCTTAGGAAAGTTGGATGTTCTTGACATATTTGCCAATAAAATATTAGAAAAAAAAATATTTAGACAACTTTTATTTTTTTAAATTGACAACTTTTATTTATTAATAAAATAACAATTTTTAATTAATTTCATTTTAATTTAATTTCTTTATAATTATAATATTAATAAATAAGTTGGAGATTAGATGTATATATAGAATAATCCTAAAGTTTTATATTTGAGTATTGGTATTTTGATGTATTCATGTTAAAAAAATAGTAATAATTTTATTATTTTTTGTTTTTTTCTTAGTCTTATTTTTTGTTTCCGGTTTAATCCATATAGGTGTTAAGTAAGATGTGGATAGTGAGTTAATCCTTTTCTATTTAAATTATTTTTAATTATATATATATATATTGTTTAATTCATAAAATTTAAATTTTTTATTATTTTGTAATGTTTTGTTAGGACTATCTTCAATATTAGTTTTTTAATATAATTTTGTATCATTCATAATTTAATATAATAAAATTAAAATTAATTTTGATCAATTAAATTAATTACATTATGCATTAGCTCAAAATTTATATAACTGTTTTTCTTATAATTAAATATGTTATCAGTTAAATTTAAATGACACATGAAATTCTTAACCAATGGAGACATAAATTCCTAAAAGCTAAAAAAAAAAAAAGTGATAAGATAAGGGTTTTTTTTTTCAAATATTGTATATTTACATAATATTTGGTAAAACTAGTAAAAGAATAAAATAAGATCGGAAGATCGAATAAATTTTACATATAGACAGTACAGTTTTTAATTTTTTTATATTTACTGTCTATTATGGACCAATTTTAGGCTAGGTTTGTCCAATCAAAATTCACTCCTTCACACTCAATATTCAAAAACAAAAAAGAGAATCAACAGACATATTAATAATAATAAAAAAAACACTACAAATAAATTTCTTGTTTAGCATCTCCTTTAAGAATTATTTAGATGAATATTAAAAAAAACATGTGATTAATATTGAAATAAAGTAACTATATATATATATATATATATATATATATATATATATATATATATATATATATATATATATATATATATAACATTCCAATTCCATAAAAGGTTTTTAATGATAAATTTATAATAGGGTTTAATTTAAACTCTCGTAAAATTACAATAAAGTGAAATTTAAACTCAAAATATGTATAATAAGTAATCATATCAATGTTATTTTAAGATACTTAAAATAATATCTTATATATTATTTAACGATTTTGAAATTAATTGAAAAAAATACATTTACTTTTATATATAATATTATTGTCTATAACTTAAAAAGAAAAATATAATAATTTATACGAAAAAATAAGGATGGAAACTTGAAATGTAAATAGACATTATAGAATTATTGTAGATTAAAATTGATCAAATTTGTTAATCAACTTTGAAACCTAATAATATTTTGTGTGCTGTGCAACTAATCTTATTATAATTTATCATTTGTGTAGAAATCTATGTTTGGAAAACATTAAGTGGATGTAATTTGTTCTGTGCATGAAGTGGGACAATGGCAATCCTTAGATGTAAACGCCACCTCAATATTTAATCATATGCATGAAAGAGAATGAAACAAGAATATCGGTCACATTATTCGGTCTACCACCTATACTTTCATCAAATCTCCCAACACAAAACACTGTCTGGCTTCAGAAAAAGTTTGTTTCAACTGACCATTTCATTGAAAGTGGCTCAATCAATACTCCCTAGGTCTCCATTTATACGTCTTTCAACTAATTAACACTCTCTATTTAATTAAATTAGTTCAGAACTGCGACTTTTGTCAGTTATTATATTAAAAAAAAGTGTCAATTGATTAAAAATATTTTTTAAAATAATTTATCCTTTGATTATATAGATTTTTTTTAAATTATAAAAAGAGTATTTACCAAGAAAGTAACAATCTTGTGCTACTGATGAAAACATGTTATTTCATGAACTTATAACATATTCGGTTAAAAAAGTTTGTTATTAGATTGTCTAAATAAAATACTCGTTTTCGAAATAATTATTCTCTATTAGAATAATCTTAAACAACATACTTAAAGATTTTTCTTTTTAATTCGTTTCATCAAACACTATGCAAAATAATTAAAAAAATCGTGAGAATGGTTTACTTAAAATTTATTCTATTAAAGTATAATTAATTGTTTTCATTGAAGTTGATTAAATAATTAATATATATCTACAATTTTAATGCATTTTCATTATACCTTCTGGATAATTTTTTTAATACATAATTGATTTAAATGTTCTATTTTTAAAGTTAATTAAGATATTTATTCTATGATCATATTTAATTTTGTTTTTAATTTTTTTTAGTTTTCTTTCTGTAATTTAAAATACTTTAATTGTTTTATTGTCACTTTGCAAGTTTAACAAAACTAATATCACGATGGTGTTACTAATAATCTTAGTAAATATACGTCGTTGAGTATTAGAAACAAAATTTACACATTTAGAAGGATAGATACAATTTAAAAAAACTTAACACTAGATTTATAAATACTTTTTTTTTCAATTAATAAAATTAAATTGATTAAAAAATAATCTAAAAATCATTCAACTATCTTTTTATCTAAATATGTTTTATTTTTAAATTTAATTTGAAAACTAACAAAAAGTGAAAACTGACTACATCACGAACAAGACTTATTATTACACACCTTTCTAACCATTTGTATGTTTTTTAAATAATGTTTAACAATTAAATTTTTAATAAATATTTTTAATATTTAAGTTTAGAAAAATATATATAAACATAAACAAAGATCATCTGATTATATATCTTATTTTTAATTTAAAAGAAAAGTTTAATACAGATATTTAAATAAAACTATAATTCAATAAATGAAATGATAAAATTATAAACCTTATAAAAAGTTAACATAATTTATATTTATTTGCATATATTTTTAATAATAATTTAGTTCCAATTGAATCAATATCTATGTCTATTAACTAACCTTCATTAAAAAAAATGTGAGTAATGATTAGTGAGAGGTGCAGACATTGTTTACCAAAAAAATACGCGAAAATAGGGAATTAGACAAAGTAAACAACCATCACAAATTAGTATATAACCAAATTAAAGGTAAAAAAATATATTTTATTTTTTCTTATTGATTTGGAAAGGATTAAAGTAAATTAATTCAATATTTTTTCATAACAAAAATTTAAACTGTAGTTTCTTCGTGTTGATCCAAACCCGTTGATTAAATGGTAATGATATTTTATGAGGTCATTAATTTGCCCTTACGAAACGCTGTCGCTGGCGCGATGCATTAGGCAAAGGAAATGGTGTGTCTAAGAGTATTAATAAAACAAAGAACGAAACCGTAGTAGGTATCACAGCATCTTCTCCAAGAATCTTCCTCATCACATCAACTGTTAACGTCGAAATTTCGTGCAATTCTAATAAACTGTGTTTTCCCCAATCACCTTCGTTACAAATTTTCGCATTCTCTTGGTTTTTCTCTCCCTCCTCCATTACAATTATCGCCACCTTCTCTTTGGTCTTCGTTCCAGGTACTTTTTAATCCTTATATATAATAATCTTTATTTTCTTTCGTGTTGGAGTTCGCGAAGAGCCTGGCTTCTCTCGCGCGCGTGCGCGTTTAATTGTGTTTGTTTTTTGTCATTTATGTTGTGGAATTGACAGAGGATGGGTGGTGAGGATTTGAATTTGATGGAGAACGAAGGAGCGTGTCGCGGAAGGGAAGGGAAAGGGAGGAGGCTGTGGAAGAAGGTGAAGTACCAACTGGTGGAGTACCACTCCTTGCCCGGTTACTTGAGAGATAATGAGTACATTCTCGGTCACTATCGATCTGAATGGCCTATGAAGCAGGTTCTTCTGAGTATGTTCACCATCCACAACGAAACTCTCAACGTTTGGACGTAAGGATTTACATATCACCTTCCGCTTCTTATTTACCGTTTCTAACCAAATTGTTGACTTTTTTTAGGGGGGGGGGCGAGGGGTTCTCGTACGATTTCTTAGTTCTTGTACATGTGCTGCTTCTGAGCATTTGTTTTCGTTCTGGAGATCTGTGTTGCTGGATAATATCCCGACATCGTATAAACTGTTCATTATTATATGAGGAAGTACAACCATTTTTTGAATGAATGAGTGGAGAGATAGAGAGAAAAATAAATAAAGAAAGAATGGGAGAGTTAATAGATGTGATGATTGAGAATAAAGAGAGATACAAAAGAAAAATGGGATGTAAGTGATATAGAAGAGAAAGTATAGATGCATGAATATAATTACTACATGTATGTTTATTTTACCGTTCATGGTAACACGAATTCCTGTGCATTTAAACGGAGTAGCAACAAAAGGGGTTGTTTTGGCAAAAGTAAATTGGAAACACCTCTAACTGTAACCCAGACAATCATTGTGACTGGTTAATTTTCCCACAACAGAAAAAGGTTGCAGTATCTAGGTTGTAATTAACTTACAGACGGTGATAGCTAAAATGATGTTTATGGTCACTGCCGAATTTAGGGTCTTTATGATCGTTTCCTGTCTGGTTTCAAGTATTACTAGAAGGTCTTTTCCTTTAGTTTTGTGATCAATGAGGAAAATGACTGACTGTGAGAGGATAGTTATATTTGGACTATTTTATATGAGGGAAGCCTAATTGCATGGCTCTTACTCTTAGCCCTGTCAGCAGAAAGGCAGTTTATGCCATCAGAATCCATGATCAACAGTTCACATTCCATAAATATCAATCATGTCTCCTTTATATTCAAATAATTATTGGCTCATTCTTTGAGGAGGAAATATCATGTAAATAAATCTATTTAATCTGCAAGAAAGTTTTAGAACAAGGTTGGTTATAATTGAATCATATTTACTTACCTCTGCCTTTACCTTAATTGTTTTGTTTTTTTTATCTTACCCTTGTCTCTCAATTGGTGGTGTTAAATGATATGTCTATTGCCTTATAAATTTTGACTTTATATTTTTGTTTCTCATTCTTTGTCTCTTTTGTAAGGATATTGGCCACTAGAATGGCACAACCAATTTTTGGATTAAAGATATATTCTTTTATTTAGTTCCTAGTTTTCTTGTTCTCAACCATTAAATGACAAAATGCTATCTTTTGAAGGCATTTGATCGGGTTCTTCATATTTCTGGCATTGACGATATACACTGCCATCAAAATTCCAAAGGTTGTAGATCTTAATTCGCTACAGCATTTTCCAGACATCCTCATGAAGACCGACCTGCACAAATTACAATCAGAACTCCTGACGTGTCTTCCTTCCATGTCTGATTTACACAGACTCAGAGAGGAAATATCAAATTGGCATATTAAAGAATATCTTTATAATTGTTTGCCAGTAAGATTTTCCAGTAGTAATCATACTGATGTGTGTGTTCTGGTAATTGCTTTACAGCTGAATACTTGTTTGTTTCATTCCTCTTTTTTCCTTTGTGGCTGGGGGAGAGGTGGTGTTAAACTAGTTCTGGTTGATATATCAGTATGGTTTATCTTCTCTTTTGTTCTACTTGATGATAAATTCCTTTTTTACGGTATCAACAATACAGATTAATAACCAATGGCAGGGTACAATTTTTAATCATATAGTTGAGGAAATTTTAAAAGATAAGTTGTGAGAGGAGAAATACTGAATAATGGATTAATGATGCTAGTTCTTGCATAGCTTTGTGCTGTGATATTTCCTCTTTCTCCATGGGAAAATTTTGCTGCACCTTTGATTTTTTTTCTCACCATACTGTTTATATTGACTAATGACTAGGTTTTGGTAGCCAATGCTGCATTGCTTATTTCTTTGTTGGTTATGTGCAGCATAGCGTTAAAGAGGACCTGGCGAACATAATAGCTCCACTGATGATTAGACCAATTACAAGGTGGCCTTTTTTCGCATTTTTAGGGGTGCTATGTTTTGCTTGCTAGCTAGCAGTATTTGCCATCTTCTATCTTGTCACTCTGAGCGCATGGCATACATTATGCTCAGGCTCGATTATGCTGGAATTGCAGCCCTGATATCCACCTCTTTCTATCCTCCAGTATATTACTCCTTTATGTGTTATCCGTTTTTCTGCAACCTGTACTTGGGATTTATCACTGTATTGGGTATTGCCACCATCTTGGTTTCTCTACTTCCAGTGTTCCAAAATCCAGAATTCCGTACCATCCGAGCATCTCTCTTCTTCGGAATGGGTTTGTCTGGTGCAGGACCTATTCTGCACAAGCTTTATCTGTTCTGGGGCCAGCCAGAAGTGTTTCACACAACCGGATATGAAATTCTGATGGGTGTTCTCTATGGACTTGGAGCACTGGTTTATGCCACTAGGATTCCAGAAAGATGGATGCCTGGGAAATTTGACATTGCCGGACACAGTCACCAATTGTTTCATATATTAGTGGTGGCTGGAGCATACGCTCATTATCGGGCAGGGTTAGTTTATCTCAGGTGGCGAGATCTTCAAGGTTGTTGATTTAATAAGCATCTGTGAATGGAACAGTGGTTGAATACTCCACTATGATATAACTAGTTAGTATGTTTTAGTATAAATTCCTTTAACTGATGTGAATTTGTGATTCTAGTAGGGGGATGTTTATGCAACCATAGGCATATGTACACACTTAGAACCCTCACAAGAAGTCATTAGTCAGGAATAAAAGTTTCATTTGCTCTATCAGACATACTATAATAACATATATTTCTCTTTTGTGTGGGCGCATTCTTCTTATTGAAGTTGTGTTCGTCTTATCTTAGTCGAGATACCATTTAGTAATTTGTATTTTTTTCTTCATGTATTTGCCATACATTTTTTTTAAATGAAAAAAATCTTTTATTAATAAATTTACGGTTAAATATGTTTTTATTCTTGTATTATTTGTCAAATTCAGCTTTGATCTTATATTTAAAAATTAATTAATTAATTCTTCAAATTATTAAAAATATTTGAATGTAATTCTTTTTATATTTAGTGATAATTTTGAGATTAATAGAATTGGTAAAAAGATTAAATATGATTTCAATCTTTCTTTGTGAAATTATTGAATTTATATATTTTTTAAAGTTTGACGATTAATTAATATGTTTTTACATATATTTTTATATTTTAAGATTTTAGTTTTCGTAGTTACACCATTAAAAAATTGTATAATTTTGTGTGTTGGGGAATTTTACTTCACACTTTCAAAACTTGTTTTCTTTTTCAAGTAATTTTGTAGAGAAATTTTTTCAGGTAAAAAAATTTCACTATGGTGTTTTAAATGTATTTTTTATTTATTTTTCTACTTGTTTTGAGTAATATTCTCACTTTTTAGAAATTTAGTTTTGGTAATTACATCGAGTGCAAAATTTCTACACTTTTTTTGTGTTGGGAATTTTTTAAATAAAAAAATTTCATTACACTTTTATAGGTGCGCTTCTTTTTTTTTTCTTGTTGTTTTGAGTAATATGGTAATATTTTTGGAATTTAGTTTTTGT
The DNA here is from genome assembly GCA_963425845.1 of Sphenostylis stenocarpa. NCBI lineage: Eukaryota > Viridiplantae > Streptophyta > Magnoliopsida > Fabales > Fabaceae > Sphenostylis > Sphenostylis stenocarpa. Next base: position 4,772,899 of record OY731399.1, on the reverse strand, counting down.
AGTTACACCATTAAGAAATTTATACAATTTTTATGTTAGGAAGAATTTTTAGTCAAAAAATTTAACTGCACTCTTTTAAGTTCTATAATTTATTTTCTCTTTTTTTAGTAAAAATTTTATATTTTTGAAATTTTGTTTTTGTAATTACACCAGTAAAAAATTTCGATAATTTTTTGTATTGGGTAAAAAAACATTCTACTACGAGTGCTTCAAACTCAATCTTTTATTTTTCTAATAGTTTTGTGTTGAAGAATTTTTGTAATAAAAAAAATTCCACTATACTCGTTTCAAACTCATTTGTTTATTTTTCTATTTGTTTTGAGTAATATTGTTACATTTTAGGAATTGAGTTTCGTAATTACACGAGTACAAAATTTCTAAAATTTTTTGAGTTGGAGAATTTTTTTAATAAAATTATTCCACTACAATATTTCAAGGTCATTTTTTTTATTGTAGTTTTGAGTAATATTGTAACATTTTTTTAATTTAGTTTTCGTAGTTACACTAGTCGAAATTTCTACAATTTTTTGTATGTTGGGGAATTTTTTAGCAAAATATTTCCACTCCACTCTTTTAGGTTTTATATCTTATTTTCTATTTGTTTTGAGTAATATCTTTACATTTTTTGAATTAAGTTTTCGTAGTTAGATTAATTAAAAAATTTTACAATTTTTTCTGTTGGGAATTCTTTTAATAAAAAAATTCAACTACACTCTTTCGAGATCATTTTGTTTTTTCTTTTTTTATTTGTTTTGAGTAATACTTTTACATTTTAAGATTTTAGTTTTCATCGTTATACCGCAAAAAATTTGTACAAATTTTTTGTTTTAGGAAATTTTTTTATAAAATTTCACTTCACTCTTTCAAAACTTGTTTTTTTTTTCTAGTAGATTTTTTGGGGATTTTTTCCAGTAAAAAATTCTATTGTGGTGTTTCAAGCGCATTTTTTTATTTTTCTACTTGTTTTGAGTAATATTCTCATTTTTTAGGAATTTAACTTTCGTAATTATACCAATGCAAAATTTCTACACTTTTTTTGTGTTGGAGATTTTTCAATAAAAAAATTTCACCGCACTTTCTCATGTGCGCTTCTTTTTTTCTTGTTGTTTTGAGTAATATGATAACATTTTTAGAATTTAGTTTTCGTAGTTACATCATTGAAAAATTTATACAATTTTTTGTGTTAGGGAGAATTTTTAGTCAAAAAATTTCACTGCACTATTTTAGGCTCTATAATTTATTTTCTCTTTTTTTAGTAATAATTTTACATTTTTGGAATTCGGTTTTTGTAGTTACACCAATAAGCAATTTTCACAATTTTTTGTACTAAGTAAAAACATTTTGTGCTTCAAGCTCAATTTTTTATTTTTCTAGTAGTTTTGTGTTGGAGTTTTTTTTTATAAAAAAATTCCACTACAATATTTCAAACTCATTTGTTTATTTTTCTATTTGTTTTAAGTAATATTGATACATTTTAGAAATTGAGTTTTCGTAGTTACACGAGTACAAGATTTTTAAAATTTTTTGAGTTGGAGAATTTTTTTAATAAAATTATTCCATTGTAGTCTTTCAAAGTCGCTTTTTTATTTTTCTTGTAGTTTTGAGTAATATTGTAACATTTTTTTAATTTATTTTTCGTAGTTATACCAGGTAAAAATTTTCTACAATTTTTGTTGTGTTGGAGAATTTTTTAGCAAAAAAATTTCACTCCACTCTTTTAGGCTCTATATCTTATTTTCTATTTGTTTTGAGTAAGATTTTTATATTTTTGAATTAAGTTTTCATAGTTAAACCAGTTAGAAATTTCTACAATTTTTTCGTTGGAGAATTCTTTTAATAAAAAAATTCAACTGCACTCTTTCGAGATCGTTTTGTTTTTTATTTTTGTATTTGTTTTGAGTAATACTTTTACATTTTAAGATTTTAGTTTTAGTAGTTACACCGGTAAAAGGTTTGTACAATTTTTTGTGTTGAGGAATTTTTTTATAAAATTCCACTTCACTCTTTCAAAAATTATTTTTTTTAGTAGTTTTTTTGGGAATTTATCCACTAAAAAAAATTTAAATGTGGTGTTTCAAGCACATTTTTTTTTATTTTTCTACTTATTTTGAGTAAAATTCTCATTTTTTAGGAATTTAGTTTTCGTAATTATACCAGTGCGAAATTTCTACACTTTTTTTATGTTTTGGAGATTTTTTTCAATAAAAATTCCACTGCACTCTCTCAAGCGCGGTTCTTTTTTTCTTGTTGTTTTGAGTAATATGTTAACAATTTTTAAATTTAGTTTTCATAGTTACACTATTGATAAATTTATACAATTTTTGCTTTTGGGAGAATTTTTAGTCAAAAAATTCTATTACACTCCTTTAGGTTCTATAATTTATTTTCTCTTTTTTAGTAATAATTTTACATTTTTGGAATTCGATTTTTGTAGTTACATCAGTAAGAAATTTCTACAATTTTTTTGGTTGGGTAAAAACATTCCACTGCGAGTGCTTTAAGTTTAATTTTTTATTTTTTTAGTAGTTTTGTGTTAGGAATTTTTTGTAATAAAAAATTCCACTACATCTGTTTTAAGCTCATTTGTTTTTTTTTCTATTTGTTTTGAGTAATATTGTTATATTTTAGGAATTGAGTTTTCGTAGTTACACAAGTACAAGATTTGTATAGTTTTTTTAGTTGGGGAATTTTTTTAATAAAATTATTCCACTATAATCTTTCAAGGTCGCTTTTTTATTTTTCTTGTAGTTTTGAGTAACATTGTAATATTTTTTTTAATTTAGTTTTCGTAGTTACACCGAGTCAGAAATTTTTATAATTTTTTGTGGCAAAAAATTTCCACTCCACTATTTTATGCTCTATATCTTATTTTTTATTTGTTTTGAGTAATATTTTTACATTTTTCGAACTAAGTTTTCGTAGTTAGATCAGTTAAAAATTTCTACAATTTTTTTGTTGGGGAATTATTTTAATAAAAAAATATAACTACACTCTTTCGAGATTGTTTTGTTTTTTATTTTTCTATTTGTTTTGAGTAATACTTTTACATTTTAGGATTTTAGTTTTCGTAGTTACACTCGGTAAAAAATTTGTACAATTTTTTTTGTTAGGAAATTTTTTTATAAAATTTCATTCCACTCTTTTAAAGGTTTTTTTTTAGTAGTTTTTTTGGGGAATATTTCCAGTAAAAAAATTCCACTGTGGTGTTTCAAGCGCATTTTTTTATTTTTCTTCTTGTTTTGAGTAATATTTGAAATTGATGAAGATCTTATTGAACCTTATGAAGAGATTAAAAGATCTTGAAGATTTGATGAAGTCAAAAGTTCTTTAGGTTAAAGGGTATAATGATTAGTGAGTTTACATCAATATTCATAGGTATAATCATTCATTCTTCTTTGCTGCATAAGGGTTTATCATTTGAAAGAATTTGAAATGCCTCTAAAAGTTTTAATCTGTTAAAAACCAGTTTAATAGATTAATATGTTCTTAAGACTAAAGATTTAATTGATATACTTAAAGATTAATCGATTAAAATCAGCTAGTCACATTCCTGACAAAGTTTTAATTGATGAATTTTCGAAATAATCGATTAAAACAACTTAAAACATATATTGTCGTTGTTTTAATTGATGCACATTCGAATTAATCGATTAAAATCACTTGATATGTTTTGAAAAGTATTATGTCAGTATTTTAATCGATGTATGTAACTTTGAATTAATCGATTAAAACCACTTAAGATGTTTTGAAAATTATTTTGTCGAGTATTTTAATCGATATAACTTCGAATTAATCGATTAAAATCACTTGAAAAGTTTTGAAAAGTGTTCAGTCAATATTTTAATCAATGTAACTTCGAAATTAATTTATTAAAATCACTTGAGATGTTTTGAAAAGTGTTTTTCCATAATTTTAGTCAATGTAACATCGAATTAATTGATTAAATCAACTTAGAGAAATTTCTATTAAATGTTTTAATCGATTAAATCATGCTTTTATCAGTTAAAATCACTTGTGGAGTTTTGAGAATTTATATGACAATATTATAATTGATTAAACCGTGAATCAATCAATGAAAATGACCAAGGAAATTTTTGTATAACTGTTTTAATCTATTAAATCACATTTGCATCAATTAAAATAAATCTAGAAAATGATCAAACACATTTTAACCAATTAAAAGAAGTTTTAATCGATTAATCAAGAATTAATAATCGATTAAAAGAAGTTTTAACCGATTAATTAAACCAGTTTATTAGAAAAAGTCTCTATATAAACAAATTTGCTTGAACGTTTTAAAAAAACCTTTTGAGATATCAATCAAGCAATCAATAGAGATATTTTCAAGAAAGAAGTGTGCAAGTTTCGTGATGTTTCTCAAAGTTTTTTCTTGAGGCATTTTTGCATTCTTACATTTGGAGAAACTCATTCTCGAGAAGAAGAATTGCATTTGCATAACCGAGTTTGGATTTTCTAGTTTCTTCTCTTTGTTTTCTCGTAATTCATAAACTGTATTGAGTGGTGTCTCGGAAGTTTTGGGCATTGGTTCTGTAGCTGGAATTTAGGTGCAGGTTGGTTCAAGAATTGGAACTTGGTTCTTGGTGAAGGTTTGGCGCAAGAACTGAAAAAGTTGGATGTTTTGTGATTTGGGTTTGTAATCAGAAACATAATCAATCCAGTGGAACTCGACTGGAATTTGGTTGAAAACTAGATGTAACCCTGTGATTTGGGTGAACCAGTATAAATCTTTGTGTTTCTTTCTCCATATTTTTACACTCTTTAATTCTGTTTGTGCCTTATACAAAACTGCTTGATTTTCCTGGATCAGTATTTGATCGAATTCTTAATCTTTTAAATAGATAATTGTCGTCGTCGTTAAAAGAGGTGGTCGAAACGACACGATGATTTTAAATGACTCGCGTTTTTAAAGAAGATGTTCAACGCCTTTAGGTTGTCCGATAACCGAGCTGATCCTAGAGGCGAGATTTTCTTAAAAGGTTTTATGGAGTCGCCATCGATATTTTTATCATAAACATCGAAAAGAAAAAAAAAGGCATTGATTTTTAGAAAAAAACCAACTTTGGTCATTACAACCAAAGTGGGGTATGCAGAGTTGCACAATTGTCCCGTGGCGGAGGCCGGGTGGGCCAAGTCACAATCCAAGAGTGGGATACCTTGTAGGACAATTCGTCGAGGGGGAGATTGTTGCAGTGTAGCATCAATTGTCCCGTGACGAAGGTCGGGTGGGCCGAGTCACAATTGAATCGTGGCGCTTGGGTCGTTAAAGTAAAAAGAGTTGCGCTCCGACTAATGACTATAGCTTTTGGCCTAGTGGTAAGCGCTCGATCCTAACAAATGGTATCGGAGCCAAGGTCACGAGTTCGATTCCTGGTGGGCAATTGTTGAGGGGGAGATTGTTGCAGGTTGCACAATTGTCCCGTGGCAGAGGCCGGGTGGGCCAAGTCACAATCCAAGAGTGGGATACCTTGTAGGACAATTGCTGAGGGGGAGATTGTTGCAGGTAGCATCAATTGTCCTGTGACGAAGGTCAGGTGGGCCGAGTCACAATTGAATCGTGGCGCTTGGGCTGTTAAAGTAAAAAGAGTTGCGCTCTGACTAATGGCTATAGCTTTTGGCCTAGTGGTAAGCGCTCGATCCTAACAGGGTAAGGGAGTTAGTTACGTGTGGGGAAGGTGTTAGCACCCCACAATGCCCCTTTCAGGTTCCCTATGATGGACTTATGATTTTACCTTATTTATTTATCTACTCGCAGAATTTAAATATCTACATGGTCCTAGTATCTAATGCATACAAGGAAAGCAATAAAAGAAAGCAGTAAAAGAGAGATGATAGAAAAGGAACCTCCGAAGTAGGCTTTCTATTAACACTTCAAGACTTGAGGACGCTTTTTGGCTGTCCCCGCACTCTACAAGCACACTCCTCCCCGCAAAAGAGAAAATTTCACTCTACCGAGGGCCGGATGTCTCAAAGAGAGACCTCCTTAATTGATTTTTACCTTAATGAAAATCGGAAAGCTCACTCGAACTCCGGAATAATGCTCAAAGATACTCTAAAGTGCCAAAAGGCTTCCTAGTGAATGGTAGGAGTGAATAGTGTGTGAAAAATGAGAAATGAGGCTCCTATTTATAGGGAAGCGAGCCAGGAAAAGTTGATGGTCGTCTGCGCTTAGTGGACGACCGCCCATGACCAAAAGTAAGCATGGACGACCGTCTATGTAAAATGGATGACCATCCATGTCTAAAAGTTACCATGGGCGACCGTTTAGGCTAAGTGGACGGTCGTCCATTGCCTCAAAATAGGCATGGATGGCCGTTTGGCTAACCTTGACGACCATCTGCTGTTTCTGACAAAATTTCTAGTTTTTATTGCCTTAGAAAACCCTTCCCATCTTAAATGGAACCTAGAAAAAGCTACTAGGGACTTAATTATGTCTTGACCATCTTCGAAATAGATGATTTTCTGGCTTTATTGGAAAGCCGGACAAGATTTAGGGTCTACAATAATTTGTATTCTTAAAAGTGTGAAAAAGTTTCAGAAGATCAATTAACTCCCCTCTCTTGATCTCAACCAACATTTCTAACAATATTCTTACTTTTTAGAAATTTAGTTTTCGTCATTACACCAGTGCGAAATTTCTACACTTTTTTTGTATTGGGGATTTTTTTCAATAAAAAATTCCACTGCACTCTCTCAGGCACACTTCTTTTTTTTTCTTATTATTTTGAGTAATATGGTAACATTTTTAGAATTTAGTTTTCATAGTTACACCATTAAGAAATTTATATAATTTTTTGTGATTGGGAGAATTTTTAGTAAAAAAATTCCACTTGCACTCTTTTAGGCTCTACAATTTATTTTCTCTTTTTTTAGTAATAATTTTACATTTTTGGAATTAGGTTTTTGTAGTTACACCTATAAGAAATTTATACGATTTTTTATACTCGGTAAAAATATTCCACTACAGATGCTTCAAGCTGAATTTTTTATTTTTCTAATAGTTTTGTATTGGGGAATTTTTGTAATAAAAAAATTTTTACGACACTTTTTCAAACTCATTTGTTTATTTTTCTATTTATTTTCAATAATATTGCTATATTTTAGGAATTGAGTTTCCTTAGTTACACGAGTAGAAGATTTCTAATTTTTTTTGAGTTGGGAAATTTTTATAATAAAGTTATTTCACTACAGTCTTTTAAGGTCGCTTTTTTATTTTTTTTGTAGTTTTGAGTAATATTGTAATATTTTTTTAAATTTAGTTTTTGTAGTTATACCAAATTGAAATTTATACAATTTTTTGTGTCGAGAAAATTTTTTAGCAAAAAATTTTCACTCCACTCTTTTAGGCTATATATCTTATTTTTTATTTGTTTTGAGTAATATCTTTACATTTTTCAGATTAAGTTTTCGTAATTAGACCAGTTAGAAATTTCTACAATTTTTTCTGTTGGAAAATTCTTTAATAAAAAAGATTCAACTACAGTCTTCCGATATCGTTTTATTTTTTATTTTTCTTTTTGTTTTGAGTAATACTTTTTCATTTTATGATTTTGTTTTCGTAGTTACACCGTTAAAAAATTTGTACAATTTTTTGTGTTGGGGATTTTTTTATAAAATTTCAATCCACTCGTCAAAGTTTGTTTTTTTTTCTAGCAGTTTTTTGTGGGATTTTTCTAATAAAAAAATTCTATTGTGGTTTTTCAGGAGCATTTTTTTTACTTGTTTTGAGTAATATTCTCACTTTTTAGGAATTTAGTTTTCGTAATTACACCACTGCGATATTTTTACACTTTTTTTATGTTGTGGACTTTTTTTCAATAAAAAAATTTCATTGCACTCTCTCAGTCGCGCTTTTTTTTTCTTGTTGTTTTGAGTAATATGGTAACATTTTTGGAATTTAGTTTTCGTAGTTACACCATTGAGAAATTTATACAATTTTTTGTGTTGGAAAAATATTTTAGTCAAAAAATTCTCGCTGCATTGTTTTAGGCTCTATGATTTATTTTCTATTTTTTTAGTAATAATTTTACCTTTTTGGAATTCAGTTTTTGTACTTACACGAGTAAGAAATTTCGACAATTTTTTGTGCTAGGTAAAAACATTCCACTCGGAGTGCTTCAAGCTTAATTTTTTATTTTTCTAGTAATTTTGTGTTGGGAAATTTTTGTAATAAAAAAAACTTAACTACACTATTTCAAGTTCATTTGTTTATTTTTATGTTTGTTTTGAGTAATATTACTACATTTTAGGAATTGAGTTTCCGTAGTTATACGAGTACAAGATTTCTAAATTTTTTTGAGTTGGAGAATTTTTTTAATAAAATTATTCCACTACAGTCTTTGAATGTCGCTTTTTCATTTTTCTTGAAGTTTTGAGTAATATTGTAACATTCTTTTAATTTAGTTTTCATAGTTACACGAGTCGAAATTTCTACAATTTTTTTCGTTGGAAAATTTTTTTAGCAAAAAATTTTCACCTCACTCTTTTAGGCTCTATATCTTATTTTTTATTTGTTTTGAGTAATATCTTTACATTTTTCAAATTAAATTTTCGTAGTTAGACCAGCTTAAAAATTTCTACAATTTTTTCTGTTGGGAATTCTTGTAATAAAAAATTTAACCGCATTATTTCGAGATCATTTTATTTTTTATTTTTTTTGTTTTGAGTAATACTTTTGCATTTTAGGATTTTAGTTTTCATAGTTACACCGGTAAAAAATTTACACAATTTTTTGTGTTTGCAATTTGTTTTATAAAATTCCAGTCCACTCTTTCAAAACTTTTTTTTTTGTAGTTTTTTTGGGGAATTTTTCTAATAAAAAAATTTCACTATGGTGTTTCCAACATATTTTTTATATTTTTCTACTTGTTTTGAGTAATATTCTCACTTTTTAGGAATTTAGTTTTCGTAATTACATTAGTGCAATATTTCTACACTTTTTTTTTGTGTTGGAAATTTTTTTCAATAAAAAAATTCAATGCACTCTCTCAAGCGCACTCCTTTTTTTCTTGTTGTTTTGAGTAATACGGTAACATTTTTGAAATGTAGTTTTCGTAGTGAAACCATTGAGAAATTTATACAATTATTTTGTGTTGGGAAGAATTTTAGTCAAAAAATTTCACTACACTCTTTTAGGTTGTATGATTTATTTTCTTTTTTTAGTAATAATTTTACATTTTTGGAATTCTATTTTTGTAGCTACACTGTAAAAAATTTCTAGAATTTTTGGTGCTAGGTAAAAATATTCCACTACAATGCTTCAAGTTGAAGTTTTTATTTTTCTAGTAATTTTGTGTTGAAAAATTTTTGTAATAAAAAAATTTAACTACACTATTTCAAGTTCATTTGTTTATTTTTTTATTTATTTTAAGTAATACTGTTACATTTTAGGAATTGAGTTTCGTAGTTACACGAGTACAAGATTTCTAAATTTTTTTGGGTTTGAGAATTTTTTTAATAAAATTATTCTACTACAGTCGTTGAAGGTCACTTTTTTATTTTTCTTGTAGTTTTGAGTAATATTGTAAACTTTTTAAATTTTGTTTTCATAGTTACACTAGTCAGAAATTTCCACAATTTTTTGTTAGAAAATTTTTTAGCAAAATTTTTTTACTCCACTTTTTTAGGCTCTATATTTTATTTTTTATTTGTTTTAAGCAATATCTTTACATTTTTCTAATTAAGTTTCGTAGTTAGACCAATTAGAAATTTCTACAATTTTTCTCGTTGGAGAATTCTTTTAATAAAAAAATTCAATTGCACTCTTTCGAGATCATTTTATTTTTTATTTTTCTTTTTGTTTTGAGTAATACTTTTGCATTTTAGGATTTTAGTTTTCGTAGTTACACCTGGTAAAAAAATTACACAATTTTTTGTGTTGAATTTTTTGTTTATAAAATTTCAGTCCACTCTTTCAAAGCTTTTTTTTCTAGTAAATAAATTTCACTGTGGTGTTTGAAACGCATTTTTTTTATTTTTCTACCTGTTTTGAGTAATATTCTCACTTTTTAGGAATTTAGTTTTCGTATTTACACTAGTGCGATATTTCTATATTTTTTTTTTGTGTTGGGGATTTTTTTAATAAAAAAATTTCACCTGTTGTTTTGAGTAATATGGTAATATTTTTGGAATTTAGTTTTCGTAGTTACACCATTGACAAATTTATACAATTTTTTGTGTTGGAAAGAATTTTTAGTCAAAACATTCCACTGCACTATTTTAGGCTCTATGATTTATTTTCTCTTTTTTTAGTAATAATTTTACATTTTTGGAATTCGATTTTTGTAGTTACACCAGTAAAAAAATTCTACAATTTTTTGTGCTTGGTAAAACATTCCATCGTAGTGCTTCAAGCTCAATTTTTTATTTTTCTAGTAATTTTGTGTTGGAAAATTTTTGTAATAAAGAAATTTTAACTACACTATTTCAAACTCATTTGTTTATTTTTCTTTTTATTTTGAGTAATATTGCTACATTTTAGGAATTGAGTTTCCCTAGTTACACAAGTATAAAATTTCTAAAAAATTTTGAGTCGGGGTATTTTTTTAATAAAATTATTTCACTACAGTATTTCAAGGTAACTTTTTTATTTTTCTTTTAGTTTTTAGTACTATTGTAATATTTTTTTATTTTGTTTTTATAGTTAAACCAGATCAGAAATTTCTACAATTTTTTGTGTTGGGGAATTTTTTAGCAAAAAATTTTCACTACACTCTTTTTGGCTTTATATCTTATTTTCTATTTGTTTTGAATAATATCTTTACATTTTTTGAATTAGGTTTTTGTAGTTAGACCAATTAGAAGTTTCTATAATTTGTTCTTTTGGGAAATTTTTTTAATAAAAAACTTCAACTTGCACTATTTCAAGATCGTTTTATTTTTTATTTTTCTTTTTGTTTTGAGTAATACTTTTTCATTTTAGGATTTTATTTTCGTAGTTACACCGGTAAAAAATTGGCACAATTTTTTGTGTTGGGAGATTTTTTTATAAAATTCCAGTCTACTTTGTCAATTTTTTTTTGCTAAAAGTATTTTGGGGAATTTTTCTAATAAAAAAATTCTACTCTCTTGTTACAAACGCATTTCCTTTAATTTTTTACTTGTTTTGAGTAATATTATCACTTTTTAGGAATTTAGTTTTCGTAATTACACCACTGCGATATTTTTACACTTTTTTTTATGTTGGAGATTTTTTTCAATAAAAAAGTTTCACTGCACTCTCTCGGTCGCGTTGCTTTTTTTTTCTTGTTGTTTTGAATAATATGGTAACATTTTTGGAAATTTAGTTTTCGTAGTTACACCATTGAGAAATTTATACACATTTTTGGGTTGGGAAGATATTTTAGTTAAAAAATTCCACTGCACTCTTTTAAGCTCTATGATTTATTTTCTCTTTTTTTAGTAATAATTTTTCCTTTTTGGAATTCGGTTTTTGTAGTTACACTAGTAAGAAATTTCTACAATTTTTTGTGTTGGGTAAAAACATTCTCGCAGCAGTGCTTCAAGCTTAATTTGTTATTTTTCTAGTAATTTTGTGTTGAGAAATTTTTGTAATAAAAAAAATTAATTACACTATTTCAAGCTCATTTGTTTATTTTTCTGTTTGAATTGAGTAATATTGCTACATTTTAGGTTTATAAAACTTTTTCGAAAAACACATTTTCCTTTGGAAGAATGATTAATCTTTTTCAATCTTTTGTTCGGCAGATTTGGTTTTAAACAAAGCAAGAATATAAGCAAGAATTGTAAACAGATGAAAGCAGAAATTCAACACAAAAGTTTATACTCGGTTCACTCTTTCCAGAGCTACATCAAGTTCTTGACAAATCTGCCAAATTCCATTAATTTCAAGTGAAAATTACAACCAAGTAGATATACACCAATCTACCCCAAGAACTATCTCACAAACGCACAAGATAGACTCTTGAATAACCACCCAGTAACCAAATCCAGTTACTGTAACCAATGCAGATTCAAACCCAATCTACACAATTACACTTTATACAAGTAAATGAAAAGAATAAACCTGGACTGCAGCTTTAACACTATAGAAGTCCAGAAGCAATTCTAACTCAGAACTTTCTCTCTTTGATGATCTTTCAACAATCTTGATCTAAATGCCTTATGATATGAAAAGTTTATGAATGCACAGAGAAAGGCACGTATATGAGAGCTTTAAGATTGCTTTCAATTGTTTTCTAAATTGTGTATTTCAAAAGAGAAATTAAAACTGTATTTATAGAATAAAAGAGAGAAACTGATTGATTAAAATTGATTTAGAGTAGCAGATGATCGATCAGAATATCTATATGACAGATCAGAATCAGTTATGATCGATCAGAATATCTATATGACAGATCAGAATCAGTTATGATCGATCAGAATTAAGTTGTGATCGATCAGAATGCTTTTCAATCGATTAAAATGACATTTCAATCGATTGATTTTATTTAAAAACTCATTCAATCGATTAATTCGAGTTTTCAATGGATTGAAACAGTTTAGAAAAAAATGGTTGCTCTCTGTTTCAATCGATTAAAAGATATTTCAACAGATTGAAATTCTGTGATACCTTAGAAAAAAAATGATCTCTCTGTTTCAACAGATTAAAAATGCGAAACCTTTAATATTTGAAAAATCATTAAGAACATTTTAACTTGTTGATTCTGCGATTCAATCAATTAAAATTTTGACAACATGTGAACATTCCTATTTTAAGTGATTTTAATAGATTGAAATTTCTTTTTAACAGATTGAAAAACTCAGTTTGTTCTTTTAATGCTAAAAGGTTGGTTTTTCATGGAGCAAAATAAGTTCAATGAGATGCATCATTTAAAGGCGCTTATCACAAGATCTATTGAACTATCAAGAGATTAAACTCTAAACCTATAACCTATCTATCTACACACCCACAAAATAAACTCTCTAAACTTTATATGTCTTCATCAAATCCAACAAGTGCTTCAGATACAAGTACAAGATTTCTAAATTTTTTTGAGTTGAGGAATTCTTTTAATAAAATTATTCCACTACAGTCTTTGAAGGTCGCTTTTTTATTTTTCTTGTAGTTTTGAGTAATATTGTAACATTTTTTTAATTTTGTTTTCGTAGTTACACCAGTCAGAAAATTTTACAATTTTTTGTGCTGGGAAATTTTTTAGGAAAAAAATTTCACTTCACTCTTTTGGACTCTATATCTTATTTTCTATTTGTTTTGCGTAATATCTTTACATTTTTTGAATTAAGTTTTTGTAGTTAGAACAATTAAAAATTTCTACAATTTTTTCTATTGGGGAATTCTTTTAATAAAAGAAATTTAACTGCACTCTTTCGAGATTGTTTTGTTTTTTATTTTTCTATTTGTTTTTAGTGATATTTTTTCATTTTAGGGTTTTAGTTATTGTAGTTACACTCGGTAAAAAAATAAAACAATTTTTTTTGTTGAGGAATCTTTTTATAAAATTACACTCCACTATTTGGAAGTTTGTTTTTTTCTAGTAGTTTCATTGGAAAATTTTACTAGTAAACAAATTCCACTGTGGTTTTTCAAGCGCATTTTTTTATTTTTCTATTTGTTTTGATTAATATTCTCACTTTTTAAGAATTTAATTTTCGTAATTACATTAGTACGAAATTTCTATATTTTTTTATTGGGGATTTTTTAAATAAAAAAATTTCACTCTCAAAGCGTGTTTTTTTTTCTTGTTATTTTGAGTAATATGGTAACATTTTTCAAATTTAGTTTTTGTAGTTAAACCTTTGAGAAATTTATAAAAAAAAATTGTTTGGGAAAATTTTTTAGAAAACAAATTTTACTACATTCTTTTAGGCTCTATAATTTATTTTTTCTTTTTTTAGTAATAATTTTACATTTTGGAATTTGGTTTTTGTAGTTAAACAAGTAAAAAATTTGTACAATTTTTTTTGTTGGTAAAAGTTTTCCATTGCAGTGTTTGAATATTAATTTTTTTATAGTAGTTTTGTGTTGAGAAATTTTTGTAATAAAAAAATTTCGTTATACTCGTTTCAAGCTCATTTGTTTATTTTTATATTTGTTTTGACTAATATTGCTACATTATAGGAATTGAGTTTTCAGTAGTTACACGAGTAAAAAAATTCTACAAATTTTTTAGTTGGATAAATTTTTTAATAAAATTATTACACTATGATCTCAAGGTCACTTTTTTATTTTTCTTTGAGTCTTTGAGTTTTGAGTAATGCTTGTAACATTTTGTTAATTTAATTTAAGTAGTTACACCATTCAAAACTTTCTTCAATTTATTGTGTTATGGAGTTTTTTAGCAAAAAATTTCCACTCCACTCTTTTAAGCTCTATATCTTATTTTTTATTTGTTTTGAGTAATATCTTTACATTTTTCGAATTAAAGTTTTTGTAGTTAAACCAGTTAGAAATTTCTACAATTTTTTTTGTTGGATAATTCTTTTAATAAATTAATTCAACTGCATTCTTTTGAGATCGTTTTGTTTTTTATTTTTCTATTTGTTTTAAGTAATATTTTTACATTTTAGGATTTTTGATTTTGTAGTTACACCGGTAAAAAATTTGTACAATTTTTTATGTTGGGGAATTATTTTATAAAATTTCACTCCACTTTTTCTAAGTTATTTTTTTCTATAGTTTTTCTTGTGAATTTTTCTTGTAAAAAAATTTCACTATGGTGTTTAAAACGCATTTTTTATTTTTCTACATTTTTTGAGTAATATCCTCACTTTTTAGGAATTTAGTTTTCGTAATTACACCAGTGCGAAATTTCTACACTTTTTTTGTTTTGGGAATTTTTTTCAATAAACAAAATTTCGCTGCACTCTCTCAGGTGCACTTCTTTTTTTTTCTTGTTGTTTTGAGTAATATGGAAAACATTTTTGGAATTTAGTTTTCGTAGTTACACCATTGAGAAATTTATACAATTTTTTGTGTATTGGGAAGAATTTTTGATTAAAAAATTCCACTCCACTCTTTTAGGCTCTATGATTTATTTTCTCTTTTTTAGTAATAATTTTACATTTTTAGAATTTGGTTTTTGTAGTTACACCAGTAAAAAATTTCTATAATTTTTTGTGCTGGGTAAAAACATTCCACTGTTGTGCTTCTAGCTCAATTTTTTATTTTTCTAATAGTTTTGTATTGGGAAATATTTGAAATAAAAAAAATTCTACTATACTTGTTTCAAGCTCATTTGTTTATTTTTCTATTTATTTTGAGTAACATATGCTATATTTTAGGAATTGAGTTTCCGTAGTTACACGAGTACAAGATTTCTAAAACTTTTTGAGTTGGGGAATTCTTTTAATAAAATTATTCTACTATAGTCTTTCAAGGTCACTTTTTTATTTTTCTTTTAGTTTTGAGTAATATTGTAACATTTTTTTAATTTAGTTTCGTAGTTACTGAAGTCGAAATTTCTACAATTTTTTGTGTCTGGGGAATTTTTTAGCAAAAAATTTTTACTTCACTTTTTTAGGCTCTATATCTTATTTTCTATTTGTTTTGAGTAATATCTTTACATTTTTTGAATTAAGTTTTCATAGTTAAAACAATTAGAAATTTCTACAATTTTTTCTATTGGGAAATTCTTTTAATAAAAGAAATTTAACTGCACTCTTTCGAGATTGTTTCATTTTTTATTTTTTTATTTGTTTTGAGTGATATTTTTACAATTTAGGGTTTTAGTTATCATAGTTACACCGGTAACAAGTAAAAACAATTTTTTTTGTTGGGGAGTTTTTTTATAAAATTTCACTCCACTATTTGAAAACTTGTTTTTTTTTAGTAGTTTTATTGGGAAATTTCACTAGTAAACAAATTTCACTGTGGTGTTTCAAGCGCATTTTTTTATTTTTCTATTTGTTTTGATTAATATTCTCAATTTTTAGGAATTTATTTTTCATAATTTCGTCAGTACAAAATTTCTATATTTTGTTTTGTTGGGGATTTTTTCAAGAAAAAAATTTCACTGCACTCTCAGGTGCGTTTTTTTTCTTGTTGTTTTGAGTAATGTGGTAACATTTTTGGAATTTAGTTTTTGTAGTTAAACCTTTGAGACATTTATAAAAAAATTTGTTTGGGAAAAATTTGTAGAAAAAAAATTTCATTACACTCTTTTAGGCTTTATAATTTATTTTCTGTTTTTTTAGTAATAATTTTATATTTTGGAATTCGGTTTTTGTAGTTAAACCAGTAAGAAATTTCTACAATTTTTTTTGTTGGTAAAAGCTTTCCACTGCAGTGTTTCAAACTCAATTTTTTTTATTGTAGTTTTGTGTTGGTAAATTTTTGTAATAAAAAATTTCCACTATACTATTTCAAGCTCATTTGTTTATTTTTTATTTGTGTTTGACTAATATTACTACATTATAGAAATTGAGTTTTCCTTGGTACACGAGTAAAAAAATTTCTAAAATTTTTTGAGTTCGATGATTTTTTTAATAAAATTATTTCACTATGGTCTCAAGGTCACTTTTCTATTTTTCTTTGAGTCTTTGAGTTTTGAGTAATATTGTAACATTTTGTTAATTTAATTTAAGTAGTTACACCATTCAAAAATTTCTTCAATTTATTGTGTTATGGAGTTTTTTAGCAAAAAAGTTCAACTCCACTCTTTTAAGCTCTATATCTTATTTTCTATTTGTTTTGAGTAATATCTTTACATTTTTCGAATTAAAGTTTTCGTTGTTAGACCAGTTAGAAAATTTTACAATATTTTTTGTTGGGGAATTTTTTAATAAATTAATTCAATTGCACTTTTTCGATATCATTTTGCTTTTTATTTTTCTATTTGTTATGAGTAATATTTTTACATTTTAGGATTTTTGTTTTTGTAGTTACACCAGTAAAAAATTTCTACACTTTTTTTGTTTTGGGAATTTTTTTCAATAAAAAAATTTCGCTGCACTTTCTGAGACGTGCTTTTTTTTTATTGTTTTGAGTAATATGATAACATTTTTTGAATTTATTTTTCGTAGTTACACAATTGAGAAATTTATACAATTTTTTGTGTATTGGGAAAAAATTTTGGTTAAAAAATTTCACTCCACTCTTTGAGGCTCTATGATTTATTTTCTCTTTTTTAGTAATAATTTTACAGTTTTAGAATTTTTTTTTATAGTTACACTCGGTAAGAAATTTCTACATTTTTTCGTGTTGGGTAAAAACATTCCATTGCAGTGCTTCAAACTCAATTTTTTATTTTTCTAGTAGTTTTGTGTTGGAGAATTTTGTAATAAAAAAATTCTACTATACTGTTTTAAGCTTATTTGTTTATTTTTCTATTTATTTTGAGTAATATTGCTATATTTTAGGAATTAAGTTTCAGTAGTTACACGAGTAAAAGATTGCTTAAATTTTTTTTGTTGGGAAATTCTTTTAATAAAATTATTTTACTATAGTCTTTCAAAGTCGTTTTTTTATTTTTCTTTTAGTTTTCGAGTAATATTGTAACATTTTTTTAATTTAGTTTCGTAGTTACAACGATCAGAAATTTCTATAATTTTTTGTGTTGGGGAATTTTTTTAGCAAACAATTTTCACTTCACTCTTTTAGGCTCTATATCTTATTTTCTATTTGTTTTGAGTAATATCTTTACATTTTTTTAATTAAGGTTTCGTAGTTAGAACAATTAGAAATTTTTACAATTTTTTCTATTGGGAAATTCTTTTAATGAAAGAAATTTAACTGCACTCTTTCGAGATTGTTTTGTTTTTTATTTTTCTATTTGTTTTGAGTGATATTTTTACATTTTAGGATTTTAGTTATTGTAGTTAGACTGGTAAAAAAATAAAATAATTTTTTGTTGGGGAATGATTTTATAAAATTTCACTCCACTCTTTGAAAACTTGTTTTATTTCTAGTAGTTTTATTGGGAAATTTTACTAGTAAACAAATTTCACTGCGGTGTTTCAAGCCCATTTTTTTATTTTTCTATTTGTTTTGAGTAATATTCTCACTTTTTAGGAATTTAGTTTTCGTAATTACGTCCATACGAAATTTCTACATTTTTTTTGTTGGGGATTTTTTCAATAATAAAATTTCACTGCACTCTCTCACGTTTTTTTCTTGTTGGTTTGAGTAATATGGTAACATTTTTGGAATTTAGTTTTTGTAGTTAACCTTTGAGAAATTTATAAAAAAAATTTGTTTGGGAAAAATTTTTAGTAAAAAAATTTCACTATACTCTTATAGGCTCTATAATTTATTTTCACTTTTTTTAGTAATAATTTTACATTTTTGGAATTCGATTTTTGTAGTTAAACCAGTAAGAATTTTCTACAATTTTTTTTGTTGATAAAAGCTTTCCGCTGCAGTGTTTCAAGCTCAATTTTTTTGTAGGAGTTTTGTGTTGGGAAATTTTCGTAATAAAAAAATTCCGCTATACTGTTTTAAGCTCATTTGTTTATTTTTCTATTTGTTTTGACTAATATTGCTACATTACAGGAATTGAGTTTTTGTAATTACACGAGTAAAAAAATATCTAAAATTTTTTGAGTTAGATAATTTTTTTGATAAAATTATTTCACTATGGTCTCAAGGTCACTTTTTTCTTTTTCTTTTAGTTTTGAGTAATATTGTAACATTTTGTTAATTTAATTTAAGTAGTTACACCATTCAAAAATTTCTTCAATTTATTGTGTTGTGGAGTTTTTTAGCAAAAGATTTCCACTCCACTCTTTTAAGCTCTATATCTTATTTTCTATTTTTTTAGTAATATCTTTATATTTTTCGAATTAAAATTTTCGTAGTTAGACCAGTTAGAAATTTCTACAAATTTTTTTGTTGGAGAATTCTTTTAATAAATTAATTCAACTGCACTCTTTCGAGATCGTTAATTTTTTATTTTCCTATTTATTTTGAGTAATATTTTTACATTTTAGGATTTTTGTTTTTGTAGTTACATCGGTAAAAAATTTGTATAATTTTGTATGTTGTGGAATTATTTTATAAAATTTCACTCCACTTTTTCTAAGTTTGTTCTTTTTTTCTATAGTTTTTCTTGTGAACTTTTCTAGTAAAAAAATTTGACTATGATGTTTAAAGCGCATTTTTTTATTTTTCTGCTTTTTTTGAGTCATATTCTCACTTTTTAGGAATTTAGTTTTCGTAATTACACCAGTTCGAAATTTCTACACTTTTTTTGTTTTGGAAATTTTTTTCAATAAAATAAATTCGTTGCACTCTCTCAGACGCGCTTCTTTTTTTCTTGTTGTTTTGAGTAATATGGTAATATTTTTGGAATTTAGTTTTCGTAGTTACACCATTGAAAAATTTATACAATTTTTTGTGTGTTGGGAAGAATTTTTGGTTAAAAAATTTCACTCCACTCTTTTAGGTTCTATAATTTATTTTCTCTTTTTTAGTACTAATTTTATAATTTTAGAATTTGGTTTTTGTGGTTACACGAGTAAAAATTTTCTACAATTTTTTGTGTTGGGTAAAAACATTCCACTGCAGTACTTCAAGCTCAATTTTTTTTTTTAGTAGTTTTGTGTTGGGAAGTTTTTGTAATAAAAAAAATTCTACTATACTTGTTTCAAGTCATTTGTTTATTTTTCTATTTATTTTGAGTAATATTGCTATATTTTAGGAATTGAGTTTTTGTAGTTACACGATTACGAGTTTTCTAAAAAATTTTGAGTAATATTGTAACATTTTTTAATTTATTTTCGTAGTTACAGTATTCAAAAATTTCTACAATTTTTTATGTTGGTGAATTTTTAAGCAAAAAAATTTCACTTCACTCTTTTAGGCTCTATATATTATTTTCTATTTGTTTTGAGTAATATCTTTACTTTTTTTGAATTAAGTTTTCGTAGTTAGAACAGTTAGAAATTTCTAAAATTTTTTCTATTGGGGAATTCTTTTAATAAATTAATTCAACTGCACTCTTTCGAGATCATTTTGTTTTTTATTTTTCTATTTATTTTGATTAATATTTTTACATTTTAGGATTTTTGTTTTTGTAGTTACAACGGTAAAAAATTTGTACAATTTTATATGTTGGGGAATTATTTTATAAAATTTCACTCCACTTTTTCTAAATTTGTTTTTTTTTCTATAGTTTTATTGGGAAATTTGACTAGTAAATGTATTTAATTGTGGTATTTCAAGCACATTTTTTTTCTATTTGTTTTGAGTAATATTCTCACTTTTTAGAAATTTAGTTTTCATAATTACGTCAGTACGAAATTTCTACATTTTTTTTGCTAGGGATTTTTTTCAATAAAAAAATTTCACTGCACTCTCTCAAGCGCCTTTTTTTCTTGTTGTTTTGAGTAATATGGTAACATTTTTTGAATTTAGTTTTTGTAGTTAAACCTTTGAGAAATTTATAAAACAAAATTTGTTTGGGGAAAATTTTTAGTAAGAAAAATTTCACTACATTCTTTTAGGCTCTATAATTTATTTTCTCTTTTTTTAGTAATAATTTTACATTTTTGGAATTCAGTTTTTGTAGTTAAATCAATAAGAAATTTTTACAATTTTGTTTGTTGGGTAAAAGCTTTCTACGACGATGTTTCAAGCTCATTTTCTTTATAGTATTTTGTGTTGGGAAATTTTTGTAATAAAAAATTTCCACTATATTGTTTCAAGCTCATTTGTTTATTTTTCTTTTGTTTTGACTAATATTGTTACATTATAGGAATTGAGTTTTCGTAGTTACACGAGTAAAAAAGTTCCTAACTTTTTTTAAGTTGGATAATTTTTTTAATAAAATTATTTCACTATGGTCTCAAGGTCACTTTTTTATTTTTCTTTGAGTTTTGAGTAATATTGTAATATTTTATTAATTTAATTTAAGTAGTTACACCATTCAAAAATTTCTTCAATTTATTGTGTTGTGGAGTTTTTTAGCAAAAGATTTTCACTCCACTCTTTTAGAGGCGGTCGGAGCCACGCGATGGTTTCGACCCTTTTGATTTTCGCGTTTTTTTATGGGTGGTTACAACGCCTTTAGGGACGAGATTTTCGAAAGGTGTCCTTGGGTTGTCCGATAACCGGGCTAACCCAAGGACTTATTTATTTTGGGTTCTATGGAGTCGCCACCGATGTTTTTTACCGGAAACATCGGAAAAGGTTTTTAAAAGGCGTTGATTTTTGAAAACCAACTTTGGTCATTAGAACCAGAGTTGGGTAAGGGAGTTAGTTACGTAGTAAAGGAAGTATTAGTTGAAAGAATTAATGGTTGAGTTCAAGAGGGGGGGTGAATTGAACTTAAAAAACTTTTTCGCAAAACTTTACTTTCTTTTGGAAGAATGAGTTATCTTTATTCAATTCTTGAAAAGATGATTTGATTTAAAACACAGCAAGCTTATATTCAGAATTTAAAAGAGATGATAGAAAGAAATCAACACACAAATTATACTGGTTCACTCTAATCCAGAGCTACGTCCAGTTCTTGACAAAACCTGTCAAGTTTTCACTAATACCAAGTGACAATTACAACCCGTAGATCCTCACCAATCTACACCAAGAACTATCTTTCCAACCTATAAGATAGAATCTTGAAAAACACCCAGTAACCAAATCCAGTTACTGTACCTAAGTGTAGATTACAATCCAATCTACACAATTCACACGATACAAAAGAATAAGGAAAGAAGAAACCTGGACTTTGAATTCTAATTGCCCAGCACCAATTCTAAAGCACTCTCTCGCTGTGAATGACCACAATGTTGATCAAAGCACCTTATGATATGACAAAATCTTGAATGCAGAGAGAAAAACGTAGATGAACGATTCACAGATTGATTTCTCAAATTTTCTCAAGTAGTGTATTGTATTGTATATTTTCAAAAGATGAATCAAATCTGTATATATAGAGTAAATCAGAAAAACAGAACGTTTCATCTGTTAAAAACTGTTTTAGAGAGTCAAAAGATAAGTTGGTTAGCAGTAAAACAGGTTTAGAAGAGAATCTGATCGATTAAAACAGAAGAATGATCAATTAGACTGAGTTATGATCGATCAGAATAAAACTATGATCGATCAGAATGAGTTATGATCGATTAGAACAAAACTATGATCGATTAGAGTATTATTTCAATCGATTAAAAGATCGATTCAATCGATTGATTTCATTTAAAGTTCCTTTTAATCGATTAAGACATCGATTCAATCGATTGATTTCGTTTAAAGTTCCATTTAATCGATTGATTCGAGTTTTAATGGATTAAAACAACTTAATGAAAAATGACAGCACTCTGTTTCAATCGATTGAAAATCATTTCAACAGATTGTTTTTCTGAAAACATTTAGACTTAAAAAAATATCTTTATTTTAACAGATTGAAAAACGTTTCAACTGATTGTTTTTCCGAAAACTCTTAGATTGAAAAATATCTTTCTTTTTCAACAGATTAAAAAGTATTTCAATTGATTGTTTTTCCGAAACCTTCATATTGAGAAATTTACTAAGTTATTTTAACTTGTTGATTCTGCGAATCAATCAATTGAAAATACGATTATATAGAACCACTTATTCGTTAAGTGATTTTAACCGATTGAAAATCTTTTTCAACAGATTGAAAAACTTAGTTTGTTCTTTTAATGCGTAAAATGATTTTCAATGCTATGCGTAAGATTAAGGCGCTTCATCACAACATATAATGGCCTATCAAGGGATTAAGTGCTCAAGTTATTTAAGTGCTCAAGTTAAAAACCTAATCATCTACACACCCACAACCTATACTAAATTTATGTCTTCATCAAATTATATCTAAGTCTTCATCAAATCCACCAAGTCCACCAAGTGCTTCAATCTCCCCCTATTTGATGGAGACAAATAACCACTGCACCTGCATAAAATCAGACCAGAGACATGCATACCAGAGACATATATTTTGTGATGTGGTGTGTGTGTAGTGACAGTTTTAATCAAAATAATTCTCCCCCTATTTGACTGCATCAAATAGATTGTCATGGATACAGTCCAATGGGGCCACTTGGGAACCCCAAATAAAAAACCAAAAAAAAAAATGAAAAGAAAACAGAATTATCATCAGACATTGATCAGTAAACTTCAATCATCTCCGGGACCTGGGTTGAATTGTATTTCCACAATTCTGTTGTAAATGTCTTCAAGTTGATTATCGATGTGCTGGAACCTTGCAATAAAATTCTCATCCAAATAGTGCTGTCGAGCCCTTATAGCTGTAGTCATATTCATATGCCTTCTTTGATCAGCTTGAAGTTGATTCATTTGCTGCAGCATTGTTCTTTCAAACTGTGACAGAGGTGTGCCACGGTCAGGGGGTGAATTATATGGAATCATCTCCAGCGGGATCACTTCTTCCATAGGATCAGATGGATGAGCTCTAGAAGTGCCAAGAATATCAGTGTTGATATTTTCTTCCTCTTGTCCATCTTCATCACTTTCTTCATCTCTTCCAGCATCCTCCTTGGAGACCCACTCACCATCAACTTTCATAAATCCCATTTTGTGAAGCATAGAGTTATTTATTTCGTTTGTTGAACGAACTGTCTCGACAAGTTCTCCTTCAAGATCAACACCAAAATATGTTAAAAATTTGGAAATCAGTATAGCATAGGGGTACCTGAAATCACTGAGTCTTTTTGCCTTGATCATGTGGTCTTTGATGACAAAAACCCAGCTTACCCGAATCCTGTGGTGAATGCAATACATTAGTACTAAATCTCCCTCATTTAGCACCGCATGATTGCTCCCCTCGGAGTGAGCTGCCAAGACACAATGCAGGCAAGCAACCTTTCTTCCAATTTTAGTTTCCCAGTATTGAACGAGCCGACGAGTCATGCCTATTCTTCATGCATGATCGAAAATATTGAACCTTATTAAATTCCTCCACATCGAAGTACATCCTTTGGTGACTTTCACTCCTAAATCCTTTAAACCAAGCAACCTCCTTCCGGATGTTAGGAGTAATCTCAATGTCCACACCTTTAACTTGGGTTTTCAAGGTGGAACCTTCAAAGGAAAAATTTGTGAAGAAAACTTTGATCAAGTCGGGATAAATCCTACCGTCCAACTCCGTAAACTTCGAAGCTTTTGATGTTGCAGCAGCTTTCTCGATGCCTCTAAATCCTTCAAGCATCAAACCAGGAAAACTTTAACAGCTTTGGTATGTTGACTTGTTTTCTCGCTCAACTCATGGATAAACAGATTCATTTGCTCTTGGTCCCCGTTGAACCAAGTCTCAATCCTTCCTTCAACATTTTGTTCCTGCCGAACAGAAGACGACTCGCCCCTGCTTGATTTCTTTCTTCCAGACTTCGATCGTTTGAACATGCTTGATGAGCAAAACAGAAAGGAACCGAGAAAGAAAGAGTTCAAGTTAAGGAAATAGGAATACAGAAATCGTTCGACTTCAGGATTTTGTCTTTAGTCTTTTTGTGATCTTGCACAGTGATGATAAAGGGGAGAGAGAATTGCTACTGTACACTTTAATTACCCACACATCTGATATCCAATCAGAGTCATTCAACTTTTATTGGATATCTTTGATATTTAAGAGAGTAGTTGAAGTTTATCTTGTTGTAAATGCTTTCAGTTTACTCTGCAGAAATCGGTTAGAGACAGAGTACATACAACTAGCCCTAGAAGAAAAATAATCAATTGATATTTCGTGAAACCAACTGATTTTGTAATCGTCGATACTTATAAGTGAAATACACCGATTGAATCAAAAAATAAATCGATTATTTTGTAAAAGAAAATGATTCAGAGTACCATTAGTGAATTCAATCGATTGAATCGAAGATTTAATCGATTGATTTATAGAAGAAAATGTGCAGAGCAACAAGATTAATGAAATAAATCGATTAAAAACTTATTTAATCGATTGAACTACTAACACATCAATACCAAAGAGTAAGAATCAGGAAATCAACAGATTATTTCGCAATTTCAATCGATTGAAACAAATAATATCAAGTTATTCATGCAATTATTAATCGATTGAACTTGTTATCGACCGTTAAAGAGCATACAATCACTCGTAACAAATTAGTTATGCAATACTAGATATATCTAGAATTCCTAATTCAGTTCTAAGCATATTAAGTCTATCTCTAGGAAGTGGTTTAGTAAATAAATCGACTAACTCGTTTTTCAGATTCAACGAATAAAATCTCACAAGTCACCCCTAGATACGTGTTCTCTAATAAAGTGATGTCTAATTTCAATATGCTTAGTTCTAGAGTGTTGAATAGGATTCTTAGTTAAGTTTATTGCACTAGTATTGTCACAAAACCAGAGGTACCTTGTTTAGAGTTACTCCATAATCTGTTAGTTGTTGCTTGAGATAAATGCTTTGAGCACAACAGCTCCCAGCTGCAATGTATTCAGACTTCTGCAGTTGACAGAGCAACACACGCTTGCTTTTTGTCGTGCCACGATATAAGATCTGCTCCCTAGTAGATGACAAGTACCAGAGGTACTTTTTCTGTCCAATCTACATCCTGCAAAGTCAAAATCGGAAAATCCAACAAGTTTAAGGGATGCACCCTCGGGATACCATAGTCCAACATTAATCTGTTCCCTTAAGGTACTTCGAATCCTTTTGGCAGCAGTAAGATGTGATTCCTTTGGATTTGCCTCGAAATCTTGCACACAGACATACACTAAACATAATGTCAGGCCTACTAGCAGCTAGATAAAGCAGAGAACCAATCAAACCTCTATATTTAGTTTGATCAACAGATTTCCCTTTTTCATCTAAATCTAAACAGCAGTTAGTAGACATTGGTGTAGAGGATTCCTTGCAATTGTGCATATCAAATTTCTTTAACAGTTCATTGCAGTATTTAGATTGACTAAGAAAAATGCCATTTATTAATTGTTTAACCTGTAGACCAAGGAAGAAATTCAATTCTCCCATCATAGACATTTCAAATTCACTTTGCATTTCTTTTACAAACTTATTACACATGGCATTATTGGTGGAACCGAAAATGATATCATCTACATACACCTGCACTAGAATAATATCAGTTCCAGATTTCTTAATGAACAGAGTTTTATCAACCTCACCTCGCTTGTACCCTTGATCAATTAGGAAGTTACTTAACCTCTCATACCATTGTCTAGGTGCTTGCTTTAAACCACAAAGGGCCTTTTTCAATTTGTAGACATGGTCAGGATGCTTGTGATCTTCAAACCCAGGAGGTTGAGAAACATATACTTCTTCATTGATGAGTCCATTCAGAAAGGCACTCTTTACATCCATCTGTAGTAATCTGAAACCACTTAAACAGGCATAAGCTAATAATAATCTAACAGCTTCAAGCCTAGCTACAGGTGCAAATGTTTCATCAAAATCAATGCCCTCTTGTTGGTTATACCCTTTGGCTACCAACCTAGCTTTATTCCTAGTGATAATGCCATGTTCATCTAGCTTGTTTTTGAATACCCACTTAGTACCAATTATATTGATATCACTGATTTTAGGAACTAATTCCCATACATTATTCCTTTCAAATTGATTGAGTTCATCATGCATGGCACTAACCCAGTATTCATCATTTAATGCTTCTTTAACTGTCTTAGGCTCTATTTGTGAAATGAATGCCATATGATTACGGAATTGATTAAGAGAATGTCTAGTAGATACTCCCTTATTAATTTGCCCGATGACATTGTCTAGGGAGAGATTTCTTGGGACAATCCACTCTTTAGGAAGCTCTTCCGTAACACCTTCTTCCCGTTCTACAGTAATTGTAGATGGATCAGCTTTTGCAGGGTCCACAGATGGATCACCCTCTTCAACAAGATGCCGATCCGTGCTACTCGGGACATTTCAACCGATAAGAATTATCAGTTAAATCTTCTTCATCGACAGCATCTGTTGATCTATTCCGCACAACTCGAGGAGACTCATTAAACACAACATGTACTCGATTCTTCAACTGATTTCAATCTTAAATTGTAAACTCTATATGCATGGCCGAATTTCATTTGGATGTTTTGAATATGATTTTCAGTGAACAAACCGATTAAACAAATTATTTTACTAATTTGGTCTTTAATATTCGTTTTGAAAATGCAATAGTAAAATGATCAAATAATACTTGAAAGAATCGATTGTTTCAGTATTGGAAGAGATCTAGAAGATGATACCAGAATTTAAATCGATTAAAATGAAAATGAGTCGATTAAATTTGATACCTTAGTGATTTTAGTTGATATAAATTCATTCTAATCGATTAAAACAACCTAAAACTCAAATCATGAGAACATTTTAATCGATTGATTCGCATTTCAATCGATTAAAACTGTATCTGACAGATTTACTAATATCTTCTCGTAAGTTATTTTAATCGATTAATACTGGTTTATATCAATTAAAACAATCAGCTTAGACAAACACAACCTGATTCGTAGCTCGAACTTCAAGGGATTCCCGGACTTTGTTCCTGCAAAACAAGTTAAGAATTTTTCTGGTACCCTTTATGATTACTTGGGTCCAATTAGGTTATTTGAAATGAATTAATTTTTGGAACCCATTTCTTCCTACCTTGCGGCACAAAATATTTTCTAGCATGACAGAATTTTATAGTATGTCCTTTCTTCATGCAAGAATGACAGGATGAGAAAGGGGATGCCGTTGTTTTTCTATATGAAAAGAAGTTCAAATATTTCTTAGTTTTTACCCCATTCCTAGGTTTGTACCCGATTCCAGAACGTTCAAACACACAGCTTTGAGATCCAAGCAAGTGCATCTAAATTCTCTTTACCTTGAGTAAATTTTGTTAAGGTTTTAGTTAAGTAATCAACCTTATTTTGTAAAACAGTACACTTTTCACAATTCTTATTAACAGCAACATTATCTGCAGATGAATAGATAATATCTAGATGTTCTAAATCTGTTTTGCTTTCTAGCAGTTCTTTTTCCAGAGTTTTAACTCTATTTTCTAACCAGTTATTTAGCCCTTTCAACCGATTATTTGTATGAGATAAATTTCTGGCTTCACTATGCATTTCATTGAAAGCATTCAGTAATGTGCTGTAATTCATTTCATTTTCTGTAGAAGTTGAACTTACATGTGATGAAGAGGATTCACGACTCACCATCAAACACAAGTTCACCTCTTCACCTTCGGATTCAGAACCTGGAAGAAGATTCATTGTCTTGCCAAGCTATGTAGGCCTTTTTCCCTTTGTATCTTGAATCTTTCTTGTTCCGATTCTTGGTCTTTTCTCGACAGTCGCTCCTTATGTGACCTCGTTTACCACAAGAATAACAAGTAATATTATTTTGAACAGATTCAGCTCTTTCTATCATTGTACCTTTTTACTTGGCCAGTCTTGTTCTTTCTTCTCGAAATTTCCCGAATTTCTTAACCAATAAAGTCAGTTCTCTGACTCATCTTCTTCAGAATCACCGTTTTCTTCAATCGTCTTGAGAACAATATTTCTACTTTTCTTTTCTGCATTCTCTTGTTCTTTGAACCGATTGATTTCCAACTCGTGTTCCCTTAACTTACCAAAAAGTGAGGCAGTGAGTCATTTCAGCCAAATCTCTTGATTCAGATATTGCTCGTCACCTTTGGTTGCCAAGTTCTGTCCAAACACTTCAGTATTTTGATATTCAACTCCTCCTTGTCAAAGGTCTTCCCTAGCCCGATCAAATGATTAACTATGTGCGTGAATCTTTCTCGCACATCTCGCAATTGTCTCCCCTTGCTGCATTTTAAACAACTCATAGTCCCCGATTAACTCATGCTTTCTTGCCCTTTTCACATCAGATGTTCCTTCATGTGTGACCTCTAGAATTTCCCACATCTCTTTGGCGTAAGCACACCGAGACACCCCGAAAAACTCATCAAGATTTAAGGCAGAGGTAATAATATTCTTTGCAAGTATAATCATATTGCACTCTCCTATTTTCTGCATCGATCAACTCACTCCAACTTTTCTCAACAGCTTTACCATCTACTATATGAGTTGGTTTAAAAGGACCATTAACAATTGTTTCCCAAATGCCTCTATCAAGGGATTCAATAAAGATTTTCATTCTAACCTTCCGAAAGAATAATTCACACCAAAGAAAAGTGGAGGCCTGTTTATGGAGGCTCCTTCTGAAAAATTCATCTTTCCCTCAGCCATTGGACCGATTACTTGAGTAACTTACAAGAACCAGCTCGATACCAATTGAAAGAATTAATGGTTGAGTTCAAGAGGGGGGTGAATTGAACTTAAAAAACTTTTTCGCAAAACTTTACTTTCTTTTGGAAGAATGAGTTATCTTTATTCAATTCTTGAAAAGATGATTTGATTTAAAACACAACAAGCTTATATTCAGAATTTAAAAGAGATGATAGAAAGAAATCAACACACAAATTATACTGGTTCACTCTAATGCAGAGCTACGTCCAGTTCTTGACAAAACCTGTCAAGTTTTCACTAATACTAAGTGACAATTACAACCCGTAGATCCTCACCAATCTACACCAAGAACTATCTTTCCAACCTATAAGATAGAATCTTGAAAAACACCCAGTAACCAAATCCAGTTACTGTACCTAAGTGTAGATTACAATCCAATCTACACAATTCACACGATACAAAAGAATAAGGAAAGAAGAAACCTAGACTTTGAATTCTAATTGCCCAAGACCAATTCTAAAGCACTCTCTCGCGTGAATGACCACAATGTTGATCAAAGCACCTTATGATATGACAAAATCTTGAATGCGAGAGAAAAACGTAGATGAACGATTCACAGATTGATTTCTCAAATTTTCTCAAGTAGTGTATTGTATTGTATATTTTCAAAAGATGAATCAAATCTGTATATATAGAGTAAATCAGAAAAACGAACGTTTCATCTCGTTAAAAACTGTTTTAGAGAGTCAAAAGATAAGTTGGTTAGCAGTAAAACAGGTTTAGAAGAGAATCTGATCGATTAAAACAGAAGAATGATCGATTAGACTGAGTTATGATCGATCGAATAAAACTATGATCGATCAGAATGAGTTATGATCGATTAGAACAAAACTATGATCGATTAGAGTATTATTTCAATCGATTAAAAGATCGATTCAATCGATTGATTTCATTTAAAGTTCCTTTTAATCGATTAAGACATCGATTCAATCGATTGATTTCGTTTAAAGTTCCATTTAATCGATTGATTCGAGTTTTAATGGATTAAAACAACTTAATGAAAAATGACAAGCACTCTGTTTCAATCGATTGAAAATCATTTCAACAGATTGTTTTTCTGAAAACATTTAGACTTAAAAAATATCTTTATTTTAACAAATTGAAAAACGTTTCAACTGATTGTTTTTCCGAAAACTCTTAGATTGAAAAATATCTTTCTTTTTCAACAGATTAAAAAGTATTTCAATTGATTGTTTTTCCGAAACCTTCATATTGAGAAATTTACTAAGTTATTTTAACTTGTTGATTCTGCGAATCAATCAATTGAAAATACGATTATATAGAACCACTTATTCTCGTTAAGTGATTTTAACCGATTGAAAATCTTTTTCAACAGATTGAAAAACTTAGTTTGTTCTTTTAATGCGTAAAATGATTTTCAATGCTATGCAGAAGATTAAGGCGCTTCATCACAACATATAATGGCCTATCAAGGGATTAAGTGCTCAAGTTAAAAACCTAATCATCTACACACCCACAACCTATACTAAATTTATGTCTTCATCAAATTATATCTAAGTCTTCATCAAATCCACCAAGTCCACCAAGTGCTTCATTAGTTCCTTTACTACGCCCCTTTCGGGTTCCCGATGATAGGCCAACTTTTATTGTTAATAAATAAACCGGAAAATATACTTTTGCCCTTTTTATTATGCGGAATTTAAAGTGATGACTACATGGCCCTAATCTATTGCATAATTTAAAATTAAAGCAGTAAAAGTAGAGAGGGAGAATTTAAACCTCCGAAGCAAGCTTTTCTTTTTATTTCTCTTGAAAAAAAGGGTGCTTTTTGGCAGCCCTTCACTCTACAAGACGTCGAAAACTCTTCTAGACGCCGAAAAATGCTCTCAAATACACTCAGAAACTCCGGAAATGCGTCGGAGGGATTCTAGAGAGAAGTTTTTAGAGAGAAGGCAAAACTAATGCATGAGGTGTGTGGAAATGAGGAGGGGAGGCCCCTATTTATAGGTTTTCGCATCTGGCAGTGGCGAGACCGCCGTTCTCGTTTGACAGGGTTGAGACCGCCGTCTCGCCAAACGAGACCGCTGTCTCGCCATTCGCAGGTGGCGAGACCGCCGTCTCATCAAATGAGACGGCGGTCTCGTCCCAAAGAGGCGAGAAACCTTATTTTTGGTGCCGAAAGTCCTTCCTATCCTAATATGGGGCCTAATAGTCTCTCCTATTGGCTTGTTAGGCTTCGTCCATCTTCGAATAGGAGGTCTTCTTCTCTTTATTTGGAGGCCAGGCAAGATGTGGGGTCTACAATTCTATATCTTATTTTCTATTCTTTTTAGTAATATCTTTACATTTTTCGAATTAAAATTTTCGTAGTTAGACCAGTTAGAAATTTCTACAAATTTTTTTGTTGGGGAATTCTTTTAATAAATTAATTCAACTGCACTCTTTTGAGATCGTTTTGTTTTTTTATTTTTCTATTTATTTTGAGTAATATTTTTACATTTTAGGATTTTTGTTTCTGTAGTTACACCAAGTAAAATATTTGTACAATTTTGTATGTTGGGGAATTATTTTATAAATTTTCACTCCATATTTTCTAAGTTTGTCCTTTTTTTCTATAGTTTTTCTTGTGAACTTTTCTAGTAAAAAAATTTGACTATGATGTTTAAAGCGCATTTTTTTATTTTTCTACTTTTTTTTAGTAATATTCTCACTTTTTAGGAATTTAGTTTTCGTAATTACACCAGTGCGAAATTTCTACACTTTTTTTGTTTTGGGAATTTTTTTCAATAAAAAATTTTCGTTGCACTCTCTCGACGCGCTTCTTTTTTTTTCTTGTTGTTTTGAGTAATATGGTAACATTTTTGGAATTTAGTTTTCGTAGTTACACCATTGAAAATTTTATACAATTTTTTGTGTTTTGGGAAGAATTTTTGGTTAAAAAATTTCACTTCACTCTTTTAGGCTCTATGATTTATTTTCTCTTTTTTAGTAATAATTTTATATTTTTAGAATTTGGTTTTTGTAGTTACACTAGTAAGAAATTTCTACAATTTTTTGTGTTGGGTGAAAACATTCCATTGCAGTGCTTCAAGCTCAATTTTTTATTTTTCTAGTAGTTTTGTGTTGGGAAATTTTTGTAATAAAAAAAATTCTACTATACTTGTTTCAAGCTCATTTGTTTATTTTTCTATTTATTTTCAAGTAATATTGCTATATTTTGGAAATTGAGTTTCCGTAGTTACACGAGTACAAGATTTCTAAAAGTTTTTTAGTTGGAGAATTCTTTTAATAAAATTATTCTATTATAGTCTTTCAATGTCGTTTTTTTATTTTTCTTTTAGTTTTGAGTAATATTGTAACAATTTTTTAATTTAATTTCATAGTTACAGCAGTCAAAAATTTCTATAATTTTTTGTGTTGGAAAAATTTTTATCAAAAAATTTTACTTCACTCTTTTAGGCTCTATATCTTATTTTCTTTTTGTTTTGAGTAATATCTTTACATTTTTTGAATTAATTTTTCATAGTTAGAACAGTTAAAAATTTTTACAATTTTTTCTATTGGGGAATTCTTTTAATAAAAGAAATTTAACTGCACTCTTTCGAGATTGTTTTATTTTTTATTTTTCTATTTGTTTTGAGTGATATTTTTACATTTTAGGATTTTAGTTATCGTAGTTTCACTAGTAAAAAAATAAAATAATTTTTTTTCTGGTAATCTTTTTATAAAATTTCACTCTCCTGTTTGAAAGCTTGTTTTTTTTTCTAGTAGTTTTATTGGTAAATTTTACTAGTAAACAAATACCACTGTGTTGTTTCAAGCGCATTTTTTTTATTTTTCTGTTTGTTTTGAGTAATATTCTCACTTTTTAGGAATTTAGTTTTCGTAATTACGTCAGTACGAAATTTCTACATTTTTTTTGGGTATTTTTTCAATAAAAAGTTTCACTGCACTCTCTCAGACGCGTTTTTTCCTTCTTGTTGTTTTGAGTAATATGGTAACATTTTTGGAATTTAGTTTTTGTAGTTAAACCTTTGAGAAATTTATAAAAAAAAATTGTTTGGAAAAAAATTTTAGTAACAAAATTTCACTACACTCTTTTAGGCTCTATAATTTATTTTCTCTTTTTTTAGTAATACTTTTACATTTTTGGAATTATATTTTTGTAGTTAAACTAGCAAGAAATTTCTATAATTTTTTTGCTGGGTAAAAGTTTTCCTCTGCAGTGTTTCAAGCTCAATTTTTTTAGAGTAGTTTTGTGTTGGGAAATTTTTGTAATAAAAATATTCCTCTATATTATTTCAAACTCATTTGTTTAATTTTGTATTTGTTTTGCTAATATTGCTACATTATAGGAATTGAGTTTTCATAGTTACAGGAGTAAAAAAATTTCTAAATTTTTTTGATTTAGATAATTTTTTTAATAAAATTATTTCACTATGGTCTCAAGGTCACTTTTTTCTTTTTCTTTAAGTCTTTGAGTTTTTAGTAATATTGTAACCTTCTATTAATTTAATTTGAGTAGTTACACCATTCAAAAAATTCTTCAATTTATTGTGTTGTGGAGTTTTTTAGCAAAAAGTTTTCACTCCAGTCTTTTAAACTCTATATCTTATTTTCTATTTGTTTTGGGTAATATCTTTACATTTTTTGAATTAAAATTTTCGTAGTTTGAAATTTCTACAATTTTTGTTGTTGGGGAATTCTTTTAATAAATTAATTCAACTGCACTCTTTCGAGATCGTTTTGTTTTTTATTTTTTTCTATTTGTTTTTAGTAATATTTTTACATTTTAGGATTTTTGTTTTTGTAGCCACACTTGGTAAAAAAATTGTACAATTTTTTATGTTAAGGAATTATTTTATAAAATTTCACTCCACTTTTTCTAAGTTTGTTTTTTTTCAATAGTTTTTCTTGTGAATTTTTGTAGTAAAAAAATTTCACTATTGTGTTTAAAGTGCATTATTTTTATTTTTTTATATTTTTTGAGTAAAATTCTCACTTTTTAGGAATTTAGTTTTCATAATTACATCGGTGCGAATTTTTTACACATTTTTTTTGGGAATTTTTTTCAATAAAAAAATTTCGCTACACTCTCTCAGGCACGCTTCTTTTTTTTTTCTTGTTGTTTTGAATAATATGGTAACATTTTTGGAATTTAGTTTTCGTAGTTACACCATTGAAAAATTTATAAAAAAATTTGTGTATTGGGAAGAATTTTTGGTTAAAAATTCCACTCAACTCTTTTAGGCTTTATGATTTATTTTCTCTTTTTTAGTAATAATTTTACATTTTTAGAATTTGATTTTTGTAGTTACACCAGTAAGAAATTTCTACAATTTTTTGTACTGGGTAAAAACATTCCACTGCAGTGCTTCAAGCTCAATTTTTTTATTTTTCTAGTAATTTTATGTTGGGAAAATTTTGTAATAAAAAAATATTCTACTATATTGTTTCAAGCGCATTTGTTTATTTTTCTATTTATTTTGAGTAATATTGCTATATTTTAGGGATTGAGTTTCCGTAGTTACACGAGTACATGATTTCTAAAAAAATTTTAGTTAGGGAATTCTTTTAATAAAATTATTCTACTATAGTTTTTCAAGGAAGCTTTTTTATTTTTCTTTTAGTTTTGAGTAAAATATAACATTTTTTTAATTTAGTTTCGTAGTTACAGCAGTCAGAAATTTTTACAATTTTTTGTGTTGGGGAATTTTTTAGCAAAACAATTTCACTTCACTCTTTTAAACTATATATCTTATTTTTTATTTGTTTTGAGTAATATTTTTACATTTTTTTGATTAAGTTTTCATAGTTAGAACAATTAAAAATTTCTACAATTTTTTCTATTAGGTAATTCTTTTAATAAAAGAAATTTAATTGCACTCTTTTGAGATTGTTTTGTTTTTTATTTTTCTATTTGTTTTGAGTGATATTTTTATATTTTAGGATTTTAGTTATCGTAGTTACACCGCAAAAAAATAAATCAATTTTTTTTGTTGGGGAATCTTTTTATAAAATTTCACTCCACTGTTTGAAAGATTGTTTTTTTTTCTAGTAATTTTATTTGGAAATTTTACTAGTAAACAAATTCCATTGTGGTGTTTCAAGCGAATTTTTTTATTTTTCTATTTGTTTTGAGTAATATTCTCACTTTTTAGGAATTTAGTTTTCGTAGTTACGTCAGTACTGAAATTTCTTCATTTTTTTTGGTTGGGGATATTTTCAATAAAAAAATCTCACTCCACTCTCTCAGGTGCGTTTTTTTTCTTGTTGTTTTGAGTAATATGTTAACATTTTTGGAATTTAGTTTTTGTAGCTAAGCCTTTGAGAAATTTATAAAAAAAAAATTGTTTGGGAAAAATTTTTAGTAAAAAAATTCACTACACTCTTTTGAGTAATATTTTTACATTTTAGTATTTTGGTTATCGTAGTTACACCGGTAAAAAAATAAAACAATTTTTTTGTTGGGTAATTTTTTTTATAAAATTCCGCTCCACTCTTTGAAAGCTTTTTTTTTTTCTAGTAGTTTTTTTGGAAAATTTTACTAGAAAACAAATTTTATTGTAGTGTTTCAAGTAGATTTTTTTTTTTATTTTTCTACCTATTTTGAGTAATATTCTCACTTTTTCGGATTTTAGTTTTCGTAATTACGCCAGTGCGAAATTTCTACACTTTTTTTTGGAAATTTTTGGAAAAAAATTTTTTTACTGCACTCTCTCAGGCACTATTTTTTTTTTCTTGTTATTTTGAGTAATATGGTATCATGTTTGTAATTTAGTTTTTTTAGTTAAACCTTTGAGAATTTTATACAAATTTTTTTGTTGGAGAAAAGTTTTTAGCAAAAAAAAGTTTCACTTGTACTCTTTTAGGCTCTATAATTTATTTTCTCCCTTTTTAGTAATAATTTTACATTTTTGGAATTTGGTTTTTGTAGTTATACTAGTAAGAAATTTCTATAATTTTTTGTGTTGGGTAAAAACTTTCCACTGCAGTTGTTTCAAGTTCAATTTTGTATTTTTTTAGTAGTTTTGTGTTGGGGAGTTTTTGTATTAAAAAAAATTCTACTAAACTATTTCAAGCTCATTTATTTATTTTTTTATTTGTTTTGACTAATATTGCTACATTTTAGGAATTAAGTTTTTGTAGTTACACAACTAAACAAATTTCTAGAATTTGTTGAGTTAGAGAATTTTTTTAATAAAGTTATTTCACTATAGTCTTAAAGTCACTTTTTTATTTTTCTTTAGTTTTGAGTAATATTGTAACATTTTGTTAATTTAGTTTAAGTAGTTACACCAATAAAAAATTTCTTCAATTTTTTTTGTTTTGAAATTTTTTAGCAAAAAAAATTCACTCCACTCTTTTAAGTTTTATATCTTATTTTCTATTTGTTTTGAGTAATATCTTTACATTTTTCGAATTAAGTTTTCGTAGTTAGACCAGTTAGAAATTTCTACAATTTTTGTGTTGGGAAATTTTTTTATAAAATTTCACTCCACTTTTTCAAAGTTTGTTTTTTTCTAGTAGTTTTTTTTGAGGAATTTATTTTTCGTAATTACACTAGTGCGAAATTTCTACACTCTTTTTTTTAATTAAAAAATTTCACTGCATTCTCTTAGGCACGCTTCTTTTTTTTTCTAATTGTTTTGAGTAATATGGTAACATTTTTGAAATTTAGCTTTCGTAGTTACACTATTGAGAATTTTATACAATTTTTGGTGTTGGGGAGAATTTTTAGTCAAGAAATTTCCCTACACTCTTTTAGGATCTATTATTTATTTTATCGTTTTTTAGAAATAATTTTACATGTTTAAAATTAAATTTTGTAGTTACACCTGTAAGAAATTTTAACAATTTTTGGTGTTGGATAAAAACATTCCACTGCAAAGTTTCAAGGTCAATTTTTTATTTTTCTAGTAGTTTTGTGTTGGGAAATTTTTGTAATAAAAAAATTCCACTACACTTTTTCAAGTTCAATCGCTTTTTTTATTTGATTTCAGTAATATTGCTAAATTTTAGGAATTGAGTTTCAGTACTTACACAAGTACAAGATTTCTAAAAAATTTTGAGTTGGAGAATTTTTTTAATAAAATTATTCCATTACGAGTCTTTAAAAGTTACTTTTTTATTTTTCTTTTAGTTTTGTGTAATATTGTAACATTCTTTTAATTTAGTTTAACTAGTTACACCAATCAGAAATTTCTACAATTTTTTGTGTTGCGGAGTTTTTTAGCAAAAATTTTTAACTCCACTCTTTTAAATTTATATCTTATTTTTTATTTATTTTAAGTAATATATTTACATTTTTCGAATTCAGTTTTCGAAGTTACACCAGTTAGAAATTTTTACAATCTTTTCTATTGGAGAATTCTTTTAATAAAAAAATTTAACTACACTCTTTCGAGATCATTTTGTTTTTTATTTTTATATTGTTTTGAGTAATATTTTTACATTTTAGTATTTTAGTTATCGTAATTACAGCGATAAAAAAATAAAGTAATTTTTTTGTTGAAAAATTTGTTGATAAAATTTCACTCCACAATTTGAAAGCTTGTTCTTTTTTCTAGTAGTTTTTTGGAAAATTTTACTAGTAAACAAATTTCACTGTAGTGTTTCAAGTGCATTGTTTTATTTTTCTACTTGTTTTGAGTAATATTCTCACTTTTTAGGAATTTA
Source organism: Sphenostylis stenocarpa (assembly GCA_963425845.1). Lineage (NCBI taxonomy): Eukaryota > Viridiplantae > Streptophyta > Magnoliopsida > Fabales > Fabaceae > Sphenostylis > Sphenostylis stenocarpa. Next base: position 4,735,086 of record OY731399.1, on the reverse strand, counting down.
ATTTTCGTAGTCACACCAATGCTAAATGTCTACACTTTTTTTTTTTTGAGAATTTAAAAAAAAAAAATTCACTGCACTCTCCGAGGTGCACTTCCTTTTTTCTTGTTGTTTTGAGTAATATGGTAACATTTTTGGAATTTAGTTTTTGTAGTTAAATCTTTGAGAAATTTATATAAATTTTTAGTAAAAAAATTTTACTGAACTCTTTTAGACTCTATAATTTAACTTCTATTTTTTTTAATTATAATTTTACATTTTTGGAATTCGGTTTTTGTAGTTACATCAGTAAGAAATTTCAATAATTTTGTGTGTAGGGTCAAAACTTTCTACTATAGTGTTTCAAGCTCTATTTTTTATTTTTTTAGTAGTTTTGTGTTGGAAAATTTTTGTAAAAAAAATTATAGTCAACTGTTTCGAACTCATTTGTTTATTTCTCTATTTGTTTTACTAATATTGCTATATTTTAGGAAATGAGTTTTCGTAGTTACACGAGTAAAAAAATTTCTAAACTTTTTTGAGTTGGAGAATTTTTTAATAAAATTATTTTACTACCTGTCTTAAGTTCACTTTTTAATTTTTCCTTTAGTTTTGAGTAATATTGTAACATTTTTTTATTTTAGTTTAAGTAGTTACACCAAGTCAGAAATTTCTTCAATTTTTTGTGTTGCGGAGTTTTTTAGCAAAAAAATGTACTCCACTCTTTTAAGCTCTATATCTTATTTTCTATTTTTTTTCAGTAATATCTTTATATTTTTCGAATTAAGTTTTCGTAGTTAGACCAATGAAAATTTTCTAAAATTTTTGTTGTTGGAGAATTCTTTTAATAAATAAATTCAACTGCACTCTTTCAAGATCGTTTCCTTTTTATTTTTCTATTTGTTTATAGTAATATTTTTATATTTTAGTTTTTGTAGTTACACCGGTAAAAAAATTGTACAATTTTTTGTTTTGTGGAATTATTTTATAAAATTTCACTCCATTTTTTCTAAGCTTGTTTTTTTTATATAGTTTTTTTTTTGTGAATTTTCTAGTAAAAAAATTTTACTATGGTGTTTCATTTTTTATTTTTCTACTTTTTTTGAGTAATATTCTCACTTTTTACGAAATTAATTTTCGTAATTACACTAGTGCGAAATTTCAACATTTTTTTGTTGGGATTTTTTTCAATAAAAAAATCCCACTGCACTCTCTCATATGTACTTTTTTTGTTGTTGTTTTGAGTAATATTGTAACAGTTTTGGAATTTAGTTTTTATAGTTACACCATTGAGAAATTTATATAATTTTTTGTGTTTGGTAGAATTTTTAGTCAAAAAACTCCAATGCACTCTTTTAGGCTCTATTATTTATTTTCTCATTTTTTTAGTAATAATTTTACATGTTTGAAATTCAATTTTTATAGTTACACCAGTAAGAAATTTTTACAATTTTTTGTGCTAGGTAAAAACATTCCACTGCAAAGTTTCAAGCTCAATTTTTAATTTTTTTAGTAATTTTGCGTTAGGGAATTTTTGTAATAAAAAAATTTCATTACACTGTTTCAAGCTCAGTCATTTATTTTTTTATATGTTTTGAGTAATATTGCTACATTTTAGGAATTGAGTTTCCATTTTATTTGTTCTTTTTTCTAGTAGTTTTTTGAGAAATTTTACTACTAAACAAATTCCACTGTAGTGTTTCAAGCACATTTTTTTATTTTTCTACTTGTTTTTAGTAATATTCTCACTATTTAGGAATTTAGTTTACGTAATTACGTCAATGCGGAATTTCTACACTTTTTTTTTGTTGGAATTTTTTCAATAAAAAAATTTCACTGCACTCTCTTAGGCGCGTTTTTTTTTCTTGTTGTTTTGAGTAATATGGTAACATTTTTGGAATTTAGTTTTTGTAGTTAAACCTTTGAGAAAATTATACAAATTTTTTTGTTGGGAGGAAATTTTAGTAAGAAAATTTCACTGCACTCTTTTAGGCTCTATAATTTATTTTCTCTTTTTTCAGTTATAGTTTAACATTTTTGGAAGTCGGTTTTTGTAGTTACACCTGTAAGAAATTTCTACAATTTTTTGTGTTGGGTAAAACCTTTCCACTATAGTGTTTCAAGCACTATTTTTTATTTTTTTTAGTAGTTTTATGTTGGGGAATTTTTGTAATAAAAAAAATTATACTACATTTTTTAAGCTCATTTGTTTATTTTTTTATTTGTTTTGACTAATATTGCTACATTTTAGGAATTGAGTTTTTGTAATTACACGAGTAAAAAAATTTCTAAAATTTTTTGAGTTGGATAATTTTTTTAATAAAATTATTTCACTATTGTCTTAAGGTCACTTTTTAATTTTTCCTTTAGTTTTGAGTAATATTGTAACATTTTGTTAATTTCGTTTAAACAGTTACACCGATCAGTAAATATCTTCAATATTTTGTGTTGCGGAGTTTTTTAGCAAAAAAATTTCACTCAACTCTTTTAGCTCTATATCTTATTTTCTTTTTTTTTTTAGTAATTTCTTTACATTTTTCAAATTAAGTTTTTGTAGTTATACCAATTTTTCGTAATGGGGAATTATTTTATAAAATTTCACTCCACTTTTTCTAATATTGTAATTTGTGAACTGAATTTAAAAGATAGTGAATTGGAGTCACTTTTGTGTTAAGAGTTGATCTGGGAACTGGATGTAGGGTTGGTTATACCCGAACAAGTATAAACCACTGTATGTTATTCTCTTTTCCTTATCTCTTTTTCACTGCATTACTCTCCTTACGCCCCTTATTTTTATCTCTATCTTGTTTATATTTTATCTCTCTGATTATATTGATTCCGCTTTATCTTTGTTCAATTTGATAATTAAAATTGAATTAATAAATATTGGACATCTTAAAATAAATTTTTAATTTGACATCTATTGTAATTTATGCATCTACTCACCCCCCTCTAGATGCCATTTGTCTAACAAGTGGTATCAGAGCTTGCTTAGATAAGATATTTCTAAACGATTTGTCAAGATGTCTATGCTGAATCAGGTTTACAAGAAAGGAGCCTCAATAAACAGACCACCACTATTTGAAGGAGAAGACTATCAGCTTTGGAAAGCGAAAATGGAAATATTTTTACAAACACTAGATTATGGTGTTTGGGATAGTGTATTCAACGATCCCTATATTCCGATGAGAACAATGGAATCTGGAGTTGTTCCAAAGACTTTTGACCAATGGGCGCCGGGTGAAAACAAGTTGTCCATTATGATGTAAGAGCTTGAAATGCTATTGTTTCTGCCTTAACTCGTAATGAATTTTTCAGGGTCTCACAATGCAAGACGACAAAAGAAATATGGGGCACTCTTGAAGTAACACATGAAGGAACAAATGAAGTCAAGTGAGCACGTAAGAACACACTCATCCAGGAGTAGGAATTGTTTCAAATGCAGTAGAATGAAAGCATCACAGATTTCCAGATACACTTCACACATATAGCAAATCACTTGAAAACATTAGGAAAGAGTTTTGACAATGAGGAGTTGAGCACAAAGATCTTGAAATCTTTAGACAGGAATTGACAACCAAATGCCACTGCTATTACAGAATCAAAGGATCTCACAGAAATGAATATTGCTACTCTATTTGTAGCTACACTAGGAAGAAATTTCTATAATTTTTTATGTTGGATAAAAACATTTCACTGCATTGTTTTAAGATCAATTTTTTATTTTTATTTTTCATTGGTTTATTTTTCTATTTGTTTTGAGTAATATTGCTACATTTTAGGAATTGAGTTTCCGTAGTTACACGAATACAAAATTTATAAAAAATTTTGAGCTGAAATTTTTTTTTAATAAAATTATTCCACTACAGTCTTTCAAGGTCATTTTTTTATTTTTCTTGTAGTTTTGAGTAATATTATAACATTTATTTAATTTAATTTTCATAGTTACACCACTCGAAATTTCTACAACTTTTAGTGTTGGAGAATTTTTTGTAGCAACAAAATTTCACTCCACTCTTTTAAGCTTTATATCTTATTTTCTATTTGTTTTGAGTTATATCTTTGCAATTTTCGAATTAAGTTTTCGTAGTTAGAACAATTAGAAATTTCTAAAAAAATTTCTATTGGGAAATTCTTTTAATAAAAAAATTCAAGTGCACTCTTTCGAGATTATTTTATTTTTTATTTTTAAATTTTTTTGAGTAATATTTTTATATTTTAGGATTTTAGTTTTCGTAGTTACACATGTAAAAAAATTGTACAACTTTTTGTGTTGAGAAATTTTTGTATAAAATTTCACTCCACTCTTTCAAAGCTTGTTTTTTTCTAGTGGTTTTTTAGGGAAATTTTTCTAGTAAAAAAAATTCTACTGTGGTGTTTCAACCGTATTTTTTTTATCTTTCTACTTATTTTGAGTAATACTCTTATTTTTTATGAATTTAGTTTTCGTAATTATACCATCGCGAAATTTTTACACTATTTTGGAATTTTGTTTTCGTAGTTACACCATTAAGAAATTCATACAATTTTTTGTGTTTTAGATAATTTTTAGTCAAAAAATTTCATTCCACTATTTTAGGCTATATAATTTATTTCCTTTTTTTATAGTAATAATTTTACATTTTTTGAATTCGATTTTTATAGTTACATCGCTAAGAAATTTCTACAATTTTTGTGCTGAGTAAAAACATTCATCTGCAGTGTTTCAAGCTCAATTTTTTTATTTTTCTAGTAGGTTTGTGTTAAAAAATTTTTGTAATAAAAAAATTACACTATACTTGTTTTAAGTTCATTTGTTTATTTTCTATTTGTTTTGAGTAATATTACTACATTTTAGAAATTGAGTTTCCGTAATTACACGAGTACAAAATTTTAAAATCTTTTTAGTTGGTAAATTTTTTTATTCAAATTATTCTACTAAAATCTTTGAATGTCGTTTTTTTATTTTTCTTATAGTTTTGAATGTCATTTTTTTTATTTTTCTTATATTTTTGAGTAGTATTGCACCATCTTTTTAATTTAGTTTTCGTAGTTACAGCAGTAAGAAATTTCTATAATTTTTTGTGTTGGGGAATTTTTTAGCAACAAAATGTCACTCTACTCTTTTAAGCTCTATATCTTATTTTCTATTTATTTTTAGTAATATTTATACATTTTTCGAATGAAGTTTTCATAGTTAGAGCAACTAGAAATTTGTACAATTTTTTATGTTAAGAAATTCTTTTAATAAAAAATTCAACTACACTCTTTTGAGATCGATTTGTTTTTTTTTTCTATTTATTTTGAGTAATATTTTTACATTTTAAAATTTTAGTTTTTGTAGTTACACTGATAAAAAATTTGTACAAATTTTTGTGTTGGCCAATTAGTTTGTAAAATTTCACTCCACTCTTTGAAAACTTGTTTTTTTTTTCTAGTAATTTGTTTGGGGATTTTTTCTAGTAAATAATTTCATTGTGGTGTTTTAAATGCATTTTTTTATTTTTATACTTTTTTTAGTAATATTCTTACTTTTTAGGAAACTTAGTTTTCGTAATTATACCATTGCGAAAATTCTACACTTTATTTGTTTTGGAATTTTTTCAATAAAAAAATTTCATTGCACTCTCTCAGGCTCGCTTCATTTTTTTCTTGTAGTTTTGTGTAATATGGTAACATTTTTAGAATTTAGTTTTTTTAGTTACACCATTGTGAACTTTATACAATATTTTGTGTTGGAAAGAATTTTTAGTTAAAAAATTCCACTGCACTCTTTTATGCTTTATAATTTATTTTCTATTTTTATAGTACTAATTTTACATTTTTGAAATTTGATTTTTGTAGTTACACCTATAAGAAATTTTTACATTTTTTTGGTTTGAGTAAAAACATTTCACAGTTTTCAAGCTCAATTTTTTTTTTTTAGTAGTTTTGTGTGGGAAAATTTTGTAATAAAAAAACTCTATTATGTTATTTCAAGCTCATTTGTTTCTTTTTCTATTTGTTTTGAGTACTATATTTTAGGAATTGAGTTTTTGTAGTTACACGAGTACAAAATTTGTATAATATTTTTAGTCAGGGAATTTTCTAAATAAAATTATTCCAATACAGTCTTTCAAGATCCTTTTTTCATTTTTCTTGTAGTTTTCAGTAATATTATAACATTTTTTTAATTTAATTTTCGTAGTTATACCAATCCGAAATTTCTATAATTTTTTGTGTTGCGAAATTTTTTTAGCAAAAAAATTCCACTACACTCTTTTAAGCTCTAAATCTTATTTTCTATTTGTTTTGAGTAATATCGTTACATTTTTCGAATTAAGTTTTTATAGTAAGACCAATTAGAAATTTCTAAAAAAAGTTCTATTGGGACATTTTTTTAATAAAAAAATTTAACTGCACTATTTCAAAATCGTTTTGTTCTTTATTTTTCTATTTATTTTGAGTAATATTTTTACATTTTTGGAATTTAGTTTTCGTAGTTACACCGGTAAAAAATTTGTAATATTTTTTGTGTTGAGGAATTTTTTTACAAAATTTCACTCTACTCTTTCAATGTTTGTTTTTTTCTAGTTGTTTTTTCGAAAAAATTTCTACTAAAAAAATTCACTATGGTGTTTCAAACACAGTTTTTTATTTTTCTACTTGTTTTGAGCAATATTCTTGTTTTTTAGGAATTTAGTTTTCATAATAACATCATTGCGAAATTTCTACACTATTTTTGTGTTGACAAATTTTTTTAATAAAAAATTTCATTGCACTCTCTCAAGCGCGCTTTTTTTTCTTATTGTTTTGAGTAATATGGTAACATTTTTGGAATTTAGTTTTCATAGTTACACTACTCAGAAATTTGTATAATTTTTTGTGTTGGAAAAAATTTTTAGTCAAAAAATTTCATTACATTCTTTTAGCCTCTATAATTTATTTTCTCTTTTTTTAATAATTTTACATTTTTAGAATTCGGTTTTTGAAGTTACACCTATAAGAACTTTCTACAATTTTTTGTGCTGGGTAAAAACATTTCACTGCAATGTTTCAAACTCAATTTTTTTATTTTCCTAGTAGTTTTGTATTGGAGAAATTTTGTAATAAAAAAATTTTACTACACTTTTTCAACCTCATTTCTTTATTTTTCTATTTGTTTTGAGTAATATTTCTACATTTTAGGAATTGAGTTTTCGTAGTTACACGAGTACAAATTTTTTAAAATTTTTTATATTGAAATTTATTTTTAATAAAATTATTCCACTACAATCTTTCAAGGTTACATTTTTATTTTTCTTATAGTCTTGAGTAATATTATAACATTTTTTTAATTCAGTTTTCAGTAGTTATACTAGTCAAAAATTTTTACAAATTTTTGTTTCGGAGAATTTTTTTATCAAAAAAATTTCACTCCACTTTTTTAAGCTCTATATCTCATTTTCTATTTGTTTTGAGTAATATCTGTACATTTTCATATTAATTTTTCGTAGTTACAACAATTAGAAATGTCTATAATTTTTTCTGTTGGGGAATTATATTAATAAAAAAATTCAACCGCATTCTTTTCGAGATCGTTTTATTTTTTATTTTTTATTTTTCTATTTATTTTGAGTAATATTTTTACATTTTAGGATTTTAGTTTTTGTAGTTACACCGGTAAAAAAATTGTACAAATATTTTTGTAATGAATTTTTTTATGAAATTTCACTCCACTTTTTCAAAGCCTCGCTTTTTTCTAATATTTTTGTTGGGAAATTTTTTTAGTAAAAAAATTTCACTATGGTGTTTCAAGCACATTTTTTCTACTTGATTTAAGTAATATTCTTACGTTTTAGGAATTTAATTTTTGTAATTACACTAGTGCAGAATTTCTACACTTTTTTGTGTTGGAGATTTTTTTTTCAATAAAAAAATTTCACTACATTCTCTCATGCGTGTTTTTTTCTTGTTGTTTTGAGTAGTATGCTAACATTTTTTAAATTTAGTTTTTGTAATTACACCTTTTAGAAATTTACACAATTTTTTGTGTTTAGGAGAATATTTAGTCAAAAAATTTCACTGCACTCTTTTAGCCTTTATAATTTATTTTCTCTTTTTATTAATAATTTTTCATTTTTTGAAGTCATTTTTGTAGTTACACCAATAAGAAATTTTTATAATTTTTTTGTGTTGGGTAAAAACATTGCACTCGCTGCAGTTGTTTTAAACTCAATTTTTTATTTTTCTAGTAGTTTTGGTAGAAATGTAGGCTGAGATCAAGAAGGGGGTGAATTGATTTTGGAAAGATTTTTACACTTTTAAGAATATAGATTATCTATTTCAAATATTTAGAGTTCTGATCACTTTTCGAATCAAGAAGAAACAAACAGTTCAATATAATGCAGTGACAGAATTAAAGAGAGTAAAGGTTTAGAGAAATACAACCAAGATTTATACTGATTTACTCAAACCACCGGGCTACATCCAATTCACAGCCAAATTCCAGCTGAGTTCCACCAGATTGAATGTTTTACAGATTACTATTCCGAATCACACAACACCCAATCTAAGCCAAGAACCAAATTTCAGTTCTTGTTCAAACCTGCAACCAAATTCCAGTCACAGAAACTGTGACCAAATATTCCAGGCACTCACAATACAGAAAAGATTTACAGAAAATAAAGGAGAAGAAACCAAAATAATCAAACCCAATTATGCAGTCTCTGCAGTATGTGTTTCTTCACTTGAATGAATACCAAAATTGTCTTAAGAAAGAACTTTGTAAAGCCTCACAAAACTAGCACGTTTCTTTCTTGAAAATCTCTCTTATGATTGCTTGTTTGATTACTCAAAGTATATTTTAAAACGTTGAAGCAATCATGTTTATATAGAGTTATTTTTCAACTGCTAGTTTAATTAATCTGTTAAAACGTTCTTTTAATCGATTATCAATCTTTGATTAACCGGTTAAAACATCTTTTAATTTGTTAAAATGTTCTTGATCATTTTCTAGATTTATTTTAACTTATGCGACGATATTTTAATCGATTAAAACAGTTATAGAAAAATTCTTTAAGTTGTTTTAATCGATTAAAATTCTGCCAATTATTTTCACGAAACTTCCTAAGTTATTTTAAATGATAACAACAAGTTTTAATTGGTTAAAACACTTGAAAAAAATTCCCTTAAGTTGTTTTAATCGATTAATTTGATGTTATATCGATTAAAATTCTGGCAGAACATTTTTTAAAACATCTCAAGTGATTTTAATCGATTCTTTCGAAGTTACATCGATTAAAATACTCGATGTAACATTTTTCAAAACATTTCAAGTGGTTTTAATCGATTAATTCAAAGTTATATCGATTAAAATACTCGACATAACACTTTTCAAAACATTTTAAGTGATTTTAATCGATTAATTCGAATTTATATCAGCTTAAAATACTCGGCGTAAGGTTTTCAAATACTCCTTTAATTAAAATAATTGATTATTTTGATAACATATTAGTTAAAACTTTGTTAAAAATGTTCCTAGCTCATTTTAATTGATAAAGCTCTTTTAGTAATAGTTAAAATTATTTCTTAAGAACATTTTTAATCGATTACTTTAGTTTTTAACAGATTAAAACATCTTTAGAGGCATTTTCAAATTCTTTCAAATGATGAAATTTCATGCACCAGAGAGATATGAATGAATACATATTAATATTGACGATGACTCACTAAATACTCTACCTTAAACCCAAGTAGCCTTTGACTTCATCAAATCCACAAGATCTTCATTCTATCACAAAGTTCAATAAGATCTTAATCACTTTTAGTTTTGTGTTGGGAAATTTTTGTAATAAAAAAATTTCACTACATTGTTTCAAGCTCATTTGTTTTATTTTTCTATTTGTTTAGAGTAATATTGCTACATTTTAGGAATTGCGTTTTCGTAGTTATACAAGTACAAAATTTCTAAAATTTTTTGAGTTAGAAAATATTTTTAATAAAATTATTCCACTATAGTCTTTTATGGTTGCTTTTTTATTTTGTTTGTAGTTTTGGGTAATATTGTAACATTTTTTAATTTAGTTTTCGTAATTACATCAATCTGAAATTTCTACAATTTTTTATGTTGGGAAATTTTTTAGCAAAAAAATTTCACTCCACTCTTTTAAGCTCTATATCTTATTTTCTATTTGTTTTGAGTAATATCTTTACATTTTTCAAATTAAGTTTTCGTAGTTAGACCAGCTTAAAAATTTCTACAATGTTTTCTCGTTGGGAAATTCTTTTAATAAAAAATTTTACTGCACTATTTCGAGATCATTTTGTTTTTTATTTTTCTATATGTTTTGAATAATATTTTTACATTTTAGGATTTTAGTTTTCGTAGTTATACCTGGTAAAAAATTTGTGCAATTTTTTTATAAAATTTCACTCCATTCTTTCAAAGCTTATTTTTTTCTAGTAGTTTTTTTGGAGAATTTTTCTAGTAAAAAAATTTCACTTTTATGTTTCAAGTTCTTTTTTATATTTTTCTACTTGTTTTGAGTAATATTCTTACTTTTTACGAATTTAGTTTTTGTAATTACACCATTGTCAAATTTCTACACTTTTTTTGTGTTGAAGATTTTTTTTTCAATAACAAAAATTCATTGCACTCTCCAAGTGCGCGCTTTTTTTTCTTGTTGTTTTGAGTAATATGGTAACATTTTTATAATTTAGTTTTCATAGTTATACCATTGAAAAATTTATAAAAGTTTTTGTATTGAGGAGAATTTTTAATAAAAAAATTTCACTGCACTTTCTTAAGCTCTATAATTTATTTTCTCTTTTTTTAGTAATAATTTTATATTTTTGGATTTCGATTTTTGTAGTAACACCAAGTAAGAAATTTCTACAAATTTTTTTCGTTGGGTAAAAATATTCCATTACAGTGTTTCAAACTCAATTTTTTATTTTTCTAGTAGTTTTGTGCTAGAAAATTTTTGTAATAAAAAATTTCACTACATTGTTTCAAGCTCATTTGTTTATTTTTCTATTTATTTTGAGTAATATTGCTATATTTTGGGAATTGAGTTTCCGTAGTTACATGAGTACAAAATTTTTAAACTTTTTTGAGTTGAGAAATTTTTTTAATAAAATTATTCCACGACAATCTTTTAAGGTCGTTCTTTTATTTTTCTTATAGTTTTGAGTAATATTATAACATTTTTTTAATTTATTTTTCGTAGTTATACCGTTAAAAATTTCAACAATTTTTTGTATTGGGGACTCAACTCTTTTAAGTTCTATATCTTATTTTCTATTTGTTTTGATTAATATCTTTACATTTTTCGACTAGTTAGAAATTTCTACAATTTTTTCTGTTAATTTTAAAATTTGTGTATTGTAATTTTATTTTGATTAAATGTTGTATTTGAATAATTTAAATAAAAAGTTAAATTGAAAATTTTGATGCAGACGTGTGTTTGGCACAATGCACGAATTTGTTTGTCTACAATAACAACATATTTTAATTTTTTTTATAAACAAATGAAAAACAAAGAGTAATTTGAATTTATAATAAGTTTATCATAAAAATAATAAAAATTATTAAATATGTGTCTAAAATATATAAAACGTAGTTTTATATATTAATTTACCTAATTACCGTGAAAATGTCCAGCGTGGACAACTATTTTTTATTTTTTCTTAATGTTCAGCTCCGTTCTCCTCACAACGTAAATCGAAAGATGGATTCTTATTGGGCCAACATTGCGAATGCACTATGGGCCAAGTTGGCCTACTGAACAGGATAGATCGGTGAGTCGTAGGTTCACGGACCGACAGAGTGAAGTTCATGGTCCCGATAAGCCCGTACTACCAGGACCCACTGGTGGCCCAATATTATGTACGGATAAGAAGGTAATAAAACGAAGAAGAGTGCTGGAAAATAACACAATCCCTAACATATTATTTCATCACGAAATTTTTTTATTAAATGAAATTTAATAAAAATATAAAATAATAAAAAATATTTCTAGGTATTATGTTCTTAAAAAATTAAGAAATTTAATAAAGTTATGGTTAACAAAAGAGAGTATATTTAAACAGATATGTTAAGGCTTTTAGTTAAATCAATCAATCAATCGTAATTGCTTGCACGTAGACAATCTTGAACAAAACAAAGAAACAAACAATCTGCACCAACATGGTAATTCTTTTGTCATAATCCAATGGCTAAATATCGGATACAAGTCACGTGGCTCAAATATTGGATCGTTTTCGTTTTGGAGGGAGTTTTGTTTTCACTTGCATTAAACTTCTAAAAGGATTAAAAATATATATAAAAATCAAATAGATAGGATAAATCGGATTATTAAATAAAAATATTAAATCCAAAATAATAAAATGTATACTTTCTTAACGTAAATGATTGAATTGAAACCCAATCGAAATTTTAGTTCCAATCGCTTTAAATTCATCTATTATCGTATATAATGGGCACTCCTACAATTCAAGAACCCTAAATTTCACTTGGCAAGGAATGAAGAAAGCAATTAATATTCCTTGACAAGAGCGCATAAAAAGGGGTTAAAGAGAGTGGCTTCAATTGTTGCATGATTGAAGGCAATAGTTATGCAGAACAAAACAATCCTCTCCTCGCCCTATAATCTATTACGTGTCAAAAATATTGGCTCTCGGCGACCACGTAGTTACGTTCTCTTTCATTAAAAGAAAAAAGAAACTGAAATGCAGCACAATGTCCCTCACGTTGAAGACAACCACATTAGCGTTTACTGGTTTTTTGGACCTAACACTGTTCCTAAAAGAAATGTGTATTCATTAAATAACATATTTGCGCCTTTCATTTTGGCTGTCAGAAAGAAATTAGTCATTTCTTGATTACTTCTTTCCAAAAGATTATTAATTGCACTTCATACTAACATTCCTTTATAGTCTACCACTTTTAACACACCCTTTTCCACATTGATTCCATCTTTTTTTATCAAAAATTGTTGTTGCCTCGTTAAAGTTAAGTCTTAGCTTAAATGCCGGAAGCATCTAATGATGAGTAGCATCACAAGAGATAATGTGATAAGAAATTGTATAATAAAATTGGATATGGATTTTTTTTTAATGAAATAATGTTGTTAATGGTTTTCAGAAAATAAATGCAGAAAATGAAAATTGACAACAAATAAGTGAAAAGAAAAACAAATAGAAAATAAATTTGAATATTTGGTTAGTTGGGATAGAATATTTATACGTGAAAAAAAATAAAACATTTTGAAAATCGTATAATTTAATTGATCTGATAAGAGGTTAAGAAAAAGATAAAAATTAACAAGCACATGTAAAAAATAATACATCTCATAATTTTATTTTTTTTTCTTCTCTCCCTCTACAAAACATATCGAATTAATTATTATTTTTTTCTATTCTTCCCTTTCTTCTCTACTGCATAAGTGTTGTGATAAATAAAGTAAATAACTTTTTCCTTTGATCTAACAGTAAAAATAAAATCGCGAATGTGAGCGCAACGACATGACATGAACATGTGATTATGAGAATGTGTATGGTTTCATTTCAAATGTAACCGGTCAATAACCAATAGTTTGTCTGGCCCAGAGCAGAAATTCTTGAATTGATTGGAAATACTTGGTCCACAGATTAAACATTTCAATTCTTCCCACTAGGAATTGTGATGAAAAAATTTAAATTCCCCCTCCCCCCCTGACTTGCATGGTGAAAAGGAGAAAACTAAACGAAAACAATTTGACGTTGAAGATAATTTGTATTCTTGCTGGTGTTTTTCCGCGTTGAAGATATGGAGCAGTGCGGTAAAACATTATGGCTGAATTGGTAAATAATAAGTACAATAATAGCAAACAGAAAAAGTTAGGATAGAAATTGCTCTATTGACTTTATTCTTTGAAAAATACTTTATTACCTTACAAGTAATGTTATACATTTACATATAATAGTTACTTTTTCTCGAATAAGTTTTCTTTATGAATCTGAATAGCCACAACTGAGGCAGTTACGTACTAGTTAAGAGTGAAGGTTGAAGGGGTTTGGCGGGACCCACATGTCGGTCACATTCCACGTGTCTATAATATCATGAAAGGCACGTGAATTGCAACGAAACAAAGTAAATGTAAGTGTACCTACTCGGGTAAATCGTTTGAAAGGAATTAATATAAGCAGCGAACAATATCCGAAATAAATAAATGGTGCAATAAAGGATCCTAGCTCTGTTCATATTAGAAAGATTTTAAATCAAACTGAGTATAGAAAGAAATATAAGTAGAGATCCCCAGGTAACACCAACATTTTAAATCCTACTGACTCTTTAATTTTTGGTCAGCTGCTTCAATCACGACATAAAATCTATAAATCAGACAACGTATTAGCCTATACTTGACGTAAAACTTCCCCCTTCACATGCTCATCTCATACAGTCTTTTCTTTCCTCATCCATCACTGTTCATGTATTCATGCTTGAATGAAACAGTCGTCTCCCAAGAAATTAGAATCTAGAAAGTCAAATTTCTGATTCTTTCTTATTACAAAGCAGAATAAAATTTTAATGATTATCATTAAATTAAATTTCAAACAAAACACGATCTGTTAATTAAAGTTTAACTAAATGTCACTTATTTTTTTCTTTAAGCTCGTTTAGTTTGTTGTTTACTTTTTACTTTTTTTTTTTTTCAAGCTCTTCCATGCCGTGGATGGCGCGCTACCTCTTTCATATAAGCAACAATGCGCATCAAGATAGTCCGCGAGAGTTTCCAATGTTAGAAACCTATAGCATGCGTTACTCTTATCCTTCCAGTGACAACCTCTGCTAATTTGATTATTATTACCAACAGTAGTAAAAAATGGCGAGAAATTCTGCGCATTAAAACCCAGCAAGCACCGTTTCCAGTTTCCACGCTTCACTAAAATGGTAACGTCTGAACTCTCTAATCACCACTACCATCAGCACAACAGCAACAATTCTCCCATGACGAAGCCCAACTCCCGAAGCAAAACCTCCTCTTTATTCCTCTCCGACGGTTGCCTTTTCCTCGGAGGAGTATTCTCCGCTCTTATCCTCGTCTGGGGTTTTTCCTCCTTCACCACCACCTTCCCCAACGACAACCAAAATTTGGAAACCCTTTCCCAAAATGCCGCCGCATCGCGCAGCACTCCCGATTTCACCTTCGACCCTCCCGACAAAACGTTCTTCGACGACCCGCAAATGGGGTACACCATGGACAAGAAAGTCTGGAACTGGGACGAGAAGCGCGAGGAGTGGCTCAAACTCCACCCTTCATTCTCCGCCGGAGCGCGAGAAAGGGTTTTGATGATCACCGGTTCTCAGCCGGGGCCGTGCCGGAACCCTATCGGCGACCATCTTCTCCTACGGTTCTTTAAGAACAAGGTGGACTACTGTCGGCTCCACGGGTACGATATATTGTACAACAACGCACTCTTACACCCGAAGATGTTCGCGTATTGGGCCAAGTACCCTGTGGTGCGGGCCGCGATGATGGCCCACCCGGAGGCCGAGTGGATCTGGTGGGTTGACTCGGACGCTTTGTTCACCGACATGGAGTTCAAGCTTCCTCTGGAGCGTTACAAGGAGCACAACCTTGTGGTTCACGGGTGGCCCCACCTGATTCACGAGAAGAGAAGCTGGACGGGCCTGAACGCCGGTGTGTTCTTGATCCGAAACTGTCAGTGGTCGTTGGACTTCATGGAGTCATGGGCCAGCATGGGCCCGCAGACGCCCAATTACGAGAAATGGGGAAAGACGCTGCGGTCAACTTTCAAGGACAAGTTCTTCCCGGAGTCGGACGATCAGACGGGCCTGGCGTATCTGATCGCGATCGAGAAGGAGAAATGGGCGGACAGGATTTACCTGGAGAGCGAGTACTACTTCGAAGGGTACTGGGAGGAGATCGTGGGAACGTTGCAGAACATCAGCGACAAATACAAAGAGATGGAAAAGGGGGTGCGCAGGTTAAGAAGGCGGCACGCGGAAAAGGTTAGCGAGAGTTACGGTGAGATTCGGGAGGAGTATTTGAAGGATGCTGGGTTCGGGAAAGAGAGTTGGAGGAGACCCTTCATCACGCACTTTACCGGATGCCAACCCTGCAGCGGAAAGTATAATGCCATGTATTCCGCCGATGACTGTTGGAACGGAATGCACAAGGCTCTCAATTTCGCCGATAACCAAGTCATGCGCAATTACGGTTTCCTGCGCACGGATCTACTCGATAACTCCGTTTCCCCTCTCCCTTTTGATTATCCACATTCCTCGTGACGATGATGATAACCCCAGGTAATTTTTTAGTTAATCTATTTAATTAATGGAACCCAATTATTGTTAACCAATGTCTACTAAGATTCCCTATGCCCTTAGTAGTTTGTTTATAATATTTTATTCCAGTTTAAGGTATATTTTCTGGCACTTGCTTTTGCTTTAGTGAACCGTTTTGTCGTTTAGGAGAATTTTTAATAGTAATTAGTGCATAATGGAATGAAAGTGGTAATTTCATTCTACCCGAATCCCTAAAAACCATTATGTTGTTGTTGTTGTTGGGTGCTTTGTCCCTTATTCTTTCGTGATCTTGTCTCCCCTGACTTTTTTTTTTTTACTAAACAAATGGTCTTTTCGATTAGTATTATCTTTTGAAAATTACAAGATGCGCTTTCCGTAATTGCAGTGTTTCAGGTTCAAAACGAATCCATAAAGCCCACGCTGAAATATCCCCTCTCAAACCACCGTTAAAAGCATAAAGTGAAATCCTCTGTAGTCTGCAAGTTTTACAATTTACATCAGTAACTTTATTGTGTCCCATTGATTTTGAATTCTTCCGAAAGTTTTAAAATTTTTTCTTAACTATCTGATAAACTATTAAATATATTATTTTTATATTAAACTGCTTTTATTAATCATTAAAACCAACATTAAAGTGGTATCATTTCGTAAGAATGAAACTTGAATATAGTACAATAAGTATTAGTAGAGTATTATTTTCTAGTGAAAATGGTATTTTATTTTATCTCAACAATCATCAGTCATTTTACTTACCAAAACTAAAATACTCGTTGTCCAGATAAAATAGTAGTTTAAATTAAATAATAACATTAACAGTGATGTATTTTGAAATTATAGAAAATATGATTAAAATTATATTTTTGAAATAGAGTTGTTTTAGTTGTATTTGGAATACTGAACCAGAGTTGTGCGTAATTGCATTAAAAAGGCGTATTCACAGTTAAGAATGTAGGCAAAACAGTAGTGAAAACGTGAATGGAGACAAATTTGAAGTGGTGAAGAGACTAAGGAAGTTAGGTTTGTGCACACTGACAAGATTTCAATATTATATGGTTTGGGGCAATTGGACGAGATGATACCTTGTATTATTACAACATGCGTGTAGGATGCCCGGTTACGTTTTTGATTGTCGCCCAACCACCATGATCTTCAAATTATTTGAATCCAGGGAAGTCAATGTACAGTACCCAACCATGTTTATTATTATTTGGTGCAGTATTGGTTCCGACAATCTACTGGCATTGGCTTGCTAGAGACCACTTTTCATATGCCAGGCGAAGTTGTTGCTAGTTGTTAGTTATTACTAACAAATTGCGTAAGTCCGCGCATGCACTTATACAGTTTGAAGAACCCTTTCTTTATTTAAATTTTAAGGCGTTTAAAGTGTGCAAGATAATTCCAAAAAATACTGTATCCGAAGATTCTCTATCCATACCATGTTTGTTGTTTGTTGCGGAAACATTTTATCGTGGATCTAATAAATGCTTAATTTTGGATCTGCAGTGCGAAGGACCCAGTGAGCTTGGATAGATTTTTGTGCGGCCCAGTAATTAAGATGGATAGATGATAAACATGTTCATGTCATGTGCATGCGTTCAGAACTTTCTTTCATCTACCTGTACCATTATCGGAGTTGTGGGGTCACGCTCACGGACCCTCACCCATGTCAATATATTAGTTACTATGGTAACGCAGACCAGCAGTGAGACCAACCTCACTCAATTTGGCTGTTTTAGTTACATCTACCCTTTTCTTTTTCTTTTCCCTTGTTTCCCACTCCCTTTCCTCACCTCTGGAAATGTTACATATTATGTATACAAGAATAGCAAAATAGCAGTATTAAGCTTTGTGACCTTGTTATGACAGGTGTTTTATTGTACCCGAAAAGATCAAGATGCCCCAATAAACCTGTGGACGTGTGAATTGTGATGTGCATTCCAATATGAGCATTAGTTAGTGCAGGTTTTGTAGTCTCTAATCAATATCTTTATATATGTTGAAAGGTATTGCTACTTACTAGCATCCCAAATTTCCAACTATAGGAAATAGTTAATTGGTCACAAAATGAAGCGAATCTGTCCATATATAACTTGTTAAAGGAGTTAATGTGAATTAATTCGTTACTCCCTTATAAACCCTTTTTTTTTTATCATTACAATTGATCAACCCAAACTCAAATATAGTTAGTTGGGTTAAATAAAGTGAGACTTCAAACGCTTTCTTAAAACTGGTTCAATCCAATCCAATCAATATTTTTGTAAGTTGAAAGAGGTTTATTTAATTGGATTGGATTTTTTTCTTTTTCGAACGTGTGATACTAGCACTTCAATCCTTTGAGGTCCGGCCCATTTAAATTCTCTAATATTTCAGTTATTGATTGGACATTACACAGCAATGGACATGGGGATGGGAAAACATGGGAGAATGGAAAGTTGAGAGGAAATGCGAAACTCGTAACCGCCAAGACGAAAAATTATGTTGGTAAACATAAAATAATTACCACAGGAGGTCAAGAACATTGAGCTTACTTTAGGAACTAGCATTGTAGGACTTTTCATTATTCATCCCCATGTCAAATGCGTATGCTGCTTCCTCCTCCCTTGATCTTTCATCTATTTTATACATTCCCACATAAATTGATGGGGGAATTAATGAAATTATGAAGTAAACCACAATCACAGAGTGATGTAGGAAATTTGTTGAGTTAACAAGGAGAAAAATTGTTTTAATACAGCCATCCGATCTAAACTACTTTTAAAGATTTAATCACTGTATCACGAGGTGAACTGTAGTCTAAAAAACTGCATACTTTTATTTGTGCTTGTTTCCAGCATATACTTATAAACGGGCTTCTTTGATGTCCTCCCGGGAACTTTGATTTGTGTTGTCCGAAGTAGAGCTAGAGGCATTTCCCTTTTGTTTGGCGAGTCTTTTTGCCATCCTTCGGTGCTTCACTTTCATTGATTTAGCACAAGCCGTTCCATCACTTAAACCAAGGCGTGTTGCTGCATGAAGGTCAGAGACAACGTACATTACGAGATCCATAACATAACAAGACATTGATAAAAGAATAGCGGGCATATTTTTGGAACCTTCCTCAGAAGCATTTGATCGAACAGGTGGAGCATCACATGCAACTTGGGTGGTATTCAGAGGCAACAGCGATCCAATAAGTTTTCCGCGATGAATGGCTTCTTCCTTCAGCTTCCTCTTCCGAATTTTCTTTCGCTGAGCCCTGCTAAGCTTCTCTGTCTCTGAATCACGTTCTTCGTCGACGCTGGTAGAGGAATTGTCGAAATCATCATCCAAAGTCCCTACATTTTCAACAAATTTTCTCTCAATTCTTGCGATTGTTAGAGCATGGTGCTTGCTGTACAAAGTCGTACCTGAAATGACGTCAGAGGCAGACTCGTCGATCAAAGGTTCCACAGGTTCCAACTCCCGTTCGCGCTAAACGATGAAAAAAGTATATTTTTAACCGTCGAAACGAAAGAAAAAAAAAAGAAGAAAAAAAGACTAGAGGCAGAAAGATATACTCGAGGAGAAGAGGGATATAGCATATTAACGATGGCTTCATTGAACCTGCGTTTTCTGTCGTCAGGGTTCATCAAACCAACGTCAAAATTTGAAATTATTTTGACACTCACTGAGATGGATCTGCCATGGGAGGGGTTCCTTAATTAAGATTCCATCTTTCACAGTATTTTGGGCCCTATCTTCATTTGGTACTCAAAATCTACATTCTCATGAATTCTTTTAACCAATATTTTCAACTAAATATTGTTAAGGTTTTTCTGTTTTATTTATTATTCTGTTTAGCAATTTGTTAATAGTGCAGCCCTTACTCCTAATCTGTAGGGCATTTTCCAATAAATTAGGGTCACACTCCAACTGAGATCTATTCTGTTTCTCAGTGGCTTTATTTAAGTTAGCAGTTATCTTTGAATAATACACAATAATTTTACAGCTTCTTCTATTTTCCATTTACGTTAATCTTTGCCTTCCTACACATTTTATATCTTTCAATAATTGGTATCAGAGCTCCGCAAGGGGCCTGATCCAAACGGTGAGTGAGTTGTGAGTAAGTGAATCTCTAAAAGAAACCCAAGATGTCTACTTCCGAATTTGTGCAGCCCGCTATTCCCAAATTTGAGGGTCATTATGATTTTTGGTCAATGACCATGAAGAATTTTCTTAGAAGCAAAGAATTGTGGAGTCTAGTGGAGGAAAGGGTTCCTACACGTGTGATTAGTACAGGACCCGGTGGAGAGACTCTACTGAAAACTGTGGAGGAAGCCAAACTCAAAGATTTGCGTGTCAAAAATTTTCTGTTTCAATCTATTGACAGAGAAATATTGGAGACTATCCTTGACAAGAGCACATCACGGGCAATTTGGAATTCAATGCGCCAAAAGTATCAAGGTTCTACAAGAGTGAAACGTGCACAACTCCAAGCATTGCGGAAAGAATTTGAGTTACTCACAATGAAAGAAGGGGAAAAGGTGGACAATTTTATGGGCCGCATCATGACTGTGGTAAGCAAAATGAAATCCAATGGAGAAACGATGAAACAGAGCACGGTGGTGAGCAAAATATTGAGATCTCTAACTCCTAAATTCAACTATGTTGTTTGTGCTATAGAGGAATCAAATGACCTCAATGTTCTCACCATTGACGAATTGCACGGAAGTTTATTGGTGCATGAACAAAGAATGCTTGGGGTACAGGAGGAAGAAGAGGTGTTGAAGGCTACTCACGAGACCACCAATAGTAGAGAGGAGCGACCTAACAGAGGCAGAGGTCGTGGTGGATTTAGAGGAGGTCGCAGCAGAGGAAGAGGAAGACAACCCTTCAACAAAGCCTCCATGGAGTGTTTCAAGTGTCATAAATTAGGGCATCTTCAGTATGAATGCCCTGACTGGGAGAAGCAGGCAAATTATGCTGAAATAGAGGATGAAGAAGAAATTCTTCTCATGGCACATGAGGAGCAGCCAGGACACGAGGGTGAAAGATGGTATTTTGACTCTGGTTGCAGCAACCATATGACAGGAAACAAGACATGGTTCCTGAACTTGGAAGAAGAATGTTCCAAGTCAGTGAAGCTTGGAAATGATACACATTTGATAGTAGCAGCGAGAGGTAGTGTTCGGATGCATGTTAATGGCATCACCCAGGTCCTGTCTGATGTCTACTACATTCCTGAACTCAAGAATAATCTCTTGAGTATTGGACAACTACAAGAAAAGGGCTTAGCCATTCTGATTTCAGATGGCTCATGCAAGGTGTTTCATCCTGCAAGGGGATTAATTATGAAGTCTGAGATGAGTGGGAATAGAATGTTTTATGTGACAACATCTATGGCTCCCACACATTCGTTATGTCTCCAATCAGAAACTGTCAAGGTTAGAGAAGCTAGAGAAGTTTATTTGTGGCATTGTCGCTTTGCACACTTAAATTACAAAGCCTTGAGTATCTTGGCTGCCAAAGAAATGGTACTTGGTTTACCTAGTTTGGCTCCTCCTCAGACAACATGTTCTACATGCTTAACAGGAAAACAATCAAGAGGATCATTCCCAAACCAAAGTACTTGGAGAGCATCTAAACAATTAGAACTCATACATTCAGATATATGTGGCCCTATCCAGCCAGTCTCGTACAGTAATAAGAGGTATTTTCTAACTTTCATTGATGATTTTTCTAGGAAAACTTGGGTGTATTTTTTGCATGAGAAGTCAGAAGCATTGGCCAAATTCAAGGAATTCAAGGCACGAATTGAGAAGGAGGCAGATGCACACATCTTGTGCTTGCGGACAGATCGTGGAGGAGAATTCCTCTCTAGTGACTTTATTGAATTTTGTCACACACAAGGCATAAGAAGACAATTAACTACATCCTATACTCCTCAGCAAAATGGTGTGGTTGAACGAAAGAATAGAACAATTATGAATGCGGTTCGTTCTATGCTCAAGGAGAAGCAAGTTCCCAAAGTCTTTTGGCCAGAAACTGTCAAGTGGTGTGTGCACATCCAAAACAGAAGTCCTACAGCTGCTGTAGAAGATATTACTCCAGAAGAAGCCTGGAGCGGCAGGAAACCTGTGGTGGAATATTTCAGAGTCTTTGGGTGTGTAGCCCATGCGCATATTCCAGACCAGAAAAGAGTCAAGCTGGATGACAAAAGCAGAAAATGTGTTTTTCTGGGTGTTAGTGATGAGTCTAAAGCATGACGCTTATATGATCCAATCACAAAAACTGTGGTCATTAGCAGAGATGTAGTTTTTGAGGAAGAAAAGAGCTGGGATTGGAGCAGATTAGAACTGGAAACCAAGCCAGATGAGGTGATTTTTGGAGATACAGATGATCTTGCTGCAACGACTGAAAATAACACTAATATTACAACAACTGCAGATAATAGTGTTGATAACAGTGAAGATGGGAGCAACAACATATACCTAGACAGTATTGCACCAAGTTCACCTAAAGGGAGGGCAACACGTGCAAGGAGAGCTCCAAGGTGGTTAGCAGATTATGACACAGGGTTGTCAGAAGAAGAAACCTTAGCAGTAATGCTTGTAACCGAATCAGACCCGGTGTCATTTGAAGAAGCTGCAGGGAGTAAACATTGGAGAGAAGCCATGGTTAAAGAAATAGAAGAAAGAATCTCACATGGGAACTTACGTCTTTACCGGATGGAGTTACACCAATTGGAGTTAAATGGGTCTTTAAAACCAAACTCAATGCAGAAGGGACAGTAGAAAAACACAAAGCAAGACTTGTAGCAAAAGGGTATGCCCAAAAACATGGAATTGACTACACTGAAGTTTTTGCCCCAGTTGCTAGATTGGATACCATTAGATTAATTCTAGCTACCGCTGCTCAATTTAGCTGGAAGGTGTTCCAACTTGATGTCAAAAGTGCCTTTCTTCATGGAGAACTTAAAGAAGATATATTTGTCCTACAACCTGAAGGTTTTGTGAAGAAAGGAGAAGAAGAGAAGGTATATAAACTAAAGAAAGCATTGTATGGTCTTAAACAAGCACCTCGAGCTTGGTATCACAAACTTGAGACCTACTTTATACAAGAAAATTTTGAGAAGTGTCCTAGTGAACACACATTGTTCACTCGCTCACAGGGAGGTAAAATTTTAATTGTTAGTTTGTATGTTGACGATTTGATATTCACTGGAAATGATAGAATTATGTGTGAGGAGTTTAAACAGTCCATGATGGCTCATTTTGATATGTCTGATTTGGGAACAATGAGTCACTTTCTTGGTATTGAGGTTAAACAATACTCGACTGGCATTTTTATTTGTCAAAGGAGGTATGCACAGGAGATATTGTCTCGTTTTGGTATGCAGGACAGCAATGCAGTAAAGAATCCCATGGTGCCAGGGACTCAACTCGTCCAAGAATACGAAGGACGAAGGTGTTGAAGAAACTTTGTTCAAACAATTAATTGGCGGTCTTATGTATTTAACTCGCCACTAGGCCGGACTTGATGTATACAGTAAGTTTACTTAGTAGATTCATGACCAATCCTACTACAACACACTCGGTTGGCGAGAAAACGCGTTTTGAGGTACATCGAGGTACGATCTGTCTTGGCATTTGGTATAAAAAGGGAACTAGTAGTTTAAGACTACTAGCCTTTTCGGATAGCGATTATGCTGGAGATTTGAACGATAGAAAAAGTACTTCAGGCTACGTATTTATACTAGGAACAGGGGCAATTTCTTGGGCATCTAAGAAACAAAATGTGGTAGCTTTGTCAACAACAAAGGCAGAGTATATGGCGGCAGCTCTATGTGCTTGTCAATGTATTTGGCTAAGCCGATTGCTAGAACAAATTGGGCTTAAGAATGAAACTGCAGTTGAGATTCTATGTGATAATATTTCTACAATTCAGCTATCCAAACATCCAGTGTTTTATGGGAAAAGCAAACACATAGATGTCAGGTTTCATTTTTTAAGGGATTTGGTGAATGATGGAGCGATCAAGCTACGATTTTGTAGCTCTCAAGATCAACTAGCAGACATTATGACAAAACCTCTAAAGCTGGACCAGTTTCAAAGGTTGCGGACTATGATTGGAATAACTAGTGTAGATGCATTAGTTTAAGGGAGGGATTGTTAAGGTTTTTCTGTTTTATTTATTATTCTGTTTAGCAATTTGTTAATAGTGCAACACTTACTCCTAATCTGTAGGGCAGTTTCCAATAAATTAGGGTCACACACCAATTGAGATCTATTCTGTTTGTCAGTGACTTTATTTAAGTTAGCCGTTATCTTTGAATAATACAGAGCAATTTTACAGCTTCTTCTATTTAATGATTCTACATAAGTCAATCGGTGCGAAATGATAGAACCTAGAAGTAGCAAAGACGAAAACTTGGTGGGAAAGGAAGGAGGAGACAGTTACAAATTCAAAAGTTCAAAACAAGAACACCACCCAGCGAGGATTCCAACTTTTATCATCAACTAAGCACTATTCTCACCTCTTTTATCCTTATCTTCCCCATAGATTCTCGGAATCTCCGTACCCTATCTTCGCTTCGTCTTTCCCCTTTTCCTATTTTCCAAAACCCCTCTCTTCTCCTCTGAATTGGGTGTCTTTCAATTTCAAATCTTTCCATGGAACCTGACGGGATTGGCGAACTCAAGCTACCACTGTTGCATACATCGGAAGCTGCTACCGCCCCTGTTAGGACCGTCACGTTCCAACTGAGCGACGTCAAGTGTTCTTCATGCGTGAATTCTGTCGAGGCCGTCGTCGGGAGCCTTAACGGCGTCAAAAGCGTCGCCGTTTCGCCGCTTGACGGTCGCGCCGCCATCAAGTTTGACCCTAAGTTGGTTACTGTGAAACAAATAAAAGGGAAAACATCGGATGCTTTAGGAAAGCTAACTCAACTTGTTCCTGATAAAGCTTTTTTAGTAGAAATTGATACCGAAGGAAATATAATCACAGAGACAGAAATTGACACTCAACTTATACAAAAAAATGACATAATTAAGATTGTTCCTGGGGCCAAAATTCCTGTTGATGGTATTGTTATAAAAGGGCAAAGCTATGCAAATGAAAGTATGATCACTGGGGAGGCAAGACCTGTTGATAAAAGCCCAGGAGACAAGGTTATCAGTGGAACCATCAATGAAAATGGATGCTTACTGGTAAATGCCACACATGTTGGATCAGACACTACACTTTCTCAAATAGTTCAACTAGTTGAAGCTGCTCAACTTGCCAAAGCACCAGTTCAAAAACTTGCTGACCATATTTCAAGGGTTTTTGTTCCAATAGTGGTTGTTGTGGCGCTAATAACTTGGCTTGGATGGTTCATTCCTGGGGAAGCTGGTATTTTCCCTGAACATTGGATACCAACAGCAATGGATGCATTTGAGCTAGCTTTGCAGTTTGCTATTTCTGTGTTGGTTGTTGCTTGCCCATGTGCTCTGGGACTTGCAACACCAACAGCAGTCATGGTTGCTTCAGGCATGGGTGCTTCTCAAGGTGTGCTCATCAAGGGCGGAAATGCGCTGGAAAAGGCACACAAGGTAAAAGTTGTTGTGTTTGATAAGACTGGAACACTAACAGTTGGGAAGCCAGAGGTAGTTAGTGCAGTTCTGTTTTCTGAATTTTCTATGGAGGAGTTATGTGACATGACAATTGCTGTTGAGGCAAGTAGTGAGCACCCGATAGCAAAAGCTGTTGTGGTACATGCGAAAAGGCTGCGGCAGAAATTTGGTTCTTCCACAGATGAAGTCCCGGATGTGAATGATTTTGAGGTACACATGGGAGCTGGTGTAAGTGGAAAAGTTGGTGATAGAAAGGTTGTAGTTGGAAACAAGAGACTCATGCATGCTTGTAATATTCCAGTAGGTTCTAAGGTTGAGAAGTACATATCTGAAAATGAAAATCTAGCTAGAACTTGCATTTTAGTTTCAATTGATGGAAAGATTGCTGGAGCATTCTGCGTAACTGATCCTGTAAAGCCAGAGGCTAGACGTGTTGTATCTTTTCTCCACTCCATGGGCATTTCAAGTATCATTGTGACTGGTGATAACCGTGCTACCGCAATTGCTATAGCAAATGAAGTAGGTATTGATGAGGTTTTTGCTGAGACAGATCCTGTTGGCAAAGCTAACAAGGTGAAAGACTTGCAGATGAAAGGAATGACTGTGGCAATGGTAGGTGATGGAATAAATGACTCACCAGCCCTGGTTGCTGCTGATGTTGGCATGGCAATTGGTGCTGGAACTGACATTGCTATAGAAGCAGCTGACATAGTTCTGGTCAAAAGCAGTTTGGAAGATGTGATCACAGCCATAGATCTATCTAGAAAGACCATGTCACGCATCCGACTGAACTACATCTGGGCTCTTGGTTACAACATTCTAGGCATGCTAATTGCTGCAGGAGTCTTGTACCCTTTTGCTGGAATCAGATTGCCCCCATGGCTTGCTGGTGCTTGCATGGCTGCTTCGTCTCTTAGTGTGGTTTCATCCTCTCTCTTACTGCAGTTCTATAAAAAACCTCTTCATATAGAATCCTTTTGATGACCATATTTTATGCCCTCTAGTTTTAATAAGCTCCACATTTTGGTATCAGAGCGGTGGTGAGCAAAATATTGAGATCTCTAACTCCTAAATTCAACTATGTTGTTTGTGCTATAGAGGAATCAAATGACCTCAATGTTCTCACCATTGACAAATTGCACGGAAGTTTATTGGTGCATGAACAAAGAATGCTTGGGGTACAGGAGGAAGAACAGGTGTTGAAGGCTACTCACGAGACCACCAATAGTAGAGAGGAGCGACCTAACAGAGGCAGAGGTCGTGGTGGATTTAGAGGAGGTCGCAGCAGAGGAAGAGGAAGACAACCCTTCAACAAAGCCTCCATGGAGTGTTTCAAGTGTCATAAATTAGGGCATCTTCAGTATGAATGCCCTGACTGGGAGAAGCAGGCAAATTATGCTGAAATAGAGGATGAAGAAGAAATTCTTCTCATGGCACATGAGGAGCAGCCAGGACACGAGGGGGAAAGATGGTATTTTGACTCTGGTTGCAGCAACCATATGACAGGAAACAAGACATGGTTCCTGAACTTGGAAGAAGAATGTTCCAAGACAGTGAAGCTTGGAAATGATACACATTTGACAGTAGCAGCGAGAGGTAGTGTTCGGATGCATGTTAATGGCATCACCCAGGTCCTGTCCGATGTCTACTACATTCCTGAACTCAAGAATAATCTCTTGAGTATTGGACAACTACAAGAAAAGGGCTTAGCCATTCTGATTTCAGATGGCTCATGCAAGGTGTTTCATCCTGCAAGGGGATTAATTATGAAGACTGAGATGAGTGGGAATAGAATGTTTTATGTGACAACATCTATGGCTCCCACACATTCGTTATGTCTCCAATCAGAAACTGTCAAGGCTAGAGAAGCTAGAGAAGTTTATTTGTGGCATTATCGCTTTGCACACTTAAATTACAAAGCCTTGAGTATCTTGGCTGCCAAAGAAATGGTACTTGGTTTACCTAGTTTGGCTCCTCCTCAGACAACATGTTCTACATGCTTAACAGGAAAACAATCAAGAGGATCATTCCCAAACCAAAGTACTTGGAGAGCATCTAAACAATTAGAACTCATACATTCGGATATATGTGGCCCTATCCAGCCAGGTCTCGTACAGTAATAAGAGGTATTTTCTAACTTTCATTGATGATTTTTCTAGGAAAACTTGGGTGTATTTTTTGCATGAGAAGTCAGAAGCATTGGCCAAATTCAAGGAATTCAAGGCACGAATTGAGAAGGAGGCAGATGCACACATCTTGTGCTTGCGGACAGATCGTGGAGGAGAATTCCTCTCTAGTGACTTTATTGAATTTTGTCACACACAAGGCATAGGAAGACAATTAACTACCTCCTATACTCCTCAGCAAAATGGTGTGGTTGAACGAAAGAATAGAACAATTATGAATGCGGTTCGTTCTATGCTCAAGGAGAAGCAAGTTCACAAAGTCTTTTGGCCAGAAGCTGTCAAGTGGTGTGTGCACATCCAAAACAGAAGTCCTACAACTGCTGTAGAAGATATTACTCCAGAAGAAGCCTGGAGCGGCAGGAAACCTGTGGTGGAATATTTCAGAGTCTTTGGGTGTGTAGCCCATGCGCATATTCCAGACCAGAAAAGAGTCAAGCTGGATGACAAAAGCAGAAAATGTGTTTTTCTGGGTGTTAGTGATGAGTCTAAAGCATGGCGCTTATATGATCCAATCACAAAAACTGTGGTCATTAGCAGAGATGTAGTTTTTGAGGAAGAAAAGAGCTGGGATTGGAGCAGATTAGAACTGGAAACCAAGCCAGATGAGGTGATTTTTGGAGATACAGATGATCTTGCTGCAACGACTGAAAATAACACTCAGATAATAGTGTTGATAACAGTGAAGATGGGAGCAACAACATATACCTAGACAGTATTGCACCAAGTTCACCTAAAGGGAGGGCAACACGTGCAAGGAGAGCTCCAGGGTGGTTAGCAGATTATGACACAGGGTTGTCAGAAGAAGAAACCTTAGCAGTAATGCTTGTAACCGAATCAGACCCGGTGTCATTTGAAGAAGCTGCAGGGAGTAAACATTGGAGAGAAGCCATGGTTAAAGAAATAGAAGAAAGAATCTCACATGGGAACTTACGTCTTTACCGGATGGAGTTACACCAATTGGAGTTAAATGGGTCTTTAAAACCAAACTCAATGCAGAAGGGACAGTAGAAAAACACAAAGCAAGACTTGTAGCAAAAGGGTATGCCCAAAAACATGGAATTGACTACACTGAAGTTTTTGCCCCAGTTGCTAGATTGGATACCATTAGATTAATTCTAGCTACCGCTGCTCAATTTAGCTGGAAGGTGTTCCAACTTGATGTCAAGAGTGCCTTTCTTCATGGAGAACTTAAAGAAGATATATTTGTCCTACAACCTGAAGGTTTTGTGAAGAAAGGAGAAGAAGAGAAGGTATATAAACTAAAGAAAGCATTGTATGGTCTTAAACAAGCACCTCGAGCTTGGTATCACAAACTTGAGACCTACTTTATACAAGAAAATTTTGAGAAGTGTCCTAGTGAACACACATTGTTCACTCGCTCACAGGGAGGTAAAATTTTAATTGTTAGTTTGTATGTTGACGATTTGATATTCACTGGAAATGATAGAATTATGTGTGAGGAGTTTAAACAGTCCATGATGGCTCATTTTGATATGTCTGATTTGGGAACAATGAGTCACTTTCTTGGTATTGAGGTTAAACAATACTCGACTGGCATTTTTATTTGTCAAAGGAGGTATGCACAGGAGATATTGTCTCGTTTTGGTATGCAGGACAACAATGCAGTAAAGAATCCCATGGTGCCAGGGACTCAACTGTCCAAGAATACGAAGGACGAAGGTGTTGAAGAAACTTTGTTCAAACAATTAATTGGCAGTCTTATGTATTTAACTGCCACTAGGCCAGACTTGATGTATACAGTAAGTTTACTTAGTAGATTCATGACCAATCCTACTACAACACACTGGTTGGCAGCAAAACGCGTTTTGAGGTACATCAGAGGTACGATCTGTCTTGGCATTTGGTATAAAAAGGGAACTAGTAGTTTAAGACTACTAGCCTTTTCGGATAGCGATTATGCTGGAGATTTGAACGATAGAAAAAGTACTTCAGGCTACGTATTTATACTAGGAACAGGGGCAATTTCTTGGGCATCTAAGAAACAAAATGTGGTAGCTCTGTCAACAACAGAGGCAGAGTATATGGCGGCAGCTCTATGTGCTTGTCAATGTATTTGGCTAAGTCGATTGCTAGAACAAATTGGGCTTAAGAATGAAACTGCAGTTGAGATTCTATGTGATAATAGTTCTACAATTCAGCTATCCAAACATCCAGTGTTTCATGGGAAAAGCAAACACATAGATGTCAGGTTTCATTTTTTAAGGGATTTGGTGAATGATGGAGCGATCAAGCTACGATTTTGTAGCTCTCAAGATCAACTAGCAGACATTATGACAAAACCTCTAAAGCTGGACCAGTTTCAAAGGTTGCGGACTATGATTGGAATAACTAGTGTAGATGCATTAGTTTAAGGGAGGGATTGTTAAGGTTTTTCTGTTTTATTTATTATTCTGTTTAGCAATTTGTTAATAGTGCAACACTTACTCCTAATCTGTAGGACAATTTCCAATAAATTAGGGTCACACTCCAACTGAGATCTATTTTGTTTCTCAGTGGCTTTATTTAAGTTAGCAGTTATCTTTGAATAATACACAACAATTTTACAGCTTCTTCTATTTTCCATTTACGTTAACCTTTACCTTCCTACACATTTTATATCTTTCAATAATTCTCAAAAACTCTCACAACGATTGAAATTTTTTAGTCCTATCCTTTATGACGTTTCTAAAAATCAATTATACGTACTAAATCATGCCCTCGTCTGTGCATGCTGAAGTCACACTCGTGCTTCAACTAAATATTCATTTTGATTTGAGTAAATTGACCAAAATAAATAAATTAAAATTTCCGTCCCCTTTTTCAGTTACTCGGTAACTTGTTAGATTTTGTATTCCACGGTCATGTCATTCCCATAGTCAAATGGTTGAAACAAAAAAGATATATTTAATAATGTCTTCATTTACTATTTAAGGGAACTATATTGTCCTTATAAGGATTGAAAAAATATTGAAATTTGTTAACTTAGTTATGTAAATTAAAAATAATTAATATTTTAAAAATGTTTAAAACATTATCTCAATGTACGAAATTACAAAAATTATGTTGATTGATAATACTTTTAGAAATTATTCTTTAATAGGAGTGTTTTAGGAGTTTAGCTTTTTTTTCAGTCTTATATTCTCTATCTATAATATTCATCATTATTTTTAGATGAATTTATAACTGTCAAGAATAATAATGTATTATTGTACAAATTATTTATTATAACTATAAAACATAATTTAGTTTTTGTATTTCTACGAAATCATTTTAAAATTCTTCTAGGAAATCTTTTAAAAATTCTTCTAGGAAATCTTTCTATATACAGAATTCTTGAAAAAAAAAAATATTAAGCGAAAATGTTCATATTTATCTAACATGTGTAAACCTTACAACCAATCACTTTGAACTTTTCTTCTTCACAAAACGTAAAACCATGAAGAGATTATTATATGCACCCACCGAACGGATTTTTAGTCGGGTTACTCTTAAATTTTATTTTATTTTATTTTTTCTTTTACCAACTTCCTTTCACTTCATTTGCTTCTCTTTTACCAAAATAATAAACATAAAAAAATTTGAAGGAACCAAAGGCTACACATGAAAAAACAATAAGGTGGAGGCCATCCTCAAAGCTGGTAAAGAAAAAGTCCTAAGTCAAGACCATGGTGTCTGCGCGAATGGCTCACGTGAAAAAAATTGGTGTAATCTTGTCGTGTTCTTTGTTGACTCGTCACTAGAGAAGGATAACCCCAACATTCAGCACATAAAAATTGACTCACATCATTATTCATCTCATGTGTTTTTCATGGCATCACTGTTCAGACTCAACACTCTATGTATGCTTCACGCACTCATTTTGTTGTTCTTCTTCTTTGTTTTGAGTGTGATGCACTTCTAGCTCAGACTTACCAATGTCCTGATTCAAACTACAAATACATGTTATGCTAGTAAAAAACGGGTTTGTCTAGGTGTCTTCACTTGGCAATATGAAAAAGAGAGCAGCAAAAGTGGAATTTGATTCACACAGGGGTGGGTCATTCTCAAAGCTAAAGCTAATTTTATGTCTTCTCACGGGTGATTTATTTTGTTGCATGCCATCACACTTTCATTCCAGTTAAAAAAATGGAAAAGTTTAACATAAGTGATATATAGAGATTATAAATATAATATCTTTAATATTTTAGATTAATGATGATGTTATATAATACTATTTAGAAGTGGTTTTGTCATGAATATTTTTCAGTTAGTAGTATCTTTCATTTATAAATACTAAATATTGATATCAAAATTAATAGAATAATGGTGTATCTTTTGTAGATATCCTTGTTTTAAATATATTCATGTTTCAGGTAAAATGAGTTTTATTATATTAAAAAATATAAATAAAAGTCACCACACAAATGTTTGTGGAGGTAAAATGAATCCTAAGATATTGAACCACGATATAAATAAAAGTCATTATTCAAATATTCATGTATAAGTATAGGAGACGTTTCCAAGAAATATACAATTTTTTAAAAAATATATTAAAATTTAAGTACAAAAATTAAACACTAATATAAAAATAAAAAGTTAATTATCATAAATAAAAAACTATAATATTAATATAATAAAATAAATAGATAAATAAATAAACAACGGACATATTCTTCAAAATTTTCAATTAATCAATCTCATATTAATTAATTAAATAACTCTTCAAGAACCCTGTTTATTTATTATTTATAAGATTTAATTATTTATTTTATTAGTAAAATAATGATTAATTTTATATATATATATATATATATATATATATATATATATATGCTAATAAATTTATTTCAAACAAATATTTCTAAATTACTTTTTCATCATATTTTTTATTAGTTGCTAGAATACTTTATAATCTAAAGATAATTAATATAAAATATATCTTAAAAAGTATATTTAAATTAAGAGTTTTCTGTAAGTGTACCTTGAAAAACATGATGTAGAGAATATATATTTTAACAGTAAAATAAATTTGTATGTATTATAAGTTTTTGAAGTAGTTGTCCTATTATGTTACGCCACATGTCTTCTACATCATCAGCACTCAGCCACATCATTAACAAGGTTAACAGTATAGGTACCACCAATCTATAACTTTCACACACTTGTATAAACTAAAATGTATACATAGATATTATAATTTTAAAGTTGTGTACGTATACCAACTATCATTTATAATTATTTTGTAATTAAATTTCAATTTTGTCCTAAATAGTAAAAAGAAACACTATATGTTATTGTAATTTTGGCCCTTTTTAGTGAGTGCTCTTCATCTTCCTTCTTAATTCCAAAAGGCACCACAATTATTTAAAAGCATCTATCAATAGTTTGAAGTTTACTGCTTATGAGTGTAGAGCACTTTAACGGGAACCTAGGCGATTATAATTAAGAAATAATAAAAAATTATGATTATTATAGTTTTCAAGATTGTTAAAATAGAACTCGTTGATTGTTAAAAATTAATTCCACGTTTATTCTTCGAGTACAATCCCAAAAAAACTCTAACATCGATCTGTAAGCGCTTCATTCATTCACTCAATTAGTCATACTATGACACTATTTGTTTCAAGATAGTTACTGCTTAAAGTTAAAGACATCGCACATTTTTTTCTCGAAAAATAAGTCATTTGATATCCTTAATTTAAAAAAAAATAAAATAAAAATTACAACAACGCTAAACGAAACTGTCTTTTCCTTCTATCAATACTTTGCTTTCGATTGACAAAAGAGCGATACCAGTTATACGAATAAAATCTAAAAATGATTATTCTTCTTGGTCACAAAAATTTAATATAATAGAATTTTAAGATGATATAGTTTTTTTAATATAACAAAAAATCACATGATTCATACATATCAGAACCACTATATTTAAAACAAGAAATGAACATGATTCAAAACATATATAGCTGGAAAGAAGACAAGCATGGACGGTACTTTTATGCATAAAAATATATCATTAAGATGCTGATCCATCGAACTACATTATTTTGACGAGAGAGTGGGATAAGTTTGCATATCATATGTCACTACTTACATAATGATGCATTATATAATAGTGGTATATTGCGCCGACAGTGAAGACAAAAGCACGTCTGAATCCTGAGCTGCCCCATCCTCAAGTCTCGGGTTGTTGGCTTTTATTGACATTCCATGCAACAATGCACGCACCTTCATCATCGCTACCCTCAATTTGCACACGATCGAAAATCTATAAATACTAGTTCAAAAGCAGCACACCAACAACGTATTCTCTTAGCGACCCCACCCATCTTAATTCTCATCGGAAAATCCAATTTTAATCATCATCCCACAAAAAATCAAACCAACCAAGCTAGTGATCTAAGTTATGGAAGCTTACTCGAGCACTTACCCTGTGTCCAAGTCTCACTCTTTACTTCATTCTGTGAGGAAGGCACAAGCAAAACCGTGGAAGAAAGCGCCGGTGGCACCACCGGCACCGACACCGATCAGAGTGTACAAGGTGGACGCTATCAACTTCCGTGACCTTGTTCAGCAGCTTACGGGTGCACCTGAGCTCAACCCTCAGCTTCATCAGCAACTTCTCCAAAGGGTTTCACCTATTGCTACCACGCCGCCAAAGACCATGTTGCCAACCAGAGACAACATCACTGCACCATCTCCAACTGTGTCCTCCGCTAACTGGTACCAGGGACAGCAACCTCAAACATTGGAATTGAATTTATCATCACCCTCTTCTTATAACTGGTGCTCTGTTCCTCGTACCAGGCAAGGAGCCATGACCACCTTGGAACCGGGTCGGGTTCTCTAGTTACAATATAACATTTTTTATTTTCTTTATTTTCTTAATATTATAATAAAACAACATAATTTAAATTATATCCTTTAGTTATATATGAATATGCTCAATCATTTCGTCTGGGGCATAGAGCTTTTGTCCACAGTTTGTTTCTTTTGGACTTCAGCTATCTAGATCTGGGATCCAGCAGATGCTAGTTACAACCATTTTTTCCTATGTACTCTCACGCATAAATGAAATGATATTCAAATATATTTTGAATTAAAGTAGAAATGTTGGTAAACTATTAAGGATGTTTCGTTCGAAAAAAAAAGAAAAATTACCGAAATCTGCATATTCATGTGATCGGTGTTAAACTGAATTGAAAAGATAAGGACTAGAATGATGATGGAAACTGAATTGAAATTGTTTGTGGAAAATTTACAAATGCAGCAAGTGGAACTCGTTTTTCACTGCTGTACCGCAACGCAATCATTTATTCTGCTCATTACTTAGAGACAAGAGTTGGGATTAGAAATAATAATAATAATTATTAGAAAAATGATATTTTTACAACCCAAATCCGTAAACAATCCATGTATTGTTCATTGTTCACGGACCTTCAATGTTTCAAGCTTGGTGGGCCGCATCCAGCTCAATCAGAAGCAATATACGTATATATATATATATAGAGAGAGAGAGAGAGAGAGAGGGGTAGGGGTGTAATTTCTCTAACTTGTCTTACTCTATGAAGTTTCAATACATTTCTATTCAGTTTTGAATAAGAGTTTTCCCCACAGCAAACACTTGGGTAATCCTCTTCAAATCATCAAATTTTTTTCCCTTGGTTAAATACTGAAATGTTATTTTTAGAGTGAAAACAAAGCACACTTTTATGAATTGATCACTTTAGAGTCAGCACACTTGATTATAGCACATACACATGTTTAAAACCAGGAGCTATGCAACTAGGATTAACATAAGGAATTGAAATTCAATTGGAAATATAAATTGTAAACTATGAGTATTGAATTTTATCCCTTACAAAAAGAGGATGGGGTTGTTCGTGATTCCAATTCCATATGTACCAACAATTATAATACAATCATGAATTTTGTCGTTACTTTTATCATTATAACAATTGCCAATATATTATTATCACAATTATTAGCATCAAAGTGATATAATAATAATAATAATAATTATTATTATTATTATTGTTGCTATTTTTCGATGATTTTCGTTATTATTATCATAAGTATCATCATATTTATTACTATTATAATATATTGTTATTTGAACTTTATCATATTACATATTAAATATTTATTTTATCTATTTTAATATTATATTTTATGATGTTATATCTTGATCCTTATACAAGTTCTTAAAATATAAAAACATATATTACAGTGATATATTTTACATATAAAATACTCTATGCAAATATAAAATATTATGAAGAAAAAATTATTCTTTTTATAAAAACTTAAAACTTAAACAATGGAAAAATTTTCGGAAGTTGTTTTTTTAAATAAGAATATGATTATTGTATTTTTCTTATTAAAGTTGTATAGTATTTAAGGTCCTCCAACTCCCCTCCATCCAGACGGTCCTCGCGCCCATCATATCTCAGGAAACACAAACATTTTTTTTTAAATAGTCTCATTTTATTTTTCAGATTCGCCTATGTATAATATAAGATTTTTTTTTAGTCACTGTAAAATAATTAGATACTAATTTTGATTCTTCAGTAAAAAAAATTAAATTATTGATTTTTGTTTCTGTAATTTTTTTTATTAAATCAATTTTGAATTTTCTGTATAAAATCGAGGGCATGGTTTTTTTTAAGTTGATATTTTTACGTGTTGTGGTTAAGAACGACACCATGAATTAGCTTTCCTATTCAAATTAAAAGAATTTAAATGATGGTGTCATCTTTAAAATATTTACATTTATAATTTTTGAACCAATTAATAAATTAATTAAATTTAAAATACACACAATTATTAATGAAAAAATGTGCATATTTTAAAATTAAAATATCATATGTCTCTATTTTAGTATGAGAAAAAAATTCGAATTAAAACAATAAAATTTGTATTAGTATTTTTTAAAATGGAAAAAGGTTGCAGGGTTTTAAATAAGAATGAATTAGAAAGAATTAATGGGAAATTAGAATTAAACAAAGATAATAATAAAATTTGGTGGTTTGTGGAGCCTGAAACGGTGTCGCAGTGTATGGTCTCATCTGGTTAAGGGGGGGAGTCTTGAGTTGGGAGGAAGTGACTATCGAAATCTGGTAAGAAGCTGTAATCAATCAAACCAAACCAAACCATGTCGTGGTTTGCAAGGACAATCGCAAACTCACTCAGACTCGACGACGACGACGACGACGACGACAATGGCGGCAACCTAAAATCCCCTCAGAAGAAACCCGAAACAGAACCCCTTCAACCCGAATCAGAACCCATTCAACCCGATTCCGCTTCCACTCCCAGTCCCACAGCACGCGGCGTCAAAGAGGATTTCTCGGAGCTCACCAAGTCTTTTTCCCGCCAGCTATGGGGCGTCGCCTCCTTCCTCGCCCCACCGCCCGATCCTCAATCCAATAGTCCCGTTGCTGATCGCAATTCCTCCGACGAAGAAGATGTTATCGCCGGAATCCGTAACGATTTTGCCGAGATTGGTGGCAAGTTCAAGAGCGGGATCTCCAAACTCTCTGGCCATAAGACGGTATCTGAATTCACCAAGATCGCTTCGAGCTTCCTTCAGCTTGGATCCCAAGAGGAATACGATCTTGATGGCGTTGTCGGAGTTACCGAGGATGTGGTTGCCTTTGCTAGAAGCGTAGCGCTGCATCCAGAAACTTGGCTCGATTTTCCTCTTCCTGACGATGCCGATTCTGATGGTATATCGATTTTCTCTCACTTGGTTATGCAAATTCTATTTACCGTTCCAATCGAAATTTCGAGGTGATTTATTTATACGTCGTGGACAAATATATAACAGTTGTGGCTATTTACATAGCTAGCAGTTTGCCATATGTGCTTCTTAAGATGTTCATATGTGTATTTTAGATTACATTTTATTCTGCCTGATATTTCACTATCTATGAAATTTTGTTGCTTAGATTTTGATTTATCCGATGCGCAACAAGAACACGCTCTAGCTGTTGAACATCTGGCACCAAGCTTAGCTGCCCTTAGAATAGAACTGTGCCCCGGATACATGAGTGATGGTAACTTTTGGAAGATTTATTTTGTACTCCTGCATCCTAGACTCAGCAAAAGTGATGCTGATATTTTATCCACCCCCCAAGTGAGTTCAATTTTATTGGCGTTGGTTTTCAATATTCGATGTATTTTTGTAGTTTTCGTCGGGTTAATGTGTGTTGATGCCTCATAATTAAAAAGATTGTGTTATTTGGTTTCTTTGTTTGTTTGCTTGCTTGATTCAATTGCTTTAACTTTTATCACAAGCTACTAATGATTGAAACCGAGAAAATCAAGTTATTTCATTGTTCAGGGATAAAACGTGGCATATCTGTCTTATAATGTGATCTATGATAACTATAGCAGAATCATGTGTGACTCTGGTTATATTATGAAATCTTGTTATGAAAGTCTATTATGCAGTTGTAATTTTTATATGATCCCTTGGTATCACTACAGAAATGTGTTCAGCATGCTCAAAAATAAACATTTTCATGCTTGTCACATTTTATTTTAGCTGTGTGGTACCTTTGTTATTATTTGTATTGTGCTTGCCTGTGTTACCAGCAATTGTGATATGTGTGCAGATAGTGGAAGCTAGAGCAATGTTAACTCAGGCTTTAGACAAACGAGGTAAGGATAAGAAAGAATCTGACTCATCTGCGGGGGGCAATATTCCTTCAAAAGAGGAGGAACAACATCTCTTTGTGCCAAACAGTGCTCCTCTTGAATCTGTACCTCTTCAGGCATCTGTTGTTGAAGAGGTCCCATCCGTGTTTGTGTCTGATGTTGAAATGGAGAAACATGCCACTCAAAGTGATGTTCCACAAATTAGTGTCAAGTCTGTGGTTGAAGAGGCACCGGTAAAACCATCTGCGGAACAATCAGCATCTGGTTCAACCAATAGATTTTTGGATGAAACCTATGACGAGGATGCTGATGATTGGTTGAAAGAAGAGGATAGTTCTGAAGTGGTCGGTCCCAGTGGAACTTCTATTCAAACAGTTAATGATGAGGATGTGTCATTCAGTGATCTTGAGGAGGATGATGGTGATGTTCATGAAAGTTATAAGAAAACTAGATCAGGCTCTGACTCTTCAACAAAAGACTCCCGAGATTGGGTTCAGTTAGGTAGAGGTTCCCCTTCTGATAAGGATAGGTTCTCTGTTGAAAGCAAACATGCTGAGTCTGAGCTTTCAAGTTCTCGTAATTCTGTGGCCAAGGAGTCCAATGATTGGCTTAACGTTGATGACATTGATGTAATATGATAATACCTTGGAATATGCCCCAGAGGTAAGTTTTTTATATATGATTCCCTTATATTTTGTGAATATCTGCATATAGTCTGTGTACTCTACGATTGACAATCTGAAAGACTTTTTTTGTAAATAAAACCAGTCTCCACTGGGCATTGTGCTGTGTATGGTTATTTATTGCACCTTACGTAAACTAAACTTCTATTTGATATCTGAATTTCTTGTTATTTGAGGCTTTTAATGCTTTTTAACTTACCTAAGTTGTTTTAAATGGCATTCATGATTATTTATTTAAAAGATGAGAACAACTACACTTTATGAACATATAGGGCAGGTGTTATCTATGACAAAGTTTCTAAGCATTTAATGCATAGTCATACTAGGGCTATTTGGTTCTGATCTACCTATAGAATCCTAGATGTTTCTCTTGAGGATTAACTGCTAAATTAAAGGACTACTTTCTTTCACCACCATACAGACACGAAACATATAGTTGCTGTGCCTAAAAGTCAGATATCTGAAGTAGTTTCTGCTTACTACTAGTGTTTTGGGCTTTGGTGTTTCTGTTAACATTAAGAAGCATCAGTCTTGCTCTTGTATCTTTAATTCTCGTTAAGCCTTTATCAGTGTTATTTTTTTATTTTTTTATTTTAATTAGAAAAGGATAGTTAATACGTGAAAAGGGGCATGAGCGGTTGTTGATTTACTTTAATCATGCAGATTACTGGTTCTGTTCTGTTTTATTGGTGATGTGAATTACTGGATTAGGTATGTTGACATGTTACAGCCTCGATGGTAGTTGCATATTGTTTTTGTAAGCATGCCTGTAATGATAAATAATTCGACCTTTTTAATATTAATAGAAGACATGGAAACAAACTAAGATAGTAAGATTAATTGTTACGCACAACTTACTGTAGAATCTGATAGAATTATTTTTAGTACATCGTCAATTTGGTCCTTCTATTATTCTAAGTATCATTCTCTCTTTTATTTGATCCTTAAAAGTATTACGAATTTAAGAAGTTTGTAAAGTTTTGTACCATCTATCCTGTTAGTTTCTCTGTTCATGAAGCTGTTCTTGAGTCTGGTAAGTGATAGACTTAGGAATTTATTTAATTTTCCTTCTCAAATGTGTATCTATTTTATTTTTCTCTAAAAAAACATCAATATGATTCCTTAGGATTAGATACAACACATAGTACCAAACTAGTGTCCTAAACTTGTAGATTTGTCTGGCAAGATAAAAGACAATACTTTGTTTAGAAATTTATTTTGCTTAAATAAGTATATATATGTTGCTTGATTTTCTTATTAATTGTTTAACAGGAGATAAAAGTCCAGTGAAGATTTTAAAAGAAAATTGGTTTTAATGACTAATATAATCCGACTTTTTTCTGTTGAAGTTCATAAAACCTTAGGGTTAAATATTTTAAGAACTAATAAGAGGGAGAATGATTGCTCGATGGTTTACTCTATTTTTGGTAATCAAAGCCTTACTTTTAGTTAAAAAGGTATTTGATTTTAGAAATATTCTCCACTTTTATTATTTTTTTATTACAAGAATGATGTATTATTTTATTTTGTTCCTTTTTTTTTTTAAATCTGTAGAGGAAACAAAATAATGGAAATGAATAATTGCATTATTTTCTGTTTTTATTTTCTATTTTTAATGTTTTTTCTTTTATGTTAAGTTTTGAAAACAAAAAAATAAAATAAAGAGATATATTTTTAATTAAAAAATGAATACAGATTTAAAACTAAATGGTTCCTAATTGTTGCCAATTTAGTTATCTAGATGAAAGTAACAATTATTGTATGGATTATCAATATTCATTGGAAAATTATTAACAATACCTATGGTAGTCCTTAATGTAGATTTTGACCGTTGTTAGTTGTGCTGTAGTGTTGGAAAACTTTTAACTAGAGTGTGTTGTCGCTATTTAATAGCTGACTGGTATGCAAATCAGTGTGCAGATAGACAATAGTTAGTAGGATAAATGCTAGTATTAAAACTCTTTTAAGCTTGTGTTCATGACTGGGTAGAATTTACCATATTTACTAAGCAATTAGTTTTCTTGTTTAGTTGGTCCTGTTCATTGTTTAGTGGTATTCACACGAGTTTTGATAAGTAACAGAATATGTTCATATTCCTCTCGGTGTAAAAGAATTCAATAGTTGTAAATATGTCAAATATCTTGTTTCATTTTCTCCTTTGAACATTTCTTGCGACATTTTTGAGTCATCTTCTGTCGTTATTAGTCTACGCGCACATGCAAGTATAAATTTGATTTAGATTTTATTTTCGTAGCCACACCGCAAGGGTCAATAAGATTAGGAGGATGATAGCCAGAGCCATAACGTTGTAACAAAACTAATAGAAAGAGCTTATAATTTATTATTTTTATTATTCATTTCCACTTCATTAGTGCTTAAAAATAACACTGGTAGCTTTGGGGAGAGACATGAAAAGTCATTGTGTACAAAATAAATTAAGGTCTTATAAAAGCATAGTTACTAAATAAACATTGTCAAATCATGGTTAGCAATTAATGTTTGAGATGAATTAGAAATCATGGTGGGATATATTGCTCTTGTTTGCACTTGTCTTATAAAAACAGAAGGGAAACTGTTTATATCATCAAGAGGAGAAAGGCTAGTTTTGTTGGCTGCTTCCTCCCTCAAGTATGGATAGGCCTAAATGTTCTCAACTAGTTTGAAGCTTTTAATTTAATGAATAGATCAAACCAAAATCAAACATTGAAAATTGGGATGAGAATATCAGTAAAACTATTTACTATATAGCTAATGCTCATCCGTCTTTTGGTAACGTGCACCGATTAATTTGTAAAATCTCATTTCTCATCGTGTAATAGGAGGCACGGATATTCAGGTGAGAAAAATATGTACAATGACCGCGAAATCAAAACGCAAGCTAACATATAATCAGTTAGTTAAGTTAAAGGAAAAGAAAAATACTAAAAAAAAAAATCATTGTAAAGAGCTATTTAGCGGTGATATTCGTTGAAGTATAATTGAGGAGGAAAGAGGTTGTCAGGATCTATCTAATGGGGCCAAAACCGGTGGAAAGGCGTTCTAATCGAGACCATAGTAAGCTTCCGAGAGAGAGTCTTGGCTTCGCTTCCACACTGTCCTTGGTTTTGTGTATAACCGAAGAAGACGATGATTGATGTAGCCTATGAGGTGAGTTGTTGTGATCAATGACTACGGATCCACCAGTCTCTTGTCTCACCAATTCCACGATATTTGGCTTAACTTCTTCACCCGCACAATCTGTGACAAAGAATGATCCAACCGCTTTTCCTCTCTCTGTTCCAATCTCAATCCTTGATATGGATAACCCATTTTCACGAAACACCCGCGTCACACTCGATAGTAGTCCCATTCTATTTTCAGTTCCAATATCTACCCTCAATCCATGCGAGACTCTGCGCTCAACTGCGGCGATTAAGCATAGGGTGAGTTTTTGCTTATCGCTTTCACTGGGCAAAACCGAACTACCCGTGCTCTGTCTTATGTAGTACTCCTATGCATAAGAATAGTAATAAGTATTAGAATAACATGTCCACTAATGACTAAACTAAGTTGGGAGATGTTATTACGTACCTGATGAGCCATGGATCTCTTGGAAGTAATGGCGGCGTGAAACACCACATACTGCATGTCCGTTAACACGCACACGGTGTCGAACAAGAGCTTAGGACGGTCCCTGCTCCTGACGTAAACGACCAAGTACCCTTTGTCCTCGCATATACCGACAGACACGTGGGTCCCATCACAGCCCTTCTTGTGCTCCCCGCTACTGTCCCCGTCACACGCGTGGCAACTCTCGTAATCTCTGTCCGCATACATCAGCTGGTGTAGCCGCCGCTCCCTGTGGGTGTGCCCCGCCCCCAATTTCGTCACCCTCACTCTCTTCCTCTCTCCCCTTCTGCTATGGGCCGCCACAACCTTTTCCAGCTTCTCCTCCACTAGGCCCAACCGTTTTGGGTCGCGTATGGGCCCAGCTTCCGACGCTTCTTCCACGAATATAATACAGGCCACCCTGTCGTTGTGGGTCCATGCCGTTGCAGAGGTAACGACGCAGCCCAACTCTACCAACACTCTTGATAGCTCTGATAGTAGGCCGGCTCGGTCCATCCCACTCATCTCCAACGCTGTCATCTCCCTTCCCTCCTTCTCTTCCTCTCCTCCTTTCTCACTGCCCACTTCTGTTTCTCTTCCCTTCTCCCCTTTTCTTCTTGTTGCGCACAGTTCCTGCATCATTAATATTTTTCTTTCGCATGCTTCAAATTCCTCATTTATTTCCAATAATTAATTTACATATCTCTTAAAATTAATAATTTGCTCCTTCCTTTTACTCTTTTTGTTTCAATTTAGTTTCTTAAGTTTGACAAAATTCGCTTTAAGATATTTCTGTTAGACTAAAATGATCCCTCTTTCATCAGTTATACTAATTTAGTCATAATAAGCTTGTTAATACGAACAAAAAAAGTCTCATCAGATATGCATTGATTATATCAAACAAAACTTATTTATTCGTTTAAGATAGATATCATCGTTGAAAATGTAACTTAGCTCAAAAATTATATTATAATTTATCGATAAATTCAGAGATTCATTTCTATATTTTAACATTTAGATAATAAAACATGAAGTACAATGCATTTAGTTTTAATATTTCTAATAATTTGAAGTGTGACGTCGTTACATTTTAAGAGCCAATAATATATGTAGAAAGAGACAGAATCACCTGCTGGATGTGGAGCATGAGGGTTTCGTCTGTGAGCTTCTTGCCAGCTTTATCAGTCACATGGAACA
The DNA here is from genome assembly GCA_963425845.1 of Sphenostylis stenocarpa. Taxonomy (NCBI): domain Eukaryota; kingdom Viridiplantae; phylum Streptophyta; class Magnoliopsida; order Fabales; family Fabaceae; genus Sphenostylis; species Sphenostylis stenocarpa. The sequence continues at coordinate 4,690,991 of OY731399.1, read as the reverse complement.
CTGAATTTTGCAATAAAGAAAAAGACCCAAAAGACATGGATCAGAAGCGGACTATTAACGTACGTTTGCAGATACTGAGAGTGTCCTACCTAGATATGGGGCTTGTTGTTATGCGACTCATGCATAGCTCATGCATGATTAAAAAAAGTAACAAGCTGTTTAATAATTATACATCGTTTCTGTGGATTGGAGAAAATGCAGAAAGCTGAGGAATAAACGGGACTCAAGAGGGAGACACTGACCGTCCATAAACCATCCACCATCAGAGGAAATATATGATTTGGAAATGATGAGATCAAGATCTGTCAGCACTTGGACCATCTCCAATAATATGCCCTTCCTGTTTGCACTATCAACCTGCTTTTCCACAACACACATTTTATTAAATTTAATGCTTCCTTTTTCAAAAAAAAACGAAGTCAAGGTCTTCTAATTCACACGCCCATGTACTTAAATTAGCAGTTGTTTTAGACCTCTGTTTAGCCCAAAGCCTCAACCATTTGATTCTTTTTGCTTGCTTGCTGCATGCAGTTTTTGTCTCTGATTTCTAAGCCAGTCTGAGTCTTTTTTTTTTTTTTAAATTATAGAGTTCATCAAAACATTATATATATATATATATATATATATATATATATATATATATATATATATATATATATAATATACTTTCTAAAATATAATAAGTTTTTTTCTCTCTCAGTGGTTCATATCATTCATCTTATGCCATTCATCTCTATCTGTTCTTCTTCAAAGAAAGTATATAAATATAACCCCTGACACGACTGACGGATTACGTCATTTTGATAGAATACAATCAAAATTTGGTTTTCTTAAAGAAGAAGAGCTTTTTCATTTTTTCTTGAATTCTTATATGATTACAAAATGGAGAATTCTTTTATCCTTTGTCATTCTATCCTCTTGTAATGGTTAAAAAAGCAAGCACGTACCACAATTTGCATTGGTTTAAACTACCAAGTGTTGTAGTGACAACTCAATGTCTTTGCATCAAATATAATCATATAATATAATAATGACTAGTTATCATACTTAAGTGCCAAGTGGTAATGTGCATAATGGACATCAATCTAATATGTATCATGTTCTTCCCTTTTCCTATATACTCAACGATTTATCTCACGAAGTAGTAATAGTACTCGCTGTGGGTGATGAGATGATCACTGAAAGCAATAAATGACGAATAGGGAACAAACAACGAATTCAAGCATACTGGAAGAGTCAAGTACCCAATGATTAAGGGTAGATTGATAATTTAAGACATGCAATTTGAATATGTAGAATGATATCTAACCTTCACTACAGTGCAGTCTCGGCAAGAATCATTATCGATGCAGACCCTGCCAGCACATAATCAAATAAGTGAATTCATTAAGTAAGCAATCCACCATGATTCGGCTAAGCCAGGAAAACAAATATGTGTATCAAGTTAAACAAGCATCAGAAGACGACAAGAAATTGCCACAGAGGTTGAACAGCAGCACCTGGGAGGATGTATTCTTTCTATGAGCGATTCAATCTCGCGATCGATGTGGGACTGGTAACATATTTCCATTCTTTCTTTATCAACGATTTGACTCTGGAAGCTGTTGGGTGATAACCCAAGAACCTGAGTTGCTATCTCTATAATAAAGACTCAGAGGCTGTTAACATGTTTATCCATTTTAAAAAAAAAAAGCTTAACATATGTTTAGAAACTTTAGAATAGAGAAATCATGTTTAAGACGTGGAAGATATAATTAGTAGCTCCCAAAACACGTGAAAAATGGCGTCCAAGAAAGAGGTGAAACCAAACAAGCTAACATAAGCGTTAAAAGGGAATGAAAGAAAGAAAGCGCGCATATTTTGTTTCCAAAGCGATAACACAGAAATTGTGACATATATCCTAACAAATTATTTGTTTAAATTGAAAAGAAAGTCGTGTGGAAATTAGCAGGGTTTTCCGTTGATTGTAGCACCGAAGCTTTGAAAGAACTGATATATAAAATTCGTGCATTATGAGGAATTTTAGAAAAGAAAAGGAGAAAGGTGAATGAGAAGGGTAGGGTAGGGCGATTACCTTTTGTTGATGAAGGGATAGCAGCAGGTGAAATGCATGGAGTGGAGGTTTCGATTTGAGAAAGGATTGGAGAGAAGAGGATGAAAGAACGGACCAAATCCTGATATTTTCTAAATTTGGCAGTGCGGTCTCTATTAGGAAAACCAAGTGGTTTTCAATTTTCTCACGTAGTAGTAGTAGTAGTATAAGCTAAACCCCGCGTAGCCTTAAAACATTGGAAAATGGAAACCCAACGAAACTGCAAAAAGTCTGGGTTCTCTACCCTTTGGTACGTTGTAGTTGTTGGGAGCTGCGTTTGTGCGTGTCATTTGGAGATACGACATAGCATTACTGCTAATAACGCGAGAGAGTTGCTTCTGGCTTGGTAAACGGGAACAGAAAGTAAAATAGAAAGTAGAACGTGTTGTTACGGGGTCAATCTAGTAACTGGAGCGAGAACTGTTATTGTGGTAATGCCACGTGTCCTTTGTTTTGTAGGTGTACAGTTCTGGTATAGTGGGGAACTTGCACATGATAAAGTCAAATACTATTACTCACGATGATGATGTGCTGGCATCACTCATCACATCCCCACGTGTCTGCGTTAAACACTCTTTGCTATTCCCTTCTCGAATCGCATCACACTTCTACTTTTCCCTTCATACATAACTTTTTCAAAACAACTACGAACACCTTCGGCTTTGTATTTTCTGAATCAAATAGTTTTTTTTTTTTCGAAAACATATTCCACTATATATATATATATATATATATATATATATATATATATATATATATATATATATATATATTATGAGAAAAATAAAAAGAGTGGGTATTTTACTTAAAGCTTAAAATTTGTACATCATAGGTAAAATTAGAAATTTTGACTTGTTAATAACTTTCTAATTTACTTATTTCTGTATCTCACAATTAAGATGTTATTGTATCAGTTTCCTTAGTCATTCCCGTTTGTTTAGAGAGTCCTTTCTTTCTTTCTTTTCCATTTTCATTTTCTAGATTTTACCAAGTCAGCAAGCCTAAGCCAACCTTGAACGTTAACCCTTTCTCCATTTGTTACTTCTGTTTTTGCTTATTAATTATGGTAGCTAGCTGGTAAGAGACTCGGGGCAATATCCAAATGAGAGAAGCGTCCACAAAGACCAGCCCATAAGAGATATATCTCCAAAAAAAAAAAAAAAAGGAGCGAAAAATTTAGTGGTGGTGGTGATTCGTATGTGGCGTGACGGCTGAATTGAAGATGACGCTTGGGGCTATTGCTTCCACCAAAAACAACCAATAGGAAACAAAACTTCAACTCCAGCGCAAACCCTTAAATTTTGACCTCATAACCTTCTCCCGGGTCTGTCTCAATTTTCTCCATCTATTTAACATCGTTTGGTTTGGGTCAGCTACATGAATTGGTCAGTTTAAAATATCCGTAACTGGGGTTAATGGAGGTGCAGTTAGTTCGTCAGGGTTTTGGTTTTGATTATGTCCGTAAAAGAAAGAAATGGATCTTCATTTTGTGTGCTGTTGGGTTCGGTGGGTTCAGCGCTTACAAGCTCTATCACGCGCCTTCTGTGGTTCGTAAGAGAAAGAGGCTTTCGAAGCTTCTGGCTGCATTGGCTTCCGTAGCGGAGGCCGTATCCGAATCTGCAGATACCATTGGAATCGTATCCAGAGACGTCAAGGATTTTCTGCAGTCCGATTCAGATCAAATCCCCAATAGCTTGAAGCAAATTTCCAAGATTGCTCGCTCCCAACACTTGTCGGAGTCCTTGGTTACCGTTACCAGTGCTGTCACCGTCGGAGTCTTGCGCGGTTATCAATCTATGAACCGGACTGGGGGTGATCAAACCGGTTCAACCGTCGTGGATCGGGTGCTTGACAAAATGCTTACACCAGCTGGGTCGGGTTTTGCTTCCGTCGTTCTTGGAAGCTTTGCTAGGAACCTGGTTCTTGCGTTTTATTCGGATCAACATACCCGTGGGGAGTCCAACTCGAGTAATGGGACTAGTGGTGTCGCACATGTTGGATCCAATTCGGATCCTGTTCTTGCTTGGGTGGATGTAGTTTGTGGAGATAGGTGTGGGGAACTAATTGGGAATTGTGTGCAATTGTTTGTGAGCACCGCGGTTGCGGTTTATCTTGACAAGACCATGCATATCAACACCTATGATGATTTCTTTGCTGGCTTAACTAACCCGAAACATGAGACCAATGTGAGGGAAATGTTGGTTTCTGTTTGTAATGGTGCCGTGGAGACTCTCATCAAGACGTCTCACAAAGTATTAACAAGTTCTGGTGCTGATGTTGGTTCGGGTTCGGGTTCATATTTGGCTATTAGAAAAACTCTGATAAATGAGGATTTGGGTGGAGGAATGTCTTCGATTCAATCGAAGGTTGATGATGATTATGATGAAGAAAATAAGAGTGGCTGGGTGAACAAGATTTCCTCAACTTTGGCGGTTCCCAGTAATAGGAGGTTTGTTCTTGACATGACCGGAAGGGTGACATTTGAGACTGTTAGGTCGTTCATGGAGTTTGTTTTGCAGATATTTTGTGCTTCAGTGACGAGATTTGTTCATGTTGTTCAAGAGGCAGTACTTGAGATTGTGAGATATGTTGCAGCGAAATCCTCTGTTATTGTGGCTATATGTCTCTCGTTGTGCTTGCACATAATGGGTGGAGGCTGGGCTTTGGTGCCTGCTTAAGTAGTTGTTGTGACTACTTTTCACTCACCAAATAGATATTGGTAATTAAACTAGAAAACTTTCTGGAGATGCTACTTATTTGGGTTTGCACCTGTATCATAATATCTACATACCATACATGGATTAATTTTGTAAATGACTTTGAAAATCTTAAATATTATAAATGTACAGTGACCATAGAAGTTATGTATTCTCTTATATTGTAAACTCATGTGCCACCTCCAGAACTCTCTCATAGAAACCCCTGCATTCATCAACCAGCAATACTATTTGTTTAGGGTGTATCAATCATTGATTAAACCCATTCATGAATTGGAATCTTGTTGTAAATACATCATTCTGTATACTTTGGCTATACGATTTTATTTTTTTTTGGCCTGGGTACATTCTCGGGTCATTTGAACTCTTGCCCCCTCTCCCCTTTTGGATATGACAACTCTGTTTCATGTTCTCTTTTGGATATAACTACTTTGTTATTGCATGACGAAACTGAATGAGAAGTTGAATTGCTGACTGAGATTTTTTAATGCCTTGTTAACTTAGTTTGTTTAGAATTCCCTCGTGGATAATGTTTTTAATCTGCTGTTGGAGGGGCATAGCCAACGCTGATGGCATTTCATACGCTGCAATTGTTATTAGTTATTACTGTTACACTTCTTAATCTGTGTGCTTAAACATTGCAACTAACATATACTCGTCCATTCTCTAAACGCCCTTCCTTTTTGAATTATTCATTCATTTCATCATCAGTGAAAGTGGAATGTTTGATATCTGGCTAGCAATGGCAGAGGAAATTGCAATTATGCACGTTTGATATATGGCTAGCTTCACATTAGTAAGCATTTAAAACAGCTAAAACTCCACTTTTATTGGCGAGTCGTGCAACACTTGTCGTTATGGGGGTGTCACCTGCCAAATCAACTCGTTAGTTAATTATTACTTAATTGTGTTGTATGAATTAGAAGAACTTGGGTTATGTGATAATTTCTTCGATAGAAGAATGGGGATTGCGATCTAATCAATGGGTGCTTTCATGGGTCAGATCCAACTTTACCATGATGGATAGAAGATTAAAGGACAACGTTACCGGTGAAATCAGAGTATTAACACGCTAGTGATAGTGTAAATACTGGTTTGGCAAGAACGCGTGAAGAATAATTATATCCCATTATCTGTTAAGCTCAACTCTTCCCTTATGACAACATATCATATGGATCTATTTGTGTGTAAACAAGCTGTCATTGGACCAAACGTAAAATCAAATACCATGAGAAAGGCTCCATACTAAGATTATGATGGAAACATCACTGAATGCTTCGATGGACCTCGAGGGTAAAATCTCCACTCTATATAGGGAGATGATAGTAGTAGAGCCCCATTAGGAAACCTCACGGATGGGATGATTTCTTATACTAGCATTTGTCCATATTTTATTATTGCTTGTGTGTCAAACAATGAATGGGTTTGTTAGATGTTGTCGTAAGATTGTTATTCTCCTTTTCATTGCTGTAAGAGAATGAAAAGTTTTACAGTAAAAAACTATTCCTTATATTTCTGGAGGTTCTATTCATGGCCTTACAAATCGGGAGTCCATTGATAGTGGTCCTTAACACCAAGAGACAGAAACTTATTTCACCCTTTGTCACATGGCTGGTTGGGTTTTGAAAATGCTTGGTTGAACTTCAATATTCTCCAAGTCCTCTTAATCGAAATTTCCTCGTTCATGGAAAAAGTCAACCTAGATAGAAGTATATATATTGATTCAGCATTCCACGAATGAAACCAGGCAACGGCGTACCCAGTTATCCACAAGCTGCTTGCATCACATTTAATTCTTTTAAAATGAGAGAGCTTACTTTAAATGATAAATTATTATCAGGCTTAAATAATTTTTTCATCTTCTTACAAATGAGAAAATTACAATTATACCCGTACTTCACTTTTAAAATAAATCTCCCTTATCACTAAAATATTAATAAAAATATTAGTTTGGTTATCATCATGATATTTAATAACTTTTTAAATCCCATAAATATCGATATATCTTTTATTTTATTATTAAAAGATAAGATGGTTGAAGAAATTAATGGTAAGATCTTGAAAATGTGAAATAGAAAATTGAGTTTCATTACATTACAATAAATATTTGTTTCCAGTTAGTCTTATAAGGAGGTTTGTAGTGTATAAAATTTTATTTGACAAGTTCCAGAATTTCTTATTTTTGCTCGCTGGATTAATGTTGAAATATTTCATTTAAGCAAAATCTTCTTTAGTATTACTGATACTAGAATAAGAATGAAACACCAAATAAGATATTGTTATTATGAAAACCGATAAAATAAAAATATAATCGAACTATTTACAATCAAAATAAATTTTTCCATAAAAAATCTTCGTTTGATTTTGACTTTTACAGATAACTTATTTAGAAATTTTTGGATGAAATAAATAAATAGAAATGGTATAGGCATGTTTATATTCACGCAAGTATTTTATTTAAAATTTGATAATTTTTAACATTAACATAATATATAATTTTTTTATCTCATTAAAATGTAATAATTTTTATTATTATAAAAAATTCACAATAGTTAATGTCAAAATAAAAAAATTATTATAATCATTTTTTTATTTTTTAATTATCCATCTTTATTAATGTCACTTTTTAATTGTTAGAAATAAAAATATCAAAATGAATCAATAGATTGAGTTGATAAAAAAATTCAGTGCCTTAATTGAGCAAAGCTTTTGTATGTAAATTTAATAAGTCTCAAAAATAAAAATATGTTATCTTTGTAAAATATAGAATATTTAAAATATATGTTAATATCATTCTTTTACTATTAAAACTCTGAAATTTCTCATAAAAACGTGTAATTTCAAATTTTTATGGTGCTAGTGATCTATCATCCCTTAATATATACATATATATATATATATAGAGAGAGAGAGAGAGAGAGAGAACTCTTTCAAACAACTATTAATTAAACTTTTGAATTAAAATCAAAGTTATAATTTTTTATTTCAGTCCTTACAACTAAAACATCTTTTTTATTTTAATTTCTATAAATATATTTTTAAATTTATTAGTTCATGATGTCATATATTAAGTTAACAACGTTTTTATTATCGAAAAGTTATCATAACATTGAAGTTAATAGAAAAAAATAATAAACTAAAATAAAATTAATTTAAAAATAATAATAAATAAATAAAATATAACTTACACTAAATTTAAAATATTTATGAAATTAAATATCCAATTAAACCATCACACATTTCAAATACATCCTTACTTTGTTGGTCACAAATGAATTCTCTCCTGTATTTTTTCAGCTATTTGGAGAAGATAACATCAACAGCAAAATGATTGATTGAAGAGTTATGGCAAGTTAACGCCTGCAATAATTTTATATAACAGTTTTTTTCTTCTATGCCTCTTATCTATGGCAGTGAGTTTTAAATAACATCTGCACTGTCTTAAATCTCAACCCTATTCCAGAGAGAAATAACTTGCATTAAAAGGCATAAAATGTTTTTTTATGCATAAGTATTTAAAGAAAAGCTTATAAAAATGTTTATAATTTTTATAGCTTGTTTTCTGAAAAATTTATAGAAAAGTTATGGAGGCTAGTTTTAGTGAGCAGAGCCCAATATTATTTTGTTATTTATTGTAAATAAAAATATGATATAAATTAATTTGAAGATAAATTACAAATTTGTTAAAATTGAAACATCAATTAAATTAAAAATATTGAAGGTTAAAAAGAAAGTAATAAAAATATCAAGACTTCTTTACAAAATTGTTGATAATAAAGAATTAATGAAAAGCAGAAAGTAAAAGAAGGATGTGCTTGCTTTTATTGAAAAGATAACTGATAAGACAATTACCAAGTAAACAAATACTAGTTCAATACAATACTAAATAAAACAAGTTACCAACAGGTAATGTACAATACTAAACAACAATTAATATTAGTTGTTGTCATCCTCTGTATAAATATAATCTAGATTTGAAGTAAGTGTTCTCCTCTTCAAACATTCTTCATCTTTAACGTCACAGTGTGCACTCTCCAAGAGATCCTAAAAAGATGAAAATATATGGATCAGACCCTTGCAGAATATCCACTGAGAATAATAATAAAACTAATGTAAAAACCAATAAGAGAAGCAATAAAACAGAACTAACCGGATTTAGTTTTCCTCCCTTGCGAAAGAGTTTGGCCTGGTTAGTCATGCAGCAGCTGAGGAACAGAGCCACAAAGAACAGGGCTGCGATCTTCCTCATATTTGGTTTATGTAGAGAAGACAAAAGAAAAATGATGGAGACAGATAAAAAGGAGAGAGATTTTGTGTGTTGAATATATGGTGGCAGGGATTTGAAGGTGTCAATTTATAGAGATAAGGCGCTAAAAGAAAGTGTGAACTTTGGAAGGTGAAGAGGGAATTTATTTAATGCAGAGGTGATGATATTCTCTAGGACCAAAAACAACCCAAAAAAAGTATTCTCCTTTTTCTTTTTTTAACAAAATATTAATTGGTCATATCAATAGTGGGGAAATTTTGAGCAGAACCAAAAGTCAAGCAGAACCACAAGTAATGAACCAAAAAAACAAATGCAAGAAAAGAAAGATTCCAACTTTGAAATTCCCCACTTGTTATTTATAGGATTACTTCTTTGTCTCTGTTTTTAGACATAGAGAGATAATGAAGGAACAGCGTAAATGTGTGCTGTGTTTAGCTCTAGCAGTGGGAAATAACTTGCATTTTTTCTGCATGACTTGTTTGATTGTACTTTCTCAATTTGCATGTGTCCTGCACTTTAACCATACAATGTAGAGCATAGATGTGTTGCTCATATTATAAATATCTTTATGTTACTATTTAATTAAAAATAACGTACAATTAATTTGTTAGTTTTTTAATATTTATTTCAAAATTTACATAGAAAATCTATTTTGGCCCGCATGTAAAAATGTGTTAAATAAGAAACAGTTTGTAATTGTGCTGTAGAAATTAGGGATGAATTTAACTCATGCTGCCGAATGAAATCCAACAAACTCATGATAAAAGAATATAATTGGATAGATTTATACGGATTATTGGGTACATTCATTAATTTTTAAATTTGTTGGATAGCACTTTTTTTTATTTCTCTAATTTTAATGATGTTTTTTCTTTAAAAATTTGCATTTTATAATTACAACTTTTTTACCTTAAAAATTCAGATGGATTCAAAATATTGTGTCTTCAGTGGTTTAAACAATCACAAAATAAAATTTAAAAAACTAAAAGGAACTGATTTAGAATTCTTTTTGCAAGTTGAAAAAAAAAAGATAAAGTAACCTACCATTTTTTAAATATTTTCTTATCACATGATTAATTTTATTACACTTATAATTTTATTTTTCATGTGTATCTTCCATCAAAACAAATCTATTTTCTCCGACAAATATCTAATGAGCAGAAAACACAAAGTAACCCTTGTTGTATTATACATAATGAGTCCTCATGTGATGATGAGTTGTCAATCATATGCACCAATGAAGCCTCTGGTTTCTGATTGAGAAGCTTGTACAAATAGAAGAGTGGTGAATCTTGACAAACTTGACAAGATTACTGAAAATGGAATATGATCCCTAATTCTCCATTGACAGCAAAAATATGTACATAAATCATCTCCAAAGGACAATTAATCTATGTCTATCTCACTAGTGCATCTCTTCAAGCTTAATTCTAGCCACTTTTTTCTTCCTAAAACTAGGTTTATTAATTGGCTTCCTCAATTGAAATTTGTTTTATGCATAGATATTAGATAACAAATTTCACTAGCGCCATTAATAGAACAAGGAAAATCTAACATAGAAAAAATGAATAATTCCTAAATACTTCCATCGACCTTCGCTTATAAGTTCTGGTATCTGCGAGAGTTTTGCTACCATGCATAAAGAAAATTATGTTACAATTTAAAATACTTGTACCAAAAGAAAACACAGAAAACTATTTATGTTTGACAATTTTTATAACAATATAATAATAAAAATATAGTATAGAAATTAGTATTGTTATAAAATGGTTATGCATATAAAAAAGAAGAGATCGTATTGTATGATAAATCTTAACGTTCGATTGCAAAACTGCTTTCAGATAATCTAAAGAGAACAAAAACATGTCAGTTAGGTTAGTTGAATCCAATGGGTAGCTGAATCTTAAAAAAAAAAATCTTAATAATTTATTTATTTCTGAATAATTATTAATATAAAATATTTTACAATCATACATAAATTAAAATATTTTGTAATGCTTCATTTATACACAATGTATAAAAGGGCCCTATTTCCCCATCAATTACCTGTAATCAAATTTTGATAGAAAATATAGCCTTTATTTGTCATAATTCGTTTTAACCTGTTTTTTTAAGAGATAAAAACAAGTTGAATAACATTTAAAATAACAAGTTAAAAAATGTTTAAAATGGAGTTTTGTAACACGTTGAGCTTTTAAATTCCATTTTCTATTTTTCTTTATTTGGAATCTTAAGATTTAAGAATATACATTTCAAAACATTTGTTCGAATTAACATTGAAGCTCAACATTTTACTCAAAACTTAAATAATTCAGTAGGAATGCATAGTTAATGTCACTATTATATTTTACTACATCAATAATTCTAATTAATAGCATAATTATTTAACATTTGGAGTCTTAAATTTACGTTTTAATGTCGAAAAATGAAAGATATTTAAAATAGTTTAAAATTGCTTATAATTTTAAGGGAGTTTTAAAAAAGTTTTTCACTCCCGCCCTTTTTTTCTTTTCGAATTTTGGACACACAGGATGAGATTTTGCTGGCCTGGTTCGCAGAGGCCACAGAAAAAAAAACCCGAAAAAGGAGGCCCAACTTTTGTGTAAAGACAAAACCGAGCTCGCTTCCATGGAAACCCAACAATAATAAGGGGTCAAAAAATTTGAACCGAGCAAACTTAAATGATTGTTTAAAACCGCTTTTACTAATGCACATTTGGTTCCGTGTTTTTCTATTTTATTTTTTAAAAGAATATTTTTCTAAAGTACCTACTACTTTTAATTAAATAGCATTTTATAAAATTGTTTAGCCTAGTTTATTAAAAAAAAAAAAACTATTGTACGTTAGTCCAAAAATTTCTATCCAATAGTCTCAAGAATTAGTCTTTATTCTTACATAATCAGAGTTATTAAAGAGTGAAGTGAACCGAAGACTCATTTTAATTACTAGGTAAAATTGTTACTCGTAATTCTAATTTTAGGAATATGGGTATAATAACTTACCTATGAAAGTAATAATTAATAGAATAATTTTATGGAAGTTATTTGTCTCTTATTTTTCATGTTTATGTAACTCTGTGATTGATAGAATTTTATAAATACTAAAGATTTGAAACTGTAGAACATATTTTAAATTTATAACAATAACAAGGAAAAGAGGTATGTCTTATCTCTTATTTCCTATTTAGTTTCTTTTGCTGATTGAAATATATTAAAACTATTGGAATATTGTTGAGTACTTGATTTTTATTTGAGAATTTGAAACAATTATGATTTAAATATATTAGTTAGTTATGGCGACTTTATGATTTTGGAAACTGTTATCTTTTTTTTCTTCCATAAAATATATTATGTTTGGTTGATTGGAAGTTACGTATTACTGAATTATTTAGATATAGTAGTTATTCAACGAAACCTAAAGTTCATATTTATATAAGTACTTATTTTTGGATTCATGCACCATGATATATTTATAAGTGGAAACCTAATTTTGATATTTCAGATGAGGATTTTAAAGTTGGCTAAGAAGATATCTACAAATAAAAAGAGTACAAATTCCACTCTTTAGATGAGCAGTTTCATGTAAACTAAAAGGAAGAGATGAAATATAAATTAAAAATTTGATAATATTATAATGTATAAATGAATATAATTTATATTTTATTGAATTAATTATAAAATATTAAGTTAAACATTGTATAATTTTTATGATTAATTTTTTTAAAAAACGTCATTTTATCATATAACATTTACCTGTAGACTATGTCAAAAGCTTCGGTCTCAAAAATATTTGTTTACAAAAACACTCCCTGGTGTGTGGCTTTGCCGTTGGAGAACAAACAGAGTCGTAGCATTCCAAAAAAAACGATACAGGCCTAACTAGTGACTTGAATCTTACCTAACTCAAAATTACTAGGTGATGGTACGTAATTGATTATGTGTTACAGATGATTCATGTCCATCCACGTGAATGTGTCGGACTTGCGTACGTGGTCTGGGCGATTTCAAGAACAAACTCGTGCTTCATGTTTTCTTCAACATAATAGGACCACACTACCATGCCAAAAGCAAAAGAGGTACCTAAAGTAACCCCTTACAATTCTCTTTTATTTGCTATTACCTCTCACCTTTCTTCATTATTTACTTTTTTTTTTTCGTCAAAATATCCTGTTGGTCCTTTCCTACTTTTTTTTTCTGTCTTTTTATACACGATTCTTTTGGTACATTTTTTTTTAAATAACTTAATTTGTTTCGGTGTCCTCTAGATTAAGACTACATATATTCATACACATGTCATATTGAATTTAGTCACAAACTTTAGTTAAATTTGATTCTGTATTTTATATAATTTTATTTTCACTTTTTTACGAAAATAATATAAATATGAAACAACGAAATAATAAAAGAAATATAAAATAAACAATAAAAAAACTTATTATAGTAAGGGTGATTTATTAAGTTAGTGGAATAATCAGTGAAATCAAATGAATTGCCCTCACTTTATTTTGCTTAGGGCGTTCCTCCTTGCACCATAATTTTCAGCAATCATTGTACTCTCACGCTGTCAAAATAAAGCCAGCCACACATGTGAGGCCAAGTCTTGGTTAGATGTTGTTTAACCGTGCGAGTGATGCGATTCTATATTGATTTGGTCACTTTGTTTAATTATTTGTTTGAAATCGATTACCAATTTGTTGCCTTCTACAAAGTAGTGGGGTCAATAAGAGAAAAGAAATGCCATGTTTGACGCTCGAGTCTTTCACCAATTGGCCACCAAGCAGTGGAGAACATTGGTACAAAACTGTTACCTGCTCCATGGCCCATATGGTAGGGCATTTTGTTAATGGATGTTGCAGCTTTAAGGCTTCATAGTTATCATTTACAAACTCAGCCTAAGAATATTCCTCAAATTTATTACATTTTATTTCAAGTCTAACTCAAAATTGCATGCCCTAACTTTTTAGCGTACCCCTTCTCTTGATAATATTTTCAATAGCTGGAGCAATCATGCAGTGATTCTCACCAGCTGTGTGTGTGTGTGTCTGTGACTGAGCAGAATCTCAACTAACGGTATGTTTCCTTTCCTGGTTTGGCATAAAATGGTTTTATAGCTGCTCTTTCTAATACTTGTCACTATTGTTTATTCCTTGGACCGCTTTTCAAAACACCCTCTTCAACGGTTTAGCAGGTAGAAGGGCGAGGAAAATTGATAAATAGTAAGACTTCACCTCGTTCACATTAGTTTGATGTACAAAAAGCGGAGCACGTGCACCGTACAATAAAAAAAAGAGGATATGAAACGGCATATGTACAAACAGAACATAGTAATATGCAAAACAACAATATTGAAGATAATGGACACTGTTTTCAAAAATGGGATCTCACAGATTGGTTCAACTGAAAATTTTTAAATAATTAAATGAGGATAAAATTGAAAAAAAAATTAAATATTAATTAAATCAGAATAAAATTAAACTAAATTTTTTAATCAAATAAATTTTAGTAAAAAAAATTATTTATAATCAATTTTTTGTAATATAATTTTAAAAAATATGTATATAATTTATTTTAGTCTCTTTTTTATATCGATAAACTTAAGTTTGAGTTTAAAGCATACCAGAACTTAATTTTGTCTAAAAGTATGTTTGATGAGATGAAACTTGTGTAAATAAGGCTAATCAAAAGTACTTTAAGTGTGTAGTTATTGAAAAGGTGTAAAGTTTATTAAACATGAAATAATGATAAAAATATTACGTATATGTTATCAGCAAAAAAAATAAAAAATGGTTAGTTATTACTTAATAAAAATCCAAAACTTGGGAAAAAACAAAACACGAAGTGAGCCAATCTCTTGTTTCCAAAAGAAGAAAAATGTTGATGACAAAATAGTTTCTTGAGGCAACCAAAAAAATATATGACCATAAGGCATTAGGCATGACATGTTTAATGTTCAAAAGGGAATAGTTTCAAGTCACTAAACTGAAAATCAAGCATAGCCATGATGTCGTGGCATCGTAAAAGTGGCCTAGTCTAAGATTAACGGTTAGATCTCCGTGAAATTTAGCCTAGTGTTATGAGGTTACAAATAATTAAGTTGGAGTCTTATATTCTTCAGTGCGTCTCCCTTGATTAATTATGATTTAATTAATTTATAAAATAATGATATTTTATTAATAAGCTAATATAATTAAATGATAATAATTTTAAAAAACTGTTTAAATAGCATTGGAACGTGACTTTTTAACTTTTCACTACCGTAATTTTTATATCTCACAAAATATTAAACCAATCAAGAACAACAGGCAAAGAGAGAGAAAGTACGAAAAGATCTTTTTTTTCTTATATAATGTTTTGGAACCTTGTTTCAAACTCCTAAGATGATTCTAGCAACCTAGAGATTCTCCTACCAAAAACTTGAAGTGGATTTATTCTCCGGACAATTGTTTGTCGAATATACGTAGCTGCGCATGCGTTGCCATTTCCATACGTGCGTATGCTAACATACGCGTGTATGTTGCTACGAAAATATCATACACAATATTTAATTATTTAATACTACTGACGATCATTATCCATACCATGTCCTACCAAAAAGTAAAACAGCAAGAACAGAAAAAAAAAAAAAAAAGTTTAACCATTTTGTTGCCTTTAATATAGTGGCAGATGGATAGAAGAAATTATAAAATAGCATAATTCAATGATAAAAAACGATATAGTTTTAGGTTAATCATATACGAGGAGATACAGATGGTACTATAATTTGACTCCGTAGTAATATTAATGTGCGTATGCGGGCTGGGCCACTTGTGTATATTAAAAGAGGTTAATTGGACGCCACTTATCACCCTTGATGTCATGCATGGATAAAGAATTAGATTGTTTAAGTGGTGCACAACACAACTGCACTCTATTCATACACCTCTTCTGCTGCTGGCTTCTGTTTGGGGTAAGAACGGTGGAGCAACGTCATCATCATACATTGCCAATCATTGGACACTCATACACACACTTCTACACGTGTCAAGCGTCGACCCCACCTGGTAATTTTACCTTCGTCACTAAGCTTAAAATTCAGGGACCCACTCGCTTAGGTCACCAAATAAAAAAGTAATGACCCCACCACCACCCTAGTGCCCACTGACTCAAAAGCCATCCCATGTACAACAACAACAACATAGGTGTCTTTCCCAACACCAAATTTCCCAAAATGCCCCTCTTAAGCGTAACTTATTACGTAGGATTATCCCTACCACATGTCCATAAATACGAGCCCCCAAAGCTGCGTTTCTTCCCTTTCTCCCTCCTTCCTTCCCCCCTCCCTAGTTTCCAACCATGCTTCCTGCTCTTCCCGCTTCCGATCCTCTGCAGGGAAACACATTCCCCGCGTTGGACTATGCTTTCACGCCCTGGGATGGGCCTGAATTTTCGGCCCTCAAGCCCACTAGCCCCAACCCAGTCACCTCCAGTTCCGGTTCGGACGACCCCAATCGATCCCCTGCAGACGAAAATCTGGTGTTGGACCAGTCGAACCGGGCTGTGTCCGTCATGGAGGAACGAAAACGAAGGAGAATGATATCGAACAGGGAATCTGCCCGAAGGTCACGCTTGCGTAAACAGAGACACCTAGACAACTTACGGAACCAGATGAACCTGTTTAGGGTTGAAAACCGAGAACTGAACAACGGGTTGCAGTTCCTCCTTCACCACTGTAACCGTCTACGAACTGAAAACGAGTGGCTCCGGTCCGAACGAACCCTGCTCCGCCAAAAACTGGCCAACATAAATCAAATTATGCTTTTCCAACAATTGCAACCATTTTCCACTGCATGGCCGTGCAATATCGTCATGACAGAATAAACCTTTGATCACCATTAACCACGTAAAGCACTAATCACAAATCGGCCTTCCTTAAGTAATTAAAGACAGTAACTTGTCTTAATTTGTTGTCTGTGTTAAATATTAAGAGTAGTAAAAGGTGCAGTAGGGTGGGTGGTACCGGTGCTTTTTTTTTTGGCAAAACGGTAACGAGGTTTTGGAATCCTTGTTATTTTTTCTCAAAACCAGAAGGGTTATTAGTTATTACTATGTAAAGTATTACGTAGTGTTTTAGTTATAGTGTGAATGTAGCTTTTTGTGGTTGTTTGCTGATCAAATTTTAATAAAAAATTAATTATATTTAAATAACATAATTATTGTGACGAAGAGAAATGAAACGTGTATTTGTAAAAAAGGTTATGCATGCATGAAGTAAATATACGCACTCCGAGATCAAAGCAACAGAGATCTGACGTGCGCTGCATGAAGTGCTACAACTAATATATTTGGAAAATCAGTTTTAAATGACATTTTCATAGAGTAAGAGAGGGTAGAAAACAGTGTATACATGCAATTGGTGATATAATGTAATTAAAGAAAAATAATTAAAGAGTGTGATAATTGTTAATCTAGTACTTATATATATGAATTAATGATGTATATGTCATTACTCACACACGTATATAACTCTGTCATGCAAACAGTAGGTGCCAATGTTCATCAAACGTTTCGTTAATGTCCAAACGCGTTCTCAAATCTCCACTGTTAATTTTCTGTTGAAGCGTGTAAAGCTAATAGGTTCTAATGTTATTTTCAATATTTGGGTTTATTTCTAATTTATTCGCATAATAAGTTTTGAAAATAGAAGTGTATAAATTGTTTTCGCTTTATACAACGAATTTACCTAAGATGTCCAACCGTATTATTTATGTTTGAAACAATTATCTATTATTATTTCAATTGAAAGTGAAGTTTAGAATCCATAAAATTTATGTCTATCCTATTCATGGAAGACGAATACGTCACCACCTTTAATCAAGCACAAGTAAAAACTGTTAGAATTAATTTAATTAATTAATTCCATTATATGACTCATGTGAAATATAATAATGGGCCCAAATGTGATTTAATAAAATATGATGACCTATTGGTTATTATGTGAAGTCAGAATAAAATAAAGATAAAATAAAATATTAACTTACGGTAACCAACTTGATGGACGTTGGTTAATAAAAAGGATTAAGGTTCTGTCTCTGGTCATATAAGGTCTTTTTCACGGTAAACCATCAAGAAAGCAAAGCGTGAGAAGAGAAAGAAAGACAAAGAGATAGATTGGGAAAAGGAGATTGGAGAACGAGAAGATTAAAGAATATATTTTCATAAATCAAGGTTAGTTCTCTTATTATGATTTATGTATGTTATGTTGTGAAAATCAATAATCTAAAGATCCTGTAGAGTAGTTTTCTATAATAAATTAAGAACGTAGGAAAACTACAGAAAAGTTTACATGTGGTATCAGAGCCCAGTTATTAGATTTATGATTTTCCTTTTATGAAAGTTTTTCCTAAATTATGTTTTTCCCAAATTAAGATAAACCCTAATTATGAATTTAGGGATTTCTCTATCAGATTAGTATGAACCCTAATTTATTCCCAAATTTATTTTTCTCAAAATTAAATAAAGGAATAAACCCTAATTACGTTTTCAAGTTCAAATTGAAACCAATTTTATAGTCCCTATGCGTGAATGATCCTGTAATCCTTTCTAATTGAAAAGGCAAATGACGTGATAGGGTTAGGATGAATCATGTATGAAATTAGTTTCATTGTATGTTATAATTACGATGAGATGTTATAATTGTGTTATAATTACGATGAGATGTTATGATGGGATGTTATAATTATGATGGAAGAATGATAAACCGTAAAGTTGATAAACTTTGCGCATAGAGAGCAAGTGTTAAACACACAGGTTTCATATATTATATTATATTATTTATAATATTATTTTGTGTGTACATATTGGTTGGTGACTGGTGATTGCTTGAAACCATTTTGTCCCTATATTATTTTGTCCTCATATTATTTGTACATTATTTTGTACGTATATTTTTTTTATGTGGTCGAAGGATAATTAAAGAGTTATTTTTATGTTAAGGTGAGTTGTATAATATACTCATACTTGTAAAGTTTTGTTAAGGGTACTGTAAAGCTTTGTTAAGAGTACTTGTAAAGCTTTGTTAAGAGTACTTGTAAAGCTTTGTCAAGGGTACTTGAAAGCTTTTGTCAAGGGTACTGTAACCCTTTGTTAATGTACTCGTGAAACTCGTTAATGTACCTATAATGTAAACATTGATAAA
Organism: Sphenostylis stenocarpa; assembly: GCA_963425845.1. Classification (NCBI taxonomy): domain Eukaryota; kingdom Viridiplantae; phylum Streptophyta; class Magnoliopsida; order Fabales; family Fabaceae; genus Sphenostylis; species Sphenostylis stenocarpa. The sequence goes on along the minus strand of OY731399.1, from coordinate 4,671,742 downwards.
TGAATGAATTTTGTTTTGCAAACTGAATTGTATTGTTTCCATTGTGTTTAAATTACTCATAAAAGTTTTAAATGAATGACAATTTCACTTTTACGTGAAATGCAAATAAAGGTCTTGGATTCAAAATCAATCTTAGGATGAAAATTGAAATTATGAGTTTCAATTTTATTCATGGCACATAATATTTTATTATGTGAATAATGTACATATTTGTTAAAATTAATAATAATAAAAATGCTATGAATGGTTAATAGCAATTAAAGATATTATTTATTTGAAATTAAGCATGATAAATTTTGTTAGTCACCAAAGTGGCCAAAATTTTAAGATTATTTTGATTTCAAATTATTAATGATTTTATTTCAATTACCCATAGTATGAACGCTAAAATTATGAATAATGATTTATGGGCTAATTGAAGTTCATTATTATAAGGCATTTCAGGATCACCCAAAGGTTGATTAGTTGTTATTATAATTAATGAACATGAAAGTAGATAATTTTGTGTGCGTCACTAGTTTTATTTATATACCCAAAGGTGTTAGGTGATTCTAGTTGATGCATATTTTAATTATCATTAAAGTTATAAAAAGATTAGCGTAATTATGTTTGTGTATTAGTGGATCTCCCAAAGGAGAACATTAATATGCATAGAATGGTTATTTATGTTTGAATCTGTATTTATGTTTAGTTTTTATGACTCAAAGCGTTAATGTTAGGCATGTGTTAATTGAAGTATTTGTTTATTATGTATTTCTTACTTCGATCTGTTCGAGTCTTTAATAGATTAAATTCCCTGATCTGGAGTGAGAAAGTCCAATTTCACTTAGGTGAGTTGGATTTTGATTTGGCTTTCCAAGTTGAAAAAGCTGGTTGCTATCACTAATGCTAGTAGCAACAAAGAGAAAACTCATTATAGAGTTTGGAAAAGGTCAAACAGACTTAGTCTTATGTTTATGCGAATGAGTATAGCAAGCAATATTAAGTATGTTTTGTCCAAAACTAAGGACGTGAAAGAATTTATGAAATTTGTGGAAGAGCGCTCTCAAACTGCTGACAAATCCTTCGCTGGGACATTGATGAGTACGTTGACCACCATGAAGTTTGATGGTTTTCGTAGTATGCATGAACACGTAATTGAAATAACAAATATCACAGCAAGACTCAAGTATCTTGGAATGACAGTAGAAGAAAATTTTCTTATGCAGTTCATTTTGAACTCGTTATCGCTTGAGTATGGTTCGTTCCAGATGAACTATAACACCATGAAAAGCAAATGAAATGTGCATGAATTGTACAGTATGTTAGTTCAGGAGGAGACCAGACTCAAGAACCTAGGAAGCCACTCTATTCATTACGTGAAAAATCAAGGAGCTAAAAAGAAAGTTGTTAAGAAACATGGAAAGGGTAAAGGACCATTAAAGATTAACGAGTCCTCTACTAACATTCAGAAGAAAAATGACAAATGTCATTTCTGAGGGAAGTCTGGACATTTTCAGAAGGACTGTTTAAAACGTAAAGCTTGGTTCGAAAAGAAAGGTTAGCATAGTGCTTATGTATGTTTTGAATCAAATTTAACTGAAGTTCCCCATAATACTTGGTGGATTAATTCTGGATGTACGACTCGTGTTTCTAATGTAATGCAAGGATTCCTTTCAACCCGAACAATAAACCCAAATGAGAAGTTCATCGTCATGGGAAATAAAGTAAGGTTCCAGTGGAAGCTGTCGGGACTTATCGTTTAATCCTTGACACTGGATATCACTTAGACCTTATGGATACTTTTTATGTACCTAGTATCATTAGATATTTAGTTTGTTTGTCTAAGCTTGATGTTGCTGGATACTCTTTTAAGTTTGAGAATAGTTGTTTCAGTTTATTTAAGCGTACATATATGATTGGAACTGGTACACTTTATGATGGTTTATATAAATTGAATTTGGATAATTTATATGCTGAAACTCTCATGACCTTGCATCATAATGTTGGCACTAAACGTAGTTTGGTGTGTCTGAAAGGCGTAATCGAACCTTAATTGATATGGTTAGGAGTATGTTAAGTAATTTATGTTTACCTGTATCGTTGTGGATGTATGCTTTGAAGACTGTCATGTATTTGTTGAACAAGGGTTCCTAGTAAAGCGGTTCAAAAGACTCCTTTTGAGTTATGGACAAGTAGGAAACCCAGTATGAGACACCTACATGTTTGGGGTTGTCAGGCAGAAGTAAGAATTTATAATCCGCAAGAAAAGAAACTGGATGCAAGAACAATCAGTGGATATTTCATTGGTTATCCAGAAAAATCAAAGGGGTATATGTTTTACTGTCCTACTCATAGTACAAGAATTGTTGAAACTGGAAATGCTCGGTTCATTGAAAATGGTGAAACCAGTGGGAGTGAAGTTTCACGAAATGTGGAGATTAAGAAAGTTAGAGTACACGTTCCAATAACTAGTACATCTTCAAGAGTTGTTGTTCCAAATGTTGTAGAATTACACGACAATCAAGAAGAACAACAAATTATGATCCTGAGATTAACAATGATCCGATAATAGAATAACCACAGGAAATAGTATTAAGAAGATCTCACAGAGAAAGAAAGTCTGTTATTTCGAATGATTACGTGGTTTATCTACAAGAGTCAAAAAATGACCTAAGTATTGATAATGAACCAGTTTCATTTTCAGATGCCATTAATGGTGATAATTCTGATAAATGGTTAGATGCTATGAAAGATGAGCTTAAATCAATGACACATAATGGTGTATGGGATCTTGTGGAATTGCCAGAAGGATGTAAGAGTGTTGGGTGTAAATGGGTCTTTAAGACTAAGCGTGACTCTCATGGCAATATCGAACGTTACAAGGCCCGACTTGTTGCCAAATGTTTTACTCAGAAAGACGGCATTGATTATAAGGAAACATTTTCACCTGTTTCTAAGAAAGATTCCTTTAGAATTATCATGGCATTAGTAGCTCATTATGATCTTGAGTTGCATCAAATGAATGTTAAAACTGCTTTTCTGAATGGAGATTTAGAGGAGGATGTTTATATGAATCAACCAGTGGAGTTTATTGAAGAGGGAAAGGAACATATGGTGTGTAAACTTAAGAAATCAATATATGGACTTAAACAAGCTTCTCAATAATGGTATATTAAGTTCAAGAATACTATTATGTCCTTTGGATTTAAGGAAAACACTGTTGATCGGTGTATATATCTGAAGGTCAGTGGGAGCAAATTTATATTTCTGATTTTGTATGTTGATGATATCTTGCTTGTGACTAATGATCTTGGTCTATTAAGTGAGACTAAGAAGTTTCTCTCTAACAACTTTGAAATGAAAGATATGGGTGAGGCATACTATGTGATAGGAATAGAAATATTCCGTGATAGATCACAAGGACTGTTAGGTTTGTCTCAGAAAGCATATATTAATAAAGTTTTAAAGAGATTCAGAATGGAGAAGTGTTCAGCATCTCCCGTTCCAATGCAGAAAGGAAACAAGTTTAGTCTCATGAAATGTCCAAAGAATGACTTGGAACGGAAACAGATGAAAAATATCCCTTATACATCTGTTGTTGGGAGTTTGATGTATGCTCAAACATGTACGAGGCCAGATATTAGCTTTGCAGTTGGTATGCTTAGTAGATACCAGAGTAATCCTGGATTGGATCATTGGAAGGTTGCAAAGAAAGTCTTAAGATACTTACAAGAAACAAAGAATCACATGCTTACTTATAAGAAAGTTGATCACCTTGAGGTGATTGGATATACAGATTCAGATTTAGCTGGTTATATGGATACACGAAAGTCTATATTTGGTTATGTGTATCTTTTAGCCGGATGAGCGATTTCATGGAAAAGTGCGAAGCGATCTGTCATTGCTTGCATCCACCATGGAAGTCTGAATTTGTGGCATGCTTTGAGGCCACGGTTCAAGCTAATTGGTTGCGGAATTTTATTTCGGGACTTGGAGTAGTCGACGAGCATTGCCAAGCCGCTGAAAATTTATTGTGACGATTCCGCAGCAGTCTTCTTTTCTAAGAACGACAAGTATTCCAAAGGTGCTAAGCATATGGAATTGAAATACTTTGTCGTTAAAGAAGAAGTTCAGAAACGTAGAGTGTCAATAGAACATACTAGCACTAATCTTATGATTGTTGATCCTTTAACAAAGGGATTATCGCCCAAATTATTTTCTCGGCCATATAATGAATGTGGGCATTATGTTCACTAGTGAATGTTGAATGTTAATGTTATTATTAATGCTTATGTGACACTCTGAGATCTTTAATGTGTAAGTTTCTGAAATTTATGTTTTCTTCTTTATTTATATGCATGCAAATTATGATGAAGAAAACAAATTATGTTATTATTATTAAAATGATATTATGTTTGAACCCATTATGGACTTCTCATTATAAAGTCATATTAAGGAGAAAGATATAATATAGTGGTACATGGAAGGGAACCTGTCGATTGAATGACATGTAACCGTCATGACTCTTGTTATAGCTGTATCTTTAATTATGAATAATGATAGAACCAATTTATGTAAGGTCCTTTAATGCGCATTATGATTTAAGTATTAAATCACAAAACTGTATGACATCACATGAGTCAAGTGGGAGAATGTTAGAATTAATTTAATTAATTAATTCCATTATATGACTCATGTGAAATATAATAATGGGCCCAAATGTGATTTAATAAAATATGATGACCTATTGGTTATTATGTGAAGTCAGAATAAAATAAAGATAAAATAAAATATTAACTTACGGTAACCAACTTGATGGACGTTGGTTAATAAAAAGGATTAAGGTTCGTCTCTCGGTCATATAAGGTCTTTTTCACGGTAAACCATCAAGAAAGCAAAGCGTGAGAAGAGAAAGAAAGACAAAGAGATAGATTGGGAAAAGGAGATTGGAGAACGAGAAGATTAAAGAATATATTTTCATAAATCAAGGTTAGTTCTCTTATTATGATTTATGTATGTTATGTTGTGAAAATCAATAATCTAAAGATCCTGTAGAGTAGTTTTCTATAATAAATTAAGAACGTAGGAAAACTACAGAAAAGTTTACAAAAACTTCATCCCTCTTTATATCTTTAATAGAAGGTGATTGGTTTCGAATGAGAACAATTAAAAAAGAGACAAGTAATAATAACATATAATAAAGGGATAGGTGCATGACTTTAAACTCGTTTATTTAAACATGAGGGGTCCAAGGCTAATAGAAGACGTACAAAATAAAATCACTAATAAATAAACAATTTTGTTTTTTTTAATGAAAATAAACAAAGAGCATTCCTATACCTAATTAATTTGATTTATCTTGCAAGAAATTGCATAATATAATTAATTATATATAAAAATGATATTATATATCTCTTACCCTTCTATAGTTTCAAATAACTCTTCCAATTGAGGAGGTGTGGAAAATGGATATTCTGAGGTATATTTTGTTGAGAGTCTCAACATCCATAATGATGCGTGTTTCGTCACTACTGCTACACTAGATTGGTTAATTAAATAAACACGTAATATAATGATCTGTACTGTAGAAAACGTGGAGATTTTACCTTTCTCTTCTTCTTCGTTTTAATTAAATAAAAAAAATATCATGTGCAACTAGATTGGCTATAATAAAAGATAGTCTAACGTAATAGTTGTCTAACATAATGGCAATGAAAATTAATTTTGGATATTATACTATAATAGATTTGAAATAACTCTTTTCCATTACTCTCTCTATAATTATTATTAAGGTTTTTTTTTCTCCTAAGGTAACACAACTACCAATTTTTCCCTTAACAATTGTTTACAAATAAGAAATATTGATAAGAGTTAATATGTGGTCAGCAAAATATGGATCAGATTTCATAAAGTGTCTCGAGTTTAAGTTTTCTCGACAAAACAAAAATTGAAGATTTTTGTTACTAAAGATAGATTTTCTAATGGAGAGTAGGTATGAAAAGTTCATATATATTTATATTTTAAAAAGGTAAAAGAAATAAGAAAAATTTGTCTGAGAAGAAGAAAAGGGGTGCATATCCTTTTTCTTTCTCTTTCTCTTTCGTGAAAAGTAACCACGAGATTCCTAGTTTTATAAAAAATAATGATCAATAAATTATATAAAAAAATATTTTAGTATTTATATGTAACTTCATTAAAATTGAGCCGTGTTAGTGTTTATTATTATCAAACAAAAATAAAAAAGATAAAGAGAGGAAAAAATTAATTATAAGAATTAGTTAAGGCGAAGGATAAAAAGACAAAGAAGGTATTAACAATTGAATACAAAATTTAAGAAATGATAGGATGACAAAATCTGTCTCTTGACTACATTTGTCTGTCTTCTAGCTTACTGAAAGCGGTGTTACATAATTAAAAATCTCGATCCGCCACATTAAAGAACGAGTCACTTATCAATAATTTTTTTTAATTATATAAATAATTTTTAAATTTTTATTCATTTTATATATGTATTTTTAAAATATATTTTTAATTATATAAATAACTTTTTATTTATTAATTAATATTTTTATAAAACAAAATTAAAATATTATTATATTTATGAACTAAAATAACTAATTATAATTAATAATTTAATTTTAATTGATTATTTTTTATAATTTAATTTATAATATTATAATATATTTACATATTTTAATAATATAATAATAAATATATAATTTTTTATTTTATTTTAATAATTAATTTGTCATTTTTCACTAACAAGTAGATATTCTACATTGCATTTAAAATTTTATAATTCTTATATAATTTATAATTTTTATTTATAAAATTTAATGATTATTTATTATATTTACTTATATATTTATAATTTTTATATTAATCTTTTATAATTTTTTATTTTTTATATTTTGATTTTTTACATTTAATTATATATTTATAATTTTATTTTTTTTATATTTTTTTATTATTTATTAATAATATATTATTTGTGTCAATAAATCAATGGTGAAATTCCCCTTTGCTCAATAACACCACATTTAAAAAAAATAATAATAATAAACGGTCATCAATTTTTACGATTAATTTAGTTTTCTCAGTCTCCTTCTTGCTTAAACAGTGGTGTGCAAAAATGCCTCTTTCTTTTACGTGATTATTCTCCACTTGTTATCATTGGTATTCCAAATTTATATGATGGCAAATTTATATGATTTGTCATAAGTGTCAACTCCAAAATAGGGTTTTGGAGACAATATTTCTACTATAAAACATGACAAAGTTAGCAAAAGAAGAACGAGGGTTCCTCAACATCCCAACAATGCAACTTGATTTTAATATTTTAAATGCAAAAAAAGAACAATTAATAATTCAAATTAATGGTACGAATTGATTGTGTTAAGTATTTAACAGCAAATTAACAAAAGGGTTTTATTGAATAAAAAATAAAATTTAAATAGTAATTAAGATAAAATAAGAATTTGTGGTGTCTATATTTGCTCAAAGGTAGCAAAAGTTTAGAGTATTTTGATACTCTTATCCCATCCATGAATATACGATAACATAAACAAATCAGTAGCTTTGAGTCAATAAATACTTAAAATATTGATTCATAAAAAAAAATGTATTGATTAATAGAGACGAGAGAGGCTCATTCATGAACCCTAAAAAGATTATCGTATTTCTGCATTAAATATTACTCCCCCAATATTTTATGAACCCGACCTGATTTTGGAAATAAGGAATGTATTTTCAATAATTTATCTTTCATCTCTTCTGTCACTTCTTGATGTCCCGTTTTAAGATGCTGATGCATCATTTTTTTTTCTCTTTATATTTTCTCTCAGAAATTTATCAGTTTTTATTAATTAAAATTAATTTTTTACTTAACATGAGTTAATATATATATATATATATATATATATATATATATATATATATATATATATATATATATATATTCACTAGCTCAATCTGATTCATTTACAGGTTGTATATTTTGGTTTCTTTTTGCGTGGATATCTAAATTTTCAGAAACCCTGAGATTCAAAGTTTGATCTTCTAAGAAACTGACGAGTGACATTGCCACTCCAGAAATTTTGAAGTTCCATTTACATGAAGAATTATAAACATCTCCTGTGGAGTACTACTTTATTTCAAAATTTCAAATCTCTTTTTACTATTAATTAAATTTATTTAAAACTATAACTAAAAGATCATGAATACGAGTTTTACTATTTTTTTAAATAATCATTAAATAAAACTAAAAATTACAACTTTATTCATTAGTTATAATAGAAAAAAATATATGAAAGAGTGTGTTTATTAGAATATATTAAAGTTTAAAACGTGTGTTGCAAATATATTTTTCAAATATAAAAATCAAATGGTTAACCCAAAATTTTTAGCTCAATATTTTCAATGCTTAAAACTGGAGTCAAAATTATTTTTATATTACAAACGTGCTTTTATGGGATTAATATTTTAAAATACACGTTATACCTCGTGCACAAAATAATTATTTTAAAGTTTTACAGTATAGGCACGTTGAAATCATATAATGCGACACTGAATTTTTTTTTTTCTTTTTAAATCTACAGAGTAAAACTTTTCTACTTAACCACCTAATTTTACTAAATTAAAACCAGTTGTCAATTAAAAATAAATTTTACTAAATAAATTTTTCTACAGAGTAAAATAAATTTAAAAATAAATTAAAAACCAGTTGTCAATTTTACTAAATGCTCTGATTTAAGAATTAAAACGATGATGGGTTAATATTTCAAAAATTGTTTAAATAAAATTGATTATTAATTTGATGGGCATGCGCTGATGATTATGTTTTTGATTATTTAAGAAAGAAGATGATACTTTGAAGACAAATTAAAGATGAAGAACTTTTCAACCTATTTCATACTTTTAGTCCAGTTTTTGTTTTTTTCCTTTTGATGTATTAAAAGTATATGTAATTGACAATTATCTAAACCTAACCCGTACATAATTTATCATTAAAAAATGAGAACGCTCATATTTGTAATAGCAACGATGAATTTTAAACATAAACCCCGATCCTGGAAACATCTTCCTTCAATTAGAATTGAGTCAGTCACGATCAGTGGAGTTAGGTATCGATTCCAGCCATTTTCAAATCGTCAGTTCATCACGCTCGCAATAGATATTCTGAGCAAGCCATCGTCTTAATCATTGTCTTCTATTGGTTGCGTGTTCTCCTTCTTTACTTTTACTTCCAAATTACATTGTGCCCTAGTTAGGAACTTGTTAGAAACTTGTCATTCTATAAAGCAAATGGGAAAATGGTTTTTATTCGAGGGCTTTATTAAATGTGAATCACCTTGGTTTTTCTGCTAGAAACACAATGAAAAACTTGAGCAGGAAAACCCTAATTCATTACTTCGTATGTATAGAAAAATATATTAGTACGAAAATAATTAATATTTCTTATTTTTATCGATAAAACCAAATTAAATAATTAACTGGGATGAAAAAGAAAAAATAATAACCCCTTTTTTGTCCTTTGTATTCCCCCATTAATTTATATGAAATAGACCATCTTACAACACCTTATATTTTGTAGTGTATGCTGATTCGCATTTTTCCAAATAAAAAAATTCATATTTTTCGAATAATTTGTTAATTCAAGTTTTGGAAATAAAAATATATAATTAATAAACTTTGTATTAAAAAAATTAACAAAAACCATTTATAATGTATACTTGTGTCTCGTTAGAATTAATTTTAATTAATTCATCCCATTATGTGACTCATGTGAAATATAATGATGGACCCAAATGTGATTTAATAAAATATGAGAACCTATTTGTTATTATGTGAAGTTAGAATAAAATAAAGATAAAATAAAATATTAACTTATGGTAACCAACTTGATGGACGTTGGTTAATAAAATAGAATTAGGGTTCTGTCTCTGATCATAAAGTTTTTCATGGTAAACCATCAAGAAAGCGTGAGAAGAGAAAGAAAGACAAAAAGATAGATTGAAAACAGGAGATTGGAAAACGAAAAGATTAAAGAATGAATTCTCATGGATCAAGGTTAGTCTTCTTATTATGATTCATGTATTGATGTATGTTATATTGTGAAAATCAATAATCTAAAAATCATGTAGAGTAGTTTTCCATAATAAATTAAGAACGTAGGAAAAACTACATAATGTTTTACATGTGGTATCAGAACACTGATTATTAGATTTATGACTTTCCTTTTATGAAAGTATTTCTCAAATTATATTTTTCCCAAATTAAGATAAACCCTAATTATGAATTTAGGGATTTCTCTATCAGATTAGTATGAACCCTAATTTTTCCCAAAATTGAATAAATAGATAAACCCTAATTTATGGATAAGGCTGCATTCAATTTCAAATTGAAATCAATTTGATAATTTCTGTGTTTCAATGGTTATGCAATCCTTTTAATTGAAAAGAAAATTTAGGCATTTTACTGTTTGACGTCAATGCTCACGTAATAGTTTTATAATGCAATTAATTTCTGCTGCAATTAATTAATAATGCAATTCAGTTGATGGGACCTGGACAATTGAAACAATTTAGGTATGGCTAATGTGAGAAAATTTTAATTGATATTATAAATGTACAATTGAAAGAATCATGTAGCCCAGTATAGAATTAATGCATGATTATTATATGTTTTGCGAGATTTTTTTTGGTAGTAAATAATTAGTTGATACATTATATCTACATATTATTTTGTCCATGTATAATACATGTAATAACTATTGATAATGCACTGTCATGGTATGTGCTCAGTTTTACTTTACGTGGTACGTATATAAATGAATGATTGTCACTATTATGGGATGTACCCATATATAAATGCCTTAATTGCAAATTTTGTTTTGCAAATTGAATTGAATTATTTCCGTTATAAGTTACGCATAAAAGTTTTGAATTGACAATTTCAATAAAATTAAGGTATTAGGATTGAAAATTAATCCTATAATAGAAATTGAAATTATGAAATTATGGGTTTCAATTTTATTTATGACATATAATATTTTATTATGTGAATAATTTACATATTTATTAAAATTAATAATAATAATAAAAAAATAATAATAAATGTTATGAATGGTTAATAGCAATTAAATATATTATTTATTTGAAATTAAGCATGATAAATTTTGTTAGTCACTAAAGTGACTAAAATTTTAAGGTTATTTTGATTTTAAATTATTAATGATTTTATTTCAATTACCCATAATATAAACGCTAAAATTATGAATAATTGATTTATGGATTAATTGAAGTTCATTATTCACTAGTACAAAAAACACCTTTAACATCGGTTCTTAGCAGCTTTCTACATCGGTTCTAGAACCGATGTAGATACAACCGATGTAGAAAGTTGGTGAGTTTTAACATCGGTTAAGAACCGATGTAGAAAGTCTGACTTTCCACATCGGTTCTAGGCCATAACCGATGTAGAAAGTCTGACTTTCCACATCGGTTATAGCTATAACCGATGTGGAAAATCGGACTTTCTACATCGGTTATGGCCTAGAACCGATGTGGAAAGTATTAAAAATCACTTTCTACATCGGTTATGGCCATAACCGATGTGGAAAGTCATATTTTTTTAAATATGAATTTTAGTTTTTGATTTTTCGAACCCAGTACAAGCATTTTAAATATTTACAACTACTCGTAATGTTAATCTATATATAGAGGACATGCATTAACACACAAGTAAACATAATGTATATTATATATCTACATTGTATTGTATCAACAAACAATAAACATGTATTGTATTCTAAGTTTATATATACAAAGAAACTAGCAGATCCTAATGTTTCACAATTAAATTCAATCACGACTATAGTTCTTAATAACAAAATCTGCCCAAATTCGTCTAATGTCATCAATCTCTGCTTCACTTATTGGATGACCATCATCGAATATCTACAAACAAACAAAAAAACATTTCGGATAAGCGAAGTAGGCAAATATATGTCAATGACATAGATATAGTCATAACACATACCAAATTCCATGAATCTGTGATATTTGCTTGTGATGATTGTTAACATATGTCTCATCACATAATATCCGCACTCCCAACTTCCTTTTTGCTTATTACACTATAAGAAAAAAAAAACATTAAATACAGTAAAATGAGTAAATTAAAGTTAAGAATTTGAAAGATAATGTCCTTACACGTGGAAGTATCCATGTGGGTTTCTTTTAGGCTTACCCTCCATGACTGAGTATGCTTCTATACACCTATAAAAGATTAAATGGAAAATACTTCATATTAAGACATGTGGAACTTAAAATGAAATGAATGAAATATTATACAAGGGTGTTAGTATACTTATCTTAAACAATTGAATGTTGTCTGGATCGGGATTTGGGAATGAAGCACAATTATTATGAAGTACTTACTTATGAATATAAAAAGTAAAATCTGGATACTATTTAGCTCAAAGGAGTGAAGCACAGATCTTTACAGTTATTTAATCTGTCATGAACCAGACCTAGAGTATTTAATTAGTCACAAAGACAGATTCATATATAAGGGTGTTAGTATACTTACACATCAATAATCTGTTTAACTCTTGCAAAATCCATCACAAAGGAGATGCTCTCTTATATCCTTCACACTTAGTTGTCTTAAATTTAAGCACTTCACACAAGGACAATAAAAGAGACCTCTATTGTTACCCACATTTCTCTGTGCAAACTCTAAGAACTCTTCAACCCCTAATTCATATTCTTCTTCTATACGTTTGGCATTTATCCAACTCCGATCCATATCTATAGGTACATGACGTCTTTGCTTAGTGTGAAAATGGAATTACCTCTATTCAGAGGCAACAAACTTAAACAACTCAAACTATAATCCAAACTGAAATAGTACTGGAACAACAGTAAAACTCCAGGAACAAAACAAACAACACAAAGAATAAACCTAAATCAACAACATAAGAAACAAACCCAAATGAAAAACAAGAGAACCAAATATAATCAATACCCCAAAACCCTACACCCCAGCGTGGAAACCCATAGCCTTAACTCTTCCGCTAAGAGACTCGGACCGGAGCGACATCAACCAACCCAACAGGGCTTGGATAACACCAATCTCAACCCCACGAGAATAACCAAGTGAAAATCACATATTCAAGTCAAACTAAACGGAAATAATAATACAAAACCCGGAATAAACATGTCTACATACATTAAACCCAGGCAGAATCAGTCCACGACCAAACAAAACAATCCAAAATCAAGGAAAATGCATAAAGGTAATTGACAAAACAAGGATGAGAAGCCAATAGGATAGACCCACGGACCTGGTCCGAATCACCTCCGGTTCGCGACGAGATCGAAGGTGCGCAGTGCAATGAGGAGGAGCTCCTAGAGGGTTTCGGAGAGGTGAAGACGAGGGTGGCGCGTCGCAGCTTCTTGGTGCGCGTCGCAGTTCCCGGTGCGCGTCGCAGTTCTTGGTGCACGGCAAGGGTGGTTTTCGCTTGGGGATTCGATTGGGAAACAGAGGTTAGGGATTCGATTGGGGGAAGGAGATGGGAGAGACAGTGGTTTTCGCTACTGCGATAGGGGCAAGGAGACGGTGGTTTTCGCTATCTGCGAGAATGAATTTGGTAATGGCTAGGAGCAAGGGAAGAATTCCGAGAGGGAGTCGAGTCCGTAATTGGGTCCGAGAGTCGAGTCCGTAAGGGCAAGAGTGGAGTCTAGGGCTTACTTGTCTAAAATTTTTATTATTATTTTTTTTAAGACTTTCCACATCGGTTCATGGGGAACCGATGTAGAAAGTAAAATGGTATATCGGATGACCGATCAGAATGGCTTTATGACCGATCAGAACCGGATGATCGATCAAAATGAGATTATGACCGATCAGAATTGTTTTAAATCAGAGTAGATAGCACTTTCCACATCGGTTCATGGGGAAACCGATGTAGAAAGTGAAATAGTATATCAGATGACCGATCAGAATGACTTTATGACCGATCAAAACTGGATGATCGATCAGAATGAGTTTATGACCGATCAGAATTATTTTAAATCAGAGTAGAAAGCACTTTCTCGGGTTGTATTTCGCTTGAGCGACACCATACTCGCTCGAGCGACATCCGATTCTAACATGAGGTCTCCCATGTTACATTATCCGGCTAACTTTGATCGACGTTTACGCAGGTCAACATTCGCTCAAGCGACAATAAGATCGCTCGAGCGACGCGACCTGCACAAAATTGGCATTCTCGGGTTGTATTTCGCTTGAGCGACACTGGTCTCGCTCGAGCGACGCCACCTGCACAAAATTGGCCTTCTCGGGTGGTTTTTCGCGTGAGCGACACTGTCTCGCTCGAGCGACATCCACATTTTTTGGTTATGATCGATTACATTTTCAAATGATCGATCATATTTGAATATATATAATAGCGGTTAAGATTTAACCCCTATTAGACGTGCTATATAATAGCGGTTAAGACTTAACCGCTATTAGAAGTGCTATTATAATAGCGGTTAAGATTTAACCGCTATCATATACAACCACATTTTTCAATTCCCTGTATACAACCACATATACAACCACATTAGAAAGTAAAATAGTATATCAGATGACCGATCAGAATGGCTTTATGACCGATCAGAACTGGATGATCGATCAGAATGAGTTTATGACCGATCAGAATTATTTTAAATCAGAGTAGAAAGCACTTTCCACATCGGTTCATGGTGGAACCGATGTAGAAAGTACTTTCTACATCGGTTCCCATCTGAACCGATGTGGAAAGGCTTTAAAAAAATTTCTACATCGGTTCTTTAACAACCGATGTAAAAAGTCCGATGTTAAAAGTGTTTTTTGTACTAGTGATTATAAGGCATTTCAGAATGACCCAAATGTTGATTAAATGTTATTATAATTAATGAGCATAAAGGTAGATAATTTTATGCGCGTTACTAGTTTTATTTATATACCCAAAGGTGTTAGATGATTCTAGTTGATGCATATTTTAATTATCATTAATGTTATAAAATGATTAGCGTAATTATGTTTGTGTATTGGTGCATTAGTATGCAGAGAATGGTAATTTATGGTTGAATCTGTATTTATGTTTAATTTTATGACTCAAAGTATTAATGTTAGGCATGTGTTAATGACAGTAGTTGTTAATGGGTTAAATTTTCCTGACTGGAGTGAACAAGTCCAATTTCACTTAGGTGTGTTGGATCTTGATTTGGCTTTCCAAGTTAAAAAATCGGTTGCTATCACTGATGCTAGTAGTAATGAAGAGAAAACTCATTATAAATATTGGGAAAGATCAAACAGACTTAACCTTATGTTTATGCGAATGAGTATAACAAGCAATATTAAGTCTGCTCTTCCCAAAACTGAGGATGCGAAAGAGTTTATGAAATTTGTGGAAGAGCGCTCTCAAACTGCTGACAAATCCCTTGCTGGGACATTGATGAGTACGTTGACCACCATAAAGTTTAATGATTCTCGTAGTATGCATGAACACGTAATCGAAATGATAAATATCGCAACAAGACTCAAGTTTCTTGAAATGATAGTGGAAGATAATTTTCTTGTGCAGTTCATTTTGAACTCGTTACCGCCTGGGTATGATCCGTTCTAGATGAACTATAAGACCATGAAAGACAAATGAAATGTGCATGAATTGCACAATATGTTAGTCCAGGAGGAGACCAGACTCAAGAACCTAGGAAGTTACTCTATTCATTACGTGAAAAATCAAGGAGCTAAAAAAAAGTTGTAAAGAAACATGGAAAGGGTAAAAGATCATTAAAGATTAACGAGTCAACTACTAACATTCAGCAGAAAAATGACAAATGTCATTTCTGTGGGAAGTCTGGACATTTCCAAAAGGACTGCATAAAGCGTAAAACTTGATTCGAAAAGAAAGGTGAGCATAGTGCTTACGTATGTTTTGAATCAAACTTAACTGAAGTTCCTCATAATACTTGGTGGATTGATTCTGGATGTACGACTCATGTTTCTAATGTGATGCAGGGATTCTTTTCAACCCGAACCATAAACCCAAATGAGAAGTTCGTCTTCATGGGGAATAAAGTCAAGATTCTAGCGGAAGTTGTCAGGACTTATCGTTTAATTCTTGACACTGGATATCACTTAGACCTTATGGATACTTTTTATGTACCTAGTATCACTAGAAATTTAGTTTCTTTGTCTAAGCTTAATGTTGTTGATACTCTGTTAAGTTTGGGAATGGCAGTTTCATTTTATTTAAGCATACTTGTATGATTAGAACTGGTACACTTTATGATGATTTATATAAATTGAATTTGGATATTTTATATGCTGAAACTCTCATGACCTTGCATCATAATGTTGGCACTAAACGTAGTTTGGTGGATGAAAAATCTGCTTACTTGTGGCATAAGCGTTTAAGACATATTTCCAAAGAAAGAATGCAAAGATTAATAAAGAATGAAATCCTTCCGAATTTATATTTTACTGATCTGAATATATGTGTGGATTATATTAAAGGTAAACAAACAAAACACACAAAGAAAGGAGTCACAAGAAGCACTCAACTTCTTGAAATCATACACAATGATATATGTGTTCCATTTGACGTAAATTATTTTAATAAAGAGAAGTATTTCATCACTTTCATTGACGATTTCTCGCGTTATGGATATGTCTATTTACTATATGAGAAATCTTAAGCAGTAAATGCCTTAGAAAGTTATATAAATAAAGTGGAGAGACAATTAGACAGAAAGGTGAAAATTGTCAGGTTAGAAAGAGGTGATGAGTATTATGGAAGATATGATGAAAGTGGACAACACCCTGTTCCGTTTGCTAAGTTCCTTGAGAAACGTGATATTTGTGCTCAATACACAATGCCAGACACACCACAACAAAATGGTATGTTTGAAAGGCGTAATCGAACCTTAATGGATATGGTTAGGAGTATGTTAAGTAATTCATGTTTACCTGTATCGTTGTGGATGTATGCTTTGAAGATTGTCATGTATTTGTTGAACAGGGTTTCTAGTAAAGTGGTTCAAAAGACTCCTTTTGAGTTATGGACAAGTAGGAAACCCAGTATGAGACACCTACATGTTTGGGGTTATCAGGCAGAAGTAAGAATTTATAATCCGTAAGAAAAGAAACTGGATGCAAGAACAATCAGTGGATATTTCATTGGTTATTCAGAAAAATCAAAAGGGTATATGTTTTACTGTCCTACCCATAGTACAAGAATTGTTGAAAATGGAAATGCTCGATTCATTGAAAATGGTGAAACCAGTGGGAGTGAAGCTTCACGAAATGTGAAGATTAAGGAAGTTAGAGTACAAGTCCCTGTAATTAGTACATCTTCTTCAAGAATTGTTGTTCCACATGTTGTAGAACCACACGACAGTCAAGAAGAACAACAAATTAATGATCCTGAGATTAACAATGAACCGATAATAGAATAACCACAAGAAATAATATTAAGAAGATCTCACAGAGAAAGAAAGTCTGCTATTTCGAATGATTACGTGGTTTATCTACAAGAGTCAAAAAATGACCTAAGTATTGATAATGACCCAATTTCATTTTCAGACGCCATTAATGGTGTCTGACAAATGGTTAGATGCTATGAAAGATGAACTTAAATCAATGGCACATAATGATGTATGGGATCTTGTAGAATTTCCAGAAGGATGCAAGACTGTTGGGTGTAAATGGGTCTTTAAGACTAAGCGTGACTCTCATGGCAATATCAAACGTTATAAGACTCGTCTTGTTACCAAAGGTTTTACTCAGAAAGATGACATTGATTATAAGGAAACATTTTCACCTGTTTGTAAGAAAGATTCCTTTAGAATTATCATGGCATTAATAGCTCATTATGATCTTGAGTTGCATCAAATGGATGTTAAAACTGCTTTTCTGAACGAAGATTTAGAGGAAGATGTTTATATGAATCAACCAGTGGGGTTTATTGAAGAAGGAAAGGAACATATGGTGTGTAAAATTAAGAAATCAATATATGGACTTAAACAAGCTTCTCGACAATGGTATTTTAAGTTCAATGATACTATTTTGTTCTTTGGATTTAAGAAAAACACTGTTAATCGGTGTATATATCTGAAGGTCAGTGGCAACAAGTTTATATTTCTGATTCTGTATGTTAATGATATCTTGCTTGCGACTAATGATCTTGGTCTATTAAGTGAGACTAAGAAGTTTCTCTCTAACAACTTTGAAATAAAAGATATGGGTGAGTCATACTATGTGATAGGAATAAAAATATTCTGTGATAGATCACAAGGACTGTTAGGTTTGTCTCAGAAAATATATTAATAAAATTTTAGAGAGATTCAGAATAGAGAAGTGTTCAGCATCTCCTGTTCCAATACAAAAATGAGACAAATTTAGTCTCATGCAATGTCCAAAGAATGACTTGGAATGGAAACAGATGGAAAATATCCCTTAGGCATCTGTTGTTGGGGGTTTGATGTATGCTGAAACATATACGAGACCAGATATTAGCTTTGCAGTTGGTATGCTGGGTAGATACCAGAGTAATCTTGGACTGGATCATTGGAAGACTGCAAAGAAAGTTTTAAGATACTTACAAGGAACAAAGAATCACATGCTTACTTATAAGAAAGTTGATCACCTTGAGGTGATTGGATATATAGATTCAGATTTTGCTGGTTGTATGGATACACAAAAGTCTACATTTGGTTATGTGTATCTTTTAGTCGGAGGAGCGATTTCATGGAAAAGTGTGAAGCAGTCTGTCATTGCTGCATCCACCATGGAAGCTGAAATTGTGGCATATTTTGAGGTCACAGTTCAAGCTAATTGGTTGCGGAATTTTATTTCAGGACTTGGAGTAGTCGACAACATTGCCAAGCCGCTGAAAATTTATTGTGACAATTCCGCAGCAGTCTTCTTTTCTAAGAACGACAAGTATTCCAAAGGTGTTAAGCATATGGAATTGAAATACTTTGTCGTTAAAGAAGAAGTTCAGAAACAGAAAGTGTCAATAAAACATATTAGCACTGATCTTATGATTGTTGATCCTTTAACAAAGGGATTACCGCCCAAGTTGTTTGTTGGCCATGTAGTAAATATGAGCATTATGTTGACTAGTAGTGAATGTTAATGTTATTATTAATGTTTATGTGATACTCGAGATCTTTAATGTATAAGTTTCGAAATTTGTGTTTTCTTCTTTATTTATTATGCATGCAAATTATGATGAATAAAACAAATTATGTTATTATTATTAAAATGATATTATATTTGAACTCATTATGGACTTCTCATTATAAAGTCATATTAGGGAGAAAGAGATAGTATAGTGGTACATGGAAGGGAGTTTGTCGAATGAATGACATGTAACTCGTCATGACTCTTGTTATAGTTGTATCTTTAATTATGAATAATGATAGAACCAATTTATGTAAGGTTTTTTAATGCGCATTATGACTTAAGTATTAAATCACAGAATTGTATGACATCCCATGAATCAAGTGGGAGAATGTTAGAATTAATTTTAATTAATTCATTCCATTATGTGACTCATGTGAAATATAATGATGAGCTCAAATGTGATTTAATAAAATATGAGGACCTATTGGTTATTATGTGAAGTTAAAATAAAATAAAGATAAAATAAAATATTAACTTATGGTAACTAACTTGATGGACATTGGTTAATAAAATGGAATTAGGGTTCTGTCTCTGGTCATAAAGTTTTTCACGGTAAACCATCAAGAAAACATGAGAAGAGAAAGAAAGACAAAGAGATAGATTGAAAACAGGAGATTGGAGAACGAAAAGATTAAAAAATAGATTCTCATGGATCAAAGTTAGTCTTCTTACTATGATTTATGTATTGATGTATGTTATATTGTGAAAATTAATAATCTAAAGATTGTGTAGAGTAGCTTTTCATAATTAATTAAGAACGTAGAAAAACTACATAATGTATACTTTTGTCATGAAAAACAACTATTATTAGGATTTGATATTTATTTTAATTTAACATTTTTTATATCTCATAAATTTGTTAATTTGATTTTTTTAGCTAATAATGTTCTGTAGTGTAGTGTCATATAATAAAGAGGCGAAATCGAGGAAAACATGGGATGCTTGATCCCCAATTTTTTCATTTTTATTTATTATTTTATATATTAATGCAGAAATGATTTTTTTACAGTTATTTAAAAAAAAAAGTAAATAAACTTTACCTTTTAAAAGTTTTTTAATAATTTTTTATATTCATATTTCTCTCTTATTGTAAAAATAAATAATAATAATAATAATAATAATAATAATAATTTTATTCTTTCACGTATTATTTCAACCCAGATCAAAAGATTGAATAGGAAAACCGAAATAGAAACTAGGATGTTACTTTAAAATAATCGGATTTTAATTTAATCAAAACAAAATCCAATAAAACTGAAAAAATCAACTAGATTTTTGGATTGAACTGATTTTAATAATAAAAAATAATTTTATTCTTTCACGTATTATTTCAACCCATATCAAAATATACCATTCAATCGATTGAATAGGAAAATCAAAGTAAAAACTAGTATGTTACTTTAAAATAATCGGATTTTTAAATTAAATTAGAATAAAACCCAATAAAACTGAAAAAATCAACTAAATTTTTTGATTGAACTGATTTTAATAATAAAAAAATATTTAGGATTAATTCTTTTAATAAGAAATATAGTATTTTTTATCTCACAAAAATTAGTTAATTTTAAATAATAGTTATTTTATTATAATTTCATCTTATTTTAATTATACCACTGTACACAAAATAAGAATTTTCAATGGATAAAATAAAAAAATATTATAAATAAAATTCGAACCTAATACCTTAAAATAAAAAACTGATACTCTAACCACTCAACTACTATGATTTTTTAATAATAATTTACAAATAAATTATATTTATATATAAATAACCGTATATCTATATAAATATATAAATATAAAATATATAAATACAAATATATTTATATTTATATTTTATACATTTAAATATTTATCAATAGATATATCCGTCACAACATATAATTAATATAATTAATTGTTCATTTACTGATAAAAATATCCATCGATAATCACTTATTTTCTTATGCTTAAATATTCATCGGTAAAAAATAATTTTTTTAGTATATACATCTTACCATTTTTAATATATTTTATATTTATAATTTTTTTTATAAGTTATGATAATCATAATAATAATTTTTATTATTTTTCTTTTTTATAAAAAATATTATTATTAATAACTTTATTATATATTTATTATATTATAAAAATATTATTTTATTAAATTTAATTAAATTTCGATTGAATTTGATTAAATATTTAAATAAGTCTAATAAAATATGAATCCATCTTCCACAAAGAATTGATATCAGTTTCAGTATAAAATCTTAAAAGATCATGATAGTCAACTTTTTTTTGTTTTATTCTTATTGAATCTAAAATTTAGAGTAACACTTATATTTAAAAAAAAATATATATATATATATATATATATATATATATATATATATATATATATATATATATATATATATATATATATATATCAAGAGCTTCGTCTCATAAAATATTTGTAACAACGACCATGTGGACCATAAGCTCTGCATCATCGCTTCAGGGCTACTTTCGAGTCAATACGACCCCTAACTAGTCAAATACTTTCTGCATGGCTCTTTAAAACTCTACGAAAACAAGTGCTTCACTACTTCACTTTGTCACACTACATTCAAAATTGTCGTTCAGGACATTAATAATGTTGAATAATAAGCACTAAAAAACATCGCTTTCTCCATTGATCGTGGCATGCGGTGTCTGGGGCTTAGCGTAGCGTGAACTGAATTAGAGAGCGACACAAACTCATACTACTTTTTTATCAGGGGATCAAAGTTGCTCGGTAATTTTTTTTCTTAAAAAGAAATCATGTAACCATGAAGTAGTATTCAATCTATGTGAAAGAATCTTTTGAGCGTGACTCTCGGTGCAGAACTATACTTTTATTAAAATATTATGAACTTAATATAGTTAATGAAGAATAAACTGAGTAAAAATATCTCAAAGTTTAATTTTAATCTTCGTAAAAGTAAAAGAAAATTTTTGTCCTTACATTTATTCACGAGATTGAGATTATTATGAGTTTAACTTTTCTAGTGTGTGGAGTGTATGTTCTACAGTGTTTGTTTTACATGAAAGTGAGAAAAACAGATTATAAAGGACAGAATAAAACTGTGCGTATAAAATATATTTTTGTTTATATTATCTTTTAATATCATATATTAATAAATATTGGATATAATAAAAATATGATGACATTTTGTAAATAAAAATAAATTTTTTACGTCAAAATTATATGCTATCTTACATAAAAATTGTTTTATATTTTTTTAAGGAATTTCTCTCCTCGTGCATACGAAGAGTTATTTTTTCTTTCTAAATTTCTCAATTTTTTTATATTCACTCCTATGGATTTACATTTATATGAGAATTAATTTTAATATTGTAATAATTTTTTGTTTCTTTTTACGTTTTAAGAAAGAATTCATAAAAGCCTATGCATAAGAGAAATAATTACAGAAACAAAAAAAGAAAAAAGAAAAAAATACTGAAAAAATCACTCCTCTATCATCATTGCCACGGATAAAAAAATCCCGTAAAAAGAAAAACCCTAATTGAATTCCAAACACAAAAAGAAGGAGCAAGAGCTCATTTTATTTTTCTCTTTAATTCTCGTTAATGAATGACTTTTATAGGTTAGCGTTTGTCTTTTCTTTATTCACAACCTTTAATTGTAATAATTTTAAAATTTCATTGAGAAACTTATTCACTAAAAATCAAGAGACACACTTTATTCTTACATTATCAACCTAAATTTATATTGATTTGTTACCATAACATAAATTTATACTTTTTGTATTAATGTTGAAGCTTGTAAAAAAGTATTTTATATACTACAATATATACAATTATACAGTTTTTTTGGTTTGGAGAAGGAAGTTATGCTGTAGGATCCTTTTTAATTCCTCCCTTTAGAACACCTTGTATTAGATAATGAGTTGAGATGCAAAGGAAGATGGGTAGAATGAATGTGAGGCTCATTGAAAAGACAATGAATGAGGGGCATATATCTTAAATTTGAATTTACTTTTATATATATTCAAAATGACTGCTTTGTGGTACGTAATTATTTTATTTAACTTAAATAAGATGATCTCATATCTCTTAATAGGATTAAATAAGGTTCTGGCCATTGCTAGAAGTGCCTTAGTCTCTATGACAATTTCTCCTATAAATAATCACCACCACATATATCTTATTAATTTCACACCTTCTTCCTCTCCTCAATTTGAGGAACTTGCTTTAAGGATTCTCCAGGATATTCGATCCTCAAACAAAGTATTTTCTCATTAGTATAGTCTATAGCGAGGAGGTATATATCGAAATAGTATCATGGTTTATACCCGATTACTTCATGAGATTTGAGAGTAACTCAAAGTTCAAAGCAAATAAGCTAATTTATTTAGTTATATTTGGAGAAATCATCAATTAAATATAGTTTGTAATTCTAAATGAAAGAATTAAACATATTTATACTATGTTTTTACATGAATATTTTAATTTTGTACTCATAAAATATATTTGAAGGTACTCTTAATCAATTAAGATCTTATAATATCTTATTCATAAATATATTATTTTTATAATAATAAAGTCGCAATTTTTAATTATTAAAGAAAATTAAAAACAAACTGATATGTCTTATCAAAGACAATGATAAGTTATAATATATATTAAAAATAAATTAAATTTGTTAAATAATTATTTTAACTCCTTTTCAAAATTAATTATTTAAAAAATATTTTTAAAACTATTTCTTTAAATTATTATTAAAAACTAAAACATAAAACCAAATCAAACCAATCTTTATACTGGATCATTGAGGTATATATATATATATATATATATATATATATATATATATATATATATATATATATATATATATATATATATATATTAAAAATGGTTATCAATAGAATATTCTATATCTAATTGACAGGATATCATTACCCCCATTTATAAATATGATTAGAAGAGGTTGAATAACCCTAATTGAAACCCAAAGTAGGACAGCCCTGGACCATCAAAACCAAGGGTGTATCTTTATCCATTTTATGTGATTATGTTGTATTTTAAAATTTATTTATTTTGTAACAAATACAATCATCCATTAAAATATTTTAATCAAATTTTAGATAAAGTAAAATTATAACACTTTTTGTAGTAAAAATCCTACTTTAATTATGCTAATGATCATATATTGGCTAAACAATATAATATAAAAACTATAATACCAATATCTTGAAGCTTAAGTATCAAGATGATAAAATAAAAGCAAATATAGTATAAATTTTAAAATAAATATTTATTATAAAAAAACTAATTATTATCTACAATTATCAATATCTTATGTAATAAAAATGTAAAATAATTTTTATATATTTTTAAAATAATACTATAATACCTTATGAGTAAAAAAAGATAAAAATTATAAAAGTATATCTTACCTCAATGGCATTAAACATATTTTCAGCTAGTTAAAAAACTGTAAATTAATTGAAATAAAAATGTATTAGGTAGCGTTTTAAACTTTCCTTTAATAAGCCCATTGTACACACAATGGTAGAATATTTGTTAATTGGTATAAAATCCAAGATTAAATCTAATATTATCATTGTATAGGCATAAAGAAAGGAAACTCTACATATAATAAATACTAATAAAAAGGAATCCTCACATATACAAAGGACAATATTAATGAAAGAATAATGATATTATAGTAAAAGTTTCAGCCAAAAAATATATTTTATTTTTATGATTAAGACCATTTAATAAATTCCCTTTTTTGTGTAAGAATCTTACAAAAATGTTTACTGTGATATTAAAAATCAGATAAATAAAAGTAATTTGCATCCCGTGAATGTTTTGCAAATTTTGGGATTTCATATAGCCTTTTTAATTTATTTTTATTAGTAATACTCAGCTATTTCGTATACACTACTACAGAAAATGTTTCATATTTTATGTCAAACACCTTTTCAGTGGCATCTCAAAGCATATATAATTCATATATAATAACAATGTAAACAACAAAAATATAGTTTTGTCATATATAGATTTGTTCATTAGAATTTAAATTTTTAGGCGCAAATTTTCCAACGAAATTTTGTATTAATAGAAAAACTGACAAACTATTACAATTTAAAGAATAATTAAATTGATTATTTAAAATTGTAGAATTTACTTTTGTCACTTTATTTATTGCAGAAAATATTTCGATTGTTTGTTATAATTTAAAAGCCTAATTTTATTAATAATATATAATTTTAAAAGCTATTTTACTGATTTTAGAAACCAATGCTTTATATAATTATAATTTCAGGACCAAATCCGTACTTCAATTGTTATATTGTGAGTGTGGGTCATGGATAAGGGAAACTTTGTCAAGAAAGATAAAAATAAAAAATGTTGGGGCAAATAAGTAAAGATGAGGTGTAAATAGTATGGGCCTCCAGAGATTTGGAAAATATGGGCCTTGAGCTTGAAGGTTTATACTTCGGTCAGTAGCCCAATTCTTGTGGGTAAACTCACTCGGCTTCAGAGCATAAAGTAATTTCGAATTAGGGTTTTTGGTTATCCTGTGCGTTATTTTTTCACCCACCGTCGCTATGTTTCGAAATCTTTCCGCAGCGCATTTCCTTCGTGGGACATGTCTCTCTTATATCCTGCAAACCTGTTATCAATTTTAAATTCTTGTTGGGTTTCTTCTTTTCTCCTTTAAAAAAAAAAAATACATTTTGAATCTCGGTTCTTCGACCCCTTATTTTTCATTGCATGTCCTTTCCCAAGGCTGTGATGACCGATAACATTTCTCGATCCTGATAAGGACTAAAGCAAGTCGTTTGCTCTGTGATGACTGTGTTTGTGCGTGTCTGAGCCTACCATTTCCTTTTCAACTTTTATGTATGTTATTGTTGGAACAATTTGTGTTAAATTGCAGTTTAATTTGTTTATGGTGATCGTTGTACATGTAACATGATGGTTGTCAACTAATAATCGTTTTTCTCTCTAACTAAATTTGTACATTTAGTTGTAAATGGTGTATTATAAAATTTCCAGAAGCATATTTTGAGCATTCAATGCTTTAATATGAACAATTTTGTTCTAATAACGCTTCTTCCTGCAACGAGGGCTTGTTTCTTATTTTTGAATCCCTATGTGAAGGTCTTAATGTTCTGTAGGTCAAATGATTTAAACGATGTCATTCATCTCCATTGAAGTTGAGTATCTTGATTGTGCTATGGTGAAGAACTTTGATTTCTCACTTTTATTATCACACTTCTTTTTCCGCTTTAAGAGTATCAAAAGGCTGATAGAAACAACTCAGAGAACATGTTCAATTCCATTCAAATATCTAAAAGATTATTAAGAAAAGCAGAAAATAGAAAAAGATTGGAGAGGGTTATTGTGGAAAGATATGAAAGACCAGAGCGCCCGGAAGAAGAATTAAACGCCAAAAACAACAGTTATTGAAGCTTCATGATACGACGATAAAACAACACAAAGAAGAGAAGGGTGCTTACTCCCCATACATGGTTGAGAGTTTCTTTCTAATTACTACTAATAAGTCTCTAATTTGCGTATGTCAAATGATTTTGAATACATCTTCATATAGGTTTTTAGCTATTTAGTTCTTTTTAGTGAAAGAGATGGGTAAGATATATATCATGATAGTAAATTATTATTATCATCGGACTCTGTTAATCTTTCTGATTTGATTACCATGAAGTTTTTAGCTTAATAACTGTCTTAAAACTAAAAAAAAGTTTCATTGACAATAACAACTGCCATTAATATATGATTACCATTTAATGCCATTAAAAAATGATACCCCAGGAGATAGATTACTAATTAGTGAAGTAGCAGTCAATTACCTGAAAGGCAACAATGGTGAGAAAAGGGCATGAAGATACGCTTCCCCATCGCCCCACATGAAAAGGATGGTGAAATGTAAAGCAAAGTTTGCCGAGGCAGTACAGAAGCTACTTTAATGGCCATGCCACATAATTTTCAGGCACACTGTTAATTGGTATCTGGTATTTTGTGAGTGGATATACTCATCATTACCAGGATAAAAAGAGTGTCTCTTTATCTTTCTCAACATTCCTCCTAGTCTTGTTCTGCTTCTTTCTTTCACTGCCAAACTCCCTTGCCTGTCTCTTTTTCTCAAACCAAATCATGGGCTCTAGAATTTCTGTCTCCATGAACTTGGTCATGCAAATTTGCATGCAAACTAATGATGATATTGATCTAAGTGAATCTAAATTTAAAGCTTTTGTATGGGCACTCCCCATAATGTGCACACGCTGTATGAGACTGAAATAAATAGTGTATGATTTGTTTCTAAAGTGGGGACTCACAGGAAAGTTCAATTCAAATCTGATGCCTAACACACCAAGTTCTCGCATTGCATCGTGAGATTGTAATTGCTAATTTGTAATATAAAACTTGGGGGAAGAAAAACTTTGATAGAACTAGAACTCCGTATACATTCTTTCCTTTTTGTTGCCGCTGTTTTGATTCATTTGGTGTTCTCGTACATGTGGACCTCGAAGAATATTGCAGTTTACCATTTTTACTATTTTTGGTCTCATCACAATGCCTTTATAAGAATAATTTTATCTTTCATATATATAATTCATATTATATGAGTGATTCTCTGTTAAGTTTCTCAGCTAGATACATAAAAGGGAGATGATAAAAACTCGTGGCTATCCTTTTTTGTTCCTATCTTGATCTTTTATCCTATTCATCCTTCCTTTTGGAAGTGTTGTTTCTTCTTTCGTTCTCTTTTCTTTTAAAACTGATGACGTGCTTCTTAATAGCCGCCAGATCAGGGTTTTCTAGAGTAGACCAATTGACCCACCGTTATGCTTAGACAACAACCTAGAGACATATTTTTGACGTTAACGGTGCTTTTAAGTTTTTTATTGGATTTGCACCACATGGAGTGGAGTGCCACGGTTTTCCTCTTTCTCTTTCTCTCTCTCTCTCTCAACTCATCTATCTGATGTTTCATTGGGATACCTTTCTGGGACCCATGTTGGGATGGCCAAAGAATATTAGTGCTTTATATATTTATATATTGTAATTTAATTCGTGAAAAATCAAAACGGTGAACAAGAAAGAATGAAACGGAAATAAAAATCAAATAAAAGAAAACTTGTACAGTTGTAAATAAGGGTGTCATCGTGAGTTTGAACTCATGAGCTTCTCTCGCATGGAATGGAGTTTGGTTGCTATGATTTTTATTTTATTCAAACTAATCCAACTCAATTCACAAGTTAAATGAATATAATTATAAATTAATCATAATTATTTTTTAAATCAATTTTTAAAATAAAACTGGAAAAAGATATTCTAATTAAATTGATATTCCAAAAATTATTTATCATAGTGTATACAAAAATGAAAAATAAAATACTAAAATAATTTCTATTTAAATATTAATAATCTAATCTATCCTATCATTAACTTTGTATCAATCCATGAAAAAAAATGTTTTAACCATTAAAAAAAGTTTAAAAGATAAGATGAGCTAACCTATCAACTAAACTGCAATTTTTTTTACTCATCAATCAAGTAGAGCTGATTCATTTTTACTTGGTGAATTAACTCATGTAACTCGTGTGGTCGGGTTTACTCAATTTAATATTCCTTCTTATCAATTAAATTTTTAAAAGAGATTTAGTAATTTAGATCTCGTCATTTAAAAGAAAAATTTAGAAAAAAAAAGATTAATAGTAAACAAAGTGAAACATATTACTTTTCACATTATACGAGGAAAAGTGTTATTTTTAAAATCATTCTTTTGATATTTTCTCTCAAAAATAAATATATAAGTAATTTTGTAATTATATAATTATTTAATTTAAATTAATTTACTTATTATTTTTGAAATGATAATTTACTTTTTTTATATCAATATTTTCTAAAAAATAAGTATATTTAAAAAAAATTTATTGAAACCGAACTAATGCTTAATGTTCAAACACCTCACAATTCTAAAGTATACATTCTACAACTTCTATGTAATAATAATAATAATAATAATTTTCTATTAATATTATATTAATATATAGAAGTATTGGATAAATGTATTTATTTAGAGGAGAGTAGCTCAAAAATCAATGCGCTTATGGAGTACAATTAATCATGGCGTCCCAAAAGCACATAAAAAAGGATTTGGCACCTCAATAATTGTTTACTCTAATTAAAACAAAAAAATCTCCCTCTTCTACTACTTCTAGGCAATCATGGGTACCCATGTCACATTAGACATCATAATGCAACACTTTGTTCAGTAACCCACCATTTGACCCTATTACATGTTGTAGGACACCACGCCATTCACCTTAATTACATGCATTAAAGTTCTACAACCTGCTCTACATCGGTGAACTATGCTTTGTTCTTGATAATTTCTGTCAAAGACAAACATATGTTGACAATTTTTAATAAATCAAATGATTGTAAAGGAAATTAATAGGTTTCTAAATTAAAACGATCCAACGATTCATTGGAATTAAAAGTGACGTGGCCAGTAAGTCCTTTGAAGAACTATTGGTCATACCTAAAGGTAGGTTATTAGATAACTCCTTTACAAATTAATTAATAGCTAAACTAATGATGATAATAACATAAATTTTTATTCTATCTATTGTCAATAAAACTTTTTACAATAATAATTTGATTTAATAAACAATGGAATTATGAAAACGACGTAGTAAATGCCTGCCCAAAAATTCTCATAGTAGAAGTGATCCACACAAAAAAAAAATACCAACTGTTAATAAATGAATGTATAGCTTCCCCTTACCGAATATAAGTGACACATAAGTAGAGAAAAAATATACAATTCCTATTATGAACTTTATAAAATTCCATACCAAAAGTTTTGCATTTTCTAACAGTGCTTTGAAAAAAAAAATTATGAAAAAATGAGATTCTCTATAAATTTAAATTAACTTATATATAAGTTATAATTATACTTATATAAGTTTTCTAAATTCTTATTTTTACTTGTCTAAGAATTAATTTCATTTGTGGAAAAAAAAATTCTTATATGACCTGGTCTCTTTCCACTCCTTAAAACTAGTAAAAATTTGACAAAATATATATAAAAAAAAATAGTTAGTTTAACATAGTAAAAACTGAATTAGATGAAAGATTAAAAGGTCCATAAATAAATTACCCGAGATTTGTTAATATAATAGATAGGAAATAAAAAATTTATCTACAGATTTATGTACGACATAGATGAGATTATGTTCAATTTTCCATTTAAATAAAATTCAGCAAATATTTACTTAACATTTATCCTTTTTTTTTTTTAATTTCTCTTTCATAATTCGTGTAACAAATTTTCAACAAATAATCAAATACATGCCTAATACATATAATTCAACTGGTTAAGAAATATTGGCTTGTTAAATTATTTAGTCCGTTTTCTAATTCTAAGTTATTACCAAATGAATATATAGTTAATTAAAATAAATTTTTGGATTACTAACTTATGATATGCACTAAGTAGGAAATACTTTATGAAAGACAAATATTAATAAAACACAATAATACAGTACTTCCATACATTGTTTTAATATAAAACAATAGTTATTACATATGTTAAGAAAAGTTTGGTGGCATGACCCCTTTCACAACTAAGATATCTGCCTCTGTTCTCACCATTAATTCAATTTTAGTGGCTCAGTTGGTAGTTGCATCTAATGTTAGATATAAATGCACCGAAAGGAAAAAAAAAAGGTAAAATGTAAATTTTATTTTGAAATTTTTGGTAACGGAGATTTGTATTTTAAATGTTGAAGGGGAACTTTTTATTTTGGTATGACAACAACACGAAAAAATACTTTAAAAATTGTAAATAAATTTTGTCCACTCTATTTCGGGTGCATTTGCAGGACTGCATGTCTTCTCTTTTTCTTCTTCTTCATTATATTATAAGCATGGTGATACTTACGTGTTGATTTAAAGCTTTAACATCAAATAATTCCATTTTCACACTTGAATAAACTTTTTCCTTTCGTCCCATTTTATTATCATTTAAGGTAACATATTAATTAATTAAATCAAATTTTATAATAAAATAATGTTGAGATTAGTCATAGATAAAAATATTCTTTTAGATATATAAAATAATATAATATAACTGAAATTACTTTATTTCATAAATGTCTAATTATGCTATACAGTTTTACGATATATTTTCTGATACATTTATTCTTGAAAGCATTATTGAAAGAAAAAAAGAGGTAACTGATGCATTCTATATATATATATATATATATATATATATATATATATATATATATATATATATATATATATATATATATAATTTATTAGTTTGATAATATTAAATAATGACAAACAAAACGAGATAGAAGGACCCAAGTTATTGTTAACTACAAATTTTGAACTGAATAAATAAATTTTAGCTTATAGTAAATATCAGATAATTGAAAGATTAAGAAATAACGTAAGACAGTCAAGTAAAAGATAAATTAACCCATGACATAGAGATGAGGGGTTTAGGAAAATATGCATGATAATTGTTACATAAAAATTTCAGTACCTATTCAATCACATTGTTATTTGTATGTTTCGAATAAATGAATAAAGAAGTAAGATTGAGTGAATAAGTTTTGTATCAAATTTTGCAGTTATGATCAGCATTATAATTGAGTGTTTAAACATTAGTTAAAAAGTATAGAACAGTGTAGAGAAATATGGTGAATTACATAACATCATAAACAAGAATAAAAGAGATAAAGGAAAGTGAAGCAGGGACAGGGAGCGTAGAATAAAGCAAAAGGGAATGTCTTTCTCATGCACGGATCCCAATGGATGGCGGGAAGTATACTAGCAATGCTTGCTGAAACACATTCTTTTTGTTTAGTTTAAACAAATTTTCTTTGCTCCATGTACAAATCTACAATCTGTCCAATGACACACTCATTTATACACGCACACAAAACTCATTTATTTAGACACTTGGATAGAATTTAGATTTGGCCTATTCAGTTCTGCATCCAACAAAACATAGGTGCATATTGAACAAAACAAATATCGGTTTCAAGCGGAGCAAATGATAAGTTAGATATAGATGTATATATTGGAATCATTGCTTAGTAGTTTACCTGTTTTTCAATGATTGTGTTGTCTTGCCTTAAATCTGTCTACAAGTTCTGTTAACTGGAGAAGTTAAGGACTCTAGTGATACTGAGTCTACAAGATCATGAAGCCTGTAGAAAATGGCGATACCGTTAACATCAACTATCAAAATAGCTGGTTAGGCTTCTCCCTCTCCCCACAAATGAATATAGTTGTT
Source organism: Sphenostylis stenocarpa (assembly GCA_963425845.1). Classification (NCBI taxonomy): domain Eukaryota; kingdom Viridiplantae; phylum Streptophyta; class Magnoliopsida; order Fabales; family Fabaceae; genus Sphenostylis; species Sphenostylis stenocarpa. Next base: position 4,639,212 of record OY731399.1, on the reverse strand, counting down.
CCTTCACACTCTCATCAAACACAGCCTTCATCTGCTGCTGCTGAAACAGTTCCACCAACATATTATCACTATACACCTCTTCATAACTATGGACTCCAAGGTGAACATGTTGGAATGTGTTCTTCCTTGCCTATCATGCCCCTTAAATCTAATGTCTCACTCTATGGAATAGAAGCTATGAGCAGATCACAAGCACAAGGTTAGCTCGAACTCAAACTTCTGCTATATTCTTTTGTTTTGTATGGATAGTTTTGTATGACTGTACTAATAATTCAACTTGTTGAGTACTTTGCTTTTATCTATATATTGTGAACCAATGACAACCACTTCAGCAATACCTCTGGGCTTGGATAGTATGCTTTACAACCAACTCTCGTGTCATGGACCGAACAATCCAAATAACCAAAACCAAGTACAAGAGAACATCAGCCAGCAACAATTATCATATTACTCTTCCTTAAGAAACCACCATGATGTGATTTTAGAAGGGTCCAAGCACCAGCTCCCTTGTATAGCGGAGGATGCAGTTCCTGGTCTCAAGAGTTGGTTCTCAAGGGACTTTCCTGCTTGTCATGAACAGGAGTCAAGGATGATGGTTCCTTTGGAGGATAATGGAAGTAAATCTGGATCCACTGGATCAATAACATATGGGGATTTACATTCATTGAATTTGTCTGTGAGCCCTACCATACGATCAAGCTGTGTTACAGGTTCGTCTGTTATTACTGATACGAAGAAAAGGGGGCTTCAAATGGTGGACCAGGATCAGAAGCAACTAGTTCATAGGAAATCCATAGACACCTTTGGGCAAAGAACATCTCAATATAGAGGTGTAACAAGGTTTGGACTTCTCTGGTCATTTCTAAATCTTATTAGTACTTCAGGCACATCTTAATATAAGTGTTATTGAAATAACGAGGCTATAATGATATTCACTAATTACTTGTGTTGTGCTTCTTGCTTAAGAAGTTAAGATTTTTGTCAGAGGGTTCATGCAAGAACAATGCCAACAACATATTTGATTGTTTATTTCTTTTTTATTTTTTGCTTTGATTTCTAAAGAATGTTTGTTCATCAGGCATAGGTGGACTGGTAGATATGAAGCTCATCTATGGGACAACAGCTGCAAGAAAGAGGGCCAAGGAAGGAAAGGAAGGCAAGGTAAGAAAGCGACTATTTTCCCGTCACTTTACCTTTTTTTCTTTTTCTGTGAATATTTTTGGTCAAACAAATTTATTGGCCTCATTTTTATCCTCCTTTGAAAAGCTCTGCATTTAGTCACGCTGATCCCTTTTTTCTCTTGTCTTTGATTCGATGATGATTCCACTTGAACATGCAATGGATCTCAGTTTATCTGGGTAAGGTTTTCCAACACCACAAATAGTTTTTTTTAAGTATTGTTCAAATTCCTTGAGGATAGATTTACTCGAAGTTAAAGATGTCGTTTTATATTTTGCTCTTTATGATAGCAAAAGAAGAAAATCAATTTACACAAGTAATTCCAAAAATTTTATTGTAGGAGGTTATGATATGGAGGAAAAAGCTGCAAGAGCTTATGACATGGCCGCACTCAAGTATTGGGGACCCTCCTCTCATATAAATTTCCCAGTAATGATTACTTTCTTTCTCATTTTTCCTCTGATGGAGTTGTATTCAGCTTCTTGGATTCAATTAACAGTAACTAATTAATGTTATCTTTTAACAGTTGGACAATTATCAAAACGAACTTGAGGAAATGAAAAACATGACGAGACAAGAATATGTTGCTCACTTACGAAGGTAATTATATATTTGATTCTGCATCATCTTGAACTGAACAACCAATTCATATATTTATATCCTATCATCATCAGGAAAAGCAGCGGATTCTCAAGAGGCGCCTCCATGTATAGAGGAGTAACAAGGTCTCACAGGCTAGCATTTACATTGTATATGCATTGCAATTCAATTTAACAGGATTTATATCTGAAGAATAATTTACTTTGTTCTAAACTTGGTTCATTCTTATTAACTTGGTAGCAGGCACCACCAACATGGAAGGTGGCAAGCTCGAATTGGGAGAGTGGCTGGAAACAAAGATCTATATCTTGGAACCTTCAGTGAGTTCTTTCAAATCATCTGCTTTATTCTTTTTTACAGTTAAATCATCAATATTTCCTTCACTAGTTACCACTGTTATTTTCATGTAACTTGTTCAAAAATAGGATATGACTGAGAGGGAGCTTTATGACTTAAAAGCTAATCTTTGATTGCACTTTTCTTTTCAGTCACATATATAAGGCTGATCATGAGCAACTTTAATATTGTAGAGCACTGTTAGTCTCCAAGGCAGCTTTTAACAAAGCTGTTAGCTCAGAAGGATAAACAATCATGCTTTCAATTAATACTTTTAATTATAAAATTCTGATTTCATTCTCATTCTCGTGCTTTAGGCCAAATAATAATATAATTCTCATCCACTGTCTGTACGGAAAAACTAATACTTATCTTCATTGAAATTAAACTTAAGGCACCCAAGAGGAAGCGGCTGAAGCTTACGACATTGCTGCCATTAAATTCAGAGGAGTTAATGCTGTTACTAACTTTGATATAACAAGATATGACGTGGAAAAAATTATGGCAAGCAACAACCTTCTTAGCAGTGAACAAGCTAAGCGGAGCAGAGAGATTGATGATGGAACAAGAAACGAGGCTTCTGTCAACCAAAAACCTTGCACATATGAACACACAAAAGAAGCCATTCTAATGCAGAAAAGCTGCAAGATGGTTCTCCATCCATCCTCCCAACACCTTGACCAGAATCCACCAAGAATTGAGAGTGTTAGAACTCATTCCTTCTCAACGGCTTTAGATAACATATTTCATCAGGATGTAGAGGAATCGAGTAACATGGGAACACACTTGTCAAATCCTTCTTCTCTGGTGACAAGTTTGAGTAGCTCAAGAGAAGAGAGCCCAGATAAGACAAGCTTGCCAATGCACTTTGGAATGCCGTCACCAGTGTCTAAATTATTCACTAACATTCCAACAACTGACGGGGATTCTTGGGAGCTATCGTCCAATCTCAGGCCTGCGCTTTCTTTGCCCCAGATGCCAATTTTTGCTTCTTGGACCGATGCATAATTCTATGTTTTTTTTTCCTCTATCAAAATGGCAAAAGCTTGTTTTTGCATGCATGTTTACGAGAACAAGTGAATTTCTAGCTAGTAGTACAATAGGGACCTTCTGCGCAAGTTTAAAATGTAACTGTTGCATTAATCATTCTGTTCGTACTACGAGAAATGGCTCCTAAGTTTTATATCCCACAACACCAAGTTCCTCCCATAATTTTACGGTCTTAGAATCTTGTTATCTAAAAGCTATTTTAAAGCTCAACTATGTTAAGTTATTGTATCTTTTTTCATGTCCAAAAGTTTGAAAAACCGTATATAGAAGACTGAATTTCTTTATTTCAGCTAGAGTTTGACAAGTTAGAAAAGTCTAAAATGGCTTCTAAGGAAGGAAAAGAAATTCATAAAACCATGGTTAGAAACGGATAAGACTAAAGGATTATGATTGAGAGGATGAAATTATCTTGGGCAGTATAGGGGAGACGCTATTCATCATTAGTTTCTACTTTGTTGGTCCTCGCAAGTACAAAAACAACTCATTATGAGTCTCAATCATGCAAGGCTGGGCCTGGGATCTCTATTTATCATGTGGAATTTCATCGCAAGTGTGCATTAATTCCTTAGGACTTCAATCATTTTCATTAATTAAAGGGGTTTAATATCTTAAAAACATAAAAATATTTTAACATTTTTTTGGTGAATAAATTTTAATTCTCTCATATTTCAAATACATAAATCACGAGCGTGTTAAAACACCGTTTTCCAATAAACTCTTGAAATAATTTAAAGACTAAAATATAGATTATTAATGTTTGTAAAGGAGTGTGCTCATATTATTTAATTATTTGAGGTTGATAATCCATATCATCATGTCATTGATATTGGTTCTTGATCACGTCCATTGTCATCATTACTTAATCGTTTATTCTCATTGAACTTTGTCTAAAGGCAGCAGATATTCCTTACCCAACTCTATCAAATGCAAAAAATAGATTCCCTCAGAATAACCTTAAGTGATCTGATCAATGACCTGTATCGAGTTACAATTTGTCTGCTACTTTAAAGAAAGTCCTATCGTCCAAACCCCTTTCCAGAATTTATCTTTATTATATACACTCTGTAATCCTAATGATGGTGCTCATAAAAGCAATCTGGTCTATTCTAATGGGGTTTGGCTATGGCAAGTCATCACTCAACATGTGTACGTGGGCTATTTATATGTAGCATTCTCAATTTCCCTCATTTGTGTGTGCTTATCATCTGAATTGCCACTAGTACAAAATAGGTTTTAACAATGGTTTCTAGGGACTTTTAACATCGATTCTAGAACCGATGTAGATACAACCGATATAGAAAGTGTGACTTTCCACATCGGTTGTAAGGAACCGATGTAGAAAGTCTAATATTTTTTTTTATTTTATTTATTCATAACACATCTCTAATTACCCTATATATTGATCTAGAGTTTCCTAGACTATCCTCTCCCTTTTATAACCCTTTTATATTATATTTTTTAGGAATTTGAATTATTATCAGATTAAGAGAATTGTCACTGGCAAGTACCTTAGAGTCAGAGTCGATACTCCAAACACTAAGCTGCAGGGATTTTCCGATAATAACTTATACATAAATTATATTTATATACAAATAAAAATGTATATTCATGTAAATATATAAATATAAAATATATAAATACAAATACAAATATATTTATATATTTATATGTTGGATGTGAGGACGCGCTCGAGGATGAAAGTGTGTGTCGAGTGAATTTTTAAAATTTGATGTCAAATTTGTGAGCGGGTCTCTTTATATGGATTATAACTTAATGACAAAATATAATCTTTATAATTTATTTATATAATGATATAAAATAATTTTTTTCTTTATTTTATATCATTATATAAATTAATTATAAATATTATATTCTATATTATTATAAATAAATTATAAAGATTATATTCTATCATTAAATTACAAATTCATATAAAGAAACTTGCTCACAAATTTGACATCAAATTTTGAAAACCCACTTGACACACACTTTTACTCTCGAGCGCGCTCTCACATCCAACATATAAATATATAAATATATTTATATTTGTATTTATATATTTTATATTTACATGGATATACATTTTTATTTGTATATAAATATAAAGTTATTATTAGAAAATCTTGGTAGCTTAGTGGTTGGAGTATCGACCTCCGATTTCAAGGTATTGAGTTCGAATCTTGCTAGTAACAATTCTCTTAATTTTATAAAAAGACTTTCTACATCGGTTCATCCGGGAACCGATGTTGAAAGTCTTGAATTCACTTTCTAGAGTCAATTTATTATATATGATGCTCTTCGTTTCCAAATGCTTTTTCCTTCTTGCTATGATGCACACTAATACAAAAATCACTTTTAACATCGGACTTTCCACTATTTAATTTCAAAAACAAGCTGCATGTAAACTGATAATATATCTTTCTTCACTCTCTCTCAGGGTACTGGTTCAAACTTTATCCATGTCATCCGACAAAAGTGTTTTTATTTTATCATTCTGCATGCTAATCACGATCCAAATTAACCACGCACTTATCGCACAAAGTTTAAATATATATCAATTGTGAAAATGAAATTTTTAATTTTGCCATATTAAAATATACAAATTTAATTCAATTTTATAAAATTAACTTTTAAAACAAGGTTTACCTTCCAGTTATATATATTACAATTCAATTATATTTTTAATTCACGTTGGTTTTTCAAAAGAAGTCATATTTTTAAAAAATTGTAGAGTTTCAATTTTAAAACATGCTTGTATTGGCTACAATTTCTATTTTAAACTCTTCCTCTGATGATGTATAATGTAGAGGGAGAGTAGGCTCAGTGACCTAAAAGAATACATTCAATTTATAGAGTTTCAAACTATCAAAAGTTAGGGATATTGAAAAAATTTGTAAAATTCATGGTTCCATTTGTATATTCCTTAATAATGCATCAGATTCAACATGAGTGAGAAAATTGGAGCCAATTGAAGACACCTCCTTTTATTTATGACATGATTTCTACTCGATAGACTAACAGAAGTGTTATATTAGTAATATTTTTATTTTTATTGACCAAAAATTATATTAATAAAAAACATAATTAACACTCAACTAGTTTTTTTATCCATTTATAAAGTTTTTTAGACCCTTTTACTTAAAAAAAAAGTTTTCTTTTATATTCTTTAAAACCTTCTTTCTTTAAAAATTTATTGTAGTCAGTTAAAATTTATGGTAACTAGTTTTAAACAAAATTAACTATGAGCAAAAAAATTAAGAGAATAGCCTATGGAAAATGATTACAATTATAAGAAAAACCTTTGGATATTTACAAATTGAGGCACCTTTGGAGAACCCTAGTGCATGAACTTACGTATACCTAGCTAGATGCACTTCACCTTTTCCAATTTCATTTTTTTCTCTGCCAATTTATAGTAATCTGGGATTAATACTTTCAATAGATAGTCTTGCACACTATCAAGTTATGAATAAAAGGCGTGATAATTTAAACAAAATGAATTAATGTTATATTATATATGATCAGAATTATAATGTTTTGATATAAATGGTAAAGTTGAAATTTATTTTTCTGGTGACCATAAACTAATCTCATTAATAAAACAATCAGAAAACATATATAATCGTACCCAACTATTTAAAAATAATAATAATAACGTATTGTATGATAAGTTTTCAAATTAATTTGTAATATTAAAAAAAAAAAAAAGTTATCCTAAAGCTCTTGTCCAATCCTACTCATGCATGCATCCTCACCATGGAAGAAATATTTGGTTGTGCATGTCAATGAACACTGCTGAGTAGTGACATTTAATGGGAGTATATTGGTGACCATGATTAGGGTGGATGGACATTCTCCCGTAGTGTATGGCTTTAATGAGAAGGGGAAAAGGTTATTATGTGCCTCATCTTCAATTGAATATCCAATTCAGGCCAAAAAGAAAAGGGTTTGTCCAACATTATGCCACCAAAGTCTTATTCAGGAATCAAGAGGTACTATTTTCATTCTCAAATCTTTACACCATAAACAAACAGAATGTGACTTTGTCTTCCCTTTCATCCCTATTCCATTGCTACATGTATAGTTGCTACACCCTACATGGAAAGGCTATTTTTGTTGTCGCCACATGCACACCTCATTTTTCTCTTATTAGGTCCTATGAAATCTTTTATATATTATGTTCAATATAATAATGTGAAGAAAACATCCCTAACATCTCTTTTTTTAGTTATTTATAACAATCAATAGTAGACAATTTAAAAGATTGAAGGAATATGCTTTTGGAGATTATAAAGAAAAGTTGGGTTTGTGATATCAGTTTGTACAATTCTTTTTAGAATAAAAAAAATAAAAGAATAAGTGCCACATACTATAATGGATGTGATGGCTGATGAAAAGAAAGATAAAAATAAAAATAGCCTTCTAATATATCATTATATTAAAACATGTTTATTACAAATGAAAGGGACATGTGCTCCAAGGTTGTTTGAATACAAACTAAATTATGGGGTTAATGTATATTCATGGTTATCGATGTATACCTACTTATTAATCATTCTTATCAGTTACACCTTGATTACATGCTAATATGAGTTAAAATAATTTATTTAAATTATTTATAATAAATTTAAAATATAATATTTAAAGATGTTTATTTGTTTAAATTTTAACAATAATACAATTCATATATTAAAATATTTTGATTATAAATTATAATTCTATAAAAGTAATTATTTATCTCGTGATAAAATTATAAGAAAAATCAGGAAAGTGGCACTACAGGTTTATGTTTGTTCCTTAAAAAAATAAAATAAGGAAAAATCAATATCATGCTCATCTACCTACCAAACAAGAACAGAGAATTAAGATTTGATTTATATACTGTTTCACGTTAGTTATACATAGGTCACGTCCAGCAGTGTGACAGACAAAGTCAAAAATATCCGATTGTCTTGCATTATGGCATAAACCAAAACCAAGATGCTATCCATCAAATTCAAAGCCAAGAATAAGATTACTCTTGTTCTATTCTTGTGGGGCCATATTGGGCTAGGGAGGTGCGAGACCCATGACATTACAGGGCCTCATTTTCAGCATTCAACTCAAGGCCCGTATTTCTTACCACACGAGTCTCGTGGGCCCCTTCACCTTCCCTCAAACAACTGTGCTTTACAGTTCCAACCATAGCTGCTGTCCCCAAGAGTATGTTGTTGTGTCTACATACTAAACTCATTTAGGCCCCTTGTTACCCCCGGCAGAGGCAAAGATGGGCCCAACAGGATGGGATATTGGGCCCACCTAGCCTAATGATTAAAGCCCAAATACATCTTAAGCCTTATGACCCAAACAAAATAAAAGAATTAGTACTAAACATTTTATTATGCCAAGAAAAAAAGCTTGAAATCTTGAATTGGATTTTGAGGGTTAAATGCTCCGCCGAAAGAGACTTGAGAGAGTGAAAAGGGCTTGCGTAAGTAGCGTAACAAAGTTAAATTGCACGTCTTTTGGGACTTTTAACACTCAGTGAACCATGTTGTATTATAATACTGCTTCACCCTCAGATCAATGCAATGCAACGATTTGAATATTGATCCCCTGAACTGTGAAAGGAGAAAAGTGGAAGGGATTATTAATTTTGGAACGAATTTCATGTCAAAATAAATTAATGCCTTTGACTTCTTGACCATACGAAAAATAAGGAATGTGCTGCAATGCATATCGATTTTGACGCTGATTATGGTCTTGTTTTGATTGGGACAAATTCCACCACCGTTACTTTTTTGCACGCGAGTTTTTAGTACTAGTATTTTGATCCATCAATGAACGAGTTAAGTTTTTTAAAAATATATTATTACAACTTGTTAATATACTCTATGGTTCTTTTAGATGTATTTCTTTTATCATAAATTTTAAGAAAAATAGTATCCATTCTTTAATGAGACACGTATTTCACAAGACCCTTTATCCTTTCTTCAACATCAATTAATCAATTATAAGAATTATTATTATTTGGACCAATGCCCAATCCGCAATCTCTGATGAGGGTGCAAAACAAACAAAATCTAGCTATTATCCCCACGCTTCAAAGGTGCAGCCTACACGCTTCGTTTAGGTATTACCAACATGCACTTCCCAATGGACACATACTTATGTATTTAACAAGATGTTCCTACAAGTAGAGTTTGATTTTCAATACCCTATGTCTGATATGATTAAAGAATTATATTGTAGACACATACATGATATAATAACATATTGATCTCTCCTTGTTCCTCTTTTCAGTTTTTGACACGACTAACTAACTAATTAATGAGTTTTTGTCAGGACTTGTTTTGAGTCACACTCCCACAACACACTCTTCTTTTTTTCTTAATTATAAAATAAAGCATACATAATTTATTTAAATGTATAAATTTAATAAAAACTCTTGTCATAATTAGTGAATAATTATAACTTTTTGCTCATTCATTTTTGTTATTCTTATTTCTTTCTAGTTCTTACATTTGTCAATCTACTGTAGTACTATTTTTCTAATGTAATTATTACTCGTGACTTTCATGTTTACAACCTTTTTAATTTTATTTATATTTTCTAGCTATTTTTTAAAATTTCAAATAAATATCAACCAAAATTTTAAAAATATTAATAATTTATGATTATCAATGATATACGATATTTATTGATTATTGTTTTCGTATATTTGCAAATTCTTTTTAATGTTTAATCCTTCATATGTAATATGTGACTTCATCTCTTAATCTCTTAATTTCTTAATTTTTCATGTTGCCAATATTTCATTATTTAATAAATACTAATTGTTTATGGGGGTAATACATTATCATTATTAATAGTGTATTACATTATCTATCTTTGAGATTGTATTAATAGTTTCTTTCATATAACATTTTTTAAACAAATAAAAAAAAATATAAAAGTACAGTAGAGATAAATAGCATAATTTCCTCTGCTAGTATTATTTTACCAATTTTACCCTATAGATGAGGGGAAAAGTGCAGAATGGCAGACACAAATTGCTACGGATGAGTTTAATGTCCTTGATCGATCATCAGCAGGTGTAGTGATTAATATCATGCAAATTATTAGGTCCCAGACTCAATCTCATGTGTATATATATGAAATAAGGTAAAGATTTTTTGATGCAAAACATGCAGAGTATTTGGTGGAGCAGAAGAAGTAGCGTGTGGTGAGGATTGAAGCTTTGGAGATAAAAAAGAAATAGATTTATGAAATTGTATAGAGGGTGAAGAAAGCAGCAGAGGGTGTTTCTGATTGATGAAAGTATAGAGAAGAAGTGCAGTTAGTAGTGTAGAAGAAATGAGAGTGGCGTGGAAATAGAAAAAGGTAGTGATGGAAAAAGTCAAGAATGTCCTTGGCGTATTGTCGCTGTCTTAGGCCTCACATTTTGCAGGCCATCGCTCCCCACAAACTCCAATCGGAAAGGACCCACACAAACACATAAACTCTTCTTCTCTCTCACCCGACCCAATTTCATGACAAGTGCTTCCTTCACTCGTACCACGTCCATAAAGGACTTAAATAAACAAATAAATAAATACTGCGTAAAATAATAATTAGATATATAAAAATAAACCAACTAGCCAGGCAGGTACAGGGTTGAGGAGTAGCAGTAGCGAGTAGCGAGTAGCGAGTAGTGAGTAGTGATTAGTGATTGGTGATTAGCGAGAGAAGAAGACCACTTTTCAAAGAGTCTCCCCTCTTTCTCTCAAACTCACTTTGGCCTAACACAACATCAACAACAGACTCCCACATCTCTCGCTTTCCCTACTTTCCCCTGTTTCTTTTGGATGCAGAGAGGGAAGGCTTGAATAGATCACACACTCTCTCTCTTCTTCCATTCTTTCCTAGTCATTAATTAGTTGGTCTTGGATGAATTGTTATCTATATCCCAATTACTCTCCTCGTATAAGGTAAGGAATCACCGGAATCCGAAGGGGTGAGGTTGTCTGGTAATGGATGTGGAGAGAGTGTTGTTAGTGTGGTTTGTCACTTTGATTCCGGGGATTTTATCAGATCCTAGCGACGAAGCGTGTCTCACCAACCTAAGAAAGTCCTTGGAAGACCCAAACAACTTGCTCCATAACTGGAAGAAAGAGAACTTCGTCAAGCCCTGCAACGATTCCACCTCCGATCTCCAAGGCATCACCTGCAACAATGGTCGCATCTACAGGCTCTCTCTCAACAACCTCTCGCTCCGCGGCACCTTATCCCCTTTTCTCTCAAACTGTACCAACCTCCAAGCCCTTGACCTCTCCTCCAACTTCCTCACAGGTCCAATCCCTCCGGAGCTTCAGTCCCTCGTCAACCTCGCCGTTTTGAACCTCTCCTCCAACCGTCTCCAAGGGGAGATTCCTCTGCAACTCGCATTGTGCGCTTATCTCAACATCATCGACCTCCACCGTAATTTCCTTACTGGGCCTATTCCCCAGCAATTCGGCCTGCTGGTTCGCCTTTCCGCTTTCGATGTCTCCGATAACCGCCTCTCCGGGCCCATCCCCGCCTCCCTGTCCAACCGGAGCGGAAACTTTCCCAGATTCAACGCCAGCTCCTTCTTGGGGAATAAGGATCTGTACGGTTACCCTTTGCCGCCCCTTAGGAATAGGGGTTTGTCCGTGTTGGCCATTGTTGGGATCGGCTTGGGAAGTGGCCTCGCCAGTTTGGTACTTAGCTTCACCGGGGTTTGTATTTGGTTAAAAATTACCGAACGCAAGATGGCGCTGGAGGAAGGCAAAATCAGCCACCTTATGCCTGATTATTGAACATTAATCACAAATTACAATACTTTCAAATATTCCTATTCCCATTCCAATTCAAAGCTGTCTTTCATTCAACTTCCTCCATCGCTCATGCTTCCCCGAACAAAAAAATAGTACCCGTACCAGGTACTCTTTTTTTTCTTTTTTCTTTTTTTTTGTTTATAAAAGTGAGGTTGGGTATGAGTGTGTGGGTGTGATTGTGGGCTACCCCTAATATCTTCATACTCATGGGTCGTTCAGATCATTGTCTCTTATCGATCACGGGGGGTATATTTTATTTTATAGTAGTAATTTATAATTTCTCTCTCTTTTTTTCCGTAAGTATTAACTGTTTTAAAATTTTACGCTTACCCGAATCCGATTGGCTGTATTATCATTGTTCCCATTTATTGAATAGAATTAGGGGCGTAAAGACGAATGGAGAGAGATTTTGAAACAGCTGCATAAGTGATACTGATGCTGTGCAGCTTTAATTTGGTTGCTTGTCCTGGTGATGCATGGATTGGCAATGCAATGTCTCGATTTTCGTTATTTATATATGAATGAATGTGAGGATGGGTTGGCAATTGGCAGGAGAGTAGGGTAGGTTAGTGGGTGCGACGCTGCCACGCTGCCACGCTAGTGTTTGATGAAGAAGCGCTGCGCCGTTCAACTGCAAACTTGTCTGCCAGTGTGCTAAATATATAGGAACCCCCACACAAACAGCTGGTGCCAATTTTTTTTTTTTCTTTGTTTTAAAAATACATGTGCACAAGAGTACCGCGTTTTTCTCACATTTTCGGAGGTGGAGGTGGAGGTGGTGGAACCACGGGATTGGGATTTGTCTTCTCACATATTCTTCTTCTACTGTTCTTGTTAGCTGGTTACTCCAACGTCAACTGGTCAACCCTGTTATGTCATCTACAATGTGCCTATGTGTCTGTCCCTCCTACATCCCATACCTCACCATTTGGATAATTGATTTTTAGACTACACGAAAGTTAATAAACGTCTTGTACTTTGTCACCAAACACGTGAAACCCGTATATTTAATTACCACTATTCAGCAAATCAGATATAAAATTACTTTACGTGAATTTAATTTTAATTTTAACTATATTTTATTTTATTTTATTTCTCTTTTCATTATTATTACCTTATGAATTTACTTTTACTCATTAATCTATTTTATTCACTTATTCATAATTATATACATATTTAAAAATATATAAAAAGACAATTTAAATAAAAACATCTGATAATAAGAAAAAAAATCATTCATTTATTTCATTATAACGAAAATAAATAAATAAATTGTTGAAAGTTTCAAATAGATAAAACCAGAAAAAATAAAATAAAATTGATGATTATCTTCTATTTTATTTTTCCTAAAATTCTACAAAATATATTTTTCTTACAAATCTATAAAATATGTACAGTAAAAATAATAAATACAAGATAAAAAATTTAAAAAGGAAAGTAAAATGTTATAAAAATAAAAAATGATATTTTTTATTTTTTATATGTGAATAAAAAAAGTAATTAATATTCAATATAAACTGCATGTTAAATAAACCGATATTATATTTAACGTAACTTTATGAATGATGATGTTGGAGAAAGTGTGAACAAAAATTAAAATTTACAGCCATAAAGTTAAGAGGGGTTAACGTGAATGTAGTGCTTCCATAATTATAGCTAGTGGGTTCTTTCCTTGTTCATTTGCTTTCTTCTTTCTTTTATATTTGGTCAGTCTTTTCTGTTCTTCTACCGGCCTGGCTTCATTTCCCTGCAAGCTAAGTGGGTCTAGCCTCTCTCGCTCTAGTCATTGTTTCCTTCCTTAAGTGACTACTAAGTGGAGTCATCGCACACAACAAAATACAATGAATCATTTCATATGCTTCCTTTTGTGACAAACGGACCCAACATTCTTGTGTCTTTAAAGATCACACTGTGTATTATGTGGGGAGGAAAAATTCACGCCAAAACAGCGTTTTGATTAACATTTGTTAAGACTAAGTTAGTTACAAATATTGCATACAATTTAACTGCAATTGTCAAGATTCAATCGTTGTTATTAATCATAGTTTCAAACATAATTATGTTGTCTTTTGCACGGTAAGAGATAGTAGAATGGACTAATAATATTGTCCAGCCGAAAAGGAAGTAATGTATGGGAGTGAGTTGTGAAAGTAAATTCGTGATCCATCAAACAGTTAACAATTAAAAATCTAGATTTTTCAACAAGCACAACCCATCAAACAGTTGCTATGATCTATGATTAGTAAAAGGTGATGATTAATGCGACACTTTTATATTTAAATTTAGCAAACCAATTGAATGTGACAGGATAAAATTGCCCCTGTTGTAAAAACTGGGGATTAAAAAAAAGGAAAACAATCAGAACAAACAAAAACACAACATCTTTAACTAAAAAAACTCGTCTATTCTATAAGAAATCATGGAGATGATACCGTTGAGCTCTGGATTTGCGATGCATAAAATAATAGATATTCAAGTTACCTACACCGAAAGTGAGAATGGTCAAGTGTGCTTTGGTGTTTTGGGGTGAAAGTCAAATATGCTTTCATTCGGTTCATTAATGGGTTCTCCGAGATTGGCATGAATGTGATGATGGAGCTGGGGCCCTAGCCCCACCCATGTTATTGGTTTTTTTTTTTTTTTAAGCTCTGAAAATTGCAGAGGATATTTTGGGCCAGTTGCTCCTACCTAATTAATGGAATTTCATCATTCTCACTCATCTCATCTCATGCCCTCAGTAGCGTAGGCTTCCATTTTCTACCTTCACAAGGAAACTCCACTTGCTTTTAATCATCTGTTGCTTTCCACTTCATTAACATTTGGCAGTGTGGCTTGCGTGACATGAATTAATCTCCCTGTTTTCTGTACTCACACAGATTAATGCACTTACATAGGGTCTGCAAGAATTGCACATTGAAAACCAGGAAAAACACGAAACTAAAATAAAGGCTGTTCCTTTTTTTATCTTTCTTTTTCTCAAACTATATAAATCTTGTTCACATTCTGAAGTCCCGTCTTACCAGGAAACAACAACCGACTGCATCATCTTTTTCAAGTTTTCTCTGATCATTAAATATTTGTTTGCATTTCTATCATTTTTGGGCCTTCTTATCATTGTGAATTTCTTTTTGAACGGGCCATTGTTTATCTAGACTCCATCCTTTTTCTCTTATTGGGTTGCTTGGTGGTGTGAGGGTGGGTTTTCTTCTTTTTTTCTCAATTTCCCATGGGCCGACACAAATGCCCCTCATAACCCAAATTGAGTGTGTGCAATGCAGGCTCCTTTATTTCCTCTGGTGGGTCACCAATCCAATTAACCCAAGAAGAATGTGCCGTGGATGGAGCTTGAGATGCTGAATTGGGCTAGACGTGGGATACCTTCGGCCCATGAAGAAATTTTTGTGTTATTAGAAAACCAATTTAAAGGATATAATGCTGATTTTGAAAACCACTGGATCGTGGGCCATTTGGTGGAGAAGATAATATGTAAAAAAATAATAATAAAAAAGCATGTGAGTAGGCCTTAAATCCACTTTTCACAAATTGAAGTATATATTTGTTTCTTTAATTTTTAAATCAACTAATTCTGGTCACTCCAATTATTAATAAAGAATGATGATAGGTTCGTTTATCATAATAGTGTCAAAACAAGGTTTAATATTAATTATTAATAACAATTAGTATATTTTTTAGCAATTGAATAATATATATATATATATATATATATATATATCAATTAACTAAAAGTTATTAATTATGAAAAACTAAATATGTAATTTAACATAAAAATAAAGATTAAAAGTTTATTAAAGCTTGCAAGTATTTTGACTTTAACTTCTGTACCATAATAAATTATTATTTTATATAATTAAATTTGGCTGTAAAAAGTATTTAAAAATACCATAAAATATGTTATAAAGTAAAATTTATACTTACAAATATTAAAAAATATTTATTTTTATTGTATAATATTATTTTTAAATTTATTTAAATTTTAAAATGTTAAAATAATAAATTGATGGAGATAAAATATGGAAATTTTCTTAAATCTAATCTTATCAAAGAGAAGCTCATAACAAAATTCATTATAAAAAACTATTAGAATTTATTGATGACAGCCATTTTTATATTATTATATTTATAAAAATAATTTTTTTACTCTTTTTATAAGCGATAAAAAAAATTGAAAAAAACCATTGATATAATGATATAGACATAATCATAAGTATAATAGTAAAAATAATAATAAGCTTGATTACATTTTTCTTTTCCACTAGTTCAGGTAATGCATGAGCGACTTTAATTCTAATGATTTAAACTAACATTTTCTCGCTATATTTTAAAAAAGTTATATTCGCTACTTTAATTACCTAACTTTTCATCCACACGTTTTAAAATGGGAAATTTTAATGTCGTTGTTAATTTATCCTTCTACTTTTTTACAATATTGATAATCTAACAATGTAATTAGATGATTTTGTTTAAAATTAAATATAAAATGATTTACTTAATATATTTTCTTTGTTTTTCATTTGTTTAGAAATAGGAAAGAGAAAGAGAAAGAGAGAACGAAACAAAGTCTGAGTTGTTTTCATTCATCTGCTTTTAAAAATAGTAAGGGAGTAATGATGATTTTGAAAGCAATTTTAGAAAACGGGTCACTGGAGTAAGGTTAAAAATTTTAGAAAACGGAAAATTACTTTTCAAAACATTAAACAAACAAGACCCTGATATTTTTCTTTTTCGGTCTGAAGGAATGGCTTGTGTGGCAATTGCTGCATCTTGTTAGGGTATTGGTATGTCTTTGGGCCCAAGAAGAGTGAGTGTAACCCAAAGCTCCAATCAATTTTACAGAAAAGCCGAACCAGACAATAGGTTGGCCCAATAATTCATACTCCAAATCGAAACCCAATGGCTCTTAATTTTAATGTCCCCACGTGGCTACAACGTGACACTTGATGTGTAATAATCCTCCACCAACAGAGGATCTATATTTGCAGAAACAATTATAGATGTGTGTAGCAGAGAAATTGTAGCTACATGTTTATTAACATCACGTGCTTCTCATAGTTTGATCCAGTTGTTTCTGGACTAAGAACAAACCCAGTTGTTTGGGACTATGATCGTAACAACTAACAAACAACTATTCACCTTGCAGTCGTTTTCTTGATTGCTACCAGTCGCGCTATTATGCTTTGGGATATTGAAACACAGAGAAAAACTAACTTGACCTAAGCCTTTATTTTATTTCTTCAGCACACGTCTCTGTTTAACAGCTATATCTGTTATGAAAACAAGTTAATCTGATTATTTTACTAAAATAACATTGAGGAGGACCTTGAATCTATAAATTTTGTGTTAAAGTAGCGAGTGTTGTGGATATTGAAGAAAAGAAAACGAAAGATGAAAGAAAGGCATAGAATAAGAGTCGGAGAAATGGAATAATGATGAAGTGAAAGAAAAGAAGATGTAAGATCTAGATGATGATGATGATGAAGTTGAAAGTGGGCCTGGGAAGACCAGAAGCGTTCGCTTTCGTGTTGGGCTGGAGGAGTCCCCATTTGGAAATGCGGACTAATTAGGGCTTCTCTTATTGATATGGACAGGTGATGCAAATAATTTTCCAGAAGACGTTAGTTTGTAAGTGAAAACACTTTGAAATGCATAGCCCACACTCACTTCCTTCTTCTGTCTTCATACTTACTCACTCTGACCCACATGACTTTAACAAGACAATATAACCATTGGACTGTAGCAACTATGTCGGACTAGGACCACCTTCATGCTCCTCACTCTAAGGGTAAGTATGAATCCAAAATGTATCTACAAAATACACCAAATATAATAGAAGCAAATTTTAAATTATTAATATAATTAGAGTCAATTAATTTACACACAAAAAAATTACAGTTTTAAATCAAAACTTTTTATATAAAGTTGTGTTAAATATTTGTAAAAAAAAAAAAAGGTTTTTCGATTTATCAAGATTATCTATTTTATAGAACAATTGTAGTTTATAACTTTTACTATCTGAGTCATGAATTAATTAATAAGTTTCATTGATAATCTCATATCCAATTCAAAATATAAATTATATTAAATACTTAAAGAGGCTATGATTATCATAATAATATCATCCTTCTCCAATAAAATTGTTTCATATTGTGATACGGAATAGTCTTACAGAAATTGGAGTGAGTCTCGAATCTTCACTTGAATGTCAATTCTGCTGGAAAGTATTGACAGATAAATTCTTCTATGAAAACACTGATGGTTGAAGTTAAAATGTCTGGCACATTTACAATTAATGTCAAGTAGAGATTTAATGATAAGAAAAAACTTCAAAGCAGAATGTTACTATCAAACTTCTTACAACCTTTGTGTCAGAATGAAAAGTAAAACTTTTTTTTTTTTCATTTATAAAAAAATAAGAATGGATAATGTACAGTGTATTAAGTGAAAAAATTATGGACATGTTGCATGAAACAAGGCTTCGGCCACTTGGAAATAGATATCACATGCTTTTGTTGGAAAGAAAAATCAAAATTGTAAACGTTACATTTTTGGCTTCTAATTCCATTCAAAACTATAATGTTATTGAAATTATTATTTTGATTTTACAGGAATTTAAATTTAATTTTAGATAACAGGGAGAGAAATTTTCAAAGGTGTTAGAATTCATTTCAACAATAATTGATACTTGCAGGGAAGGAACAAGCCTCCATCTCTCTCCGGGCCCAAATTTCTAAAATAAATATGTATAGGTTTTAAATGTTATATAAAACATTTGAAAAAAATATATTTAAATAGTAGACAAACTAAATAAGTTTTTTTTTTTAAGATTTGAATTACAAAGATCAAGTCTTAGTTTCGTATTTATAAAAAATGTTATATAACAATAATAATAATAATAATAATAATAATAATAATAAATTTTTAGAAAAAAAAAACTGATCAACTGTATGGTAAACCAATAGAGTTATTACTCACTAATAAATATATTTTAAATTTCGTTACAACAAAACTCATTTGTTAGAAACAAATATCAATGAATATATATAATACAAAGTATATAATTTATTTCTCCAAAATTTGCTTTATAACTTATTTAGATCAATGCACTTGAAAGTCAAAAAGATATTAGAGTCTTATAAATAAATATATACATAAAATAAATGTTAGGAAAAAATATAAGAAATAAAATAAAAAATTAGAGTAAGTCAAACTTCAAATAATGGATTTCTCATGTAAGAGAGTATAGGATAGGGTGCTTAACTAATTATTTAATAAAAAAACATTTATATCTTTTAAACAATTATAATCGAGTTAATCTACTGCAATATTAGTAAGTTAACAAAATAAAAATAAAAATAAATTATTTTAAAGAAAATCCTTTACCTACAATAATTAACATCTTAAATCACATGTATTAGATTTATTTTTACGTTAATTATATAATTTTTTTATTTTTTATTTTATTTACAAAATAATATTAATAATAATAATAATATATATTTAAATAATTTTTAATTTCTGTCAAATTATTTTAATTTAAAATTTGATCTTAGAACTTTTTCTGAAAGAGATTAATTTTATAAATAATTTTAAACAAATAATATTTAAAAAAGATTAAAATTTCCTATAAATTTATGATCTTTCAAGTTTAAATATTATATAAATTAATATTTAATTATAATAATTAAATTATTTTTAAGTTGTTTATTGAAATATAAATAAGGAAAATATAAAACTATAAATACTTAAAAAAATTATCTAAAACTTATAAAAAATTAATATAAATTATTTAAAAATGACATAATGTAACAAAATTGGTTTAAAGTAAAATAACTCCAATACAATGTTTATAAGAAGGGAAGATGTTCTAACATTCATAATCTTATTTACTACATTAAAAAATAATTAATAATTAATAAATAAAAAAAATCGAATCAAGTTTTGAAAAAAAAAATAGGTTCTAAAATATAAAACATATGATAAAAAAATATTATTAAAAAATGATATTGACATATTTTATGTAAAATTAATATAATTATTTAAAAAAAACGATTAAATCTAACTTTTATGACTACTTTATAATATATATATATATATATACACATATACAAAAATTTAAAGTAAAAGAAAAAAACGAGCGGAAGGCCCAACTAACAACACAATTCCGTTTATGATACATGTGTATTATTGAAAAAAATCATACCCTACCACTCCACTATAAAATCAGTTATTTAATTTAATTTTGTGAAAACGTGGTTAAGAAATTTTAAAAAAATTGGAAAAATATATTTAAATTTCCCAAAATTAAAATTTGTTCTTGTGCCAACTCTTAAAGTAAAAATTAAAATAAAATCATTCCTAAACTAATATAAAGAAGATAACGAGACTTTTCAATTTCAATATACCCTACATTTACATGTCTGGTCTAACCCCAAATAATATAGATGCTCCACACGTATACATTTTCCCACAAAAAATAATAAGTTGAAGTTAAAATAATTTACACTCCTATACTATTACACTCTAAATTTTATGAGCATTTGAACAATAATTCCAGAACTTAAGCAAGTTAAAGTTAATGTAGAATTATACATTGTTAGTTTGAACTAAAAAAAGTTATATATTGATAGAACATATATACATTAAAAAGAACATTATGCTTTTAAAATGTTATCTATATATTATTTGAAAAGCTTATAGTAGTTGTTTCTGGTAGAATTTCGATCGATTTCGATTTTAAGGGTGTTTTGGTCCTAATCAAAATTCTACCACGTAAGTTCTTTTTACTTAGGCTAGCAATTTGATTTTCAATCGAAAACATGCATGAGAATCGAAAATCAGAACATATCGAAAAAGCTATTTTTGGTATTTTGTATTTAAAGTACTGAAAGCAGTAAAACTATCGAATCGAAAAACAGAATGATAAATTGCGAGGAAATGTAAATTACGAGAACCCCAAGTTTGCAATAATTGTAAATGACAAGGAATCGGAAATGACGGAAATGTAAATGGCAGAAAGTTAAGTTTGCATGAAAAACTAAATGACGGGAAATCGAAACGTGCAGAAAATATATATAAATAACTGAAAACTTAAACGCAGAAACTTAAATTTTCATTGAATTGAAATGACAAGGAATCGAAAGTACAGAAACATAAAACTGCTGAATTTAAATTGCATCAAAGTAAATTACCAAGGAAAATACAGAAAACGGTAAATGAACTCGGTGAGCATGGAAATCCAGATTGCCAGAAGCTTCATGGTGTTCGTCATTCTCCGGTAGACTTTCTCACTACTGATTCTGTTTTCTGCCAATTTCTGCTCGTCTTTTTCTTCCTTCTTTGCTCTATTTATAGGGCCTCCTTTAAGCCTTCCAGGAACAGTTAATAAGACTGCTACCACGTTCTTTCGTGTATGATGGTTTCTTTTTCTACGGTTTCCCACGTTCTCACGATCCTCGACTCCTTCCATGGTCCCATAACTGCTTTCTATACGTGCGTTTGACTTATTCTTCTCTGTGGTTTGTCCAGAGTTTCGATGTCCACGTTCCCTTCACATTCGATGATATCGAACACTTTGCATTGCTTTGGGTTTAACCTTAACATCATATGATTCTAGTTTCTTAGTTTTTTATTCGACAACAAGTATTTGGTTATCATTCACCCAATTTTCGATTGTGTCTCTCGATGTTATGTACTACGTACTTCTAATTGGACATCGAATGATTTCTTTTGTCTATCTTACCGATTTATCAATCGATCATATTTCTCGATTCCACAATAACGAGTAGTATGATTTATTGTTATTTTAATTTAAAAATCAGATTTACGTTCATTAAAGAGAGACCGGTAATATTATTAAAAAACTAAATAAAAAATAAATATGATAAAATATAAAAATAATTTTTGAATCCATGTATTATGAATTTAAAAGAAATAAAATAATCAGAGAAGTAACTTTAAAAAATTAATTAATTAAATTAATTTTATTACATAATAATAGATCTAGATTTAATAAAATACGAGATTTATTGATTATTATAAAAAGGTATAATAAAATAAAAATAAAATAAAATAAAGATGTATGATAATTTAACGTTAATTAGTAGATGAGAATTATGATTTTATTTTTATTTACAATTTTTTTCACATAAAAAAAAGTGTGTAAAATAAAGAAAAAAAGATAATTTGAAAAAAAAAGAAAAAAAAACATATTTTCATTATATGTCTCACTTGAATAAATATTAGTATCTTGTTAT
This sequence comes from Sphenostylis stenocarpa, assembly GCA_963425845.1. Lineage (NCBI taxonomy): Eukaryota > Viridiplantae > Streptophyta > Magnoliopsida > Fabales > Fabaceae > Sphenostylis > Sphenostylis stenocarpa. Next base: position 4,616,960 of record OY731399.1, on the reverse strand, counting down.
AATTTATGTTATATATAATAAATATTAGTTATTTGATATAATTTATGTTATTGTACGAGAATTACGCGAAATAAATTTACAACGTACGAAAACTACGTAGTCATTTATTATTTTTAGAGACGATGAAAATATCTGGTTGTGGATGAGGATTGACATGACCAATATAGTGCGGCCCCAAGGAGAGTGTGTTCAACAATGTCGCCGTCGGTGGGGCGCGCCACTTGCATCTGGCTGAATAAGTTCTTTTCTTCCCGAACCTCATGGAACTTCCAGCAAATTTCCTCTTAAATTTACATAATGAAAAGGATACCAAACAATTACAAATCATATCAAATAAGATTTTTTTAAGTCATTATGTGACAATTTAAATCTGAATAATAGTGTAAAATTATTTTAATTAGATTATAAAAAAATGTATTTAAATAAAATTTAATACAAAAACGATTCTGTGTTTAAGACTTCAGTTTATCACTCACAAAATTATTTTGTCTTCATCTAAACACACGACTGATTCTACGAGATAGATGGATGCATGAACGACTATGGATGATTATTCCTAAATAAGCACCTTGCGCATCATACAAGCAATAAACCACCTTCTACAAATCCGATATTTACATACCTTAATTAACTTCTGAACACGCCTGAAGTAATAGAACACAAGATATTATATGATAATCTTCCTGCATAATGTCTAGTAACTATGTATCTCCCCAAATTTCGATACGTGACATTGAATAATTCTTTTTTTTTTGGTATAAATCTTATTAAATGTATAATAATTTGATAATAATACATAATACAATTAATTCCGTAGTTATAAATGACAAGATCTTACATAATTTAAAATATTAAATAATATTAATATCAATATAATTTATTGTATAAAATAACTTAATAAAAATTATAAATAGAATCATTTTATTTATATATAATTATTTTTTTTATTAATTCAAGAATTGGAGTATTAATAGATTTTTCCTTTTTCAAATGTTTATAGCTGGATTTAGTTTAAACCAACTTCTCCATCATATTCTTATCTATTATTATATTTTTCTTACAATATCAATCTAAAAGGAAATTAGAATCAACGCATCTTGTACATCCTAAAACTGATAAATTCATATTAAATGCTTCGTGGTTGAAATCTTGTATTTAGAATAATTATAGTTTATAAATAATTAAAGAGTGCATGTATAGATAAATAAGAGTGTTAACATATCCATCCATAAATATACTCGATTAATATTGAAATTTAATAAAATATTTGTAGGTGAACAGAATAATGAAACCTTGCTAAAATTTAATTCAAAATTCAAAGTTGTTAGTCGTCTACCTCAAAAGCAACTATATTTAGACCTTCAATGTGAAACACACACTTATAACACCAGGTTGATTTTTGACCGAGTCCAATATGATAGGAAATTGGAGAAATAAAGATCTTGAGAATTCATATTCTATATTTAAGTTTTGATCTCTCTTGCATTAAAATTTTGTGCGACAAATATTTATTAAAGTTGGTATAGGTAATTTTCGTTGACCTCAATGTGCAACTTAATGGATTATACAATCATTGATCAAATTTGTTTTTTTCACTGAGAAGTCTCGAGTAAGATGGAGGAACATTGAGAATGGGCATGGTCCCAAGAAACCAACTACTTTGAATAAAGGGAGCAATCAGCAATGTGGATCATGATGGCAATGTCTTATAAGTGAGTGAATAATGATCTAATGTTGGCATGGTGTTTGTTTGTTTGTAAACATTTTGGGCAAATTCTAACCTACGCGGGTAGTCTTACCACAAATCTTACTGTAAAAGATTGAACATTTGTAACATGACATTAGTAAAATTATTAATATTTTAATTAGTTTTGATACCATATTATGAAACAAGATTTAATAAATCGTTTATACAAGTGAGATTATTTTTATTTATTTTAAATAAAAATCGGCATTAAACTGTAGATGTTAGAAAAAAAAAGGCAGTTAAAAAAATATCACACTAAAAATTAGTAATAGTTTTTTAAAAATAATTGTTTGTTATTCGGTAGTGCTAATTAAAAGCTCCCGTAGGAATCTATTCATGATTTCATATCTAATGAAGAAGAAAGAAAGTATGTTTCGGCATTTTTACGAAAAATGATTCGGGGTGTTTCAATGCTGGGTGTAACAAAATTGGAAGGGTTTTTGTTTCACGTCTTTAGTTTAGGGTCCATGTAACATTGCTTTCATGAGTTGTGTTTGTTAGAGCTAAAACGTAATCAATAGCATCAATCAGTTCGTTCTACCTAAATGAAAGACCGTATTTGTTGTTGTTTGCTTAGGGAGAATTATATGGGGTACCCTATTCTCAGCCTTGTCCTTGAATTTGGACAACATTATTAATCCACGTTATATTTTTAGTTTGCTAGAGTGAAATTAAGGGGTGAGGACTTTAAACCCATTTGTCTTTACTCTATAGCATCCCATTCGTCTTTGTTTAGGTCGCTTTCAACTTTGATTCCTTGCATTTATTTAATGGAGCTAATTTTTTCTTTTTTTCCTTTTTAGATATTAGTTTTTATGAGAGTTAGGCTAATTTAAATGATCACTTATAGTTAAGAAGCAAGAGACGATTGCACATGGACTGAAAACAGAGGTCTTTAAAGCCTTCCCTCAATTATTTGGAATCCTTAGAAACTATCCGTGTTTTTTTTTTTCATACTACAATTTTAACCTTTTCCCCTTTTTTATCCACTATCAAATAATCAATAAAATCTTCTCCTTTTCACTTATATTTGAAATCTTAATTTGTGAAATAGATATTTGTGAATAAGGGAAATTTTAATTTTGTTAAATAATTTAAAACTACTTTGTCCACAAAAATTATTTCAAAAGCGCGACAACCTTAATTAAAATATTAAACTTCCATGCATTCTAATTTTTTAGAATTTAAATTTGTTTCTGTCAAAACACTACCGTGTAGATCTTTTTAAAGTGAAGTGCTCGAATGCTTAGGCAAAAGTGGTTTTCTGAAAAAATTTCCCAGTTAAAAATTAGCATGTCGATCGTGTTTTATTTTTCCAACGGTAGACTTTCATTGTCGGGTAATAATTTAGTGTAATAACATTACTATATTCATTAAAAACGGTGGCATGCTTTGATTTTGAAGAGAGACAAAGAAACAATACTTAGCAAGGAAGTCAATTGTCATTGACTAAAAATCTCATACAAACCAAGTGTATTATATAGTTTTCACGATCTTGCACAAAATTGGTCGGAGATGGAAAATTTAGTTATCCATTCTCATTTGGTTGAGTGTACGAATTGAGCCATCCTATACTATACTATACTATGCATAGACAAATATGTAATGCACTATACTATCACTATAGGCCAAGTTAATTAATATAAAACTTTATTACGTTTGCTATTTCAAATAAACGTAATTAACGTGGAGAAGGTATTTCAATAGTTTTAGAAAATAAAATATTTATAAAAATATTTTTTACTTAGAATTTTAAGTAATGTAACATTTTTTAACATGATTGAAGTTATCCACCTAGGTATTCAGTGGCTGTCACCATTTTATTAAGAAAATCTGTTTAAATAATAATAATAATAAAAAAGTGAGAGTCTTTATAAATTATTTGAACCCCAACTTTTAAATGATGGGAGAGTCTTGAATGTAAAAGATCATATGAAGTCGTAAAGTTTACATCAACCCAATCTTAGTAAATATAATTTATTATACCATTGAACCACATTTTTTATTTTTTAGTCTCATATGTAACAATAATAAAATTTGCTACACCCTCGCCGCAAACTCAATTTGAAGACATGATGATGTAATGAACAAAGGTGTCTTTAGGCTTTTCATGCCTTTGAATGAAATTGTATGAACCCACATTTTTAAACCACATTACTATGCAATGGATTTAAACTCTTTATATTCCAAATGCTTTTGATGATGAAAGAGTTGTACTGCCGCAAAAAAACGCACGAGGGAAAGAGCATAGTGGGCAAAAGACCTTCCTATCCCCCAAAAATATTATCAATAACATTATACGTGTGTTACAGTCATCGCTTTTAGCTGCTAGTTAGAGTTACTTGAGCATGGTTTCTGGTTTCTTTTACTCGACCCACCTAAACCTCCAAACGCCAGAAAGCTATCTGCATCATTACTTGTCTTTCGTCTTTCTCACAAGTCATAACAATGTTAAAACTTACCATATAGGGGAAAATAACCCCTTTATTACTTAAAAATGGATGATCGCTTTCACTAATATCTACTACTCAATAAGAGTTAAAAGGCGTGAGCGCTTCAAAGGAGGTTATCTATTTTTCACTTAATGACTTTGTCAAGTGCAGCCAATGGAATTGAATATCCAGAAATCAAGTAGCTAGAAACCAAGGGCGGGTGGCAGATTAAGCTTCACGAAGCATTAACATTTCTTGGCTGTTTTAAATTTAGGCACCGGGTTTGTAAAACTTATAAAATTTGCTTCCTTTAATTAGAATAAATTGTGCCTCTTGTAGTGAAGAAGTGTGGAGGACAACCCACATCAGTTTTTCATCCCTCATATAGAAACTCATCGTTTTCATTAAATAAAAAAGTAATTGTGTTGTTTGTAATATAATTTTTAAATACAAATAACTTTTTCTAAGATTAGTTTTTTATTCAAACATCAGTTCCACCAAAATCTTAATGGAAGGATCCAAACCAAAGAATATGTGCTATACTTTTATATTCACATACAATGCAAAACATAAAATTTTAAATTTTTCTTTTTATATTCGTAAAATAACTTGTTTTTTTTTAAGACAACGGTAAGTATGAAAGGAATAAGTGAAAGAAGGAAAGTAATTATGATTAAGCAGCATTAACACCAAGCAACACCTTAGAAATGATAAGTTGTATTTGGTTCAAATCCACTAAAATGGTAAGGCTAAGTTTGACCAGTCATTTTGATGTTTGATTTAGTTGAATGGTTATGTGAGACAATCTGTAGCCAAAATATATGTTAGAGTGTTAGAAACAAAATATTATAGAAGACGCTGGCGAAGAAAAAGAAACAGAGGGAGCTGATTTGGGATGATGGAAGAAATCGCCCGACAAAATTAGATGGACTTTAGGGCAACCGGGGAGCATTGTGGTCCATGCTGTGGGTATAGCCTAGGATCCAAATTAAGCTTTCTGGACCGTGTGGGTATCTACCCATTTTACATCCGATTTCCTGTCGGTATCGTGTTCGTACTGCCGCCACAAACCACTGTATTCCCTTCCTATCACCTTCACCACATTTGTTTCTTTCTGTCTATTTTTACTCAACTACCCTTGCATTCTAACCAACTTATTCACTTATAATTCATATAATATCATCTTTAGTTTTTCTTTTTTCTGACTTTATATCTAATATACCTGTACAGGAATAACAAAAAAAGTTTGGAAAAATATACTAAGAAAAAAGAAAAGAAAAACATAAGCGAAACCCTCGGGATGTCTTGTGTTATGTGTTACATAAACTTGAAATCCCACGCGAGGGTGTTGCCTGTATAAGGCACTTTTCCATCATTGATAAGAATATTTTAGTGGCTGACCAATTTTGAGTTATGTGCAAGAGCGTGCTGTTCACGTGACATGATGGGGCGGTGGACAAAGAGCGTACAATTAACACCTCTTCTCCCTCTCTCTCCTCGTAAGCAAAGAGACACTACTTGGTCAAAAGTGTCATATTCAACATCACGTGGCCCTATGTGCCAATGTGATTTTGGCATGTATACATACCCCACCTATGTCCTTCGTTCCCCACCAATTGGCACATATAAATACCAAGCCTTGGGCACTGCTTCCCCCACCAATCCTCCTCAACATTTTAGTACCAAAGGATCAAGAGTTAGGACCTTCACTCTGGGCATTCTTTCTTCCAATCGCTTTTACGAGCTATTCGATTGCTTGAGCTTTTCTCCTTTTCTAGGGGCTTCAATTTGATTTCTTCATAGTTCTTTTCAGATAAAAATCTTAGACACTTCTTCGTCCTTTTCCACCCTTACCCGAAAAAAACAAAAATATGGATTTGTTGTCTACAAAAGCCACATGCAACTCTCATGGCCAAGATTCCTCATACTTCCTAGGATGGCAAGAATACGAGAAGAACCCTTACGATGAGAGTCTGAATCCCGAAGGAATTATTCAGATGGGTCTTGCTGAAAATCAGGTTAGTTGCAGCAATACTATTTATTGGAGCGCATAGGCTCCTTTTACTATTATGAATAATTATTAATAAAAAGACAAAAAAAAAGAAAAAGAAACAAAGAAGCAGAGTTCACTGTACGCTTTTGCGTGACATGAATCTAGCTAGCTTAGACATGGCATCTTATCAAGCTTTATTGAGTGACATCCTAATAATTGTGGTGAGCTAATGATATGTGTCATTATTTTCTTCAGCTCTCTTTCGATCTCCTAGAGTTTTGGTTGGCTAAAAACCCTGACGTGGTGGGATTCAAAAGCGATGGCAAATCGATATTCCGAGAGCTTGCTCTGTTCCAGGACTACCATGGCCTCCCTTCCTTCAAGAAGGCATTGGTAGACTTCATGGCAGAGATCAGAGGAAACAAAGTGACTTTTGATCCCAACCACATTGTTCTAACAGCTGGTGCCACGTCAGCAAATGAGACCCTCATGTTTTGCCTTGCTGAAAAAGGAGACGCCTTCCTCCTTCCCACTCCTTATTACCCTGGGTGTGTACTAGTTTCTTCTTCCCTATACTTGTATAACATTCTGCATTCTCCTTTTGCAATAAATATAAATAATGTCCAAAAACAGGAATCATCTCAACTAATAACATATCATGGTTAAATGTTGTCTCAATATCTCTCAGTAAATATTAAATGTCTTATTTATTGTCTATTAGGAGAGAGACAAATACACTATTTGAACATGGTCTTATTTTCTTAAAATTTGACGTAAGAAAATACAATATATCCTAGTATACATATAAACATACACAAACCCCCACGTGGTAGTTTTTTTTTTGTGCTCCCCATACACATCTCTGATGTTGCTTGCGACTGTGCAGATTCGATAGAGATCTCAAGTGGAGAACTGAGGTGGAAATCGTTACAATACATTGCACAAGCTCCAATAACTTCCAAATCACTGAATCAGCTTTGCAACAAGCTTATCAAGAGGCGAAGAAGCGCAACCTCAGAGTCAAAGGCGTGCTGGTGACAAACCCATCCAATCCACTAGGCACTACAATGTCCCGGAGTGAATTGAACCTTCTCGTTGACTTCATCAAAGACAAAAACATGCATTTAATAAGCGACGAGATTTACTCAGGGACAGTTTACAACTCTCCAGGTTTCGTCAGCATCATGGAAATCCTTAAGGAGAGAAATGACCTTAACGATTGTGCTGCCACAGTTTGGGACAGAGTTCACGTTGTGTATAGTCTCTCCAAAGACTTGGGCTTACCAGGATTACGTGTGGGCGCCATCTATTCTGAAAACGACGCCGTTGTGGCAGCTGCGACCAAAATGTCAAGCTTTGGTTTGGTTTCCTCACAAACTCAGTACCTCCTCTCAGCCATGCTGGGTGATAAGAAATTCACCAAAAACTACATCTCTGAGAACCTTAAGAGGCTGAAACGACGTCAGAGAAGCCTCGTTTCAGGCCTTCAGAAAGCAGGCATTAGTTGTCTTAAGACCAACAATGCAGGCTTGTTTTGCTGGGTTGACATGAGGCACCTTCTCCATTCCAACACATTCGAAGCTGAGATGGAGCTTTGGAAGAAGATACTCTACGAGGTTCGGTTAAACATATCCCCTGGCTCGTCCTGCCATTGCACCGAACCTGGCTGGTTCCGGATGTGTTTTGCTAACATGTCCGAAGAAACTCTAAACCTAGCCATGAAACGGTTGGAGACCTTCGTCCAAGAGTCAAATCACGACAACGGGTGCACTAAGAAAAGAGTTCCGTCTTCAAGAAGAAAGTCACTCTCCAATTGGGTTTTCCAGCTATCATCTCGCGAACACCGTGAGCAAGAAGAACGATAGCCCTAACCTGGTCGTGACGTGAACTGTGACAAGTGTGAACGCATGCACAATTAACTTTATTATTTTTTTTCTTCCCCGAATATTTTTGGTGGAGTTACAACTACATAGTTATAGTTATCGTTATTATTACTATTTTTAAAATGACGAAATTGTAGTGAGAGAAAGACGAGCACTCTATCCATTTGGATGCGAAGTGTGGTCTTTACTTAGTCAGCTATCATCGTTTTTATAACTTCCATCTGAATCATCAAAGTTACCTTATGCATCAAAAATCTTGTTTGTGTACCATGGATGAAAAGTTTGAAATGTATAATCTATCAATTATCAATTACTATGTGTTCATGGTTGTTTACCAAATTGGCCTTTGTATATTTGCAAATAAACCATCCAGTGTAGCCTGAGTTTAATTCTAGTTAGTAAACAGCGATATATATATATATATATATATATATATATATATATATATATATATATATATATATATGGTATATAGGTGTGAAAGTCGACAGAAAAAATGTATATGTACGTGTGAACACTGGCATTGCTTAAGAGCTTAGATGTATGTTATATAATAGCACCGGCGAGATAGGCGGTGACACACCATGGGTTGGCTGGCGATGCCGACACCGGTATTACTCAGACTGATCCTCCTACGAATTTTTCACTGACAATCTATCAGTTTTCAAGGCGTGGGGAGAACGCGTAGTAACTAGTACGTGAGATAGAGGACAGAAAGGTAAAAAAGCAAAAAAAAAAAAACTTTTTATTTTGATTGAACAAAGTACATATTATTATTCATGTTTTTTCTTTTCTCCAAATTTTCTTTCTCTCATCTAAACATGTCACAGGTTTTTTGCAAAATTTAAAAAGTATTGTTAATTATTATAAAGATTTTTCTTGTTTCCCATTCTATATATAGTGTGAGCAGTAACTTGATTTCTCAGTCAAAATAAGTACTTAATTTCTCTCCTTCACGAGGAGGAAATAAAAGGTTATGTGGGGGCACAGAAAAGTTAAAACTGTTGTGTTGAAATTGGTCTTGGAAACATTTTAAAATTACAAGAAAAATTACACTATTTTGTACACTATATGAATATTGTGAGATGAAGTAAAAAACAAATGTGAGCGTTAAAAAGGTGTAATCGTGCAATATTATAATACATTTGTAATTCGTCACCAAGTACGCAAGCGAGTAGAAAATGGTGTGAAAAAGCTAGAGGTGTTTTCAAGGAAAAACAAAGTTGAAAACACTTTGCTTTATTTGTTGAACTTTGTGGGAGTAACGATCACTGCTCAAAAAGCTAGTTTGTTCCGAAATAAAACAATTACGCGGTGTGAAGTTGTAGTATCATGTATGTGCTGGCTATCACTCCGCATATCGTACCAACTACGAACTTTCTTTAAGCAACTTTTAGCCCAGTCACTTTTCAAGAACCCAAAATGATTGTTGCTTTGGAAGTCTTAAGATACGGAACAAATGCCAAACAAATCATTACAATAAATAATTACTGTAATCAAATGTGTTTTTGTTGATATAAACTTTATTGGAAAGGTTTTAACATAATTAGTTTTATTTAAATGTGATAAACAAATTTTAGTTGCATGTTTCAAATAATAAATGAATTTTGAAAAAAGAAAAGAGCTAATTTTATGAATCTATTTTTTCAACTCAACTATTTTTAATAGTTTTCTAAATTAATTGGAGTATGAAAAAATCGACAAAAGTTACTAAAGAATTTTACAGAGGAAGTTGTTGATAACGGTGTCGGCGGAAATATATATATATTAATTTTTGAATTCATTAAAATCATTATCAAGTATTTGAATAAATTTTATTTTATTTGTTAATCTTAATTGTTGTTTTTTATTTTATGATAAATTTATATAATTGAAGATGTGTAATTATATGATGTTAATTATTATTAATTTATATTATTTAAAAAATAAATTATATTGTTGGTTTAGAGTCTTAAATCTGTTGATAAAATAAATAAATAAATGAGTAAAAAGTATACCAAGAAGCCTGAAGTTCGACAAGGAGGTTATAATTTCATGCAAAATCAATGATTTATAGAAATTATGAATTAATTATAAAAGACGGAACGCGTTCAGAAAAAATTGAAATGGTTTCAAGACACATCGCACACTATTAAGGTGACGTCGTGGATAGTGTAGCGTGGGGACATGCGATTTCATCACGTTCTATTTAAAAAAAGTAAAAAAAAAAATTACATTATTTATATTTATAAATAATAGAATTATTGTAGAATTTAGATGTGAAAATACTTAATACACTCAAATTTTTATAACACTTCAATGCTAATAGATGATGAATTTGCGAGTTTACTTTTGTTAGACTTTTTATTACTACTTTATTCTAATTTTGAATGCAACGTACTCTTTATTTCTTCAAAATACTATAGATTTATGTCTTTGCATTTAACCCGTTCATGCTTTTTATATTTAAACTTGTTTTTGAAATTATGTTTTTTTTTTCTTTGTCTCAAATTTTGTTTAAATATACTTGTTTCATTTAATAAAACTATATATGAGAAGAAAGATATCAGAGATTTGTTAAAACCAAAACAAATGTATCAATTTTATGTATGTTTATGATTGCGAAAATAATATATATATATATATATATATATATATATATATATATATATATATATATATATCATAAGTGTTAATATAATGTGGTGCTCAAGCTAAAAAAATTAGACGATTTTTTCAGTTTTCAAGCATCCAATTGTGAGTAATTTTTAACTTACTAAAATTATATGACCAAATTTTACCAAAAAATATATTTTTTATTTGTTATATCAAAACAAAGTTAACTATTTTAAAGTTATATTTCAACAACATTTGATTATAATCATACTAATTTATAGTAACCATCACACACGTAATTCATTATAAAATAATTTAATTTTTACAACTATTTAAATCATATATAGCGTGAAACCAAAAAAGTTATTACCAAACAATTATAAACTACAATTTTTTAAAATTCATAAAAATAACTTACTTTAATACGGGAGTTAAAAATACGATATTAGAAATTTTCAACATATGTCTTATCGGATAAATTTTACTTAACGAGTCTTACCCTTCTAATTTTAAAATAGACACCTACCTCACGTGTGTTTTTAATCAATGATACTTACCTCTCTTATATTTTTAATTAATTGAAAATTGGTACAAATATAATGTTTTTTAAGGAATATAGATGAAACTAGTGATTTTATAAGAGAATGAAATTCCAAGTTATTAATTTTATAAAACAAAATAGTCACCGTGATTATTGAAAAGAACATTGTTCTAAAATATTTATATAAAAATGGATTTTGTTTTTTATTATTATTTAGAATTATTTTTGTCAAAGACTCTTTCTTATTAAAAGATATAATTTTTTTGGAGATACAGCGCCATCACAGCTAAAAAAACCTACTCAAGTTTATATTTTTCGTAAGTAGAGTACTTTGTGATAAAATAGTTCAAAGACCGGAAATTTTTCTAATATACATATTCTCGATATTCTCGTAAGAGACAAATATAAAACTATGTAAAACATACATGTGAGTATGGAAAAATAATAAGAGTTTATAAAATAAAATAAAAAATATATATGTGATTGCTTATTATTAAAATAATTAAATTGTTGGAGAATTTAATTTAAAATGAGAAACGGAGAGTGGTCTACAATAACTTTTTAAAAACCTCTAAAACCAGTCAATTTTCACGTAAAAATGTTATTGTTATTTTTTTTAATATATTTATGATGTTAATTGTATCATAAATGTAGATGTATGAAGTGCATTGGCAATGCATATTCTCCTGAATTGAATATGGTTCAATTCAAAACATATGTAATTGGTAAGTTTTTCCATGTATATGAGGAAGTATTAAAGTTTCATGAAACTGTTTTGATGATAACTAGATATTTAACAATTCACCAGCCTAAAATACAAAATTCTTAAAATATTGTTTGATGTTTCAATTTTTTTTTTTAACTTTTAAATTATTTTGCTGTTCTGATATTAATATGTATTATATATATATATATATATATATATATATATATATATATAGTTATAGTTCATTGTTATTCTTTTATTATTGTTTGTTGATGTTAGAGAGTGTCTTATCTATTTGTTTTTTTTTTTAATATTTGTTAGGAATTTGCGAAAAAGGATTAATATTGTGGTTATAAATTTCAACTAAAAATTTGAAGTCATTAGTTTTGTAAATTTTTATGATTTATAGATTTCTTTATTTTTTTATTTAATGATTACAAATTTTAATATTATTAGATATTTTTCATACGAATTAATATAAAAAAACATATTCACAAATACACGAGTCATGTAAAAGAATATTATGAAATTATGATTTTTTTGCTTACATATTATTGAACTTTAACATTTTTTATTTTATTTGGATGAACCCATACTTAGCAATATTAATTTTTTATTATTTATTTTTTAATAATATAATAATTAATAAAAATGAAAAATAAGTAATAAAATGAATTTTATCTACTTATTTATTATTATTATTATTAGTTTATTACAATCATATCATGTACTATAAATATAACACTCGGTATCATTATATAAATTTTTACCAAAATATCTAAATCTTATATAAATTTAACTATTTTGAAAACTATCTTAGTTTTTAAAAATTTAATAACTTGGAGATATTGGTGGGGCAGGAATTTTTCTTCATTATTAATTAAAAGTATAGAAAAATCATGCACGCAAGTCAATAAGATTGAATATGAAAAACTATTCTTCACCCTCAATAAAATAATGCTTTTATGAATCAAAATAATTGAGAATGGAAAGCATAGTCGAGGTTTCATGAGATAAAATTTGAAATAAAAAATTTCGTGCTGGCTAAGATGTGACAAATTGATTACGTGGTATGGGTGACAATAAGTGACAGATGGGTTTCACATGATGTATAGCACATGCTAGGGAACATAGAATACCTGCACTGCACAGTTTGAATAGTGTGGGGAAATACAAGTAACTTTTCTTTCCCAGGTTAAAACAAATGTATATTATAAGTTTTATTATAGAATAGTTAAATAATTCATATTAAATTATTTGAATATAATGTTACTTATGAATGATTTAAAAGTTGATAAAGAAGGAGAAAGCAAAGGCAAGGTGAATGAATAGTTTATATGTAGTGGGGGAAGTAGAGGTGATTGAATTGTTGACGGGGACAAGAAGGGTCAATAGAACATGGCTGATTGCTTGGCATAATTATGCTCTTGGGCCGATAACCCATACAAGAAATTTAGTACCCTAAGTTTGGGTCCCATAGGTCTGCAAGATAGACCCTTGCCATGTCAATGATGAATGATTGATCAATTACAGCAATGTCTTCATTTTTGGCTACCATGAAAATATATGGAATTTTGTCTCTTTTACCTGTTTAATGCGATGGGATTGCGAGTAACCCTATCCATTACCTTCTTCACCATATTAATTTCCGTTGTCTCTCCGGTGTCGGGAGTATTTCAGTCTCCCGTCACTTCAAAATCAAATTCCATGCACCACCTTATAAAACATAAATTAACGGATTGGACTATTTTCTGTTATATTTCCATGATGGAGAAAAAAATATTAGACTCAATATATGTATATATTTTTTAATTTAGAGTACAAAGAATATTTTTGTATTTGTTAGAAAATAAGAAAATGAAGGAAATATAAATATTATAAATGACATTTTTATCCTCAATTTAAATACTTTTAATTTTAGATTTAACATAAATTGTTCACCATGCTTCCAAAATTTGACATTAGATGCTGAGTATTATTAAAATGGTCTTGTTAATAGTTAAATAAAATGGTCTTCGAACTCACATGATGTATAAAAAGCTTAACCTCAAATGATATGTAACTCATTTAATCGATTATTCACGTTACAAAATGGCTACAAACAGCTGTCGAAATAATAAATCAAATAAGTTGTGTGCTTGTTAGCATGGTATAAGCTTCAAACAAATAAGATAGACGACAAAATATATATATTTTGTTAAACCCATATTATTATGGATGTATCTGTCCGTATTTCTATTCATTATCATATATTTCAATTTCAAATTGATTCTAATAATATCAATAAATTCATTACTTATCCGAAATATTTTTCGATTTCAAATTTTAATATGTCATTTTTTTTTGTTTTTAAAAACAAATTAAAAGAAAACAATTTATATAAATAACTTTTTAATTTCAGTTTATGAAATTTATTAATCTATCCCAAAAAAATATTATAATTTTAAAAAATTATTATATTTTGTTTTAGTAACAGAAAACTCTAAATTTCTCCTCTCGTGTCTTCCTCTTCTCCAAATCCTTTCTCACTTATCCCTCCTTCCGCTGCAATCTACCAATTGAGAAAAAAAAACTGTAGAGTTTTTTGTTTTTTAAACAATAATTATTTGATGAAACAACTTTCATAATTTTAAATAATTTTTATTACAACATCACATTTCTCCAATAATCCTAAAAGATTTTTTAGTTTAAGCTTTTACAAAATAGAGTTGGAGATGGTTTTCTTTATAAAAATATAAATATTTTCCAAAATTGACCAATTAAACAAAATATAGTCAATTATAAGAATCACAATTTTAAGTATTTTTAAAAAAACATAATTTTAATATTTAAATCATTACACCATGACAATTTACACTTTTGTCTATGTTAATTGATTTTTTTTATTTCTTAGTTTTTATTGAATTAAATCATCAATATCTTTTTGAAGGACAGATATGATTACGAGATTAAAAGTTATATATATATATATATATATATATATATATATATATATATATTCAAGATTTAGAAATCAATTTAATTTTTTAAAATAAGTTAAAAAATAAATGATTAAAAATTATATTTTTGAAATTATTTTAGAAGGAAGAAAGCAATGTAGATGATCATAAATAATTGTGATGAAAAATAAAAAATAATTTTGATAACTTTATAGCAGTAAAAATAAATGATTTATTGTGGTTATGAGTGAAAATATTAACATGATTAATGAAAACAGAAAAATAAAATAAAAAATATATTTTATCAAAATTGATTTTTTAAATTTCAAAAATAAAAAAATAAAAAAATATTTTTGAAAACACTAAACAAACAGATCTAAAACTCATACTTTAAAAAAAATGCAAGCATTTGTTTTGACCCATTATTTTCATCCTGAAAGCCACAATTTCTTTTACAAAAGTGGAGTTTGCCAATAAAAAAAAACACAGTTTTTACCATCATTTTAACACACTTATAGTTTTTTTAATATTGAACATTATTTAGGAATAAAAGCACAACTTAATAATTATCAACTTAAAACAATGAATGTGCGCGCGATTGCTATTTTTTTAACTCATATATATATATATATATATATATATATATATATATATATATATATATATATATATAAATTAAATAATCTATTTTAATATATAGTATTTTTTGGTTTCAATTATTTTTATAGTATATTTAACTATTAATCTTATATCACAATTTCAAATATTTTCAACTAAGTTTCAAATAAAAATATATACATTTAAGTAAATGTAATGTTGATATGATTGTGTACTCTTAAATATCATCGCACAATAGTGTTGTCATATATATTATTT
Source organism: Sphenostylis stenocarpa (assembly GCA_963425845.1). NCBI lineage: Eukaryota > Viridiplantae > Streptophyta > Magnoliopsida > Fabales > Fabaceae > Sphenostylis > Sphenostylis stenocarpa. The sequence continues at coordinate 4,601,248 of OY731399.1, read as the reverse complement.
CACTAAAGTATAAAGTTATAACATGAAAATAAATAAGTTAATTAGTGTAACGTTTAAAATAAAAGTATAATATAACAAAATACAATTCAATAGATGAATAGCCCTTATATAAAGAAGGTAAATTTTTAAAAAAATATATAAAAGTGTACTTTTTTGACACAATATATAAAAGTAGAAAATTAAAACTCTTCTTTAAATACCTTGGTTTGGACAAAATGGAAATAACTTTCAATAATTGCTACAAACTACATAGCAAGTGAAAATACCTATGATGTCAATTGTGCGAGCTCATAAAAGATGCACTTATGGAGGCCCTCACCATTGATGAAGAAGATATTTTGAAGTAGTCTCTAGTATTGCTAGTAATATTATGCAGGAAGAAGGACATGATCCATACTTTGTGTCCAATGAACATGGCCCCCATACATTTCTGATTTTTGTTTTTTATATATAATTATTGAAAAAAATCTTGTAATTTTAGTTTAAAAAAATTCTATAATTTTCACACAACATTTACAATTATTTATACTTAATTATTAATGATTTAAATTTATTAAATTTTTATATTTTTAAATATATAGTGTTAATAGCTTTAACTTATTGAGATTATGTAGAAAAAAATGGTTTTTAAATTTTTTGTAGTTGAAAATCACACGAAAATAATATTTAGTATTTTTTTGTATTATTATTTTGATTATGTTACCCTTGCACTTTAAGTTTTTTTTTCTTTTTTTTATAGCATAAATCCTTATAACTGATTTAATAACACTTATACATACCAACTATTTTATTACTTAATAATTTTTTCCTCATTTAATTTTTTTATAACTTTTATATCCTCATGATGCTATAACAAAACATATGCAATATAATTTGAACCATGCCGATTTTTCTTGTAATTTTTTTTTTAAAATTATACAAAATGTTCTTAGGGAAAAATATGAAGTTAAATATGTTAAACTTTTAATATTGAAATATATGTACTCATTTCCATATTATTATACCATTATTTTTGCCCACACGTATATATATATATATATATATATATATATATATATATATATATATATATATATATATGTTTCTGGTCTTTTTTTTTTAAATATAGGTAGTTTTGTTTAATAACACTTCATGGAATTTGTTTAACGATCACGATAAATAGTGTGTTAACACAGGCTATCTGAAAAGAATATAATACCATTGACATTATTAAGTAAAAATGTATATCATTAACAAATTAATTCAAATCACATTATTGTATTAACAAAATAAGATTTCATTAGCGAAACTTTGGCGAAAATCCTAGTGTTGAATGATTTCAAAGATTGCTTTTTGAAAAACTTAAAAATAGCAATAATGCATGCTTTGGTTGGTTAGTCAAAATCGGATTCATTGGTTGCCGTTCTGTATGTACTCAGTCAAGTAAGGAAAAAAAAAAAGTACATTTTTTTTATTTTACTTTTCTTCGCGAGCATTCACCATGACCAAGAATCACTTGCTAGCTAGGTCACACATGATCGTGCAGATTTTGTCCCAACGCCATATTCAACCAAGAGTTAGTATTGGTCTCATCCACATTGAATTCATTTATGTTGAAAGCAGATGAGAAGGAAGACTATGAATCCATTTTTTCTAGTTACGGAAAAATTTCAGTCTTGGATCTCTGGACTTGCATCACCATGAGCAGTATAATGTTTCTTGTTCTCACTGATACATTGCAAGGGAGGTATATAGTCAAGAAATAGCACCTTATAATTCAACATTTGGACTATTCACTGTAGTGCCTTGTCTTTTCCACATGCAATCGAAAAAGGAAAACCGTGGGTCAGTGGCCAAGAGGGGTGTTTCCTTTCCGGGTATTAGTTAATTAATTTGCTCAATTAATTTGGATACTGTTGGGAGTGATATGTTGCAGAATTTCAAAGAAACTTCGGGGCAAGAGAGAAAGAGGGTTGGCTAAATTCTAGTGCATGCCATGGGGTGTGTCTCTTGCGTATACTACGACTTGGGACACTCTTTTCACATTGTTTACACAACCCATATTTTCCTTATGGCTCCAAAAAGCTAGAGATATCCCCATTATTCCGCTCCAGAATGTGATTATAGTATATTCTATAGCGGTGCCAAAAACCAAAAGCTTCTGAAGGAGTCAAAACATATTTGTTCCATGCAAGATCATTGTCGGAGTTAATGTCATTTTTAATGGGTTGGTCCTGCGAACCCTATTTCTCTATCACTTCTATTATTAGAATTACATCATAAAATAATGGACGGATAAAGTTGAATGTCCACCATAATTTTTGGTGGAATATTGCCTCAAAATAAAATATGTAATAAGGAACGTGGTGGAAAAGAAAAATAAAAGTTAGATAGAGAAACAAGAAAAAAATATAATAATTTGGCAATATGTAATAATTTCTAATTTTATCGTATACATTTTATAAATATCTCACAATCGAAGAAGAAAACTTTTGGTTTACCATTATGTGAAGTTTTGGATAACGTGATTCACATATTGTATATACTTTTTTTCTTTGTGTCTATACCTGCGTCTTAAAAATGCCAATTTTTGTTCTCCAACTTTAATGTTGGGTAAACGTTTTCAATTTGACTATACACAAGGGAACTACGAACCCGAAGTCTTCTTCATTAAGGTTGTGTTTACATGCACTGTAACTTATCTCATGTATAAGCGGCTCCATTAAGGTTGTGTTTACATGTAATTAACTTATCTCATGTATCACTGCCGGATCTTGATCATTAATCTCGAGGGGTTAAATAATATATTATTAATAAATAATAAATAATATATTAATAATAAATAATAAATAAATATAAAAAGAAGAAAGAATATGAAATGTTGAAAAAATAAAATTGTAGATATATACTTAAATATATTAAATGATCATTAAGTTTGAGGGAAACAAAATCATAAATTATATGAGAGTTACAAAACTGAAGGAGGATTGAGAAGATAAAATTGTAAATATACAAGTAAATATATTAAATGTTCATTATGTTTGAACAGACTAAAATCATAAATTACATAGGAGTTACTAAAACTTTGGGGCCACGACCCGCCTAAGCTCCTAATAAGATCCGCCATCCAACACTTCCTCTAAACACAATAAATGATGATAACAAAATAAAAAATGTAGTATTCTTACATAAAAAAAGTGAGATAATCTACATATAAAGATGATTATTTTGTAATAGCTATTTTGGTTGGAAAGAGAAAAATAATAGTTTTATAGTTTAAAGAAAAAATAATTATCATAATTTATATATTTAAAAAATAATAAAAATATGATAAAGAGAAAAAAATAATTAAAGAATAAAAAATATAAAATAAAGTGAAATTTAAAATCATATTTTAAAAATTATTTATGAAAAAACGCGAACATACAAGTGCTTTAGAATGTGTTTCTATTAGTTATTATAAAAATCATGACGAAAATTTCATAATTGGACGATTCATAATGTACCATAATTTAGTTTCTAATATTATTTTAGAAATAACCGTTTGCTAATCATAGTAATATTTTATTATTCGTACTTTCTTAATATATTTTCAATGAATTAAGATTTCTTAATAACTTTTACGTAGTTGGTCGAAATTTATGAGTTAGTGTCTATTTCCCCTAAACCGTGAGCGTCGTAGTATTCTTGTATGGTTTTGAAGAACAATATTCAAAAGGTACACTCTTTTTTACCTTTCATATTTATTTAAAAAGATAATATTATTTATAATGTAAATAGGTTTTAAATTTACTTTTTTTTTTAATATTTTAATTGATTTTTTGAATGTTTTTCAGAAATATTTCAAAATAAATTTTCTAGAATATTTCTAAAAAACTGATTTTATAATGTTTATAAAATATTTTTAGAAAAATCAATCTAAAATATAGCTCATTCTGAAAATTTTTCAAATAGTGAATTTAAAATCTAAATCATATATGTAAAAAAATATTTTTAAATTTAGTTTTTCTGAATTTTTTTAGATTTTTTTTTCTAGAATAGTAAAGTTATATTCCAGATTTTATAATACAAAACTTAAAAAAGTTATATATTTTCAAATCTTTTTATTAAAAAATTTTCTGGATTTTTCAATATTGAATACTCCAGAATCACTCTTTCCATGAACTAACAAATATGTTATTATCTTTTCATAAATATGGGAGTACAAGAAAAAAAGAAAAAGAAAAAAAAGTATGAGCTGCACAAATATGGTGCATAAAGGTCGTTCCCAACTCACTACTGGTTGAGACGCGTGATCCATTGGGTTGTGCATTTATATTGGACGAGCCTGACTATGGCCCATTTTGTTGACTACTCGGTCGGTATAGTTGAACTTCCTAAATCTTTTCATGCTTTTAAAATATATTAAGTAAAGGGCCCGTAATTGAAAACTTGATTGTATCCTTTCGGGCTCAGTTCAGTAATTCTAATATCAACATAGCCCATTTAACTACTTATCCTTTTTAACCATTTATGATCACGGGTTAGACTAGCATCATTGTTTTGGATTTGATTAAGATAGGGTCGTGAAGTTGGTTTATCTAGGATAGTCGGATCTTGACCATATTTCTGGTAGATCTTTTAGATCATTTTTTCATAAGTACTTTTAAAAGATTTTTTTTTAAATGAAATAAAAAATAAATAACTTTTAATAAATTAAAATTAACTTTTGTATAAACTAATTTGTAGTAGTTATCAATAACTCATCTATTTTTTTTTACTTGTAAATAAATTATTTTTAACTTATAAATAAACTCATTTTACCTTTTTAAATTTATTTTTCTCATTTATATATATTTACAGAAAATTTTGTCTAAACTAACGAGTTTGTTTAATGTTTAAATCTGTCATATTAGGATAAAATAATGACTTTTATACTTAAATAAAGTATCTTTGTAAACTCTTACATTTGTTAAAAAAAAAGGTGAGAGAAAAGAAAAAGAAAAAGAAAAAGAAAATGAAAAGGCATTTTAAGTTAGATTATTTTGTTTGAGATAATTTGGTGAGAAATAACATTATATCGTGTTTTTTTATTTCATAGAAAAACATTCAAGAAAAAGAAAATGAAAAAGTTTAATTAAAATTTAGTTATAGTATTCTTCTCATAAATTTTCATGTACCTCACCTCAGCAATCATGCTTTCTTTATATCAAAATGACGATTGTCACACATCATCATCACATATAGGATAAAACAATACATTAGTTTTAAGTGTAAACAATATTGGTTTTCTACAGTTCAAAAGTAATTACACAAGGCATGTTGAAAATTAACAGTAATTAGAGAGTAAGAAAGTGTAGCACTCTTACGTAAGCATAAGTTTAGATCTCCGTATTGGAACTTGAGTAATTTTATAAAAAATTAGGGTAATTTATCATCTCTATAATCAAACTATAGTATATTAATGAGTGAATGGGCATTAATTTGTGTATGTATGTGTGAGAGCGATGAAGAAAATAAAGAAAGATTTTCTTGTTACCATCACCATCTCTCATAATTCTGGGGCCTGCCACAGTCAAAACGAACAAAAAGCAAAATTTAAGTGTTGTTCATGTTAGAAACAAATAGTATAATGAGACAGAGAAATGAGGGCAAAATGTTTATACTTTTATATATAATGAATACAAAATTGCTAACTTTAATGATGAAACGAATATTAGAATAAAGAAGTATACGCGTATTGATAAACATAGAATATACGATTACAAATACCGTATCATGCCATGATTCTACATGATTAATTTTTTCCATATTTAGCTTGGCATGACAGCGATGCACAGTGATGCACATTAATGTCATATCTGTTAATAGACAAATTTAGGATACCGACTATAATGGTTAGCGTAATTATAGCCTATAATGTTTCTGTATTTCATGTATATATTGTGCTATCATATTCAATACAAGACAGGGATTTTCGGAAATATTTTTATCATGGTATCGAAGCGAACCAAACTCGATATCCAACAGCTCGAGAACACGATCGTACTTCTAAAATGGCGAGAGAGGAGAGGCGGTGAAGAAAACACCATCGCCATACGATCCGAGTGCCGGTGATAATCCTGGAAATGTGATTACACAGTACAATTACGAGGAGAGAATTACGAGGAATGGGCAAGGGCCGTGAAGATATCTCTGCGGCTCGAAGGAAATGGGGTTTCATAGATGGAACTCATAAGGAACCTGGAGAAGACACATCTGAGATAAAAGATTGGTGGACAATTCAATCGATGCTTGTATCTTGGATACTAAACACTATAGAACCTAGTTTGCGTTCCACTGTTGCATACATGGAAAACGCAAAGGACCTATGGGATGACATCAAGGAACGATTCTCGATCGTGAACGGACCAAGAATCCAGCGACTAAAGTCGAGTTGGCAGTAATGCAAACAACAAGGAATGACTATGGTTTCCTATTATGGGAAGTTGAAAACGTTGTGGGATGAACTGGCAAATTACGAGCAAATCCCACAGTGTAGATGTGGGGGATGCAATTGTAATATTATGACGCAACTTGAGAAACGAAGAGAAGAAGAAAAAATTCATCAGTTCTTGATGGGGCTAGATGATGAGGGCTATGGAACTGCACGGTCAAATGTTTTGGCAACAGATCCATTACCCTTGTTGAATCGGGTGTATGCCACCATGGTGCAAGAAGAAAGGGTGAGAACAATCACCAGGTCTAAAGAAGAGCGAGGAATGATCGTGGGAATGACTATGCGAGGGGAAACTAGGAACAAGTTGCGCAATGAAGCGAAAGAAAAATCAGTTGTTTGCATGCAGTGTGGAAGGAAGGGACATGACAAAGGCAATTGCTTCGAGATCATTGGTTACCCAGAATGGTGGGGAGAGAGACCACGAACCGATAGAAACGATGGAAAAAATCAACAAAGAACAGGAACCTTCCGAGGGAAAGGAGGAACGACTCGCGTCAATATGGCGCACACCGGTGCGTATAACGTTGGTTCAACCGAAAAACCGAAGTAGCAGGATCGAGTAATGAGCAATGGCAGATCTTGACAACGAATGTTGAATTCTCGCAAGGCAAATGAAACCGAAAAGATGACCGGTAAGAAAGCATGTGACTTGTGGATTATTGATAGTGGCGCCTCTAATCATATGACAGGAACACTAGAAAACTTGAGGGAGAGTCGAGCCTTGGAAGGGTGCCCAGTGGGACTACCAAATGGTGAATTGGTGCTGGCAAACAAAGAAGGATCAGTTTTCCTTGATGGAGGACTCGAAACTTAAACATGTTCTATATGTTCCGAAATTGAATTGCAATTTGATTTCAGTTTCACAATTGATCGAATGAAGTAAAATGTACGAGTACATTTTACTCGATAGATTTTGTGCAATGCAGGACCACACTTCGAGGATGCCGATTGGAGGGGTGAACGAAAAGAGGGACTCTATTGGTATCGTGGTGTGAGTGGCATAAAGGCGTATCAGATCAATGCAGAAAATCAACTAGAGATTTGGCACAAGCGAATGAGACATCCTGCCTACCAGATTGTTAGAAAAATTCCGCATCTGAACAGCGTGAATAGAAATACGGATACAACTCGTGTGTGTGTGAAGTGTGTGAGAGATCAAAGCAATGCAGAAACACATTTCCTTTAAGTGATTTTCAAGCATCCAATATATTTGATTTAATACATTGTGATTTATGGGGTCCATATAGAACTCCCTCGTCTTGTGGTGCATCTTACTTTCTCACTTTGGTTGATGACTGTTCTCGAGCTGTGTGGATATATCTCTTGAATAATAAGAAAGATGTGTCACAAACCTTAATGCATTTCATCGCCTTAATAGAACGACAATACGAGAAACAAGTCAAAATATTACGAAGTGACAATAGAACTGAGTTTATGTGTCTTCAACGATATTTTCAGCAACATGGGATACTCCATCAAACCTCATGCATTAGAACACCTCAGCAAAATGGGAGAGCCGAACGAAAACATCGACACATCCTAAATGTAGCTCGTGCTCTACGATTTCAGGGAGAACTTCCACTTCAATTCTGGGGAGAATGCATTTTGACCGCAGGATACTTGATCAATCGTACACCCTCAACCGTTCTCCATGGAAAAACTCCATATGAAATATTGAATGGGAAGCCACCCACTTATGACCATCTACGGGTATTTGGATGCTTGTGTTATGCACATAACCAAGATAGGAAAGGTGACAAATTTGCAAGTAGAAGTCGCAAGAATGTATTTGTTGGATATTCAATCGAAAAAAAGGGCTGGAAATTGTTTGATCTGGAAAGAGAAGTCTTCTGGACTTCGAGAGATGTTAAGTTTGTAGAACATGAATTCCCGTTTGCCTCTCTTGCCCACAGTAGACATTCGGAGGTAGGATTGCCTACCGTTGATGTTGGCATTGTCGAGGAAGCATTGCCTGGACTTGGTGCAATGAACAATGCGGAACACGTTGTGGAGACCGATGACGTTAACCCCACAACGAAGATGTGCCCACAACCGAGTTCAGGGAGGGCCACGCCGAATGCCATGAACAAGAGCCTCCCACCCGGATCGTTCTCCCACCAGAACAAACCGACTCTATGATGACAGAACTAGAGGTTCCCGAGGAGCATACTGTCCCCGCATCCCCGGGGAAAGGTCTTCGTGTACGAAAGCCATCTCGTGAAGCTTCGTGATTATGTCACTAACACCACTTTACAACTCTGGTCCCTCAATTCGCACTCCACATTCAGCTTCCTCGTGTATGCCTTACAGCTTGACAAAGTACTTAAATTGTGCTAAATTCTCCTTCCCCCACCGAACCTTTCTTGCAGCCCTTCATGCGAGAGAGAACCCGTGTATTTCTTTGAAGCTCGTTCGGGATGTTAGATGGAGAGATGCCATGGCTAGTGAAATTCGAGCCCTCCAAAGTAATGAAACATGGGACATTACTCCTCTACCTGCAGGAAGAAGCCTCCGGGTTGCAAGTGGATTTATAAAATCAAATATCATTCCGATGGGAGCGTTGAACGCTTCAAAGCCCGATTAGTTGTCTTGGGAAATCACCAAGTCGAGGGGATTGACTATGACGAGACCTTTGCCTCGGTGGCAAAGATGGTCACCATTCTGGACAAGTGTTGGCAGTGGCAGTAGCCAAAGACTCGGGAACTCCATCAAATGAATGTCCATAATGCTTTTCTCGCACGGCGATCTTGAGGAAGATGTGTACATGAAAATGCCGCCGTGGTTCTTGGTGTCTCAAAAGGGTATGGTGTGTCGTCTCCGCAAGTCCCTTTATGGTCTTCGTCAAGCTCCTCGGTGTTGGTTTGCCAAGCTCTCAACCGCTCTTGTTCAATATGGGTTTCAACGTTCTTCGTCCGATCACTCCTTGTTCATCTTTCGCAAAGGAGATGTCGAACCGGTTGTGTTAGTTTACGTGGATGACCTAGTCATTGCTGGCAATCATCATGAAGACATTGCGCAATTCAAAGATTATCTTCATCAATGTTTTCGTATGAAGGACTTAGGGAAATTAAAATACTTTCTTGGGGTGGAGGTTGCCAGATCTCCTACAGGAATTTTCTTGTGTCAACGGAAGTATGCGTTGGACATCATAGCTGAAGCAGGATTGCTTGGAGGGAAACCTGTGTCCACGCCAATCGAAGAAAATCATCGTTTAGCATTGGCTGATGGCGAACTACTTTCTGACCCGAGTCAATATCGACGTCTCGTCGGTCGCCTTATTTACTTGTGTTTTACACGACCTGAATTATCTTACAGTGTTCATGTCCTATCTCAATTCATGCACCAACCGCGTCAGGAGCATTGGCGGGCTGTTCCTGGAAAACCAAGAAGCAACATACGGTTTCTCGATCATCCGCTGAGGCAGAATATCGTTCTATGGCCAACACGACATGTGAGTTGAAATGGCTTCAAGGCCTTCTTTCGAGCCTAGGCATTACTCACACCGACCCTATGACTCTCTACTGTGACAACCAAGCTGCCCTTCACATTGCCAAGAATCCTGTGTTTCATGAACGGACAAAACATATTGAAGTGGATTGTCATCTTATTCGTGATGAAATACAACACAATCATATCCAACCCTCCTATGTGTCCACTCATCATCAACTGGCTGATCTCTTCACCAAATCTCTTGGCGCCACTAAATTTGGTTCTTTTTTAGGCAAGTTGGGCATTCATAACCTTCATACTCCATCTTGAGGGAGGGTGATAAACATAGAATATACGATTACAAATACCGTATCATGCCATGATTCTACATGATTAATTTTTTCCATATTTAGCTTGGCATGACAGCGATGCACAGTGATGCACATTAATGTCATATCTGTTAATAGACAAATTTAGGATACCGACTATAATGGTTAGCGTAATTATAGCCTAGAATGTTTCTGTATTTCATGTATATATTGTGCTATCATATTCAATACAAGAGAGGGGTTTTCGGAAATATTTTTATCACGTATATATATTGTGGTGGTGGTGAGTGTCGGTATCATGAATAAAGAAATTTTTGTGAAGTAAGGCGGTAATGCAACTGCGTGTTGCATGAAAAGTATAAAACCTGGCAAGAAGGTCGTGATGGGGCATTTGTCGTGGACTGGGCAGACTCAAGGCTTCAATCAAGCCTCACTATGTGTTTGTTTATTTAATTAATCCATCCTTTATTATCGTTATGGCATGGCATTGACAGAATTGATGCGCCTTCTGAATTTTAAAACATATCTTAATTTCAATCATACGAAGAAAAACAACTCAAAACCTTTGTTGGTATGCTCTGAATCTGTTTCCCAAATGGTTGCTCTCTCAAGGGATTATTATGCTGGCTTCCTACTCACTTTATGAACCTTTCAATTAAATATTCCCAAAAGCGATGAGCAAGTTGGGTGTGGAAACCATTATTGTTCACTTCACATTGTTTTTTTTTTTTTCTCTTATTCATGCCATTGCTTGCTTACCCAACCCATTTCCACTTCTGAATTACAGCTTCAGATCTGTGACCAAGAGCTTTTAATGTCCTTCATCCCTTGCAACACCCATCGTGGATTTTGTAATGAAAATTTACGGAAATAAAATCTATTTTATCCATGGTATTATAGTTATGTTTATATTAATTTTGACATATATTATTTAGTGATGTTATACCAGTGGCTTGCGCGCGGATAGGACGCATATATTAATTTGAATGCTCCAGTCAACATAAATTAAATATACATAATAGCCATCTCATCTTTTTTATCCATTTGTCTTCTTGCTGTTGGTTAGGAATGTTCAAAACATGAATTTGTTTAAGGACTGAAACACACCACAAAAAATATATATATATATTCTCCTGCTCCTACGACTAAGAGTCGGGGTATAGTCTATGAATCGTGTGGCCAAAGGATCACAATTTTCTGTTTGGAGTCACCTTCTACTCCTATATATATATATATATATATATATATATATATATATATCATAAATGTTATAAATTAGCATGTATATAGTGGGATAGAGTGCTCGGGTGTTGGAGATAATGGATAGAATGGAGATGGGGTTTTGACAAAGAGGGAGACATATCGTCGGTGAATACGGCACTTTTTTTGTCCAGGGATATGTATTGGGTAAAGTGACAGAACTAGTTATTAAAGTTGAGAAAGTTGATTACATCATGGTTTGTTAGGGTTTGTTCTTGGGGAGATGTTTAGCGAGGGGTAGGGAAGGGGGAAATTGGATTTTAATAACACCATTGGTATCAATTTCAAGCTCATCATTTCATTAATGCTATCATAATTATTAAGATTCCACGGGTAGAAAGAAGGAAAATATATTTAACGGAACAAAATTTAAATAAAAACAAGAGATTTAAATATATTTCATTGAAGAGAAATAAAAAAATTAAAAGAATAGAAAGATTCGTGAAAATCAATAAATAAAAAAATGAAAGAAAAGACTCATTTATTTTGCTGTCATAAAAAAACTTTGGATAAGTTTTTTAGACTTTATTACTAAAATATTTAATAAACACTTTTCTTTTCTTTACTTAATAGGTCAATTACTCTTCGATTCCAGATAATTTTTCTTAATTATAAACGTATTTTGTGATCAATTGATAGTAATCAACTTTAGTTTGAGGATCTTTTGAATTATATTTTAATTAAGACATTGTAATTATGGTCAATCTTACCGACATGAAGAAACTTACGGAACAGAAGTAGATACCAATCAAATTAATAACACTACAATTTTATATTTTTCTAATCAATATTTTTATTTATCAAATAATTAAATCCATTTCATTACATATCTTCTTTCCATCTTCACCCTCTAACTAAAAACACTATTAGTTTTTTTAAATTGTATCTTATTATTTATACTAACTATTGAAAATAACAAAAAGTCATTTAATATTCCTTAATTTTTTTTAGATTTTCGTTTTTTTTTTGTTCCTATGATCCTAAATAGATGTAATTATTTATGACTTAAATCCTGACTAAAATGAAAAAAAGGACATAAGTATAATTCAGGAGCTTAATTTTTATTTATTTTAATAATTATTAGAAAAATTATATACTAAAATTAAATTAATATATTTTTTAAAATTTTAATATTAGCGATAATTTTCAAGCATAGTGATGCAGTAGTGTATAAATGTAAGAATAATTTAGGAACACACCCACTCACTTGATATCTACTCGTTTCGAGAAATGATTATGCAATGATCGATCATAAATATAAGGTCACACAAATATTACTATGATAAATTTTGATATCATCTTAAAAAGATCATTATCACTCTAATACTACATTAAGAAAATAGATACGTGTCTCACAATCAACTCTAAAACACCATTTACATCTCACTTAATTGATAAAAGTCGGTACTAAAATTGATAAATTTAATTAATTAATTTTTCAACTCGTAATCATATACTTTAATGGCACCAATTAGCAACTAAATTCTTATGTCTAATTAGGATTATCTAATGTTTTCAAAGAAAAAGAAAAAGAAAATTTTAGCAGAGGTATAGATAAGCTGCAGTTGAAGTTTTCTAATGTTGACAAATCAACTATCAACATCAAATCACTTCTAAGATTATGTGGGAAAAGCAAAATCAATAATTAAAGGATAAAAAATTCTGAAGAAACTTTTCATACCAAACGTTGAGGAGGAAAGTCAACATGAAATGTTGGTAATTTTATTGGAGTTGCCACTTGCAACAACTCCTTGTGAGCTGTGAAACAATCATTCAGAAATTGGGTTGGCCTGCTTTGACCTCTCAGTAAAGCTTGCAGATTATGCTCCATCTTAAATATTGAAAATTATGACATGGATCAATTTAAGCAAATATTTATTTTCAAGTTTAAAAAATTATAATGAAAAACAACTCAAGATACATATAAATTAGTTCAGTACTTTTCTTTTACAGGATTGGAATTTAAAAAAATATTAATAATAGTATGAGAAAATATATATGTGATATTGAAGATGTTACGGAGACAGTTTTAATATGAATTTTTTTTGCATATATATTTATGTAGACATTGGCTTACCCTTAAAAAAATATTTTTATCATTGATTAAAGTTTATTGGATATAACATAGTAATTTTATAATTTTAAATGATCAATAGAGGATGTTCAAAGAAATTTTTAAAAAATTTGTGTTGCATATCCCACATTAAATAAGCTATTTACTAAAACCGAAAAGAATTCACCTAAATCGCTAAAGAAATTATTAGTTGTTTAAGCGATTATTCAAAATGAATGTCATTATCGGTTTCTTAGATTTGGTTTGCTTGCTCAAATCCTATCACTTTGGAAAAATGATTAATCTTTATAATGGTGAAAAAAAGTCATGCTTAATAGTACGTTTACAGATATATTAAATTGTGAATTTCATGAAATAGATTCTTTAGTTTATCATGAACAATTAGATATTCCTTATATTACAAATCAAAGTCTTAAAGAAACTATTAATGATAACAACAAGCCGTTGTCATAGGAATTCATGGAGTCTTCAATATTGAAAACTTCTACAGTAATAATTTTCAACTAATAAAACATAAATTTGGTAATTTTAGTTTTTCTTAATAAAACTAAAACTGTGAACAGTTAATATATTGGATTATATTAAAAAAATACATTTACATATTAGCTATTAAGAAAGGGACTGAAAACTAATTTCTATATATGTATATAAAATAATTATGACTTTATCAATTTTTAACTATTCAAGTATTCTGGAGATGAGGAGAATGATTCTATTCACATCTTCAAATCTGAAGGGATTTTCTGTACCTTATGTCTCTAAATCACTTAAATAATTTTAAATTTTTAAACTAAAAATAATTTTTTTAATCTTAGAACTTTTAACTTTTATGAGAGGCTAAAATAATTATGGATTGAAATGAGTTATTTCTAATTTGAAGGATTAAAACAAACTTGATTGAAATTTGAAAGACTAAAAATAATATGTAAATTCACAAATTGTTTAATCACTACAAAAAATTGTTCGTCATCCTTAAAATTTTTATCGAATAGATTTGGTTCTATCGTAAATAATAACCATCTACGAACTAAATTCAAAATTTTGGATGTTGTAGAACAATGATGACATTGCTGAGAAATATAGGATAAGGAGGGAAAAGAAAGCTTGAGAACTGAAAAAAGGAAAGAAACTCTAAAATGGATTTTTTTCTGAATTAACGGTGAATGAGATACAACGATATTCTATTAATAGAGTTTAGAAGTAATTAATCATCAATAAACTAACTATAAATATTTGCTCATCAACCACAAGCTGAAGATTGGAAAATGTTCAACTTGAATTTGGACTATATAGTAATACAAAATGGCACAAGTATACACGAACAATACTAAAGTTTGAGAAGCTAGCATGAAGTTAAGTAAGATTCTTTTTAATGAGTTACAAGCCAAAACAACCTTTTGCAAAGTCACCTAAGAAACAAAGTGAGTCAAACAAAAAGTTTTAGGGCATCACTTACACTTTGGAAAATGGGTTTATGCATGGATTGATAACAAATTTCCCAATATGAATGACAAAATTAAGAAAAGGACCAAAAAATGCTTAAAGTTTTGGTGGTGCCCAAATTCAAAGCTAAACAAATGAAGATTGACAATTGTGTTATCAACTCTAACTAATCCACACATCCATTTGAAAATTAAATACTCTAACTAATACATGAAAGAAGTGCATGAGTTGACATAAAACATTCCTTAAAAGTGATTAATCAATATCGTAAAAAAAAAAAAAAGGATTACCAAATAAACTCAATCTGAAAATTGCATTAGGTCATGAAGCCGGGTTAATCATGATTCTCAAAGTTGTTTTTTCTCAAATTAGAACTGCACATCATTTTTGAATGTTACGTAAGGCTATTCATTATGATTGAAAACTTTCGAGTTTTACTTGTATTTCACTGTTCGGTAATCCATTTCGAAAAACAATACTTGGTTTACGTATATAAACATTGGAGGTAATTAAGAAAGAAATGGGGGAGAAGGAGAGATTTGGTGCAGAAGAAAGGGCGAGAATAATTTTGAAGCAGATATATTATGGTAGAAGCCATTTCAGTTTCAATGAATAAACAGGAAGTGAAAAGGGATAGTTGGTACGTGTGCCTAATTTTAGTTGCAAGTAAGTATGTGTTGTTATTGTCAGCTGGATTCTATATGAGGCATCCAAGTTGAGGGACAACGAGACTCAAGGGTCTATAGTTTCTACTTGGACTCACATGATATGTACGCCAACTAAATACCAGACATGAAGAAAACTATAAAAGAATGCAGCCAGATATTGATGCCTACGTTGCTAAAGCTAAGAAACTCACAGCCAAAATGTTATTCACCTTTCAAACTTCCCACAGCTTTTTGCTTTGCCCTTCAAAAGAACTTTGCGAAAAATACAATTCAATCAAGGGAAACCGAGATTTTAGTCACTCATTGTTCAAGTACATCACCATAAATGTAATCATAATTAAACTATATCTAGGGGTATAAACTATATATCTAGTGGTATAAACAACATGTCACGTATCCAAACAAACTGCACTTGATCCAGGTGCAATAGAAAACTGACACATTTAGGAATTCAAGGGTCTCTCACTATTACTAAGATTCTTTCCTTCATAGCATCCATCCATATATATAAGGTTATAGATATATTGAAAAGAAATCCTAAATAAAAGAGTTGTGCTCAATATGTGTAAACAGGTGGAAGATGTTCGCAACAGTTAGAATGAAACAAGAAACTACGAAACCAACAAATTATGTGAGGGTATTAAAGTGAACTCATTAGGGTTTTGACCAATACCAATTCTTTTTAGCGGTACAAATTTACATGTATAGCACCTCGTTTTCAGAGCTGCTATTGCATCTGCATTCCAAAGTACTTACACTCTTCGAAAGCAACAACATCATGAGGAATTCCTTGTCGGCAACCTTCATAGTCAGAAACCAAAGGAGAGTAAACCAAAGAGCTCATGTCACCCCAACTTGTGCTTTCTGTTGAAGTTGTGTTGGTGCTACCACCATTGCTCATGACGTCCATGGATTCCACTCCGTAGTTAAAACTCCCCATTGATCGATCCATTTGGTGCGGGTTCACGCAGACTAGTTCACAAAAATCACTTGGGAAGTTTTCAAATCCTTCAAATATATTAGTTGGCTGATAAGTGACGCTATTGGTTTCATTACTCACCACGGCCACATGATTTACCATGGTTGGAAAAACCTGGTCTGGCAGGGAGGGAATTTCACATGCATTGGTGTATGGTTGTTGCTGCTGCTGCTGATCGCTGGAAAATCTAACTCCCTCTAGTTTGTTAACCATCAAGTTCCTGAGAGATGTTTGATTGTTCAGACCAAAGTGTTGAAAAGAAACATCGGTCACTGGCATAGGCACAGAAGAATATTCTGCAGACCAATAGGGAACTAGATTGATGACTTCAGAAGCTACTATCAAGTTCTCGGATTCTCTTTTCACATCTTGCTTCTGATGATTGTTGCTGACACGGCGAACTTGAGCCTGTTGTTCCTTCCTTTGTTTTCCAAGAAGCTTCTTCTTCAGCCTAGTGTTCCAATAGTTCTTTATATCATTGTCTGTGCGCCCTGGTAACTGTGCTGCTATAATTGACCACCTGCATGTATGTATTCCAACGAGTTCTAAGCGATCAATTAATTGGATTTCAAATTTAGATCATATAGACACTGCTTGATTCTACACAAATAGAGACTGATTTAATTTAATAACAAATTCAAACTGATTTTAGCATATCAACAAGGAACTTATTTAATTACCTGCTTCCAATACTGACATAAAGGCTACAGATGATGTTATCTTCTTCTTCTGAGAAGCCCCCATGTTTGATGTTTGGGCGAAGATAATTTAGCCATCTAAGACGACAGCTCTTTCCACATCTCTTAAGGCCTAAACCACACACATGCAAAGCAAATAAGGATCAGCACAAAGAATTTTGTGTTCTAAAATAAGATTGGCAAGTTAAGAATAATATGTATATATGTTTGTAAAATTAATCATTACATATGTACGGAGAAGTTTGATATGCAATATTATTTAATTGATATGTGTTGATTGATGAATACATATGGAGAGCATACCTATTTTCTGGGGCAAGGCGATCCAGTTGCCACCAGTGCCATGCTGCTCAATATAAGCCTTGAGTTTAGCATCTTCTTCAGGTGACCATGGACCTTTCTTGACGTTGGCTTTGTCACAACAAGGAGCCCGTCCCATTTCTGCTATGCGAGCTTCTCTCTGTGTGTTAGTTGGTCTGAGTTTCAAGTAAAGCCAATCTTTGTTAAGAGTTGAGTTGATGATAATGGTAATAATGGTGTGTTTATATACAAAGAGGGGGAGAAAGGTGAGAGAGAAATAGCCTGGAGAAGGAGAGAGAAGCTTTGGAAGGTTTCAAAAAGGTGAAGGAAATAAAAGATATTCCTTTATGCTTATAATAATGGACGAATTGAAAATGCCAGGAAATAGACCGTTGTTTTTCTTATTGTCCTTCTTACTATGTATCACTCTATATAATTTAAAAAAAAAAAGAATTAAAAGAAAATGTTGATAAAAGCATGAATGAGAATAATGTAACTCTCTATTTCATCTATCATCTTGCAGTCTCTCTCATATATTATTTTGTAGAAGTAACGGGGATATGAATTATTGTTGTGGATGGGTGATCATAAACCTCGTGCATGGTGCAAGTAGTGGGACCAAAGGTGAAAGATTAGAGTGATGAAACCTCATTTCGTTGAATGGTTCTTTCTTTGATTACGTAATGCCTAGATGAATGACTCTTGGATTGCGCATGAGAAAGAACCAGGTCGCGCGGACATGTTTGTCATATGGAACTACCTCTCTCGCCAAAAACCAAAATCAGTTCAACAATCCACTCCATCGGTGTCTTCATGATCAAATAATTATGTGTGACTTGAATACTACACAAATTAAGTACTGAACTGCATAGTTTTCCACATAATACTGCACCATATTTCCACGTTTGTTCTCTAATTTGAAAGATAAAGGTGGAGAAAAGCACCCAAATTTTTATATTTGTTATGTTATTTTGAAACTAAACATAAATCATTAATAAAATAATATGGAAATGGTTATTGGTGCTTTGATATCCTTTGTGTAATGAAAGTGATATATACCTAGAAGTTTGATCACATCTTCCCAATTGTAATGATAGAAGGACAGTCTTACGTACATTAGGGCTAATTAATTTTGATGCCTTCTGTTTGTTTCTCTATATAATTTACTTTTTAGATATTTTTTAATTGTCAAAATAGTTATGTTTTATTTATTTTGATGATATATAGAAAATAAGGGAATAACCTGTTATTATTTACTACTTCTTACTTAACTTTTAAAAATAGAAAATAAAGTTGAAATAAGGTGATGAATTTGAAATTATAAATATAAAAATATTTTCTCAAATTAAACTAACTATATAATAGATTAAAAAATATCATCACATCTGTATTTACTCAAACAAACAAACAAATATCAAGTAAAAACATAAAGCATAGTTATTTTAAATCTAAATTGCATTTAAAATAAATTATTGGAATCAATTTTTTTTTTATCAAAACATATGTATTTTTCGAAAAATGTTTCCCTTTATTAATTTAGATTATATACAATTTTGGTCCCATTTTTTTTTAGCAAATTAACTCTTTCTACTTTTAATATTAAGTATCTTTGATCCCGTCTATCTATAACCCTTAAATTCTCATTTTACAAACAAATATTTCGGACTTGTGAGGAATAATATAGTAAATCATTTTAAAGTTCATCAGAAAGTTAATTAGCTAATATTTAATAATATTAGAAATAATTGTAGGATGTGAAATTAAAGTTTGAAAAAGGAAAATATGTGACTTTTTATTTTTGAAAAAAATTCATGTTTTAGTTGATAACTTTTGAGTAAAATAAAAACACTTTAATCCAATCAAGATATGCAAAATTAGAGTAGAAAATAAGATTTTAAAAATTCTAAGTAAAAGGAACTATATAGAAAGATGAAAATTTGCTTAATTTTAAAGATAGAGAAACTTAGTAATCAAAACATATTTGTGAAAGGAAAATCGCTCATAATTAAAATATTTGATAAACTAATTATATCCTAATTTTAAATAATCTTTAATACCGCGTTTTTTTTTTTTTATAAATTTTAAATCCACAATATATAAACATACATTGAGGAATGGATGATGTTAAAAATAATTTATATTATTTTTTCTTTATCTTTATTTTGCAAAAATACTATTAATAAAAAAAATAAAGAGATAGGAGAAAGAAAAAACCAGTGAAATTCTTAAAATGATTTTTTAACCGGAGAAAAAGAAGAAATTTTGATTAAAATGATAAATTTATTTATTGCTTAAAAAATAAATTATTTTGAATGATTTTTTATTTTTATTTATTATTAAATAAATTTTAATTCTACCTTTTCATTTAAATAATAAAAAAATTACTTATATTTTTTTAATTTTTTCATTATATTTGAATATAAGATTATTTTGAAGAACGATTATATATAACCATTTTAAAAAAATAATTAATAAATAATCCATTATAATAATATAATAATTATTATTATATTATTAATAAATGATTTTTAGTTATATTTTTCTGCTTCAAAATATCATTAGATCTTAAAAGGATTCTTAGCCGCCTTTATCTATAAAAAATTATCCATTAAAAAAAGAGACGAGACAACATTAATAATTACTTTTTAGTATGCAGGTAGTCAACTACTAGGATTCCCACTATCACCTCTGTACATAGTTTTCTATTATTTTCTGTGTATAAAATATATATGATTGAAAGGTGATTTAAAAATTAAATATTCAAATAATATGTTTTAATTTTTGAAAAATTTAGAATAACAGTACTTATTATTTTCTGAAAATATAATAATACATTTATTTACATTTTAAAAACTAATATAATTAAAAAGAATAATTGTCAGATTAAAAATAAATCAGATGCTTGGTAGATATTCGACTGTGACCTTGACCTCGCATCAACAGCAATCACAATTGTCAATATAATTTTCATAGAGAAAAAAAGTAAACGCAATTATTTGACAAAGTGTTTTTAAAATATTTTTAATATAACTTTACCAAAATATATATATAATTAAGAAAAAAATAGCACTAAAATTATAGATGAGTGAAAGTCAAATAAAGCAGTTGAATTTGAGAATGTGTTGCTGAGAGAAAGAAAGTAAAGAAAGTTGTGGAAAAACAAAAGCACCCAACCTTTGGACAAGTGAAGGAAAAGGTCTTGGTGGTTGGCCACCATCTCTTCCTCCAATTAACCATGGTTAACTAACTGTCTTTTCTTTTCAACAAGGGGAAAAAGTAAAAAGCCAGAGTTCCTTTATTTCCACGTTTTGCTTGCGTAATCGTAGACCTGGTTTCAGGTGTGAGAGAGAGCCTTTTTGACACAGTCCAATCTTTTATTTCCATGCAAGTCTACCAGCTCAAGGTGGCTAAGCTCAACTAAGGAAAAATACAACACCGTATAATGAATACAAATCTTAATTTTAAGTGTAAGATGATAAAACGAGCACATTAGTGCGTACTCAAATTGGTGGATCATGTTAATATTTTTAGTCTATCAGATTGTGTTGATTTTTAGCAGAGCCAAAAATCGAATGAAACTCGTTACACATACATGATCAGTTATACAATGGTGGTAAATACAATTACAAGGACACTTGATCAATCAGAGTTTGTATTCAATGAACTAGTTTCTAGAAAATCTGTTATGCATAACGTCGTGGAAGGCTTCTCGGAGACGTGGTTTTGTTGTTTATGTGACCGGATCGTGACAGAGAATAATTTTAATTATTCTTTCAATTATCACTTAAACTCAGAGAACACTTAGTCAAGAAGAAGACCAAGTGTGACGCTGAAAATCCAAACATATGAAAGGGTAAAGAAGGTTTTTAATGTAAGTTACAGTACGAGTGAGACCAAGTGAAGGTCAGTAGTTAGCAGGTGAAGAAGGTTCCATCATCAATGGAAATTTCTGATGAATTAGTAATACTTGGAAAGGTTTGAATACCCAGTCGAGCATAGAATGGAACTAGGAAAAGCACTTAAAAGAAAGTGACATATAGACAAAAATGAATTACTTAATACACATGTTAGTTTTTAGAAATTAATTATAATAATTATAAATTTCGTATCTCAGATGTGATTCTTCCATTCTCAACGGATCGAAAGAAAAGCATTGAATCTCTTGTGTCTGGTAAAATCCACTTCTTTTCCGAGTGAAAAAGGTTGTGATGAGTCAGCTACGCGGTTTCTTGTTGTGGTTGCTTTGTGGGGAGTAAGAAAGTTTAAAAATGAAATGGAGGAACAGAGGTCAAAAAATAGGACATAAGAGACAAAGGATGAGATGTGAGATGTGAGATTTACATTTCCATTTACATTTGAAAAAGCAGGCACGGTTTGTGAGTTAATGAAAATTGTGTCCACATTGATAGTGGCATAGTCTACGGATTAGGAGACACCTGTGTAGCACATACAGAGGGACACTAATTCTTCATTTTTTTTGTCTTTCTCTGTTTGAAAAAATGCTGAGAGTCATGGTAATACTTTATGGTAATGCTAATTGGATTATGGTTTTACTCTTTCTAATTTCATATCAAATTGAAAATACTTCATTTATCAAATATTATATAAAAATGATTCTTATACTTTTAAAATGATTGGAATAGGTCCTTATTTTAATCAACGTTAAATAAATATATGGTAACCCATGTAATGAGAGATAATATGACCAATTCATTATTTGACACGAGTAATTATTAAAAAAAAAAACAAAACTCTTCTTAAAAAAAATAGAAATTATTCAACAGATATTATTATTACAAAAAAAAAACAAAATTAAAAAATAGAAGTTTTTCTTTTTTCCTCACGCACCCAAGCTCTTCTGTTATCATCACAACCATTTTCATTCTATCTTCTTTCCTTGTCATAACTACTTTTTGTTCTCTCTTCTTTTCTCGTCACACACCAAATGTCTTTTCTTTCTTCCCCTTTCCCTGTAAAAGTTGTATGAAGTCAAAGTGACTTTGAAGTTCGAGGGTTCTATCGGTTCGTTGTGGTTCGATTGACAGTGCGACGGTGGTATACCATAGCTAGGGTTTTTATTTCCGAAAATTAAGATAGAGAAGTTTAAATGGCTTATAAATGGCAGAGAAGTTTAAATTTCTTTTTAAATGACTTTTAAATGTTATAAATACGGATTTAAATGACTTTTAAAAGCTTGACACCTTTTAATTTTATTTTTTTAAATAATTACACGTGTCAAATAATGAATAAGTCATACCATTTCTGTTAGACATGTCAGCATATACTTAACGTTATTTAAAATAAGGATTTATTTCAATCATTTCAAAAGTATATGGATCATATTTATGTGAACTATCACGTATGTAACTATTTTCAATTTCACATGAAAATATAGGGACTAAAACCATACTTAACCTTTTACTTTGTTAGGGGTATTCACTTAAAAAAAACGTTAGGTTAACATGTCATCTATATTTTTTATTTTTATCAACAACTCTTCCAATTGTTTTTATGAAGTTATTGATTTCATGTTGAAACGTTTTTAAATTAATCAAAATAATTTACTAAAATTATTATAATTTTATTTGAAATTTATATTTCAAACTTGAAGAAAGTTTACTTCTCAAACTAATGCTTTTAAGTTTCATTGGTTAAGATAAAGTCAAATTCGTTTAGTATTTTTGTTTAATCCAAAACAACAAAATTCATGCTTTCAATCTAATAGAAGAGAAGACAAAGGAACATAGGACGTTAATTGGTGAAGAGAATGGAGATAAATGGATCTTTTAATAGAAAGGATGAATGTCATAATAGATAGGATGAGAACGTTTTTTTTTTTAAAAAGAAATATTTAGTTATTTCTAATTGGCTAATATTATGCATCAGTTCATTATTATTTCTAAAAAAAATAACAAAATTAATAAAACATAAATAAAGAAAAAGAAATGAAAAATTAAGGTAAGAATGAAACATATAACTTTTTCCCCAATATATTTCAAGAAGTCTCACTTCATTGAAACAGAAATGCGAGTTTCAGATTGAATTATCAACCCACACTAACTAGGAATTTTAATTTCGAACCGGCTAAACATCTAAGACTGTAGTACTAAAACAAAAATCCAGGAAAAAAAAAATGAACCCCTGAAGAATGTATGCTATGTGAGGATGCAGGATAATCAGTAGCCCGCCATGGCAATTGCACCACCAGAGCTAGAAAAAAAAGTCTGGTCATTTCCACCAGTTGCTTATGATAAAAAGTTTTGCTGCCCTTCCACCAACTCAAACTGAAACTCTAGTTTGTTTCTTATAGTGTAATTTCGTTAACGCCATGTGTTGGGAACACAAGATTGTCACTATTGTAATTAATATACAACTTAAATTTATTTTGAAAAGACAATTCTAAAATTAATTAAAGATATCTAAAAATTTCATGGGATACGGAGGAAATACCCATGTACAATGGTACATAATCAACTATCTTCCATTTCGCAACTATAGGTTTTTAGGTTATTACCTGTGGAGAATTGAACCATTTCCTAACTAGAAAAAGAATTAAACGAGAAACATAAGGACAAAATCTTTGAGTGGTTCCATCATGCGCTAACAGTTTTCGCGGACTTGTAAAATATAAAAATTCCTGCTCATCAGTTGAGCATGTTTAGAACCTCAACTATTCCTCTTCTTTTCCATCTACTTTTCTATTCTGAGCTCAGACTAGTGCCATTCCCTTTTCTCTAAATCCACCAAAACAAATTGTTACAAGAAAAATAGGGTACACAATTAGCGCATCAGAAAAATTTCAACCAATAAAAAGATATATAATCCACTGACGATGATTTCTTCAGCTAGCAAGAGCCAACCAACTACAGCCATTCAATAGCAACAACACACCACACAGTACTATCTACAGCAGCTAATCATATATATATGATAGAAAAATTTTAAAAGCAACTTCTAGAGCTCGAAATTTTAAAAGCACATCTTTTCAGCTAAACATGCAAGTTGAACTATTCTTATTGCGCTTATCTCAGCTCTACAGTCCAATTCATCTCATCCTCCGTAAGACCCATCTGTAGTCTGGTTAGGACAGTATACAGTTGCTGTGAAACCACGCCAATACCATCCCCATATGATACCCTGCAGAAATCAAAATGAAAAATGTCAATCATTTATTCTGAATGTCTTTATAACCAATAATTGGCATAAGAGTTTCAAGAAAAACTCGGTTGACAGAATACTTGGTTTAAAGCAGGGTTTGGGGGGCGGGAGGTGGGGATCAATGACGAATATCTGACCATTTTCATTTTTTCGTTACTAAATTATAAGTTTTGTTTTGCTCTCAGTTTGTTAATGTACAAAATGCAAATTGCCTGTCACAATTACTACAATGTACCTCTTGCCAAGATAAGTAATACTGCCAACAGGTGATACAACCACAGCTGTTCCCGTGCAGAAGACCTCATCGGCATCTAGCAATTCATCCACTGACACTAATCGCTCCTCAACCTGCATATGTCAGATGAACAGTGGGAAATGAAGAAAAAAATGTGTAGCTAATGCCATTAGAAACAAGTAAAGAGTAGTGTAGTCTAAAATCTAAATAATAAATGTAACCTCTATCTTGTGATTTTCCAGGTGATATCGAGGAACACTTGGCAAAGATCAACATTAAAAGAAATAAATAAACAGAGAATTACAATCAAATGATAAAAAAATTTAGGTGGTCAATGCCTAAACAAAGGGATAAAGAGCAAAATGGTCCCTACATATAAGAACAAGAGAAATATTTAGAATACACACTACAATGGGATAAAACTTATCAAAGATATGAAATAATGGGAAAATGTGATTAGGTATGAATTAAGAGAAGAAAATGGTATTGTAAAATATATTAAATTAACAAAAGAGCAATCAAATTCTAATATGCTGAAATATAAAGTAGTTTCTAGAATATAATGGAGCTATATCTGTAGGTCATATATATATATATATATATATATATATATATACGCACACATATTGTATCACTCTTATATAAATACGCACAAAAACTTTTTACTCCCAAGTCCTCATTGTTTTGTGCCACCTAGGTGCTATTTTTCTGCTCATCTCATTTAATTTGCTTTATGGTATCAGAGCTTCCCCTTTATCACTACTGATTCCTTCCTTCCAACAAAATTTCAGGCACTAATTCTAACACAACAAATTCAAGTCCGATCCTGATCCAAACATGTAGTGTGCCTACAGATCCTAATCTTAACCCCTCTAGCCCATACCATAACCATCCTCGCGAGGGTCATGCTTTTGTCAATATCACACAAATATTAGATCAAACCAACTGTCATTCTTGGTCCAAGTCCATTTGTACGACTTTAATTTCCAAAAACAAAAATAAAATTTCTAACCGAACTTATACATGTTCCTTTGGTCATAGATTCGTTATACTATCATTGGGAGAGTTACAACACATTGATAATGTTATTGCTATTAAACTCTTTGTCCCCCTCCATTTAGAGTGTGATCTTCAAATGCGTTATTGACATTTGGACTGATCTTCAAGAGTAATTCTCCCAAAGTGACTGTCCTAACAATTACACAACCCTTAAATCCTTTTGGGAGGAGCTAGACAACTATTGTCCCTTCCCTACTTGTTCTTGCCTCACCAAAACCTATCACCAACAGGATTTCATCATTCATTTTCTTAAAGGCCTTGATGACCCCTTCTTTATCAGTAACTCACATATTTTGCTTTTGGATCCTCTACCACCAATAAATAGATTTTTCTCCATGATGAATCAACAAGACCGTCAACTTCCATTTCCTTTACCTTCAATCATTGAGGAGCCCGTTTCTTTATCAATGTTGCTAGTCCACCATCCTATAGCATGCCAATGGTCCCCAAAATGGAATCATAAAAGGCACCTCCAACAAGAAGTGCACATACTGTGGCCGAACTAGAGATATAATTTGGATACCCACCCAATCATCCTCGATATCCAGAATGATCGCGATTCCACAATCATGACTCCACTTCCTCCACCAACAGTGTTGCAACCTTCTCTGTCCACATCACACAAGTACTTTCTGATTCTATCAACAATCTTCACATGGACTAGGGTTTAACCTAACTTAGGCATGATATCAACACCTAATGGACCTTTATCTAACGACCAAAATCTGCTTCAGGTGATGTGGTCTCGTTTGATACTATTCAGCCCATTTGGGCCAACCTTTCCTAAGTCACTGACTCTTTTCATTTTTCCAAATGTATTGTTTCGCATAATTTATGCACCTGTGGTCATAATCACATTTTTATAAACCACACACTTTTCGTCACTTACTCACACACTATACCTTGGATCATTGATTTAGGTGTCACTCATCGTATTGTTTCCTCCTTGCATCGTTTTCAGATTCACTCAAAAATAAAACTTTTCGTATTAATTTGCCTAATGGTACTACTGTCTCAATTCATTTTTTTGGAACAATCTCTTTTCCTCCAATCTATGATGTGCTCTATATTCCTGGATTTAATTTCAATCTCGTTTCTATTTCTAAATTAATTTCTTCTCTCAAATATATTCTCACCTTTTCTGAGATTTATTACAAAATACAGGAAGTAAGTATATTGAGGATGATTGATTTGGCTGAGTTGAAGAAGAAGCTTTATCACTTAGAAATCAATAAGAAAGCCGAACTTTTACAACCTAACATTCCCTTTATCAACAATATTGTCACCCCGCCACCACTAATACAAAACATTTAGGGATTGCTTGTCATCTTGTTCGTGTGGAAAATCTCAAGTCGGTTTGATGCACTTGCTTCTACTTTTTTTTTTTTCCTCATCAACTTGCAGATATATTACCAAAGCTCTTTCACCTAGACCGTTTCACTATAATCTATCCAAGTTGGAGCTAATCAACATCTTCCTACCTCCATCTTGTGGGCAAATAACAGAAGAACAACCCAATTTGGCCTGTATAATAGCAGAACAACTCAAATCTAATATGGTGAGTTGGAACAGTAAGGACATTTTATATTTATATACACACACGTATTGTATTTCTCTTATATGAATACACACAAATCTAATTGGTGAGCTGTAAACATGCAGTAGTTTCTAGAATATAGTGAGTTGTAACAGTAAAGGGCATTTTTTTTCTTATCTTGTTAGGTCATATATATATATATATATAGACACACACGTATTGTATCTCTCTGCTACGAATACACACAAAAAAATTTTACTCCCCAGTCCTCGTTATTTTTGTGTTGCCTAGGCCCTATGATTCCTCTCCAATAATTTTGTTTCCTTTTATAAATTATGTCAATACTGTTTGCAACACAAGATATTTATCTTCTATCAGAGTTGTTGTAAAGTTACCAAGTAAAGAATTTTTTATTAAATTGAAAAAACATGATTGATTGCAAGATAAGTGTTGTGGAAAGCTTTGAAAAAGTAAAGTGTTCACTTGGATGATTTTCGGATTATACAACATGCATGACAGGACACAAGCGTGAGAACTCTCGAAGACAAGGCAAAAGATTATATTGTAAGGATGGATCAACACCAAAGTTTATTAACATATCCCTTGTTTAATCTAGACTTCGATTGAATGTACTTAGTTGGGACACACAAACGATTATCCCTAAATGTATACGTTTGCATATAATGTAGTCTTGATTGAAGAATCAAAGGAAGAGATTAACTTTAAACTAGCTATGGAGACAAATATCAAAATCAAAAGATTATCACTTGAGTTGGGGTGACACAAAGTATATTCATAGCAACTTCAGCTTCAACAAAAAACAAGAGGATCTATATCACAAAGTGGTGGAAAAATTAATGAAGATATCACAAACATGATACAAGTTGGGTAGTTAAAATAGAGGAAGACATGGGGGATTTTGATTACGAAGTACCAACCAAGCTCAGGGAAA
Organism: Sphenostylis stenocarpa; assembly: GCA_963425845.1. Classification (NCBI taxonomy): domain Eukaryota; kingdom Viridiplantae; phylum Streptophyta; class Magnoliopsida; order Fabales; family Fabaceae; genus Sphenostylis; species Sphenostylis stenocarpa. Next base: position 4,572,670 of record OY731399.1, on the reverse strand, counting down.
ATTTATCTTATTGTACTTCTATAAATTATGAAAGTGAATCTTGAGCTTTAAAGTAAAGATGTTAAGATGAATGTGTAATCATACAAGAAAGGACATTATATGGGATGATTGTATAAAGATATTGGTGTAACATCTATTGTGAAAAATATGAGAAAAAAATCAGTTAAAGTGATTAGACACGAGCAAAGGAAAGAAGGTTAATAATAAAGGCATTGATGAAAAAGTAGATAGTGTGTTTTTTAGTCCTGTCAGAATGGGTAGAAGGAAACCAAGGATACTAAAGAATTTATTAAAAGGGAATCATGGTGAATTATATCCCTGATAATTCAGGTTTTAACTGAGATTAATGACTTCCTATGAACTATTTAGCCAATTTCACTTAGTGGGATAAAGTTGTTTAGCAGTAAATTAGAAAGCATAGCTCACAAAGGTAATAAATAACACAATTGTAAGATATCAAACACATAGTAATCATCAACCATCTCCTTAACTTGAAATTTAAAATACCTGGAATCCTTGGCTAAGAGCAACATCAATTATACTTTTGCGAGTAATGCCAGGTAGGATTGTCCCTTTAATTGCTGGAGTTGAAATAACGTTACCCTGAAAGCAAATAGGAATAATAGAAGTATGACATAGTGAGTTCTAATGAAAAGGATAGTGCTTGAAAACAATGCATGTAAGCTTGAACATGGTGTGTAAAAGGAAAGCACAAAAGATCACCAAGGAAGTTTACAAAAACTCCATGAGAAAAAACATGTGAAAAGACCAGATTGAAAAACTTCATAGTCATTCGGACAAGATTTATATGAAACTAACAAATTTGTTCAGACTAGTGTAAAAAGTTTCCTTTATTGAAGCCACCAGGAGGATGGTGAGATATGTTTGTAGGATTTTGTGCATACTCCAAATAATACTTTTGACCTTGTAACCAACTGATTTATACAACTTACATTTACATATTGTGTTGAAATTCTTGTTTAGAAAAGGTGATAAGCAAAAGGACAGATTCATAGAGGAGAGCATTTCAGTTGTTGAAAGCTTGCAATTTGCAAAGGGACCGACTTGTTGAAGTGAGCTTAATGGATCAAGAGGCTACCATTACTAACAAATTTTGCAAGTATAGCTAGAAGAATAAGTCAAATCAATAGGGCTCATTCAAGAAATTGATAGAAAAGTTGCAGGTACACTTAAATGCATGGTAATTCTGATTACTACAAGAAATTCATCATACTATCCAGCAGGTACACGTCTGGGTAAGTTGTTTATGCATTTGTGAGAGAAAAGAGATGTGGCAATTGGCAAATAATTCAGTGCATGAAAATGTAACAGCTGTGCATATTAACAACGATAAATATGTGTAAACATGATCCTGAATTCAAACTGGTTCATTAATACCTTAACAACAAAAATGTTGCATGAAGAAACCTCCTCCAAATATCTTTTGTTCACACAGTCAAGGTATAAAACATCAGAGTAGCCTTTAGCTTTTGCTTCAGACTGTGCCTTTAGAACCTATAAAGAATAATGGCACATGTTCACACATAGAGAGAAAGTAATTTATGTATATATATATATATATATATATATATATATATATATATATATATATATATAGAGAGAGAGAGAGAGAGAGAGAGAGAGAGAGAGAATAATAAAGTATGTCAGTAGCAAGAAATGAGAATTAAGAAGAGGCAGAAAACTGAAGCAAGCAAAAAACCCTCAGTTTTCTCCTATTTAGTATTTACCAAATATAAAATATCAATTGAAATTTTAAAAAGGAGAAAATCTAAAGTTTGAAACTCTTTGATAATTTAAATTTAAATAAAATACAGAGAAAATATAGGAACAAGTGATAGTAGACAACGAAGAAGAAAGGAGAAGGGTATGCAGTCTGGCTTACTGCAGCATAGTTTCCAATAGTCTTCACCCCTCCAGTGCCACCAGGAGTTGCACGATGTAATTCATTTTCCACAATCAAATTGATTGGGGCCAAACCTTCCTGTGGTGAAATTGATACTTTATTATTTTTTGGAGGGACACAATTATGTTTAATGTTGCAACAGTAAAAGATGCAAAAAATAAACAAATGTGACAATGTTATGTTGAAAATAATAATTATTAGGAAAACATGATGCTATACAAATATAAGTTGTAGAAGTAGAAAGTAGACTGCTGCATGTTTTATTCATCTTTTCATACTAAAAAATTAACCCATTCAGCCACATCAGCAAAACCTAATAAAATTTAAATTTCTATTGATGTTGCATCTCAATTCTCAAAATACCCAGCAAGTCGCAGACTATGCGATTTGGATCAAAATTTGTTGTTCTCATCTGAAAGAGGATAATGAAATTGGAAAACTTATATAATCAAAAGTATAGACGCTGTTTTTCAGTGAAACAAGATAGATAACTAACCTTGAAGTAGTTCCCAACAGGGGAAACATATATCAGAAAGGTGTACTCCGGAGAAGGTGCAAGACCAAGTACAGGTCCACTTCCCATTAGCAAAGGTCTAATGTATAGGGAACCTTTACCTGGAGGGGGAACCTGAAACCAAAGTTAATCTGAACAATCTGCTGTGCATTACAATTTCTAAAATTTTTAAGGCGATGACAGGGCTCCATAGCACCCATACCCATCGTTTGTTAGCTAGAACAGTGTCCTTTACAGCTTCAACAAACTGCTCCACTGTAGGCGACGGCATGCACATCCGCTCTGCACCTATCTGCATCCGCAGACCATTTTCTTCAGGACGGAATAGGAGTATATTCCCATCTTGTTTCCGATACGCTTTCAAACCCTCAAACAATCCCTACATTCGTGGAGCAGAGAAATAAATTCTCCATCAAACAAGCACATAATGTAAATTCAATTAAAATGTTAAGGATTCCGATACGATACAACTAGTTGGATTTCAATTCTAGAACACTACAATGTAGTTAAGCATTGCTTTCGGTTCAAAAGCAATTCAACAAACGGAACAACGACAAATTGGGAGCTGAATATGCAATGCTCAAATAAAATATAAGCCAACCTGGCCGTAGTTAAGAATTCCAGCGGAGGGGTTCAATTCAATGTTCCCAAAACGCTGAAGTTCACCTTTGGAGAAGGTTCCCCCTCGAGCGCATTTCATGATATACATATAATCCGTGGGTTGAAGGCCAAACCCAAGGCTGTCCCATTCTATGTCAGCTAATTCAAACGTTTCACTGTTCCATTCCAATTCCGGAGTGATTATTCCGATCAAACAACGGAAGCATAAAAAGAAAATTAAAAAAAAAAAAAAAACGAAAGGGACAAGAAAGAACCTGTAGGAATCAGAGAGAGTGACAGAATGCTTGAGAGGAGAAGCGGCTTGGAGAAGATTGAGCGAAGGGAGAGGAGAGTGGTTTGGAAAAAGCTGCAGATAGAGGGAAAAAGAATTAGGGAAGAAAAAAGAGGATAGTGAGAGAGATGAAGAAGGAAAAACCTTGAGAGACAAAGAGAGAGAAGGTTGGAAGAGGAAGGGCGATTGGTGAGAAGCAAAATGTCGAGAGGGGCAGATCGGGTATGTTAGTCGAATGCGTGGGCAGACGGCGCTGCTCTCCATTTTCTTTCTCTTTATCTCTAACAAGACGAGAGTAAGAGGGTACGTTAAGCACGTGGGATACACTTCTGTGATTCTGAATCTCTCCCTTCATCCTTTGTTTTGGAATAATAATACTATAACTAGTAGTTTTTGGCAACAAAAGAAAAAAAAAATCAAATCAATGGATTCAAGCATCGCGGCGAAAGTTGACTGTTTATTATCGATGTGATTGCCAAATCACCTACACCTTTCTGAAAACACGTGCGCCCTCTCACCCGTCCAAACTCCTTCATTTAAGTTATTTTAAATTTGAGAAAAATATTTTGAGCCGTCTAAACTCCAACTGCATTGCGTGCAATTTATAATGAGGGTGCAGCGGATCACTCCAATTTTTTATTTTATGATTTTGGAACAGAATGGATAGTCAAATGAGTTTATGATAGGAAGTGTAGTGAAAGCAGTAGCACTTTACCTAAGGCGGCTATTTTTTATGCGCATGCTTTGAAGCACATTACCTACGTGCTTATACATCTAATAAAAAAGCCCACTACGGTCGAGTAGTTGATCAAAGTTTGGATAGACTCTCTATGTATATATATTATATTTGTTTGATAAAAACTATAATTAATATTTTATTCTTAAATATTAAATTGACATATTTTTCAACAGTAATTAGATTTATTTGTTATATATGTCTTTCTTAATTATTTATCATTTTTTAAATTTATATTTTTTCTTGTATAATTAATTTGATTAAAAATAAAATAATTTTGATATATTTCATTTTCTCAAAAATTACATATATTTATTTGATATAATCATTTCTATAATTAATTTGATTAAAAATAAAATAATTTTAATATATTTCATTTTCTCAAAAATTACATATTTTATTTTATATAATCATATAATTGTCGTTTATAGATACCTAATTAAGAAAGAAAAATATTTATACTAGATAATTTTTTTCAAGTTATAAATCTCTTAATAAATAACAACAACACTTAATTCCACCAGACGATTTTAATACTTGTGAAATCAATACTTGATATTCTTTATAACAATCCAATGTTGAAATAGAAATAAAAGAACATAATTGATCTAGTAATGTTTTTGAAGAAGTGCTTGTAATTAAGGATGTCAACTCGATTTATATGATTTCGTTCATCCAATGATAGAGTTTAACTTCTATTAATATTTATGATTTTTACTCTTAAACTTGATTATTAAATATACCTACTTATATATTTACAAATTGCATCCCATCCTTTCACATTCTTTCATCTTTTCATATTTGTTTATTATTTATTAATAATATATTATTTGACCTCCTCAAGATCAAGATCAATGATCTAGATCCTTCACTGAATTCATCATGGACGGAGTTGAAAATACACTAGTTCAACACGACTTGCTTTATGATGTCAGAAATTTCACAACCTAGTTCAATCCACTACGAGTTGGTGGGTTGGATGTGTTAATAATCCCGTAGGTACCGAAACCATTAAAAGAACGCCCAATAACTTATTGGGCACTGTACGAAGTATTTGAAATACAGAAAAGAAATACCATTCAGGTAGTATTTCCAAAGGAGTTGCAAATGGATCAGCGGGTTCCCCAATCATGGATGGTTCTAGAACCGCTAAGCCTACGTTACAGGCAATAGCCAATATTTATTTTTTTGTTATTTGATTTTTGATAATAAACAAGGTTGAATTGTGGGATTGAAATAAAGTGTCACGGTAGTACATTAAACATAACAAACATGGTAGCACAATGATAAAATAGACGAATGGCTAGCAGTTCAGATGCAACAATGGATATAGTGGTGCGATGGATAATTGATGACAAATTTATGTGAAATTTGACTTGTAACGCGATAATATAGAGTAGAGGTGGAGAAACATAATAACATCAATTAGGGTTAATAAATTATTATAATTATTTTTAAAATTTAAAATAAATGGTGGGTTACAAGTCAATCCTCTATAACCAAAGTGAGTCGGGTTCATTTTTAATCCATTATGAATAAAAAATAAAAAAAGCAAATTTAATCTAGCTCAAACCTCGTGGTGAGTTGGATTGACTCATAGTTACAACCCATATTGACACATTTAATCAAAGGTGTATCGGTGGAAGTATTACTTGATAGACGGATAACCTTTTACATCCTTAATTAGCTCACTACTTAAAATTACCATGAACCTATTTTTAACTTTCATGTGTTAATTGAAAATGATAATTCACTTATTGACAAAAGTCTCATGAGAGAATTGAAAGTTAAAATCCAAGAACATTCCTTTAAAACTTTCTATTTATCTTGTATCAATTATTAGAGTAGAATTGTTATTAAGTATTGAATGAATAATAATTATTAGGACTGACATTTCTTATTATTGATATTTAGTTTTAAAACTTTACTAAAAAATTAATTAATTATGGTGAGAAATTAAAATTTCTTATTTTGGATCCGTGTACTCACCTCGATGAAATGTACATACTAAGTTATTACTGAATTTTTACATTGTTACATAATAATCTATTGACACATAACCTGAATTGATCATTCTACTTCATACTTAGAAAAAGATCTTTACTTAAATCTTAAATTCTAAATCTTCTTAATTGAGATATAAGATCTAATAAAATAGAAAATTTTGATATTACTATAAATATTAGATTGAATTACATGAGTTGTATTAAATTTTTTTGGTACTAGGTTATATCATTCCCTAGTAATAGATCTCAAAACCACACTATTCCATTTAAAAAATGTTTCATTTTTTTTTATGATTCAACCTTGTAAGTATCCGGATAGTTAAAAAATAATAAATAAAAACTATAATTTAAGACATGATGAAAAAATGAATTATTATGTAAAGTACAAACTTGTTCTCTTCACTTATATTTTTTTAATAAAAAAATATATAAAGATTTTACATTTACTTTAAGTCTTTAATGTTATCACGTAACTTTTCCATTCTTATGTAGATAAGCTGATTGATGATTTGGTTGAAGTATAGTAGTTATGTCTTTTGAGTTCACATATGCTAACCGATAATGTGTTTAAAGACTGTCGATAAAAATTATATTTATAATATATTGGTATATATTCTTTCTTGAAATTCTCATCAACAACTTTTAAATCAGTAAAAACCTAAAATCTAGATCAATGCTTCTTTTCATCTATCCGAATTGAAGGAATCTAAGAAGAGAAACAACAAATGACTTCAGCATAAATGGAATGTCAAACCAATTACTGATCTTCAGAGATCCGCAGGTCTTGTAGGTTCACGGTCCCCCACCTCAAATCAACTTTATATATATATATATATATATATATATATATATATATATATATATAATTTTTTACATAATTTTTCATTTATATATTTATTATTTTTTTCCCATTTTTTTTATTTTTTTCAGATATTTATTTTATTTTTTTATTTTTATATATTTTATTTCTATTATTCGTTAATTTTTTTTGCTATTCCAATTTTAACTTTTAACATAAAAATTGTAATTTTTTCTTTTTATTTTTAAATTTATATTTTTTATAATTTTATGTAACATAAAAATTATATTTTATATTCTCTAAATTTTTATTTTTTCGTATAAGGTAAAGAGTAAAAAAAATAAGATATATCTCACAATATTTTCTTAAATAAAAAATAGTAATTAATTTTGTTTATTATTATAATATACTAGTATAATATAAAAATATAAAATATTACTATAATTTTTTTATTATTATAAATTAATTAATTATTTTAATATTTGATGATATTTTATTTAGAAGTATACAAAAAAATTAAGTTAGATATTAAAAATATCTAAAAATAAAATTATAGATTCAGTTTAAAAAAAATAAAAATAAATTTAATTTAATTTATTAAAATTTAAATTTAATTAATAATATTAAATATATAATATATTTATTTTTACATTATAATTAATATTTTCCGCTTATCTTATTATTATCTGTTTCTCGGAGGAACTTAATGATCATGTTTAAGGGTCCCCTGCTGAAGTTTTTTCTTCATAGATACTTGTGTTGGTTTGCGTCCGTACATTAGTTTTATGTTCATACTCCCAACTTATCTCTGCTCGCTCAGCTTCAAGTCTTCTCGTCTCAAACCAAACCTGTTCGGACTCTTTAGCTGCTTTTCCTTCAAGAGCATTCATGTATTCGAGTTCATTGTTCTTTTCTTCCTCAAAAGACTTTTCCCTTTGCTTTAAACAACTTTCTGTTTCTTCACGCCTCTTCTCAATAAGGATATTCATGATCCTCGTCTTCATCTCCACGCCTTGCAAGAAAGCTGCACGCTCTTGCTCCATCTTGTTCATGAACTCTTCTCGTTTGCAGATAATCGTCTCCAATCCTCGGTTTTATACTGATTAAGCATATTTTCAAGCTCCTTCCTAATGAAAGCAGAGAGTGCCTTCTGTTCCGCAGTTCTTCTTTCTTTTCGTCAAGAAGCTCCCACTCAACTTTAATCTTGGCTTTTTCTGCTTTCAGCTTATCTGCCTCCGCTACAATTCCCAACTTTGGAGATCTTACAAGATTATTTCATTTCCTTTAGTTTCACTTGCAAAACTGACAAGTCATTTGCAAAACTTGCCTTAAATTATTTTCCAATGATACCAAAGACTTCTGTACATCTAACTTTGTTTTCTTTATCTCTTCTTTCTTCTGTTGCAAAAGAACTTCATTTAACTCTAATTCAGAAGCTCTCATGCTTTAAAATTTTTCTTTAAGAGCACTTGACATATCCACCACATCCTTCTCCTTCTAACCCAGTGCACTTGACAGGATTCCAACTCCTGCTCTCTTTCCAGGTGTTGCTCCTCTCGTCCTTTGAGATCTATTTCATTCAATTCCCAAGCATGCCTTTTCATCTCAATTTCATTCTCAACTAATATAACCTGAATTTGTAGCTCACCTTCGAAATCATTCTTTCTTGCTCAAAGTTCAGATTTCTGAACAGCTGTAACTTCCTAAGTTTCATCTTACATTTTCCATCAAACAAAATTAAAGAAACAACATGTAGAAAAAGTTCACAAGTTGAAATAAGATAAAGTAGAGATAGAGAACATACAGATTCTCGACCAGCGAGTTTCACTTGAAAATCAAGTAATTCATGCTCTTTGTTGTTCACCTCAGTTTCCCGCTTAGTTAGTGATTGTATCACAAAATGTAAATCCAAGCCAAGTAGGCAAAGTTAGAAAGTACTAGTACTACTTTAATCTTGACCCAACTGAGATTTTTCGAAAAGGAACCTCCTCTCTTCTTGTTAGGCATAAACTTCAAACTGGTTTTTTCATCACAAAGGACTCCCTGTTCCTTAATAATAATATTTGTTGTGCCCTCCAACTTTTTAATGACTAACTAATTCCTGAGATCTACTAAAAAGAAGGTCCTCTCTCTGGTTGAGCAAGGTTTGTGATTGTAGCAACCTTTCCTGTTTTGAGCGCAAACTTTCTTGCCTTTCAAGAATTATCTTTCTCTTTTTCATCACGACCGAGCGAGTGTTTGTAACGGCAAAAATACCAATGTGTTGATTACGGAAGGTATGACAGTATCGACAGTTAGCTGAATAGTCTATACTTTTGTAATGATTTCAATCATTTTGCCTACAGCAAAGACAAAATTCTGTCCATCAAATTTTTTTCTTGACTTGTCTCACAACCTCATCTTTAGCATCCATGTACAAATCAATGCACAGTATTCTCCTCAGAAAATATTTGTAAACAGAAAAATACAAGCTGAATCCGTGACATATCAGTGTTAAACATGTAGATGTAGTCATACAAACGCATACTCTGATTTGAAAGATATAATTTGCAGTCTGAGTTCATCTTCATGTGCTTCAAAATCCCGAAGCTTCCTGTCTGCACCACCGTTATATCCACAAGCCTCTGCCTGAAAGGATTCCGCAGCACACAGCTTGGCCTCAGCCTCGGTACATTTTTTTCTGTGCTTTGTCTATCAATTGGTGTGCTTCAAAAACTTTACTCTCACTCAGCTGAAACCTTTGCTTCAGCACATTCCGTACTCATATCATGCAAGGCCTTCTCAAGCTACAGAAATCCAAAAAATACCCAAGGTAGAGTGAATACGCAAATATTTTGGATGAAAGGGACAATTTATATTGTGCAAAAATTCAACAAGCTTACACTTGCTATCCACGCTTATTTGACTCCTACTGCCTTTCTTCAAGCTCTCACTCCCGTTTCCTTGTGTCAATTAATGCATATAAATGCATGGCTGAATCATGCTTATGCGTAAGCTTAGATGAATCAATCGAAGCCTTAATTTGCACAGACTTGGAAGCCAATTCCTTTCTCTCGACGATGAGACAGTCCATACAGTGCAGTTGGTCGTATTCGTATATCTATGTAAAATACAGGTTAATAGAAAGTAAAGGCTGAAACGAAGATGGTAAAAGAGTTCGACTATCACTTGCATGAGGTAATACAACATTGTATCGCATTAGATGATTAAAATCATAGTAACCACCCACCATTTATGGAGTATTCACTTGTAAATATAATTCAATTGACGAACAAGGTTCATCTGAATGATAACAGATTATTTTACTGGACTACTCACTCGAAAATTAAGCATCAACCCAATTTTCAGAGTTTCCTTTTTGCAAATGATTGATGCCAAGTTGCCAACCATCTGAGAAATAATTATTATTCCACAAAGTGATTCTTCATATGAAATCTAGTATATGCTCTGAGGCAGCAGCGGCCTTCATAAAAAACCAAAGAATAAAACCATTTTCTTAATCTTATTATTTGAGTTTTGAAACTAACTCAACATTAAAACTTGGCCATGAGGTGACTTTCTTTTACTTATATACACTACGTTAGTGCATTTGTTAAAAAATAGCATATTTTAAAAAAAATCTAGAAATTGATATATTTATTATTGTTCTTATTATGTGTAAGAAAATCTTAAATTGAACGGAGAATAATCTAATACAAAATTCATATTTAAAATCAGTTTATCTTTTCTATTTTTTTTTTACAAATTTCAATTATTTTTCAAACATACAACTCAAATTAAATGGTTTATTTTTTTTAGAACTAGTTTGTTCTTTTATCATTTAAATTTTCATTTTAATTATATTTTTTCAAAATTTGAATCAATTACGTATGTGAAAATATTTCAAAAAACAAATATCATAGGATTTTTTTTAACTACCATTGTATTAAAATTATTAATGACATTAGTTTTAAGCTAACATTTTTAAAATTGAAATTTTGGTGTGCTTAAATTTCTTTTCCTTGGCTCAACATTTTTTGCACCTAAAAGATTTATCGCTTTGAAGTTTTTTCCGTATGTTGTGTTAAGTTTTTGTCTTGAATTAAATGGTATAGGTCGCCTTTCTTTCTGCTGGTCCCCTAAAAAATCCTTCTTGTTCTGGTGCAAAATGCTTGACCTACATTCGTGGTGGCTTAAGATATTATTTGAGTATCAAAATGATGAATTTTGGTGCAACGGCAATGGAGTGAAGAAGTTTGGGGTGTGTTGGAGTGAGAGTTGGGATATTTATAATTTTAATTCTTCGTGGTGTCTTTTTTTTTTTTTTAACCTAATTTGTGAAGCACGTTGGTAAATTTTAACCAATTTGGCAACTTGAAATTTTGTTTGCCATATCCATATATGCATCAATTCGTTATAATAAAAATGGGAAGAGAATTTTATTAAAAAAAACAAACTAGGATAAGTTAAAGGATATTTTGAGAAAAGATAATTAAAAACAATTTTTTTAAATGATTTTTTTTTCTAAACATATATCCATTATAGTTTATGTTGGAGATTAATTATAAAAGAATGTAATTTATATGTGTCTTTTTTTTTACTTCTTTTAAAAAATATATATAATTAAGCATGTTTTGCAAAACTTTCCCACCTGAACCACAGTGATGAAATTATGCAAAGAAAAGAAAATTATAGTTGTCAATTGTGAAGTCTTTGTCTAAAGTTTAAACAGTGTTTTTGCCTTCAATGTTGATATGGCATGGAATTAGGCAATTAGGGCCACCACTCCATCTACCTCTCTCACTTCTTGAGTGAGGCCATAAGAAAATAATGTCTCCAATTAAAGTGCCATGTTACCTTGTTTCCCCTTTCCACCTGATTGACCCCGTTTCAGCCACAATATATAAATAAACTGTTCTTTAACCCAATTAAAATACAAAATAAAATACATGTTCCTCATCAAAACTTGAAATTCACCAAAATAAAAATAAAATAAAATTCCCTCTCCTTAAAATCCCATTTCACATTAGGAAATCCTTCAAACTTCATCTTGTTTTCACTAAACTTTTAACATCTAAGCTAATAAATCATTTCATAACTCAAATTTTTCAAAAAAGAAAAAAATGTTTATTTTAACTTCTAAACTTTAACATCAAAATAAAAGATCATGATTTTTCCATTTTAAGTAAGAAAATTGTCTATTTTTTAAACTATAATAATTTAATTAACTGAGAAATTTAGAAAAGAAAACCACACATATTTCAAATTAAATGCACCCCAAAATTGCATTCAAACCCATTATGTACTATAACGTCTATCACAAACCAAAAAAAGAAAAAGCTACTCTCTTCGGCATAATTTCATAACAGTGTGTAATAGAATTGAGATTGAAAATAATCGAATGTCATGGCCACGGGTCTGATCCCAAATGATGAAGATTTATATCATCCTCTCCATCCTGAATCCTGACCCACTCTTGTTGAACAACGCACGGAGAAAATGGAGTCATTAATTAATATTGTGGGGTACCCTACAGTGCTAACTATATAGTATCAAACCAAACCCCTCTCACCGAACTAAATTATATGTGAATTTAAAGAAAATAAAAATAAACAGATTCGCCTGGGAAATTTTGAAATATATAATAATAATAATAGAAAGAACTACTCTCTTATTTAAATTCCCCAAGACTCAATCTTTATATATTAGTTCTTTAACAATTCTTCAAAAACGATTGTATCAGCTTATTGAACAAACATTAACTTAAAATTCTCACCCGTTTTTCATTTTATAAACTAGGTTTTTATTATTATTTTCTCAATTTTTTTTTCACTTTTAGATATATTTCACGTTAAATTTTACTTTTATATATATATATATATATATATATATATATATATATATATATATATATATATATACACTAGTGGTATGCCTTCACTGTAAAAGTTTTTTTAAAATATATAAATTATAGTAATGATTTTTTATATTATTTTTCCATATTTGATAAAAATAATGTTATATTATAATATGACGATAAAAAAAAATTATAAGAAATTTTTTGTTATGTATAATTAGTTGAAACACAGATATTAAGTGTCCATATTTTTTTAATAATTACTTTTAAAAAAAATTCATTTTTTTAAATATATTCAATTTTTTTCTTTTTCTCATTTATAATAACTATTTTTATTTAAATTATAACATTTTTATTTCTTTTCTATATCATGACATAAAAAAAGGATAAAAAGAATTTCCTTTATAAATAATTATAGATTAAAGAAAATATAGACACTATAGCATATGCATGTCATATTATTAATTTTTTAAAATAATAATTATTTTTAATTTTATTTATTTATTAATTTATATCACTTTTTTTATCACATCTATTTTTTTTTCTCTTTCTCCAAATACATCATATTCTATGTTATCTTTCCCATCTCTATCAATAAGATTTCATAAAAAAATAACTATAGAAAGGGAAAAAAGTTATAAAAAGGGAAATCAGCGTACCTCTCTCCTCTTCATATATATATATATATATATATATATATATATATATATATATATATATATAATATAATATAATGTATGTTTATCAGAGTTGATATATGCAGGGATAAATGGTGAATAATATAGGAAAGAACGATATGGTTCTTTCTTGTTCTTTTTTTTCATTATTCCATGAAGCAGCAATATGTAATGAGGAGTTTAACTAACAGGTGTATGGTAAGAGAGAGGTACGAGTTCTTGGAAGTTTAATTCACAGTTCTTTATAGTATGTATTTGTTGGTTAGGAAAAGTATGGGACAAGAATCAAAACGATATCGCAGGAAGCCTATGAAACAAGTCATTATTATGACTTCACTTTACACTGTGTAATGGATAATGAGTTGATACAATACAAGGGTATTATATTTGAAATAAAGATTTTATAAATGGTGATAAATGCAGCATGTTTGTGATGATGGAGCATGCATGCGCCTGAGAAGTTGTGGATAGCCTGAAAGTCTGTTAACTGATGGAGGGACAAAAATATATATCCAATATCATGGCCAGTTCTTCGCAACTGTGAATGGGGCCCTTCTGCCCTAACTTTGTGTCACAACATAACCGGCAAACCAGTCCAACTGTTTTTGCTCCTCATCTCCCAATCTAGTATCTATACATGTGTAACCAATTAATTAGTCAATCTTTTTTTTATTTTTTGGTATGTGTGTGATTTACTTACATAATATATCCACCTCTCAATCCCTCCTTCAGTGGGACCTGCCATAAAATCCTTTCCTTAATTTTCTCCCTTCTGTTCAATCTTGAGACTCCCAGTGACCTTAGTAGTGGAGGTGTGACATGGCTGGGTCTCTTTGCTTTCACTACTTTTAAACGGAAGCATGATGATGGTTGTGTTATGTGTGAAACTCCACTCCACCCAGCAAGTCTTACAAAAGAGACCTGGGAGTGGGGCAATATATATACCTAGCTACACCCTTTTATGCTTTTATCGATAGTCGGTGCGTTTGTTCGATGCTCCCCTCTCACCACTCCAAATATCCAACTAGCTCCATCAACACTACATATTGTCTATTTCACTCCCACCCTTTCAATTTAATCAATCATTTCTGTTTCAAATTTTTAGTCTCTAACTTTGTCTGTTAAATGTTAAGGGTAAATGTTGTCTTTACTCATTATTATCCTCACTCAAGTTGGTATAATTGTCTTCTTGTAAAAAAAAATCCTATGATATAAGATAGAACACTCTGTCATTTCTGTTTTCGCGCGTGCATTAGTTGGAATATTGGAATCAAATCTTCTTCAATTTCGGTTTCTTTGACAGTAAAGTTAAACAGTTCGTGCATGGGCCCCGTATATAGTTGGAGTATTTTTGAAAATAACGTTTTCACGTGGGATTAAGGTTCTCTGCCAAGAGAAACTGAAAAAAGAAAAATGGAATAGATGAAAATAATAATAATAATAAATAAACGGACCAGACTTGGTCACTTTTAATTCTCAATCCTATTTCTTTTTTCACTTAACAAATAAATTAAATTCATTCTTTCTATTTTTCAATTCTTTAACTAGGTATAGCTTTTATATCCTCATTAGGCTAGACCAGTCAGTACCTTTTCAATTACATGAAAATTGATTATATTACAATTTATTGTCTTTGTATTTTTAATACTATAAAGGTATTATATATACATTTTATAATATAGAGGTGTAAAAAGAAATATGCAACATAAGAGGAACTGAAAATTTCCCCTTTTTGTTGTCCTTTTTCCCCGAATATTCTCAGTTCTACTTGCAAAAGCATAATCAGATGAACTTTTATCAACTAGTTTTGCAGATAAGGACCACTTACATATGTTGGCACTTTTTAACTTGAGTAATATTCTATATCCACTTTTCAAGGAGCTGTGAAAACACTTTGGTCACGTCCATAGACAACTAGCGCCGCTACGCTTCAACCTAGCTATTACTTTATTATGTATTTTTACTTATTTGTTCATAAAAAAATATATCTGCCACTAATTTATTTTATTTGGGAGAAATTTATAATAAATCTTACAAGAGGATATCATAAGTGGATTATGAAAAAAGTAGCCTTGTTGGAAATCTAATTGGAACACTCACTCACACTTCATCTCATAATTTAACAGACTTAATTAGTTCCATAGGGCCAGTATCTCAAACTTTAACTACACATTTAAATACAATATGTACACTTGTGTTAACTTATATAAGAATAAACTAGAGAATTTTTGGCATGCATCTTAATCATCAAGTCATGGTTCTCAAAATGAAATGGATAACAAAATATCATTTTTAACTAGATAACAAAATAAGTTATATTAAATTGGTTTTTAAGAATTCATTGAAGTTTCACATACTTATGAAATCCCCAAAAAGTTTAACTAAGTAAAGTTTAAATGTATAAGAAATTTAATTATCATGCTATTCTTTTTCAAAATATTGTTAACTCATTATTGTCAAAAGACCATGAATCTAATTAATTTGAAATAAAATCGGGTTGGTAGATGAATGAGGCATTATTTACTTTAATTATTGTTGGTATGGTTCTTATCATGTTTATACTTTTTTTTTTTTTTTTGCATTTTAGAAAGAAATCATTGTTCAAAAATATTAGAAAAATATTTTTATAATAAATTAAAAATATGACATTATTTTTAATTTAAAACTTTAAATAATATATTCGTGACTTTTTTCTATTTATTTTGTCCGTTTTTTTTTTGAAACTTCCACTTATACGGTCATTAATATTGTTAATTATTTTATTAATATCTTCATATTTATCGGAATATTCTATTTTCCTACTTTGTTAAACGGAAGAGATATTTTTAAAATATTTAAAATGAATAAAAAAGCTTTAAAGTCAGACATTTTGTTCTTGGATTTTCTTCTTTTCTTTCATTTAATTAAATTTTTAAAAATGTTTTTTCCTTTTTTCATTGGAACATTGTTTAAGAAAAAAACACGAGGATAAGAAAGTAGATAGAGAATATTTTGTTGGGAATTAAATCTTCTTTTGATATTCTAACTCCTAACTGAATAAAAAAAAAAAAAGAACGTGTAGAAATAAATAAAAAATGAATGGATATGGGAAGATGGGTATCAAATAATGTTGGGGCTAAGACGTGTGGCAAGTGGCAGTCTGCCACCCTGCACTATAATGCCCAGGCTGAGTAAGCCATTGTTTCCTTGAATAGGACATTTCCTATGCACGCTCACTTCAAACATGCTTAAAAATTCAACCAAAACATAAACTAAGATGAACAAATATATGATGTTTGAACGTTGAAATAAAACGAAAATTTAAAAGAAATGGTTTGCAGAAGAAGTGTGTATGATGATTTATAAAAAATGAAAAAGAACAGGAAGAAAGCAACATGGTCGGTTGGCCTTAAAGGCAGGAACAAACAAACATCACCGAAACCTTATCTCAAATTCTCATCCTTCATCCATCTTTCTATCTTTCTATCTTTCTATCTATCACTCCCAACTCCCAACTTTGTACGCTCCACAATCATCTACTTCCCACGGAATCAAATGCCCATCATACCAAATCATTGGTGGACCCATGTGTCTCTTCCCCGTACACTCCCCCTCGTGTCCCCCATCTTCCTTCGCCACCTGTTTCTTTCTTATTACACAGTTTTTCTTATCTCCATTTCATTTACCTCCTCGCGGTGGAGATCACCCCAGAACCACCACCACCACCTCTTCATTTGTTTTCTTCCCTTTTCTGTCTCTTTCCATGTCATGTGGAAATTTTCAACCCATCTTCAATATTTAAAATACTTTTAATTTAACTATAAAAAATAAATCAAACATCTCCTACACTTCTCATTCGATTAATGCCTACACCGCAGCACCGATGCATCTTCCATCGCTCATCATCCTTATTCTCTTATTCATTCAAGCGTAACTTGTTTTGGAGAATATATCATACCCACGTATATACCATATTACTATATTGTACGTACCTAATATATGATACACCTCCCCCACCTCACTTCTACGTTCGTCCATTACCTTTACAATTTTAATTACTTCACTGTTTCAAAGTCAAGTTCTATCTATTTCCGTTGGGTCCCAAATCGAAACAAAAGCAACGGTTACCCATCTACTTCTTTTTCGTATTCAGCCACTTGCTGACAAAACATCTGCATAATCCTGTTCTAAAATATTTGGTGCTTGATTCCTGTTCAATGATTAACATTTGTCCACGAGTATCCTCATGTTCATTTAGTTACTTGTTCAGGATAAAGTAAATTTTAAACTGATAATACTTAGTTTGGTACCTTTGCTTTAATACTTGGTTAATTCAATTCAATTAAACTAATTTCATTTTTTTATCCTTTCCAATTATCTTTTTACTATATAATTTTTATTTTACCTTTGAAAAATTCTTTGTTTTTTTAATAATTTTAGATACTCGTTAAGTCTAAGAAGAGTGATTATTAAGCTCTTTATTTAAAACACAACAAAGATATTGGCTAGAAGAAAAACCAAAAACTTTAAACACACTTATTAAGAATTTTAAAATGGATGAAAATAAAGTACTTAAAATTTTAAAATATAAATTTTAAAAATAAAAAGTTATTGGATGATTGTGTGGATTAAGATAAGAAGTAAATTAAAAACCTGAATCAATTATAATTTATTTAAATTAAACTTAAATAAATAAATAAATCAGGTGATTACTAATTTATAATCGATGGAGTTTCTGTCTTAAGCAAACCAATTAAAGGCCATGCGGCGTAAATATTTATTGCTTGGTAATTTATTATTTATAAATATTTTGTGACGTCATAAATACCTAGCCGTGAGGTAATAAACTAAATAGTATGTTGGTCCTATTAAAAAGCTTCCAATATACAATTTCTTGTGCCCTACACAAAAAAGTAAGTAAATAATCAGACGCAGAAGTTACTATTATTTGTTGTTTGAAAATTGAAAGGTCGTGTTTCCGGCATTGAAAAGAAAATAGAAAATAAAGGGTGTTTCCCTCTTTTTGACCTTGTTGTGATCGAAGAGGAGATTGGAATTAGATTCAGGTACCGAAAAGCAAAACAACTTGCGTTCTTATTTTCAAAATAATCATTTGCCCCGTCCACTTTTTGTGTAACCATATGATGATGCATCCAATTAAAGTTAAACTAAAGAAAGATGCGTGGGTTTATTCCCATCCAACACCGTGCCCAATTATAATTGATTATTTCTTGAATCCCCGTTGGTTTAATAAAAGGTGAGAGTTTGCAGATTAAAATTGAATGAAAACATTTTGAGCACCCAGTGGTCCATAAATCAATTTTAATGTACATCAATTGACGAGAGATGCATTGTGAAGGGAAGAAGTAGAAGAAGAAAAGGGTTGATGATGTGCGGGAAGTAGCGCTGTAAAAGGTGATGGTATGGTAATAACGCCGTTATTTCCTGGTGACTAATTATTTTAGGTTTATCATTAATTATGGGTGACCTAACTTCTGCTGAGCGTCGCCGACAATGCATTATTGGAAGTGCTTATAGTACTAATACAGAAAAGTAGGGCCCAAACGCTCCACATCAACTTTCTAGTTAAGCAAAGATCCGGATTCTTGTTGATGAATCATATTCTGGCACCATTATAACTCTTTGAAACTCCATTTGTGTCTTATACCTACTTTTATCTCATTTTCTATCGGAAACAAACAAATAGTGCACATCCCTTTCTAATCTTCCACATTCATTATAAGCTAGAGAAAAAAGGGCCAACCATCGCCCCCTCACATTCCTAATTCATTAAAAAGTATACAAGATTGGTAAGCAAAGTGACATGGTACCCATCTCTAACTAGTTCAACAAGGCATGAAGTGGGAGACAGTTCATGTGGGTCTGTTATAGTTACAAAACTTTGTCACACATACATATTATATATTATACACCTTTTCCCCATCTCATTTATTTTGGCTTTTGCGTTATACTCAAAATTTTCGCAATAACTTACCAAACCGTCTTTGCATGAGTGCCAATGCATACACATACGCTTGGACAAATTACCCAATTGTATGAATCCCTGTGTGGTGTGTGGTGAGTGGTGCGTGGTGCGGGTAACGTGGAAAATAAATTAAGAGGAAAGAAGAATGATGGGAAAATGAATAAACGTAGAAGAGAAAGAAATAAAAGGTGCTGGGACACGAGTAAAGCAGGACTAAAGGGGGCCAATAATTGGTACAATGTAAAGTGAAACTACTGCATACGCAAGGAAGCATATATAGGTAAAGAAAGTGAGGTAACAGTAATGATAATAAGAATATATAGTCATATCTGGTACACTCGCTGGTGGCAAGGGCAACCACTGTAGGAGATTGCAGAATTGAATAGAGAGAGAGAGGGGGGATTTTCCAAATTTGTCTGTTATTATAATTGTTTATAATTATAATGGACGTAACAGTACAGAGGCTCAAATGGTCAACCTATGCAAGAGATATACTCCTACAAGGGACTTTCATTATTTCCAATATCAAGATTCGTTTCTCTACTCATTCCTCCCTTTGATTGACAATAATCATAGCCACCCACCCACCCACCCAACGCCCCCACAAAAGGTCCTATTCACTCTCTCTCTCTCATCTTCTTAAGACCCTTTCAATCCCATGAGCCTTTAAACCACACACCATCTATATTTTTCCAACCCCAGAAGCAGATACGTACCCACCGCTTTATTTTCTCAAATGGGTCTTCATCACGATGCCAATACCTCAGGCCTTCACCTCGTTCTAGGGTTATCTTTGACTGCTACCTCCACTCCATCCACCAAGCCTCTTGATGACCATCATCATCTTTGTGTTATTAAGCCTACGCCGACCAAGCCTTATTCCCCTAATGAACCATCTTTAACGTTGGGTTTGTCCGGTGAGACTTACCACCTGCTCAAGCATGTGCCCAGAAATAACAACGTGGCCAACAATAGCAAGGTTTTTTGTGAGGACCCTCTTGACATGTCTAGACAGACATCACCTCACAGCGTGGTTTCGTCTTTCTCAACTGGAAGGGTTGTCAAGAGGGAGAGAGATCTTAGCTGTGAAGAAGTTGAGATAGAGGCAGAAGAGAGGGTTTCTTCAAGAGTGAGCGACGAAGAAGAAGACGGCACCAATGCTAGGAAGAAACTCAGACTCACCAAAGAACAATCTGCACTACTAGAGGAGAGCTTCAAACAACACAGCACTCTCAATCCTGTAATAATAATAATAATAATTAATCTCTTTCTTCTCCCTATTAGTTTGGTGAAATTGTTTTTGCAATTAATATTGTTTTCTTGGATTGGATTTACAGAAACAGAAGCAAGCTTTAGCCAGACAGTTAAATCTAAGGCCTCGACAAGTTGAAGTGTGGTTTCAGAATCGGAGAGCCAGGTACGTAATCCTTTGATTATAAAATCAACAGCTCTAACCAAACAGCACCATAAAAAATGTCTTGTTACGTGTTCCTTCATGTATACATAAAAAGAAGGCTTCTATTTCTAATCATCAAGCACAAATTAACAATATCCGAATGTGTGGCACGATAAAGTTTTAGTTTAAAAATTAAACAATTTGACTAATTGATTAGTTGCAAAAACTACAATCATTCGGCGCTCATGTTTACCATGTCTAATGTTGTCTTAGTTATTCAGGAAGGCTTAATTTTTTTTTATCGAATATATATGGTTCATGAGTTTGTCAGATTCATGAGATGGTAACATGATAGGGTGGTTTATCAAGGTTTTAGTTTGGTTGTTGCAGAACAAAGCTGAAGCAGACAGAGGTGGACTGCGAGTTCTTGAAGAAATGCTGTGAAACGTTGACGGACGAAAACAGAAGGCTAAAAAAGGAGCTGCAGGAGCTGAAGGCACTGAAACTAGCTCAACCCTTGTACATGCCTATGCCTGCGGCCACACTCACCATGTGCCCTTCTTGTGAGAGGCTCGGCGGCGTTAGCGAAAACGCTTCCAATAAAAGCCCCTTCTCCATGGCTCCCAAGCCTCACTTCTACAATCCCTTCGCCAATCCTTCCGCAGCATGTTGATTATGATTAGGTTTTCACTCTTTGGGGCGAAGAGGTAAAAAGACAAGAGTTATTTCCCACGACCATTATATTTTTTTGGTTGAGGGCGATGCGTCTAGCTAGGGAAAAGATGTAATTAGCTAATACTGTTGAGAATAGTAACTGCTGATTGAAATTACCTTTTGCTTTTTCTTCCTCTATTGTATGTTATATAAACCACTGTAGAAGGTGCCCTTCTATATACGAAGGAGTTATAATTTTTTTATTGTTCATTTATAAAATCCTCACGGTAACTGCATGTATATTATATAGATACACATATGCTTGTTAATTCTGTGAAACAGCTATCGAAAAAGAAAGAAAGATAGCTGGACGATTTCTTTCTCCATTCCAACACCGAATTGTTAAGGCGTGAATTTTTTTTTTTTTCTGACGGTGTAAGATGTGTGTAGACTTCGATCAGTGATTGTTCTTAGTTAATATAAACTGATTGAAATAATAATAGTTGTTGTTATGGGTTATCACGTGACTAATTTTATTATGAAAATAAAAGCACTGAATATGAACTACCATTCATATGTATATTGTATATACAAACCAAGGGTACGTAGTTGATATAAATATAAACTCCTATAAGTATTTAATCCCTTGAAATAATTGATACATTTAAAAGGTAAGTAGTTGATCTAAATATCGACCCGTGCAAGTAATATTACGTGAAAAGTAGAGTTTCCCTCAAATAATTAATACATGTTTTAAATTTTTGTTGTGTTGGTATATGTTATACTTTGTTGGATGAAAGCGGAAGATTAGCATTCTTCTACCATGAAGATGCAAAATTCTGTCATATGACTTATTTGAAATTCAGTGAACAAAGTTATGTCAAATATACCCGAATAATAATATATGGTTGATATCATAGTGACAGTGGACTTTAATGTCAGGTCAAACTTTATTTGTAAATTATCATGTCAGTTGGAATTTGAGAATATTATTATTATTATTAATATGATGGAGACTTATAGTAAAATCTAACTCGAAACTCGTCTTGTATACCCGTATATACGGGTAAGAAAACCTAGTCAAAGACTGTAAATAAGAAAAGTTATCGTAGGTATGACTAATATCCTAACCTAGCGGTGGAAAATATGATAGTTGAAGAAGGCAAACTGGCACAGTAACAAAAGAAAAAGTAAAACAAGACATGTGAATAAAACGACGCGTTTATATTTATTGCATATTTATGCAAATAAAAAAAATAATTTGATTTAACTTATCAACTAGTTTGTGTTATGGACATATTGTGTTTTGTAGGTGTAGAATTATACACATATAATGCGAATATATAGAATAGATAAAATAATGAAAGTTGAATTGAGTGGGATGGGAGGTTATGATTAAGTGAAGGAAAGGTCCAAGGTGTGGATAGGGAAGTTAGCTCACGTGTTTGTGTCTGAAAATCAGTTGCTTAAAGAGGGATCGAATGAGAGAGACATAGGGACAGGAGAGAGAAAGAAGAAAAGGAGAGGGGTTGTCTAGAAACAAAAAGAAATGGATGGTTGAGTTTCAAATTAGGGTTGATTAATTATAAGGCAATCATGATCCATAAATACCTGTTATTTTTTAAATATTTTATCAATATTCATTGTTTTTTTATATCATAATATTTGTTTAGACGTCATTTAGTATCATTATACGTGCCGTATGTAATTTTATTTTTTTTTTAATCATCCGTGCATAGGTGCTTTGCCTTTAAGGGACCAGTGGGTCACACTCCACGTGATGGCCCAATGCCAAATTCTTACAAATAAAAAATGAAAATCGTAACATGAGATTTTATTTTACCAAAAGACATTGTTTGAGTTGGGTTAATTAACCACAAACCGGACCCGGAAGCAGAAAAAGTCCTCATATTCCTCCTTAAACGTCAACTCAGGTTCTCTCGTGCCCACAATCAACGGTGCACAACCCTCGCATCCATCAATTTCAACATACTTTCACCTCACGCTATCATCATTCTAACGGGTGACTGCATCATTTAATTTCAATATACTAACGGTCTTTTCCGTCAACTCCATTTTTCTCTCACATTTTCTTCTAATGTGTGCCTGCGAATATTAATAAATAAATATTATTTCTTTCCATGTATTGTTATGTACACAATTTAAAATAAATTATAGATGGGTTTCATACATCAGCTGTGGACCAATAAATATCATGGGAGGACTTTCCAGGAAAATAAAGGCACTTTCCTGGAAACTGCAAATCTGCCTCCTCGTCATCACCATGTTAATCCATCGCCATCACAGTCGTACCAACTTCAAAGCCCTCTTGAATTCCAATTCCATACATATAATTTTTTTTATAAATTTCTAGAATTATGACCCAAGAAAGTATACAGAATTCGAGTTGAGTACATCTACGATTTAATTTACCTAACCAACTTCTTGTCCTTGGACGTACGTACCCATCATCTGTAGTACTAGGTCATTTTCTTTTGGTTAAACCCTACCGTGATGAAGGGAGCGTGTTAAAATTGAAATCACAGTCGCACATGCAATGCAGTAAAAAAGAAAAACCAAAAACCTTTACGTGGCCACTATAACCAATCTAGAAACCTTGTTACTACGTTTGCGCACACGCATTTCATGAAAAGTAGTCAATTCTAATTTGTAGTAACAGTATTTTATTTTGAATATTAAATCAATATACACATGTATGAGATGGTGTTTCTTTATTAAAAAAAAAACTTTTCCTAGTAAACTTCGAAAGTAATTAGTCAATAATGCACCGCAACTATATCTGTGCCATGTCATGGTCATCTTTAGTTTCAATATATTTAATAGCGTTTCAACTCAGTCATCAGCCTAATTAAGGGAGTGGCTAAATAATACGATGCTTCGTAGTGTACAAATTCAATTTGTATTAATTCGTGGAGTTTCCTTGCATTCACCCACATCAACCATTGATGTACTGATACTGATAACACTATTTTTTATGAATTTTTCCGTGCTGACCAGACCAAGTACAGTTCTCTATTACGTACATGTATTGAGGTTTTGATACAAAGATTAATCATTTGTCAATTTAAATTAAATATAACATACACACCCCTTGGCCTTGGTTAGTTCAACATTCATCACTTGAAAATGAAAGGTAAAGTTGGAGAAGATGGAATGAGGCATTACTAGATACTTATCGTGTTTTACGGATGAGGTCACCACATTCACACGACATGTCATATGCCATGTTAGTATTTTTGTGGTGAGAGGGAGAGTAACGAAATGGGTGAAGCCGAAACAGCCCAAATGGGCACACGAGGGTGGCCCAAAACTCTAAACTTGGACACATCATTATAATCGGTGAAACGGTTAATTTCTTATCACCATTGCAAATTCTTTCCCTTTGGGTAAACTAACTCTCGATTTGAAATTGTTTTGTTGTCTGCAAACATTCATGATTGGGCCCAATACATTATTCGTATGGTTATTGGAATTTGGAACCCCCATGCCCTGCTATCATGATCTGCTTTGTCCTTTTTTTTTTTTTTATGTATATATATATATATATATATATATATATATATATATATATATATATATATATATATATATATATATATATATATATATATATTCAACATATAGTTAGGACCCCCGAAAAAGTAGAAGCTAAAGAGAATAAACTATGGTCTAAATGGGAAGCTATTGATCTAAACCTTGGAAAACCAATCAATCACACTAGGAAAGAAACATAATAGTCTTTTTCTTCAATTCCAAATGAGTGTGATGCAAGTTTTTCGTCACTTGTCAAAATTGTGCTAACCAGAAAGCCCAACATTGGGGATCACGACCACGAGGCCCCTCTATCTTTGGTTACACCCTTCCATTATTTGCTCTTAATTTGGGCGTATTTTGTGATGAATGGTCATGCGCCCAGCTGGTTATTTTCTGCAGTTTTTGGAACATTGACGTTTTGTTCTACCTCTAGAACACGCCAGCAATTCCCCATGCTGAAATAGGAGCCCCTAACAACATATGATGTTGATGAGGGATTGAAGAGTTTAGACAGTTTGCGTAAATTCTTACAACCTTGAGCAAGCATGTGAAAAACCATAAAGTAACGAAGATAAAAAGAATAAAATAAAGCTAAATGCTGTGCATTCAATAACCAAATGCACGGTTTCCCGGGACATATTGAAGAAACAAACGTTGTTATGAGCTTAGTTTCATTTGGGAGGTATTGTTTGTTTGTATGTTAGTAATAAAGAAATAGAAAAATAAAGTGGTTAGAAAAGCAAGTGCGAGTGATGATATTATAAGACATGATAGTGTCCTCCCTCCAAAAAGAAGAGAAGAAAACAAATAGAAAGTATCAAAACTGTTGTCATGCTGGACAAGGTCTCTCCCTGGCGTGTGATTCAGAGGCTTTTCTCTCAAAAAGGTTGCTGCGAACTTCCAAGATGCTCATCGCTACCATTTTTCATATAAGATATTGGGTATTGCCATTTGGGGCTGCATGCCTTCACTCAAGTACCATTTGACTCTAATCACAACTTCCCTACATTTCCCACTCTTTTTCATAACTCATACCAAACCCAACTCAACACACCATCTCCCCTTCATTCATACCTTCCCAACTCCCACTTCCAAACCCCTCTTTCTTAACTTGTTATCTTTCATGCTGGTCATCCTTTAGTGATGCATATGCACGTGCCCTACTCCTTTATGTAGTTTATGTTCTTTCCAGTTAAGGGACATAAGCTTCAAAAAAGGTTTACAACTGCAATATCAACCGCAACGCCAAAGTTTTTGGAGTGCACTCTACCCAAAAGCAATCGCCAGTGTGATCACATCAATCACATTTATCTCTAATTTCTCCCAACATCGTGTATTGTTATGGTAGCGAGTGACATGGGTGCTCTTTCAGTGCTGCTTGTTCTACTGATATTCTGCAATAGTGGGTTTCTTAGTGCAGCTGGTGGTCTGTTCAATTTCACAGGGTATGGTACCCCACGTAAGAATGTGTCTAGGAATGGAAAAGCAGAGATGGAAGAGAAGAGAGGCGTGCCATCAGGAGCTAATCCTCTGCATAATCGGTAGAGGAGATGGTGGAAAATGGGACCACACAGAAAGTGATGATCAAAGAGTATTAGTTTTAGGAAGTAGTAGGTCTGAAAGGACTGAAGGAATCTGCTATTCCCTTTGTTCCTGTTTGGATGTTATTGTTATCTGAAAACATATAAGAATTGGCTAAAATATTTATTCTTTTTTCTCTGCTGCTCTGACATGTTTATACATGAGCTGTCTCTTGGTTTAGTAACACCTAATGGATCTCTCCCTTGCTTTGCATGCCTCTATCATAATTAATTCTTCTCCCTAACTGCTTTTTATATCTGCAACAATTTTGTTTCATTCAAACTATTCAAAGAATGAGTTTAGTTGCTATTAACTACTTAAAATCACCTATCCATCAAA
The DNA here is from genome assembly GCA_963425845.1 of Sphenostylis stenocarpa. NCBI lineage: Eukaryota > Viridiplantae > Streptophyta > Magnoliopsida > Fabales > Fabaceae > Sphenostylis > Sphenostylis stenocarpa. The sequence continues at coordinate 4,545,796 of OY731399.1, read as the reverse complement.
ATAAACCTTTCAATTTTAAATAATACTAACAATGAAACATGCAAAACGATTAAATATGCTTAGTATCTTTTTTTTACAATATCATCATCAAGTTTATGAATGAAAATACTTTTTTTTTTTAAATTAAATTTTCATTACAAATTATAAATTAAATTTAAACCATCTTTGAAAAAGTTAATTTTTGGTAGGCCATTAACATACTGGTATAGATAAAAGGATATTTTTATTTAGTAAACGAAAATGTTTCTGTGATAATCTACTCATAATAATCAAGTTATAGACAATTCCTGATAGAGCTAGTAAAGAAGAAAAGAGTGAAAATTAAATATTTTTATCATTATTATATTCATAGAAGAGATTGTTATTTTTTTTGTTTATTTATTAAACTATCTATATATCAGCACCTTTATGTTGAGTGACAAAAAAATATTGAAGTTATATTTTGTCATGTGTGTGAAAGTGTTGGTACATGAATAAAAATCATTCTGATTTCAAATATGTTATGATAATACTTTTAAGGTTAAGTAGTACGTTCAAAATATTGATTAGTTTAATTTGAAAAGCGTTGAATAATCAACTTTTATTCTGATTATGGTATATTAAATAATTAATGAATGAAATTAAATTAAATTATAGGAATTATGAAGATTTCTTAAAGGAAAAAAATAAAGAGAGAGAGAGAATCTTGGTCCAAACAGTTAGTTGCGTTTTGTTGTGTAGCAAAAAGGTTGGTTCTGTGCGTACCCTTTTCGGCTTGGGGTCGCGTACATATGTTCTCTCTTCTTCTTCTTCACCTGCACCTAATGCCAACATTTTCTTCTGTTCTACCAACACATAAACTACTTCCTTTCATTCTTTTGTTGCTTAATCAAATTTATTTATTTTATAAATTTTGTAGGGATAAAAAGATAAGATGAAATACATAAAATAAATTATTTGTGCAAGGGAGAAAAAAAAAGTAAATATGAAAAATGTTTATTCATCTCCTTGTTAAAAAAAATGTCGAATAATTTATAAACAAGAAAAATCCTTAAATGTAATTTTTTAGTTAAAGATAAATTCAGATTCTTTTATATATTTAACTCATATCTCATCTTGAAGACATAAATACCAAAATAGAGTATAAGAGATGGAAGAGAAAAGTTAGGTGAAAATTTTAAATGAATGTAGTCACTTAAGATAGTTGCAGACAAAAACGCGCGTGCTGAAGAGCTATTTTATGAGTTAGAGTGTGTACAAAATGTACGAGTCAGTCGTTTGTCTCTTTAAGAGGCATGAACATTTGAATAGCTATTTTGTCACTATTCTTTTTATATTTCTATGCTTAACTCTACTCTATTTTTATATATATTTTCTCTTTTTTCTATAACATTAGCTATCATACTTTTAATTCTCTCTTCTTTCTTATCCTTTTATCTCTCTATTTATGCACTGCTTTACACCCATTCTTAAGTAATGGAGAATCGCCATTCATTTATCTTTTCACGTATAATTAAATTTAGGGGCGAATCAAGAATTGAAGATCTGAATGATTGTGAGACAAAACAGCTAGACCAAAAATCATGCCGTTCTTTATTATCTTAAGCTGACAAACCCTAATAAAATACAATAGTAAAAAAACGTAAAGCATATAAATCAATGTGACATGTTGGGGCAGGAAACAAAAACCCAACACCCAAGAGAAAAACATAATCACCTAAGCATTTATACATACATAGGTCTAATAATTATAATTTTTGAGGTGCATCATCCAACATTTGTTCCCTTCCCTGGTTTTGAGTTTATCCATGTGTTTATATATATGGCTTGCAATAAGGGCTAAAACCTCTCGTGAAAATTTGAAAGATTTTATTACCAAATTCAGCAAAGATGATGTCATGATTTCAGAAGTTGTGATTTGAGTTGCTGCCATGTGCTCAAAGAAGTTACATGTTCCATAGTTGCTGCAATAGCCTCTTACATGTGCAAAGTAGGGCTGATACAATTCAATAGATTCATAATGGGCCTCATCCTTCTCAAGACCCACAATAAAGCTGCGGATTTCCCGTTTTGTGATAAAAAAATGATTCATGATACCATCCATTTGTAATATATATGTATATGATGGATAATAAGACGTGAGAAAAGTATAAACAAAGGAAAGGATCAAATGGGTGCATATCCTACTTATTTGTCCTTAAATTGTTCTGCTTTTATGATTTCTGATCGATGTAGACGAGTGGTAGGTAGCATTAGCACGTATTCACAAAAGGAAGAATACAATACATGTAGCACGGGGTGAGGGGATCCGTGCCTTCTGTCCTAGATTTACTGTTCTATATGATATCCAAGGTTCATGAAACATGTGGTGCACCCGTTGTTTCCAACGTATACAAACATTATTGTTTTCTTTATTGCTGCCACTGATGCCAAGGACAAACGGAATCAAATTCTATTTTGCAGCAATTTTAGTTCAAGAAATATATATATATATATATATATATATATATATATATATATATATATGCTAATGTTTCTGAGGATACTACTATGACTCAGGTGGTCTGCGATCTGAAATCTGGCTGCAATTGGATGTGACAGTGAAAAATCAAAACTATTTTTGGCCATTTCAGCAATCAGATATTCTTTTGTTCTCCTACTTGATATCTGATCTAAACTACTTTCTTTGTTTATGTAAATAGTTGCATAAGAAAAACGACATTGTTGGCCATGTAGGTGGTTAGAATAGCATTACAATTTCATGCCATCAATAAATGAACATGTTGAATGGGTATGAGCCCATTTTTGTGATCAGTAGCTGGCCTCATTGATATATATGAACATATTTAAGTGAAGTGGATTATTTATATAGTAACAGAAAGTTCCATACTCCTCTAATGGCAGCAGTAATCTTTTTCTTTGCATTATGCATCAAACGAGGGCGAAGAATTAAGTGACATTGAAAAGACGTGAAGAAAAGCAGGGTGGAAAGGTACGTGGCAACCTCCTACTTCAAAACAAGAACTGAAGAAAACAGCATCATCAGGAGCTATTACGTCTAGAGAGTTGACTTTGTTAATTCATAGCAGACCTACTTTGAATTTGGTGATTGCAACAACTATATATGTTTAACCACTAGATTTTCGGCTTGCCGTGGTTCCGAAAGAGCTTATTCACGCTCTTCTTATCTTGTCACAGGAATCAGTCCTCTTGGAGGCCACTAAATTGACAAAACATTGAAATTAAGGTGACCTTTCTTAGGAAAATAGAATCAGAAATGTTGGAATATTATTTAGTATTTTTTATATTTTCTTCTTTGAACAAGTAGCATTCTGGTTTGAACGAGTCAAGTCTTATTTATTTTGGAATTTGTTGTTGTAGGCCACACGTCTTTAAGAGTGCATTTGTTGTTGTTGGTAAGAATCATAGAATTTTAAGTTATTTGGTGGATATTCAGTCGTAGGATTACTTAAGACTCTCATTGCGAATGAATTGAAGAGATTTTCAACTGGTTTGGACTTTGGAGCGTAAGTGCACAACTTTTAGAAAGCATTTATCATAAAAAGAAGATAGTAGAAGATGAGTTTCCTGTTTCAAAAATTTGTAGTGTCTCACCATTATTTATTAGAGTTAACTGGATATTATATTAATAATAGTAAGATACCATATTGAATTATACAAAATCGAGATAATAATATAAGGATTATCCTCAACTATATGTTATCATACTATCATATTTTCGAGGTTCAATTTTATCACAGTTACTTTCTCATCTTAGACAGGATTTTTAATTATTTTATCTCATTGAGAAAAAAAATTTATCATACCTCCAATTTAGTGAGAGATTTTTCATCTATTTTCAAATAAGATAATTAATTTTTTTAAGTACATATTCAGTTAGTCATAATTTAACTCGTGATTTGATACTCAGGTTCAACAATCTTCCTGAAACCAATACTTTATAGATGATTTATGCACTTATAAATTCCCCTTATCACTCAGAAATTTCAGGGGACCATATAACTCAGATTCATAAGAAATGCAAAAATATTAAAATATTTTTTTATTATTATGACAGTCGATAGATCATGTTCATGTTCTAGTGCGATTATGTTGTCCTTGTTTATACAGAAAAAGAGGAACTGTTGCACAATGAAATTTGCTAGATCACAAACCCAAAATTGTCCATCTGTCAATCATCATAATAATGCGGAAGCTTTATTAGACCACAAACAATACAATTGCATATAGATCCAGAAATGGCTTTTGACTTATCATCTTCTGGTCGAACATATTCGTCGCCCCCACAGACACAAGAATCATTTTCCTCTTCCCCCAAAACAAAACAACAACAAAAATGAAGTGCTAATTTCAATTTATCCATGTGGTATGGGGACACAATAATTTACCTTAGTTTTGTTTTTGTACATTTTATTTCACGAGTTTTTATGGAAGACTTCCAATAAATAATTGGAGAGACGCACCACATGAGATAAGCTGAAACTTAGTCTGCTGAAGCAAATATATATAATTTTTTTCAGTAGAAAAATGCAAATTATACGGGTATGATAGGAGTTTGTACTTGAATTATTGAAATGAGATGAATTTTGGGTTTAAATGCCGGCAAGGCACTCTGGTGGGATCACTGTGTACCTTGACTTATCTTGGCAGTAATCATAGATCATATGGTTGAGACGAACCCACCTGTATCTTCTGGCTTCAATGGCATTAAGAGCTTGGTATGCAGCCCCTTCCCACCAATTACTTTGATTAGACGCACAGTTGGTAGGTCCTGGAGTTGGGCACCCTTCAATGTCAAAGTCCTTGTAATATGCATAAAAGGGTGCCTTACTCCAATCAATTTTCTCCAACCCCCCTCTTGTTGCCCAGTTATCAGCTTCCCACAACGTCGAATACACTCCCATTGCTTGCATCTTTGGGTATGGAATTCCCTTCCCTTCATTGTTCTTGTACACTCTAATGGGAAAATCATCCACGTAGAACCTGCATTCCCATACATACCAACATATGTGTAATATCAAATTAAATTCATTGTTAGTTGTAGTAACTCCAATGTATATCTTACACAATATGATGATGATTCCACATGATAGTGTAAGTGTGGAAATCCGCTGAAGGGTCAAACCAGAGGTTGACCCTTTGCTCTCTGTCCCCTTTTCCATGAGCGTAGATATTTGTCTGAACTGTGTAAGGCTGACCACTACGGTTCCCCAAGAACTCAAAATCCAGCTCATCACGTACAGTGTCGGTGTCAGAGTTCATCTACCATAATCCACCAACCAAGTATGTTAAACGTGTTCTTTTTCTTTAAACATACTAAATGGATGTTATAAGGACATTTATACTCACATAAAATGCAGTAACAGTTCCTGCCGAATCTCCAGGTATGAGCTTGATTTTCATGCTAACACGGCCAAACATGTACTTTTCCTTGGAAGCAAAACCGCAACCTGCAGTAAATGATTTTTCTTCCTTAGCATAGGGAATAACAAAGAGAGGAGTTAGGAATAAGTTAAGGTCATGATGTGGCTTACCAGAGTTTTGGTCTAGAATGAGTTGGATGGCTCTGCCTTGATCAATTTGCTTGATATGAGACTCTGACCACGTGATTTGAAAGTCTTGCACAAAAGTGGCTGGTCGTCCCCAAACACGCACAGCAGATACGAGAAACCATGATAGTAATAGAATATAGAGACCAATGTTTCCAAAAGAGTTAATGATGGCCATGGACATGTTTAACCGTAGGAAACTTTGGAATGCAAGTTGAGGAAGGGAAGTGTGGTATTTATATAGGAGCTTTGAGATTGAAACTGGAAGCGCGACAGTAGCATAGCTTTCCTTCCAGCCTTCGGCAAATCACCAGGGCCTACACTATTCATTCGTGGCACACAACTTTTGTCCTCTGCTGCCTAATCATTTTTCTGAGCGTGTGCATTGTATGTCATGGACCATTCCAGGGACTGACCAACCATTTAACACCAACCTCTACTTCACACTTAAACTTTCACATTTTCAATTGAAAACTTTAAGACAATATATTTCTGGTTTTTTTAATCTGTAATACTCAAACTCATATTTTCACTCCAACTTATGTAACATGGCAGAAGTGAACAACACTAATGGTTAGAAGAGACAAAAGCATCCATACACCAAGTGTGAGTTTGAGGCAGCTGTTTACGTTGAAAGCAAAGCAATATATACTCCATGGTTTTGTTATTAGAAACTGATTCTAGTAACTATTTTCCAAACACACGGTAAGTGATTATTTTGATAGATATTATAAGATGTTTCCAGTTAATTAACTTAAAGACAACTTCATCTCGTTAAATAACAATAAATGTCAAAGATTTTAAGTAAACATACATATTTACTATAAATAACGTTTATTTTTATTGTAAATAAAACTTTTGATGAAAGGAAGTTAATGTTTTCTTTCCATCATAGTACGTAGACGGATAATTTCTTAAATTACGAAAATAATGTGTAATAGAAAAGTTGAAATCTATCGGTAAAAGGTAGATCACTTATTTTATCAAATATCCTAACAATTTTTATTTGTGTGATTTTATTTATAAATTTTTTAATTTTTGTTTATTTTTTTCACTTATAAATAGCAGTATTAATTTGTTCTATTAAAATAAGATATCATATGAGACAAAAATGAAATCTAGGTGGGTTTTAACTACTTTATTCTTCAACTTTTTTCCCTTAATATTCAATTACAAGGGATGGAAAGGTATCTTGTCACCAACCTTGAGAATTAGTGATTTTGAGGAAAAAATTAACTTTATTCGTCAACTTTTTTTTTCCGTCGTATTCACTTACAAGGGATGGAAAGGTATCTTATCATTAATCTTGAGAATTAGTAAGTTTGAGGAAATATTTGAAGAGTGTGTGTGCAAACTTTTTTCCCTCTTTTAGTTAAATCTATAAATAATATAATTATTATGTTCAATCCAACAACAACATAGTATTTTGAGCTGAACATGATGTTGAGTGAAAGAGTGTTTGGTAGCAATATAAATGTAGAATATACATTGGTAGTCAAGTCAATTTAAAGTTTAGTTTTAAAAATATATAAGTATATCAAGTTAGTGAGTAATAAATTTGTAATTATAAATATGTTAAAGTAACATTGACAATTTATATGACATTGGAATGCCATGTTGACATAGTCTCTGCCATCCACTAAAAATCATTAATGAAATTTATTAAGGTAACATTAACTAATAACTTTGAAACTAACAAAATACTCACATGTTGACATCACATTAGCACACCTACTAATTTGGTATGTTGATGAGTATGTTGCATTTATTCTTCAACACATATAACAATTTTATGACTTTAATCTCTGGAAGTTTTAATGTCACACATTGAATAAGAAGTATATTTTTAATAAAAGTAATTTATATGAATTATTTTTCTCATCGAAAAATATAACATTTGATTTATTGTATCATATTATAATTAAGAAGTTAAAAATTAATTAATAGATTTTTTTAAAATAAATGTTAAACATTTCATTTTCTTTACTCATCTATTTCTTTTTATTTATTTTAAAATTGTTTAATAAAATAAATAATAAAAAAATTTAAACAACTTACTGTATTACTTAATATCATCTCAATGGAAAATAGTTTAAGGTGACTATGTTTTACTCGAATATTTAAATAAACAATTCATATAAGAGATATTTTCAGTAACTTTGAAATAATAAGAAAAAGAAATACTTTTTTCTTCAATTAAAATTCATTTAAAAAAAATATAAGAAATCTTTCATAAAATAATGTATATATAAACTATTTTTATTAAAAAAATTATCTTAAATGTATTTTAAGAATAAGTTTGTTCTTAGAAATTGTCGATGAAAATATTTAGCGCGATTCTCTTGAATAAATGTCATATTCTATATAAATCATAAATAATATTTACGATATGTTTAGAGAAACTTTTCTAATTTTAGGGGAAATTTTAAAAATAAAAAATAAAATAAATTTTCATTAATTAAAATTAGTTTAGATTTATGGTTTAGAATTTTACATGAAAGCTCTTTCATATATTTTTTTAAAAATTTATTTTTTATTTTTGACATAAATTAATTATAACTTATAAATAAACTCATTTTATTTATTTTTAAAAATATTTACGAAAACGTTTGTCCGAATATATCCTATAAAAAGAAAATAATATGTTTTTTCATACTGAAACTTAGTTTACATTTTTTTTTCTTATATTTGTTGTTATTACGAGGCTTAATTTATTGAAAAAAAAAACATATTTAAAGAACTGGTGAAGAGAATTTTAATCTCAAAAACAATTATATATATATATATATATATATATATATATATATATATATATATATATATATATATATATATAAAGGTACAATTTTTCAGATGTGGTGACGAAACATTTTTTTCTCCATCAATAAATATATCACACCCATTATATTTAGATACATGACCTTGAATTCATGACAGAAAAAAGAAAAAAGTGAACCAACATCTTTCTAGTTTCTATCCTTAAAATGATTTTAAATTCGGACAGATTATTTAACAAGTAAAGCTAGAAATTTAGGTTAAAAATGTAATAGAAAATTAATAAATTTAATAAAATAATATTTTTATAATATAATAAATTTATTAACAATAATATTTTTAAAATAATAAAATTTATGGTAAATTACAATAAAAATATAAATATAAAATATATTAAAGAATATAAAATAAATAAATTTTAAAATATAATAAAAATAATTATTATTAAAATTAACATATTTAATATAATATTAAAAAATATATATTATATCTTTTATAAAAATTATATTAAAATTTTAATTTTAATTTTTTTTCTTATCAAAATCAGTTAAATCAAAAATTTTAATTAATTTTTTTATTTTGTTTTAATTTTTTTATTTTATCTTAATTTAATTAAAATTTAATTATTTAAAAATAATAAATCTGGTTTTTGATAATTATTTTGCTAGACCAATTGAATCAGTGGCGTATTCAATTTTTAAAACCACAAAATGAAATGATTGGAGCATTTATTGCAGAGAATGCTGATACAGAAAAAGTGTGAAATAAATTTATTTTTCTTCTTCCGTGTGGGGAGTGGTGTGGGATTAGCAAACATCGTGCCATGAATAATTTTTTTTAAATAATAATAAAAATAAGAAAATGATGTTGAAAAATTTAGGTGTGAATGGAAGTTTTACTCAATAGAAATAAAGAAATTAAGAAATATATAAGAAAAAAATTGTTAACCTAAATTCTTTTTATTATTATATTATAATCGAATGTTCTAATACATTTGAAGTAATGAAAAAAAATTAAATAATTTAAAAATAAGAAAATTTTATAATTTAATATTTTAAATTAAAAATAATATCATATTTTTTTTATATAATTTTGATGACATATTAATAAAAATATTCTCATTATTAACCTCAATCGAAAATAACAATAAAGACTATCAATATTAATTTTTAATTAAAATATTTGTGATTGAAAGAGGATACACCCCATTATGGTTTTATCTAGACTAATGGTATTATTGTTGATTGAAGAATTGTGAGAGTACTGAAAATTTAAAATGTGTTAAGTTAAAGTTTAAGAAATTATAGAGTGTAGGTGTAGTGATGAGATTGCGGTTTAAATGCACTTAATTGTGGTTCGTATGAGTCACAGTGGGAAGGAGAAAAGAAAGGCTGATGTGACTCTGCTCAATCAGTGGTGAAGTGTCGGCAGACTGCAAAACTGAGTTCTTATTACACAAATACTTTCTTTCCGTAACATGTACTTTTTATTCTAATATTATTTTCAAACATTTATATATAAAATAATGATAATTATATATAATACAAATAAATTAGGGTATTTTAATAATATTAAAATACAAATACTCTCTTACACCAGCAATTTATTATCTGTTTTCCATCTTTTAATAAACAAAAATCCACTTAAGGATGTAGGTACGAATAAAAAAATATTTTTCCCATTTATTCAAATGAATTAGAAAATTTTTCTTGGAAACATTTTATACTAATTAAAAAAAATTGTTAAATTATTTTTACATAATATTTCTTTTTAAAATAAATTAAAATAATAGAATAATAATTTCCCTCTCATTTTATTGCAATGTGGTGAAAGTTTTTAGTGTCATGAGATATCTTTTATCTTTTTTATCTCTTTCTCAACAAAATTGAAAAATTTATTATTTTTATACTTTTTTTTCTCTTCATATTTAATTTCATTTATTCTATATTTAACACGCTTTTTGTAAGCTCCTTGCTATTGGTTAAAATACATTAAAGTAACAAAATTGTATATATCTCAATTCTTATTTAATATTTTTATTTCATTATTTGAAGTTTCTAATAAATTTTAACTAGTAAATTGAAAAGATAAAAAAAATAATATCATCCTTCAATATTCAAACATAATCCTATTTCAAGGGGATTAAAAAATATAAAATATATTCCTTTTCCAAAATAATATTTTAAAAGAATTACACCATAAAAAACTCAAATTATTCTTATGTTTTCAAAGATTTTGCTCATATTAATCTCTTTATAATTAAATATGGAAATTATCAAATAATATTATACATTCAATGGTTAAATAATCCAAATAATTAATATAATCCGATTTTATCTAATTCTTCTATAAAATATTTTTCTTTGTCCACTAGACTAGATAGTCCATCATGCTGAGCCAAATTAAAATTTTCAGATTTTTTTTTTAACTTTTAAAATTACATAATAACAAGTTTAAAAATTAGGTATATATCTGAATGTAAAGATATACAAAACAACTAAATTTTGGCAACTGTCAAGCCCTGTTTATCTATGTCAATTATTTTATTAATTTTCAACTTCTTGTCTCAGTCTTGTGTCTTTAAAAATCTTTAAGAGAGCTAATTATCTTAAATTTTATTTCATTAATTTTATATTTTTACAATATAATTAAAATCCATGTTATGTTCATAAATTAAAAAATGTACATAAAGAATAAATATTTTTTAGTTGTTGCAAACATAACTAAATTTGTATAATATAAGATTTTTAATTATATATAATTAGACTTATAAAAATATATGCATATAAATAATTAGTTTTATATCGTTTTTTATATTTTAAATAGACTATATAAATTATATATATATATATATATATATATATATATATATAACTAATAAAATAATAAAAACTATTATTATTATTATTCAGGTTGAATATAAAAAACTAATCACTAAATCTTTAAAGATTGTGTAAGAGAAAGTTAGATGAATAAAATAAACCCAACAAATCATTTAAATCATGATTAAGTGTGAAAAATATCAAAACAATAAATACTCTATGATTTTATTGTCTAACAATTAACCTGTCAAATTATATGACAATTTAAATGCATGTTATCTCTTTATACTAAAATTCAGATAACCCAATATTTTAATGTATAAAAAAATTAAAAAAATAGTTAAATACTAAAAGTATACTTACTTAAATATATATTTAATGCACAAAATAAAATTTACAATTTGTATAAAAGTACCCTATAAATATATAGTTTCACAATTTTATGTTTATTAATTGTTTTAAAAAATATTTTTGTTTGAAATATAAGTTTTGTGACACAATATGACTTTATACAAATTTGAAACTGAATCTTTTGGTTTAGTAGGAAAAGAAGTGAACAAAACAGTATCATCATGTGTCAGTCATTATTTATTCCAGCTGTTCACGCATAGTTAAATCCCTTTCACATATAATTTAAATGTAAATGTATAACCTAATTAATATGAACAGTTATAAACTTAACTTTTCAAAAATTCTCACATCTAATTTATAAGAACCTATAACCTTAATAAAGTTCATTTCAAGGTTGTTTACTCCAAGAAATTTCTTAAAAAATAATGTTTTATTTACAAAGCTCCCGCAAATTATAAATTAATACCAAAACTAATTGAAAGAGTGTCAATTAGGATAAATACAATCAAATTTTTCATCCAAATCTGTGTTTTTAAGAGCTTTCTGAAAAATAAGATACATTTCATTAATATCATACTTACTAAAATTAGAGTGACAAGTCAGCTCAATAGGTTCATCTAATAATTAGTACGAAAATCAATCTCATTTTTTTATAAGGAAAATACTATATTGACAATCTTTGTTTCATGAAACATCTTAATTATACACTTTTCTTTAAATATAATAATAATTACTTTTAATTATTTTCTTTTAAAAAATAAACCTTAAAAATAGATAAAAAACAAAATCATCACAAATATCCTGAAACCAGGATTAATAAGTTAATTTGATTTTTTTTAAACTCATAATATTTTAATTTTCTTTAAAGAGTAACATTTTTAAAAAAATGCTTCCTTACTTTATTCGAGTTACAACAATTCTAAATAATTATTTTTTAATATTTTTATTTCACTTTCATAATCTTAAGTTTTTCGATCACCAATATATTTAATATACATGACTTTTATTAAGACCATATAATGATTTTTATTACGTAAGATTTTATATATATATATATATATATATATATATATATATATATATATATATATATATTCTTTTTGTCTATATAAAAAAAAACAACTTAGACCCTAATCTGATTCAATATTAAAACCCACAGTCATATTTTCAAATGACTAGTCGAATTTAAGAACCTTGATTAATAAAAGCTTAAGATTTTATAAGCATCATAGTCCATTTTCTTAAGTTTAAATGAGTGATTAATATCTCTTGATAAAGTACAGACATTTTTCAAAGGATGTCCAAACCTCAGTTTTACGTCAATGGGGAAATTAATTAAAAATAGTAAATAGGAATAGAAAGCAAGAATGAAATAAATAATAAAACAAAAAATTGTTTAATTAAAAGAAAAGGAATACAAATAAGAAAAAAACGTGAGAAATAAATAAACAAATATCAGTGTATATGTCGAATAGAAGTTTAAAATTAATTAGAAATAATAAAATGAAAAAAATTATAAATCTAATCTCTTAAAGTTTTGAATCAAACTTGGAATTTTGGCTGTAACGTCTCTTGTTTAAACCTGATTAAAATCGTAACATTCCATCTTACTTCCACCTCAATGACCAATCAACATTATTTTTATTCTTCCTATTTAAACTCTTGTGGAATAATTCTGGTCTTTTCAAATTTTCATCTTAAGTTTAGTTTGCTCCTTTTGTAGCCGTGGACTTCATATCCTATGATCAGAAAAATTCTCTCCTATACTTCATTTTTCAGTGAAATGATGTTTTCAATTAAGCGCCATTTAATTTTATTTTTTCTACCCTTTTGGCAGAAAATAAAGAACTGCATAATTGATTTGGAGCTGGTAATTATTTCTTTTTAGCACTGTGGGCTAGCTGGACAGCACATAGAACTCAACCCGTTCACTGCTTTCACCGTCACTCAAGCTATAGCTCAATCAATCAGGCCAAGCCGAACTCATTTTTGTGGCAAATCAATGTGATCATTTGTTGAATTGTGGCACTTCAAATTCAAGTTTTTGTATAACAGTACATTATACTGCTAAATTTGTGCATACAGAAAAGATGAGTTGAGGAACTGGTGCTGTGTCAATGTCAGCCAGATAGAATAGCATGCATATCATGAAGTGTGGCTGGAAATGTCTGTAAGCATGAAATGCAGGGTTCACTTTCAGTACAGAGTCAGTGCCAGTCAGCATTGATGGAATCTGAAACGGATTAGGGTTCCCTCCTTTCCCTTTCACTTCATGCACCGAACTAACACACAGACCCCACTTGAAATAACTTCATTGGCATGGATGGCTCTTGAAGAAACACCAATGCTACAACAACCAAAAGTAAATGATGGTCCTATTTACTTACAAAGCAACAGGATATGTGTTGTAGCATGGTGAAAGCTTTCTATTGGGACGTGGACTTGTAGACATGAAATTGCCACATATATGTCAATTGTTGTTTAGATGTTAATCATGGTCATGATGAGGCTTGATAATAAGAAAGCTTTTTGATGATGCATTGTACAAGAAGTAGATGCAGCATAGAATAAAGAAACGTTGTTTTAGACAAATCATTTACTGATTTTTAATATGGGTACGAAAATCTGCTCTATTCGAACAGATTAATGTTACATCGAAAGGATGGGTATTGTACCTGCTACCTAATCTCTGAATTTGCAGAAACAAAGGTCCATATATAACCCGACCAGCTAATTAAGGTGACTAAAGTTGAAAGTATAAGGGATTGCCCTCAATGTGAAAAGGAGTGGGGAGTTCCATACTTTTCATGTTCATTATTTGGACATTTTTATCAGTGAAACTGTTGCTTTTTTCTTTCTCTTGGGAAGAAATTATATCCAACTTGGATCCTCTCCTGTGTCCACCTGCCTCTGCAGCAATAAAAACAAAGAGAGAGGAGAGAATTGAAGGAAGAAAAAAAAAAAAGAAAAATTAAAAAAACCAAAAAAATAATAGTGTGGATAAAAATCTATAATCAGATATATCTTGGAGCATGTGATTATTCAGGAGGAATGATTTAAGGGATTGTATATCTTTGTTTGAGGATATTCAAGGTGATTAGAGAAGTATTGAGTGTGAAAATATGGTGTGAGGTTAAAAGGAAGTGAGGGATTTGTGATGATTATGAGTGTAAAGTTACTAATGTTCTTGAAAATTGTTTTTTTTTTATATATATATATATATTTGCTGAGCTTTCTTTTAATAATTTTTTAATATTTATTATTTTGAATTAATAAATATATATATATATATATATTTTAATTTTCAAACACTAAATTTCTAATATATTTTTTAAAACTTTTAAATACCCAATTCTTAATTTTTTATTATTTTTTTCTATTTTTCCATAAATATTTAAATTTAAAAAAATCCAAGGACAATTTTAATATTATAATAAAAAAATGATCCACTTTTATCACTTTAATTAAATCAATATTAATTTTCTACTCATTTTTATTAATTTTCCATTTATTAAAATAAATGCATTTTTTTACTCACTTTCTCTTGAAATAATGCTGATTTCTTCTTCTTACTTTTCCTTCATTTTAATATTCTATATTGTTAAATTCATAAGAAAAATTTGTTAACAATTTCGTTTGAACGATTTTTCTTTTTATAATTTGTAACCATGAAGTAATTTTATTTTATTTAAGTATGTGTTTGTTTGCATTTGAAAGTGGAAAAGGAGGAAAAAAATGTAAAATGTAGGATTATTTGAATGGAGAAAAATATAAAAAATAAGATTCATTTGATTAATTAAAATATTATTTTATTAATTTTAAATATATTTATTTATTATTTAAAATATATTAATTAAAAATAATATTTTAAATTTTTTTGAAACATAACTGATTATTTAAAGAGACATAGTCCCGTAAAAATCGTATACTTTTGGTACCCGAGAAAGAAAAAAATATATATTGAAAAACATTTTTTTTTCAACATATTCATTTCCACACTTTTTCAACAAATTACCACCCTCACTCTATACACATAGTTCTAAAAAAAACTATTGGTTTAGTTTAATCAATGAAGGTAAGTTTGATTCTTCACATGTAGTCAGGTTAAATATTTTAAAAGAATTTTTTATTATAATAATTTTACAGAAATGTAGTCTAATTAGAAAAATATCATTAATAAAAAGGAATTTTTCACTATATATAATCTAAATATTTAATTTAATATTATTTTTTAAATAGTTTTAATAATTAATTTTAAAAAAACTGTTTTTAGTAATAAGTTGAAAATAACATTCTGTTTAATAATTCTAATTTAAAATATTTTAAACGTATAACAATTACAGGATAAAATATTATATTAAAATTTTTAAAAATAATTTTAATAATAATAATATTAGTATTATAAGAACTAAATTACATTTTTAATAATAATACGTAAAAACCTATTTTAAAAGTAAGAAATAAAAGTTCTCTCTCTCTCTCTCTCTCTCTCTCTCTCTCTCTATATATATATATATATATATATATATATATATATATATATATATATATATATATCAAAAACCTAGAAAAATTATACAGTTTAAAAGAAAAATACGTTCAATAAGTTATTTAATAGAATTAAGCAACATTATTTTAAAAAAATCACCATGCGAATAATGATCTTGTTTATATGAACAATATTACTTAAAAATAAATTTGAGTGAGAGTAATTAATAAAAAATATATTAATATTAAGTCAATTATAAAAATTATAAAATTATGCTAAGCATCTAATTTGACAATTTGATCTTAGCAAAATTGTATGACTTATTAAGATAAATAATTTATTTAACTAATAATACATTATGAATATTTCAAATAGATGATTTTGGTCACTAAACTACGAACCAGTAATATTTATGTACAATAATACAACGATATTTTTTTTGTAAGATTATTTACTTAGTAAGTAATATTTAACTTATTTTGTAATCTTTATATTTAAAAAAATGAATGCCCAAACTGAGCTATTTGCTTAGCAGCTTCTGGGAAATGGAGCTGAACTAGCAGAAGTTCAGCTCATTATTGAATCTGTCTAGCCTTTTGCATTCAACCCAAAAATATTTAAGCCCAGAGTCGTGCTGATCTCCAAGATTTTGCCCTTGGAAGCATCTTTTTCTTAAGTGATTATCTTTTTGTTAAAACAGAATACATTTTTGGTCAATTGATTGTGCGAGTCCTGGATCCTCTGTTGTTAAATGGAAACAGTTTTTAAATGATTTTTTTTTCTGGTGTAATTTTTTTATCGTCATAATCATCAAGTGGGCGTGGTTTGGTTCGTATTTGTTTTTGTCTCAGAAAGTGGGTTGGCTCAGCCTTTAACATCTGATTGGACTACACAGTAGGAGTGGAGAATCATTCATAGTACAAATTGGGCCATGTCATCTTTTCACAGACAATAAAAAGAAGTTTAGAGGTTTAGAAAGCCCAAATTTGTCAATATGTACGTTCTCTGATTTACAACGAGTTTCAGAATAGAGAAACCTTTACACATTTTACCCACTTCTACCTGAAGTATGAAGTTATAGTTTCTATGATTTAATCTAAATTGACATGATAGGTGATACTTTTGTTATAAGTGCGTGTCCAAACATGCACTAGAGCGTATAAAGATGTTTCACGAAGTAATATAGGATTTAATTAATCTAGTCATTTTAGTGATGAACAATTTATTCAACCATTTACTCTATGTGATATAATCGCAAATTCCAAGGTTTCAACTCTGTTTTTTCTTCTGTTCTGCCAGAGTTATTAACTGCAAATGTGGATAATTCAGGTTATGGCGTCCTAAACGAGCTTTAAAATGGCATGAGGATTTGGAGTTTCAAATTAACCGATGCAACAAAAATGGAGAAAACGACAAGAGATACGAGCGTGGGAAATATGTTACTATGTATGCATTGGTATGTGAAGTGTGGTTATTTAGTCGCTAGTTTAGCAGTGTGACTATGAAACACAGCAGAGGGAACGCATGTTCTGAATCATTCCATCAGATTTACCAAACCCCAAGCAGAGAAAAAGAAGAATGATTGCCAGTATCTTACGTGATTGCATAATGATAGAGTGAAAAGATAATATACCATAATGTTGAAGGCAGAGAGATTATGTTCTTTCTCTTTCCCACACGCAGACAGAAAGAGAGAGGGGAATGTAGCGTACTACCGTTGTATATGTATTGTATGGTGGGACTACTCTGCTGACATATACTACAAAAACAATGGTACACCTCAAACCCAAAACAAAATAAATAAGATTACATTGCATACATGTGTAAAATAAATGAGAAGAAAAACAAAAATCTACAGCTGTAAATGCAGGTCCTTTAGTGAGAGATTTTCCCTCACATCTGGTGAAATTGGTGGCCTTTTGCTGTTTATATATTCTACTTGTCTTATCTACTATCATTTATTTGGGGTTCTTAGTTCTCAGTCAGGGTTGTAATTGTAATGTAATGTCTATGCTTCTCCCCTGCAGTTGCAGCAATTATTATACAATCTTTGGTTTCTTGTTTTGACAGAGGCTCGTCGACCAAAGGAGAGGTGTTTCCCTTTTCGGGGTTCCTCCTTTTCTTGCCCCTCTGCATTTTTCTCATTTGTCCTTCTATGTTCCATCACTTCAACATGAAAAGGTCTTTTTAACAATATATTTATTCCTCCAACCTTCTACCGTGTCATTTCACCTTGTGCTCTTTGCTTCATCCTACCCTATATTATATCATCCGTCCTTTCACTTCTCAATTTCTCTTTCTGCATCACCTCTCTTTACTCCACCCTCTTTAATTTAGTTTTCCACTCTAGAATGGGACGTGATCATCACCATCTTATTTGTGGCCAAAGACTCACTCTTGTTAGCATTTCTCTTTGCTTTCTCATAATTTCAAGTTGGACCCAGCTGGGACTTGTAACTGAAGGTACATGCATTATAGGTTTTCAAAGCTTCCAAATGGACACCAATAATATCTCCAACTAACAATTTCTTCTCTTTTGTTCTAACAGGTAGAAAGACTCCCAAACTGAATGGATTTTATCAGGTACAACTCAGCTTACTTATAAAAATGTTCTTTCACTCTCTGCTAATTAGTTGCATGAGTGCTTGATTACTGATCAGAAACTTTAACTTGATGAGAAATAATGGTGATTTGTGTAGACAGTACATGATGACAAAATAATGGTGAGGGCACAGATAGGCTCACGACCACCAAGATGTGAGAGAAGATGCAGGTCTTGTGGACACTGTGAAGCCATTCAGGTACCTACAAATCCTCAAGCGCAGAACGGGAAGATCAACTCTTCAACTCTGTCTACTATTGCTTTTTCAATGGGAGAAGGTGGTTCCAACTACAAGCCCATGAGTTGGAAGTGCAAATGTGGGAATCATATTTTCAACCCCTGATTCCAATTGTTCCACAATTTAGTTGTTAGATGATCAAGGATGACAGCAACTAAAATTTACCAATTTTGTATATGAATATACATTTTTAAGTAATTCTTTTTGTTTTTTCAGTCTCTTTTGTTCCTGCCTCTCAATGGCCTCTCTCTGAGGCATGCTTCTATTTTGCTATAGTAAATTGTCCCCATTTATTTGCTGAAAATGTTTAGTTGTATCATTTGCGGATGCTATCGTTGTCCAACATGTAAATTGCAGTTTGTGAGTTGATTTAGCATTTCTGCTTCTAATTTGGCCTGATCGTTAGATGCCCATGGGGAATGGAGTGACATAATCTCTGTTTTGATTTCTTTAATTTTTATTTTTTCTGTAAGATATTGGCACACTTCAAATGCGAGAAGATGTTATCGGAGATGTCCAAATCAGAAGAGTGATTTTTACCGCAGTACATTGAAACTTAAAAAATTAATGGAACTAAAAACTTCCTAACAGAGTATTACTGACATGTGACTAATTTGTACAGATATGTAACAGAAAATTTGGTCACAAGTTAAAATGATTTCACCAAACATGGCATTCTTTTTTGTTTTTCCATTGAGAATCTTGCACTAACGTGAGGTTAAAGAATAATATCAATCTTTTTAAGTTTTGAAAAAAACAGCACCATGTACTGGTCTTTACTTCTTATATTTTTATTTATTGAACATGTATTAGTCTCTAGCTAGACGGAGCCAAAACCTGCTACATGCAATCAGAGAAAGCAACAGAAGAAAAATTGACAAGCTAACCTCTGATTGTACTCTTAAATTTCCGTTTTCTTATAATATTCCTCCAAAACGTGAACAGACATTGATTACTCACTACTTCTCCTGAGGGAGTATTAAGTTGCTTTCAAGTAGATTTCTCTTATGCTGTGCCCCACGCCCCTGAATTGGAGTGATCAATCTATTCTACAAATTTTTAGAGCAAAATCTTAGAAATGATATCAAGCAGTTTACGATATGATGATTTTGTTCACTTAAATGAACAAAAAACAAACAAGCCAATGAATAAAACTAAAAGTAAGACATACTACAAATCTAGTAAGTCTATATCATCTAATCATATCAGAGTTGGTTTTTTTGTAGCATGGTCATCTTAATTGTAGTAAATACCAGTAAGAAAACTATATTTTTGCTGAATATCTACGAGCACTAAAATAATTTGTGATAAAACTATTTACTTTGGTTACCACTTTTGCTATTAGAAAACGATAAAAATATATTATAATGCATCGCCACTGTGTGACACTACAGTGAATTGTACTAAACGATAATCACTATATATTTTTTTTGTATGGTCAAATGACAATGGGCACTGATAACTAGCCACCGAACGGAAGCAGAGAATGATATATAGGGCTAAAAATTTTCTAGTATCCTGAGAAATTGCAGCAGTTTTTCCAATAAGGTGGTGGTAAACTGCTGTGTCCATGAACAGAGGGAGATGGTTAGTTGGAAGGAAACCCAAGTTTGTGATTTCTTTCTATTCAAAATGACAACACAATAACTAGTCACATGATGTAACAACCTTTCCATCTTCAACCGTTGATTGGTGTAGCAATAGTTAGAAGGCTGTTTTCAGTAAAGCAAACTTTGTGGACTGTTTCACTGTATATCTACCTCTCATTTTAGGAACTGAATACATGGAAATGAACAGGCTTCTTTACCCTAAACAAAGTTCAAAAAATAAAATAAAATACATTAGAAATAGACGTAATATTTCATCTGATAATTATTTTTATTTTTAACAAAGATATTGGTGCCCAGAAAAGATAGATATTTTTACCAATCATAGTTTTTCTCAACAGAAATCGGAGTATTATAAAAAAAAAAAAAAAAAAAAAAACTGAGTTCCAGATCTAACGAAGTTCAAACAAAATGTGGTCTTTAGTTTTTTTACTTTCCAAAATATGATATCTAAACGGTTCTACTGTTTAAACATTAAAATATAAAAAATTATAATAAATTTTTTTAAAGATTTTATATACATGTATTTTTTATATATAAAAATATATCTCATATAAATATATATTTTATTTATTTATAAAATAAAAATATAATAAAAATATTAAAGATTAATAATATATTAAATAAAAATAATAACTTAATATTTTTTTATCTTTTATTTTTTAAAAATAATAAAATCTTTTAGTACCTCGTCTAAATAAAAGATAATAAAATAATATTTTATTTTTTTATTATCATTTATATAAAAAAGATAATAAATTTTTTAATACCAATTTAAATAAAAGATAATAAAGTCATTTTTAGTTTCTTTACCCATTGTTTCTAAAATAATTTTTTTTAGTATCATATTTTTTTCTAACAAAATTTTCACTTCTTCTGCATTAACATTCTTCAATGTAAGATTTTAAAAAATAAATATACATTTTTTTTGTCTTTCTTTATTTTATTAACTTTCACTATAGACAAATTCATGGTAGGTTTAAACTTTTGCAATTTTTTCATCTTTTAAACTTCTCAATTTTACCACGTTTTTCAAGTTTTTCATTTTTTGTTTGAAAATTTCGTGTTTAACCTTCAATATCTCTTGGATTTTCTCATCTAACATTTTCTTCATTTTTATCAATTCTTTCTCGAGCAATTATTGATTATTAGAGTTTTATTTCCTTAGAATGATGTTGGTCTCATTGGTTGTTGGATTTTCTTCGTAATGTCTCTTTTGTCCCTTTTTGTAAAAACTTCATAATCTTTTTATAAATAATTTCAAATTATTTTTGGATAATTTTAGGGTTATGATTATGACGAGAATCATTTATGAAATACATGTATATAAACATGATTTCATTTTTTTCTTTCTTATTTTTCTTTTTATTTGAATTTTGATTTGAGTTATGATGAGATTTTCAGGTAGCAGATTAATAATATAATCCTCAATTTGAGTTACGATGATTTTCGGATAATAAATAAATGATAAAATCCCATATTCACAACTTCCCATAAATTCAATCATTCAATACATGAGTTCATTCTCATCGCCTCATAAATTATAACTTTCACTCATAATTTTTTAGATTTTTATGTATATGTATTTTGATATATGAAAATATATTTCATATAAATATATATTTTATTCATGTATTCTATTTATATTTATATATAAAGTTAAAATATAATAAAATATTAAATATTAATAATATTTTAATTATAACATTCTAAATCAAAATAATAATTTAATATATTTTTAAAATTTAATAAAATCTCTTAATATATAATTTAAATAAAAGATAATAAAATAATATTTTAAATTAATTATATATATATATATATATAAAAAAATTATGTCTGTTACCTATTTTGAGTCTGTGTAATAAGTATTATTCTAAACTAAAGTAAAAACAAAGATGAGTCCTTTGCTTTTATGCATTAGTGACTAAATTGAAGTTTTTTTTCATGGGTGCTAATAAAATCTTTTTCTTTGGAATATATTAAATCTGAAGTTTTAACAGAATTAGAGACCAAATGTCAAATGCATCAGATATAAAGATTAAATTCAATCCGCGGATAACTTGAATTGCCAAGCAAAACTGGTACGTTTGTTGTTTGGACAATTCGTCTTACTTTACGAATATCCTGGCACTACAATAATGGTTTTTATACTGTGGATTGAATCGATGATTGATGGATTTGCGCCACTGTGTTTGCATAAAAATAAGTGCAACACTGGTACCCTTCGAAAACCCATTTGTCGTGAAGCAGATTTGAATCCAGTGCCCAAAATTATTATTATTTTCTATTTCATGAGCATAACTCGTTGAAAACGAAGAACAAACATAGACCTCTTCTCAATTTACATGGTTACGCAACTTTCCAAAAGTTATGCGAAGTATAACCATAAATGGGTCTGAGTCTGAGACACAAAAGCTAATTTAATAACAGAAATTGATTTTAGTACCAATTTCATTCGTAC
The DNA here is from genome assembly GCA_963425845.1 of Sphenostylis stenocarpa. Taxonomy (NCBI): domain Eukaryota; kingdom Viridiplantae; phylum Streptophyta; class Magnoliopsida; order Fabales; family Fabaceae; genus Sphenostylis; species Sphenostylis stenocarpa. The sequence continues at coordinate 4,522,899 of OY731399.1, read as the reverse complement.
CAACAGTAAGCCAAATACTATACCTTTCATTTTGTTTCTTGTGTATTTCTAGCCATCACGTGTAGCATCTCTCCTACTTCACTGGTTGATTGCAAATTCAATCATTCTACCCAATTTTAGTGCCAAATACCTTAACTCTTGTTAATCATTACATTCATTGCACGTAGAGAAATTTTTTCTTAACAAAATATGGTACCTACCCTTTAATTTTCGGATATATCTTTCAGATATTTATTTATTAATGTTTGCATCAAGGATATCTCCAAAGTCGAAAAATAACTCTTTCAAAAAAAAAAAAAAAAAAAAATATATATATATATATATATATATATAGATAAAATGAAAGAATTTTGTCTCTTTCATAAAAAAAAATTAAAAAAATCTGTACACATGGCTAAGAAACCTAGCTATAGACTAACTGTGGTGACCTTATTGATATTTTTATGATACGAACATACAGAAAAAGATAACAAGAGAAACATAAAAATACCTGCATGCTAATTTTGTTAATGTTTAAATACCGGAACTGTTGTATGTCATGTATTTCAGTATTTATGAAGTTGTATCCCAAGAGAAATCATGGGAAAGTAGTATTAAAAGAAGGGTGATAAAATGCTGAGGCAGACGAAAATGAGTACAGAAAGAACAGAAGAAGCTTTGAGTTAAAAGTGAATGCAGAAGGAAGGAACCTTTTGTCTTATGTTTTTTCACATGGACACTTGAAGGAAAAAGCATGAGGTGAATAATGTAGACGAACCAAGGGGCAAAAGGAAGAAGAACATAGGAGGAGTACAGTACAGAGAGTGGAAGCAGTCACGTAAGGGAGAAGTGGAATTAAGCAAGGAGATCCATGAACATGCTTGCTGTGGTATGCATACAAAACTGGAAAAGATTAAAGGGAATGTCATTGCAAAGCAAAGGTCAAGACAGAGACAAGTGAAAAGGTTGGGTTAGGGACCAGGGTGAGAAAGGGAATACTGACTCCGATTCGTATACTATACATACATGACATGATAAATACAAAACCTTTCTCTCAAATTTTTAGAGCTGTAAATATCAGCAACACGGTTTTGAAGATGGCCCATCCCTGTGGCGTGGACAAATAAAATGTACTACACACACCAGTCATACTTTAGTTCCCAGCTGATGCTGATGGAGCAGCAGCACTGGTAAGCGATAAAGCACCATTTTTGTTATTATTATTCTATTCTTTAAAGCATTTGTCAGGATATATTCACCACAAAACGAGACTTATCCCACATGGTTTTTGGCATTATAGCCTAAATGCATTTTCAAGAATGACATGACTTGGCTCTATCATTTTGGTGGGAGTACTTCCACTAAACTGTTACCATTTACCATCAACACTAATCTGAGCACAGAAAATTACCATTCACAGTGTACTAGCTCACCAACTGTAAGGCCCGATATAGGTCTTCTTCGCGAAGAAAGAATTTGGGCTAAGAACCCCACCCCAAGCTGTAAAAGAAAAGGAAGAGTTTGTTCCTCCACCTTACATATTTCCTGCATTACCTCTCTTGATACAATATCTAGAATAGAACCTAAAAATATGTTTCTTTCTACTGTCTACACTCACTTTCCTTTTAACTTAACCTTATTTTCCCTTTTTCATACCATTTATACAGTCTATTTTTCATGTTTCCCTCAATCACCTCCTTCTCCTTCTCATATTTATCTGCTTAGACAACGGAAAATAAAGAGTTATACTAACCAATCAATGCACACTAAACTTATTTTATCTTTTTTTTTTTTAAAAAGGCACAAAGTCTAATCATTGGAACAATTCCACAGAATACTTTTCGAAACTTAATATTTGGGAACTTCCTTCATATTACTTTCTATAACTATCAATAAAACAACATATGTTTCAATCTTGTGCACACAGAATCTAGAATTTCATAAAAATAAATATTTTCTATGGACAATTTGATTAAATATATTTTCAATAAAATGAAATTAACTAAATTACATACTTTTAGTAGAAAAAAATAAAGAAAATTTATATAAAGATGAGAGGACCTTAAAGAATAGGGTTTAGGTAGGTGTTTACACTTTTTTCTAAACAAAAGCATATATTTGGTATTAAAAATTAAAGAAAGTGGGAGGGAAATAGACACTATGGGGAGTGTAAATAAATATCGATATTGGTCCAAGAAACATTTTATATGCTGGAGGTGGGACTCAATAAAAAGTTCTTGGTTGTTGTTTTATGCGTCCATAATTATATTAAATTTTATTTTACTCTTCACTTATTTTCGTTTTTATAATAAATTTTATTTTAATCTTACATTTTTTTTCGTTTTTATAATGTATTTCAAATAATTTTTTCAAAAATATATTCTAAAATATTAAATTTAAAATGTATTTTTAAAAAGACTTTTTCAAAAATATATTTTAAAATACCTAATATAGAATATATTTTTAAAAAGACTTTTTTGAAACACTTAATCTAAAAAGATTTTTTTAAAAACACATTTTAAGATTTTGAAATGTATTTATAAAAAAATTAATTCAAAAATGCATTAAAAATTGAATGTTTCGGACTATATTTTCAGAAAGTTCCAATTCAAAAATGATGGGGGTGGATGAAGCAAGAGACAAAGTTATTAGGTTTGTTGCATACGTAAGCCCAAGTAATCTAGGGTTCAATTGTCATATGTAGGTCCAAGTGAAGTGGAGTCATAACTCCAACTCACAGGCTCTGGTAACAACATGATAACCCAATTAAAAGCTAGTTACTACAGCCCAATACATCTTTCAGTTTATTAAATATACTTTTCTCTCTCTTTTTTTCCTTTTCTTTTTAATATAAATTCACTGAAAAATTAATTTTCTCCCTTTCAAGTGCAAATTTGGTTTAGAATTTAAATATCAAATCCATGTTTAAGTTTATCGCACCAAACAAGTACTCAAATATCACATCTCATTCAATTCCTTGCATTTCATCACACTCCACTTACATTTTGATATGACTATTAAATAGTTGAAGTGTACATTTTTTATTTTCTTTTTTCAAATAGTTATTCTATATATGCCCTTTTTTTGGGTTTATTCAAGTTGGTCTTTCTTATAAAGATTAGGTATGATTTTAATATATACTTTTTATAAAAATTAGTTTCAATCTTTATATTTTAAAAGTTAACAAAATAGTACTCAAACTTAATATATATATATATATATATATATATATATATATATATATATATATATAGTATTTTAATCAGTTTTATAACTGTAAAAAAATCTAATAAATATCAAATTTTAGTATAAGATGATTAAAAATTAAAATCAATTTTTAATAAAAAAATATCAAATTGATTAATTTAAAAATATAAAGATCAAAGTTAAATAGAGACCAAAATCATCCTTTTCTTATAATAAAGCAATAGGATATGATGACAAATCATCATTTTACAGTTAAAGAACTAACAAAACCCCATTTCTTTTACCATTATCAAAATATATTTTAAACACCCCTACCTACAGAATTTCATTTACACATGCAAATAAATACGTCATTCATTGTTTAATTCAATTACCTAATTCACCTATTTAATTAAATTTAAAACAATAAATTGGTTAAAATTTATATATTTTTTATCAAAATAATCTGTCAATAATACTTTTCTCATTCATCTAAATTTAGTCAGTATACACCCTCCCTCATTAATTTATGAATTGAAACTTAAAAAGAGGAACCCAACATCAATTCTAATCTGAAATTTGTAAATAACATTAAAAGAACAAATGTCTAGTGTACAAAATAACTTCCAACTAACTAAACACAATTGAACTATAGTCCAAAGTGAACACCAACATTAACTAACAAATGAATAGTTCGTAGAGTAGGATATGAACCAAATAAAAAAAATGAACAAAAAGAAGAATTGTCATCGAAGAAATTATCAACTTGTACAAGTGAGAAGACACTATATATACATACCCAACTTCCTCCTATGTTTTAGGACCTCTCCCTCGCACCCATTTCAATACCCTCTCATTAGGCATAGATTCTAGCCTCAAGCATGTATTTCAAGCATGCATTTTCTGTAGAATAGGTCCATATAGTAATGAAAGTTTTCTGTATCTTCAGGTAATCCTTCTTAGGGGGTTTAGTCGGCACTGATTTGCACATAAGTATAAAAATCTTCAATCTTTCAATGAATGGTCTCACCCTAGAAATTTAGGGATACTATTAAATTGTAAGTGAACAATGTAGGTTCAAATTTGACGAGTTTAAAGGAGGAATCCCAATGGCCAACCTTTATTGACATTACTAAGGCAATGGGGAAGAAGCTGTGCCTCAATACTGGACGACTTTAATACCCATAATACAAACGACCAGACAACGAAAACAAAAAATATATGGTACCTGCGCGAGCTCTCTCGATCCTAAAACATGAATAGAGGCAAGCTTGACAACTCAATACAAAAACATAAATAGAAAATAGAGCCAAGCTTGACAAGTATTCTTTAAACTGAGGAAGGGGGAAGCTAGAGAGAGTCAAAGAAGTTCATTTGATCTGGAAGCATAAACATAACTAGAGTCAAGAAGTATTCTTACGCTGAGGAAGGAGGGAGTTGGGTTAGTTCACAACAGCAATACATGTCTTCGTCCTCATAAAGAAGAATGACAGACTAAACTAATATAATTGAAACAAATAGTGTATAAATAGTTCTAGGTAAATTTTTAATTGCAATGTAATCTCAATACAATATATAACTAAATAACAAGCTAATAAAAGGTAATTGCAACATTGACTTATTCATTTCCCATCACCTGCGCTGAAATGCAACTCCAAAACTTAATGATCAGTGTTGTGCCCATTGAATATCCTTGATGTTGATCCCTTCCTTGACCATTTCATAAAGCGGACTCATTTCCCTCAACTTCTCCACTTGCTGAACGGTGAGCTCCACTGCTCTGTCAATTTCAGACTCGGTAGTGAACCTCCCAATTCCAAACCTAATAGAAGTGTGAGCCATGTCCTCCTCCACTCCCAATGCCCTCAAAACATAAGAAGGCTCCAAGCTAGCACTGGTGCAGGCACTGCCACTGGACACAGCCACCTCCTTTAACCCCATGAGCAAACTCTCCCCTTCAACATACGCAAATGACAAATTCAGATTCCCCGCATAGCGCCTCTCCAAGCTCCCATTCACCACCACCCCATCAAGCTTCTCTCTAATCCCATTAAGCAGTCTTTGCTGCAAACCAGAAATCCTCTTCTCATCATACTCCATCTCGTTCTTCGCCACCTCGCACGCCGCACCCATCCCCACAACCAAAGGAGTGGGAATAGTCCCACTCCGAATCCCCCGCTCTTGGCCACCGCCATTCATCTGTGGCTCAACCCGAATTCTTGGCCTTCGACGTAGATACAAAGCCCCAACCCCCTTAGGCCCATAAACCTTATGCCCACTCAACGACATCAAACTCACATTCCACTTGTCCACATCAATCGGAATCTTCCCCAACGCCTGAGCCGCATCAGTGTGAAACGGCACATTAAACTCCTTGCAAACTCTCCCAATTTCCTCCACCGGCTGAACCACTCCAATTTCATTGTTCACCGCCATCACCGAAACAAGCCCCGTATCAGGCCTAATCGCAGCCCTAAGCTTCTCCAAATCAATCAACCCGTCAGACTCAACCGGAAGATAGGTGACATCGAAACCCTCCTGCTGGAGGTGGCGGCAGGAATCTAGCACGCACTTGTGCTCCGTCTGCGTGGTTATCACGTGCCGCTTCTTGTCCTTGTAGAAATGCATGACGCCCTTGACGGAGATGTTGTTGGACTCGGTGGCACCAGAGGTGAAGACTATCTCCTTGGGCGATGCGCCGATGAGGGACGCGACCTGAGCGCGCGCGTGTTCTACGGCCTCGTCGGATTCCCAGCCGTAGAAGTGGGTGCGGGAGTGAGGATTTCCGAAACGAGAGAGATAGAAAGGCAGCATCGCGTCCAATACACGCGGGTCCACCGGAGATGTTGCCTGCACGTCCAGGTAGAGGGGTCTTCCGGAGATTCGTACGCCCTTCATCATCATTCCCGAGGAGCTGTTCCCATCTTGTTCCGGCACCGCCGCCTCCGCCGCCGTGGACAGAAGCTGGCGGCGGAGGTTTTTGGCTGGTTTTGTTAGATGGTGACGGAGATTGGAAGCAATTAGCTTAGAGGTCATTGGATCCGTGAGAATCCTGTGATAGATTAGTCCCACCTGCAATTTCCTGCTTATCGGTTTGGTGAAGAATGAGATAATGAGACGGAGAGAAACAGAGAAAGACCTAATTTTTTTTTTTACTATTTGATTTGATATAGGGTTTTCCTTTAGTAGATAAACACGAAGAAAGTGTTTTTTTTCATTCCCACTTCATGGAGTATTGGACGGTGGAGATTGAGTTGAGTGTAACCAACTTAATTAATCTATTATACATTCCACGTGTTGGATTCCAAGCCGTGTATGGGCTTGACACTGGACCTAACTCTTGTATTGGAGGGCGTCGTTTTACCTTTCCTCAGCTTCACTTATTTCTAATTAATTGTGCGTCTAAAATAAAATGTTTGCAGTAACATGCTATATAAATATGACCCTCTGAGTTCAAATGCGATTGCCATTTACAGTTTGGGCATTAAAAGTTGTTCTTCACATCTAAAATCTCATTGCTTGTTTTTCCCTTAACGCGGAAGTTATCAAGTCCAGAAGCATTGGAAACACAAGTTCCATAACCCACCTTCTCTCTGGTATGTACTCATGTTGTTTGCACTACTACTCCCAATAAGCATTTTTTATTTTTTTCAGAAATCACTCATAACTTTTTGAGTATTTCACTTTTGATATAAAGTTGTATGATAATTATATTATATTTGCTATATATTTGTTTGTATTGTTGTTAAATGTAATGTTTTAAAATTCTTGTATGTTGCTGAATGGTCATGTATTGAATCTCTAAAAGGTTTTTATAGTGTCCCAATCTCATATTATTATATATAAATTTATTAAATTTTATAATAATTATTTTAGTTATATGAGAGAAAAAAATTAGAATGATTATATATATATATATATAAAATTTCTTTGATTTGATAAAATAACGTATTTAATACAGAAAAATTTATAATTTTTAGATTAAAAATAAAAGATATAAAATTAATTAATTGCCAAAATTTCTGTGAAAAATATTAATGTAAAGACTAGATAGATGAAAAATATAAACACTAAAGTTTAAAAGTAAAAAAAGTAAAAATATTATCAAGTGATCAAGATGATTAAGAATGAAAAGAAAAGAAAAGAAAAGAAAAAAAAAAAAAATATATATATATATATATATATATATATATATATATATATATATATGTGTGTGTGTGTGTGTGTGAAAATAAATTCATTGTAATTAGCTTAATTATGCTTTAGAGAAAAATAGTTTTAATTAAATTAATCTAAGCCAATTGATTTGGATTAATAGTCCAGTAAATCCGAAGAAGGCCTAATTTTTATAATTCAATCTAACATTGCAATTTAGTTATATAAAACCATTATTTCATTATTTTAATTTTCAATGCAATTGCAATTTTTTTTTACGTTTTTTCTGGTAGGCAAGTTATCTGCGTCAATCAATGTGCGTGTACCCACCCCATGGGTACTTGATTATACCTTACCATACATTTTTCATTTTGCTTAAATTTAAAATAAATAGTATTAAAAACATTATTTGATTAAAAATTAAATTAAATTTATACTTCAAATAAATAGAAAATTATTTACTTTTAAAGTTAGTAAATTAGATAAACATAAAAAAGGTTAAATTTATTTAATTTATTTAAAAAATCAACTACTAAAAAATTACAAATAAACTGGTCCATCATCTCCATTTTTTTCTACTAAACATGAATATGTTTCTCTTTCCCTTGCTATTTACCGATTATTTGAATTAGAAGTTCACGCCACGTGTCCTCTTAGATGCTTTCTTTAACCAAGTTGTTTTTTTTTTTGGGGTAATGTGACGTAGTTGTTTAACCGTTAGTGACAGTATGATGACCCTTATAGACATTAGCCTCCATCTGGGCAGGTAGGAAAAGGGGCAATTTTTGAGGCACACTATGTTTAAGTCATCTACTCAAAGGGATTCAAGATGCAAATACTGCACGGTGAAATGTGCTCTTCAAATATGTGTTTTACTTGGTATTTGTATCTGGATGGTTTATCTAGCTCAACATTCTCGTGATAAAAGGACCACTTATGCTGGAGAAGGTACAAAATCAAGCAGTGAAGTTTCTAAGTTGGGGAGAACGGATCATCCTGATGTAGACCAATCTTCTACCCTTGATGCAAGTCATAAGGAGGAAGAGGATGAAGAAGTAAATAAACATGAAGAACTAAACAAGCCAGACAATTTTAATGGTATGGTAGATGAGATCTTGACTCAAGAGAATGAGCAAAATAACAATGAAGAAAAACCTGACCATGGAGAATATCAAGTAGACGAAGATTCTAAAGGGAGTTCTTCGACCAACAAGGAAAGTGAAGAGAATGAGAATAAGGCTAACAAGGATAGTAACGAAGATACAAACCAAACAAGAATTGAAGTAAATATGAAGGAAAATCACAAGCAAGAAGATAAAGAGGAAAGCGATGCAGCAGAAAATGAGAGAGAAAAGAATGATGAAATTGAGGAAGAGGCTTCATCTGAAGATCAAGTTGAGGATCAGGAAAAAGAGAGGAGCAATGAGGAGCCTAGAGAGGGACATAATTCCTCCAATGTTGTAGGATTTAACCAGACAAAACAAATTGAGAAAAGAGAAAACAATGAATTGGAGTTGGAGTCTGGGACAAATGGACCTGAAGTGTCTCATGTTCATCAGAATAAGGTCCTAAATGTTACACAAACAAAAACTACAGAAGTGGTTGATTCAATTGTTGCAACAACCAACCAGTCCATAAGTAACGTAGAAACTCTTCACTCGCAGGATGTGACTAATACAACATACAATACAACTGAAAAACAGTTTGAAACATCAGAGAACTACAAGGTGGTGGTGGAGGAATTCAGTCCACACAATACAACTTTGGAATTGAAATATTCCAAGTCAGATGCTGTAGTAGAGCAAGAACAAGTTGATTCCACCTTAACAAATTCATCACGAGCCAATGAAAGCATTTTGCTTAATGAAACATATAATGTCAAAGTAAATGCTAATGACAATGGTCAAGGAGAATCAGTCAGTGCGTCTAATTCTTCTATAATTGACTCTACTCAGGTTGAGAACAGTGAAAAAGAAGATGAGGCTCAAAATGAACCAGTTCAACCATAGAAGGAGAAAGAAGAATCATTCAAGTACCCTAAATTTAATGATCAAGGCAATTTTAATTTTACAATTCATTAGGATATGGATTATGTTTTGGAATTTTTGTCACAACATAGAATCCAGAAAAATCTTATTACTAATTTTGGAAAATTCAAATAAATATCATTGTATCTTTTTTTCTATCTAAATATATATTGTTCTTCAAGTGGTCAATTTATATCAAAATTTTAAACAGAGGTTATAACGAGAAAAAAAAATCATGAAAAGAAATAAAGTTACAAAATTAAGTAAATGAATTGTTTTTTTTTTTGTTAAAATCACTAGAGTATCTATAATATAAGGGTTTTATAAGAAATTCACAAAATTTGTTATTCTACTTTAAATGGATATAACTATTTTTTTAAGATTTTCCTCCAATAATAAGGTGTTTTAAACATTTATATTTTATAATTTTTTTTTTGCATTTTTAGTTTTTTACAACTTAAAAATTTAATTTTATATTTTATTGTTAAAAATCCAAAAGTAACTTGAAGTGTTGTATTTTAATGTCAAAAATTCAATTCTTAATTTTAAGACTTTTACTAATTCATATATTATGTGCTATATTAAGAATGTTTTATAAAATATGTGTTTAGAATATTATTTTATTATTTTTTATTTAAATTATATATTAAGTTTTTTATTAGTGTTTAAAATAAAAAAAATATTAAATTATTATTTTGATTTAGATAAGTATGATTGAAATATTATTAATATTTTATATTTTATATATTTTTATGTTATATATATAAAATATATAAATAAATGATAAATATATATATATATATATATATATATTTCATATATAAAAAATATATATACACAAAATCCTAAACATTATTTTAATTTTAGGTATTAATATATTTTTAAAATATACGTTAGATATATTTTTAAAATATACGTTAGATATATTTTTATTGTATTTGGAAGGGTTAAAAGAGAGAATAACAGAGGAAAAAGAAGAAAAATAGTTTGGATAATATGAAATAAAATAATTAAAAAACAAAATAATTCCCCACAAGTTTTCTTTTCTTTCCTAAGACCATTAATTTGGGCAAAATTTTTAGTTGATAAAAATAATTATCTATTTTACCTTATGTTTTACTATTTATTTTTCACTTTTTTTTATTCTCTTTCATTCTCGTAAGTTATTTCTAACCAACCAAACAAACAAAGCCTTTAAGCCCTTTTCTCACGGTAAAATGGTTGAAAACTACATATTTTATTATTTGTAGCAAAATACCTAAATAATTGTTGGTAACTGTTATTAGACTATAAAAAATTTAAGAGTAATAAGTGTTCCTTTATTGCTTTGATCTTGTCATTGAACCAAGTCGAAAGCAAGTTGGTAGAATTTGTACTAGTACTTGTGAAGAAGGGTGTGGAAGGAAGGAAGTAGGTACATTGAATTCAAATTTTATCAAGGATCCAAAATGTGTAGACTAGTAATTCCAAAAGGGATGCCACTTGTATGAAAACCGGGGACTATTTTTCCTTGGCCGGTCGTAACGCCCACCTTCGCGGCACTGCGATCACCCAACCCAACTCTTGTCTAGAAACAAGTAGAGAGAGAGAGAGAGAGAGACTTTTTCCCCAAATCCATTTTCAGTGAGCCCAATTGTCCTAAACTAAACAACCCTTTCTCTACACACTCCTCATTTTCTCAAAATTTAAAAAACTCATGACCACGCAAGTAAAGAATAAAGAAAAACCGCTAGAATTAAGAAATGCGTAATGTTTTTGGCTTCACAAAAAGAGCACATATCAGATATGTATTGCCTAATTGTGGTCCAGGAAGGAAGCTTGAAACAGAAGCACATCTACGGTATAGGGCAAGTCAATTCAAATTGTCATGTTCCATTCCATGTAAATTCGCGTGATTCGCTTCCTTTTTTATGGCACCAAAACCAGGGATTAGTTAGTTCTTTCAATAATAATTTAACTTATTTTTTAGGTCAAATATAACTGAGTCCACATAAACTGGGAAATTAAAACTATGTGTTGTAGTTATTTTTTGTATACAAAAACTATAATCTAACTTTTCTTCTATGTATTCTATATTTCCTAATTATAGACCTAAGATGTTAAATAAATAAATAAATAAATAAAAGCATATTAAAAAAAATGCGTCGTCAAATGCGACAGGTTGACTAATATTAGTAGAGTATGGGAGAGAAAGGAAAGTATGGAAGGTAGAGACAAAAGAGAGATGAGAAATGACAAGGTTAGAAGCCGTTGATGTGGACAATGTGTTGATCTAACGGTTCTTGATGGAATTCCAGCCACGATTTTCCTTCATCGCCAACGACCCCAAGCGAGTACACAACATCTTCCCTGCTCCACCCCGCACGCAGCAAAACCAAGGAGAGCACTCTCACGTGCCACGCCATGGACTCTTTGTCCTTCAATTTCGACTCCTGCTTCTCCATCTTCTCTTCCACCGTCATCATCTCGCGTATCTCCTCCTCCGTCCATCCTCCCTCTCTCAATTTCCGCACCACCCTGTCCAAGCACCCTCCGAGCTCCCCCTTCGCGCCACCCCACCACCACCACCGCTCCTCCGCCAGTTCCGACCAGAACCTCACCCTCCTCGCCGCTGTTGCCGCCCACACTGGCTCATCCATCCCCCGCGCCAGAAACTCTCGGAAGAACCCCGCCACGTCCAAGCTCAGCAAACAGACATCCCCGCCGTCGTCCACGTAGAGAACGGGGTTCCCGGCGGCGTTGGGGGAGGCGGGAATGTAGCAATGCCGGTAAATCGGGACGAGCGTCGGTGCATCATTTAATAACCGGCGAAGGACCTGGGTCGGTTCGGACGGTTTCGGGCCCCAGGAGGGATGCCAGAAGCGCGTGTTGGAGACGCGACGGAGAATCGAGGAGGCGGGGAGGTTGAGGAGAATTTGGAGTTGTTGAGTCGAAGAGGAACGCCAATTGGGGAAGCCTTGGGATATGGGAAGGCCTTGTTGGAGGATCACGCGAAGGTCCGGTGGGAACGAGAATTTCAATTTGAATTCCAGGTTTCGGAGTTCTATGTCGGAGAGTCCTTCCTCGATCACAACGTTTGAGGATTTGAGGCGGTTAAGGAGGTTGGTGGTGTATGCCGCGAATGAGAAACATATTCGTTTCGGCCTTGGGGGTTTCGATTTCGCTGTCTCACCCTCCTCCTTCTCCGAAACTGTGGCCATTATTCAGAGAATGAAAACTGGTGTTTGCGAAATTGTGAATCGAAACAGAATGCAAAAGGAGAGAGATGAGTAATTTGTGTCACATAGTTCCTGTTACCTAGTCATCACACCCTGTGTTCTTCTCCGAGGGACTCGCATAAGTCAGTTGCGTAGAGAAAGACAGAGAGAGAAAGTTTGTTTGACTCTTATAGGTTTTGAAAATAAAAATATAAAATGAAAAAATAAAAGAAATACATGGTGTTTCTTTTGTAATCGTAGAATTTGGAACTCTATCTCCAACCGAGAATGTATGGAGCTGTAACGTAGTCATGTTGTGCTCATCCACGTGCTATTCTTCTATTGCCATTTCAACACTTTCTTATTTTTTTCTCCCACCATTCCTTTTCTGCTATGTGAATTCCTAATAATTTATCTGTACCCAGTTTTCAATTTCTGAATTAACTTCACATTTGTTCTTAAGGTAAGAGTGGTTATATAAGAGAAAGGATTATAAATCATTTAATATAGTGTTCATTCATGGTTTTATAATATTAAATGATAAATTATCTTTCTCCTCTTGAAAATAAATGGATTTCTATGGTTGGGACAAGAAGAAGATTTGGGTGTCTTGCTTAAATGGATGGTATTGAAATATAATTTACATGTTGGCTTAATTATGTTAATGTTGATCCAGATCCCTATTCTCTGCTCGCTGCTTTATAAATTTCAACAATAAAGTCATAAATTCCAATTCAATACGTACCTTCCATATTCCACCACAAAGTCCGGATCACGGATGTTATACACTAAATGAAAATCATTTTTTAATGAATAAAGGTCATTAAATGTTTTATAAAATGGCATTAATTGCAAAACTCTTTATGATTTTATAAAGTTGCAATACTATTACTAGGTGTTTAAGTTATATACGATGTTTTTTAATCTCACTTTCTCAGAGTGTTATGATGTTGGATATCTTGCTTTAAATTTCAGTGACTGAAAAAAAGGTACTATTATATACATTTTTCATATAATACGCATAAAAACATTGTAAGACTTTTTATACTAGCAAATTTTTATTCAGACAACAAAAGTTGTGTAGTTTTTTTTTTTTAACTTAGTTAATAAAGTTATATAATCTTAAATATATATATATATATATATATATATATATATATATATATATATATTATCTATAGAGAGTTATTTGTGGGTAGATAAAATCTGAATTGGAAAGCACCTAATCCAACTTTAATAAATAAATAAATAAATAAAAGCTGTTTTAACAAAAGTTTGGATTAGGTGTTTCCTCATTTATAATAGCTACGATCTCATATGTTGTTAACATTGGTGTTGTAAACCATTTGAAATATTTCATTACTCACTTAAAAATATAATGCCAAGGTGATATTCTGTGTTTGCCTTGAAATCCAGAAATAGCCTGTTTATTAAAATGAATAAATAACCTAGATTTCATATAAGTTTTTTAATACAAAGAAAACATTTTTTTGATAAAAATATGAATGATTGTACACTTTTAGATATGGAATTATGTTTACTTTTTTTAATCAAATCATCGATTTTTTTAATAAGGATAAATTTAAAGAATATTTTAATGAATCATAAAAAAAAACAATTCAAATAAAAATAGTCTTATATTGCTGGTTTCTGTTCCATAATTATTTAAGGATTTCACAAAAAATGTTAAGAAAAAAAGATATATTTTTTGTCAAAAAAATTGATATGTATTTAAATTTATCACTACAAAAATAGTTATCTCTAATGTAATAAACAAAAGTTTTAGCAACAAAATCTGACAACATATTTTCACCCAAAAATGCTATTGATAATTTCATAATTATGAATTAGGAAGAATAAATTAAATCTGTGTTTTTTTCTGTCTAGCTATATAATAAAAAGAGTTACTTCGTTCTGGCTCTAACATATTAAAAATAAGACGGAATAGATTTATTTATCGTATTAGCGAATTAGTATGTCCATATTTTTTATTATATAAATAAATCTTCAATTTTTATTTATTAATTATTTATTAAATGAATTAAATAAATTATTATATTTATATATTAAAATAACTAATTATAATATATTTACAATTTGTTAATAATATAATAAAAAATTATAATATTTTAAATTATAATTTTTTAATTTTAATTTTAAAATATAATTTTTTTAATAAGTAGATCAACAGATCAATTCTTCTGCAAAATATATTGATGAACCAAAATTACAATCTATCCATATTTTTAAGAAAATTAGTAGATCGATCTACTTAACCTAATCTATTTTGCAATATGTAAATAAATTTATTGAAAAATTTTATGAAATTAGTTTGATAATTATAAATACAATGTTTTTTTTAACTTTAATAAAATATTAATTATATTTTTATTTTTCCTTTTTCATTGATATATATATATATATATATATATATATATATATATATATATATATACTAATTTAAATATAAAAAAAAATCTTCCAGAAACTCGTCGGTGAAATAGAAACTGGGGAAAATATTTTATATGAAAAATAATAAGTATGTTTTCTTTAAAACACTTTTTGTGTGTTTGTTCTGAAGTTGAGAAACCTTAAATAATAAGTTGAACCCAATGAAATCAAAGAGACACGACTTTGTGTTATTTTTAATTACGAACCAAAAGCAAATTTCTAATCTGTTAGAGCTTTCTATTGTTTTAGAAAAATTTATACTACAAACACATGTTTCTATTATATCAAACGAATTTGAAGGAAAAAAGAAAACATAAAAAAATCTCTCTTGTGTTAGATTTAATCAACAAAACATGTTTTTAGAGGTATTTTTAACTAAATACTGAAAAATGTATTTTTATTGGTTGGTAGTTAAAAAAAAAATAAAAATTTAGGGGTGCAAATAGAAGAACCCAATAATTTCCTTAACAACAAATGGGCCAGGTTGATCAACCCATATCTCAAGATGAGGTGAGTTGCTCTAAACGAAAAAATAATCCAACACACCTAAATTAGTCTTATGATATTCAATCCTCTTATGAAGTTTGAATTAAAAATTTCATTAAGATCCTAAAAGATAATTAATAAGCCATACATTTTCTTTCAATACACTTTAAAATATATCATAAATTTAATATAGAAAAAGTATATTTTTATTTATTAAATTTTAAAATTACTTTTTAAAAAGTAAACTATGTCTCATCCTCTGATTATGACGTGGAACCTTGGAAAACCATTGTTGACACCAACTTATTCGCATCGCATGCTCTAGGGAATTTATTATGCGTCCTCATATTTATTATAATTCTTAAATTTTGGAATTCCAAATCATCAATGAAAGTAATATTTTATTATTTTTATATAAGAATTTAAAATAATGTTAAGCAAATGGTTGGAATCTCTAAAGAATACATTTTCCACAAGAACTTTATAATAAGAAAAAAATTATTCTGTAAATCAAATTTAACTTATGTATAAGTTAAATAAAATTAGAAAAATTACATGATTTTTTTTATTGATAAATTAATTTTAACTTTTTAAATTTTTTTATTAAAAACCCTTTTAAAAGAACTCGCTCAAACAAATTATAAACAAAGATATATTTTATTTTATTTTATTTAAACTATATTATAATATTGATTAAAATTAAAAATTAAGAATAAATCTATTTTTATTTATACACTTAAAAAATAATGTTATATTAATTATGCTTCCTTTCCATTCACGTTATACTTCTGTATAACAAACAAAATGTAAATTAAAATAAAATAATATTTCAAACCACTTGTAATTCCCTGAATAATATGGCAAAATATTGACAGAAATCTACATACTGCCCTATAATTTACACCAAAATTCTGGGCAAGTTGGTTACTGGGGTTATCCCAGTTGAGCAGACTGATCCCGTTATCCAAAAAATTCTATTGTTAGGGAACTTGATGTAAGACATTTCTTGACAAAACACCATTGCCAATTGTTAAGTTAAACATAACTTTAGGACTAGTTACTAAGGCATTATTCATGGCGCAACCAATCACCTAGGTCTTTTGTTGCACCAATTTCTTGAGCAGCGGAGCTAGTGTTATCCCCCATTACTTCATTTTCATCTTTAGCTGATCCGTCCATATCTTCTGTAGCTTCCTTCTCATTTGCAAGACTCAAACAACTCAAACTCCATCCAGGAGGTACGTTTCCTCCTGGTTGGATGAATATGCCATTGTGGAATAAACTCTGACGGGCAACCTCTAATACATCCTTTGCAGGGTCTAGCGAGTGTCTACCAGAACTCAACCCAATACTCCCATTTCCTGTATTTCCAATATATTTATTAACTGAAACACCCATGGCATTGTTCAACACTTTATGTGGTTCTGATCGTTCAGAGTAGGCAAGTTTCAAGTCTTTATCCTTTCCAAAATTAATATTTACTCCACTTCCACATGGTTGGACTCCCTGATATTCCTGATGAAAATGACCTTGGCATGCAGACTTAATTGGGTTAATCTGATTGATCTGGGTGTTGCAGCTCACATCTTTAACAACCCTTAAGAAGTTTACATTGTTTTCCTGCTGTGCCATTGTATTAGTGGGACGAGTAGTTATTTCTGTATTTTCCACCTTTTTAAGAATAACTTTTTCAAAGATGGGTGATTTAACTTTTTCAAAGGGTGATTTATTCCGAGACAGAGAGTTATATATCTCAGGCTTTTTACCACCAACATGGAGGTGAGACTCGTATAATGCATCCGCCGAGGCCATTGGTCGTTTAGGCCTCCCTCTCTTTCTTAAAGGTTGAGTTGCTCCTGCAGGTATTGTCCCAATAACTTGTTTAGTGGGCTCTTCTGCTTTCTGTTTGAATGAGGAGACTTCTTCTTCTACTTTATTCAGCTGATCCTTGTAATCAGAAACTTCAGCTCTCAATTTATTTATCACACTCCAAAGCTGGACATTCTCCGCTGTCTGTAAGAAAGAAATTTGTTCATGTCTGCAGTCAAGACTCAAGGCACTAGAAACCACAAAGATAATTATTTGAATATGAAATGGGGAGAAGTATTCACCTGAGCTTCCCAAAGTTGTTGGTGCTTCTGAGAAAGTTTTGCAGGTGGTCTGATATTTCCTCTATGGGAAGAATTCTCTCCAGAGGCTAAGCAATCAGGCACATTCGGAGTTGCTGAAGAAAAGTTGGGTGCACTAGGAAAACTGTGAACATAAGGATGCTGCATTTGGTACAACTGAGCCATGTAAGAAGATGGATCCCAAGAACCTGTAAACAACGTATCAAACCTGTAGCTGACATTGACAATGAGGAAGCACACACACTTCAAAAGCAAAATATTGGTCATGTTCGGGACTCGTTCATGTTGAACACTTCAATAATTGCATACAATTTTTTTTTTTTACTTTTTTTTGTTAAACTTTTAAACCAAATCAAACGAGGATACGGCAATAATTATACAAAAATTTTACTATTTACAATGTCTCCATGTACACAATGACTCATGCTCTTCATAATATTGTCTTATGCCATTATTGTAGCCCTGTTGTCATCTATAATTTTTAAAATCTGTCATATTCTTCCTTTCAAGCTGACAATAATATAGAAGAAGATGATTTAGCATCAGCTAGTAAAACTCACTACGCTCAAACACTTACTTATGTATCAGTTTCGACTCTAAAATAAGTGTTGTATAAAGTACTGCATGCTATGTGAAGAGTAGAAGTTGCATACTTACATGGAAAGCCAGGAAATGGGTAATGGTAACACATATTGGGAGGTAGTGTCTGTGTTGTCGAAGAAGGTGCTCCTGGAAAGCCAGTATCAGTGAATGGCTGGTAGATAGTAGGGACATTTGCTCCAAGTAATGGGCCTGTCAAGGCGGCAGGTGGATGAGGTTGCCAAAAAGGTGATGGTGACTGTGCAAATAGGTGCGGATACTGCTGCCATTGATTTAAGGCACCAGATGGTGATGCTTGGGAGGGGAAATGCATTGCCAAGAACTGTTCTGTGGCATTTTGAGGAGCGTAGGGCCATTGAACAATTGAAGGCTGTTTCTGCTGATTTGAGTTAGGCGTGCTCTCAAGTGAAGGTGAGGGACTACTAATTTTGGCACTCGGACCAACAGTCACATTTGGTTGTGCATTCTGTTGCTTGGTCTGTTAATCATCATATTCATGTAAATAAACTCAAAAGGAGTACATAAACAGCACAAATTGCATTATATATACATGCTATGTTTCTTCATATCCGAGGTATTCAAGCTACTCCTTTACACGTGCTTCCTATAAAAAAGGTGAGAACCCTAACGTGCCTAACAAAGAAGAAAAATAGATATGATAATACATTTTATTTCTCTCAAAGATATATATGAGAAAGTGATTTTTCTTATCAATCTTCACTTTCTTTGTTTAAAATTCATTATGTTTCCTTTGTATTTAGTCTCTCTGTTATTCTATGGCGGCAGTAACATTGAACTAAGGCATACAAAACAAGAAGAAAAAAATGAAGAAAAAAAGAAAGCCTTAACAAGAAGCTAAATTTGTAAAGGCACAAAAGATTTATTACTCTTGTAGAACTGAGAGATAGGAGAGTTCCATACCTGAGACCCATCATTTGTCTGAGATTCTCGATTACTAACGAAAGCGAGTTTCTGGTCCTTCTTTTTGTTTTCCATAAGTTGTATAAAATATAATAACCTAGAACCTACAAGGATTCCCTACGTGGAAGCTGTAAATATGGTTTGGAGATGAAAGCCTTCAGTTTTCTTCAACCTCTGACCCTGAGAATCAGCTGTAGTGTTCACAGCTTTTTCTATCTCTTTCTCACCTTCTCTTTCTTTCTTGGTTCTTGTGTTGACTAAAGACTAGTTTTTTATTTACCAAACCTTGTAAAAAAGGAGAAAAACGGAATTTACTAAGACTATTCAATGGTTGATTGAATTTTGTCTCCGGTTATGGTCTGCAACGTCACATATATATTAGAGGATTAGGTAATTATATATTCAATAAAATTAAATTGGGCTGGTTATTTTTTTTGTTCGTTTAAGAAGCGTAATAATATTATTAATTGTAATATAATATTTTAATTAAATAAAAATTGTTCATTGTTTTATTAAAATTTTCAAATTATATATTTATTGAGTATATTGACATAAAATTAATTTTTGATAAATATTTAGGTTAAAAATAAATGATAAAGAACTATAAAATATATTTAGAAAAGATAAAATATAAGAATTTAGGATTAAATTAATTATTTTTCCCATCTTTATATAATGGCTAAGTCAAACTAATAACATCAATTAACTTATCAATATTTATGTCACCTATTTAAATAATTCATATTGATTCCTCAAACATAAAATTCATAAGAAAACTTTGTAAAAATAGATTTCTTGTACATTTAATAAATTTTTCAGCATTAGATTTAAGGTGTTAAATAATTAATACATTCATTACCATTCCTAATAATCAATATAACAAATATTTTTAACCTAATCAAGGGTTTCAAGATATATTTTTCAATATATATGAACATCAAAGATAAAAACATTAAAAAGCACAAAAGATAAGAATAACAACATCAATAACATAAATTAATATCTTAAAATATCACCAAGATATTAAAAAGTTCAAAGGAAGTGCACTCAATCATAATATAACGAAGTTAGTCACTCATGATGACTATTACAATGATCCAAATTAAAAAAATTGAAGATTAAACAAAAATTGAAGAAGTTGCTGTGTTTCTTTTCTCAAAACCTAAAAAATTATTTCTCAAAATACATCTTATATTTTTATAGAAAAATTTAGGTCATCCTCATCCACTCAAGCGGAACATTCACTTCAAGCGAAAAATGATAATTTTCGCTCAAGCGAAAATGTTCGCTTGAGCGGTTAAATTTCGATAGCTTATATTTTTGCTTAAGCGAATAAATGATTGCTTGAGCGAATAACTTTAGTGGTTGAATTCACGAGAGCTTATATTTTTTCTTAAGCAAATAAATGATTGCTTGAGCGAATGACTTAGAGAGTTTTAACGTATTTTCGCTCAAGTGAATATCCGATCTCGCTTAGACGAATCTCGAGGCTAAAAATCTTTTTCCTTATTTTAATTTTTCTTCAGTTATCTTGAAAATTATGATCTTTGCTCTTGTACCAAGGTATTATGCAAATTCATCCTCCATTAAGAAAAAAATAGATTAGAATCAATATATTTTCTTCAATTATCTTGAAAATTATGATTTTACTCTTGTATCAAAAGTATTCTACAAATTCATTATCCATTAAGAAAAAATAGATTAAAATCAATATAATTTAAATAATTAAATAATAATTAAAAGTATAATTACATTAATTTTTCCCAATTAAGTTATTCTCATATGACAAATCATGCATGCTGGTTGCCTTTGCATTTTACGCATGTTCCTAGAACTGTGCACTGTGTCTTTGAAATTGGTAGAATAGTTTTCCCCTTTTTGAAACTCCAAATTTGCAAACAATTATGCACTATGCTTAGACACTATATTTAATTTTTCTCGTTTATAGTAACTGAAATAACCATAGGGGAAATTATCGCACACATTTCAAAATTTGTACTGTAATAGTTTTAAGTGACACATTTATTCTGAATTTCGTCAAAGCTAAAGAACTAACAGTATAAAAGAACATTAACGATGGAAGACTACCCAATCTGTGGTCAAAGTTAATATTTGTTCCTTTTTGTTCACCAATTATAGTTCTTGCTTGTGTGTAAACAAATGAATCGCTTCCAATATGCCTTCTCTGACTACGTACCAGCACGTGTTGGCAACCCATGATTTCGATTTTCAAATGCTATCACACATAAACACACAATTAAGCTCCTCAATTACATGTATGTTTAAATTAAAGTTTGCAACTAAATTTAAATAAAAATGTTATAAACTTGATTTTGATTACTAATTTTATGGTTGGATTCTTTTCTTTTTAAAATGTGTTAATAAGATGAATTTTATTTGAATATATTTACAGTATTTATACTTGATATATTTCCTACATCAATACTAATAAAATTTGATCTTTGCTGTAAAAAACTAGAAAATTGAACCTTCAAACTTTGAAATTAACTCAATTTACTAGCAAATTTAGACAAAGAAAATATTCTTGTGACAAACATAATAACAAACTAAATATACTGAGGTGAGCAAAACGGTTATCGAAACAAAGGCACAATCAATTACTGCCCATAAACCTTCAAATGCTAACACAGTCACTAACAACATAGGAAGGAAAGCCAAAGGAAAGTACATAAAAGAACAAACCCATCACATACAAACTTCCTAATAATCCTCGCCTTCTTCGCCTTCCGTAGGCTCTGCACCGACCTCCTCATAATCCTTCTCAAGGGCTGCAAGATCTTCACGAGCCTCGGAGAACTCACCCTCTTCCATGCCCTCCCCAACATACCAGTGCACAAACGCCCTTTTTGCATACATAAGGTCAAATTTGTGATCAATGCGTGAGAAAACCTCAGCAACACTGGTGGAGTTAGAGATCATGCACACTGCCCTCTGCACTTTGGCAAGATCTCCCCCTGGAACAACAGTTGGAGGCTGATAATTGATGCCGCACTTGAACCCAGTGGGACACCAATCAACAAATTGGATAGTGCGCTTGGTCTTAATAGTAGCCACAGCTGCATTAACATCTTTAGGGACAACATCACCTCTGTACATCAGACAACAAGCCATGTACTTGCCGTGTCGAGGGTCGCACTTGGCCATCATGGAGGAAGGCTCAAACGCGCTATTTGTGATCTCTGCAACTGAAAGCTGTTCATGGTATGCTTTCTCCGCTGAAATCACGGGAGCATAGGACGAAAGCATGAAGTGAATCCTGGGATATGGTACCAGGTTAGTCTGGAACTCAGTAACATCCACATTCAGAGCACCATCAAATCTCAGAGATGCAGTCAGTGATGATATCACCTGAGAATATTACCATATGAAAGTCAGAATACGATGATATAAAATGACAAAGCGGAATTTACTTCAACTGAAATGTGTTGGACAAACACAAACCTGAGAAACTAAGCGGTTAAGGTTAGTGTATGTGGGTCTCTCAATGTCAAGGGAACGCCTGCAAATATCATATATGGCTTCATTGTCAAGCAGCACAGCAACATCTGTGTGCTCCAAAAGGGAATGAGTGGAAAGGACACTGTTGTAAGGCTCGACAACAGAGGTTGAAACTTGTGGAGAAGGGTAGACAGTGAAACCCAGCTTGGATTTCTTGCCGTAATCCACCGAAAGTCGTTCCAAGAGAAGGGAACCAAGACCAGAACCAGTGCCACCGCCCACAGCATTGAAAACCAGAAAACCCTGGAGACCAGTGCAGTTGTCCGCAAGCTTTCTGATACGGTCCAAGCAAAGATCAACTATCTCTTTCCCAACTAAATTAAAAGTCGCCGCAAGAAAAGGATGTTATCAGTTATTACACAATGAAAGAAAATGCGCAACACAACTTGTGAAATGCGTTTTAGAATTCAAGCTAACAAAAAGGAGGAAATAAACCGTACTGGTGTAGTGGCCACGAGCGAAGTTGTTTGCTGCATCCTCCTTTCCACTGATGAGCTGCTCAGGATGGAACAATTGGCGGTATGCGCCGGTTCTAACTTCATCAATGACAGTGGGCTCAAGATCTACGAAAACTGCACGCGGCACGTGCTTTCCCACACCAGTCTCGCTGAAGAAGGTGTTGAAAGCATCGTCACCTCCACCTGTCGTCTTATCACTCGGCATCTGGCCATCCGCCTAAAACACAACACCACACCATACGATAACGCTCAATATCCATCCACTCCAACCAATAACTTCCACGCATATTGCACTCTACAGATGACTATGAGGCTACTGCTATTAATTGTGCATGGCAGAATGAATATCATAGATCAAAGTGGTTCCACGCATAATTGTCCACATAAACAACAAATAATTCAAATAATAAATTAATTAAAAAATGAAAAAAAGTAACGTTACAGAAAAAGAAGCAAAAGCAATTGGATTACCTGAATGCCATGCTCGAGACAATAGAGCTCCCAGCAAGCATTTCCGACCTGAATGCCAGCCTGGCCAATGTGGATGGAAATGCACTCTCTCATTTTCTCAGAGATGAAAATGGAAGGAACAAGAAGAAGAAAAAGAAGTTGAAGAGGTTAGCGTTTATAAAGACGCCACTCCCTCGAGTTTGTGGTTGAATGTTCCGTTTTTGTGGTTGGGTTTCTTTGTTTTATAGGTGTGGATCTACGTAACTCTATTCAAATGAGGGAGAGAAAAAGAGTGGGTAAGTGGAGGTTTAAACTTTAACCACGGTTAAGTTGTTTTCTTTTCATGCTACCGGGGAACGTGAACTCAAACTTTATTGCCGTCCAATTTTTCCCTCCTTCATCCTGTTCACGCGCTCAATGACTCGTCAAACTCCACGTGGCTACCTTCTATGCAACGTACCGTATACTTCTTTCAAAATTACTATTTATTTCGGGTTTTACCTTTTTGAATGGGTTCAAGCTATAATAACTCTTTATTCAAATAAACTCAAATTTTAAATCAAGAAATGTTTTTGTTTCTCGTTCAAATACAATTAATACATTATATTTTTATGATATAAAAGTTGTTTTATATTGATAAAATTATTAGACAGATGTTAATGATGAAAATGAAAATAAAATTTATCTGAAAACATTTTATTACATGCAAATATTTGACTAATTATAAATATTTAAGGCATATTAAATACATTATAACGGATATTATTACGATATTAGCTAAAAAAATGAAAATTATATAATAACCTAATATAGGATTTTGAATGCGTCAAGAAAAGATTATTTAACATTATATAAATATTTGAGAAAAATTATGAAAAAAAAATATAATATATTCACAAGTTACTTTTAATGTATTTTAATAAGTTTTGTAAGATAAAATAAAACTCAACTTCGAACCTTGTGTAAAGCTATTGTTTCAGCTATGAACCTGTGAGCGTGGGACAATGTGTTTCATCCATCTAAAGAAAGAACCATTCTCCATAATTTTCAGAACTGCTTCTAAGATGGGCCTTCTCCATCAATACCCACTTGCCTTCACGTCTCAACAACTGCAGCTTTTTATATTGGAATCACCCTTGCTTCAAAACCAAGCATTCACGAGGGAAAGATGAGGAAGAGATTCGGCCTTACGTAATACTACATGAACGTTGGAATCAATTGTGGATCATATTAGCGATCCTCTGTTATAAAATATGCAAGCGAGGCTCCAAAATAGTTAAAGAAAAAGAAGAGTCAGAAAAAGAGAAAGATATGCTAAAGTCTGGTTGCGATATGACTTTCCAATTCACTACGTACTTTTACTTTGAGCAAAGAAAAGATTCAGGAGCCATCATATATACATCAAGATTTACATTTGATAAAAAAAAAAAAAAAAAAAAAATTACATTCAATGAGTAACTAAACAGTTACTCAGCTATTAAATCCTTATAAATAAATATGCTCAAAATTTCCTCCTGAGTAAGTTTTCCTGCATACACAGACATTCATGTGCTGCCAACTGACAGTGCAATGCAAAATTTGGGTCCTTCAGTGGACAGATTCTGGGAAGCTCAGCACAGCATCATGGCAGTTTATGGTCCTTGAGCAATTCAACAACCCTTCTCATCGAGGGTCTATTAATGGGAAATGCTGAGGTGCAGAGTAGGGCCACATTCAAAACCTTCTCAACCTCATCATAATCACAAGTGACTGGGTTCAACCTTGGGTCCACAATCTTGGTCATAATATAATCTTTACCTTCTCCCATATTGCCACTTCCTCTTTCAGGAGATGGTGATAAAACAGTCTCAGTGATCCATTTCACTAGATCCCTGTTCTCACCAAATGAAGAGTCATTTGGCCTCTTCCCGGTGATCAATTCCATCAGCACAACCCCAAAACTATATACATCACTCTTCTCGGTCACTTTCATTGTGTAAGCATACTCTGCAAAGAATCAGATAGGTAAATATTAGCAATTAAGTTTTCCAAGACATGAAGGTGTCACATTCTCTTAATTATTTTTCCTAGAAAATTTCGTAGTCATTATAGTTGCTTAAACTTTGGATGACCTCTACTCACATTCACACCCATTTCCTTCATCTCCATGCATGTGAAGATTCTAATTAGATAATCCAAAATCACATTAAAGTATCAGTTAACTTAAGGTAAATGTTCAGAAGTTTGATTCTACATTAAGAAAAAAATAAATTTAAGTAGAGCTTATGTCTTTACTAATGATCTCATTATCTTGGCAAATTCCCTCCCTATAACATTACTATAAATTTTGTGTTGACAAAAATACGAGGAAAAACAAAATAAAACTGACCTGGAGCAATGTAGCCATATGATCCAGCAACCCTGGACATGGCAGCAGCCTGGGTGGTCTCACGCTGCAATGTCTTAGCGAGGCCGAAGTCTGCTACTCTTGGCAAAAACTCGTGGTCCAGCAAAATGTTATTACTCTTGACGTCCCTGTGAACAATTGCCGGCACACAATCATGGTGCAAATAAGCCAACCCCTGAGCCGCACCCACAGCAATTGCAAACCTTCTAGACCACTCCATCAACTCCCCACACCTGTCTTCTCCATGCAACACATCCCCTAAGCTTCCATTCTCCATGTACTCATACACCAACACCCTAAACTCATCACCACTGCAACTAAACAACAGTTTCACAATATTCGCATGTCGAATCCTACCCAACGTCTCAATCTCCGCCCTGAACACCAATTCCGTGTCAGGCTTTTGCGCACCGCTGAACAGCTTCTTCACCGCCACCGTCTGTCCCGTCTTCAGCCTCACCCTATAGACCCGACCCGAACTCCCTGCCCCAATCACGTTCTCCCGGGTTAAGTTCGAAAGAATGTCTTCTTCATTGAACCCCACTCTCTGAAACGCGGTTGACAAATACGAGCGCTTGGATTTGCCGCGCGCTTTGCTCTTCAGGAACCACAACATGGACCCCACAAGAAGCGAACCGCAGGCAACTAAAACAACAATCGCAAGCAGAGAAAACGGCCTGCGTTTCGAACAAGAAGGTAGGGTTTTTATAACGGCGCTGCACAGACCCGGGTTTCCCATTAGACCGGACAAGTATACTTGGTGGTTGAAACCTGAAGGAACCTCCCCGTGTAGATTGTTATCAGAGACGTTGAACTGGTTGAGTCTTAGGTTCGTCAACTCCACCGGAATCTCCCCGGTTAAAGAATTAACGGCGAGATCAAGGTATGTCAAATCCTGTAAACCGCCAAGTTCCCGCGGGATTGAACCAGAGAATCGGTTAAACGACAGGTTCAACTCTGTCATGTCAGTCCAGAGGGCCACGTTATTGGGAATCTCACCAGTGAACATGTTCTCTTGCATCTTAAGTTTCTGTAATTTTGTCAACCCAGTTACGCACGTGGGAACATCACCGGTGAAGCGGTTCTTGCGGACGTCAATCTCCAGAAGGTGAGGGAGTTGGCAGATTCGCGTTGGGAGTTTACCAGAAAAAGCGTTAGCAGACAAAATGAGTTTGGTGAGTGCCGTAGAGATGGAAGCAGATACAGAACCTTGGAACCTGTTGTTGGACATTTCCAGAAACTGAAGACCAGGTAGGGCCCAAAACATTGGCGGCACCTGGCCTGATAACTGGTTGTTCTGGATTCTGACATACTGAAGTGAACCACATTCCCCGTATTGCTCAGGGAGCGTTCCTGAGAAGCGATTCGCGAACGTGATGAGACGCTCCAGCTTGTTTCTCTTGCAGAGGTACTTCGGCAACTCTCCTACGAAGTCATTCGTTGAGACATCGAATTCCTGTATCTCTGATTTTTGTCCCAGATCTTGTGGGAGTTTCCCGGTGAAGCTGTTGTTGAAGAGTTTCAGTTGCTGCAGGTTGGGGTTTGAAGCTAAACTTTCAGGAATTTCTCCCTCGAGAAGGTTGTCATTCAGGTTGAGAGAATAGAGACGCAAAGAAGCGATTGCGTGCGTTAGTTTTCCCGTGAGAGCGTTCTGAGAGAGGTCCAAGAGAATTAAATTACTGAGGTTTCCAAAACCTTGGGGTAATTCACCGGAAAGCTGGTTATCAAATAGTTCAATTTGTTCAACGTTTTTCAGACCTGAAATGCTGTTTGGGATGTTACCTGACAAAGAGTTTTGGGATAAATCCAAGTTCTTGAGCGAGGTGAGGCTCCCAATGGAGGGTGGAATTTCCCCTACGAGGTTAACACCGGCGAGGAATAGTGTTTCAAGACTAGAGAGGTTTCCTAGTTGTGGAGGTAATGGGCCTTGTTTGAAGGGATTATAAGCTAGTTCCAAACGAGTTAACTCACTGAGGTTGCCTAAAGAGGGAGGGATCGTTCCGCTCAGAAGGTTTCCGGATAAAATGAGCACTCTCAGACTTGGAATCTGTCCAAAACTAGCCGGAATGTCGCCGGTGAAGTTGTTCGTCGAGAGGTCTAATACTCTTAGTTCGCTAAACTCCGGCGGGAATTCCGGCAGTTTTCCGACGAAGAAGTTGTCGGAGAGGTTTAAGAGACGGAGGTGGGAACAAAGGAGCAGAGAGCTGGGGGAGATAGAGTTGGATAGAAAATTGAATGCGAGAGAAAGGTTTTGGAGGGTTTGAATGCGACAAAAACCGAAAGGGAACTCGCCGTAGATTCCAATTTCGGAGAGGTCAATGGAGACAAGTGATTGGTTTCGTGCGTCGCAGGTAATGCCTGTCCAGTTGCAGGGGTTGTGGTCTGTGTTTGGTACCCAATTTTGTAGACTCTTGTTTTTGTCTTCAAGCTGGGTGTTCTTAACCCGAAGTAGAATTTCAGACTCTCTTGGAAGGGACACCGTTTCAGAAAAACCACTTGAGCACGATATACATAAAAGTAAAAACAGAAACAATGGACGCGGCATGTTGTACAAATTAAAGAGACGAAACAAGGAAGGGTTTAATTTGCTCTGAGGAACTGAGATGCGAGAATGCTTAACTTTTGATGGTACCTAAGGACCTTGTTGTTTGGTATGAGTCTCGCAGTGGTTCCTCCCCTCGTGATAGCTCCTCTTCTTCTTCATGCATACGTGCAAATGGTGACAAGTGGGAAGCGGACACGAGTGATGTGAACTCACGTTCTCTTTGTTGAAGTGATTAAAAGGGTCTCATCTTTTAGGACTACGAGAGGGAAAGGGGAAGTTGACTGTGGAGTGGGAAAGGGACGTTTGTGTATCGGAGACGTGATTCGCTTTGGCGTATTTTCAAAGTTGAGAAAGAAGTAGCAAAAAGGAGCTACTTTTAATGTGCATGCCAAACCTGAAGCAGAGAGCATGGGACACTGCCACTGGACAGAGGCATACTTTCACAAAGAAGAATCATTTTCGGGATCGCTTTCTGGTGGATGGCACTTAGACACCAGCCAGATAAATGATACTGTTGTAGGTTCCTGGTATCACCAAAGATAGCTGTGTTGCAAGACTTTGGATTTGATTTGGACTAGTTTGGTGTGGATCATATCATTTGAATTTGAAACCAGCTCTCTTTCCTCTTTCTTCTACAAGAATATTGCAACTAAAAAGCTTAGATACGAATAATAAGAGTTTCTGGTACTAAAATTCAGACATTCCAAATTTCACAAACTGAATTTGTTCCACCCAACACCCATATTCTATTGTAAGAACAACTCGTGCTTTAGGAAGAATCGAATGTAGTGAAACAGTGCTTATAATGATACACACCCAACCTCATTGGGGTGAATTAGGTAAACAGAAGACACTTTTAACAAAGAAAACAATAAACTAATTAATTACTCCTTCCGTTTTATTTTGCTTTACAGTATATTCTCTCATATCACCGTTTAAAAAAATCATATTAATTTAAATACTCAGATTTGATAAAATATTAAAAGTTTTAATCTATGGTAAAACAATCATTCACACTGCTAGGATGTGAACTATTTATTATTAGTAAAGACATCACGATGCTAACTGTGAATGTATCAATAGTTCATTGAACCGCTGAAGTGTGTTCTGAATCACAAAAATCACTAGAAAATACAAAATTGTTTCGATATAAAACACTATAACCGTCCCCTCACATGCGCCAATTTAATTGAGAAAAGGACTGGTAGATAATTCGATACAGAGGTAGCTACAGTACCACAGTCTTTGTGTGAGAATTTGTAAAGCCCCCACTGCTGAGATGGGGAAAATGACAATAACATTACGCATTGCAGTTAAATTTCAAAACATCATAAGATCTATTCCAGATTTGAAAATAGAATTTAAAAAACACAAGTTAATGTTTGGGAAGAATGTGTAGCTCCTGGCTCTGCGTCGCCGTGAAGAATCAGCTGTTTGGTACAAGACAGTAGTTGTCTCCCACTTCCTCCTCCCTTACAATATTGTTCCCGAGAGTCATTGTAAATAAAGAAATAGTAGCAGTTAATGAAGCTCACTT
The DNA here is from genome assembly GCA_963425845.1 of Sphenostylis stenocarpa. Taxonomy (NCBI): domain Eukaryota; kingdom Viridiplantae; phylum Streptophyta; class Magnoliopsida; order Fabales; family Fabaceae; genus Sphenostylis; species Sphenostylis stenocarpa. The sequence goes on along the minus strand of OY731399.1, from coordinate 4,492,873 downwards.
CTTCCCATCCCACTTTACTTGAATAATAGTTCGAACATAGCAGTAATATACGTTAAAGCGTCAATTAAGTTAATTAGACAAGTTACATATATGGTAACGACTGATAAAAAAAAGTACTCATGACTAATGACTCAAGCAATTAATGGAGTCCCATCCAAACAAATGTGCCACAGACCACGGTTTACTTGTTGAATTAGCCAGCATGCATAAGAACTTAACCAGTCTCTCGTGATGGACCCTTTGGCAGCAAATACAGCATTCACATAATAAATGCTTTTGTTGACTCCGCAGTTGTACTGCTGAATATTGTCACCTTGTCAGTGCCATTCCCCATTAGTCTTGATAAGGTGAGAGTGACCTCTACAAGTTGGCAAAAGTATTAGTCTTTAGTCGTGATAAAACATCATTTGGTCATTGAACTAGAAAAAAAGAAGATACCTCTATTTACGCGTCATGAAGCGGTAGGTTCATGGCCATTTATCATAATGTCATGGACTTCTTAGTCACTGGCCAAGGAAGGGAGACACTAGCAAGCAATTGTAAGCATATGGGATCTTTAACGTTACACTTAGCATAAAGTAACTTGTAATCGAAACAACAAGGCCAAATTAGTTGAGCTACTTCAGCTTTTTGGTTTATAATAAGAGACATTGGCTATCAGATTCCCTGTTGCAACATCTGTATAGAATCATACTTATAAGCGACAAGAGAAGACACACTACTAATCTTCTGTTTATGGTATAGCTTTTTTGACTTGGTTAACGAAGATTGAGAACATTGTTGTCACTTAGTCATTGGATTGGATTCCTTAATTAACCTCTCCAAATGGAAATGGTTTTTAGCACTTGAACTTTTCTACAGCTGTGTTGTGTGTGTCATGTTTCGACGTTGAAACAAATGCTACACATGTTGACCTGTGATGACTTGTGTTGTGTTCAATCACATAAATACCAAAATCATGTAGATTCGTTTCAAACAATATTCACTGAAAATGTTTTCTGACTCGGGTACATCAATTTTGATGGATCATACAACCCAAATTAAATATCAGAGTAGATTACAAAAAGAAGGGGCCTCCAGGATAAAACGTTTGATTGACTTAATTCTACGTAGATAATCAGCAACAAAACATGATCATTCAGTTTCAATGTTTAAATAACATCCTAACTAGTATTAATATATCGTAATTCTAACTAAAACTGTTCTCCATTGATTAAACAAATTTATGGAGTATATTAATATTATATCATCTCGAAAATCAAAATTTGGTATTCAAAGAGGGAATATTGCCGCACTTTTTGACTGTATAGGAAAATTATTTTCATGTTTGAAAATAAAATAAAGCATAAAGAAAACCGCGTTTGGCATACCACTAGTATTTTTCGCTTCATTCATACATGTTATGATGATATACACTCGTTATTCAAGATATACGTAAGATATTTGAGATGAAGTTTTCTATGACGCTGTTGAAGATGCTCTGAATGTCTCATACACCATTATGAATTAGTCCAACATAAACAATATTTTTTATTTATTATTATTATTATCATTTCTAACCTTGACATAAAAACGTAAGATTGGAGTTAAACTGTAGGATTAATAATACTAAAATTATTATTAAAATTTATTTATTATTCCACCCAAAATGGTTTTTACCTTTTACTGAAACATTTATTTACTACTATTCAAAATATTGGTTGGTATCATTTTATGCAACGTGAGGGAAGCAATTTGCATATATAAATTTAGCACATTGGGGCTTTTTGTGTATGTTTGTGTGTATTTGAGAAGTGGTAGCAAGTAGCACCAGTTTTAACTAAAAATTGTTTATTAAAAATTATAAATTAGTTTATTAAATGGAAAATTAGATTTATAAAAAAAATTTATTATTTCGATCAATTTCATTCAATAATTAAAGGTACGTTCGACAGTATTTATTAGCATTTCTCTTGTAATTTAAATTAGATGAGTTGCTGACAAATTCATCTTCAATTAAGTTTGTTTGTTTTAATAATAAATAAAATCGATTTAATCTTTAAATTCAATTAAATAAACAAACTCAAAATATGAGTTCATTCTAATTATCAAAGTGTTCATTAATTAATTTATAAATTATATACATATACTTAAAAAAGTTGTCATCAACTAAGTGATTGATAGATGAATTTATTCTTTTGAACACGTGATTAACCCTAATCAAGTAACATCTCAAATTCACTTAAAAAAGAGTTTCATTTTTATACCATTTTTTTATGTTCAATTTTTATTTTTCTCCCTTGGGTTTTATTTTAATTGATAAGCTAAAAACACTTGAAAAATATTAATTTCATAAATACAAATTAATCATCAAACTATAAATTAAATGAACTAATAATAACCAAACAAGTTTGTTCAAGTTCATAGTGTCAAAGCAAGTGGAGATTTTAAACTTCAGTTTCTTAATGAGTGAAGTTATATTGATATTACATTAAATGTTTTCCAGGTGAATTTAAAGTTTTAAGTGCTTAATTCACATTCCAAGTTCCAAGAGTGTTGTGTGTACAATTCACATCTTGAATAAAATTTAAATACATTAACAACTAATGATTGCAGAACTTCGTGAAGTAACAGATGAACATGAAACGAAAGAAGAGAGGATAGACAGCATATTAAGTAATACGAACAAAACTTACTCGGAATAGAAGGAGCCACAACCCAAAATCCAAATCTTCATATTTTCCTTATAAAAGAATTACATGCTACTCAAAACATATTGAATACTAACTAATAAGTCGACTAATAGAAAAAAGTTGGAAGAAGATTTAGAATCGTTCTTTGAAACATAAGTACTATCTGAATCATAAAATATGGATGGATGAAATTTCAGAAAAACAATTGATTCATTTCACCGGGATTCCCCCGACAGATGTTTGAGCTATTTTCATGACAGATAATTAATGACAAAACCCAAAGTAGAGCAAAAAAGAAGAACAGGAATAACCTGAATCTATTATCAATGAAAAGTTAGCCGAAGAAGAAGGATATGGTTATGAAGAAATCACTACCACGATATAACTACTTGCTAAGCCCACAAACTGAACATAAATTATCAGAGAATATCAGATGTAGTTTTAGATAATGATGATACATGACCCAACCCTCCTCTTCAGAAGAACAAAAGTGCGATGAAGAAATCTCGACCAAATTTATTAACTTACTTATTTTGTAAAAGGAACCATAAATCTAAAACTACCACTGCCTGGCTCCATCCTGTCTGCCTTTTTTTTTTTTTTTTTTATCTATCTATCTAGACAAGACGATAAATATTTTTTTTTTTAGGAAATTAAAAAAGAAAGGTGGAAAGAGCAAAGTTACATTGCAATCCTCAGGCTTCCAAATTGCAGAAAAACGACATAACCTGATCTCTTATAGCGTAGCATGAGAAGGTGCGAATGTTAGCTTATGTTGTTGGTGTTGGCGTTGTCCTTTGAGGGAGAGAGAAAAGGAATAGTGTTTTCTTCTTCTCTTCATAATTGTTGTCTCTGTAGAAGAGGATGGGAAGAGAGAGATGAAAGAGAATGGTATATAAGAGGAGAGGGAAGAGAAGAGAAGAGAAGAGAAGTGCGTTTTGTTTTGTCCGTGCGGCAAAGCAAATGCGTTTTTCGGCCGGTGACGGGCCTTTTTCGGCTTACGCTTTGTCCCCTTTTTTCGTAAGACACAAAACTCTCCTTTTCTCTTTCACATAATTATGATATTAATTATCTATTAATAATATATATGTTTAGATTATCCTGTGATTGTATTCGCGCATTAATGTTCCAGTGGTCGCCATATCGTAAAACATCATGTGTGTATTTTTTATGCAGTTCATGGCCGGTTTTGTGCGACAAAAATCGCGTCAAAGCCATCTTCATTTTCGAGTATTTGGATTCATGTAACATATTGTTCAAATACTAGTTATCATAATTTTAACTATGTCTTTAGTTTTAAAGTTAATGACTTGTTTTGGTTGTTGTTAGGTAAATTTCTCCTTGTTTCTGAATTTTTATTTGGCTGTTAGGGATAAAATTGATTTTGACAACATTCATTGGAACACATTGGTATTATATTTGGATATAGTTTAGGGAAATACTTTTACTAGTTTTACTACAGAATTTTGATTTCCAACGTATACAATAAAGAACAATAAATTAATTGTTGCTTTACAAGTAAAATTTGTTTTTAGCTATTCTAACTGAAATACAAATGCATTAAGTAAATGTGTATATATTTTTTGTTCATGAATTGATTTTGAACTCAACGTTGATTTTAGTTAGTTATAACTTCCTTACTTAGTAACTTTTGAATTATATAACAAAAATTTTATTAAATTTTATTAATAACTTACTTTAATAAATGCATTCAATCGCATATATATCAATTTTAATCAAAGCCAGTATCACTAAATTGGTTTTATTTAATTAAGCACATAAATTAGAAGAAAAATATATTATCAAGTATTCTTATATTGGTCTTATTCTTTACCATATTTTATATCTAAATTTTTTAAAATTAGTTAAATTATATTTGATTAAAATTGGTATGGAGTTGTTTTAAGTTCAAAATACTGATATGCAGCTATATTAAAATTTCGAAGTAAATTTATCACCGATAATAATTCTATGTGGCGTAATTCATGTGGAAAAAAGGATAGATGTGTTTATGTTAAAAATTCAATTGAAATTCAACATTATAATGTCTCATTGTTTTACGAAATTAGCATATCAGTCATATTTCTATAAATATATATTTATAACTTTACAGTATACACTATTAATTATTACTTCCAGTTATGATTCATCAGCTACGTTAAATTAAAAAATATATTAATTTTAATGTTAAAATCAAACTAACCTGGTGAGAAAATAGAAAAAATAAATGTGATTGGATTAAATTATTATCGCTGAGACGTAAATAAATATATTATGCTATTGTAAATAATAAACAAAAAGTTCAAATATTATTTTAGAGATATAAAAGTGACTCGTAACTCATGAAGAACTATGAAAAAATATTCGGGGTTAAATTTGTTTGAAGTATACATCTATAATCTATAATAATTAAAAGAAAATAATTAATTTTTTTAGTTGTAAATTTTAGAATAAAAGACAAGAAATATAACGATAGGAATTATATGGGAAAAGAGTTGGAATTAGGTTTCATTCAATTTCATGTAGAAATCCTAATATACATCTTAATTCGCAGTTATTTTCATTTAGTCCACAAACTTTGCTACTTCGTTTAAATCCTAATAGATGAATAAGGTTAACACTTTTGTAGGTATTTAATTTGATTTTTCCGTGAGTATAAATATAAAACTAAACTTCAAATCTGATATGGTGATCAGATAAGTAAAATTTAAAAGACGCTACTATGATTTGAACACTTCAATTTACAAGCAAGTGAATTTTGCAAGGCCCAGTGTCCTTTATTTTCTCTCTAACCCACTACTTGTTAGGTATAAACTTATTTACATATAAAACAGGTAATGTATTATAAACATTCAAGTTCGGGTTCTATATATCCAAAATGACCATGTTAATGATATCACAAACGTGTTCATTAAAAAGAAGAAGAAGAAAAAAAAAAGATGGAGGTGAGTGTCTGGTGTGAATGAGACTGAAATCAATGGGATTTTGATTTACTTCACATAGACAGAGGAACTTAGACAACTTCTGACGCTCACCGTGTTTACTGGAGTGTGGTGGAGATTCCAATTTCAACCAAAATGAAAAAAAACACCTTACATTATACTCTTGTATTTTGTGCCTTTGTGTTCGTGGAACTGCAAAATTATTAACATCATCGAATCAAACAATCAATTAACATAGTTTTGTCACGCGCGTCTGAAGAAGTGGAAAAAGGATGTGATTTTTTGACTGAAGAGGTGTGATTATGAATAATTTACAAATTTAATTTTAGACCATCTTGATTCAATCAAATTAAATTCAGTGTAAGACAAGTTCTCTCAAAAATAAATAAATATTGATGGACTCAAACACAGTGTATTTCATTGTATTTTTTATTGGGCTTTGATCCACTTCATCATACTTAATCACCTTTGCCGTATGGGCTTCTTACTCCCTCCAACACCACACACGCAGCCACCTAAAAATTTAATTAACGTAATTTGAATTATGTAATTTTAACTTAATGGAAAATAATTTTATAAATAATTTTATAAAAGTAAGATAAAATATATTATATGAGAAAATAATTTACTTATAAATAAATTAAGTTTTTATGATAAAGTATGCAAAGTATTAAAAATTTTATTATTAAGTAAAATGTATTGAATTTTGAAAAAATTGGATTTAACAGTTGTAAGTAAAAAATTTAATCGAAGATTAAATTGATTTTATTTTAAAATTTAAAACATTTTTAAAAAATGGATTAAAAGGACTCAAAGGTAAAAATCACACGTGATCTAAATTTTAGATAGAAAGACCAAACCGGAGAAAATTTCAGAAGGAGAAATGAAGCAGAAGTAAAGAGCATTCGAGATTATCGCACATAAGCAAACCATTGTGATACGATAAAGATCGATTCGCATTTTCACGCTTCCCAATTTCCACACCCATACCCATATCACAGCTCTTTCCACACCCAACGCAACCTTTTATAATCATTCACCCTCGAATTTTTGAAGAGGCAGCAATCTTTGCCGTGAAAAGGGATCATGGACGCAAATTCAGGTGTCAACCGCCGAATTGCGATGATCGCAACCCATCTCTGTCCCCAGGTTCATTTCGTTTATCCGTTGCGCTTGCACCGACCGTTAATTCGGTTGTTAAGAACAACATCATTCGATTTTTTATGTATTTGAATAGGCAGAAGATGATATTTGTTTGAGGCGTAGCCATTGTCGTGCCAAAGGTGGGGCTCCCGGATTCAAAGTCGCCATATTGGGTGCCGCAGGAGGCATAGGACAACCTCTGGCCATGTTGATGAAGATGAACCCACTCGTCTCAGTTCTCCACCTCTACGATGTTGTTAACACCCCTGGCGTCACCGCTGATATAAGTCACATGGACACTGGTGCAGTTGTCAGTTCCTACGATTTTGTTTTTAGAAAACCAGATTATTGTGTTGATTCCTTGACTTGATTTTCATGGAAATTAATAACAGTTTAATTCTCATCAACTGTTACCCTGCTAAATAATGTGAAATTCTTCTTGAAATAACTTTTATGAGGACTACAATAAGAGAAATGTCAGATATACACCGTTTAAACTATTATTTTTAGCAACATACTTAATTTTGGAAATAGCATATATGGTGTAAGTCTTACTCCTTATGTGTTGGACTTTTATGACTTTATAATTTTCAATAAATTTTAACTAATATAAAATAATTTTAGAAAAAAAAAATGTTAAGAAAGAATGTATTGTTAGCATTCATATTGTAAAAGTCAGCAAACTTCCTGTGGAGAATAACAATTTATAATTGGATGACTGTAGAAAAGGAATTTTACATTTTGAAGTTATGCATTAAATTTAACTGATAAACTTGCAGTGTTGGTAGACCCTGTGGGTACGGTCTAGATTTGTAAAATTAAATTGATCTCTATTTCGGTTTTTTTGGACCTGACTTAAAGTCTTGGTAATTAGGTTCGAGGGTTTTTGGGGCAGCAGCAGCTTGAGGATGCACTTATAGGCATGGACTTGGTGATCATCCCTGCTGGTGTTCCTCGCAAACCTGGAATGACAAGAGACGATCTCTTCAATATAAATGCTGGAATTGTTAAAACGTTGTGTGAAGCAATTGCAAAGTGTTGTCCTAAAGCCATTGTCAACGTGATAAGCAATCCAGTTAACTCCACTGTCCCGATTGCAGCTGAAGTTTTCAAAAGAGCTGGTAGTTATGATCCCAAGAGACTTCTGGGGGTCACTATGCTTGATGTTGTTAGAGCCAATACGTTTGTGGTATGTGCTACTGTTCTTGAACTTAGTACAAGTCTTTATAGTTGCTTGATGCTTTGGATGTGAAGTGGTTTTTACAGCTTCAACTGCAAGAAAATATCCAACGCAACATTTCTTTTGTTTCATACTTAGACCAGCTATGCTTACATGTATCACTTAAATATTAATATCATGTGATTGTATAACTAAGGAACTGAATCTTTCAGTGTGTAGAGTCGATATCATTCTTATCATAATCTTTTCTATTGCTAATAATATCTGCATAAAGCAATCATTTCCTTTGGACCCCAGTAGGTTAAAATGAAACAATCTATGAAACAATCTATGAAACACTTCTGCAAGCACTATCATTCTAATAAACCCCTTATATTAAGGTGTTTCTTTCTATTTCCCAATATTACAGAGAGTGAGAGATACAATCTGTAATCAATCTTTTTCATAGTGATATCAGTTTTAGAAAATGGAATTGTGGTTGTTAATACAATATCATCAATCCTTATTTGACTTTCTATCACATCCATTTAGTAATCTAGATTATTAGGATTCTACGTCATTATTTGTTGAAATCGGGATGCCATAAAGTGTTTGTACTTGTAGCTCGCTTATATTATTGTTTAATCTTTTTTACGGAGCACTTCATTCATTTTTATCTGCTGGGTATAAACTGCAGGCAGAAGTTCTGGGTGTTGATCCAAGGGATATGGATGTCCCTGTTGTCGGGGGACATGCCGGAATCACAATTTTACCTCTTCTTTCTCAGGTCAACACTATAATTACTTCTTATTTTTTGCAGTTATCATATTTGATTTTGTGTTTATTATCTGACAAAATCACTTAATTATCAGATTAAACCTCCTTGCTCTTTCACCCCAAAGGAAACTGAGTACCTGACCGATCGCATACAAAATGGTGGAACTGAAGTTGTTGAGGTGAACATTTATATATTTACCTTATTTTTTAAAACAAAATATGTTATTTCTTTTGAGTTTTATCTCATTTACTAACACTCCAAATTTCAATCATTACCCATCTTATCCATCAACTGTGAAGGTTTTGACGATCAACGTATTGCATTTGTTGACTTAAATAATATCAGAATGAGAGTGAGAGATACCAAAAAGTCAAACTAGGCTTAATAGGAAATTCTGCATTCCCACCCAAGAGGGAGACGTATAAAGGCTAATTGAATGTGCACTTGATTGAGCATAAGATGAATCAAATTTCAAATGGGAGCAAATTCACTTGCTCCAATCCTCTTTCTATTTTTTACTTGGTAGTTTGCAATTGGCCCTTGGTCGAAATATTGACTGGTTGCTTGGGAATTATTGTGTGGGTGAGTTGTATTAGTTGGTGCCTTTTTTACAGTAACTTCGTGCAAAACATGGTTATTCCATTCCTATGGGTTATCTACACATCAGAATTTTGATTTGTACAATATTGTAATTCTCTTTAGGCCAAGGCTGGAGCTGGTTCTGCAACACTATCAATGGTTAGTATTCTATGTTTAATTTAGCCTGGTTGAATGCATGCGATCCCTTTTTTGAAATTCATATTTGTTTTATTGCATCTGCCAAACAGCCATAACATCTATTTCTGTTCAAGTGAATATGACGTCCAACTTGTATAAACTGCAGGCATATGCTGCTGTTAAATTTGCAGATGCATGCCTTCATGCCCTGCGAGGAGATGCTGGCATCATTCAATGTGCATATGTTGCTTCACAGGTAGTATATAAAAGCATGTTTCCTTTAAAGAGCAGCTTTTGGGTTGGTGACATACTATCCTCCTATTACATTGTAGGTGACTGAATTACCATTCTTTGCATCAAAAGTACGACTTGGCCGAGGTGGGGTCGAGGAAATTCTTCCTCTTGGTCCCCTAAATGATTATGAGAGGTATGCAGTAATTACTTACACTTCTACATATATGAATTTCCTTTTCACATAGGTGAAATTGACACAGTGGAGTTTATTCACTGCTTTTGTTTCGACAGGGAGAGTTTGGAGAAGGCCAAGAAAGAGTTAGCAGAAAGCATTGAGAAGGGCATTTCCTTCATCAGAAAATGATAATTTCTTTTATCAGAAAATGGGAAGTTGATGATAGTACGTCTAGAGAAAAAATGTTAGATTGTGCTCTCTGTCTGATGTGAGATCACATATTTTGAGTTAGTTATGAACATGTATGAATATCTTCAGAACTATGTAATATGTAATACATGATAGTGTTCTATATATCATCAAATTTCAAATGTGTACTAGAAACATTCAATAATTGGATTACCGAATTTAAATTATAATTACAATAATTGTTGGCAAATTTTGGGTCATATATATATGATACATATTTAAATGTGTTAGGGTCATCATTTATTAAGCCAAATAATAAAGTGATCTAAATAAATTAAAGTTTTGACTAAAGGCATATGTCATGAAAATATGATTGTGTAGAGACCATAAAGTAATTTCTAATTTGATGAAAATATGAAGAAGGAAGTCGAAGAAAAAGTAAATATATGTTTATGATAATAACTCTATGATGTTTGTGACAACAAAGTATGCTCCATTGGATTTTTTTTTAACTTCATCTAAATGAAGTTTTGTTCATATGCTCAAACGGTCGTGAGGGAATACGTTGGGTTTGTGGGTTAGATTCAACTGAATGGCCCATATCCAATGGCTTGAATAGGGAAGGAAGAGCCGTCTTTGATGCAGGGTATATGTTAAGAGTTGAGCCTTTGCTAGCTCCGGTGTTGTTAACATGACACTTGGTAACAACGTGGCGTTGGTTCAGAGGGCTCAATTGGACAACATTGAGGACCTCATGTTGCCTTCCACGCCGTAACACTTGCGAATATTGATTTCCCTCTCCATCCACAAGTCTTTGCACAAATGAAGCATCGCCCCAGGGGCCATGGGATGCTGGCTGGGAAGGCATAGTTGCAGGATTATTTAGTTGAGTTGATACACCTCCCCAAGCCTGTAGTTCTGGCTTTGGAACCCCAGCTGAACCCCATCCTTGAGCTTCAGCATGAGAGTTGTGGCTACGCACAACCTGGTTTTGCATATTTGTACCTGCCATTTTGAGGTCAACCCCTGAAGGCAGGACAGGTGCCACTGCTGTTGGATGAGGATGTAACTTAGTATTATCTGTAGACACTGAGCTAATACCAGGTTGTGAACAGGAAGCTTTTTCAAGATTTTGTACAGCATGCTCTGGGTGCAGTACCATAGAGGTCTGCAAACCTCCATGATTACCTGGGAATGAATTTCCTACGAGAGACCCAGGAAGAGACCCAGGAAGCTGGACAGGTGTTGGTGACCATTTATTTTCAAAAGCCTGCCCCTTGGTCACACCAAGAGTAATCTAAGGTGCAGGTGAAGGAAGAAATCAAGAAAAGGCATGAGGGACGACCTTGGTATTATGATTGGCTATTTGGCCATGATTCAACAAGAATTAATTTGCCTTGTTAATTTTAAATAAATAATTATTAAATATTTGGTTTTGTTATATAAATAAAATATTAATTTTTGGTAGTTTAATATTTTTGTGAACAAATTGAGTCAAGAAATTATCAAAGTAACATTTCTTGAATTGGGTAGTTCGTGAAAAATATTAAATGTTAGTGTTTGTGTATATTCATGCGAGTATTAGTCAGTCCGAAAGGAAAATTAATATTTGGCCGAATTGCATATACACTTGTAATGATAAACATGTGATAATTATAAAGATTTGCTTTATCGATGATAAATCAATCCAAAGACCGATTTGTTGTTGGACGTGCTTTATTGTCAATGTTTGATTATTACAACAAGATACCTCTAACAGTTAATATTACTTGTCCAAAGACTTGATATTGATGGTGCATTGGGTGTCTTGAGATGGGTTAAACCATTATTTGAATATATATTTTATTTATAATTATTTATTTTATAATATGAGCATAATTAATTTATTTCTTTTGTTCTAATCCAGTCTACAATTGCTTCGTATCCGCCAATTTAAATTCGTTCCGGTCCTCGATGGAACAAATTTTAAGGACCGGAAAGAGAACATTGATATTATTCTTGGCTGCATGGATATGGATCTTGCGTTAAGGACTGAGCAACCCCCTGTTCCTACGGATTTAAGTACTTCTGAACAGAAAAGAGATTATGAAAAGTGGGATCGCTCAAATCGCATGAGTCTAATGATCATTAAGCGCGGCATCCCGGAGGTGTTTATGGGCACTGTTTCTGAAAACATCACAAGTGCCAAAGAGTTCCTTGCTGAAATTGAGCAGCGCTTTGCAAAAAGTGATAAGGCGGAGGCAAGCACTCTTCTTCGAACTTGATCTCCATGAAATATCGAGGCAAAGGAAATATCGGGGAGTACATTATGAGCATGTCTAATATTGTTTTTAAACTCAAGGCACTAAAGCTCGAACTCTCAGAAGACTTGCTCATTCATTTGGTGTTGATTTCTCTTCCCGCAACGTTTAATCAGTTTAATGTATCTTACAACTGTCAGAAGGATAAATGGTCTCTTAATGAACTCATTTCTCATTGCGTACAAGAAGAAGAAAGGATAAAGCAAGACAAGACAGAAAGTGCTTATTTTGCAAGCACCTTTAAGGCTAAAGGCAAAAGAAAGAGATCAGAGGATCCCAAGAAGGAAGCTGCTAAAGGTCCAGAACAAAAGAAACAAACTCAAGAAAATAAATGTTTCTTTTGCAATAAGACTGGACACGTAAAGAAGCAATGTGTTAAATATCATGCTTGGCGTGAAAAGAAAGGGTTGCCTAAACTACCGGAAGTCAACTAATTCTGAAAGATGAATATACGTTGAAAATGGCAAATTGGTGGAGATGAAGACTATTGAACATTTTAGATTATTATTGTGTACTGGTTTTTTATTTTAGATTTAAAAGACATTTTTTGTCGTGTCGTCTTTTAGATGGAATTTGGTTTCAATTTCTTATTTGGACAAATTATGTTATTTGTGTTCATTTGGAAACAATAAGTTCAGTTTGTCTTTTAATTCAGATATTGTTATAACTGGTTCATTTTTTGGCTAATGATAATCTATATTTACTTGATACTGTGGTCACCTATAATGCAACTCTTAATACAGAATCTCGTGGTATTAAACTAAAATTGGACTCCCGAACAGTAAGTAGTTACTTCTTTGGTTATTCTGAAAGAGCCAGGGGATATAAATTTTATGATCCCACATTAAAGACAATTTTTGATATGGGAACTGTTATGTTCTTTGAGGATATTGAGTTTGGGGGGAAGAATAAGATTAAGATTTTTTGTATTGGAGGAAGAATCGACAATAAATCCAGAACCGATTCAAACAGTTACTTTTGATAAAGTAAGTTTGGAACCTCCACAAGACATTGATGATAAACCCCATATTCAAGATGATTTGATTGTTCGTCAAGACCAAACTCAAGATCCTCAAGAACCTGTGCGTCATGAGCCGGTGATACTCCAGTTACTAAGGGAGACAAGTTTAGTCTAAATTAGTGTCCAAAGGGGAATTTGGAAATTGAGGAAATGCAACAGATTCCTCATGTATTAGCTATCGGGAGTTTGATGTATTCCCAAATATGTACACGTCCAGACATTACATACATAGTTGAGGTTTTAGGCAGATATTTAAGCAATTCAGGAATAAACCATTGGAAAGCAGCAAAAGGGGTCATAAGATATTTAAAAAGAACAAAAGATTATATGCTCACATACAGGAGGTCAGACTAGCTGGAAATCGCTGGATTTTCTGACTCATATTTTGCAGGATGTCAAGAATTTGTAGCATGCTATGAGGCATCAAATCATGAAATATGACTGAGAAATTTTGTCACAGGGCTGCAAATTGTGAAAGGCATTGAAAGACCACTTAAGTTATATTGTGACAATAAATCAGCTGTATTGTTAAGGAAATAGTACAAAGTGAACAGATTTCCATAGAACACTTAAGGACAAACTCCATGATAGCATATCCTCTAACTAAAGGACTTCCGCCCAAGGTCTTTCATGAGCATGTTGCTCACATGGGTGTTTTACAGTTTGAGGAATTTGTGGTTTAGTGGGAGTTAGTCATTTTCATATATTTTATGTTCTATGTTTAATTTTATATATGTATACAATTTTTTTTTGGACATATTTGGTTATCTATAGATATGCGGTTTTCTTGTTCATTCATTACACTTTGTACATTAAGGTTATTGTATCGATCTCGATAAGTTAAAGTTTGGACCAGATTGAAAATAGACGTGTACAGATCACCTTCACGTAATTTTTCATGCTACACATTTCATGATGAATCCATGTCATTTGGTTATGTCAGGATGAGTAATCTTGTTGGTTTTAGTTGCGATGATGCAATGAAAAACTGGTTTAGTTCTATATCCTGATATGATTAATGAACAGGACTTTTGGAATATGCTAAAGGAATATAATGACAATTTTGAGCTCATAAAGTCTAACACATTTGTAAGGTTGTAAAGACATATATATTTGTGACTAGTGGGAGATTGTTGGCAAATTTTGGGTCATGTATATATATATGATACATATTTAAATGTGTTAGGGTCATCATTTATTAAGCCAAATAATAAAGTGATCTAAATAAATTAAAGTTTTGGCTAAAGGCATATGTCATGAAAATATGATTGTGTAGAGACCATAGAGTAATTTCTAATTTGATGAGGGGTCAAATTAAAAATACTAAAACTTAAGTAATTAACCTAATTTTGGTTATATAAAGGGTCATGGTCCCCTTCGAGAGCACACGCATGAAAAACGATTCATGATCCCGTTTTTTCTTTCTATCCCCATCAAGAGAAAATCAAGAGGGAAATACGAGTGCTTCTTCAGGTGGAAGACCATAAGATCAAATCAAAAGTGTTCTATAAAGGATATCGTCATTATGGCTAATTCAGTGACGCTTTGCATTTAGTTTATAACATATTTACAGTATGAAATTATATATATGTTTGATCATTAGAATGAAGATCATATTAATTACAGTTTACCTATCAATAATAGCCATAAAATTTGAGTTTGAGTCTATTAAAAACGAATTGAGAGATGTTTTCGTTATATCTAACGTTGATGAATAAGATCTTATTTAACTTCAACATAAAAAAGGTTTAATTATCAATTATTTTCGCTAAGTGAACAATGAAGTTCTAAAGTTACTCGTCGTTTAAAGGTTACGAGTTCTATTGGATTTAGGAAATAAACACAGAATTATGAATAAAGGTAAAAATAATCTGAATTTGTAGGTTACATTTAATTAATTACATCACAGAAAAATTATTTTAGAATTTTTCACCATAAAAAAACACATGGAATGTCACCTTGAAAGCTTAATTTCTTTTTGTAAGTCTAAAGCACAAATTTAGATATCTTCATGATTACTACATATAACTGTGTAATACAAAGTTAAGAATTAATATAAATAATAACTTCGTAATAACGATAAGCAGAAATTGTATCTATTTCCACCATATTTTCTAAACGATGATACGCAAAAGTTTCCTGTTAGAAATTCAGTTTGACACAAATTTGGAGCAACGGATAAGATATGAAATTATATATCTCTCCTCCTAGTTAGGAAAAATACACCTTAGATATAAACCTTGCATAACTAAAAAAAAATATTAAGATTGAAATAATATATGTATATAAGTATTCTAAAACGAAAAAAAAAAATTGTGTATCTTAAATAATAATAACAGTAATAAGAAGATATAAAGAACAAAAAGAATCTAAAGTTTTTCCCATTCCAGACGAGATCCAAGTTAGATATCAATTTGATGAATGTTCAAAATCTCTGTCTACAACTTATTAGGATAGCAGACATGGGCCTTATAATTTTATTATACGGACCCAGAAGAATTTGTTGGGCCATAATACAGGGCCTCAAACCACAAGATTAGAATATATATATAGTCGGATTTGCTTTCCCATTGAGATACAAAAATCCACACACTCCATGAAAATATATACTCTTGCGTATTGAACGTAAAATAAAATAAAATTTAAAAAATAAAATAAGTAATTTTTTTTAATAATTTCATCTCATACAATCAAATTTTCTTAAAATACCTTTTTATTTGGTTTCAATTTCTATTTTTAATGATTTCTTTAAAACGGGAAAACTCTGAATTAAAACATGTTCTGGTTAAATTGAAGGAGGTAGTTAGTTTAGAGAATGAAGTTAACCAAATCACATACTCTTTGAATAAACAAACCTAATATAATCCATAGATAATTAATTATCTTCCTCAGTCCACGAATCTGATAGGGTTCGTATTGCTTAACACTTTATCTCCCCAAACACAGTCTTCTTTTCTTACAAAAACACTGAACATGTTTATTTAGGATCTTCCTAAGACACCGATTGAAGAACCTTTTTTTTTTTTTCCTTGAAAATCATACAAGACTATATAAAAAAAATTAAAAATTGTGTATTTTAAATTTTTATCAATATCTCGACAATATCAGTTAACATTTATTCACTTGTTTTTATTATTGTGATACTTAGATTGCAATTTGTATGTGAATGAATGACAAATGAACATGTAATTTCAGTTGTTTTTTTGTCAAACATCGATCCCAGCCATTCAATAAATATAAATTATATCTAACGGTCAAAATCTCCGTTGTTGTCTTTGTGTACGTTTAAGAGGTGGCAGAAATGCGTAGGGCAGTGGGAACAGCCCAAATTGCTCAAATTGAGGGATATCTTTAAATTCATGTCCTTATGCAGATGCAGACATTAAAGTCAGCACCTTTCTTTTACTTCTTTATATTTTTTTCTTTTCTTACTTCTTTAAATATTTTGTTTAGATCTGGAAAGTGATGGAAAAATATTTTTTTAATGTGAAATAGAAAAAAAAATAGTTTATTTAATTGGATTTCAAAATTACAAATACATAGCTATGATAATTAATTTTTCATATTTTTAAATTACCATCAAACAAATGAATAAAATTACTATTTTAACTCTCTTTTTTTCTTTTCTATTTAAGTAAAATAGATCTTTTTTGTAAAACTTGTATATATATATTTTTAATCTTCAATCATATATTCTTATAACCATTTAAGAAACGAAATAAATTTCATTAAGATTGATTTTAATTTAAGTGCTTTATGTTTGGATGTTTTTATTTTACATATAATTTAGTAATAATATTTAATATAGTTTTTTTAACGCTACCTAACATTATATTAATTGATATTTTGATGTGATGAACCTAATACTAATGAACCTAATATATTAATTATATAGCAAATTTATATTTTAAATATTTTCAAAGTAATTTAAAAATATAATAATTAATTATTTAAAAAATTCTTATAAGAAGTTAGTTACAAACACAATTAAATTTTATTGATCACATCAATGATTTACATTTATGTCAATTTACTTTGCAATATCCTAGATAGGAACTTTTAAGATTTTGATAAAAAAAATTGTAGGGTTATTTGTTAGTGTAATATATTAATAAAATTCATGAATAAAAAATCAAAATACATAAGACAATATTAAAAAGACAAAAAAACAAAACAGCAATGAATGAAAAAGTGAAACATAACGTACTCACACACTGATTATGTAGGTGTTTATTTGAAGCATGAATGTATAAAATGGAGTACCTTATTGAAGAGACATTTATATAATATCCAGAGTTCTGAAACACCAGAAGGAAATGAAGAGATGTCATAAACATTATAATAACTTCTGTGGTGTCTGCAATAATAAATGAAGTCAAAGAAGAGTAATGAGATGGAACAACGAAAAAAGGCAGATCTTGTGGGCAACCACACAACATAACACAAATAATCAATCACCCCCAGCTACTACTTGGACTCTTCCACCATAAAAAGGATCTTTTTTTGACCCCCCAATAGGAATATTACAAACATATAAACAACATCTGAGTGTGTCAATGTAAATTTGTCTTCTTTTCAATGCTGCTTTGATGCTGTCAATATAAATTTTCAGTGGATTATACGTTTGCCAACTTCTCTAAAGCTCACTTTTTACTGCACCATGTTCTCAGATGAAAAGTAGATAACTAAATACACAACTTTTGCATGATTCACCACCATATCTTTGACCTGCTCTTGATTACAAGATATTTGTATAATATTTTACACCTTCAACAAAATTAGGATTTGCCCATTATAATTGTGAAAGATTCCAAATGCAAATTGCTAAACAAGAATCTTGAGTGGGAGAGCTTGGGCAATTACTCAAAACAAACAACTGCAAGAAAATGCAGAAGATGACACAAAATTCCCAATGCATCATGTTTTCTGATTTTCTACGCATAGTGTCCTGTCTTTCAATCTAAATCCAAAAGTAACGCAGAATGGAATATGCACAGAGTGGTACTGTAGCAGAAGATACAATAAAAAAGAATTTCAACACACATGTTAATAATACACTCTATTATCAATAAAAAAAATCATAATATGTTATAATTTTCATCTTATTTGAGAATTATATATTAAAAAATTATTGACATCACTCATATTAATAAACCTGCCCTAGACCAAGTGTAGATGTTGAGTTTTGATAGATTTTTGGGTAAAGTTGTTTGTCGTTTTGGGACAGATTCATCTTTTTCCTCCATTCTTCACTTTGAGTACTTTGGAATAATTTGAAGTTCAAAGCCGCATTGAGGGGCTTTATTTTGTGTTCTAACGTATTGGATTTATCTTGCACCTTGCACCTTGCACCTTGCACCACACACAAATTTATGTATAGATTTTGTCCAATGCTTATGGTGTCTCCATTGTGGAGAGCTTCTTTGGTTCCAATCATACACCAATAATAAGTACCAATTCAATCCATGTTGCTTCTTTTTCTTTTCAAACAATTTCTTTGAGTATCTCCCCTCTGTCAGGTTCCCAAAAGATAAATAATCAACCTTCTCCTCCTTCTTCTTCTTGTTAATTTTCGTGCAAAATTATTTCTTGCTCATTGGTAAACTTGAAAAGAATAATCATCAAGTCTCTCAAAATAGCAAATGAGACACTTACAAATACAATCATTCGAATCAATAGATGATGGAAGGGTTAAAATATTTCATGTCTCCATTTTGATGAAAAATCCCCTGTAAACAGGATGTGATAAAATCTCAACTTAGATTATAGTATAAATAAATTATTATTTTTTTAAGGCATGAGATGATAAAATTATTTAACCATCATTAAATGAAATATTTAAACAAAGAAATGGTATCTTCGTTTTATTTTATCATATTTCAATGAAATGCTCCGCCAGCCGTTTGAATTTTTGATAAACTTTTCGTTCTTATATTGACCATTCATCAATAATCTCTTCTCTGGGACCACATTGATGTTCACAGTTAGACCTAATCGAAGAAACCCCATCTTTGGTACGACCCTGCCCCTTTTCCCTACACATTGCTGCACAGTGCTATGAACATTTTAATTATGAGGGGACCCTTGCCCCTAGCTCTCTCTTCCTGAAAATAAATCGTAATTTTACAAGACTTGATGGAAGTGTTGAAGGAGATACAATACAATGTACAACCCACCACAACGAGACAGCTACTGAAAAGTTGTCCTTCGTTTCCTTTTTGGAAATGGCAGAGGGCAAGTGGTGTAACCAGAAATTTAAATTCCACAATCGTCTTTTCTTTGTTATTACATACGCACCAACCCCATACCATAAAACCAGGCTCCTTATTTCTCTAAATCTAACCTTCAACTCACTGCGTACAGAGAAATTGTGGCCCTGCAGTATTATTATGGTTGCTAGCAAGGGTTTGGCCACATAACAAGATAAAGGTGAATCTCCTACGACAAATCCCCAGTCAATCTTACTAAAAAATAATAACACTTTATTGTACGAGGTGAAATATGACAACTCAACACAAATCAAACTAATATTTTGTTTAGTGTATCACGTGGTTACCCTTCGCCTAGCCCTTTCTGCAAGGTGAAATAATAATTCAATGGCTACAATTCTCTTTCTTGGGATTATATAAAGGCCAGCTACCATTCGTTCCAAGCACTGTGGTCCACACAACCAGAGTGATGGTGGGTTAATGATAAGATTTTGATATATATGTATAGAAGATTTCTTTTTTAAGTTATCCCCGCCCTCTTTCCTTTATTTAAAAAGGGATTTTTTCTCTATCCTTTTTAACGCCACAAAATCTCGTGCCACTGAGTTAATTTGATCTTATGGGAATGGGGTAAATGAAATAGCAAAAGGAAATGAGCTATTAAACTAACTAAAGCTGAAACAAGCCTGATCTGATTCACTCGGATTTTCTCGAAACAAGTTAACTTCTTCAAATACGCTAATCCAAACCTGACTAATAGACTCACAGTCACAGCTCAGGCTCACAATTCTTACTGAGGCAATCCTCTCAGGATTCATCAATACTATTATTCTAAACCATACAATATGCCCACTGTTTTCAAGCGTCATTGTGTCACTTTCACTCTACCTATTATTGATCCCCTCAATGAACATAAGAGTATCCCTTGGCCCCCCCCGCGTAGGCTCAGGACAACATCGGCTGTAACATAAAAATTAAAAGCAGCACTACATAATGAAGCCAATGACTTTATAGAGAAAATACCCCCACCAATCCTACTGTACAAAAACCATTAAAGAAAATCCAACATTTAACACCATCCGTTAGGAAAAAAAACAAAAAAAAAAAAAACAACCCCAGTGAGACAGAAAAAGAACGTAAACGGATGAGCTATCGCAAACCAAGGGAACTACAATGAAGTATCTAATACATCATTTCAAATGCTTAGAAGATCGGGTGGTGGGGATTGAGGAGGATTTTGATGATCTTTAGAGGCCGTGGATGGAGATTCTAAAGCATTTGATGATGACAAAGAGGATTCTGTCAAGTCCTCTTGTTTAGAACCAGGTGGCTTTGGAAGCTCTGTCAGTATTTGGACAACTTCACGCATAGTTGGTCTCTCTACAGCCTGTTCTTCAACGCATAGCATGGCTACATAGAAAACATGCATCACTTCGTGGAGGGGAACTGACGGAAGCCTAGGATCAAGAACTTTAAGAACTCCTTCCTTATTAGAGTCCGTCATTTTCCTCACCCATTGCACAATGTCCACACCATCACCGAATTCCCCAACTGGTTTCCTGCCTGTTATAAGTTCTAAAAGAACCACACCAAAACTGTACACATCGCTTTTCTCATCGACTTTCAATGTGTAGGCATACTCTGCAATCAAACATCAATCAGGAGTCATAAACTGAAATGAAGCAGGCCACCTAAATTATAAACTATAAGTAGCAATCAAACATGAAACAGGTATCATAAGCAAAATAAAGCAGACTACCTTATTTAGAAACCGAGTAAAACAAAGGCAATTCATGCAAAGTATATGTAGTTCTATTGATCTGATATTTTGCCATTAACCATCAGTTTCCTGTTGTGAATGATTCTAACCTATGACTTCAGTATAATCTACTTCATAGGTGTGGGGAGTGGGCTATGGTGAAAAATCAAATTCAAAAAGGTGCAGAGCTACCTACCATTTACTTTCAGTACTTTGGATTAGAAATAAATAGACTACATAAATAATGAGACCAATCAAGAGATCATTTAGGTATGATAGAAAACCAAAGTCAAGAAAAACCACATGTCGATGTTAATTAATTTAGAGCATCACCTGAATATCAACAGTCTACACCTAAAGTGATGATGAGTCAATGAGTCAATTTCTCAACAATAATTGAAGTACAAACAATTATGTTGGGCAGGAAAACAAAATTTGCCACATCCATGTAGCAATGTAATAATTATGACAAAATTGAACTGTACCTGGAGCTATGTATCCATATGAACCAGCAATAGCAGACATGCATTCAGATGTCCCAGAATCTTGCAGGAACTTGGCAAGCCCAAAATCAGCAACATGGGCTTCATGATTAGAATCAAGAAGGATGTTGTTTGACTTCACATCACGATGAACAATGAGCGGAGAACAATCATGGTGCAGATAGCAAAGCCCCTTGGCAGCCTCCACGGCAATCTTATATCTGGTGTCCCAATGCAAATGACCCCCTTTCTTTCCATGAAGAACCTCACCTAAGCTTCCATTGGGCATGTACTCGTAGACCAAAAGGTTAGTCTCGTGATTTGAACAAAAACCCAACAATCTAACAATGTGCCTGTGTCGGATTCGCCCCAGTGTCTGAATCTCCGCATTGAACCCATGATCGTGGGAAGAGCCTCTACTCATAGCCGGAAGCCTTTTCACAGCAACATGATCCCCATTAGGCATAGCCCCTTTGTAGACAATGCCTGCACCTCCTTTCCCTATGATATTATCCTCCTTCAAGCAATGCAAAACATCATCAACAGTGAAGTCCAAACGTTGGAACGCAGTCAACTTCCATGCACGAGCCTCACTGGCCTTCTTCAGTGACCGAGCCTTAAATATTGCTGCTACAGCAAAAGCAATGGAACATAAAAGCAACCCCACAACAAGTAGAAGCTTCAAAGAAGACGAGAGTCCTTTAGCATGAGGTTGGTGTGCTCCATTGGCAACCCCATCCTTGCAAGCACCTAAATAGGGGCCACAAAGGTCAGGGTTTCCCAAGAAAGACGTGTAGTTGAAGTAGCTGAATTGACCAGTACCAGGCACCAAACCAGACAGATTGTTGTACGAAAAATCAACTGAAGTTAAGCTTTGCATCGAGGATATGGAAGAGGGAATGCTTCCCACCAAATGATTACTTGACAGATTAAGGTAATTCAATATCCTCATTCCAGTAATCTCATTTGGGATCTCTCCAGAGAGCTCATTGCGGCTAAGGTCAAGGAACGTTAACAACTTACATTGACTGATCTCAGGCGCAATAGGACCCGAGAACTTGTTGCCACTAAAATCAATCTTTGAGAGTTGTTGCAACCTCCCAATCTGAGGAGGGATCCGACCCGAGAACATGTTACCGTCAAGAAGGAGCTTCTGCACGCTGGAGAAGTTACCAATGGAAGGAGGCAAAGCTCCAGAAAGCTGGTTGTTAGAGAGAGTAATCTGACCAAGATTAACAGCTACAGAACCTGCCTCAGGAAACTCTCCACTGAGATAATTATCCTGAAGCTCAACCTGGGTGAGTTTAGGAAGTCCAAAAAGCCCTTTCGGAATGGACCCATTTAGAAAGTTCTCTCCCATTCGAATCCGGGTAAGGGATTCACAACTCCCAAGCGCTTCAGGAATTGGACCGAACAAGAAATTCCCAAGAGTTATCAAAGTCTGAAGATTGTTCCCAGAACAGAGGTAAGGAGGCAAAGTCCCAGTTAATTTGTTAGAAGAAAGATCAACAACGTTCAGTCTCCCGTTCTTGCCTAAACCCTCAGGAATGCTACCTGTGAAGTTGTTTTCCCACAGTTGCACCACTTCCAACGCCGGAAGCTCCCCTATAAACTCCGGTATTGCTCCGTGAAGCTTGTTCCTGAACAGATTCAGCAGCGTAATGTTCTTCAGCTCGTTGAAACTTGCCGGAATCTCACCGGAGAGCATATTGTTAGACAAATCCATCGATTTCAGACTCTTAAGGTTCCCCAGCTCCGGCGTCAGAGACCCTGACAGTGCATTCACCTGAAGGAACAGCGTGTCCAGCTTCTGCAGCTTACCCATCGCAGCGGGAATCTCGCCGGACAGACCACAGTACGCGGCGTCCAGCCTCACTAGCTCAGACAAGTTTCCGATCTCCGGCGGAATGCCGCCGGCGTAGGTGTTATAGTAGCCGATGTAAAGCTCCCGGAGGCTGGTCAGGTTCCCGATCTCCGGCGGTATTGTCCCGTCGAGCTCGTTGCCGGAGACGGCGAGGTACTCGAGGCGCGGCCACCGTCCGTACTCCGGCGGGATCTGGCCGGAGAAGAAGTTCCCACCGAGATGCAAGTGGCGGAGGTTGAGCAACTGCGTGACGGCGAGAGGGAGCGCGCCGGTCATGTTGTTGTTGTAGAGGTCGAGGACCTCGAGGCTCTGGAGGCGCGAGAGCTCCGGAGGGAAGGTTTGGTTGAAGACATTGTTGGAAAGGTTGAGAAAGCGGAGACCAGAGAGGGAGGAGAGGGCCATAGGGATGGGGCCGGAGAACTTATTGGCAGCGAGGGAGACATTGGAGAGGAATGGGAGATGGGCTACGTCGGCGGGGAGAGTGCCGGAGAGGTCAAGTCCGGTAAGGTTGAGAGCGATGACATGGCGGTGGGCGTCACAGGTGACGCCGTGCCATGAACAGTAAGAGGTGGAGGCGTTCCATGAGGAGAGAACGGGTGGGGTGGCATCGGTAATGGCTGCACGGAGAGAGAGAAGGGCGCGGTACTCTGAGATTTGCGAGGAACGGGTTTGAGGAAAATGGAGAAAGTGGAAAAACAGAAATAGGAAGAGGACACGCATTGGGTTGTGGAAGAGAAGAGAAGAAAGAGTGTGGTGTCTGAGTGTGGGTGAAGAGTAGAAAGAAAGTATGAAGAGTGATGCAGGCCCCGTGTCTTGTCTTAAAGGAGAGGGAATTTTGTGAATATATGAATTGTTATTCAACTCTTTTTACTTTTTTGAAAAAGATAATTAGCCATGAATCATTGACCCTCCCGGAGCCATGGTGATCGTTGAAGCTTGAGTTGAGTTGGTGCAGAACTGGTGGATGTCGATCCACCCCTCACCAACTCCATTCTTTTTAATCAACCCACTGCTAATACATAATTATTAAATCTCATTTATCCTATGTCTAATTTATGTTTCTTTTTATTATTATTATGCAACTTCAATAAAACAATATTATGTGACACAAAACTCAGGTGTTACTCTTGTTTGTATGAATGTCGTGGTTCTGTATGTTTTTTTTTTTTTTTATGATTAATAGGTTATGGTACATCGTAGAAACTCTAATAGACTATGGTATATCACATACACAGAAAAAAAGAAAAAATCAATAGGTTATGGTATATAGTAAAAAAAAATGTCATTTTTTGAAAATACCTTTTACTTTGTTCTTAAAGATTTTATGAAATTTCTGTAAAAAAAGAAAAAAAGTATGTAAATGAACTAAAAAGAAGAATTTATGTAAAATATGATATCTTTTTATTATCAAACAAGTATAACAAATATGGAAAAATTACATCATCTTACATGACACTACTGCAGAACGAGCATTCAACGTCGGGTGTAGAAGGCTTTCAACGTCGGTTCCAATGACGTCGTTGAATCAGGCGTCGTTGAATGTCAAAGGATTCTACGTCGGTTCATCATACCCGACGTTGAAAGTGGTAGACATCTACGCTCGGTTATTGAACTAACCGACGTTGAAGTCGCTCAAGCGACCCGTGTACTCGCTTGAGCGACGAAGCCTTCAAACCAAAGGGACCCTCGGTTGCTCGTTTCGCTCAAGCGACCGAGCGTCACAACGCTCGGTTAATGCAAATGCGACGTAGAAATGAGTAAATTCTACGTCGCTTATTGGATAACCGACGTTGAAAGTCCTTTATCGCTCAAGCGACCGGTGTACTCGCTTGAGCGACAAAGCCTTCAAACAAAGGGGCGCTCGGGTCGTTGTTTCGCTCAAGCGACCGACGTTTCGCTCAAGCGAAAGACGTTTCAACGTCGGTTAATGCAATAACCGACGTAGAATATCCATTTTTTTTTTTTAAATTTTGGTCTGTTTTTGTGCTACCATACACGACCTGCTATATAAATCTCAGTCCAGCCAGATTTACATAATATATACACAATACACAATCTCAGCCAGATTCACATAATCACTATATATTTACACAATACACTTACAATCTCAGTCCAGCCACATTATGTACATAATACACAAAAATTATCAATCAATCCTATTATTCCTAAGTACTTGCACAAACCTTTCTGCCCATTTGTTTCTAACCATGTCTATTGTATCCATAGGCAAAGGTTCTATATCTTTAAATGCTTGTAAGAAGTTCACAATAATAGAATGGTAATACCTAAGCAATAAAAATAAAGGAATTGAATATAATAGCAAATGTCAACTTACCTCGTCCCAACTATCCTGAATGCAACCAAAAATGATGAGCCACATCCAATACATTACATAGGAGCCGCACTCATAGCCTCCATTTTGTTTGTTACACTAAAAATGAGTAAATATATTAAAAATAACTATTAAATTTGAACGTAAATTAATAGATAGTATAATATATATAAAGGCTACTTACTTTCATAAAATTCCAATTTGGAGTCGTGCTTTTACTTGTGTGTTTTCCATCTAATGTACTACAAACCTTTAAAGCACTATATATTGAAAATAAGGGGATTAGAAATAGAATAATCAAGATGTTTAGACATAATATAATAAATACTTACTCGTTTACAATATTTTTTAGCTCCATGTCCAGGTTTTCTTCCCAATGAGCAGAACCAACACACAAGATTCTCGCTTTGGACAAATAACTAATAGCTGTCAGTGGTTTCGTATATACACATGATTAGAATCTATTAAAAAAACTTGTGTAAAACCGGAAGAGGTCGGGATAACTTACGAATGATGGTATGCTCCAAGGTAAATATCTCTTTTAGAGACAGTCATCCAATTCGGATGTAACCGACAATTTGATCACGCTTATTCCCGGACTTTTGTATGGATTGAGGCTCGAAGAATCCATACACGTGACCAATGCCCTGCTCCACTATCATTTCGTGCATCATCCTAAAATATGCCAATTTAAGTGAACTTATAGCTTATATATTTACTAAAATGAAAAGAGTCATGAAAGATATGAACTTACAATGTCCAAAATTGTAAAACAGCTATATTTAGACATTGATTGCCCATCCCAATCTCTAGGGCATCGAGTGTGGGAAATGTAGAGGGGGATATTGCTAGAAGCCATCCCAAATAATGTACAATCCCATGGAACTTGGAATGACTGCATATATAATTGTGGGGAAAGAGACAAGAGATCAAAAATGGGATTTGGAGAAGTCTCCACAACTGGTGTCTTCTCCTTAGATGCGTAAGAGTGACAATAACTTTACCCAAGTCTTTTGGTCGCCGAACATCCTACATATTTTATAAAATATAATCATAAACAATAAATCAATTTATTTATGTGTTAGATGTATTATAACCATACATATACATACATTTGCCATGATTGACCTAACTAAATGTCTGGGCCAACTAATGAAGGTCCGAAGGGCTTGGCCCACTCGTCCGCACCTCTTCGGTGGGGATAGGGACACTAGCCGCAGCGTCAACCACCTTTTCAACCATTACTTTGACCAAGTTAGGATCCAAAGGCACATCGTGGATGGTTGAAGCCCCTTCATGAACCGATCCATGGGCCACTAGCCTTAGACCTTCATCTACCTCAACCCACAAGCCATATCGATCATCCTTTGTGGATTCAGGATGAATAGATGCCACCTCGAGTGTGACCTCGATAGTGGCTTCAAGCACAACTGCCTTTTGTGCTAACTCTTGGACCTACAAATACGAGTAAATTCCAATAAGGACTAAGATTTTAGAAACACAAGTCAAGTACCAATCCAATTTGTGGTTGAAAATGCACCTGATGGAGGATGAGCATCAGGAAATGAAGTACCCATGGAGGACATACGCAAGCAATCGCTCCCGCACACGTACGGTGATCGTCTCCTCAAGTCGTGCGGCGATGGCGGGAGTCAACTCTTCCTCCAATTTTGCTCCGATGGCTGGTGTCAATTTCTCCGTGAGAGTCATCTCCAAGGCAGCAATATCTTCTTGGCTCGGGGATGTGGAGGTGCGGATATCCTGTGATGGTGGTCCAAAATAATGTCGGACACCCACACCTTGGCCAACAGCTCGAACACGACCTGGATGTTCTGGTCGTCCAATAGCAGTGGTCAAGATATCCTGACGACCAGAAGGGATGAAAGTTCCTTGTGTACACTCGCTCCTCCAAGGCATCCTACATTATAAAAGTTAATTTTATTAATGAACATGTTACATATAACTAATTCAAAGTAAATTAACTTCTTTTACTTACAATCCGAGCAGCAATTTCTCGGGCTTCAGGCGACGTCATGTCACCGGAAGGCTTTGTACGCGCCCTCTTCCACTTCCGGTGACGTTTTGGAGGAGATGGTGGAGGAATCTGCTCTTCGCTTAAACCGGAAGAGGCTAACTCCGACCGTCGAAGTCTACTCTTCTCCTCCATCATCTTCTCGAGTCAATAAGTCGTACCCCCCACGAGACGGAAGGTGGGGGCGACATTCTTCCTCCGAATGTCTTTTGCTTTTTGTCTTCTTTCCTGCAACATAATTGACCACAATATTAGATACACAACTCATTATGAAATATTCAAGTCAATTAAGCCATAAGCTATTACCTCCCACTCTGAACCAGTCCTACTATGTACAAACTTCTTCCAAGTGTCCTCATCTATGCCATATCTTTGGCAAGGGGTTAATCCCTTGCTAACTTTGTCCTCAGCATACACCCATTTAGTGGTCAATGTGGACTTGAACTGTCTCCACATTTTTGCTATGGTCTGTCATTATCTTCCTCCTCACATCCTCGAATTAACTAAATCAAAGTGTTCCTACAGATAGCAAACAAGTTTTAGTTAATCAATTGATAATAATGTATAAACAATATAAACAACTAAATACACATACTTACAAGAAGATCTTGCCATAACAAGTTCTTCACAGCTTCCTCCACATGATCCCAAGTAGGATGGAGAATAGATATCTACACAACATAAACAACATAAGTATCAACAATATATTTGAAATGAAATTAACTTTGAAATAGAATAAATACCTTCTCTCTAGCTAGTGTACCCAAGTAGCTTCTAAATTGGGTACTGAAGGGACCCGACACCTTGCCAGTCCTAGGATCAACGAAACGGATAACTTCGGCCGGATATGTGTCTAACGGTCAAGCCTTTCAACCGTGTAGATTGTCGACTCCTCTTACTCGGAAAATGTCTTTCCGGATGCCCGAGGAGATGGTGGAGATGGTGGAGATGGTGGAGGAGATGCCATTTACCCGTAATGAAAAAAACATAGAATTATATCAATACACATGCAAAGTCTCCTCAATTACATGTTAAAAAAATAAATAAATAGAAACATAACTTAGATTGTATTAATATTTTCCCATATGCCTTCATCATGGTCATTGCGAGTAGCATGAACAAAGTCCTCTTCCAATTGGGATATAGCAATAGGCAACCGTGGTGAATTTTGAATGTTAATAAAATCATCTAATTCTTCTCCATTCTCATTTGTGACATCAATCATTTTTCCTTTGAGGACAACTGACCACCTATCATTTGATGGATCAGTGACATAAAACACTTGTTTTGCCTGGTATGCCATTATGAAGGGTTCTTCCTTATGACCAATCTTGTTTATATCAATCAAAGTAAATCCCATTTGGTCTCTTTGGACACCAGTATTGCTATCAACCCATTTACATTTAAATAAAGGCACTTTGAATTTAGTATAGTCGACCTCCCAAATCTCCTCAATCACTCCAAAGTAACTAATTGATGCCATGATGGGGTTTTTGTCCTTTGCACTAGAAAAGTGCATAGATGTTGCCTCAATAGATACTCCACTATTCTGGACCGTACTTTTGTCATCTTGTGCCTTCGTATAGAATGAGTATTTGTTAATGTCATACCCTTGCCAAGTTATAACATTATGTCTAGGCCCATGTGCTAGCCATTTCGAGTGTATCGAGGCATTGTCACTTGAAAATATTTTGCTTTGAAACCAATTGATAAAGTTGTTGTTATGCTCTTTCATCAACCACCTTTCACCCATTTTGGGGTTTAGGTCCTTTAACATTGCTTTATGCGCATCTATGTAAGGAATAACCTCTTCTGTATTGTTCAAAATATACAAGTGGGCGGTGGTCAACTCTACATGATCTTTTGTTTGAATTCTAATACCACGAGTTCCCTTACCATTTAGCTCTATCATCATGACG
The DNA here is from genome assembly GCA_963425845.1 of Sphenostylis stenocarpa. Taxonomy (NCBI): domain Eukaryota; kingdom Viridiplantae; phylum Streptophyta; class Magnoliopsida; order Fabales; family Fabaceae; genus Sphenostylis; species Sphenostylis stenocarpa. Next base: position 4,462,946 of record OY731399.1, on the reverse strand, counting down.
ATTTCTAGGTACACCCACAGTGTACGACTCTTGCCAAGTAATCCGAACAAAATTCTATGGCTTCTTCTGCAATATACCGCTCAACAATTGAAGCTTCGGGTCTATATGGATTTTTAGAATACCCTTTGAAGATCTTCATGTATCGCTCAATTGGGTACATCCACCTCAAATAAACCGGCCCACAAATTCGTATCTCCCTCACAACATGAACGATTAAGTGAATCATTATATCAAAGAATGATGGAGGAAAATACATCTCCAATTGACATAGCACAACCGTAGCCTCATTTTCCAACTCATCTAGTGATTTTTCATCGATAACCTTGGCACAAATAGAATTGAAGAAAAAACATAGTCGCATAATGGCATGTCTAACATTCTTAGGCAATATGTTACGTATAGCCACGGGTAACAACTGTTGCATCAAAACGTGACAATCATGGGACTTTAATCCAATTAACTTCAGATCTTTCATGGATACAAGACTCTTAATATTTGAAGAGTATCCTTGTGGCACTTTAATACTTGCAAGACAATGACATAAACTACGTTTCTCCTTCTTTGACAAGGTGTGACATGCTTGGTGGTAGATATGTTCTATTGCCTTCAGGCCTTGGATGTAATTCGGGACGTATTCCCATCTCACAAAGGTCTTGATGTGCTTTGATCCCATCCTTTGACTTTCCTTGAATGTTTAACAATGTGCCAATGAGACTATCACATACATTCTTCTCCACATGCATAACATCAATACAATGTCGTACTTCTAAATGGCTCCAATATGGAAGATCAAAGAAAATTGATCTCTTCTTCCACATGTTCTTGTCGGAAGACCTTTTTTGGGTCTTTCCAAATGTAATGCTTATGTTCTTCACTCGATCGTAAACTTCTAAACCAGTCAGTGGTTCTCCGGCAATTTCATCCTCCTGTATGCCATTAAAAGCTTTCTTCGGTCTACGGTATGGATGGTCATGCGGGAGAAATTTTCTGTGCTCGTTATAAACCTGTCTTCTTTCCATGTTTCAATTGTATATAACTGGTCTCTTCTTCACAAATAGGACAAGCATAATGCCCCTTCACACTATACCCACTCAAGTTTCCATAGGCAGGAAGTCATTAATGGTGCAAAATAACATTGCATGCAACTTGAACTTCGCTGCCGATACCCATCAAATGCATCTACTCCTTCCTCCCATAATAGTGTTAAGTCTTCTATCAAAGGACTCAAATACACATCTATGTCATTTTTTGGCTGTCTTGGACCTGAAATCATCATACACAACATGACATATTTGCGCTTCATGCATAACCATGGTGGAAGATTGTAAATCATCAATAAAACGGGCCATGAACTATGGTTACTACTTAAATTTCCAAAAGGATTCATCCCATCTGTTGCTAATCCAAGTCTAAGGTTTCTTGCATCACTACCAAAACTTGGAAATAGACGGTCAAAATCTTCCATTGGGGAGAGTCAGATGGATGCCGCATTTGCCCATCACATGTTTTTCTCTTTGAATGCCAAATTAAATTTTCAGCATCTTCGTGAGCGTACAACCGCCTAAATCTTGGAATAATTGGAAGATATCATAAAACTTTTGCAGGAGGACGTTTTTTACCACTCTCCTGACTACAATCATCACCATCTTTCGCTTTGTAACGTGATACACCACATGTTGGACATTGGTCTAAAGATGAGAATTCTTTCCTATATAACACACAATCATTAGGGCAAGCATGTATCTTCCTATATTCTAAACCCATCGGACATAGTATCTTCTTCGCTTCATACATACGGTCCGGCAAGGTGTTATTGTCTGGGAGCATCTCCTTCAAAAGTTGGAGTAATTCATTAAAACTTGTATCACTCCAACCAAATTTGGCTTTTAGATTGACCAATCTTAACACACATGACAACCGTGTGAAAGTTGTACATCCGGGATACAAAGGTGTCTCTGAATCGGTCCTCAATGTATCATATATAGATGCATGTGCTTCAAGAAACCTCTCTTAACCCACATCACAAAGCATGTCCTCTATTCGATCTTCGCAGGTTACATCATCCTCAATAGTTTGTGATACTGTTGGAATATGAACCACTTCACCGTGCCATGTCCATATTGTGTAATTCTTCATCATCCCATCGCAAATAAGATGCTCCCGCGTTGTGTCCATCTCTTGTACTCTGCCATTTACGCAATTAACGCATGGGCAATAGATTTTTCCATTCATTTTGGGAGCATTTTGTTCGGCAAATTTCAAAAAGGAGTCAACTCCATTCTCATACTCTTCTGACATACGACTTGCATTGACCCAAGTTCGATCCATCTAACTACATAAGAAGGCTTGCCTAGATATTCAAGGTTTATTAGAAAAGGTTTAACAAAACAATACAAAAAAAACGTGTACATTGCCTAACAATGCTCTAATGTTCCATACATGCTCTAATGTTCCATATACCACTTCAAAAGCTAAAGCTAAAGCTAAACCTAAACGAAACCTAATGTTCCATATACCACTTCGAAACCTAAACGAACCTAGATCAAATCAAACCATATATACAAAATCATCCATCATCTTTCTAATGTTCATACGCAGGAAATGCTCTAAATAATTCATATTTATGTTAAATGCATGTTGTAAATCATCCATGCAACTTAATCTAACCTGATGAGAGCGCGGCGAGTGGGCGGCGAAGGAGGTAGCAGCGGCGAGGGGGCAGAGCGCGGCGAGTGGGCGGCGAGTGGGCAGCAGACCACAGCGAATGAGGTAGCAACGGCGAGGGGGCAGAGCGCGGCGAGTGGGCGGCGAGTGGGCAGCAGACCACAGCGAATGAGGTAGCAGCGGCGAGGAGGCAGAGCGAGGGGCCGGCGAACTGGGCGGCGAAGGGGCGGCGAGGGGCAGCGGTGAGGACCGAGGCACGAGAAGAAGAAGCGGAAGGAGGGAGTATGTGGGACGAAGAAGAGGCGGACGAAGGGGAGCGCGAAAGACGAGAGGTATAAAGGACATTCAACGTCGGTTATTAAAAACCCGACGTGGATAACGCTTTCGACGTCGGGTAAATCATATAACCGACGTTGATTTTGGGAATTCAACGTCGGTTATACATAACCGACGTTAAATTTAAACATTTAACGTCGGTTATAATATAACCGACGTTGAATTTCCAAAATCAACGTCGATTATAATATAACCGACGTTGAATTGCAGTTACTACGTCGGTTATTATGTAACCGACGTTAAATTTTGCCTCATAATTACAAGTTTGCCACCGCGTCTTGTACAACGTCGGTGTTCGTGATAGCCGACGTTGTATGCTGTCGTAGAAAGTGTTTTCTGTAGTAGTGTGAGCAAGTTATACTTGATGATACTATTTTCTTAAGAGATATTTGTTTAAGATTTTAAAGAAAATAATAATTACACTTTAAAAAAATATATACATCTCTTGTGTTTTTTTTATAAATTACTTATTTTATTTTATTTTATTTAAAATAATATATTGACTAAAAATATGAAAATTACAAATTATACTTTTAAAATATAAATATTTAAAAAACATTAATAAAAAATAAATAATTTAGTTATTAGAAAATTGCAGCTATTGAGATTTTTTAAAAATATCTTATTATTTTTATCTAAATTTAAAAATAAACATGCAAAATATTTATAATTGTATTTCTTTACAACATATTTATATTTATATTTAAACATAATAATAAATTCATAATTTTAAACACGTATTTTATAATTATTTATTAAATTAATATTAAAACTATAATTTTTTTTATAAATATAGAAATATATCCAATTGCTTAGGAAATTCTATAGATAAAAAGTTAGATAGTCTCAGCTTTTATGTTTAACTCTTGGTATTCCTTTTGAAGAATATTTGAACTATTTTGCCAATTATTCTTTGTTTGTAATATAATATTTTAGGCTTTATCTGAAGTACTTTGGTTCATTTAAAATATCAAAGTGAGAAGAGGAAACTTAGAGGATAACGAGGGATTTTATTTGTTCCATCTAAAAACGAGAGTATCTCGGTCTTATGTCCGCAATGATAATATCATTATGTCAATTCTCATGTTCGAAGTAAAGTCTACTTTAAAATTTTCGTTCGTCATAATTTTGTCCTTAAAAGGCGTCTAACAATAAGAATTGGCCCTAACAATATTATCATTAAGGACATAAGATTGAAACACTTTCGTTTCTAAAATATTAATGCTTACCGTGGGACTGAGAGTCGAGTCTCACTTCACTCTCATACCCCTTAGTTCTCGACTAGGAGGTTATGTTCTAGTACGTTCATAAGTCCTACATTGCTTATAAGCCAAAGTCAATGATAGTTTATATATATTATTCTCTCTTAATCCACCGATATATCTTTTAAGGACAAAATCATCACATACAAGAGGTCTAAAGCGGACAATCCCTTAAACATAGAAATCGATCCTAACGATGTCATTATAACGAACATGAGACTAGGATACTCTCATTCCTAAATAAAACACTGACAAAACAAAATTTAAAACAAGTAAGTCATTTGCCCAAGTTTTAGAATTGAAATATTGATCTTTGGGTTGTACACACATTTAGAGAAGCTAGAATTTAGAAATATTAAGATAAGAGAAGTTGATTATTTAAGTAATAATATGTCTTAAAATAAAGTATATATGTCCTGATGTGTTGTAATGGTAATTGAAAGGAATACTTATTTGTTTTTGGGTTGTATGATATTCTTATTACATGTTTGTGGTACAAATGAGTTGTATTTTTTTGTATTGAAATAGGAAAAGACAAAAAATTGGAAAACCTCACTTTTCCCGACGTTGAAAGTATGATTTTTTAAATTAATAATTTTTATTTATTTGAACACGAGTACCTTAGAGTTGGAAGTCGATACTCAAACCACTAAACTACTAGAATTTTCTCGATAATAACTTACAAATAAATTATATTTATATACAAATAAATATATATCCGTGTAAATATATAAATATATAAATACAAATATATTTATATATTTTGATATATTTATATAGTTATATATTTATATGTTGGATGTGAGGGCACACTCGAAAGTAAAAGTGTGTGTCGAGTGGGTTTTCAAAATTTGATGCTAAATTTGTGAGCAGGTATCTTTATATGAGTTTGTAATTTAATGACAGAATATAATCTTTATAATTTTATTTATATAATGATATAAAATAAATTTGGGAAACACATCATTCGCTCTCAAGCGAAAAATACCAATTTTCGCTCAAGCGAGACTTGAGTGAGTGAATTTCCGTGAGCTTTAACATATTTTCACTCAAGCAAGAGTCAATCTCACTTTCACCCTCGATCGAAAAATACCAATATAATTTATTTGTAAGTTATTATCAAAAAATTGTAGTAGTTTAGTGGTTGAGATATTAACTTTCAACTCTAAAATACTAGGTTCAAATGGTGTCGAGTGACAATTCATTAACTTAAGTGAATTTTTGGTTGAAAAAAAAATAAAAATACTTTTCAGAAAATATATACAAATAAATATATATTTACATAGATATATATTTATTTGTATATAAATATAATTTATTTAAAAGTTATTATCAGAAAATTATAATAGTTTAGTGGTTAGAGTAAAAGTTTTCAATTCTAAAATCGTGAATTCGAATCCTGCTTAAGTGAATTTTTGGGTAAAAAAAAAATAAAATAAAAAAGACTTTCCACATCGGTTCATATGAGAATCGACGTGGAAAGTGTCAATAACTGAAAAAAAATAGACTTTTCACATCGGTTCATATGAGAACCGAGCGTGGAAAGTACTTTCACGTCGGTTGACTAAAAACCAACGTAGAATGTGTTTAATATTCAACTTTCAATGTAGAAAATATATTTTGTAGTAGTGAAATGGTCTAAGATGGTGGAAGAAATGACCCAAGGGGGTTGCAGTTCACTTAAGCGAGAGTAAAGTTGGTTAAAATTTTGCTCAAGTGTTCCATATATTTAAATTAAAACCCTCAAAATGAGAAATAAAATAAAAAAAGAATTAGTAAAACAAGATATTTAAATTAAGGTGTGTGTGTGAGTGTAGATACTTGAGAAGATATTATGTGGTGTTAGAGTAATTATTATTCTTGTGTGCATTCAATAAGATCACAAATTTCACAGGAGCCCGATTAAGTAAATTAAGGTATTAATAAATAAGGAACTGATGAAAAATAATTACTGATCATTAGTCCTAAGATCACAAGAGAAGTGCATGAGGATGAGTAGTGTTGTTAGTAGTTCTATCCTATATATAAGAAAGTCAAAATAATACTAATAATTAAAAAGTATATAGTGTAATATTAGTTTCAACCTGACTCATAAATATTATTATCTGAGATTAGAGTATAGTGTTGATATTAAAAAAAAAAATTGTAAAAATTATTAATATAATATAAAGTTACGTGATATTATAAAATTTGACTTGAATAATGTGATATTATATATATATATATATATATATATATATTTAATATTATATATGTAGTATTGATATGATATTGTTAATTATAAAAAATAGATAATATTACCGGTTCGCATATTATATCTTGACAACAATTATACATATATTTATTAATATTTTATAATATAATGTTATACTATAAAAAATATATTTTGTATTAAATACGTGATATATTTTATATACATATTCAATTAATACAAGTTAATATCGGCACATTATACAATGACACTAGCAATTTTTAAAGTGGTTATAAAAACAATGTTTTCAAAAGAAATTTTATATGACAAATCATAATTGAGTAAAATATATTTTTATAATTAAATTATTCAATTTGTTATAAAAGTTCTTTAATTCTTATATTTTAAACATTAAATTTAGTAAACTTTAAATTTTTTTAATGAATATGTTATTTTCAAATGAAATAAGAGAAACAAGTATTAATTTATTAAAAACAAAGCAGAGATCAATATCATTTTATTAAAACATATGAGAAAAATAAGTATTTTTTAAATTATCATTTTATTGGAAAATATTGAAAACAAGTGAGAGGTTATTTTAAAATAGAAATGAATATGAATATGAATATTATTTGTAATATAAAAAATGTATGTGTACTTTAGAAGAAAAAAACTAAAATTATTATTGTGTATATAGGCTAACACTGTTTTTAATAGAAAGTTGGTTCGTGGAGTATTCAATGAATAAACTTGACAACAAAATGTTGGAAGGGATAAAATAATTAAGATTATATTAAATAAAATAAATATAATAATAATTTTGATAATATCATTATAAGGAAGATTTTAAACATCGAATGGTATTAATTCGAATATCGATTATTTTTTTCAGTTACTGTCGGTGTGTTATGTGTGTAAAGAAACGGTCTTATTTCTATCAAAATTATAGCAATTAAAAAAAAAAACGACGTAGAAAATTATAAAAAAAGACGAAAAAAAAGAAAATAATTGCATGATAGAACCATAAGTTAAGGTGACAATGTATAAACGAGGAAACGAAGTCTTAGGTAAAATGAGGTTGAAAAAAAAAGCTTTATATTATGAAAAAAAATTGAATAAAATATAGAATGTATAAAAAAAATTTATGAAATTATTAATGAGAGTTTATGTTACAAAATAAAAGAACATAGAATACAATATTAATTAAAAGTACGTATAATTATAACAGATAAACAAAATGACTTAATTGATTAATTTTTGCAAATTAGGATTCTCAATGCTCTTTAAGTTGGATAAAGTATTGGTCTTATTGCAAAATTTCAATTAAATTAAATTGATTAGTTGGGTTTATGTTTATACGTTAATTTTAATTATAATTTGATCTATAGTTAATTAAATATACTCTTATTTTTTTTAGTATTTTGAAAATTGTAATATTACCACAGTGGTATTGGTTGTATCTCACACGTCGGATATAACGGTAAGAAAAATGTTAGATGAAATTCCGGAATAATAAAAAAAGAGTGGTGATATTTTGACAATCAGAAATCATACAACTCTTCAAACAACTCACTTTTATTAATATAATAATCTATCAAATGATTTAATAAAAATAAAAATAAATTAAAATTATTATTATAATATTAAAATAGAGTTGTTTATAGGAGTCACATGAATTTGATTTGTCAAAGTATCATTTTTCTTAAAAAAAAGACCTTCCGGAATAATATTTATATTTTTTTATTAAAGTCACACTTTTTTATTTCATTTTAAAATATTATTAAAAAATTAAAAATCATAGGTGAATGAATGTAATTCAATGTAATCTTATATGTATAAATGTAATTGCTTTTATTTTATAAACGATAATTTTATCTATCCTGAATAAATATTTTATGATAAAAAATAAAAACAAAACTGTGAATTTAGAATAATTTTTTAAATTAATTAAATGAAAAATACATATAACTTGTTTTGATAGGGTTCACTTGTATTTTGATAGAATTATGGTATATAATAATGAAATTTAATTACTCTCTGATTATTTTTGTATCGATTGCTAATTTTGTAAAAAGTAAAAGAAAAAAAAATCTCTTAAACGACGTGTATCAATGCATTTTGTTATAATAACGAAGTATACATATTTTAAGAAATATTGATATTTTAACATTTTAATAATGAAGTGGTTCACAACTTTTAAGAAGACTTGTAAATATCTTAGATGGGTAATATACATGTTGTTACCAAATTTCAAATTATAATATTGATGTTACAGAAATAGGAGGTAGACCAACCTTGATTAGTACATTGTTATGATAAATATTTTAAATTTTAAATTATATTACATATAATATTTTCTTAATATAAATATAGGGTGAATTAATAACTCAATCTGGAACTATATTAACCTATTGATAGGATAAGTTAATTAATTACCCGTGTTCCCAACACTTGTTCATACATAGAATCTACGTATGCACGTTACCCACACCCTTAAAATTGAATGCTTGCGAATTTTTGGATAAAAGCCAAGCATGCAAGGAGAATGCTGTACACACGTTACTCACACCCCATAATTTTAACGCAAGCTATTTTTTAGATAAAAGGCCAAGCAGATATATAAACCTTTTGCAACATCACGGTTTTCATTGCGATTATAATTACCAATTTTGAAATTATGAGTGTACTTAGCTAGTTAGGCACGGCCACATCGATAATAAGGAACAGGAGTAAGCAGAAACCCTTCCCACGAATCACAATCATTCCGGTTTTGTAGAACAATGATGCCAAAACGACAGTGGTGGTTTTGACCCACTTCACCTTTTCTCTACCAAGTGGCCCCTTCCTTCTTCTCCTTCTTATCCCATTAGATTAATTATTAAAGACCCTGAACCTCACTTCAGCTTGTTACTAAAAGCAAAGAAATTTGTTGTGTTTTCACGTTTCAGTCTGTGTATGAGAGTGAGGTTGGAATTACCCTGCCGGGATTGTTTTTAATGTCTTCGATGCTCTTCTAAGTTACGAATATATGAAATTGACATCAATTAAAAATAATAATCATTATAATTTTAATATTGAATAATTCAATTTAATTACAATTAATCGTTCAAAATCATAGTACGGAATATTAGTCTTTTATCAGTGAAAATTCATTATGGGACCACTTTAGCTAATAAACCTCATTATGTCCTTGCAACCATGTCACTTTTGTTTACTTGTCTAAACAAATGTTCTCAAATCCAACCACAACTGTGTTACCAAACTTCAAAACAAAGTCTAATCTATTTTAGCCTCACTGTCCCTCTGATTATGAGAAAGAAGTTAATGGTCCCTACTTCCTACTCTATTATTTTCTTACGCAACTTTGAGATGAAACTAAAAGTATTTTAAAAAGTCTTCATTTTTGTGATGCACATACGATTTTTAGAACTATATAATTAAATTTAGAAATTAAATTTTATAAAATTGATAAAACAAGTAAATTATTCAAATAATGTGCTTTAGATGTGTTAATATGGAATCGAGAAGTATGATCGAGAAACAAGTTGAAAGGGAATTTTTCGATGTCCGAATATAAAAGGCGTGACACATAAAATCGAAAGGTCGAAAGAGTCGGAGTAATAGTCGAAAGGTTAACATGGAACAAACCAAGAAAATTGAAATATGTGAAGTTAAGGTTAAAATAAATCGATGTCAGGTATGCAAAGTTCTCGACAAAATCGAAATCGAGGGAAGGTTCTTTTTACATGAATATCGAAACCCTTCCTAAACCTTGAAGAGAATTAGTCAAACGCACGTAGGGAAATAACTTCTCAATCACGGAAGAATCAAGGATCGTGAGAACATGAGAAAGCTGTAAAAAGAAGCGTCATACGCACGAAGAACGTGGTGACGGTCTCGTTAACTGCTCTTAGGAGGCTTGAACAACGCCCTATAAATAGAACAAAGAAAGGAGAAACGAAGGAGCAGAAATTGGCAGAGAACAGGATTAGTAGTGAAAAGTCTACCGGAGAAACGACGAACACCATGAAGTTTCTGGCAATCTGGATTTCCTTGCTCACTGAGTACATTTACCGCTTTCGTATTTTCCTTGGTAATTTATTTTGATGCAACTTAAATTCAGCGAGTTTTATGTTTACGTATTTTCTATTCCTTGTCCATTTCAATTCAATGAAAATTTGAGTTTACGCATTTAGATTTCCTGTTATTTAACATTACGTAAATCTCAATTTCCTGTCATTTACTTTTCTTGCAATCTCGATTCCTTGTCATTTATATTTGCGTTGTTTTCGATTTCTCGCTATTTACAATTAATGCAAGTTTGGGGTTTTCGCATTTTACATTTCCTCGCAATTTAACATTCTACTTTTCGATTCGATAGTCTTAATGCTTTCGATACTTTAAATACAAAACACCAAAAACAGCCTTTTCGATATCCTGTAGTTTTCGATTCTCATACATGTTTTCGATTGAAAATCAAATTGCTAGCCTAAGTAAAAAGAACTTACGTGGTAGAATTTTGATTAGGACCAAAACACCCTTAGAATCGAAATCGATCGAAATTCCACCAGAAACAAATTGGCGCACCAGGTAGGGGGAGTCTTGTGTTGAGAAACACAAAATTGGTTAGTTCGAAATTGTATGAGATTAAGGAGTGGGAGAGTCATGAGTCGGAGTTCATCGAATAACCAAGGTAACAGTGAGGGATTAAATGGGTCACACCCACCAAATACTTGGGGGCAAAGTCATAATGATAACATACACGTAGTATCGACAACTGTGAGCATGTCGATACACGTGAGTAGTGAACAAAATTCAGGTACATTAGCAAACACCCAAGTAGGATCTAGTACGGTGATACCAAATAATATGCAAACTATAGGAAATCCCATAACTACATATGTAGGGCCACGTATGAGTGTAAGACCGCCGGGTTTTCACTTAATAATGTGAGTGGGGCTGGAACTTCTTCAATGCATAGGAATTCGAGGTATACCTTAGGAATGTCCCAAACACTAGGTATGCCACAAAATTTTGGAATCCCTCCGAATTTAGGGACGTCGCAAAACTTAGTAATTCCCCAGAATTCAGGGAATGGACAGAATGTAGGCACACAACAGATACCTCAAAATCTAGATAATAGGGGAAACTTAGATCATGGGAGATATGTATTCGATAGAGACTATCATCGATCTAATTTTGATTCTATCGAAAACATGGGTACCAGAATATCTAGTAATTCAGTAGGGGTACTTAGACAGCAAATGGATGAGAGTAATTTTGAAATGGTGAACATGTTATCACAACAATTGACTATAGTCTTAAGTCCATTAGTGCAAAACACTACTGCTAGTTTTGAGATACTAGCGAGACCAAATGTCACGAATCGGGGATGCATTAGATGTGCCTCGACGAACAAGGGTAGAAAATCATGCTAACCGAATATTAATATTAATCCCCCATATCTATTGAGAAGAAATAGAAACAATGATCAACAAGACGTATGGGACATGAGTATCAACATGTGAGGAATGATATTTATGGGAATTTGAACGAAGGATTTCAAAATATACACAATCGGAATAATATGTTGGGACAAAGGATGAATTTACAAGGGATGGAATTTAGACCACCTAATCGGACATATTTTGTGTCTCCCTTTCCGAATGCGATTCTCGAGACGGAATTGCCTCGAGGGTATAAAGTACCCAAATTCACTAAATTTGTTGGAGAAGTTGGTGAATCGACTATCGAGCATGTAGCTCGATATCGGATCGAATGTGGAGACCTAGCGATGAGTGAGGAATTGAAAATGAAATATTTCCCAAGTTCTTTGACTAAGAATGCTTTTACTTGGTTCACGTCATTGCCACCTAATTCGATATATAATTGGTTGCAATTGGAAAGAAATTTTCATGAACAGATTCTTTAGAGGAGAAACTCAAGTGAGTCTCATCGACTTGATGAATATAAAAAGATACAATCATGAAAGCATAGATGATTATTTGAATCGATTTAGACAAATGAAATCGAGATGTTTCACTCAAATTCCCGAATATGAATTAGTCAGAATGGCCTCTGCGGGTTTAGAATTCTCGATTAGGAAAAAACTAGTCAATTTACCATTAAATGACATGGCTCAATTAGGCGATAAAGTGAGAAGAGTAGAACAAATCGAGTATGAGAAACAAAGGTATAAGAAATATGAGAAACCTCTAAAAAAGGAAAGAATAGCATACATAAATGATGTATATGAGACAGATGATATGACGAGAAAATGATATTGAAGAAAGCGTCGATGAGAAAGTAAACTTAGCGAGAACTCAAAGTGGGGGTTCCATATACACTGTAAATTGTTACAAAAGAATGAAGTAAAAGATAAAATGGCAAATCGAACATATACTTTTAATGTAACAAAAGCGAGACAAAATCTTTGATATTTTATTGAAAGACAAAGCAGATTAAGTTGAGTGATGATCATAAAGCTGCCATCGCGAGAACAAAGGAATGGTCGAAAATATTACAAATTTCATAATGTTTATGGACATTGGACTAACAATTGTATACATTTCGGGAACACCATCCAAGATGCGATCGACCAAGGAAGGTTGAAGTTCGAAGAAATGACAATGAAGGTTGACACGAGTCCATTCGAGGCTCAAGTAGGATACCTCGAATCCCAAACGAGCATTATCGATGATGTCCGATTAACACATTCGAGCCTTTGTAGGCATGGTAGATGTCACTTGAAGACATCGATCCTAAGCATGTCCGGATGGATGTATCCGAAGAAGATATGGAATTTGACACGAGTGAATTCGAGAAAGAGTTTGAAAAGGAAATATACCCTCGATCGGGAGATTCTCTCATCGAATTTTTGAATAGAAAGAAGGAAAAAGACGAAGATGTGTCATTATGCCCACGATGCAGCGCAGTGTTCGATAAATCGAGCTGCCAAAGCTTTCGAACAGAACAGATGAGGAAGATCGAAAACCAAAATAAAAGGAAAAATGACAAAGTAGATCAAACGATCCGACCAATGATCGAAGAAAGTCGAGTAATCCGTTGGCTCTGGTGTTAGTGAAAATCAGAGGCGAGTGGATTAGAGAGAGATGTATCCTTCTCGAGGAGGAAGAGGTAGACTTCAAAGTAATGATGTCTTCGAAAGACTCTCGTATGATGATGGATCGACCACTAGATTCCCAACATTCCAAAGAAGATTCGAGGAAGGCCCTGGAGAAGAGGAGGAAGGATCCCTATTGGAATAATTACGAAACTTTGAAGGAAATGTTGCACCAATAGAGAGTCATTATACAAGAGAATTTTTCGATGACAAGGATGATGGTACTTGGGACGAACATCGGATCGGGGTAATATCAATTTTACTCGCGGAATATGTGAGCGAATATAAAGAGTATCAAGAACAAATAGATGTCGAGCGGGAAGGTGACTTCTATTCGGAAAACATAAGGCCAAAAATAACATGGGTAACACAAACCTCATGTGAAGTTCCTCATAGGGACGCTGCCTTCATTGATCCCCCATCCGAGGAAATGAGGTTCCACTTGAAACCATTATTACTGAACATCGAGATTCAGGACGAGATGGTGAATAGAGTCCTCGTCGATGGTGGAGCGACGGTGAATATACTGCCGATGACTATGCTAAAGAAATTTGGTATTGAGCTAAAAGACTTAGTCAAGCACAACATTATGATTTCAGATTTCAGCGGAAAGACGTCAAGTTCGAAGGTATGTTCGCCTTAGACGTGAAAGTGGGCACTTACTCGAGACCTACTTGTGTTTGTTGTGGTCCGATCGCATGCCAATTTCAATGCATTACTTGGCGAGAGTGGATTCATGGAGTAGGAGTTGTGCCTTCGACGACTCATCAAAAGTTATTTATGTGGAATCGAGATGGACATCTCGAAGTAATCCCAGGAGATCAACACGAATTTGTAACATTCGTATCTCGAGCTGAGTCGAGCACTGCGAGAATCGGCGCTTGCTCAACCATTCACCTTCGAAACTAGATCGAAGATTTTAATTCAAAGCTGCATGAGGAGCGTTTCTTAGAGATGAATGAGAAGAAAGGATTCATCATGATCAAAGAGGAGCCAACCTCGAAGTGGTCGGTGAAGATGAATAGAGAATACGAAGAGTTCTTGGCTCGATTGGGAAAATATGAAGATGGGAAGAAGAGCCAAGAAAGTAGTAGTAGTAAAATAGGGATAAATAAGTCGATTCACTCGGCCAGTAGTTGCAAATAATAGCGATCAAGTTATACTTGATTGTATTTATGATTATTCTCCTTTAGGTTTCGAAAAATCTATTACATCAAATTATAAAAAAGTCGAGGCTCAAGATCCATTAGAAGAAGTTAACTTAGGAAGTGAAGAGGAGCAGAAACCCACATATATCGGCAAGTATCTCGAGGAAAAATTAAAGAGGGACATGATTTCCTTGTTAAGAGAATATAAGAGTCTGCTTCGCTTGGGAATACGAAGAAATGCCTGGATTGGATCGAAGTCTCGTCGAGCATAGATTACCCATCATCGAAGGTAGAAAGCCGATAAAACAAGCACCAAGAAGATTTGCACCGAGGTGATGAACAAGATCAAGGAAGAGGTCGAGAGACTCTTGAAAGCCAAATTCATCGAAGCTGCCGGGTATGTCGATTGGATTTCTAATATTGTACACGTGATTAAAAAGAATGGTAAAATAAGAGTGTGCATCGATTATCGAGACTTAAACTTAGCTACTCCTAAAGATGAATATCCTATGCCAATAGGCGATATGCTAATAGATGCGATGGCTGGTAATGAAATGCTAAGTCTTTTAGATGGTTATTCAGGATATAATCAAATATTTGTGTCCGAGAATGATATAGCTAAAACGACTTTTCGATGCCGGGGGCATTAGGTACTTATGAATGGGTAGTGATGCCATTTGGATTAAAAAATGCTGGAGCCACATATCGAGAAGCAATGAATTTAATTTTTCATGATCTTATTAATGATTTTATGCAAGTTTACATAGATGATATCGTTGTGGTATCGAAAGAAAAACATCAACATCTCGAGCAATTTGAGAAAATCTTTCGAGAGAATGAGAAAATATGGATTAAAAATGAATCCCTTGAAATGTGCTTTTGGTGTATCTCGTTGGTGAATTTTTAGGATTTATAGTACATGGAAAAGGTATCGAGATCGAGAAAAATAAAGCCAAAGCAATAATAAATACCTCTGCTCCAAAAACTAAGAGAGAATTACAATCTTTGTTGGGAAAAATAAATTATTTGAGACGATTTATTTCTAATGCTGGTCGACAAAACTTATGTTTTTTCGTCTTTGTTAAAGTTGAAAAAAGAAGCGAGTTTAAGTGGAAAGAGGAACATCAAGAAGCCTTCGAGCAAATCAAAATGATCTTGACAAATCCTCCGATTATGATCCCGATAAAGAGAAACAAGTCATTAAAGTTATATGTATCCGCATCGGATCGAACAATAGCGAGTTTATTAGCACAAGAAGATGAAAATGGTGTAGAATGTCTTGTGTATTATCTGAGTAGAATTTTAAATGATCTTGAAACTTCGATATAGTAATATCGAGAAATTAGGATTATGCTTGTATTTCTCTTGTACAAAACTCAAGTATGTAATGAAGCCTCATGATGTAATGGTTTATTCTAGAAATAATATTTTGAAGTTTCTTTTATCGAAACCAATTATGCATAATAGAATAGGAAAATGGGTGTTAGTTTTGACGAGTTCTCATTATCCTTCGAATCCTTAAAATCGATAAGAGGTCAAGTAATTACCGATTTTATGGTTGAACATACTGATTGATTCCACTGAGAATTTGTTTATTGAAATAAGTAAATGGATAATGTATTTCGATGGTTCAAGTACATCAAATAAATGCTGGAATAGGAGTTCGATTATTTCTCCAAACAATATTCGACTAAGTTATTATTTGAGGTTCAACCTATGTGTTCGAACAACGAAGCTGAATATGAAGCTTTGATAGCGGGCCTCGAGACTTTAATCAAATTAAAAGCTCGACATGTGGTTATAAGAGGTGATTCGCAATTAGTGATCAAACAAGTGCGAAAAGAGTATAAATGCATTAATATCAACTTGATCAGATATTTGGAAAGAGTGATGACTTTAAGTAGAATGTTCGATGACATAATATTCGAATATATTCCTCGTGAATTCAATCAAGAAGCAAATGACTTAGCACAAATTGCATCGAAGTATAAGATATCCCAGGAAAGGTTACAAGAAATAATTCAAATCAAAGAAAAATTACCTCAAGAAAATGAGATTACGTACATTAATGACTTAGATGATCAAGATTGGAGAAAATCGATTATAAATTATTTGCAAAATCCCAATGGGAAAATTAACAAGAAAATTAAATATCGAGCGAGTGAAATATGTTTTGTTAAATGATGAGTTATATAAAAGGGGAATCGATGGAGTATTACTTAGGTGTTTAGGAAACGATGATGCTTACTTAGCAATGGTCGAAGTACATAATGGAATATGTGGGGCTCATACGATAGGTCAGAAAATGAAATGGACATTAACTCGACAAGGTTATTACTGGCCCTCGATTTTAAAAGATTGTATCGAATATGCCAAGTCCTGTGAAGAATGTCAAAGGTTCAGTCCAATACAACAGGTGCCCGCGAGCGAATTACACTCGATCATTAAACCTTGGCCTTTTAGAGGTTGGGCTATAGACTTAATCAGACAGATTTTCCCACAATCATCAAAAGGACATAGGTATATAATTGTGGCTGTCGATTACTTTTCAAAATGGGTAGAAGCAATACCATTAAAGGATGTTGATCAGCAGGATGTAATTGATTTTATTGAAGAATACATCGTTTATCGATTTGGGATCCCACGAGTCTATCACTACGAGATAGAGGGACAGTGTTTCTTGGTAAAAAGATAGCCAAATATGCTGAATCGAGAAATATTCAACTATTAACATCAACTCCATATTATGCTCAAGCTAATGGGCAGGTCGAAGCAATTAACAAGGTGATTATCGGATTAATCAAGAAACATGTTGGTAATAAACCAAAAACATGGCACGAAATGTTGTTGCAAATCTTGTGGGCTTATCGAAATTCACCTAAAGATTCTTTACAGAATACCCCATACAAATTGGTATACGGACATGATGCGGTTTTGCCTATCGAAATAAATATCGAATCGAATCGAATACAAAGGCGAGAATGATTTACCCGAGTTGTGATTATTGGAGTTTGATGTATGATGAATTAAACGAACTCGATGAAATAAGATTACAATCGTTGAATAGTATAATGTTGCAGAAGAATCAAATTGCTCAAGTTTACGATAGAAAAGTTCGAAAGAAGACGTTTAATGAAGGTGACTTAGTGTGAAAAACAATTTTGCCAATGGACAAGAGATGTAAAAGTTATGGTAAATGGTCGCCAAATTGGGAAGGGCCTTTCGAAGTTATTAAAGTATTATCGGGCAATGCTTATTCGATCATCGATTGGTATAACAATGATAAAGTGCTATCGATAAATGGAAAATACTTAAAGAAATATGAACCACGAATAAGAAGAATAAGCATTGACATTTAAGTAAAAAGAGTCATGTTTACAAAGATATATAATTAGTTCTTAAACTATCAAAATCCAGTTAACGATTGCGCCCGGGACGTCGAAATCGAACTCTCCTCGATGACCAATTTATGTTGACGTTCCATGCTGCGGCCAAGGGATAACGCCACCTCTTTTGCGGAAGAATTAATCTTGTTTAACTCCGAAGTGAGAAATTCTTCCTGTGATTTCAAGCTGTTGAAGCCTCTTCTCTAAATCTTCGATTTCACTCCGGCCGAAGGCAACGCTGTCAAAATCTCTTCCCGATTGAGTTTCGAGCCTTCGGCAAAGTAGATTTTTCGGCCTAGAAAGCGGCAACTTCGATCAACTCGGTTGTAATCGATTGCCTCTTCTTCCTTGCGGCATAGGCCGGTTAAACAGTTACGTGGCGCCGCGACCTCCGCATCGAAGCCTTTTGGAAGAGCCTCTTCGGGGAAGGTCTCCATTGATGCGAGAATCTCTTTAAAAAGTTTCTTCTTTTCAGCTGATTCTACTAGGACCTCCGGAGGCGAGGAATAGAAGAAAGTTACGAGCGTTGTTTGAGCTGATACACTCCTTCGGTCGAAATCATTGGTGGTTGAGAAGAGCGGCTTGAGGAAGTGGCATCCCTCGATACCAAAATATCGAGAATCGAGAAAGGGTCTTCCTCGATGGCGGCTCGATATTCCGGCACATTGGTAGAAATAGGCCGGTCGACATGGGCAACGTTGGGGAGATGAGTTCGACCCCGGGCATTGAGAATGAGTGAGAACCCATTTGTTCGGTGGTAGTGGGAGATGGGGAGTGCGGGATTTGGACCAGTGGGAATAATTGCGAAAAAGAAAACAAGTTGAAAAGGTAAGTCGAGTTATATAAAGGATAAAATAAAGAATCGAAATGATGAAAGAAAAAAAGGAAAATACCAGGTGGAGGAAGAGCAAGCGGCGTCGAGGCACGAGGAGGACTCTGTACAGCCTCAGATTGCTGTAAATCGAAAAAGAGAATTAGAAAAAAGAAAAATAAGCAAGTCAAAAGAGGTATACACAAGTAAAATAGAATTATACCTCAGGGATCGGTGTTGAAGGCTGAAGCTGAGTTTCGACAGTTGTCGATATGGTCGCCGATGGATTATCCTAAAAATTTTATCGAAAATGTGAGTCATGATACAAGTCTTATCAAAATCTAAGACATAGAAATGAGAGAAAAAGGAAACTCACGTGACTAGAATGAGTGACGGGTGTTATTTGACCCGTGGAGGGAACGGTGTTAGAATCCATCGATAATGGATCTGCTGTGGATGGTTGGACTGGTCGTGGACTCTTCGATTTTTTCTGTAGGGTAGAAATCAAGAAAGAAGTGTGAGAAGCCATAAAGAAACATGTTATAAACAGAAAAACGAATGAGACAAAAAAGATCAAAAAGTACCTTCGATTTTTTCGAAGACGAAGTAGTGGCGGTGGCCGATTGTTTTCGCTTCCTAGTAAAGGCCAGAGGGTCCGATTCGTCTGGGGACTCCCAGCTTGTTTCCTTCTCCTTCTCTTGCACCTTTTCGAAGGCGACTACCTTGGTAGATTTTGCAACTGTCGAGGAATGAAGATAGTTAATTTTCGAAACACAGAATCGAAAATTAAGAAAAAACAGTAAAACCTCACCAAAAGGTGATGGAGTCAAAATTTTGACTCGGTCGATATGTACTAGCCAAGGAGGCAGGAAAGCTTCAGGGAGGTTAAGGTAAGGGAAATAAAATAGTCTCGACACAGTAATATCTTTGTTTTTGGGTTTGGGACGTAACGTTTCTTTCGAAGTTCTCAGTTCTCGAACCCATTTAGGATGTGTTAAAGGTTTGGCAACTCCAAAGGGAGCATTGGGAAAAGTAGGAAGGCGATTGAGACAATATTTCTCAAAAGGGGTCTTCCCTAAGGGATTGATTGTTTTGCGATCGATTCGATTAGCGGTGGTTTTGTGAGACAGGGAAATGACAGCGTCATAAAAGGTCGATTCTAATCTCAATGGGTTGTAACATATTTGATAAAAATGCTCGAATCGAGTTATTTGGAGATAGTGGGAGTGTTTACCTTTCTTCGCCTTCGATTTGTCCTGCAACACAAGAGAAGGATGAGCAGTCAGTCTCTGTCGAACCTCATCAAAAATAGCACGATTACTCGAAAACCAATTGGTCCACCATTGAGAAAATTCCACAGTCGATAAGTAATTTGACTCAAATGCATATGGGTAAAAATGCATCGAGGGTCTTGGCAAAAATTTAGCAAGCTCTCGGCCGATGTTCGAGTCAGTCAACTTGGATTTAGGGAAGGTATTTAAAGGGAAAAAGGGTAAAGAGCGGCTCAGGCCAAGCATGCTGGAAAAAGGCTGAGGGTAGTAAGTAACGAACTTGAAATCCCTGGGGTGGAAACCCGATACTAGTACATCATGGGTCAAATAGCCACTCCATATATCGACCAATTCTAATTGTAACCCAGGGGTTGAGGCGGAAATCTTGACTTGAACCGGATCGGTCCCCTAAGTTGGTCACTTACTCGCTCAAAATTTACGATAAACGGGGCTAGGGTTGAATCGAAAACAAATCCGGTTAATAAAAATTGGAGGTATTTACAATATGTGGCTTCGTCGGATTTATAGCGAGGGTGACGGGAGGATAATCGAGCCCCTTCTATATTTACACTCGGGGGACGAGTAGAATATCGAGGAAGGATGCTCTCAAAAATGGATGTTAACCATAGGCTGTATGAACCAAACGAGGACGGAAAAATTCCCCGATGCCTTAGGAGTACTTAAGATTTCGACGACCTCATCGAAGCGGTGTATACATGTGCTAACAAAAGCTTGGCCAAACATAGGCGAGGTTGACCTAAGTGAAGGAGATACGCAAGATTGAAGAGATGGGGGAAATTTGGATCGATCGGGGCAAAACACTTGGGTGCACGACCGAGTACACCAAAAACGCTACATGTTCTTCATCGGTAACATCTATTGAAGGGTCATCAACGAAATGTTTCTCAATAAAATGCCCGTAGGCCTTCGATTCCCAATCGAGTTTAGACTTCAACAAATTATCCGAGGGACATGCACCCTGAAAGTATCTCTCCCCTATAGGTTTTAACCCAGTGATGGCTGCAACATCGAGAAGAGTAGGTGAGAGGGGACCGCAAGGTAATTCCAACGCATGTATCTCTTTATTCCACAAGTGCACGGCAGCTAGGAACATAGCCATGTCGAGGTAGGATAGGTCACATTGAGACAAGTGTAGAAAATCAAAAATCCCCACGTTCCTCCAATGGTTCCCGAATTTCGCCTTGACCCTATCAAACCATCTAGTGAACAAAGATTTTTTGGAGGGAGGGCCTGTCCTATACACCTTGGAAACAAAGTTCAAAAAGTCGATCCTAACTTCGGGCTGATGAACGAGAGCAGGGCTGTTTGAGAGGGCGAGGGGAGAAACGGTTCCACTACCAGAAAGAATGGGGCCCCCAAAACCAAAACCAACCCCACCAACAGTGTAAGGAACTAATACCTGAGTTTCAGCAATCCTTTTGGAGGCCTCCTCCATCAGAGGCAAGGGAGCAAACTGCTGGTTGTTAATCTCCAGCAAGGTAGAAGCGGATGAGGTAAGAGGAGGAGCCGAGAAATCAGATGACTTGGATGAAGAGGCCATTATAGTAAGATTAGAGAAGTAGTAAGGAAGAAGGTGACAGGTAAGGTAACAGAGACGAAGGCAAGAGCTCAGGGAAGAAGACAAGATTGCAAAAGAGGATAAAAGTTCGAGTAAAGCCAAAGTAAAGATAGGTTGAGAGGTTAAGGGAAAATCGTATAGGGAGATGGAACGACGGAGGTGAAAGGTAATAAATGCAGCGTACTGTGAAAGCAGCAGACTGATATGATAGCGACGTAAAGAGGAAAAGAAACCTAAAACCCCTCTTAACCTAGAACCCCAGAAACCCTAAACCCTAAACTTTACGGGCCTCCGAACACTTAGGCGGGAAACGTTGAAAGAATACAAATAAATCGTTTATATTCTTCCAAGGGGGCATTTGTTAATATGGAATCGAGAAGTATGATCGAGAAACAAGTTGAAAGGGAATTTTTCGATGTCCGAATATAAAAGGCGTGACACATAAAATCGAAAGGTCGAAAGAGTCGGAGTAATAGTCGAAAGGTTAACATGGAACAAACCAAGAAAATTGAAATATGTGAAGTTAAGGTTAAAATAAATCGATGTCGGGTATGCAAAGTTCTCGACAAAATCGAAATCGAGGGAAGGTTCTTTTTACATGAATATCGAAACCCTTCCTAAACCTTGAAGAGAATTAGTCAAACGCACGTAGGGGAAATAACTTCTCAATCACGGAAGAATCAAGGATCGTGAGAACATGAGAAAACTGTAAAAAGAAACTGTCATACGCACGAAGAACGTGGTGACAGTCTCGTTAACTGCTCTTAGGAGGCTTGAACAACGCCCTATAAATAGAACAAAGAAAGGAGAAACGAAGGAGCAGAAATTGGCAGAGAACAGGATTAGTAGTGAAAAGTCTACCGGAGAAACGACGAACACCATGAAGTTTCTGGCAATCTGGATTTCCTTGCTCACTGAGTACATTTACCGCTTTCTGTATTTTCCTTGGTAATTTATTTTGATGCAACTTAAATTCAGCAGTTTTATGTTTCTGTATTTTCTATTCCTTGTCCATTTCAATTCAATGAAAATTTGAGTTTCTGCATTTAGATTTCCTGTTATTTAACATTCTGTAAATCTCAATTTCCTGTCATTTACTTTTCTTGCAATCTCGATTCCTTGTCATTTATATTTGCGTTGTTTTCGATTTCTCGCTATTTACAATTAATGCAAGTTTGGGGTTTTCGCATTTTACATTTCCTCGCAATTTAACATTCTGCTTTTCGATTCGATAGTCTTAATGCTTTCGATACTTTAAATACAAAACACCAAAAACAGCCTTTTCGATATCCTGTAGTTTTCGATTCTCATACATGTTTTCGATTGAAAATCAAATTGTTAGCCTAAGTAAAAAGAACTTACGTGGTAGAATTTTGATTAGGATCAAAACACCCTTAGAATCGAAATCGATCGAAATTCCACCAGAAACAAGATGTAATTTTTTAATAAATAAATAACAAATGTAATACTATGCCAATATTTTGAATGGTTTCCTTGTAAAATGCATGTCAAGTAAAAATCATCATGAATTAAAACATGAATACTTGAGAGTATATGTGCTACACTATATTACACTATCAAAGACCATATATTACAAAACTTATGACTTCTCCATAAGTCTTAAGATTTCTAAAGGTCTCAATTATCTTTAAGTTCACTTATTTCCATTGTATCATAATTTAATTAGTTTCTATACATATTTAGTTTAGCATAAGAATATATAAAAGAAATCCAAATATTCTTTACAAGTTAATTTCTGATAAGTTTATTAATGAAATGAATTTTTGAGATAATTCGTTAGATACAGTTTTGCACATGCCTAAGGCTAAAAAGTATTTTCAAAAATCTTGTGTTTGTGTGTGATGCAAAGATGATTTTAAGCCTATATATAATTAAGTTTAGAAAAAAAATCAGTAAAATTGATAAAAGAAGTAATTATTAAAATGTTCTTGATATATTTAAAAGCAAATGAAGTTTTCTTAATTTTAATCTTAAAAATAGTTTGTATAGAATTACAAAAAAAATAAATTAATAACAGCTAACGATATATTTGTACAACAATTTGATTGGTATAAGATATTATTAATGAAGTAAGTAGGAACTATGGTTGAGAAATAATAATGTTGGTTGACAAGGAAGAGAATAGTGAAGCTTATAAATGCGTGGTTTTGTCGTTTTAAACCACACAATTTCTGCTTATCCGTTTTCCCATGTCATGGTTGAACAATTCCTATCACCCAACAGAATCCACTTGCTTTTTGTTCACAAATTTTAAACTACAACAATCAGTATTCAATTTATGCCTTGTTTCTTTTGATAATATAAATATTATCTTTTTATTGTGTATTTCAGAAATAAATAGATGGGAGAGAAATTAAAAAAAATATTTGTCTTCTCAATTAGAATGCATTGGAAGGGAAATGTTTTTTTTTTTCTCATTTCTTTGGCTTTTATTTTTATAATAAAAAAATAATGTAATAAATAATTTAATCTTAAGGCAAAATAATAATTAATAAAATCTGAAAAAGATAAAAATAAAACATACATTTTTTTTTAATTTACTACGTTATTATTACTAGCTCATCTGAAAATTGTTTTTAAAATATATATTTAAATTTAAAATAATTTATTAAACTAATAATTATATAAATATGCATCTAATTAGAAAATTTCACTTAACTTCGTCAAAGAATCATGTTGAATTCTTAAGTTTTCATTTAAAAAATCCAAGTAGAATAAGATTATTACATATATGAGCGCAATTCGAAGTATGAATCATATAAGAAAATATCAATTAAACTGTTCAGTAATACCATAAAAAGAAAATCTATTTTTGTTCTCTAATACAGTTAATTGAAAAAAAAAACAATTTTTAACTTTCGCTAGAATTTTTATTTTTGTGAGTGACATACAAGAAGATGTCTACGCTAAAAGTTTACTCTGCCACATCCTAGGAAATTGAGATTGATTCACGCGATGGAACCTGACCGATGAATTTTGTCTTAATTTTCTTGTGGCAAGCGAAGTATATACCATTTTGCCTAATGCAAACCCTTGCAAATGATTGTGTCATTAAAGAGTCCTAGCCTTATCTGACATACAGCAATGAGAATCACAGTGGAATGGGATAATGGCAAAGGCCTCATTTTGTTGGAAGAGGCATCCTTATGATATGGTTATGTGTTTGCATTAGGCAAATCCACTTAAATGTATTATTGTGATGTAACCACCTAATATATTTGTGAATTAAGGTTAATGGTTTTGCAGTTTGGAGCTATCTCATTCTGCTGTTCTGCTATGGCAGTGAAAAACAAGAGGCTTATGGAGGGGGTTGTCTGCATGTGTGTCTGAATCTGTGGGATTAAAAACCCTCTTGGGATTCCTTCTGCCAACTCTATGTGCAGAGTAGTGTGCATGATCATGATGGAGGTGATTCAAGGACTGGTGAGTTGTTTTTTCAAAATGTATAAGCTCAAGTCCTTTTCAATTTTGTCTTGCCTGTTACATTTATTTGTCTCCGTGAGAACTTTTGTTTGGTTAGGCACATTTGCTTAGACAGCAGCATATTACCAGTTGTTCCCACACAGAGAGCATAACGACAATCACACAATGGAAGTTATCTCTTCTCATTCCAAAGCACATTGAAGGGGACCAAAGACAGGGTTGACATTTTAGCCTACCCCTCAGCCAACACAATTTGTACCCCTTCTTGTCACCCTTTCCAGTTTCAGCACAGAAACAAACAAGTCCATTTCAATTTTGCAGTGGTAAGGGACGGGTCATTCAGTCGTTTTTGTTGTCACATTTACACGATTTTAAATTTGAATTGAGAGGTTTTTGTTGGCGAATTGTCCACAAGTTTTGTGTAAATTATCAATTAGGTTTGGACGTGTATCTTGGCATTAAATTCAGACAACAATTTCTCGTTTCCTCGTAATTCAAATATAGAACCAATAAGAGTCTCTGCTCAATTTCTCCCCCAGATAATGAGTGCGTGTGCTTAAAATAAAACCAAGCCCATCTCAATAACTTTTTCCACTGTGCCAAAAAGTTGGGCTTCACTTGGACTTCAAGGCCCACGTCAGACTAAATGAGACCCAGCCCATATACTCGAGTTTACTGTTTCGTAAATTGGTATTTTTAAATTAGGTAAAATCAACATCGTGTAATTGTTAAGAATCACTCTAATCGGGTAATATAAAATTAGCATTCTCGTGCTATTTTTAAATTGATTTATGAATTAATTAATAATATAATAATAATAATATGAAGTGTTATGATGGAACTAATCATAATATAAAATAATTAAACATCGCTGTAGATGGAAGAAAGGTACGCGTATATTCAAATGATTGCCAGATTAGTAAGGCGATAGCATAATCTGTGGTGGGACCAATTGGTTTTCTCCATTAATTTCCAATTGTCAAATTTGTCTCACATGCTCCCATCGACCTCCCTTTCATTACATTTTATACTTTCTATTCGCGACAAAGAAAAGTGAAAAGCACAATTAACAACAAAATTAAAACCAAATTTCCTTTTTATCTTCCTAAATAAGAATTTAAATGTAGATCCATCATTTTCAAAACAATGTATAAATATGATGAATCTTCGAAGCAAGAAATATAACTTGACCAACAAAAGATACATATGCACCAAACAAACGGTATAAAATATGTTTAAGAAAAAAAAAAAGAGAACCAACTTGTCGCTGTTACAATCAGAAGAATTTTATACAGAACTGACAAAACACAAAACGACAAAGGAACAGTTTAAAATATGTGGCTGCTATACGGTATCTTTCAAACCGGAACCTTTTTCACAAGCGGAGAACAGACAAGAAAGAGGTCTATATGATAAGTCAAAGCCTCTCAAAAACCCTTCTTGATGAGGGGAAAAAACTATAAAAGATTTGAAATGCTATTCTGGTGAGGGGTAACATAGCCGACCGATCAACTACGCAAAAAACAACAGAAGAAAAAACCTTGGCATTATGTGCTTCTGTTCAAGCTCCCCACACCTCACAGCAGAACAAACCCATGTATATACTCTCTGCAAACTACTCGCAGGCGCTTCATATATAACTCCAGAGTCCACATCATGGACGAAAAAGGAAAAAGAAAGCACTGCGATTAAATCAATATTCACTAAACTTATTCTTGTATCATGCACATCATAAACATAAATTCTTTGAATTAGTTAGGCCCATCAACTTGCTTCAAAGCCTGTCGTAACCTTCCTAGGAGATCCTTTGCAGCCATGTACTTCTCCTTCATCTACGGGAAAACAAAAATACTATGTTGGTCTGGTCTAGCTGTGAGAGACTATTATACAAAAGAAATTTAGCATTCAAATTAAATTTAATCTGAAATGGTGTTTAACTAATAACAGCATATACTTGCATTGCATGATTACTATTCGTGAGTACTACTCATTCAAAACTTCAAATTTTTACCTGAGCAATAATAGTTACATCAACATTGTTATTGCCGAAGGGCAAAAGGCTGCTACTGTGGACAATGAAATGAAGCTTTTCTAATTCGCTGAGTATCACTGCTGCACGCCCGCTGTGTTTGTCGCTTTGAGTTCTGATGAGTACGTCTTTCCCAGAAACTCTGACTTCGATTTCAGGGAATGAATGGTCGCAGTGGCTGTCAGAATTTTCGTCGTCAGCAAAGAGAATAGATCTTTTCACCAGGACTGAAGAACCAGTTGTGTTCTTCGCTGTTTGCTCCTCCAGAGTTTGCACGCGCTCTTGCAGTTGTTTCACATACTTGATAGCATCTCCCAACACAGAAGCCTTGTCCATCTGTGCATGCAACCACCCACATAACTTAGTTCCGCATTTATTTATAGTTGGTTGAACTTAGGTTATGTCTTCAAGCGTGTGTGTTGTTCATATATATAAATTGTAACTGTGATTTGATTGGAGGTGGATCTTTTATGAGAGTGAAGATAATATAACAATTGTTGTGCCAGGTTGGTCTAATAAAGTTTGTGCATATTCTAAAAAGACACGAATTTGAGTCTGTCAATAGATACCATGTAAGTGGTTTATAGTGTTCATGGAACTTACAGGTTTGTCATGACTCTGTAACCTAACTCACCCAAACTTTTGCTAGATAGGAAAAAGAAAAAGAGTACCTTCTTGAGGCCAGGGAGAACGGCAGAAAGAGCAATGAACCTCTGGCTGAGCTTTTCCCTACGTTTTCTTTCAGCTATTACGTGCTCTTGGGCTTGGATTGAATTCCTAGTGGTTATGCCAACCTGGTTCGTTCTATTTTCAGAACTCAGGAAATTTATGTCCTCATATGATCTTTGAGAAACGAAGGCAGTAAAGTCCTTGTTCTCACTAGACGGGCTCTCGATTTTAGGCTTCATATGGAGGTTGTGAAATTGCTGGGAAACACGTGGTGAAGCATTACAGTGGCCAAAAGAAATAAGTTGGGAGGGTGGAGAACCGGAAATCTTATGGGAAATTAAGTCACTGGCACAAGTGTTGAAGGTATTGAATGTCTTAAGCCTCTTGGTTGTCCTTGCCAGGGTAAAAGACTGATCAGGACTTTCATCTGGAAAACAATTTGGTGTGCTTTCTGAGTTGAACTGATAAGATGAATTGCTCTCTGGGGATCCGGAGAAAGACTCGAAGCCAATTTCATTCATGGGGCAAGCAAAAAAATCCATCTGGTATTGATCAAGAAAGGTTGGGTACTCCATTTCCTGTTAAAAGTCAAAGATTATTTTCTCTACATATATGTTTCCTAATTAGTGTGCTAAAAAGCCTGTCAATTATGCTTACAAGTTCAGGCAAGTAGTTGGTGGACGCAATCTCCATCATCTTCAGTTTCCTTGGTTTATAGAGGCCTGAAAGAGGGTCAACCAGGACATCAATTAATTAATTCAGATGATAATTGAAGGATCAAGCAATAAGATTTCCCAATAGTGAGATGAAAATGATGTGCATATGCATGGGGAGAAGTAATAGATTAAACATTAACCAATAAAATGCCAAAGAACATGAAAAAAAAATCTATTGCTTATTGGAAGCCTGTTTTTGTGAGTTTGGGTTGGGGAGACCATAGTTAATGAGAACAAAATAATGAGGAGACTGGAAAGGAAAGAAGATTGAGAAAATATGGTACCTTGACTGGAAAACTAGAGATCAGTGGAGAGGATGAAGATTGAAGAGAAGAGATTAATGTTGTAAACTTGGGAGATGAGAGAAACCATGTTGTTGGGAAGGTTTAATATAGGGGCACCGTACACGCTTCATACCCGGGTCAATTGGAGCACGTGTGAAATTGTATCCCATTTTCTTTCCGAGTCAGTTGGTGACTTTTGAATGCGGCTGATCCCTGTCTTCACTCGCATTTACGTTTGGTCAAACTTTGGGTTCTTTGGTTTAGGGTTTAGATCAGATGTGTCTTTTCTTCACCTTCCTCTCTTTGCGAACCTTTAGGCACGTCCATCATTCGCAGAATTTAAGGTTTATTTTTCTTTTTCTGCTCATCAAGGCTTAGAATGTGTTGGATCAGTGAGTTGAGATCTGTGATAACATATCAAGTTGTCATATTGTTATGTCTGTCACGTCAATAATAAGACCATACAAACTCATAATTAGTCCAAAAGTTTAAACAAATATACAAATGGAAGAATCTGTGAGTTAGTTTGTAAATGTATCTAGACATGTTTTTTTAGATATTAGGGGTAGTTTTAAAAACAGTTAAATGATTTTTTTTTTAATTACAAAAATAGGTAAGTGGTGTTTGATTCTGAAAAGTTATATTTTTTTCATTTAATTATACTAAAGTTTTGTTTTATTATAACTTTAAATAAATTTATATATTAAAAAATGACTTGATCTTTTAAAATTGAAATATTTTTAAAATAACTTGTTTATTTAAATATAAAATTAAAATTTTCAAAATAAAAATTGTATGTAAATATACGAATTTTGTTAAAGAAATTAAAAAATAAACAAGTTTTTGTTGCAAACACAACTTTATAGTGTTTATCTATATATATTTTTTAAATCACACTCAGTCAATAGGTTTAATGTAATAAATAAAATGGTTTGGTTAATAAGTATTTTATTTAGTCTTTTCGGGTTTTAAAAGGCTATTTCAAAAAATTATTAAACTCAACTGTTGTTTAAAATTAAGTATTAATTTAAAAACTAAGCCTGTTCATAAAGAAATCAACTCACAATATAAAACTAAAATATAAAAATTAAGAGTAAAATACGAAAACTTGCCAAACAAAAAAAAAATGAAACTTAAGCTTTAGAAAATTGTTCAATAATGATTTTTTTTTTTTGACATATCTTATTGATAGAAAAGAGAATGCATTAGTCTTGCCACTTGACAATTTATACAAATTTACTTAGAGATAGCTTTTGCAAATATTATCAAATTTTTTCTTTAAGTACTTATTTTTAAACACTCCCATGATTTCATTTAATACTAAAAATTCTAAAAGTTGAATGAAAACTAGATATGAAGATGAACTTTTGTTTCGTTCTAAGACTACGATATAATTGACATAAAAAATAAACTTTAATTAACAACATAAAACAAGTGTAGGGTGACGCTGACAGTGGCTGCGTTTAACCCTTTCCTCATTCCCACTCCCACTCCCATCAAACTGGAAGGAAAATGCAGATACCCTCCCTCTCCAATTAAATATATTTATATAATATTAACATCCCTTTCTTCAAGCCTTTCAGAACTTTCTATTCGACGCTTACACGTTGTTCTTTAGTGTATATTACTTTCAAAAAACAATTCCAGAATCTCAACTGCGTTTTTCTTCGTTCCTTTACTGTAAAAAAAAAAAAAACATCCTTCGCTTCGTTTCGATGAAAATCTATAAAATCTCCATGTTGTGTAAGGATGAGTGACGACACTGTGACATTTTATTAGATCACCAACTACTAAGAAAATATATACTCAACAATATCGAAGAAGTGGCAAAAAAGTTGGCAGGGCAGAATTTTTTAAATAATTGTCAAAAAATGGGAATTAAAATTATGAAAAATGATTATGTTAATCGTCTTATTACATATAATTAAAATCATGAAATGTGCAAGGTACTACCAGCTTACAAACCGACACACTGCACGTGTTTAGTATCCTGTTGGATGATTGATTATCACTATGAACATGTTCCCTTTGTTATAATTTACGACAAACAGAAATTCAATGATTAATTTCACGTGATAAGCGAGGAGGTCCCTAATAGCTTTGCCGTTGCATTTTTTCAAGTTTTGGCTACTCACTTATTAAGGAGAATCCGTGTTTACAATTATTAACCATCAAAATGATTATGCATTAGAGCAAAGTCTTATATAGCGTCTTGCTTTTACTTTTTATTCTCATTTCTATTATTATAATATTTTCTCTTTGATTATAACATCAATTTCTCAAGTCATTTACGGCATTTGATGATATGTGTATATAAATATATCAACAATAATTATATAATTTTTTAAAATTATAAAAGAATAAAACTCCAAATATTACAGTTTTTATTAACTAGTTTAACTTTTCTAAAAAGCACATGCTACTTTTTTTTTTAATTAATTGCTTTTGGTCTTTTTGAATAGTCAAATTGCATTATACTCAAAACATCAACCATAATTTTTTATGGCATAAATAATCACCATATAAATTAATAAAGATAATACTCACGACAAATACTCAAGATAGAAGATGGCACCAAGATTGAAGCATAAATTTAACACCAACTTTCTTACCTAGAACTTTGACTGAAATAATCTCCTTCAAAGATTCATTGGCGCCCTCATCATCTTATTACACAATATTTTTTATTTTATACATAAAAAAATGATTTCATTAAAAGGTTCCAGTAGTAACACAAACATGTACATCACTCAGAGCACTTGAATGGTGTATCCCTTAATTATTTCATATTTATGTCCAAATCCATAGTATACCAATTAAATTAAGCAACATCATCAATATCTTATCTCCATTTTCTTTGGCCTCCTCTACTAATTGCAATTCAATTTTAATATACAAAAATGTTACATGGTCCAATACTAATACATTTTTGTTAATATATATATATATATATATATATATATATATATATATATATTTAAGATAATTATTATAAAATCATTAGCTAAATTCTTATATAGCTATAGAAAATTCATTTATTATTTTCATTTTGTGTGTGGATAAATGCACATATTATATACTCCATCATTATTGATGTTTTTGCAAAACATAATTTGCATATTTTTTTCTAGAGCTAAATTTCGGAGAAATGATTATTAAGAGTAAATTAATTTATTAGGAGCAAGGTTATAATCAGTATCAAAAACCAAAGAAAAAATTGTATTTTTATTAAAAAACATATTTAACTTTTTCAAAACATTTTAACCTAATTCTAATTACAAATTATTTATCCAAATTTTAACCAATATTTTTATGACACTTGCTACCACAGTATTCATTTTATAATGAAACTTGCATAAAAAAGTTATATTTTATTTTCCAATCCATATCTATAAAAGATTACAAAGAACACTTCTTCTATGTATGAATTGCTTCAACCCTACTGTTTTCACAGACTGGCAAAATTAGATATCGGATATTATATATCTATTAAGCTTTTCTCTTAAATCTGAAGGAATCTTAATGTTTATACCTATCCTTTTTCTATTTGTTAAACTGATAATATATAGTTTTCAATCGTGCAATGAAAACTTCATATTTAGCATTCTTTTGTCTGTACTTAACTACAAATCTTTCATCAGATCCTGTTTTAGTTAGATAATACCTGAAGATAAAAAGAAATGAACCAACCAACGCAACTAAGACTAGGTTGAAAATTAATAGAAAATTTTAAGCTATAATTGAATACCTGCTAGTTGAAAATCAATAAAAATGTGCAGTTGAAGAATCCTTCAAGATCATATGAAATTCATAGATACTTCAAGAGGGTTAGAAATATCTACATCATGATTTCAGGTGATTTTAAAATATGAAAACCAGAAGAAATATATTAACAATTGGGTTAACCTGATTGAGTTATTACAATTAGAATGCAGTACACCTAACATAACAATTCGATTGTCAAATTTAAGGTAATTTTGATTTTATTTCCTCAATTTTAAAAAGTTATTTTAATTAAAAACATAATTTAATTCTCCAAACAGTAATTTTTTGAGAGATTAAAAATTGTTAACCTCAAAATCTTAAACCATAAAATTTAAACCTGAATCTTAAAATTTAAATGAAGAAATATATATATTTCAGTCTCTCAAATTTAATATCTAAATAGCATATTTTAATTCTGATATATATTAATATTTAAAAAAAAACTTGGAAGATAAAAAAAATCATCTCAATTTTTAGATACTAAAAATACAATTCTATAATTTCCTTTTTATAAATTAATATATAATATGCATCAACGTGTCAAATATGTTGACACCTCAGTATATATCAATGTCATTGCATTATGTAAAAAAAAATCGTTATGAATTATACTTATGCATAAATAGAAAAAATTAAATTAAATAAAAAAATTAGATTAACCCGTTATCAATATTGTTCAAACTCCATTGATCTACGAGTTAAAAAGAAATAAAATGAAAGATAAAAGAAATAAAATAAAATAATTAATATTATTAATTATTATTTTTATAACTAATTTTATTGATTATTATTAATAATAATTTTATTTATTATTATTTTTATTTTTATTATTAAATTATTTTTTATTATTTATAAAAGCTGCAACCTTGTAAGAGAAAAATTAAAGAGACCCTTCCCTCTTTTATGCATTTCCCTTAGATTTAGCCTAGTTAACTAAATTATGTGAAAGAAATTGACAGAATTTTTTTGAAAAATGAATATATAGAATGTGAATTTGTTTATTTGAAGTGAAATAAAGTTTAAAAAGATGAAAAATTTAAATATGTTTAAATGAAGAAAAGAAAAAAAAAGAGAATTCGTTATAATAATTATAATAATAATATTTTATGAAATTATTATTATTATAAATTTATGAATAGGAATATACTATTGAAAGTTTACAATTACACATTTAGTTTATTTCAATTTTTATGCGGTGATTATCTCAATAACCTGTTTTTATATTTATATTTGGATTTATAACATACATCACAATCATTTTAATATAATAATAATAATAATAATAATAATTTATATTATTAAACATGATAATTATATTATTAAATGTGGTTGTGCAAATTATAAATCCGGTTATAATATTTTTTTTCACTAAACAACCCAAATTATAAGAGTGTAAGCTTACATATTTTGCATCAGTGCATGAGTCCCGCTAGTAGTTTTTTAGACATCTCCTCTGCGCTAGCTAAGGTTAATAAACTCTTCATCCATCTGCACTTACAACAAGACAAACACATTGTGCAACTTCAACACAATGCAACAAGGGAATGTATGAAATTTTTTTCTTTACACACACTATTATTCTCACTTTGTTTAAGTAGATAATAGTAGTAGTAATTAATTAGTGAAAGCAATGTAACACTAGCTCTGCTACCATTGTAAAATCCAATTTGGAGGTCCCGAAAAGCAAGATAATGCTATTGATAACCTAGGTGAAGATTCTCTACCTCTTTTAACATGTTTACAAACAGTTTCTTTTGTCTCCCGCAGTAGATTCGAGTCACCACCTACTTCTCTGATACCTAGTCTTAACTTTGGGAAAGGATTCATTTACTGCTAAGAGGTCATGGGAGTTTCTATCACTATAATTTGACCTAATTAATGTTTAAGACAGCTTGTGTGGAGAACTTGGATTTCTCAAATATTGGAGCTGCTTCACATGTTCTATCTGCACCTATTAAGAAGCTAGTACCATGAATCCGCTGAACTAAACTGTGAAAGCAATCGGTGTTTTAACTTCTAAGACTGATAAAATATGAAAGAAAAACTGAACCTTTTTCCGGCCTGGTTCTTTTGTGAGACATACTCCCTGCTGGTTATTGAGATGTCAATCTTGAGTGTCTTGCTTGTCTCTCACCAAAGATTTTATCATCTAGGCAGAATTGTTCCTAATGCTATAAGGGTCTGCAGAAAAACTTTATTCACAAAACCTTTGCAAACAAAAACATGACTGCAAACATGTATGTCAAATTACATGTACAGAAAACAATTGCTTAGTCTTTCCTTTTCCTTTTTTTTTCCCCCTTTATTCACCAATAAATACGTATCTTAAAAATAGCATTCTATGATGAGTTTTTATCATGGTCATAGTCCACCCGTCATAGTATGTAGCACGGTGGCAATTTTGTAATAAAATCATAAACTTTCTATATCGGGTAACGACATAGTAAGTGGAAAGTTCACTTTCTATGTCGGGTAAAACTTAACCGACATGGAAAGTTCACTTTCTATGTCGGTTAAATTTTAACCGACATAAAAAGTGTATTTGATGACGGGTGTGAGAGCAACCGACATAATATCCTCTGTTTTACACTTGCCGCGACACTCCATTTCTCACTTCACCCATAGCAGAGCTCCCCGTTCTCTCTGTATCTTCTACGAACGTCTTCGCCTTTGTACGTTTCTCCCCACCCAGCTCTGCTCGTCACGCCACCTGCCAACTCTGTACGTCGTGCCGCCTGCTGCTACTGTCGTTGGTGCCCGTCGCCTGTGTACGTTTCTCCCCACCCAGCTCTGCACGTCACGCCACCTGCCACCTCTGTAGGTCTTCAAGAGGTAAGTTTTCATGCTTGCTTTAGCCATTGTAGGTTTACATTTTTGAATCTGGTATGTAATAATGCTGTCAAGAGATGGAAGTTCACGGGTGCCTTTAGCTAATTTAGAGACGTATTGTAAGTAGTTTAGTCATTTGAATGTGTTTCTGTAGGCATTCTTTCGTGATTTTGATTTTGAAAATTAGATTTGTATTATAATGTAGTTATTTCATTTTAAGCGAAAACTATCATCGCTTATGCTCACCCTAATGTGAGACAATACGATTAGCCTTGATTGGAGTCAGTTATGAAATGATCCATTGTAGGACAGAACTTCCTATTGAAAGATTAAAATATCCAATCACGTGACATAGCAATTTCAGCAGAACATGTTGGATGTTATCATCCTCAAACTATACTTATATGTTGTGTTATGTGACAGAAGGTAACAATGGATCGGAGTTGGATCAATTATAGACGAACAACAAATGAATATGAGAGTGGAGTAGAACAATTTCTTGAATTTGCTAAGATGAATGTTCCGGATAATGATGGAAGATTCTATTGTCCTTGTGTTAAATGCTTGAATGAGCGAAGATTACCGACTGAAGTTATTCGGGAACATGTTCTTTGTGATGGTTTCCTAAAGAGTTACATAAAGTGGACATGGCATGGTGAATTATTAAACATGCCAAGTGTAGAAGACAAATAAGAAGTTGATCTAGAGATGGATGATCAGTTGGAGGAAATGATTCGTGAGCTTGGACAAGATGCCTTCCAACATACACATGTGTACGAGAAGTTGTCCAATGATGCAAAAAATCCTTTGTATACAAATTGTACTAAGTTCACACGATTGTCGGCGGTACTAAAATTGTTCAATGTGAAGGCAAAGAATGGGTGGACTGATAAAAGTTTCACAAAATTGCTTTAGTTGTTGAGTGACATGCTCCCTGAAGGTAACACATTGCCAACCCGCAATTATGATGCTAAGAAGATATTGTGTCCAATGGGTATAGAGTACCAAAAAATTCATGCATGTCCGAATGATTGTGTGTTGTACAGGAAAGAATTTGAGAACTTTCACGAATGTCCACAATGCGGGGAATCACGATACAAGAAGAAGGATGATGATTCTGACAATGATGTAATGAAGGGTACCCCGGCAAAAGTGTTATGGTATCTTCCCATTGTTTCAAGGTTGAAACGATTATTCACTAATGGAAATGATGCAAAGCTCACTAGATGACATGCAGATAGTCGTATTAAAGATGGTCAGTTGAGGCATCCGACAGATGGATTGCAATGGAAAAAAAATGATTCCATCTTCCAGAATTTTGGTAATGATCCAAGAAACATTGGGTTTGGACTTGCTACGAGATGGAATGAATCCATATGGAAATTTAAGCGAGTAAACATAGTTCATGGCCTGTGGTGTTAGTTATTTACAACTTACCTCCGTGGTTGTGTATGAAACGTAAGTACTTGATGCTATCTTTGATGATCTCGGGTCCCAGACAACCTGGAAATGACATTGATGTTTTTTAAGCCCATTGGTTGAAGAGTTGAAGATGTTGTGGGAGGAAGGTGTTGATGTGTTTGATGGGTACACAGGTGACTTATTCAAGTTGCGTGCAATGTTATTTTGTACAATTAATGACTTTCCAAGCATATGGTAATTTGAGTGGCTACAGCACAAAGGGACATAAAGCTTGCCCGATATGTGAAGAAGACACATGTCACTATCAACTACAACATGGGAGGAAAACGAGTGTACCTTGGACACCGAAGATTTCTTCCTTCAAACCATTCATATCGTAAATTAAAAAAATCATTTAACGGGTGTCAAGAAAATGATGCAGCCCCAACACCTTTAAGTGGGGAAGAAGTATATCAACGAGCAAGTGCGATTTCGTGTGAGTTTGGAAAGACGCAAAAGAAAGCCACAGGTATATGGAAGAAAATGTCAATCCTTTTTGTTCTTCCATATTGGAGGGTTCTTGATGTGAGACATTGTATAGATGTCATGCATGTAGAGAAAAATGTGTGTGACAGTATCATCGGAACGCTCCTTAACATTCAAGGAAAAACAAAAGATGGTGTCAATGCTCGTTTGGACATGGTTGAAATGGGTATAAGAGAACAATTAGCTCCTCAACCTCATGGTAACCGAACATACTTGCCTCCAGCATGTCACACACTATCTAAAAAAGAGAAAAGAAGTTTTTGTGAGTTTTTACGAGGTGTGAATGTTCCATTTGGTTACTCTTCCAATGTGAAGAGACTTGTATCTATGAAAGATCTAAAATTGCTTGGGTTAAAATCTCATGATTGTCATGTATTGATGCAACAACTTCTACCTGTGGCTATTCGAGGTATCTTACCAGAGAATGTTAGATATTCCTTAACTCGATTATGTTTTTTCTTTAATGCCATATGTAGTAAAGTTATGGACCCGGATGTTTTGGATCAGTTAGAGAATGAGGCTGCAGTCATATTATGTCAATTTGAGATGTACTTTCCTCCATCATTTTTTGATATTATGGTTCACTTGATTGTTCATCTAGCCAGGGAAGTTAGAATCTGTGGTCCAGTTTTCTTACGATGGATGTACCCTATTGAGCGATACATGAAGATATTAAAAGGGTATGTGAAGAACCAATATCGTCCTGAAGCATCAATTGTTCAAAGATATATTGCAGAGGAAGCTATTGAGTTTTGCACACAATACTTATCAGAAGTTGAAGCTATAGGGTTACCTAAGACTCGTTACCATGGAATAGGTCTTGGTAGAGGAACTCAAGGTGCAAAAGTTGTGACAATGTGTCGAGATGAAGTACTTCAAGCGCATTTGTACATATTGAATAACAGTGAAAAAGTCATCCCCTACTTAAGTGCTCATAAAGACATTGTGAAGCGAAATAATCCACGTATGCCTAAAAAGTGGGTGATCACTGAACACAACAAGAGCTTTTTGAAGTGGTTTAAACAACAAGTTGAAGGTGACAATACAGCTTCTGATACACTAAAGTGGCTAGCATGTGAGCCAAACTTTGATGTGATATGTTAGGGTGGGTATGATATAAATAACTATTTATTTTATACAAAGGGAGAAGATGAAATAAGCACAATGCAAAATAGTGGAGTCATGGTGGTGGATGAATCAATGCATTTCTCGAGTTCAAAGGATAAATATCCGATAACGGTGTCAATGGGCTACTTTGGTGTAATTGAAGAGATTTGGGTAATAGATTACACGATATTCGAGTACCTATTTTTAAATGTAAGTGGGTTGATTTTAATACTTGACATCTTCACCAGACGATCTTGGATTTACCTTAGTTAACCTTGAAAATACTCGTTATACCGAAGAACCATTTATCATGGCATCTCAGGCAAAACAAGTGTTTTCTGTCACTGATCCCGCTAACAAAGGATGGTCAGTGGTTCTACAAGGAAAACCCATGTATACTTCTCATGAGAATGATGAATTAGTACTTGACATACCAGAGATACCATGTTTCTCTTCAAATATGCCAAACTTGAGTGTTAATGTAGAAATAGATGATGTGCATGCCACACGTTATGACCATATGAAAGGATTTTGGGAGAATGTTCCAACTTGATAATGTATGCACTTTTTTTAATGTATTATTTTTTAATGTATGCACTTTTTTGTTTATCTTCGATCATATTGTCTAAATTAATAACTATTATTTTTTTCTTTGAACACGAGATATGGCAGATTCGATCTGGTACCCCTCCTCCTACCACAGTCCCCCTCCTACACAAGGTGGTGATCGAGTCAGCCGTCTACCAGGAAAAAGGGTAGGCGTGCTACACGGTTGAGGGACTTGAATATCGATCGTAGCTCCGATCGAAATTGCCTATCCAGTTTGACATGCAAACAGGTAGAGCCACGGGAGAGCACGAGTGCTAGATTCACTAGCTATGTGGCCTTGCTTGGGAGAAGCAAGGTTAGTATTCTTATTGAGGATTGAGACCATGTTCCGGAGACACCGAAGACGCAGATTTGGCGGAGTATCCTGGTACCTACTCTTATTGAGCATTTAACATGTATATATATTTAACTTTTTGGGAACTTCATGTTATTTTTATTGTGTAGGTCACATATGATGTCCCTAACACCACTTTGTTAAGGACAAAGTGGATCTCATATGCTTGGGGAATGCTTGGAGAGGTTTTAAGAGTGATCTGACTAGTCGATACATATATGGGGCATTGAGCAACAAGAACCCATGTGACCGATATCGGTTTTTGGATGAGGAGACATGGTAGGCATTTCGGACTCGGCGTTTAGACGCTAAGTTTCGAGTTAGCACATTTGTCATTTGTTTGCAGTCATTTTTTTTAAATAGAGGTTTTAAATCTAGTATTTAACATGGAATGCAACAGGCCAAGCGGCGAAGGCACAAGATATTCGAGAGAAAGAATATCCACCCCCACAGGTTGTCTCGTGGGGGTTATGAGAAATTGGAGGAGAAGATGATGAAGGAGACATCTTCAAGTCATCCTTCGAGATGAGTCGGTTGTGAGTGCTTGTCACTCGCCCTTCATGCCATGATAAATGGAAGAGAGCTCGCGAGAACTCATCGGGGAATTACTTATCCGAGCAAACTAATGTTGTAGCTCAACGTATTGTAAGTAGCATATCCTAAACTAATTATATATGTTATACTACAATAAGCATATGTATTTGCTAAAAAATCCTTCCTTTGTGTTGTAGGATGAGTTGGTTGAAGCAGAGCACTCGGGGATCATTCCACCCACATGGCCGTCGGGATATATTGGCAGTGGCCATTGGTACCCAGAGCATCCTGGACGTGTTCGTGCTTGCTGGATGAGGGTGGGCATCGAGCAGTACTTTGGTGCCCCACCCGTGGCAACTCCTACTTTGAGGCATCCGAATGAGTTGGAGTTTGAGTCCCTCAAACAACAAATTAGGAAGGAGATTCGAGATGAGGTGTACTCGACTTGAAGGTAGAGTTATTGAGCTCAATGCGAGCGAGTTGGCATCTTTGTCCTCTCAACCTTCCGTCCCCGCACGAGAGGCATCCCCGATTCATGTTAGCAGAAAGGAGAGTTGTGATGCTCCTGATAGAGGGGCAGAGGTTGCTCCTACTGACACTGCTGACTGTGAGTTGTATGTTGCAGGTCCTCCCGAGCATTTGGTGGCATACGGTACGTATTATATCTTTGACATGTATTTGGTACACTGTTAAGCATTATATAGTCTAAAATATCTTATCATTTGTTTACCTTAGGGAAAATGTATGCATTGGGGTCAACCATCCACCAGTAGAGTATTGGACATGATATGATAAGAGTGGTGGTTGTAGATGTCCGGGATGCTGCTGCCCCAATCCCTATTCCCACTGAAGAGGTTCAAACAGTGGGACAAACACCTGAAAATTTTATCTTATGGCCAGTTTCATTAACAAGACCCATCCCAACACATTCACAGGTTGTGTCATGCATTTATCCCTTTTACTTATTATTTTTTGATAGGTTGATGTATATTAATGTTATTTATTTTTGGTACTTGTATAGAAAGAGGCTGAAAAAGCAAAGGAAGTTGTGCATGAATCACCACCACCACCGACTGCTTTACAGCGACTCGGTGCACTAGCAGCGACTATCGGGACCACTCCCATACAGTTAGATATGCCACCCAAAGTCGTATGCGGGACCCAGACGATCCCTTTTTCTTACTCCAAAGGGATATTTTTGATCTTCTCGGCTGAATGCGATATGCTATGTGTATCGGTGTTGCAGCTTTGAGAATTGTAAGTATATTTACATATTTTTTATATTCTCACTGGTACATTATTTTATAACTTTATTTATTTTCAATGTTGAAGGTATTTACATCGTTTGTGTGTTGAGAGGAAGATTGCCTTTATCTATGGATTTGTTGACCACTGTTGCCATTCGAGTCCATTGGGAATAAAGTCGAAGAGGTGCAAACGTACTTAATAGAGACATTTCAAAATGGGGGCAAAGAAGTCTACTTAGCACCTTACTTGCATCAGTAAGTATACATCTTATAAATTAATGCACATTTATGTAAAACTGAAATTTTACTAATATTATTTCAACATGCAGGGGTCATTGGCAGCTCATAATCATTGTTCCTCGGAAATTTGTTGTGATTCTCTTGTGTTCATTACACAAGAAACCAAATGATTTGGATATTAGAAAGCACATAGACGCGTAAGTTTGGTTTTTTTAATTGATTTTTTAATTGTTGTATCATATGTGCACTTACACCAAAATTATTTGTCCTTTTGTAGAGCTTTGGAAGCTCACCTAAGGTTGCAAGGCCTTCCATCTCATGCTAGAAAGAAGTTGACGTATATTGCACCAAAGGTGACCAAACACCTCTTACTGTTGTTCAATTTGTCATTTAAAATTAATCTGATATGTATTTAACTTGTAGTGTCCACGCCAACCGGGAAGCCATGAGTGCGGGTATTATGTGATGAAGCACATGCACACCATCGTAGCCAAAAATATTATTTCCTCATGGAGGGAGGTAAATATACTATAATTAAGTCAAATATGCCAATTATTAAATGGTTTCTAAATCTGAAATGTTTCAATATGTAGGAATTTACAGGCTCATCTCCAATGAAGATTGAAGTGTTAGACGATATTAGAGAGCAATGGGCTTATTTCCTTTTAAGTATTCAATCTTCATAGCAAATTTGACTTGTAACAATTTTGATTGAATTGATTTAAGTTAGCAAATTTACATTCGTTTAAGTAAATGAATTGTCTGGAACTGAGGTACATATATTGATTTCAATATGTTTCATATGTACATATCTGTCTGGAACTATATATGAACTGTGCATATCTGTCTGTACAAGTGTTTGGATCTGTGAATATTTGTCTGGAACTGTGATGAATAGGCAGGTCTACTCGAAGAAAGGTAGCATCTGTGAAGAAAATGCAGATACTGTAAAAAAAAAAAACACTTTCTACGTCGGGTATTGACATAACCGACGTAGAAAGTTTAACATTTTATGTCGGTTATAGGCATAACCGATATTGATAACACATACAATCACGGTTACTGTTAACCGATATAGATACTGGGGTTATAGAAAGTTAGAAAGGAAGACTTTCTATGTCGGTTATCATTGTTAAGCGACATAGAAAGTAATATGACAAGTCAAAATCAGTTATGATCGATCAGAATGACTCTATGACCGATCAGAACCAGTTATGACCGATCAGTATAGGTCATAGAAAGTCAGTCTTTCTACGTCAGTTCCCTGACTAACCGACGTAGAAAGTCTTACTTTCTACGTCGGTTATTAGGAACCGACGTAGAAAGACTTACTTTCTATGACCCCCGTATCTATGTCGCCGCTTTAACCGACGTAGAAAACTCATTTTAACCGACGTAAAAAGTCTTTTCTGCAGTAGTGTTATAATATTTACTTTATTTAATATACCAAAAGAGTGTTACTTTCTCTCTCTGCATCTTTCTTCCATGTCATTCTGTTAAACATGCAGACTTCAATTTTCACTATTTGTCCTCTCAGCCTTTTTTCATGCTTCTTTTTGTTTTCACATGGCTAAAGAAACCATGTAGAATTTTTTATACCTGCACTAAATGAAAACCCAGCTACTCCCTTAGTTTCTTCTGTTCTGGATGCTACAAACTATCATACATAAAGAAGATCAATCCTTACTGTATTAAGTGCCAAGAATAAGGTTAAATTTATTCACGAAACTGCCAAATAACCGGCAAATGATTCAACAGATTTCTCAATTTAGAACAGATAACATGTGGTTTCTTGACTTGTTCATTTCAGTTTCTCCCTCAAGCAAAACATCATGGACAAAACTTCATATATATGGACTGACCTCAAGAATTGATTTTCACAACATGATAAATCAAGAATTTTAAATCTTCAAATGGAGGCAGCTACTCTTCACCAAGGAGACATGTCTATCACTGATTACTTTACCAAAATACGTATTATCTGGGACAAATTGAAATTTTTTAAATTTTAGACTCACTATTACGTGTTTGTAAAACTTCATGTTGTTGTCATGTTCTTGATACCCAAAGAATCAGAGAAGATAAAAAACCCTTCAATTTTTACGTGTTTTAAATGATGAATACAATAATGTAAAATCTCATATCTTTCTTATGGAAACCATGTCTCATATATATATTCAAGACCTTTAGCTTAGTTGCACAACAAAAGCGTCAGATAGATAGTAATAACAACATGATAAACGCCTTAAAGACCAACAACAGTTCTATTATTCCAGCCACTGTCATGTGCAATCAAAACAATACTACGTACCTCTTTCATTTGAATTTTCTGTGGAAAAACTGGTCATACTGAATCTGTTTGTTTTCGTAAAAATGGTTTTCCAAATCAAGATAACAGAAATGTCAAGAACTCTAGAAAATTTTGTGTTCATTGTGGAAAATATGGTCATACAGTGGA
This sequence comes from Sphenostylis stenocarpa, assembly GCA_963425845.1. Lineage (NCBI taxonomy): Eukaryota > Viridiplantae > Streptophyta > Magnoliopsida > Fabales > Fabaceae > Sphenostylis > Sphenostylis stenocarpa. Next base: position 4,418,963 of record OY731399.1, on the reverse strand, counting down.
CTCGGACAACGAATCATGTTAGCATTTCTTTACATAATGTTTTAACTTACAAGGAAATTGATCTCATTTGCATAAATCTCCCCAATGGACAAACTGCTATAGCAGAATTTTCAAGAGAAATCAAGCTCAAGCTCATTAATAACATCAGTCTTACTAATATGCTCTCTATCTCACACTTCAATTTCAATTTAATATCTGTCACCAAGCTCATAGCTGCACATGGATGTGATTTAATGTTTACTCATGATAAATGTATTATACAGGATCACCAAACCAAAGAGATGATTGGTATAGTTAGAGTACATGCAAGTCTTTATGTTCTAGATTTCCCTATAAAAAAACAACCATAGTAAACACATTATACTGCTACCAGTACCACCTCCAACAACATCAATATCTGACATGCTAGGTTCAACCATCCTTCCAATATCAAAATAGAAATTTTAAGAAACAAACATACTTGTATTCTAAACAAACAAATGATGATACGTGACACGTGTCATAAGGCAAAACAAAAGCATCCCCTTTCCCTGATTCTTGTCATGCTCACATAGATTAGAGATTTTGGGGACCTTGTAATGTCATTTCTATACGTAGTTTTCGATGTTTTCTAACCATTATAGATGATTGCACTCTTTACATGGATTATACCTATGATCAATAAATCTGATACTACGGACAAGATTACTCAATTTATCATTCAAAATGAAAAATAGGTTGATACTTCTGTCAAAATTATAACACTGATAATTGGGCAAAATTTTGTTAGAAAATACAAGTATGATTCTAAGTCCCACATGTTGGGAATATTACTTTATTATCTTTTATTTAAATTAGGTATTAAGAGATTTTATTATCTTTTAAGAGAGAAAATAAAAAGAGATTATGCTATTATTTTGATTTAGGCGAGTTATTATTTTGATTTAGACAGCTATGATTGAAATATTATTAATATTTGATATTTTGTAATATTTTTACTCTGTATATACATAGAGTACATGACTAAAATATATATATATATATATATATATCAGAAATACACATACACAAAACTTTAAAAATTCTCATCACCACATTGGGTAAGAATTAGAAAATTGAGCAACATATAAAAAAATATGACCCATAACCCAATGCCTTAATGTTTTTAGTTGAGAGTGGTGTTAATCTATTATGTGAGTTAAACTCATATTTCATTGGTGTGCTTCTCCCCTGTGAATCCCCTTTTAAAGATCCAACAAGTAGTATCAGAGCCGAAGGTTGATCGGTAGTGGGTTAGAGTGATCTTTGTATTGAAGGTTGACACGTCCGTTAGAGTTAACGATGATATATGGAAGGACCACTAGTGAGCCGAAGGAGATGTACCAATATGAAGAGACTCACATTTGAGGGAGAGATTGTTGGACAATCCAAGTGTGAGTTAAGTTTCACATTGAGTAAGAATGAAAAAGTTTTTGGGTTAAGAATGATGTCAATCCCTTATATGGGTTGTCTCATTGATATTATTTTTTCCAGTAAATCCCTCTTCAAAAGACCCAACAAGTAACCATGATTCTAGGTATTACAAACTAACCATGATTCTTCTAATTTATTACTTTCACTGAAACTAATCTCTTTTATACTTATGTCTCCACATTAAATCTGAACACTAATGATAATGAGGTTACAAATCACCTAGAGACCCATGTTACAAATACCAATGATGTTGATCATGATTGTACCAACCAAGCTCTAGAAAATGTCAATCTATTCCAACCTCGATGCTTATCTAGAGATAGGAAAATACCATCTTATCTTCAAGATTTTCATCTAACTTCTTCTCATAATAGACCCACAAAATATCCTATTAGTAAATATGTATCCTATACCAATATCTCTCCTACATGGAGATCTCAACGAAGATGTTTACATGGAACCTCCTCCTAGGTTAAAATTTGGAAATTCAAAAGGTCTGTAAAGTTCAAATATCCATATATGGTCTCAAATAGGCAGGAAGACAATGGTATAAAAAACTATCTCAGTTCCTTCTCACAAATCAGTTCAAATGCTCCACAACTGACCATTCTCTTTTCATAAACCATAAACAAAATCGTATCACCATTATCCTTATTTATGTTGACGATATTATCATTGGTAACAACAACGAAAATATTCAACATATTATAACTCTACTTCACTCTCGTATCAAGAATCTTTGAAATTTAATTTTCTTTCTCGGGATTGAATTCGTCCGTAATTCCATTGGATTTCACCTTTGTTAAAGAAAATATACGCTTAATCTACTCGAAGAAACGAGAATGCAAAATTGTGTCCCGGTTACCACTCCTATGTTTCCCCTCTAAATACTGCGGATTTCACCTCATACAAGGCAAACTCATGTATGTCACTAACACTAGTTCAAATATTATTTTTTCCGTTAGACATCTAAGTCAGTTCGTCGCTGCCCTAACTACATTACATCAACAAGCGGTACATCACATACTTCGTTATCTAAAAGGCTTCTTAGAAAATGACATTTTCTTTCCAAACAATAACCACGTCAAAATATGTACCTTTAGCGATTCGAATTGGGCAACATGTCCCATTACAAGAAAATATATCACAGGCTTTACTGTCTTCCTCGACAACTCTCTTATCTCATAGAAATCTAAGAAACAACAAATAGTATCAAAAAGTTGTTCTAAAGCAGAATACAAATTTATGACATCAACAACATATGAACTATAATGGAGTTCATTTATTACAAGATCTTCATGCCCCATACAACAAACCAACAATTTTATATTGTGATAATCAATCAACCATACATATGACATCAAATCCTATGTTTCATGAACCAACAAAACACATAGCATAGAAATTGACACTCATATCGTTCGTGATAAGATTCTTAACGGTTTTCTCAAATTAGTACTGGTTATTCTTCAAACCAAGTTGTCGACTTACTTATCAAACCTCTACCTCCCACTCAATTTAAAACACATATTTCCAAGCTAGAAATAAAAAATATTTATGCCCAATTTAAAAGGATTTTCAAACTACATGTACAGACATTATAAACAATTGTTTTCCTTTTCTTTTTTTCCTTTATTCACCTTGTAAGTACATATCTTACTTTCTAATTTTGAATACCTACAATTATATAATCAAAATATTTTTTATGATATTGTACACACTAATTTTTTTTAAATAATATGATATGTGTCTCAACTATTGGTTCCTGGTAAATATTTTCATCTATGTACTCTAACATAATGCTTGTCTTCAAATATTGATAAATTATATACAAATCTTTTATTGCTAGCCATGATTTTTAGCCAAAAAATAATAATAATAGTGACAAATATCACCCCTCTTTGAGAAAACACACTCTCATTTTCTGACAATGGCAATAAACTTCTAGATACCTATTTAATATAATAAAAACACTCATGTGCACACATATGTATTTGTAATTCTCTTTCACTACTAAAAAACTAAATTAGCTCTACTCATATATATAATTAAAACAAAAACTATAAGAAGTAATTAATTTTATCACAAATAATATTTTAAATTATAAAACTTACCATTCTACTTATTCATCAATTATAAAATTTTCAAATCAACTTCCTTTGCATAGGTATGCTTTTATTTTAAGGTTGAGTAAGTTTGGAATTATAAATTTACTAAAAATTACCCTGTAAAAGAGCACGTGAGATAAACTAATTTTATAAAATTAGGTTATATTTAAATTAAATTATAAATTAAATTTTATTAGAAATATATTATAAAAATTATAATTATATTTTTTATTTGAGTGTTATCTTAATTAAAATAAAACAAATAAAATTAAAGAATAATTATTATTTTACAAAAAAAAGTTATAACATTAAATTATATTCAATTATAAAAAAATATTTTTAAAATGTGATTACATATATAATATATTATTTATATTTTTATAAGATTCATATTAATATTATAATTTCAATAGTTAAATAGAAAATTAATATGTTTTTGGTAGCATAAAATGATAGAGGTTTATTTTTTATAATAGTTGTTTATTTTAAAGTTGAAAAAAATAAAAAATAATGAGTATGTAATATATATATATATATATTATGGTAATTTTTTAAAAGAGAAAATGATTTAATATAAAATATTTTATAATTATAATAAATTAAATTTTTTATATATTATATATCCTATTAAAGATATATTATTTATATTAGTTAATTTAATGATATCAATAAAGAAAAAGTTAGAAAAATAATAAAAATTAACAAATAAATTAATGATTTTATATATATAATATATATATATATATATATATATATATATAGTTTTATTGAAGTGTTTCGTAATATATACTTGAGAGAATATTTAATTATAATTTTTTTATTATATTAATATTAAATATTTTTATTAATTAAGTTATAATAATAAATTTGATATTTTTTTCAATATAAAAATTAATTATGGAAAAGTTTTTGGTAATGTTTTATAAGTGATATATCATTTGCAAGGTTTAGATTTTTTTTTAGTTTATGTAAATTTTTAAAAAGTTTAATTTTAATATTTATATATTAAAATTATCAATAAGTTAAAAATCTAAAATTAATTTTTATTACAAAATTTATTTTTAAATATTAAATTTAAATGTAAAAAATTAAAATGACATATTATCAAAATAAATAAAAACTAAATTAATCATTTTAAAAATATAATGATTAAAATCAAATTTAAAAAATGGATAAAAATAAAAATATACTTATCTCAAATTTATATAGAATTAATGTTATAATTAATATTAGGAAATTGATTAAAAAGTGAAAAATATACCTGTGTCTATCAAATAATTTTAACTTAACAACTTAGAATTACCAAATTGAAGATTTTTCCTAAACTTTCGATTTTGCTATTCTAGAAATAATATATTTGTGGAATTCATGCACTAGTGCTGAAATTCATTATCTAATATTAATTTTAATTTTATATTTTTTTATAGTATGTGTAAATATATATATATATATATATATATATTTATATATTGCATTTATAAGAGATGACATAATTTTATTTTATATATAATTTAATAATTTATTTTCCTTTCAATCTTTGTAACTTTTGACACTCAATTAGAAGTAAATACTATTTTTTTAAGATGAAATTGAAAAATGAATAAATATGAAAGAACTATTATTTTTTTAAAAGGATTAAATATATTAATATATAAAAACATTATTATGAAAACAATTACCCTGTTGGTTATCCTTCACACCAACAAAGAGAGTATTTGTGTATCTTAGTAATGAATTTTCATACAGGAGTAAGAAAGTTTTAATTTTATTGATTTGGCCTAAAAATAAGAGGAGAGTAATTAATTTTTAAAATGATGTCATTATTTTATTATTTTTTCTTATTTTTATTTTGTATTAGATTATATTATTTATAAAACATGTGTTTCTGACAAGTTTTATTCTAAATAAAATTTTACAAGGTTTATATTTTTGTAATTTTATTTAAATTTAATTAATTTAACAATTAATTTAATTATATAATTTAATATTTTTATTCATAAAATCTATAATATATACAATATTATAAGAACATTTTAAATTTAATATTTTCACAATGTTATATATAACTGTGTAAATATTATGAAATAAAATGTCTAAATGTGTGAATATTATGAAACAAAATATGTTAGTTTATTTTAAAAAAATTTAATTATTCATTTTCATAAAATTTATAGTTTATAATAATTCTTTAAGTTCTAGTTAAGAAATAAGTATCGAGACATTATTAGAGTTTATATTTAGGAGTAAGAAGAAGTAAGATATAAAAAATGGAATTGTGTGATCAGAAGTTACATAGGATAAGTTATTTTTAACTTTTAAGAGTTTTAAGAGAAATCAATTAATGATTGATGTGTGGGATATTTCTCAAATTTTAGAATAGGAGAATTTATCTAGGTAACTGAAAGACTAGGAAAGAGTATGGATTTACTTATTTATTATTTTTAAAAATTAAAAAACTAAAACTAATCCAAGTTTTTTTATTTTATTTTAATTATATATTTTTATTAGTAATTATATTAAATTATCTAATTTTTTAACGTGATGAATATAAAATTATTAAAATCGTTTTTCAACTTTTGTTATAATTTATTATTATTATTATTATGTATCTCAATATTTTTTTAAATTGTTTTCAAACATATTTTTTAAAAATTGATTTTTAAAAATTAAAAAATTAAATTAAATCAATCAAACCTAGATAAAAATATGTTATATTAAAGTAATAAAATATAAGAGATAGAAGTGTGAAAGTTGGATGTAAGTGAAGTTAATTAGTGAATTTTCTATTTTTTAACAAAATTTTTTCCTTGAATTCTCACGTATATAAATTACATAATGTAATAAATGGTATAAAAGATACATAGCATGAAATTCATTTTTATTGTCTTTCATTCACCTTAGTTTCAATAGAAGTGGTATAAGTGCTTAGATATTTTAGGACCTATGCTTCATAAATCACGTTTAAGTGCGGTGGACAAACAAAGTAGTTAAAGTGAAGAAACCGACTGTGTCAAACAACATAGTATAATATTAAGAGCGTGATTTGTAATAAAGATTTCATTTTTTAATCAAGTAAACGTGGGTGAAGAATGACTAGTGGTGATAATCATACTCCTTTTATGAATCTTCCAATTCTCACAGAGAAAAATTGGGATCCATGAAATACACATATGTGAGTGTTGTTCAAGTTCCAAGATGTGGTTGAGGTGCTTGTTTATGTACTACAAATACAGAGAAGGTTGTGGCCAAGAAGAATAGACATTGTTTATCATTCATCAATGTGTTGATGATGTTCATTTTAAAAATATTTAGAATGCAACCACTGTTAAGGAAGCCTGGGACATCTTGGCTCGAAGTCGTGCAGGAGGTGAGAAAATCAAGAAACTAAAGCTCCAAATATTTAAGAGGCATTATGAGTTACTGCAGATGGAGGATAGTAATAGAATAAGTGAGTATTTCACCAAAGTATTCACAATCACGAATCAAATGAAGGGTTGTGGAGAATCTATCACCGAACTTATGATTATTAAAAAAAATCATGAGATCTTTGCCATAGAAGTTCGACTATATAATAGTGGCAATAGAATAATCGAAAGATCTATCACTAATAAAGATTCAGGAATTTCAAAGTTTTTTGGAGGCACATGAGATGATATTAGTTGATAGAAATCCCATCAAGAATTCTTAGGAAGCCTTGAAAGTACATCATTCCAATAATAACGAAAGAAATAAGCAAAATAAGTGGAAAGAGAAAAAAAAAACAAAGGAAGATTGGAAGTCAGATAGAGTCGTGCATAATCATGATAACAAGTATGATTTAGTAAAAAGAAAGGATAGATTAAAGAAGAATCAAAAGATAAAAGAAGTATGAAGTGTTTTAATTGTCACAAATTAAAACATTACTCCTATGAGTGTCATGCTGATAAGGAAAAGCAGAAGTATCAAGATACGGAGGCTTATGTGGCACAAGAGGATTCTAACTTTGAACCATTGACCTTGATGGTAACCACCATTGCAGAAAATTCTAATTCTCAGGCTGAGTCTTGGTACCTAGATTCAGGATATTTGAATCACATGACTTGTCATAAATAATGGTTGATCAATTTTCATGCAACAAAAAAGAGCAAGGTTCAATTTGCTGATGATAATATATTGAAAGTTGAAGGGACGAGAGATGTTGTTATTTTAAGGAAGAATGGTCCGCAGACAGTGATCTCTAGCGTGTTGTTTATTCCTAAAATGAAGCGTAATCTTCTGAGCATTACAGTCATGAGAAATTATGACAAGATTGAATTATTTGATGTTAACAAAAATTTGATCTTGATGTAATGCTTGTCTGCTATGAAAAGTGATGATGATAACTGGTTGTGGCACTCAAGATATGACCACTTAAACTTCAAGAGTCTACAACAACTTGGTGTGAAGAACATGGTTTTTGGAATGCCCAATATTACACTTCCAGAGAGTGTGTGAGGGTCTATTTAGCTAGAAAACAAACCATAAAAACATTTCAAGGACATTTGAGCATGAGATCCAAAAACTAGTTAGAAGTTGTGTACTCTGATATATGTAGACCTTTTGCGGTTCCTTCACTGGTTGGAAATAGGTATTTTATTACCTTTGTTGATGAGTTTAGTAGGATGATATGACTGTATGTGATCAGATTGAAGAGTGAAGCATTTGAGACTTTCTTGAGATTCAAAACATATGTAGAGAGACAGTGAAAAAATGTTGAAGACTCTAAGAACAGATGGAGAAAATTCACCTTTAATGCCTTTGAGAATTACTGTCAGACTAGTGGCATTGTGCATGATGTTACTGCATCATATATACCTTAATATAATAGTCTTGCGGAGAGAAAAAATAGGACAATTTTAAATATGACTAAAAGTCTAATCAAGGAAAAAGGCTTGTCATAAAAATTTTGGGGTGAAGCAATATCAACAACTGTTTATATCCTGAATAGATGTCTTACAAAGAAACAGAGTGGAAGGTGTGCCTTACAAAAAAACTAGAGTGGAAGGTGTCATTGAAAGTTGGGTTTGGAGTGAAGTCAACAATTGATCACTTCAAGATTTTCAAGTCACTAGCTTTTAAGTATATACCTGACAAGAAGAAAACCAAATTCTAAAATAAAAGTGAAGTAACGATGTTCATTGACTATCATCCTACTAAAGTTTATAAGTTCTTTGATCTAACAAATGAAAAGGTAGTAATGAGTAGAATTGTTATGGTATTAGAACATGAGAGTTGATCTATAATATTAATGTTTGTATAATACATTGAATTAGTTAAGTTAATTAGTGAGTTTTCTGTTTTCTAACAAAATATTTTCATGATATTCTCATATATATAAATTACATTAATAATATAATAAATAATATAAAAAATACGTAGCACAATTATGAACGAATTCATTTCTTTCCTCTTTTATTCACATTAGTTCCAATAGATGGTACAAAATGAGTGGTTATTAGAGTTGGAAAAATGTAAAAAATAAATTAAATATTTACTTTTTCTAACTATTACCCTAAATTTAGTGTTAGTAAATATGGTACGATGAAATGATACGTATAAAGTGATATATGAAATCATGATTAAATAAAATATTATTTTTTTATTTATATTTGTGATTATGTTTATATATATATATATATATATATATATATATATATATATATATATATATATATATATATATATATATATATATATATATATAACATTTCTGTATGTTAAATTTTAACCTGATAAAATATATTAATAATAAAATATTTATGTAACATTAATAATTTTACATCTTTAGTTTAAAATTTGATTTCAATGTTGAAAAAAATATTTATTTTATGTTTATATTTTGCTCCAAAAAATAATATAAGAGTTAAAGTCATTAATATTCTAAAAATAAGGTCGAAGAATAAAAATAAAAAATAATTTTAGGTAAAGATAAAAATGTATATACTAAATCTAAAAAGAAATTTTAAAAATCTTTAATTCAAACAAATACCTTATTCTAATATTAATTTAATATCTTTTTTACTATACTACTATTGCTAATTATATCTTAAATCAAATACAAATTTATGAAATGTACCATCATTTGCAAGTTCTTTCCATTTATACTGTTCAAAACTATATAATTGATAAATTTTGTCCTTATATACAAATAATAATCGATAATTTTTCTTCAAATAGTTTCGATTATAGTAATATTTATCCGTTTATATTATCAAATTCCCAATTAGTTTAAAACATAACTTAATGCTCGCAACTGAAATTTTTTAAAAATTTTAACGGCAAAGAGATATTATATTATTGTTTGAATAGTAATATGCTTATTTTTTTTTCTGTATTTCGTTAGTAACTATATTATAAAAATAATAAATCATTTATTACAAATACACAATTTCTTTATTATTTGTTAGTTTAGATAATTGTCATCATATATATATATATATATATATATATATATATATATATATATATATATTATAAATAATATTATTATTCGTACTTTGTACAATTTTTTGTATATAATTTATTCACCAACTTTTTGCATGTAAAATAAATTTAATCTTTTTCAATGTTACTTCAAAAATATAAAAAAAAAAGAAATTTTATTATTAGTTACTAAATCATTATACCTTCACGGTAATGATAATACTAGGCAGACAAGTGTAAGACCAACCATAATTACTACAGATTAAATTTCAATAAACAAATTGACCGAATTCTTTAATATATTTTGAACTATATTATTAAATTAGAGTTGAAGTATCATTTAAATAAGCCTCGTACACAAGTATTTACATTACATCAGAATTTTTTTTTTTACTTTAATTTTAACTAAAATAACGTAACATATATTGAAAAAATAATTTTGTCCTTTCAAAAAAAAAATAAAAGGTGCATTGGAATCAGCATCTCAGTGTGCAGAGATGCATATGCATTATTGTTAATATTATCACCCACCACTCGACCACGTGTTCATGTTTTGGACATGGATTTCAAAGTAGCCACGCGTAGGTTCTTTACGAGATCATTGATAGTCAACTTGTTGTCCGTCCCCATCTGCAGAATGGTCATGACTTAACACTGCAAGATTTTAAACAGCAATAAAAAAATAAAAAATGGGTGTGGGAGTATTTATTTCTTATATTATTGTTTACCTGTGCAACAATGGTAACATCGAGTATAGAGTCACCAAAAGGTAGGACACTGCTATTGACAACGAATAGATGAAGGTTTTGAATCTCGACAAGTATTTTGAGCAAAAGACCCTTTTGCTTCTGGCAGTGAATGCGAAGGAGCACATTCTTCTCCGACACTCGTGCTTCCACGCGAGGGAGGCTTTCCCTGCCACACCCATCGTCGCAGCTCAGCCCTGACTTGTTCACCACCACCACAGACTCCCCACCTTTGTTCTTGTTCTCTTCTTCCAGTATTTTCAAACGCTCTTGGAGTTCTTTCACGTACTTTATAGCGTCTCCCAGCACTGAAGCCTTGTCCATCTGTTCATTCACCGGATCCAATTAACCACCTCTTTGTTTTTACCACTTCACCATTATCAAGTTTCGATTGCTTTGCTTTTATCCCATGTCATCAAATATTACTTCAAAACACAAATCCCTTTTGAATCCTCATTTAATTATTCTGGCATAAAATTGCTTACAAGGATAATTTTGAAACAAACTAAGAGTGTAAATTAATGGAAAGAATCTAATGAATAGGAATCAAGAGAGTACAAGGTTCACGGGATGTCTACAAACTATTTATGAACTCCATTATTTTTAAAGGTATGAACCTTGTTTTTTTTTTTACGTAGAAAAACCATTATAAATAAATATTAAAATAATATTAGTATTTCATATATCAATCGATTTAATTTTTAAAAAATTATATAAATGCCATATTTTCTAATTTTACTTAGAAATCAAATTTTAATTCTAGCTAAACTGATTTTAAATGTGTGTTTTGCTAAAAAAAAACCTAAAATAATTAAAAATATATAAGAACTCGTGAAAAAAAAACTATTTTTATCCATTATAGCCTACAGTATAAAATTTACATTTTTCAATTATTTTATTCGAGTAAATATGAAATATTATAAGTAATGAACGAGTAATTTCTTTCAACAAATATATTATCATCTTCAACGGAGTTTTCTGTCTTGTCTATATTAAATTAAAAACAACTTTACCCAATTTTTACGTTTAATAATTTTGTTGTATTAAATTCTATTACTAACTTATTTTTAAAGTTAAGAAACAAAAAAATAAAGTTTTCTTTGGAAATCAATTTGAATTACTAGTTTATAGTGAACAGTACCTTCTTCAAGCCTGGAATAAGAGCAGCTAGAGAAATTAAGCTCTGGCTCAGCTTCTCTCTCCGTTTTCTCTCGGCGATGATGTGATCCCGACCGTGACCGGAAATCTTGCAGCTTCCTTTCCCTTTGGGGATTTCAGTTGCGAAGTTCTGGTTTTCCGGCGAACCTTTTCGGGTCTCTGGGGGTGAAACTGAAAAACCTTTGTTCTGCTCCGGGCTCAGGGCAGCAGAAACAATCCCATGAAACTGAGTGTTCTCGACAGGAAACAAGTTTGAGTTGTCTAGAGACATAATCTGGGAGGTTGGAGAAGAAGACGGGGAAAGATTCGGTGAAAAATGTTCGATGGCGGCGGTGGTGGTGGATGAGTTCCAACTGCAGAAATTCGTTTTCTGCTGCTTGGTGGGCCTCTCCAAATTACTGGTTTCGTCCGTGAACGAGTTCATCAGGGTTTCCGAATATGATGTGTGACTCTCCGAAGACAAAGGTTGCTGCAAGTTCTCCATGGCACTTGCTATCTCAAGAGAAAGTAACTCTTCATCATCTTCAAGCAACTGCAGGTGACATTGTTGTAACAAGTTGCAATCCTCCGTTTCCTGCAACAGCTGTAAAGAAAAAAAAAAAAAAAAAAAGTAACAAAAACAACACTACGATAATAAAAATGGTACCGAATCATGATGTTGGATTGCATGACAGAAAAAGAGTAAAGATGAGTGAAATGATTACCAAATCAGACAACCAGCTAGGTTCTGATGCGTCCATCGAGGTATATACTAAATTTCTCCCGTACTCGTGGATGTGTGAGCTTTTGTTTGAGAATTGAGAGCTTTTCGCGCAGAATTGGACTCGCCATGGTGCCATCTTTATAGCAGTCTAGTCAATTTTTTCGCTGCACTGCACCCACCTACCTGCATCGACGTAAAGAGATTTATAAAATTATCCACAGCAAATGCACGTGGGAAAACAACCATTGGTACATTTGCATATCGTCGACACCAGTTTCACTATTACTCCTGGTAAAACAGACACACAAATACAGATCTGACCATTGTTGTCCATATTATATACCAATTTTACTTGTGAATATATTGAAAGGACAAACATACTGTTAAAATTATTTGTGAAGTCAAAATTAAATAGATTTATTTTGTCAGAAAAAAATTAGCATTGTTTGTTTTTAACTTACGTATAAGGTTCCCTTCAAATTTTCATTGCTGATAAGGGAGGTTGATGGCTAACCTGGACCACAATTTATTTTTTCTTAGAGGGATTACACCGACTATTTAACTATAAATATTTAACTATGATGCACTTAATTCATGATAAATATATAATAATAAAGTATAAGACCGAGAGAATCAATCCATACATATATTAGGAATCAGATCAATCTACTTATAAAATAATGGAAAGAGAACATAATTTCCCAGATTGAAATTGCAAATTAGATAATAACTTTTATAGCCAACCATGAGAGTAAGGATATATTAGTTGATTTAGTTTACCTTTGGTTTAAGTCGAGTTAATTAAGTAAAATTCAATTTATCAATAACCTTATATGATGAGTTTATACACGAGTTAAATTTATACCCTCTTGACTTGTGGCACATTGGGTTGAATATGTGATGAGTTTGGTTAGTTTACGAATTGGAGGACTTTTTTAAATAAATAAAAAGTTCACTACTTCCTAACTTTATTTACACTTAATACAAGGAACAAAATTTATCTGTCTCTATTTGAAACTAATTTTTTACTGTGTTATTTATCTAAACCTTATGGTAAATAATAAACAAGTTTTACCATAACAGTAAACTTATAAGTTATACCCAAGCATATCTTTTAATATCTTATTATTATATTATCTCTGAAAAAAAAACTTATTGGACAAAAATAATAACAATATAATAATTAGTCTCCGATCCAATAAATAATAAAAAACTAATATATATATATATATATATATATATATATATATATATATATATATATATATATATATATATAATGATACCACCTGTTGGTTGAAAACTAAGAAATACGTGGTTATATCATAATAATGTACCCTATAAGTGTAATTAATCCCATAAACTTTATTAGATATTACCAATAAGATTATAATCAATCTATTAAATGAAGCTATAGGAAATAAAAGAAAAATATTTTTAATTACATAAATAAATAAATAACGTTTTCCCAATTACACCAAATATAATATTTATCCACTTCTATATTGTAAGTTATTAATTAATGTTTGTTTGTATTGCATGTGATAAGTATATCATATAATTTGAATTCATAATAAACTAATTTTTAATTCATAATTTTCATTTACTTACATTTATAATAAATAAAATATTTGTATATAGAAATTAGATTTTATATTTATAATGAATAACTTAAATTATGATATAAGATTATTTTTAAATATATATATATATATATATATATTCCAATATTTATTAAAAGAATCTTATAAATTAAACAATATATAAATGATAAAGACTGATAAAGACGTGTAAATCTATTATATGTCATAATTTTTTATATTAATTCATGATTCATTACTAAATTATTTTATTTGTATTTTTCTTAATAAAAAAAATGGTGCAGAGCGTGATGATAAATCTTAGGTTTGTAAAATTTCTTTTATAATTTTTTTCTAATTACTATTTGTCCTGTTATCTTATATTCTCCCGTCTTATTTAAAAAAATTACTTTTTGTTTTCAGAAACGATTTTTAAAACATGATAAGTTGAAAGGGGTGAATAGTTAAAATATACAATGATCTTCACTTTTTGGTGAACATAATCATAAAAAAATATTATTTTATCAAGTATTTGATTTAATTATATATAACTAATATAGTCTCGATGATTTTCTATCATTTAATTTTTGATTGGTGTTTGCTGGTAGTTTATATACTTTTTTTAATTCACGTAAATTTCTTTAAAAATAATCGGGACAGATTAAAATAATAAAATAACTTTACATTTGAATATATAAGACGTTAACTTGAAATTAGTCAACATAAAAAATTACTTAAAAAATAAATTGTTTAAATAAGACTTTCTCAATAATTATCGTATTATAATTGAATATTTTGGATTAAAATAGAATAATTAACTAAAAATAAATATTGGTAAAAAAAATGTTGAGAGATGATTATAATTTTGTAATTTATACTAGTTTTTATAATTTTTATTTTTTATAATTTTTAAAGTATTAATATTTATAATTTTAATTTTTTAAATTTTAAATAATTATTAAATATATATAGTTATATATTTATAAATTTAACCTTTTATTTTTTATTTTTTTATATTTATTTATTAATAATATATTATTTAACTTCTTTTTATTTAATAATATTTCTTATTTAATAGCATTTCGAGGGAAGTCCTTCTTCCACTTAGTTGGACTAACATTGGACTAATATTTAATTTTTTATGTGTTTTTTTTTTCAATTGTTGACCAAAAACAAAAGTACATAACATTTCATTGCTTCTCAAGACACATCCTACTACTTCACCGTAGTCGACCCTACATATTATTTGTATATCTACGAAAATAGGAAAGATAAATAATTAATATAAATAGATGAAAATTAAATAATTAATAATTACAAATATAATTATTTTTAAGCTCTACATATTCAAATATCGAAGCACCTTAGTATTGATTTTCATATTTTTTTATGTTCTATCTTTATCTCTTATTTTTATATAATTTTGATTAAAATATGTGGATAACATATTTTCCACAATAAATATTTAATTAAAATTATTGATTTTATACTGATTATTTTTATATATAATAGTTCTTAAACTATAAGTATTTTTTTTTCCTAACTCAATTTATAATATTATGTGCATTATTCATTCTTAAACTATGATACTCTTGATTAAAATTAGCAAAAGGTTATGACAGAAATTTAAAACAAATATAAGTATTAATGATAAGAATAATTAATTCATGGAAAGTATAGATGTAAGATATATTTATTAACTTTTTTTTTAATGTTGATGAAGAAAATGATTGAGTGAACAAATTTTGTGGTTTGAATTATTTTGGTTTTTTCTTTGAAAGATTACTTCCCAATGTCGTGGTCAGGACAAAGAAAGTTGTGAAAGATTATTAAGTTGGGGCGTTGTGCCCAAAAAAGGGCAACATGACAAAGTATAGTTAGCAAGTTATGGACACAGTTTTGCCATTTCTGACCTACCATATCATTTTTCCAACTATACACGGACTTCATTCACGCATCTTAAAACATGTGGAACATGCCAATTACAACACAACACACCCCTCTTCATCACTTCCAAATCTACCTACCCACAAAACACCACCCTTTATTTCCTTATTTTTTTTAGACAATAATGTTTGAACTCAGATACTATAGACCATTTTAGTGGTATATGCTATTTTGAATTTTTATTACTTTTTGTGTTCCTTCGAATTCGAATATAATTCAAGTAAATAATAAAAAAAATGTCTGTTTTTAATTTAATCTTAATGAATTATTCTGTTTTAAATTAACACTCAAAATTAATGATGTCGTAAAATATCTTGTTGTATTTTGATATTTTAAAAAAACTAATGTATTTTTAAAAGATACAATAATATTTTGTTAATTAAAATTATATTATGAATAAATTAAAAAAAAAACACAAAGAACGATAATTTGTATCAATTAATTTTGACAAAAAAATATTTTATTTTTTCAAGATGTTGATGAAAAAGTTGAATGAAACAGATGATATATATGAAATTGTAAAAAGTTGGTCAGAAAATGCTGTGAACATCTGCAGGTTGGTATGGGCTGTGTCAATGCATATTTCCGATATTATGTCTACAGTATTTTTCAATTTTTGAATGTTATGCCGCCATTGTCATTCCCTCACATCAAGGAAATATGCTTATTTATTTATTTATTATTATTTAAAGAGAAACAATCAACTTATGGACAAATAAACACATTTATATCACGTGGGATATTATGAATTACGTGTTAGTTACAGTGACATAGATTTAACCTACATGTTGCGCTAAATTAGTAGATAAGTTCACGTAAATACTACTTACCTTATCTCTTAAAAAAAATATAGTGAAACTATAAATTTTTCTCTTTTCAAATCTAATTTTTAAATCAAGTATCAAAATTATTTTAGACAGTTTTTTTTTTTACCAAAATTATCTGCTTATCTTAATAAGTTTTTATTGATGAATTTTAATTATTAAAATTAACTTAATTTCATTACCTAAAGTGTGTAAAATTTGTTCATGTCACCACGCAAACATAGCAAGACTGAAGATTTTGAAAGTAAAGAAATCATATGCATCAAAATCATTATTTTCTATAATTAGCATACAATTTTCATGTATTTTCTTATAAGTGAGGAAAGACACAAATCGTACATATTTGTTTCATGAAAGGAGAGTTTCCCTCTCCTACTTTTTGAACAATGGTGCCTTACGAAAGTGTTATTTGTTGAGATAATTGAAATACATAAATAACATAAAATATGTACATGTAGATAAATGAAGAAAATACAAAAAAAAATTGAAAATAAAAATTTTCTCATTCTTTTTAAAAAATATGAATATAACTTCATACAATGTTATAATCGTGTCTCTGCTAATATTTTAACAAAAAAAATTAATATATTTTGGATTAGTATATAATATTCTATTTTAATTTAAAATATTCATTAGACTTCATTTTTAATAAATCTCTCGGTTTTTTAAATCTTTTTTTGTTCATGTGATTTAATAAAAATATTAGCACTTGATTTTTAGTGCAACAATTTATTAATTTTAATTAGTCTTTACATGTTTGATCCCTTAGAAAATAAGACTTTGTTTTTAATATGTTTGCTTTTGTTATGAGATACTAAATTTTCTGACAAGTTCATAATTGATTTGTTGAGCACTATTTTTATGTTCCAAATTTAGTTATTTCAATAATGCCTTTACCACAAACTCTGTACCACAACAAGCTTTCACATGCAGTTTCTACAAATGGTATGTGCATGAAGAGAGTACTTCGATACTTTATTCTTTTATACACTAAGAAATTAATGCATTTAGATACTTGAAAAATATGTGTTTTTTCTCTTCACTTTGTCAACACACGTTACAATTAGGAGATGCTTGCAATTTGGTTATAGGTCATAGTCATTTATACATTTAGATTTCTCAAAATATGATTACCCTCAATCATAGGAGATATCATAGGATAATTCATAAATATACTAACCAACTAAATTAATAGCAAATATCAGGCTCACTATTTACCTAAGTAACTCTATAATTTGCTTAAACAATGCCACATCCCCAATTTTTTCATCTAGTTATTCAAATTACTTTAGATTTGTTACCATAAGTGTAGCTGTTGCATGACAAATTTTCATATTGAATATTTTCAATATTTCACAAGTACATGTAAGAATATGTTTTTATTAGTATGCATAAATTCAAGATCAAGAAAATAATTGAGAATCATTAAGTTAGACATTTCAAATTTTAATTTTATCATTTTCTTGAATTCCTCAATTTTAGTTTTCACTTTACACTTCACAAAACTTTGATTAGATAAAAAAACATCAATTAACTTATTTAAAGCTGTAGGGGTTTAAAGTCATACATGTATTGTTATTTTCCCTTGAATTCAAGTCCTAGTGGTTATATACAACTCTTCCTTTAAGGGAACCATTAAAAAAATTGACTTAACATCAATCTGACACACAAGCCAACTTCTACAAGTAGTAACAACTAGAACATATATTTATATGTGATCAATTCCTTACTTTTGAAGGAGGTCTTTAATTACTAATTTAGCATTATGCTTTGCAATGGTGTCGTCTAACTTAAAATTTGATCTTAAACAACAATTTCACATTAATAGGATATTTATTATATGGTAAATTCATCAATTTCAAGTTCCTATTTTTCTTAATCGTTTCTAACCTCTCAATCATGACATTCTTCCATTTTCTAACATCAAAATTCTACTTCTGGTCTAATGGTTGAGTGTCTATCATAAATGAAAAGTGACCAACTCACCATTATCAGATACTATATTGTTACTATACAATTCATTCATGATGGTGGTAAGGAATCTCACTCTATATGATATTTTTATCATAGATTGAGATGGATTTGAGAAGCTATCTTACTTGATTTTTGTACTTTATTCAAAGATATATGGGATATGAGTTCCAGATTTACTTTTCCAATTCCACAATATAGTTTCATTTACAGTGACATCTCTATTGATAATAATTTATTGTTTTATTAGGTTGTACAACTTAGCATTAGTGAGATGATATCCAACTAATTCAAGAGTTTTAATCTTATCATCCAACTTCTTTCTTCTCCCGATAGGGATATAATATGTCTATAACATAATGATCCAAAAATCCTCAAATGATGTACAATAGGCTTATCTCCAAACCAAACTTCTTTAAGTGTGACTATTTTAAGTTTCTTCATGAGACATCTATTAAGTACATATACAACAGTGGTGATTGTCTTACGCCAATACATGTGAGGCAATCCCTTTTCATTAGGCATACATCTAATCATATCCGGGAAAGTCCTGTTTCTTCTCTTGTCTAGGTCATGATGTTGAAGTGTGTATGGTATTGTTACTTCATATTTAATATTTTTTTGTAATATAAAATCCATTGAATTCTCTAGAATTATATTTACCACTGTTGCAACCAAAATCACGACAGAGCAATAAAAATATAAATTCAAAATAGAAAACAATGAAATCATCACCAATATTTATTTTAAGAAAAATATTGGAGAAAAACCTTTAAAAGAAAAGAGAAGTGGTATGCAAAACCAAAGTTAGATTCAAGAATCAATTATATATAGGAAATGTATTAGAACCTTACAATATTCATTATAAAATGGTTACTTTTAATTCCAATTTAACAGTGCTTATCACAAAAATAAGAAAACAGAGAAAAATAACCTAAAGACAATAATATAATTAATCTGTGTGATACCTCAACAACTATATATTTTTATGAACGAATATGCACATATATAGCAATGTATAATTTTTTTTAAAAAGAAATAGAAATTAACTAACTTTTTGACTTGACTATTTACTAACACTCATCCTTAAGTAAAAAATGATACATTAACAATACTGATTTTCTCTCTATGACTTTTGAACCTTTCAAACTTCAAAGTTTTTGTCAAAATGTCAGCAAGTTGTATCTCAGACCTGCAATGCTCAACCTCCAGTTTTCCATTTGAAACTTACTCACGGATGAAGTGAAATCTGGTTTCAATGTGTTTTGCTTTTACCATGAAAGGTTGGATGTTTGACAAAATCTATTGCAGATTTGTTATCAATCAGCAGTTTCAATTTACATGCTTGTTTTACCTTCAATTTCTTTATTAGTGAACTCAGTCAAATTGTTTGACAAACTGCTTCAAAGGCAGCTATATACTCAGCCTCACAGGATGAGAGAGTCACCATTATAGTTCCTTTGTATAGCTCCAAGAAATTGATGCTTCTCTAAGAAAGAACATGTACCCAGCTCTTTCTATTACTCTTGTCACCACACCAATCAACATCAGAATATCCCATCAACACAACAAAATTTCTAGATTTTTACTCCATGTTATCTAAGTATGTGTTTCACAACAAGAATGTGTGATACTTTTGGTTCTTGCATATATCTACTCATCAATCCAACACTGAAATTCAAATCTGGTATAGTGTTACACAAATACCTCAGGCTTCCAACAATGCTTTGGTATAGGATCAACCCCCTCTTCATCAGAATTTTTCTCAAGCTTCAATCCTACTTCTGCAGGTGTTTTGGCAGGATTACTTTGTTGCATTCTAAATTTCTTCAACATATCACAAGCATATTTTACCTGATGCATAACCATCCCATATAGATTTTTCTTGAACTCATACCTAAGAAATAACTCAGACTTCCCAATTCACTCATCTGAACTCCTTTAGAAGTTCATTCTTGCAATAAGCTATAAACTCTTCTTCGTTGCTGTCAGTGATTAAAAGATCATCAACATACAGACATATGATAATTTTTCAACTCTGTTGTTGTTCTCCCAGACTTTTACATAGACTCTATGTTCGGACATACACTTAACAAAGCCAAATTTGTCAAGAAAACCATCAATATGTTTGTTCCATGCTCTCGGTACTTACTTAAGCCCATATAAGGCTTTTTTTCAACTTATACACTTTATGCTCAAACCCTCTAGGTTGTTTCACATAAACCTATTCTTTAAGAGGGTCATTCAAAAAATTTGAATTATTATCTAATTAGTGTAAGGACCAGTTAACATTCGTGACAATAAAAATCATCAATATGATGGTTCGATCCTAGTAACAAACGCATAAACTTTACCATAGTCTATTCCAGTTCTCTGCAAGAAGCCTTTGACTACAAGTCTTGCTTTGTATCTTAAAATCTCACCCTTTGGATTTACTTTAATCTTATAAACTCACTTGAGTGTGATTAACTTCTTGTCTGGTGGCTGCTTAACAAGCTCCCAAGTATGATTCCTTTCAATTGAATCAATTTTCTTCTGCATAACTTTCCACCAATGAACCTCTCTGGCTGCATCTTCAAACATGATTGACTCAAACTTTACTATGAGTGCAAAATACACTAGATTTCCCTCTACTAACACAAGTGAGTCACTAAACACTTCATAATCACGAAGATGAAATGAGAGTTATGTAACTCTAGGTGATCTTCTCGCACCATGATCAACAGGTCTGTTTCGTTCCACTGGATTCTCATATTCAAATAACACTTTGAAAACATTTGAATTATCTTTGGTGGTTGTCCATGTCCAATTGCTTGACTCATCAACAAATGCATCCCTACTAATTGACACTTGTTTTGAGATAAGATCAAATAGTTTGTATCCACCTGTCATATGATAACCAACCAAAATTTGTGGTGTGTTTTAATCATCAAGTTTCTCAACTGCTCAAACACATGCTTATAACATACTGACCCAAATATCCTAAAGTGTGACACATCAGGCTTAACACCTGTCCTAGCTTCTTCAGGTGTCACCATCTCCAACTGCTTGGTGGGAGACCTGTTCAACACATGTGCTGCTGTGACAATTGCTTCTCCCCAAAAATAACTTGGTAAGTACTTGCTTTTCAACCTATAACGAATCATATTCATCAAAGTTCAATTTCTACACTCAGCAATATTGTTGTGTTAAGGAGTGTATGGTGGAGTAAACTCATGGATAGTGCCTTCTTTCTCACAAAAAACACTGAATTTGACTAAGACATATTTACCTCCACTATCAAACCATAACACTTTTATCTTGCTTCCACTTTGTTTTTCAACCATTCTTTTAAAATTTTCAAACACAAACCACACTTTATTTTTCCTTCTCAACAAATAAACCCACATTTTCTTTGTGAGATTATCTACAAAAATAACAATATACCTATTTCTACTAGGTATTTCAACCTGCATTGGCTCACAAACATCAGAGTATACCATACCAAGCTTCTTAATTACTTTATTAACCACAAATTTCTTGAATTTTGGTCTGGCCTGCTTACATTGAATGCATTCTTTACAAACTTCCTCTGGAATCACAATTAAAGAGAATCTAATAACCAAATTCTTGTGACTAAACTTGTGCAAATACGGAAAATTCAGATGGTCAAACCTATTATGCCATAACCACTCACTCCTATTATCTACAATAAAAAAGCATTCATGCCTTCATGTATCCATACCAACATGGAAGGTTCTATTTTCAGAAAGATTTGCATGGACCATCAATTTATGATTTTTAAATCATTCTCCTTCATTTTCATGATAAATTTTTTATGTAAAAGTTGTCCGAGATTCATCAAGTTTGTCTTCAAACCTGGTATATACAGCGCGTCATCAATGATGATTTTTCTACCATTGTGATCATTCAACAGTACACGTCCAACCCCTTCTACATTAAGACTGCTATTGTCAGTAAATCTGATTTTGTCTTGAGACGCATCATTAATCTTGATAAATCAATCTCTCCTCCTCTTAGTCATATGTGTGGAGTACCCCAAATCAAGGTATGAAGATGTTTCTTCTGACATTATATCACTGATTTTGGCCATTAGTATCACCACATTAGAATCTGAAAAAACATTCATGTGCAAAGTGGTCATACTTCTGACAGTTGTAATACTTCACTTTCCATTTTTTATCATCATTAGAGGTATTTTGCTGCTTCTTGTGATCTTTATTATTCTTGAAAGTAACACCTATTTTTTTATCTTGTTTTTTCTTTTTGAAATTTTTCTTTCCTTTTGAGGTGTTGTCTTTTTTTCCTTTGGATTGTTCTAACTTGAAGAGTTTACTCTTGATTATACCTTCTCTCATTAATCTTAATTTCATGCACTTCAACAGAATGCTGTAAAACTTCTACCTCCATCTTCGTCAATCTTTTGTTTCTTTAATTGTTACTACAACATGATCAAATTTCTACGGCAATGTTCTCAGAATCTTATCAATATCCTGCGGATCAGTGATTTTGTCTTTGCAGGCCCTCGTTGCATTTAGTATTCTTGAACTTTATCAAAGTAATCAATAATGGTTTTATTCTCATCCATACTGAGAAACTCAAATTACCTTCTCAAAGTCTACATCTTCACCTTTTTGTTTTTGTCTCCATTTCTATAAGTCTTCAGCAAAATCTCCCAACATTCTTTCCCTGTTGCAGCTTTGAAAATTTGCTTGAAGATCTTTGATCCAATTTTGAAGATTCTTGAAATGCTTCTTCTGTAGGCTTGTCTCTAAGGTCTTCAAGTTCACTCATCACCACATCCGTTACATCTTGAAACTCAAAGATAACTAACATTTTTATCTTCCAATTATCAAAGTCTTTTTCATCAAACACTGGTAGTGCAATTTGAATGATACTCCTATTTCAAGTCATCTTGAATCTGTAAATCCAAGAGCTTCACCAATCTTGATACCTTTAACTTTTCTTTTGTATTTTCAAGATTGTTCATCACTGAGAAGAATGACCACACACTTCTCACACCAAGGCTCACAAAAAAAAATCAGAAAGTCTCATTTCACTCACGTGACAAACCTTGATCTTGATACCATGTTAATTTCAATGTAACAGTATATTTGTTTATCACACAAAAACAAGAAAATAGAGAATAGAGAAAAACAACCTAAAGACAACAATAAAATTAATCTATATAATACCTTAACAAATATATATTTTTATGAACGAATATATACATATATAATAATATATAGAATTTTTTTTAAAACAAACATAATTAACTAATGTTTTGACTTAATTATTTACCAAGAGGGAGAGTTGGGAGTGTTGCTTGGCTATAACTATGCTGATTGTTAGTTGCTTGCATCATTAAGCTTGGAAGGTACGGGGAATTTATCTTGGCTTTGGGGTCTTGGAACCTGTGTACTTATGCCAGAGGAGAATTTTGGAAATTTGTTAATAGGGTAAGTATGATTGTGTTTTGGATAATTATTTTGTTGAAATAGAAGGAGACGAAGGAAGGTGTAGAAATTGTAGAAACAAAAGATATATTTTACAGAGGATGAAACGCTGTGGTTTATTTTACTCTTTAAATAGAGTTTAAAATAAAACAAATATCCCTTATTTTTAGGCATAATCCAACGGTTATTTTGAATATATTTTCTAAACTGATAAAAATAAAATCAGTACTATCCTAAAGAATAGGTCCTAAACATCCACTTCTACAGCTATTGCGGCACACGTTCAACAAATCTCCTCCTTGCCTCAATAGTTGCAAACACCTAGTTTATTTCTTAAAGCTTCAAATTTGGATTTTGGAAGAGCTTTTGTTAAGACATTTGCACCTTGATCTTCAGTTCTGCAGTAAATTATTTTAACTTCACCTTCTCTTTGTGCTTCCCTTAAAAAACACAACTTGATCTTGAAATGCTTAGTCCTGCCATGAAAAATAGGATTATTTGAAATGGAAATAGCTGCTTGATTATCAACAAGAATCTATGTAGGCTCCTTTTGTTCCATATGTAAATCAGCAAGTATACGCCTTAGCCAAATAGCTTGATTTACTGCTGCAGTGGCTACCACATATTCTGCCTCAGCTGTACTCTGAGCCACTATATCTTGTTTTTTTGAACTCCATGAAAACATACCTGAACCTAAGCTGAAACAGTAACCTGTTGTGTTTTTCATGTCATCAATTGAACCTCCCCAATCACTGTCAGAATAACCGTAAAACTGAAAATTCTTAGGATGGGTGTATTTGACACCATAGTCTATAGTCCCCTTGACATATCTCACAATCCGTTTGGCAGCTTGAAAATGCACTTCACTAGCACAATCCATAAATCTTGAAAGCATACTTACAACAAACATGATGTCAGGCCTGGTTGTAGTAAGATACATTAGACAACCAATTAGGCTTCTGAATTGATGCTCTTTAACCTTATTAGTCCCGTCATCTTTGCTGAATTTTTCCTTTTGGTTCATTGGAGTAGCGGTGCTTTTGCCGACTTCTCACAAAATCTGTCAAAGGTGTTATTTACATATTCCTTTCCATTATCTGATCTTATTGTTAGTAATCTGCAACCACTTTGATTTTCCACAAATGCTTTATATTTCCAGAATATATTAGCAACCTCAGTCTTGAACTTAAAGAAATAAATCCAACAAAATCTTGAATAGTCATCAATAAATATAATATAATATTTATTACCATTTAAAGATGATACTCTTTGAGGTCCTCCAACATCTGTATGTACTGGCTGCAGCTTATGTGTTGCTCTCCAAGCTGTTTGAGGAAATGGTCTTCTAATTTGCTTACCATATTGACAAGCCACACAATCAGCCATATTGTCTTCAAGCACTGTTACACCTTTAACCAAGTCATGTTTCTGCATGTATAGAAGTCCCGCAAGGTGAAAATGTCCGAGCCTTTTGTGCCATAATTCAATGTTGTTGTAGGTGCGTGAAAAATCTATTTTCTCCTCCTCCATTAGAATTAGAGCATAACTTTTGGCCTTCATTTTTACCTTAAACACATATTTGCCTTTTGCATCCTTAATCAAGCACCACTTGTCTTCAAATATAACTTTGAAGCCCTTTTCAACTAGTTGTGCCACACTAAGCAAATTTTGGTCAATGTCAGACACATATAAGACATCAGAGATATGTTTCAAACCTGTTAAACTTTCGATAGTAACATTTCCTTTTCCTTTGATTGATATCAAATCACCATTTCCAATTTTTACTTTGGAAACAATGGTTTTATCAAGCTCTTTGAAAAGCGTTTGGTCGTTCGACATATGGTTTGTACAACCACTATCTATTAACCATGAATCACTAGAATTGTTGCTTGTAGCAAAGCATGTTGCAACAAAGAGTTGCTCATCTTCTTGTTGCTCCGTGGACATCTGACGACACTCGAATAGAAGGGAAACAATTTAGGGTTAAGTTTTAAGAGTTTATTTGATTGGAAATAGAAAACAGAAAAACATAAAAGATACCGTAGGCGCCACAAATAAGAATATTTGATAAGCCAAGAAGGATCGCCACAAGAATCGAATAATTCTTGATAAGATCAAGTGATGCAAGGAAGAACCCTAGCAGAACAACAACTCACAAAGTGATTCTGAATATTACGTACGTTCATTCTGAATTTCGAAATATTTAATACAACTTAAGTTTATGAGTTTGTCTCATTGTAGGAAATAAAGATAAATTAAAATCCTAATATCCCAAGCAAAGTTAAGTTGCTCAGATGATTCAGTGAAGACATTATAAGCTTTGGATCTTGGGTTCAAATCCCCATTGTAGCAAATAAAATAATAATAATAATAAAAACTAAATCTTTTAGTTGGGCCTCCTAGCTCTCCAAACATTTTATGCATGTGATAGGTTTAGACTCCTCCTTGTTTAGATCTTTTAATAGTTGGGCCTTTAGCAAATTGGTCACTTTGTATTGCAATGCCTCTTGTGTTTTTCTGAGTCTGCCTCTTGTCATAGGTCCACCTAAGTCTTGGATTAGATCTTGGTCTTGATCCTTCTCGTTATGGGCTTGGGTCTTTATGTCCACATCAACATCTTTGCCTCCTCCGATGATTTGCAAATCCACTCTACATGCCCCAGCTTGCCACATTTTAAGCACTTGATGTCAGGTCTCCACTAACATTTTTTTTAGAGTGGTTTGTTTTTTTACAGTGTGGACAAGGTGGAAATGTGTCACTTTGGTGCTTGTTGAAACTTTCTGGTTTCCTGTTTTTCCATTTGGTGTTCTTCTTATCTTTGCCTCCTCCTGAGTTTTGTGCTTTTATATGAAAAGCACCTTGTGTTGTCTCTTCCTCCTCATGTCTCATCGTTCTCCTCTGTTCCTGGGCCTGTAAAGCATTTACCAATTCTCCAAGGGTGACTTTGACAAGTCTTTTGACTCCTCTAATGTTGATATTTTGGATTCATACTTTTCAGGTACAATAACAAGTATTTTTTGTACTATCCTTTCATCAGGAAAATTCTTACCAAGGATACGTACTTGGTTTGTAATGCTCAACAGATTGTCAGCATAACTTTTGATAGTTTCCGTCTCCTTCATGCTTTGCATCTCAAATTCTCTGCCCAAGTTGAGTGCCTTCATACCTTTGGTTCGTTCACTACCCTGATACTCTGATTTGAAGTAGTCTCAAATGTCCTTCGCAGATTTCAAATTCATAATTCTTATAAATATGATTTTTGAAACGTAAGAGAAAAGACAAGCTTTGGCCTTAGCCT
Source organism: Sphenostylis stenocarpa (assembly GCA_963425845.1). NCBI lineage: Eukaryota > Viridiplantae > Streptophyta > Magnoliopsida > Fabales > Fabaceae > Sphenostylis > Sphenostylis stenocarpa. The sequence goes on along the minus strand of OY731399.1, from coordinate 4,391,279 downwards.
TTATTGTCTTCTTTTCTTTGTGAATCTTCAGTTGCGCCACTGTAGGATTTTCAGGTAGTGGACCAACTGCATAATCTTCTTCTATCGATTCCTAAAGATCTAGGGCTTCAAGATGGACAATCATCCTTGCAGCCCATAGGTCGTACTCCTCACCATCAAAAATTGGTGGTGATATTATGTGTGTTGTTTCTGTTTCCATTTTGATTTCTTTCACTCATAGATCCCTCAAGATGATGCGCTCTGATACCAATTTGTAGAAATTGTAGAAACAGAAGATATATTTTATGAAGGATGAAACACTGTGGTTTATTTTACTCTTTAAATATAGTTTAAAATAAAACAAATTCAAAACAAATATCCCTTATTTTTAGGCATAATCCAACGGTTATTTTGAATATATTTTCTAAATTGACAGAAACATAATCAATGCTATCATAAAGAATAGGTTTTAAACATCTACTTCTGTCACCATAGTAAGGAAAGGAATGGATGAATGTGATACGAGGAATAAACCGGATACAAAGTTGAAAGTGGGAAAACTTCATACATCACAAACCAAGGTTCCAACTTTTTCCTTTCTATTTATTTATCAATTTTATCTTTAGAGAATGTAATAGATGCAATCAAAGCAAACATTAATCAAAAGAAACAATACAAAATCAGCACTATACTATTGACATTGGAGATATTAATTTCCTGTTTGCAGCTTCTGTTTTGGGCTTAACTCTTATCAATTTATCACTCCAAATATCAATTTTGTCTTCTCAAATCTTTGTGTTTCTTTTTTCTGTCTTTGATGCTTCAATTTGCAAACAAAGCCTATCCTACAATATTTTTAATTACTCTTCCTCTTAATCACTCTTTGTCACGTGTCTGTGAAGAGTTTTGCAACTCTTCAACCGTCGTAGTCAACATCTTATCATAGATTCGCATCAAATTAGTCGAAATACTCTATAATGATTGTTTCCTTAATCATAGATAACAAACAATTCATGCTAGCTTCCAATAGACCACAACTTCCTTTCCCAGAATTTCCTGTTTTAAAATATCTCATTTTGATGTCGTGACTTTGAGTTTTTCTTTTGAAAAATAATTATAGAAACATATTGATGTAATAAAATTCGAGCATTCTTATTCTCTACACTCTCTTTTGTTTTTATGAGTCATTATGGACAGGTTACAGTCCTCTTCACACACCATTACCGTTTTTATCAAATAAAAATTCCTAGGTATGACAGTTCTGGTACCAATTTGCTGGACAAACTAAATACATAAAGAACAAAATCCTATGCATATATACACACATAAAAAAAAATATAAGAGACTGAAAATAAAGATTTTTTAATTTTTTTAAATATATAAATATTACTATTTATAAAAAATATTATAAATATATTTTTGTTAACCTCTTCATAGAAGAACTAATATATTTTGGATTATTATACTTATTTCAATTTATCTATCACTAATTAACACATCCCTTTTATGCCATGAGCAACAAGGGAAATAAAAAATGAGATGGATATATTGAGAGGATGAAAAGAGAAATTCACCAACACTTAATAGGTGACAAATAAAAGCTCAAGACTTGAGTTTTTTAAAGGATATAATAAAAAAATTGAAAAGATAGAAAATAATATACTCTAGTAAAATTTATCACTTACTACTCCATTAAGATAGTAAATAAAATTTGAAAAATTACGATTATTTATATTAAATAATTTGTATTATGTCTATTCCGCTCGTCAATTTCATATTACTAATATATTAAAATGAAAAAGAAAAAGAAAACTAAAACTGTAATAAAGTGATTTTTATTGTGATAGATAATCTACAGTATCAATTTAGTAGGATGTCTATTGATATTTTTACATTATAAATAAAACAAAATATTTCAAATTTAATAAAATTTAATTAATATTTATTAAAAACTAGACAAATTTTGTTAACATAACTAGACACACTACTTATTTTAAAAAATAAAATTTTAAAATGTGAAAAGGTAAGACAAATTTCCAATAAAATATGTAATTTAGTTAGTATACAATGATTTAAATGCTTGTTTACAGTAAAGACAATATACTGATTTGATTTCCATTTTAGGTTGGTTTCCAAATTCAGATTTATTTAGTAATTTATAGTCATAGTGTTTATTCATAACAAAGGATAAACTTAATTTTTTGTATGTATATATTGAGACTAAAATTTAGAACAGAGACAAGTCTACAAAGAAAGTGAATATTCTAAGTTTATAATAATTTTAACTCAACCTCACCTAACTTAAATAACATTTTGTATGTATCCAACACAATGAGTTGAAACCTCTTCCCACACTAATTATGTAGCTAAAGCGATTGAGCTCTATTTAATTAAATTGTAATAGCATATAAACCTTTATCATCTAAACCAAATTTCTAGACTTTAAAAAATAAAATACCTAAACTATAGTTCTATTTTAATATGTCCATACCAAAATGATTCCAATGCACTAATCATCATGAGCTATGAAATAAAATTAAAAAAAATCAAAAAAAGAACAAGAACTTTCAAACTAAATCAAGTGAAGTGCCATATATTGGCACCAACACAAATATTGGAAAACTAAAATAAATAATGTTTCATGTTCTATTCTATATTTGTAAAAGGAATTGATAAAATCATACTGGTATGGTCTAGTGACACCATAAAAGGATAATTATAATTTTGCGATGCAACATTCAAGGATTCTCCAAGAGAGAAAAAAAAAAAAGGGTCGAAGTATCTCTAATTAAGTTGTTAATCGTTTAGGTCTAGATTATCCTCAACAATGAATCATGAGTATTACTATGATCTAGTTACAGAGACATAAAAGGGTAATTGTAAGTAAGAGGTGTTCTTCAAGTGAGACACTCAAGACTTTCCCATAGAGAGAAAAATCAAAGCGTCTACAATTTCCCACTGGATTGGGTTGAGTGTTGTTGAAAGTTGTGATGATGGTGGAACCTCCACATTATCGTCTTCAATTCCAACCAAACCTTTTTCATGCATTTCACTTTCAGGCCATGGTGAAGTATTGGCATCTATAACTATACATCCTTCATTTGCCTTGTCTCCTTTACTACTGTTGTCATCTCCAACCAAAACTGTATCTCTTAGTAGTTGAAATTTAGAAATTCCATCAAGTTTTGCCATGCCATCTCCACCTTCAGGACAGGCGTTGAGATCAAATGGCCAATTTTTCACAGCATCTCCATTTTTGAGCTGCAGATAATAATAAATACACATCTCTTTACTGTACATGAATATAGGTTATTATCCATTATTCTATATGTAGATGTATATAGTTTGTTCTGTCACTCCTAAAACATCACTTGAGATATAAATTTGTTGATTAAAAACAACACATAAAGATATTTCGCATATGTCAATACCTCGAGAGAATTTATCATTGCTGTGCTTTTCGAGTTATTTCCCCTTTGTCCTCTGAACACACTCCATAAAAAGAACATATCATTCCAACCTGCAAAGCAACATAAGTAGATAAATATGTTAATGTGTAGTTAAAATATATATATATATATATATATATATATATACTGAATGAGTGGAAAACTTTCTTACACTGGGAATTCTTAGGCAGAAGGTTAGATGGAAAAATTAAAAGCTCAACACCATCTACAGTTCCTTGCAGAGCCAAATCATTATTCATCATGTAATTCACCAATTGTTCATAACATATATAGCTGCAAAAATGCATACACATGAGAAGAGAATACAAAACCAAAGTTGTTAGTCATAAAATAAAGGCCTAATCAAACCTATTAAAATCATGTGCAAAGAGGTAAAGTGCAATATTTTCTTCAGTGATTTGACTTCTTATGAATTGAGATGGCCAAATCCTCCTTCGAGGTAGTTCCTCCAATATAATAATCTCAGGAAGCCTATCCACCATTTGAACAACTTCAATCGATGCAAAATTTGATAAGTGCGCTTGAATCCCATCACAAGTCCTTGTAATCCCCTCATTGTTGTGCATCTGAAACTTTCCTCTGCATGCATGACAACAAATACCACAGAAATTTCATTTTTTTTACACCTTAAAGCAAGACAAGCTGAATAGTTAAACTGAAGACAAAAAAATGGATCATACAGCCATTTGTGATTAGCATTGGGAACAACAAGATTCTGTGAACAAAGTGTTGCCTCAACTTGGACCAAGTCTTTCATGGGACTCCTTTCATGATTAAAAGGAGGGGTGCATAATTCATCCATGCGCACAGAAGTAACATCTTTGGTGAGTTGTTCACGATGTTGGCTATCACTTTTCCTATTTTCATCTGGACAACTTAGGTCTTCAAGGGTGTTGAGATTGCCTGCTCGAAATCCGCGATCCAATTCTTCACAACTTTCAGGGAGAGAAGAGATGATTTTCTTCATGGATTTCAACTTTACAAAAGGGATTTGTTGTCTTTTAGCTTCTAATCCAACATCATTTTCTTCACTTTTTCTAGTACATAAAGATCTAGATTTTAATTTTGAACCTTTGTTGGATTCACAGTTTGTTAAACTTTCATACACATGCCTCTTCTTTCTTCTTGCAACCTCTTCAACTTCATCTTGCACAAATTTGTTTGTACCTTTCCTTGGCGTGCACCCTTGACATGTCCAATATTTACGAAGTTCTGGTTTTGCTTTTAGTTTTAACTTTTCATCTTCATACATGCAATAACTTATTGATGAACGACAAACAAACAGAAAGAAGTTACTTTCTCATAAAGAAAAAAAAAAACTATATGAACATGCAAATCACTAAAAAAATGCAACAAATTGAAATATTGTGGTCAATGTCATGACAAAAAGAAACCAAAATTTCACTTCATCATAAAGTAGAAAAAAAAGGATTATATACACATGCAGATCATTGAAAAATTTAAGAACATGCAAAATATGATAATATTTACGTGTGTTCTGCGCCATCGTAGCACTTGCAGCAAACAATGAGATCATTGGTTAAGTCCTCAAACCCACAAGTATCACAAGCTCGAACCTGCTATCATGAAATTCAAGAGAAATAAAATGTTGAGAAACAAGTTGTCAGACACATGTTTCAAAGGGGATTAAAGAATAAAAGTAGAGATATAGAAGAAGAATATAAAAAAAATTTCTGCTAAGAAGATAATTTGTTCTAGAGCAACAATATCTGATTAATAAAATTAGAATACAACAATTAAGTCTTTACCTACGTTAAGTGAGTCAATTATACATATTAATTATCTTATCATAGCATAAATTATTTTTATAAACAAGTATTAACATTATCAATTGATTTACTACTTTTCTTGGCCTGCCTCGAACTCTACTAACCTTTTATATGAATATATGATGTACTTTCTTTCTTAAAGTTTTCTATACAAGCTAAAGTCACCTAAGATGAGTTTATACCAACATTTCTACGATAAATACCATAAATTTCATCTTAATATTACTTACGTGAAAATAAATAGTTAACTATTACCTGATATTAAAACATTATATATGTTTATAATTTTTCAGTGACAAATTTTAAAACCACAAAATATGTATATAATTAAAACACTTAATTATATAATGCCAAATATACGTAGTCAACCACAAATTGTGAGTATGGTTCTTCCTGTTTTATCTCGTTTTACCTACGGTTTTTCTTTAAATGCGTCATTCAATATCTTTTTTTCACGGTACAAAATCCACCCATTTTTAAATATAGTTATTTTTATCTTTGAAAACTTCGAAATCTAACTATTATCCAGTAATTAATATTGATGCAGAGCATAAAAGAAAATTGATTTAGCAGACATCTCTCAAAACTCAAGTTTATTCTCATGAAAAGAAATAGATAGTCAGACTAAATTAAAAAAAATGAAAAAAATAAGCTATTAAATCGAAAATAAATAAAGGTTCCCTAATTTCATTGAAAAATAATTGATAGACAACAAATCTCCATCAAAGTGGCAATGTTGTAATTAACCATGTTTCGTTTCCAACATTCAATTAAAATAAAATAAAAGCAAAAACATGGTAGCCCTATGCAAATTAAGATTTAGATCTATCTTAAATCTGGAAATAAATCACAGTAAAAGATCCAAATAATGTTTTTAACTATTTATTTGAAAAACTTTATCACTAAAGACCCTCATTAACTCTTTTCACAAAAACGATTCAGTAGATAAAATATTATTTGTGCTCTTTTTATTAGATTTTCTGTCAACAAAGATTTATTGTGTTTTAGTGATTAATGTCTTCAAAAATATATCAATCTTGCTATTATTTGACTTTTACAAGCACTTATACCAGATTGAACTACCTAGAATATTAATATTAGCGTGTATCACTTTTAGGGAATCATCAAAGGAAATTAATCAAGAAGATGTTCGAAAGAGATTAAGATGGTTTTATCCATTTAGAGTTAAAATGCTTTTAAGGTTCCTTCGTTTCAATCAAAATCAATTATAATATCTAACTATACTTTAAAAATATCTCAATAGATTAAAAGAGGAGAATATATATAAATTATCATTGATCCCGACTTTTAAATGATGTGAGACTTATAAACATATCAAAACATAATCTCTCATTTAAGGACTAAAAAATACGAGTAAAACAAGACTTTGCTCTCGATTTCACGAAACAAAAATGCTACAATTTCATATATGTTACGAGTAAAGTCTATTTCTATAATTGAAGTATTATTTGTATCAGAGCTCTAATCCATCACATATATAAAAATTAATCTTGACAATTTTGTTATAACGAACATAAATTGATGATAGTCTCGTTCTTGCATCATATTCACAAATTATAAATAATTACACTAAACCAAATATAAATACACTGGGTCAAATTTAACCAAAAATTAAGATATATAATCTTTTTATCAAGATGCATTTCAATTTAACATACATTTACTATCAATTAGGCATTGAATTCATGCAAATTTGCAAATACTATAACATTATGAAAGGTAAATTGTCATTATAATTTGTGGTTCCTTAAATCTCTTTATGTGATATTAATTTGAATAATTTTTGCATATGGCAACATAGAGAAGACAAGTCCAGAGTTATAATAACTACCACATAGATAACTAAAAATATGTACCGAGGAAAAAAAAAAAAACTTGATACCTCATCATCCATTAAGTCTGAGACATCCCTACAATTTTGTAGTTGAAATTGCTGATATTTTTGCATGCTGGTTCTTAATCAACACAATAGACTCCAGAAGATGATTCCTGTAAGGCAAATGACTTTCAATTTCAAAATAATTCAACTGAGCATCACCTCCCTCAAATGCAAAATAGTTAAAAATACCATTTACCCAAATATTGATGCAGTGTTGACTCTACTTGTTTAATTGAGTCTACTCAAGATAATATCAGATAATTGCTAAAGGAAATCTATGAGAGTGAAAAAAAAATTATGAATTTTTCATTTTGCTGAGATAAGATAGTTAAAATGCATTAATTAATGATAAAATGCAAGATAAATTATAGTTGTGAGGGTGACCATTATAATTACCTAGTGTCACGTCTTCGGTCTTCTTATCGATGCGCTGTTATAACTCAGGATTTTTAATTGAAGTTGATTCGAAAATCTGCGACCATCGAAATTGGTGGGCGAAACCTTTGGATGTGATAGTGTTGGCAGATTCTCTTAGGAATTATTCTTTATTCTGTGGTGGATTGGACCTTTCTGGTTTCTTCAAGCAATTCATTGACCTTGCGAGCATTTGAATCCCTAGGTAAGTGGACCTACACATGTGTCATCATCACTCACACGTGCTACTCAATAAAAAGCAAATCAAAACGACGTCGTTACACTCAATATTATTTTCACTTGGTAAAAGGACACTTTTAGTGAGACACGTGGAATTTGAAAATTTATAACAACCGTTATTTATTTTCGTTCATTTTTTTTTCTAATTAGAGAATAGAAAAGTGGAGGGATGAAGAAGAAAAAACAAGTACAAAGTAAAATTGTTTAAATTATGAAAGAAAACAAAAAATAAAAAATAAAAACATTTATTTATTATTAATAAATTTATTTAATATTTTGGTGTTATTTTGAAAATTTAAATTATTATTATACAATTAATTATCCTTTTTAACATAATTAATTATATAAGGTGAATAAGAAAAATTCTTCACATTCTCCGTGAAAAGAAAATTGTATTTTTTTATTTATTGTAATACGTGTTTTTCATGCATATTAATTGAAGCAAATAAGAGATCCCCGCATATTGGCGCATCCCTCTTCCCCTTCCCAGTTATAAATAAGAGTGTTAAATAATGTCAAATAAATTATAATTATGTATAAATATTAAGAAGTTAAACAAATAAAAACATAAACAAATTATTGTTAGAACTAATAATGAAAATTTATATTCTACATTTGTAAGTACAATTATGTCAATTACACTTTGTTAGGTTGTTTTTATCACTTTCACATTTTTGTTATTTAATCGTCACATAAATGATTGAGTTTGTTTAATTTTTATATCACTATTATAGAGATGATAATAATAATAATAACATAATTATAATTTTGTTTATGTTTTAAATCTCTCTTTATATCTTTTCGCTCACTTTTTTATTATCGAAATTTGCTTCTTCTTAATCCAATCACTTCACTTATTTTAATTCGAAATCCATCAGATTGTTTCAAGATTTTAATTTGATCTTACTAATGTTAAAGTGATTTGGATTATATCAGTTTTCAATTTTCTTTTAAAAATACTAAAACATTAGTAAGTTTCTTATTAAATCAAATAAATAATAAAAAAATCAAATATTTCATTTACATGTCATCATATAACTAATAACAATATAAATATTTAAATATTGAATATGAGTATAGCATTTTAAATATTTGTGAACAAAACAAGTAAGTGGTTCTGCAAAATTAATGTTTCTGCGAGAATCAATTTCGGCTATGAAAAATGCTTACTTGTGTTATTTCTCATACTACATGGCAGAGTACATTAATATAACCCTGGACTAGCAAAATAAATGGAGAAAAAACTGACCCACTACTAGTTTCGTGGGAGTTTTCCTAACTGCAGTATCTGATAGCTAAAATTTAGCTATTCTTCCTAAAAACCCGGTCAACACTTCTGACTATTATTAAACAAAATAAATAACAGAATGCAACAGAAAATATTCAGAAAAATATCTACTAACAATCCCTCCCTTAAACTAAATGTTTGTCATCTAGTTTACTTCTGATGCTTCAATCAAACCCAGCATACTTCTGAGTTTTAAAAACTGATCCAGCTTCAACGGCTTAGTCATAATATCAGCTATTTGAGACTCTGAATTGCAATACGTTAGTTCAATACTCCCACCTTTAACAAGATCTCTTAAAAAATGAAAACGTACGTCTATATGTTTACTTCTTCCATGAAAAACTGGATTCTTTGACAATTGAATTGTAGAATTGTTGTCACACAGAACTAACATGTGGTCATCACTGAAACCGAGAGTCTCCATAATTCTCTTAATCCATATGCATTGGCACGCGCAAGAAGCAGCTGCTATGTATTCAGCTTCCGTTGTAGACAATGTTACTACCGGTTGCTTTTTGGATGACCATGATATTGCTCCACTTCCTAAGAAAAATACAAAACCTGATGTACTTTTCCTATCATCAATATCTCCAGCAAAATCACTATCTGTATATGCTACTATTCTAGTATTCTCCCCCTTTTTGTAATATATACCAAGCTCAGTTGTTCCCTTCAAATATCTTAGTATCCATTTGGCCGCGAACCAATGTGTCTCTGTAGGATTGGCCATAAATCTGCTAATCAGGCTGACTCCATACATTAAATCTGGCCTAGTTGTAGTCAAATACATTAGACTTCCAACTACCTGTTTGAATTTTGTGGCATCCACTTTAGGTGCTGCATCATTTCTGGATAGCTTTGTTCCTGTCACAATTGGGTTTTTTACTACATTGCAATCTTGCATACCAAACCGCGTTAAAATATCTCTAGCATACTTTCTTTGACACATAAAAATTCCATGATTGTTTTGCAAGATTTCTATACCGAGAAAATATCTCATCCTCCCTAGATCCGACATGTCAAATTCTAGCATCATAGATGATCTAAAATCATTGCACATGTTTTCATCATTTCCAGTGTATATCAGATCATCAACATATAGACTCACAATAAGAATTTTACCTTCCTTTGACTTTGTGAACAATGTGTGTTCACAATAACACCTTTCAAAGCCATTGCGTAGAAAGTATGTCTCTATTTTGTTGTACCATGCTCTTGGTGCTTGTTTAAACCCGTACAATGCCTTTCTTAATCGGTAAACTTTTTCTTCTTCACCTAATTTCACGAAGCCAATGGGTTGTTGTACATATACCTCTTCTTTGAGATCTCCATGAAGAAATGCACTCTTCACATCAAGTTGATAAATACTCCAGCTGTGTTGAGCAGATAAGGATAACAAAATGCGTATAGTGTCCATTTTGGCAACTGGTGCAAATACCTCAGTGTAGTCTACTCCATACTGTTGTGCGTATCCTTTTGCAACTAATCTTGCTTTGAATTTATCAATTTCTCCATTTTCTTTGAGCTTGGTTTTGTATATCCATTTGACTCCAATTGGTTTCATACCTATTGGCAATTCTGTTAAATCCCAAGTATTGTTCTTCTCTATGGCTTCCATCTCCTTTTTCATTGCATCTCTCCATGTCTTACTCTTAGCTGCTTCTTCATAAGTCACAGGATCATCTTCTATTACCATCATAGCATTATTTTCATTGTCTGATAGACCATCTCCCCTTTCATAGTCAGCCATCCAAACGGGTTCGCTTCTATGTCTTCTGGCCCTCCCTTGAGCTGCATTATCATTAGAGTTAGAACTATTGTTTTCAGCATTACCTGTACTCGGTAGTTCTGCAGATTGCTCTGCATTTTGTTGTGTTGCCCGTTCTGCATTGTTTGGCTCATCCTCCTCAACATCCTGCTGTTGCGCCTCATTCAAATTCTCTTGGTGGCTGGTGTCTTCACTTTTCTCCCAGTTCCAAGACTTTCTTTCTTCAAACACAACATCTTTGCTGGTAATGATCCGGTTTTTAACAGGATCAAACAATCTGTAGGCTTTTGATTCATCGCTAACTCCAAGAAGAACACATCTCTTGCTCTTATCATCCAACTTGATGCGTAGTTGGTCTGGTGTATGGACATGAGCAATGCATCCAAACACCCTAAAATAATCTACAGATGGCTTCATTCCACTCCATGCTTCTTCAGGAGTTTTATCTTGTACTGCTGTTGTAGGGCTTCTGTTTAGGATGTGAACACACCACTTAGTTGCCTCTGGCCAGAAAGATTTTGGAACACATCTCCCTGTCAACATGGACCGAACCATATTCATGATGGTTCTGTTTTTTCTCTCAGCAACTCCATTTTGTTGAGGTGTGTAGGCTGTTGTTAATTGCCTCCGTATACCTTGAGCCTTGCAAAATTCTTCAAATGCTTTGGAGTTAAATTCTCCACCTCTGTCTGTCCTGAGACAAATAATGCTCCTTCCAGCCTCTTTTTCTACCAGGGATTTGAAACTCTTAAACAGAGAGAAAGTTTCTGCCTTATCATGTAGAAAATATACCCAAGTTTTACGTGAGAAGTCATCAATAAAACTTAGGAAATACCTTTTGTTGCTGTTTGATGAAGGTTGAATTGGTCCACATAAATCAGCGTGAATGAGTTGGAGTTTCTCCGATGCTCTCCATGTACTTCTTTTTGACATGGTATTTCGATGTTGCTTTCCAGTCAAACAGTGTGTACATAATTCTTGTGGAACTGTAATTGCAGGCAGTCCATTCACCATTTGCTTAGAGGCAAGTGTTTTTAAGCCATCATAGCTTAAATGACCTAAGCGATTGTGCCATAATTGTGAATCTCGTTTCAATTCAGCCTGGAAACATGCAGCATCAGTTGGAGCTCGAGTAGCAGTTAGTACAAACATCCGACTGCTGCTCATACTTACTTCCATAATTTTCCCTTTTTCTGGATGAATGACTATACACATGTTGCTATTAATTGTGATGGTCAAGCCTTTTTCCTGAAGTTGTCCAATGCTCAAGAGATTATTCTTAAGGTCAGGGACATAGTATACCTGAGCTATCACATGTGTGATTCCATTTATCATCATACGAACACTTCCTTTCCCCTTAACAGCAATGCGGGTATCATTCCCAAGCTTAATTGTATGATGGAAGCTTTCATCTAAAGTCGAGAACCAATCTTTGGTACCACTCATGTGGTTGCTGCACCCAGAATCTAAAAACCACTTGTTCTCCTCTTCTTTGGGATCAATAGAAGCCATTAACAAGATCTCATCCTCTTGTTCCACCTTACTCTCAACTTCAGCATAGTTGGCGTTTTTCTCCCATGTGGGACACTCATATGAAAAATGTCCAAGTTTGTGACATTTATAGCATTCAACTTCATTTTTGTTGAAACTTTGTCTTCCACTACCTCTGCCGCGGAAGGATCCTTTGCTACTCCTTCCTCTTCCTCTTCCTCTCCCACTTTTCTCACTTGTTACAATTTGTAAGACTTGCTCTTCCTCCACAGCTGGCACCATCCTTTGTTCGTGCACTAATAAACTGCTCTGAAGTTCATCTATGGTCATGTCATCCATGTTATTTGATTCTTCAATTGAACAAACTACATAGTTGAACTTTGTTGTCATAGACCGCAAAATTTTTGCAGTTATGATTTTTTCTTGCATGTCTTCACCGCAAGCCTTCATACTTTTAGCAGTCTTCAAGGTCCGAGCAAAATAGCTATTCACAGATTCTCCATCCTTCATTTGCAATATTTCGAAGTCTTTGCGCAATGCTTGTAATTGAGCACGTTTAACACGAGTTGATCCCTGAAATTTTTGCCTCATAGACTCCCAGATATTCTTGGACGTATCGTCATTCAGAATGGTGTCCAAGATTTCTCTGTCAATCGCTTGATAGAGATAGTTCTTGATTTTCAGATCCTTCAACTTTTGCTCCTCCATTAATTTAATTTCATCTTCTGAAGCGTTGGCTCTATTGGAAACAGTAGCAATGCCATTCTCCACCAGATGCCAATATTCTTTTGATCGAAGAAAATTTTCCATGAGCTTTGCCCAATGATCATAATGACCATCGAATTTGGGAATTGCGGGCTGCACGTACTTGCTGTTGTCGGTCATGGCTATAGAATAGATTTCAGTCTTCACGTGTGCACTCTCAAGGTGTTTCTCTCTCTCACACCCTAGTGTATACCCCTCACGAAAGATGCACGCTCACTCTCACCCAATGTTAAAGATTCTGGTTCAGGCCCCTATAAAGGAGCTCTGATACCAAATTGTGAACAAAACAAGTAAGTGGTTCTGCAAAATTAATGTTTCTGCGAGAATCAATTTCGGCTATGAAAAATGCTTACTTGTGTTATTTCTCATACTACATGGCAGAGTACATTAATATAACCCTGGACTAGCAAAATAAATGGAGAAAAAACTGACCCACTACTAGTTTCGTGGGAGTTTTCCTAACTGCAGTATCTGATAGCTAAAATTTAACTATTCTTCCTAAAAACCCGGTCAACACTTCTGACTATTATTAAACAAAATAAATAACAGAATGCAACAGAAAATATTCAGAAAAATATCTACTAACAATATTGACTATATTAAATATATGAAAAATTTACATAAATAATTTGTGTTTCATCTTAACTCAAATAATTAGTAAAACAACCATTTTTAAATTGTAAGGGTCACTAATTTAGTGAAATATGGTTTAAAATTATAAGGTTTAATAAAATAATTTTTTATAACATAATAATATACTAAATATAAGATAAATTTATTAATAACTAATTGTATTTTAAAATATAGTAATAATAAAAATATAAAAAGAAAATAAAAAATTAATCATGAGAGTGAGATGAAAATCAGTAAAATAAATATCGTTAAAAGTTAATGAGACTCGAAGACAAAAATTGAAAATATTATATTTAAAAAACAAATAAAAATAATATCAAAATTGGTTAGAAAAAAAATTGCAGATTTTATACCATTTTATTGAAGTCCAATCTAATAAAAAATTGACTTCAATTTTTTTTTCCTTGCAATTTGGCTTTCCCTTACATAAATTTCTCTTTTTGTATTATGGTATGAGGGGATGGATTTATTAGGAAAGTTTGGTTCATTGTTGTTGGCCAGACTTTACAAGCATACGTGAACTTCATTCATTTCATGTCCTTTTTTCTTTTATCAGTACATGAAAAAAAGAAAATGGTTTTCTCTTTTTCCTTTTAAAGGATATAATAGTTTAATATTTCGGGTAATTGGTTTCATGCACCGGTTGGTTAGTTCGAAAAATCTATAAAATAGATTAAATTATATTTTTTTATAATTAAAATCAATCAGACCAATTTTTATTTGGTCCAAAATTTAAATAGATTTAAATTAAATATTATAAAATAATAATTATTTCTCAAATAAATAAAAGTAATACTATTTTAAAATATTATTGAGATTCAACCGTTAATTTTTTTTTCTTAGATTTTAAGCCGAGATGTGGTAGGGAGAGTTGAAGAATAATTATTGTGAGATAAAAATATTGGTTATCTATCCTATCTTCTATTATTTATTTACTTTAATAAAATATTATTAACGAAAATTTGAATTATTTGGAAAAATGTCCCAAAAATTACTTATAACAAAGTCTGCTACCTAAAGAAAATTGAACTTGCTTATTTGTCGAATAAGTAATTATTGATGGTTGATTCTTGTGTTTTATTTTCAATACCAACAAGCTAAACAAGTCTAAAGATGTTAATAATTATACTTGAATGTAATGATTTGAATAGGGTTGAAAACATCACTTTGCTTAAAAATGTCGGTCAAAATAACTAGTTAGAGAAAAATATATGATCAAGATGCATTTATTTTGAGATTTTTTTAATAATTAATATTTTTAAAATTGGATTGACTATTAAATAGGTGAAAATATAAATTTAATATTTAATGGTTGGATATAATATAGATTTAATGTTTAACGATTTAATTCATATTAATCATATTTAAAATATAATAAAAGTATAAAAAATAATTAATAATTAAAATAAGATGAAAGTAAATATGATAATTATTTAAATTAATGTGATTAATATGAAATAAAGAAAGAAAAATTGAAAAAATTATATTTTTATAAACAAATTATATATTAATTTTTATATTTAAAATCTTTTTACTAAAGTTGATTTTTTTTTAATGTATAATCAATTTTTTTCGATCCATTTTTTAATTATATGTTGATTCAAACAAAATTTAGTTATTTATAAAGAATAAATTAGTTAGTAAGATTTGTGAGTAGATGAACTAGTTTGGTTCACTTTTTTAAAATAATGTTATTAATAATTATTCGTGTTTGTAATACATTGAATAAGTGAAGTTAGTTAAGGAGTTTTCTATTTTCTAACAAAACCTTTTTCATGTATTCTCATATATAAACTATATTGACAATGCAATAAATAATGAAATACACGTCACATTTATGAATGAAATGTATTTTTCTTGTCTTTCGTTCACGTTAGTTCTAATGGAGTTGATATCCAGGGTCTAGACATTTTAGGACCTATGCTTTAGAAATCACGTTCGAGTGTGGTGGACAAACAGAGTGGTTGAAGTGAAGAAGATGGTTGTGTGAAACAACATAGTGTGGTATCAAGAACGTGATATGTGACCAAAATTTTATTTCTTGATCAAGTAAACGTAGGTGAAGAATGATTGGTGGTGATAATCACATTCCTTATATGACTCTTCCAATTTTCACACATGCAGTAAACAAATGCAGGTGTTGTTTAAGTTTCAAGATGTTAGTGATGTGGTTGAAAGTGGTTTCCAGGTGCTTGCTTCCGGTACTACAAGTGTGCAAAAGGTTGTGGCCAAGAAGAATTATAACAAGACACTATTTATTATTCATTAATATGTTGATGATGTTCATTTTAAGAAGATTCAGAATGCAACCATTGCTAAGGAAACCTGAGACATCTTGGTTCGAAGTCATGCAAGAGGTGAGAAAATCAAGAAAGTGAAGCTAAAAACCCATATGACGCAATATTAGTTACTGCCGATGGAGGATAATGATAGAATCAGTGAGTATTTTACCAAAGTACTCACAATCACGAATCAAATGAAGGGTTATGGAGAATCTATCATCGAGTTTATGATTGTTGAAAAAATCATGAGATATTTGCCATAGAAGTTCGACTATATAGTGGTGGCGATAGAAAAATAGAAAGATTTGTCAATGATGAAGATTGAGGAACTTCAAAGTCATTTAGAGACACATGAGATGAGACTAGTTAATAAAAGTCCTATTAAGAATTCTAAGCAAGCCTTGAAAGTACA
Source organism: Sphenostylis stenocarpa (assembly GCA_963425845.1). Classification (NCBI taxonomy): domain Eukaryota; kingdom Viridiplantae; phylum Streptophyta; class Magnoliopsida; order Fabales; family Fabaceae; genus Sphenostylis; species Sphenostylis stenocarpa. Next base: position 4,374,847 of record OY731399.1, on the reverse strand, counting down.
TCATTCCAAGAACGATGAAAGAAATAAGCAAAAGAAGTGGAAAGAGAAAAGAACAAAGGGAGATAGGAAGTCTAACAAAGTCGTGCATGATCATGATAACAAGTCTGATTCAATAGAAAGAAAGGGTAGATCAGAGAAGAATTAAAATAAAAGAGATAAAAGAAGTGTGGAGTGTTTTAATTGTCACAAATTAGGACATTACTCCTATGAGTGTCATGCTGATAAGGGAAAACAGAAAAAGTATCAAGATAAGGAGGCTTATGTGATACAAGAGGATTCTGACTCTGAACCATTAACCTTAATTGTAACCACCACTGTAAGGAGTTCTAATTCTCAGGCTGAGTCTTTGTACGTAGATTCAGGATGTTTGAATTACATCACTTGTCACAAAGAATGGCTGATCAATTTTGATGTAGCAAAGAAGATCAAGGTTAAATTTGCTTATGATAGCACATTGAAAGTTTAAAGGGCTGAAAATGTTATTTTGAGGAAGAATGTTTCACAGACAATAATCTCCAATATATTGTTTCTTCTTGAAATGAAGGGCAATCTTCTGAGCATTAAACAATTGGTGCAAAAAGGATTTACAGCAGTCATGGGAAATTATGACAGGATTGAATTGTTTGATGTCAACAAAAATCTGATCTTGAGGAGTAAGCTCTCCAAGAATAGAACTTTCCAAGTCAACATGAGGGTTGTGAATATATAATGCTTGTCTGTTGCGAAGAGTGATGATGGTAGCTGACTGTGATACTCAAGATATGATCACTTAAACTTCAAGAGTCTACAACAACTTGGTGTAAAGAATATGATTTTTGGGATGTTCAATATTACATTGTCAAAGAGTGTGTATGTGAGGTCTGTTTAGCTGGAAAACAAACTAAAAAAAACATTCCAAGCGAATTTGAGCATGAGATTCAAAGACTGCTTAGAAGTTGTATACTTTGATATATGTGGACCCTTTCACTTTCCTTCACTGGATGGAAATAGGTATTTTATTACCTTTGTGGATGAGTTTAATAGGATGATATGGTTGTATGTAATCAGATTGAAGAGTGAAACATTTGAGACTTTCTTGACATTCAAGGCATATATAGAGAGGGATAGTAGAAAACTATTGAAGCCTCTAGAACAGATGAAGGAGGTGAATTCACCTCTAATGTCTTTGAGAATTACTATCGGACCAGTAACATTGTGTATAAAGTCACTGTACCATATACACTTCAACATAATGGCCTTGCGGAGAGAAGAAATAAGACAATTTTGAATATGCTTAGAAGTTTAATAAAGGAAAAAGGCTTACCATAAAAATTTTGGGGTGAAACAGTATTAACTTGTTTATATACTGAATAGATGTCCTACAAAGAAGCTAGAGTGGAAGGTGCCATTGGAAGTTTGGTCTAAAGTGAAGCCAACAATTGGTCACTTCAGGCATCCGGTCACTAGCTTTTAAGCATATACCTAATCAGAGGAGAACCAAACTCCAAGATAAAAGTGAAGCAATAATGTTCATTGGATATCATCTTACTAGAGCTTATAAGCTCTTTGATCCAGTCAAAGAAAAGGTAGTAATAAGTAGAGATGTTATGATGTTAGAACATGAGAGTTGTGACTGGAAATGAATGAAGACCAGTCTCAAGAAAAATGTGACAAATGGTGTATTTAATAGCTCTATGTTGACAAAACTAGAGGAAGCTGCTGGAAGTGATGTTGTACTACAAAATTTTGTGTCTCAAAGACCACAAAGGGAGAGAGTAATGTCATGTAGATTATTTGATTTTGAGATGCACTCTGATGGACAAGTTAATGGTGAGGGAGATTTTCAGCAGCAGGGACTAGATTTTCTGAAGTCTTTGCACCAGTGGCTCGAATAGAATCCATTCAGTTGGTTATAGTTATGGCTTGTGTAAGGAATTGGTCACTGTTTCAGCTTGAAGTAAAATCATCTTTTCTACATGGACCTTTGGAGGAGGAGGTGTATGTCCAACATCCTCCTAGATTTGTTGTGAATGGGAAAGAACATCAAGTTTATAGGCTGAGGATAGAACATCAAGTTTATAGGCTGAGGAAAGATTTTTACGAGTTGAGACAAGTTCTAAGAGCTTGGAATAAGAAGATTGATTCCTTCTTACTCAATCTAAAGTTTACAAAGTGTATTATTGAACATGATATGTATGTGAAGAAAGGCATTAGAGAAGACCTATTGGTAATTTGTCTCTATATTGATGACAAACTTGTGACTGGAGCAAACTTAAGAAACATTGAAGACTTTAAGAAGATAATGGAGATTGAATTTGAGATGACAGATCTAGGAAAATTGAGTTATTTCCTATGCATGGAGTTCACTTACATTGCTATAGGGTTGCTAATGCATCAGAAGAAATATATTGGAGAATTGTTGAGAAGATTCAACATGATTTCATGAAATGCAATAATGAGTCCTATTAAGGTTAATTTGAAATTAACAAAGGATGAATCTGGAGACACAATCTTCAAGAAAATCATTAGCTTTTTACATTATCTTTGTAACAGCAGGCCAAATTTATCATTCAATGTAGGACTGGTGAGTAGATTCATAGGTAAACTGAAGAAGTTGTATATGCAAACTGCAAAGAGATTGTTGAGATACATTCAAGGCACAACAGATTATGGAGTATTGTTTCCTATTGGGAGGCAGAAATTAGAATTAGAGTTGACTGGATTTGCTAACTCTAATTATTGTGGTGATCTAGTGAAGAGAAAGAACACTTCTGGATATGTGTTCCTACTAAATAATGTTGTTGTTTCTTGGTAAATAGCCAATAATAGCTCTATCTAGTTATGAAGTATATATAGTTAGGAGTTATGCAGCATGTCAGGGAGTTTGGCTTGAGGATTTGCTAAGAGAGTTAAAGATCCCTATGAAGACACAAATGCAGCTTAAGATAAATAATGTTTCTACCATAAACTTATCAAAAAAAATTCAGTGAATCATGGTAGGAACAAACATATAAAAGTAAAATATAACTTCCTTATAAATTTGATGAATAAAGGAAGAATTACAGTGATTTATTGCAAAATTGAGATGTAATTGATCGATGTTTTCACAAAAGTCTTGAAGAATGAGAGATTTGAAGATTTAAAAAAGAGAGTTGAAATTGTATCACTCAAGTACTTGAAATATTAGTATTTGTAATATATTGAATAAGTCAATTCAGTAAATTTTCTGGTTTTTAGCATAACATTTTCATGTATATAAACTATATTAATAATGTAATAAATAATAAAATACACATTGTAATTATGAACAAAATTTATTTCTCTCACCTTTAATTCACGTTAGTTCCAATAATAATAATATCATATTTAATATCTATAAACTTAGTTTGCTTGTTGAAATCTAGACTTGGATGTACTTCCATATAAGCTAACTTAATTATTAAGTAATAGTTAATATTTGAACTAAATTACAAAAGTTAAAATAGATTTAATTTATGTTTGAAAAATATATTGAACTAATTTATAAGTTTATAAATAACTTTTTTATAAAATATAAATAATATTATTTTATTTAAAATACAAGTATAATAAATTAAGTTAATAAAAAAATTATTTAGTATGAAAATAAATCTTTAATATTCAATCATTTAAAGATAATAATTATGATAGATTTTTATTTTACACTATTAGATTATTTAAAATAAATAATAATAACAATAATAATATAATAAAAATATATTTTTTATTTTAAACTATTAGATTATTTAATAATAATAATAATAAGTCTTTAATTCTTATTTTAAAAATAAATAAATTTATTTTTTATAATTTACATATTAAATTATTATATTTAAAATTAAAATTCATTATAATAATATAACTAAAATTTTAAAAATACATTTTTATTTAAAATATATTTAATTTTTTAAAATTAAATGTTTCTATATTTTGATTTTTTTATTTTTTAAGAAAAAATTAATATATTAATTTTTGGTCCAACAAATGATGTTTATTTTAAAATATAAAGTATACTGAATCATTATTTTTTTTATTTTTTTTTACTATCAAATCAAACTAAAATCACTCCTTTTAAAAACCATAAATCTTACAAGTTAATTTTATAGAATTAAAATAGATATTTATTCATTTCTATATAAAAATATACTAAAAAATAATATATAATTATATATGATAATATATATTGTGCTAATTATTTATAACAAGGTGACTCTTTATGTTCAACAAAAGATTTTAGCAGAAAACATTGAAATAAAGAAAAATAATAATAATTTGATGTGTAGGTAAAGTAAATTATATAGAAATGAAAATAATTTATGATTGCCAAATTATATGTAAACTATTAATTTCTTATTATTTATATAGTTATATGGTTAAAATTCATCATTTCGTACATATTATTCAAAATTAAATAGGTTTTATTATATGAACAGTTATTTACTTTGTTTTATTACAATATTTCCACATTAATGAAATTGCATTCCAATTTGATGACAACGCAAATTAGTCAACTTGTTTGTTGAATGTAACTATCTACTAATTTCTTTCTTCTCAATTTCAGTTATGTTCTGAAATAAGTTTTTCTTTTAAAAGAAGAGAGTATTACATATTTATTAATATTACTGACATTACATCCAGTATTTAGTAAACTTATTATATTTCAAAAACTGAGTGCAGAAAATAAATAGGAATTTAATATATTGAGATTTTATTAAAACTTTGTTCAAGAACAACCTTAACAAAATAATGTAATATAAAAAAAATTCTTATCTGTTTAATCTGATATTCAATAATATTCACATACAAAAATAATTTTATATTGATTGTTAAATAAAATTAAATTTACTTATAATACTTAAAATATAATGTATGAACTTATTATATTTGTATTAATTACAATTAAATTTATGAATAAATAAGTTAATTTTGGAATTTAAACTCCTGGTTAAGTTAAATACAATGAGTACTAGATTCTACAATTTGACAAATTAGTAAGTTATGAGTTTCTTTGTAATCTTTTATAATTATGATATGAATTAAATATGTTTTTTTATAATTTTATTTTACTTTTTATATTTACAAATTATTAATTTATTTTTAAAAGGTTAAAAAATGTATTTTTTTTAATTTTATAAAAATATATTATTAAATATTAATTTTAGATATAAACAATATAAATTATATCTAAAGTTTTTATCAGTTACATTAAATTAAAAATTTATCATTAAATGTTAAATTAAGTATGTAAAATAATTTAAATGATATATTTTTATAAATTAAAAGATTAATTAATCATATTTAAATATAAAGATTAAAATCCCAAAAAAGATATATATATATATATATATATATATATATATATATATATATATATATATATATATATATCTTTTGTGTACATCATGATGCAAATCACATCACGTGTTGATATAAAAAAACTTTAATTACTTACTAAACATATCACTACTTAAATAATTCAATTTTATGTATATTTATAGAAAAAAAAACATATATAATGTTTTAAATTTAAGTTAACTAACTTAATTTATTCATGTTATAAAGAAATAATTTTTATTTTTTTCTATATTATATGAAAAAGAAATTAGATGCCTAAAACAATCTTGAATAATTATATATCAACACTTTAACATCATAATCTCTTTGAAAGTAAACTAACATTATATTTTTATATTTTATTTAGAAGACGGACGTTGTATTTTAGAGAAAAGTCTATTTTATATCTTATTTACCGATATAAGAATTATATATATACAATATATTTTATAAATAATAAAAAACTTATTTGTTAGAAAATGAAAAAAGTCATCATATTCATGTATCTAAAAAACGTGATTACATAAAAATCTAACACGCACGTAACGTAACTAACTCTGTCCTTGCCACGTACTTCGCATCCATATATGATTTTTGTGGTAGTAAACACAACTAAGAAAAAGACAACATGGGTTTCATTTTAATTATATTTTTCAGTACAAGTGAAACGCTGTTATTTTAATAAAAGGGAAATGTGTCATTTTACCAAACATGACAAAAACTTGAAGCCTCTTCATTTTAATAGATAATTTCAAAATATATGTGCGTGAAATATTCAAAAGAAACTTTTTACTACCCGTAATAAATAGTAATATAATATTACTTGATATAAGTATTATTAGAAGGTAGGGCTGAGCTAATTTATAGTACAAAATCAATTTATAAAATGATATTTGTACTTTTTAATAAATATTATTAAAATAGCTTTTTATACTATATTAAAAAAATGTAGACGAGTTTAATTTTATCTTTCAAAAATAATTTTTGAATCTCATTTTTAAAAGGAAGGATGCATGTGATAACTGATATTCCATGAGTTATGAAATAGGTGACGTGTGAAATTTGGTAAATTTGATGGGGGAAAGCTTCACGTAATAAGATAGATTATAAAACTGGTAAATTAGAAACTGTACTAGCTTGCTTAAAGTAGGGTTGAACGTAGCGCTAGGAAATGAAAAAATTGAAATTAGTTAGTGGCTTTACATAAATCGAAAAGCTTAAGAAAATCATGGAATTTCACGTAACTGGATAGTTGCCAACGTTATCTCCACATGGCAGGGAATGGTTGGATGTTGGGATATTCTCATCGATGTTGTCCAAGTTGACCACTCCACCTTCAGATCAACCTCTCCCTTCTCACGACTCATACAAACCACAACCAGAGAGATACACACACAGACATTAACGATATAAGAGATGTTGTGATATGTTATTGTATGTTCCAACCTCAGTGGCAATCAATGAACAACGCCAAGTCTGAAACTTCTGCTTCTCTTTCGTGCCTCTGAACCAACCCTTGTCGTTGTTGTTGATGGAGCTGTCTCTGAGACTCACTCCTCCCCCTTCGAGTTCAACTTCATCGCTTCCTGCAGCGCTTGCTCACTGCTCCAAGCTATGTGAATTTCAACCCCGGAAAAAGAAGAACGCGTGTTTTGACGCGCCTAGGCTTTGGGTGCGTTGTGTGAAGGCTTCGGCGGAGAGAAGCGGCGATGCAATCGATGATGGGGAGACTCGAACCGGATTCACCACACCTGCCATGGAGGTCACCACATTCAATCGCAGCACTTTCAACGACGCTGACTTTCCCGTTTGGGAAAAGATTGGTGCTGTCGTCAGACTCAGTTATGGCATCGGTGAGTTTGGTTCAGTTATGATGACATCACTACAACTTTTGAATCTAATCAATACCAAACTTCTAAACTTTTCTGCTCCCCTTTTACTATCTTTAAACTGCAGTAGAGAGTTGCTTTGTTGTGTAGCACATGAAGTAAAAGTGTTCGAAAGATACTCTTTAAATAAAATTAATGAATTTTCCATTTGGGAAAATGGAAATTAGATTTCATTTATTTTGAGTTAAACTTTGCTTTTTCTGCCATGTGTTGATTCTAATGACTTCCTTGTTTCAGGGATTTACGGTGCCATGGCTGTTGCGGGGAGTTTTATTTGTTCGATTACAGGAATTGACTCTCTGGGGGGTTTCCATCTATCGTTAGATGCCATTTTGAAAGGGCTTGGATATGCAGCTCCTCCAATTATGGCCCTTTTGTTTATACTCGATGTATGTTTGTTCACATGTATTGAGCCTTTGTCAGGGTAAACTTTCCTCTTTTATAAAGCTTCAAATTAACGAGTTGACATGTTAATTAATAGGACGAAGTGGTGAAACTATCACCCCATGCCCGTGCCATCAGAGATGTAGAGGATGAAGAACTGTGGAGCTTTTTCTACGGGATGTCCCCTTGGCAGGTAATTTGATAAAACTTGCTTGCTTTGACATATTGAATTGTTTGAAATCTAGTGCTATGTCGAAGAAGGATCTAATTGATTGTACTATACAGTTTATATTGATGGTTGCTGCAAGTTCAGTTGGAGAGGAGCTCTTCTACAGGGCTGCTGTTCAGGTTTGTTTAGGCTTCTCTCTCTGGTTTCGATTGTATATGCCAAGATATGTCTGAAAATTAATCTTTGTATGTATAAGCTTCAAATTGAGAATGATTGAATGTCTTTTGAGTTTAATTCATCTACAATGAATAATTCAATTTTGAATAAATGTTGGTTCGTTTCAGACGAATTAGATGTGGTACTGCCTAACATGAACGACTGATGGCTGTTAAACATATGCTGCACAGTTCTCCAATTTTAGCTGGATTCTATATTTGAACTCTGTACAATGCCCTGTAAATAGTTTTGAGCTCTATAACATCTCTGGTCACTAATTTCATTAGTGTTTTCCCTCTTAATCATTATTTAGAATAGAGAAAAAACTTGCTTTTACCCTCTAGGTATCTGTATCTTGAGATTGATGAAAGACTCACACCTATCCTGTACTTATTTCGTTTAGTACAAACTTGCTCAGTGGATGAATAACTAGAGTTTTATGATGAATATAAAAGAAAACAAAAATTGTAAGCTTTATAATCTTGTTTTCTAGATTGGACATTTTATCTGTCGGTCTAATGATTTATTATTGCAATTCTACAGGGGGCATTGGCTAATATATTTTTGAGAGGCAGTAATCTTATAACAGATGCTCAAGGAATGGCATCATTGGTATGTGTAGCATTTTTGAACTTGTCTTTTCCTATGTTATGAGGGTAAAGCCTTGGTGCAATGATAAATTTACTGCCTTGACAACCCACAATGGTGGGAGCCTCATGCACTTGACAACCCATTATTCTGTTTCCTTTTAATGTTACAAATATGCAAAGCTAAAAGTTTCATTCCAATGGCTAACTTATGACTTGTATGGTAAAATGTAGACTGGTGTGCTGCCTCCATTTGTTCCATTTGCTCAGGCATTTGCAGCTGTTCTTACAGCTGTGCTTACTGGATCTCTATATTACATGGCTGCCTCTCCTAAAGGTGACTTTGTTTGATGCCCATGCCCCTTTTACACTTCTCCTACTATGTTCTGAGTCTGATTAATGATGGCCTCTCATAATGGTTTTCCTTTTCTTTCTCCCTTTCAGATCCTACTTATGTTGTTGCACCTGTTTTACAATCTCGCTCTGGTCGTCAAGATTTGAAAAAGCTGTTTGAAGGTTCAATTCTTTTCTTCTGTGGCAGAACATGAGTATCAATTCACATTTTTCATCTTTCTCTAAGCAGAAGATATGGAGCAAATCTGACTTGTTAATTTACTAATTACTTATGATGGTACATTTGATTAAAAAAACAGTTCATTTTCCACATATAATGTCTTGATCTCAGTCACTCTAATTTTGGTTTGCAGCCTGGTATGAGAAACGGCAAATGAAAAAAATTTATTCCCCACTTCTGGAAGGACTGCTGGCCCTCTACCTAGGTTTTGAGTGGATCCAGGTAATCCTTAACTTGAAATGATTTGGTTGTTGTCTTGGGTTTCAGAGGCAGAAACTAATTTGTTTTTGCTTGGAATGCCAACTTCACAGACTGATAACATTCTTGCTCCCATTATCACACATGGCATATACTCCACTGTGATATTGGGACATGGACTTTGGAAGATAAATGACCACCGGCGTAGACTACGTCAGAGAATCCAAAAGCTAAAATTAGAAGAAAAAAACACCAACTAGAGTTTGAAATATCGTGACTGATTTTGGTTTTTTTTTTTTTAAAAAAGTGTATATTAGAGTTGTTGTATAAAGAGAATATATCTATACTCATGTTAGTTTTTGTCTCGTACATACAGAATATGTAGGTTTTGATAACAGAAATATCGAATCAAGAGCTGTAACCATTTTCCCCTAGTAAAATGGGATAATAAAAATGTTGGTTCTTTATAGTATAGGTAATTGCAAAACGTATATTCCCTTCAATCGGTTTTTTGTCTCTCCTTTCTTAAATTTTTCAGTTACCGAAATAACCTGAAAAAATATGAATAATTTGTTTCCATTGTTAATGTAAAAAGTAGGAATTTTTTAAGAAATTATTGGTAGTTAAAAGCAATGAAGAGAATTGGATCAATATATGAATAAAATGTCATACATTGAAATGAAAGAATTAGTGTAGTGGTCAATGATATTTTAGGAACTTAGGGTGGGGTTCAAGTTGCAAACCTAACAAAATTTTTGTCTAACTTCCAACATTAATATGCATTTATTATAGAAGAAGAAATAAATTATGAGAATGAGTTGGTGAAGTGATGAGATATTGCGATAACTGAGCAGTGCAAGAGCCATGGATTTGGATCCGCTAACTATTAATTTTATATTTGATAATTATTAAAATAAAAAATTAATTACACAAATCACTTAACTAAATTAATATATTATTACAGAGAAAAAAATGTAAAATTTTAATCAACTAGTCTGGTTAAAATCTTAAAATATTGCTCATGTTGTAAATTATTTATCAAAACTTAATATAAATGTTTAAAACAATTATAAATTTTAATTATTGTAAAAAATTATTATAAATTTTAAATATATAAATAAAGATATGATAAGGAAATTTAGTAATTTACACATCCTGTATATAAACCTTGATGCTACATGCTGGCATTGCAATATAAGAAAGCTATTGCTTCTTTTACCCAGGCATGACAATGGGGCGTGGGCGGGTTTTGCTTCCCGATTTCCGTTCCCTACTTTTTTAACCATTTTCGTCCTCGTTCCCGATTCCCGTCGGGATTAAAAATTAAGTCCCTATCCCCGTTCCCGCTGGGTTTCGGTTCCCGTCCCGTTCCCGATTTATATTATTTTTAAAAAGATAATTACATTTATAATAAATTAATTTTACTATCTATTTTTTATATATAAATAAATACTTATAATTTATAATTATTATTAATTAAATATACATTTTAATTTATTATATTTATATTAAAATATATATGTAAAATAAATATTTAATCATTTTTTATTTATAATATTATTATTATTATAACACTATATTCAAATATTTGAATATTTATAACATTATTATTATAATACTGTATTCAAACATTTGATTATATATATAAGTTAATTCATTTTTAAGTTGTTATTTAAAAATATGAAATATATAGTTTATAAGGAAATATTTAATAAGTTAATTTTTATTCAATTAGTTCGAAGTAATAAAAATTTAAATTATCAATTCCTTTAATCCTTTAAAATATAATTATTTTATTAAGATAAAATTTGATATATGATAAATAAGAATAATAAAATAAAAAAATATGACATAATAAAACCTAATAAATATAAATTATAAATAAAATAATATTAGTTACTACTAAGATTTATGTAAAATATTTAGAAAAAGATAAAGAATAAAAAAAATTAACTTTGTGTTCATCAAATTGGTTGAAAAGATTGAAAAAAAAACAAATTGATGGGAGAGATTAATGAAATATAAAAAACTGAAAGGTAAAAGAAAAAATAATGTAATAAATTAATTGATATAAAATATTAAAAAAGACAAAAAAATTAATAAGTGGGTAGAAGAAATTTTTTTCGGTGAAATATAAAAAAATGACCTTATATGCAATAGAAAAAGAAAAGGAAATACTTTAAAAATATTAATATTTTAAAATTTAAATTTAAATATAAAGTCGGGCGGGGACGGGACGTGGTCGGGGTCGGGGTGGGGATTGCATTATCCATCCCGCCCGCCCGCCCCGACTTTTAAAGCGGGAAAACCCGAACCCGCCCGCCCCGGTCAACTCGGGTTTCCAGTCAAACTCAGGGCGAGGACGGGTTCGGTCCTCACTGGGACGAGTCTAATTGTCATCCCTACTTTTACCCCCATAATTTACCTGTACTCCATAATTATAATAAATCTATTTTACTTTTATACTTATTTTTATTTTTGGAATGCATTTCGAATTTATATTTCTGAAAATATATTCGGAATAGTTAATCCGAAATGCGTTAATCTAAAACATATATTTTGTACGGTATTTCTGAAAAAGTCTTTATAAAAATGTATTTTGGATTTGTTGTTCCCGAATATATTTCTATATTAGTTTTTTCAGGAATACGTTCTGAATACTCGATCTAGAATGTATTTTTGGATTGGTCTTTCCGAAAATATATTATGAAACACTCAATCCATAATACATTTTTAGATTGATTTTTTCGGAATTCAACTTTATTTTCACGACATTATTTCATATTGAACAATTTGGGTATGTTCGTACAATTTTAGTATATAAATATATAATTCATATATAATATTAACGATTATTTACCTTTAATAATTAGAAAATGTCTTTAATGAAAATAATAACACACAAAAATCAAATAGTCAAAGAATGAATATGTAGAAGGTGTACATAATTAAAAAAAAGTTAGGATAAAACACAAAATTATGAAAATGATATTTTAATGGAGGTGGAAAGAAAAATTATGGAAATGCTGAAAACAATAGCCATCTCATCTTTATCTCCAGGCCAAATTTAGGTTTTTGTTTAAATAGTTAGTGGAGAAAGGAATATCGATTAAACAATAATTATATATATATATATATATATATATATATATATATATATATATATATATATATATATATATATATATATATATATATGATGGAAGGTATACTTTTTCGAATTAGTTATTTTTTAGATAAAATAATACTTTTATTTATGATTTTATTTACTTGTTTTGAATAATGTATTGTTCTGATACGCGAGAACTTGAAAATATAGATTCGGTAAAGGCAAAGGAAATTCTCCACTTTCAAACCACGTGGTAGCTTAACCGAAGTAGATCTAGATATTACTTGAGACAAGTTTAAACCAATACAAAATCATTTTAACACTTCTTCAACAATCCAAAGATTATTAATCTTTTCTCAATCATGTTCATAATTTTATGGTTGATCGTTTAGGTATTACTTTCAATTATCCATTTTGAATCCTTCATAGTGGTGTCGCATAGATTACACAAGTTCTTCAAAGTTTTTTTTTTTTCTTTTCTTAAAACCATAAAATCTATAAATACTAAACTTCCTAATGATTTTAGAGCTACTCGTTCTTTTTCTAATGATAATCAATTAGACGATTTAACTTAAAATTTGTTTTTTATATGTTCCTGAGTTTGCTTTATATCTTAATAGGATAAATAAACAAATTATCTAATTATCTTAGTTTTTTTATGAGTTCTAAATTTTTTTTAATATATACATTTATGATGTATATAGTTTTAATATATTTTTTTAGGATAGATGTAGTTTTTTTATGAGACTTTGATATATTTTTCTCCTGAGTATGAAATTCAAGGGGAGAATTATGATGAAGTTTAGACTTTTGTTCTTCAAGAAATTGATACTGAGGTCAAATTGGAGAAAGAGAGTTACAAAGTTATATCAGGAAATGATGAAAGTGTGCAACAATGTGATGATCAACAACCACATAATGAGAAAGAATTTGAGCATGTCGAGATCGAAAGTTTGCCTGTTAATGTTGATGATATACCACACCAATCATCCCCTCAAAAACCTAATACAGAAAACAAAAAATTGTTAGATCATGTCACTAGGGGTATCCCTAAGTCTACTTATGATCCTGACCTCACCAGTAAAACAAGATACCCTATGAGTAGTTATATTTGTAATCGAAATTTGTCTAACTCAAATATCGCATTTATAAGTCAATTATTTATTGTATCTATTCCTAACAATGTGCAGGAAGCTTTAGTTGACTCCAGGTAGAATGATGTTATGAATGAGGAGATCCTTGCAAAGAAATGAAACATAAGAATTAGTAGATTGTCCAGTTGGAAAAAAACTAGTAAGATGTCAATGAATGTATATTGTGAAATTTAATACAGATGTTACAGTTGAGAGATTCAAAGCTAGATTAGTGGCAAAAGGGTATACACAACCATGTGAAATAGATTACACTGACACATTTCCTCTCGTAGCCAAAATTAGCACAGTTTGACTATTGTTATCTCTAGTTGTAAACCTTGATTGGTCCTTACAACAAATTTGACGTAAAAAATGTCTTCTTACACAGAAAATTGTCTGAAGAAGTTTATATGGAGCTACCAGAAGGATGTGGATCCCGGATACACATAACAAGAAGGTATGCAAGTTGAAGAAGTCATTGTAAGTCAATGTTTTCTTTTGGATATCAACAGAGCAACCAAGATCTTACCTTATTTCTAATGTTCCAAATCAAATTAATTTTAAATCTTACCCTCCTTATTGTAAATCAGTTTACTAATTTCAATATAAGAGCAATACATTCATACAAAAAATTTATCTTTTTTCAATCTCATATAAATTAATTATACATTCACATACAACCATTATCAATTAACACATACATAATCACACAATCCAACTTCTTGAAACTTAAGTCATGTGACTAAGTCACATTCACAATCCATATCTTCTAGTTTAGAGTATTATGAAATTTGAAGATTTAGTAACTTCCTTTACCTTCTAATTCTAGTGCTCTCAAATTTGAATGCTCCAAATCCCTAATTTTTTAGGAAGTCAGATCCTGCTCACAGAAAATCTCAATTAACAAATCAAACCTACTATAATACTTCTAAACTAGTCAAAATTCACTACAAGAAAAAACACATTTAGCCACCGAAATTAGCGACCGAATTTTTTCGGTCGCAATTAGCGACCGATTTAATTTTAGTCGCATTTAGAGACCGAAATTAGCGACCGAATTTTTTCGGTCGCAATTAGCTGACCGATTTAGCGACTCGATTTAATTTTAGTCGCATTTAGAGACCGATTTAGCGACCGATTTAGCAACCAAAATATGATTTAGTTTTCACTCCTTTATTTAGCGACCGAAATAGCGACCAATTTTTGTGCGTCGCAAATTTTCAGTCGCTAAATCGGTGGCTATTTCATACATAAATAAAAAAATCATTTAGCGACTGATTTAGCGACGGAATTACACATTGAAATAGCGACCGAATTAAAATCGGTCGCTAATGAGAAAATAATACATAATTATATCTGATTTTTGCAATATCGCTCAAGCGAAAATAACATCGCTCGAGCGACACCACCTGCTAATTCGAAAATTAAGTTTAAAGATCTGTTCTTGAATCACAAAGCAATCAATCAAAATAAGCGCAGCAACTGAATTTAAATGAGAGAAAGGTTAAGGAAGATATCACCAGTATTTTATACTGGTTCACCCAATACCAGGGCTACGTCTAGTCTCCAGCCAAATTCCAGCTGGGTTCCACTAGATTAAATGTTTTACAGATTCAACAATCTTACACCTAATCTAACACAAGAACCAAATTCCAGTTCCTGCACTTAACCTCTCCACCAAGAACCAAATTCCAGCTCTTAATAACCTCTACAACCAAATTCCAGGCACCAAACCTTTCACCAAGAACCAAATTCCAGTTCTTGATAACCTCCACAACCAACTTCCAGCTGCAGAGAAACTTGTGCCCAAATTCCAGGCACAACACAATACAAAAGAATGAAAAAGAATTTACAAAGAAGAAACTAGAAAGCTCAAACCAGTTTATCCAAATCTGCTGAGAGTTTCTTCTTCACAAGAATGCAAGTTGCCTCAAGAAAGATTTTCAAAAGAACTTCTAAAAACTGTTGCGAATCTTTCTTGAAAAAGGATGCTAAAGGTTACTTGAATGATTGCTTAGGATTTGTGAAAACTGATGTTCAAATGTATGTTTAAAAAGTTCAAGCAAAACTGTTTTTAAAGAGAAATTTCAAAAACTGCTGCATTAATTAATCTGTTGAAAGTTTGTTTTAATCTGTTGAAATAGTCGTTTCAATCTGTTAAAAGTCCTTTCAATCCATTTATGCGTTCTTGATTCTTTAACAGAATTGTTTTAGCTGATACTGCAACGGTTATATCAATTAAAACACTTTACAAAACTTTTCTAAGTTTGATTCAATCGATTGTTTCGTGTTTTAATCGATTGATATACTTGCAAAACTTTCTTATAAAACTTTTCAAGTTATTTTAACTGATAAAAAGAAGTTTTAATCGATTAAAACTCTGTACAAAATTTTTCCAAGTTGTTTTAATCGGTTGAAACGCGTTTTAATCGATTTAAACTCTGTACAAAAATATTTAAAGTTATTTTAATCTATTGAAATGCGTTTTAATCGATTGAAACTCTGCACAAAATTTTTCCAAGTTATTTTAATCGATTGAAATGTGTTTTAATCGATTGAAACATATCTGATCGGTCATAATTCAATTCTGATCAATCATAATCGCTATCTAAAGTGTATGTTAGATAGCGGTTCCACCTTAACCGCTATCTAAAGTGTATGTTACATAGCGGTTAAGGTTTAACCACTATTATAAGTGGTTTTTAATAGCGATTCCAGTGCAACCGCTATCATATACAACAAGATTTTGAGATTCTGATCGATCAGATTTTCAAAATGATCGATCATATCTCGCTAATTTTTTCAAAGAATTAATTATAATCGATTAGTTTTGTAAATTATTGGTTAGAATTGATTAGTTTTTCAAATAATAGATTAGAATTGATTAATTTCTGAAATATATATTCAAAAATTATAATTAAAAATATACATTATTTAAGAATATTAACTATTATAAAGATAAAGTTGAACATGGGAGGAGATGAGGATGATAATATAATGATAGAAGTTACAAAAATGTAGAATTGAGAAGTTTGAATAAAAAAAACTAAGCAAATAGAGATTTGATTACACTTTTAATAAATTGAAGATAATATTAGTCTTGATTTTTATTTTTAACTATTTATTTTAATTATTTAAAACAAAGAAACTATAATTTGACTTTCTAAATACTCTTTTGGATTATTATTATTTTCCTAATTTTTGATAAAGTTAATTTTAATATTTAAAACTATTTAACATTTTGAATTCTGAAAGGTTTTCTCTAATAGCAAATTTAAAAACATAATATTCAAAAAAATAGTTTAAAATTGTGAATTCTCGGGTTGTGTTTCGCTTGAGCGAGACTACTCTCGCTCGAGCGAACTACGATTCTGATCGATCATAATTTGAAATGATCGATCATAATTGAGAGGATATAATAAGCGGTTCCATTATAACCGCTATCTTAAGTGTATATTAGATAGCGGTTGTGGTTTAACCGCTTATTACAAGTGTTTTTAATAGCGGTTCGAGTGGAACCGCTATCACGTATAACAAGATTTTGCCATTCTGATCGATCAGATTTTCAAAATGATCGATCATATTTGATAATTTTTTCAAAGAATTAATTATAATCGATTAGTTTTCTAAATTATTGATTAGAATTGATTAGTTTTTCAAATAATAGATTATAATTAATTAATTTCTGAAATATATATTCAAAAATTATAATTAAAAATATACATTATTTAAGAATATTAACTATTGTAAAGATAAAGTTGAACATGGGAGGAGATGAGGATGATAATATAATGATAGAAGTTACAAAAATGTAGAATTGAGAAGTTTGAAACAAAAAAATTTAAGAAAATAGAGATTTAATTACACTTTTAATAAGATCACAAAATGTAAATTAAAATGTAATTGATGCTATTTTAATAAGATCACACTTTTAATAAGATTTAATTACACTTTTAATAAGATCTAATGTTATTGATGCTAATTTTAAGAAGATCACAAAATGTAAATTAAAATAATTACAATATAATTTTCTACTTTGAGAATGAACAATATAATTAAACTCAAAATTGAGAATATTATAATACATTTTTGAACTCTTTTGGATTAATTTTTTTTCCTAATTTTTGATAAAGTTAATTTTAATATTTAAAACTATTTAACATTTTGAATTCTGAAAGGTTTTCTCTAATAGCAAATTTAAAAACATAATATTCAAAAAAATAGTTAATATAATTGAGTATATTAGATAGCGGTTGAGGTTTAACCGCAATTAGAAGTTGCAATTTAAGGATATACAACCATATTTTAAGATTGTGAAGTCTCGGGTTGTATTTCGCTTGAGCGACATTTTACTCGCTCGAGCGACATCCGATTCTAACATGAGTCTCCTATGTTACATTATCCGGCTAACTTTGATCGACGTTTGCGCAGGTCAACATTAGCTCAAGCGACAATAGTATCGCTCGAGCGACGCGACCTGCACAAAATTGGTCTTCTCGGGTGGTTTTTCGCTTGAGCGACACTGTCTCGCTCGAGCGACATCCACATTTTTTGGTTATGATCGATTACATTTTCAAATGATCGATCATGTTTGAGAATATATAATAGCGGTTAAGATGTAACCGCTATTAGATGTGCTATATAATAGCGGTTAAGATTTAACCGCTATTAGAAGTGCTATTATAATAGCGGTGAAGATTTAACCGCTATCATATACAACCACATTTTTCATTTCCCTGTCTCGCGCCACTTATGCCCAAATAACCTTAACTCTCGCACCTCACTCACCCATTCCCTGTCTAGCCCCCTCACTGCTCCCCCCAAGTCAGCCCTCACCCTAATCCAACCTCCACCAAAGCTCCTCGTCACCCTGTGAGCCACCGTGCCACACCTTTGTTCTGAAGCTCCTCCGCACCCTCTGCCACCTCGCCACACCTCTGTTCTTAACCTAATCCAACCAAGGTTTGGCTTGTTTGAATGTATATACTGTTATTCTCTTGCATTGTGAATAATATAGGAGAGATAGTTTTGACAGAATTTCTTTATCTGTTTATTGTAGGTGGATTTGTGAAGTGGATAGGTTCTTCGATCCCTCTTACTGCGGATTTGGTGGTGCTTGACAGACCAATTTGGGAACTACTCGAGACTGTACGCTGTTAACCATTTGTAATTTGTTTCACTTATCTGTTGCATCTTAGTGAAAAGAAATTTCATAATTATTGGGTTTACTTACACAATTATTTGGTGGTCTGTATCATATGTACTGCATAAGTAGTGGATAAATACCTTGGAAAAAATGTATTAGAAAAACGTAAGTATTGCATCACATGAAGTGAATAATGCAGTTTCACTTATGCTGATTGTTGTAGTTAATTTGCAAGAATAGAAAAACATAAGTAGTGCATCGCATAAAGTGAATAATGCAGTTTCACTTATGCTGTTGTAGTTAATTTGTAAGAATAGAAAAACATAAGTAGTTGCATCACATAAAGTGAATAATGCAGTTTCACTTATGCTGATTGTTGTAGTTAGTTTGCAAGAATGGAGATCCCTGTTGGTAGAATGTGGATGTATCAAAGATTGGATGGTAACAAACATCTAACAGATGAATTTAGAGAAGGAGTATATAATTTCCTACAATATGTTATTGCTCAACCTATGTTTCAAGAACAAGGTGAAATGTTAAGATGTCCTTGTGTTAAATGTAAGTGTAAAGTATTCAAGTTTGTTGATAAAGTTGCATGGGAGAGTAAGTATGTTTTAATTTAATTATAATTCTTTAATATGAAATTTCTTAATAATATCAATCCCACAATATGTTTCAACACAGGTTTATACCAGCAAATGGTCCTCCTGCTCTAATCTCTAGAATCATCAAACAAAAATTTGATGAACCAAGTCCCACTTGGAGAAAGGTTTCACTTGAGCTTCGAGATAGATGGTTTGGAGAGTTCAAGGTAATTTGAATTATAGTTACATTAAACAATGTCATTTCATTCTTATAAATTAAATGTTTGTTGTGTATTTTATTTATGCGAAAAGAGTATATATGGGATGTGGAACAAGAGCAAGCCATAAGATCTGTTTTTGATAAGAAAGGTTCTCGAATTTTAAAAAACTCAATGAACAAAGTTAGGAATGGTAAGGATACGGGAATCCGGATACCGCCGATTGTTCGAGCATCTTTGGACTTACATTGGAGTTCTCCAGATTTCCAAAACAAGAGTGTCATTGCCAAGGCTAATCGAGTTGTTAATAAGGGTGCCTCGACTTCATCGTGGGGGTTCCATATCTACTTGCAGCTCACTTTGAGAAGATGGTAAGTTTATTATATTTTTATATAAGTAATTTAATACAATATATTACACTTTAGGTAATGAATATTGTCTCATTTTAATGTGTAGACTACGGAGTTTCAACGGGAACCAACCGTTTGGGAGGTTGTTGAGAGGACAAAGAAATTAAAGACTGGACAATGGGTCAATGAAAAAACTTGTTATCTTGTTGTATGTTTAACATCTAAGTTATAGTTTATTATTCAATATATTAAGACTTTGAATCTTGAGTAGTTGTTAAGTTCTTAAGTTTCATTTGTGTTATATTTGGATGAATTAAGCAGGTACAAAATTTGTCAAATTATATACAAAATTTGACTTTAGTTCTTAAGTTTTCATTTATGTTATGTTTGAATGAATTAAGCAGGTACAAATTTTATGATTTGAATAATTTGACTTTAGTTCTTAAGTTTTTATTTGTGTTATGTTTGGATGAATTAAGCAGTACAAATTTTGTCAAATTGGATATACAAAATTTTAAGCGAAAATTTTCAGATTTGGTTAGATTAGCGATCGAATTTTTGGTCGCTACAAATTTATTATAATATACAATTCAAATTTAGCGACCGATTTAAATTATTATTTAAATAATTCAATTAATATATTAGCGACCGAATATATCCGTCGCTATTTTTTAAAATTGTACACGGATTTAGTGACCGATTTAGCGACCGATTTATTATATTATTTTCGGTCGTTATTTTGGTCTCCAATGAATAAGTGACCAAATTATTTAGCGACCACTTTAGCGACCACCAATTCGGTCGCTATTTAGCGACCGAAATGTAAATCGGTCGCTAACACATTAGCGACTTGCCCTTTTGTGACCACCCATTTCGGTCGCTAATTTCGGTCGCTAACTGAATAGTGACCGATTTTTGGCTATTAGCGACCGATTTTGTCGGTCGCTAATAGCGTTTTTTCTTGTAGTGATTCATCTTTACTCCATCAAGATCATATGCAAGACTTGCCCACATACAAACCTTAGCCCAAAAGTTGTAAAAGTACTCTAAAATTGAAAAAAAAAAAAACTTACTCAATTTAATAATAATAATTATTAATATATATAATAATAATCATAATTAAATTTATATTATTAATAATAGTTATTATTATTTAGATATATAATAATATTATTATTATTTTATTAATAATAATAAAAAATTGATATTAATAATGAATAATTTTTAATAAAAACATATTATTATTAAATAGTAATAATAATAATGATAAATATATATATATATATATAATAGATTTATAATTATTTATATAATTATCTTATTATTAATATTATTTTTAATTTATATAATTTATATCATTATTATTATTATTCTATTATTAGTAAAAATAAAATAATGTTAATAATGCTAATAATATTAATATTTTTATTAAAGTTTTATTAAAATTATTATATTATTTAAATTTTATTATTAATAATAGAATAATATTAATGATAATAATATAATTATATAAAATAAAAATAATATTAATAATCAAATAATCATATTAATAATTATAATTCTATCATTTATTATTATTATTGTTATTATTTAAAATAGTATAATTTTATTAATAATCATTCATTATCAATATTATTTTATTATTATTAATACTAAAATAATTATTATTATTATAAATAATTTAATTATTATTATTATTAATACTATAAAATATATTATTATAATTATAATAATATAATATTTATTATTATAATATAAAATTAAAATATATACTAGGACAAATTATATGACTGTAAATTTGAGAAAAAAATTATATTATTTTAATAAAAAAAACTTAATTATATAGTGTGATAAGATTGTTGTTTTTTGTAATTATTTAAAAAAATATCTTACAGTCATTTTTATTTGGTTGACAATATATAAAACTTAATTCAATTATTAATTCAATTATGTAATCGATTTTTTTATTCAAATTTTTTTATTTATTATTAAAATTTTTATTTAGTTTCTAATTTTGGTTATATATTTAATTTATTAAACTAATCTATTTATTTTAGATGAAATAGGGATAATTTATGCGAACAACTATTTGATACTTTTTTTTAATTGTGGCCAAAATTCTACAATAAAATATTGTTATTTGGCTAAATTGCACAACAAATGGAAATTTAGGTTAGGTTTACTACTTTATTTATTTATTAGTGTTCGGTGATTAAAGATATTGAAGTAAATGTACAGACAAAAAAAATAATGTTAATAGTCAAATTATTTTAAATTTTTAAATAACTCAACTACATAATAAGACACAACTACAATTTTCAAAATTAAAGGCACATGGAGAAGAAAGTTATATCTCAAATTATGTAACAAGTAAAATAAATAGGGTTTATTTGATATAATTTGATTTTTTAAATTCAGAAATTATTTTAAAGATTAGTTTTAGAAAATTGTTTATTTTTAAGATATGACACTTTAAAGTTAAAATGGGTAAAGTAACAAATTGTGTACGACAATAATGCAAAGACAGTCACGTTGTAAACATTTATAAATTCTGTGAACTAAGTATTCAATAATTTTTCATAATGAACTTGCTACATTTATTGTGTAATGCACACATTCATTTTATGCATAGTTTATATATCAAGTGACGCCTGTAATTAGATGTGATCAAACACCTGATTAAAACACTTATAAAAATGATTAATTAACATGTGATTATTGGTAAATAAAAAGGTTAATATATTATAGTTATCTACTATTTTTAATATTTAAAAATAACAAATATAGTTATGGTAAAAAGTTTGTTGGACGGACGATGGGAAAGGAAAAATGAAATTGACGGGAGCGATGAGTGGGTAACTATCATATCATATCATATCCAAATGAAAATCTCGTGAATAAGAAAACGGGAAAAAAGAGGGAATAAAAACCAAATCTAAAAGTAAAACCCTAAATTAATACAACCAGCCCAAAGCCCGCCTTGGGTGTTCCCTCCCTACCCTCACATTCTCATTCTCTTTCACATATACATATATACCTGCTCCCTTTTCTTTTTTTCTCGTTCTTTTTCTTTCTTTTTTTCTTCTTCTTCTTTCATCTTCTCTAATCACTTTTTAACCGCAACAGCCAAACATCATGGTGGGATCCAGCAACAACAACCACCACCACAACCCTCCCCCTTCTCCCTCACCTCCGCCCGAGCCTCTCAACAACAACAACACCATGTGCGAGGCTGCGTTGAAGCAGTGTACGCTCGCAGTCAGTTCCTCAGAGTCCCCGAAGAAGAGGGTCAGGCCCAGAAAGAACTCACAAGATGGCAACATTAGGTTGGACCTTGTTCCCAATCACGCCGAGCCTGCCCCCAAGAAGCACTTAGGACGCCCCCCTCGCTCCGGCAAGAAGCTGATGGATCTATCAATCTATCTATTTCGTTGTTTCATGTTTTGATAATGTTTTGATCGAGTGTGTTTTTTTTTTCCTTGTTCAGGAATCACTGGAACTGGCTTCACTCGCCGTGCTATCACCGCCGAAGCTGAGGAGGTATGCACTACTAGATCACGCACTCGCTTATCAAAATCACAATGACAATTATTATATTAACAACACAGGGTATTCTCACCCGTTAATTCAATGTCTCTTTGTTCTCTTTGTTCGTAGGACATTGCTGCAAAAATTATCTGTGAGCAAGGAGCACGGACAGTTTGCAGTAGTGGTCCTATCCGCAATGTCACCATTAGACAGCCGCCCTCCGCCTCCTCCCTTTCTGGGACTGATGTGTCCTATGAGGTACTTTTACTATATGAATATATATTAGTGTCACTAACAAAAAAAAGGATCTTTCAACAAATTTTGACTGTGACTGGCAGGAAATGAGAGAAAGTTATATAGATGGTAAATCACCGAGTAAGTCATCTGAGGAGCTGCTTATAGGTATCTCTAATACTTTACCTGATAGCCAATCACCTAGCAATACGTCATCTAAGGAGCGAACACGTGAATTGCTTATAGCTATATCTGATTCCGTACCTGATAAGGATGAAGATACAATTTTGAATTCAGATATTATGCCTAAGGGCAAAGATGCAGATAATTTTGAAAGATCAAACGACGAATTTGGGCCTAAGTGGATTTCAAGCAAGGATGCAGATGACTATGAAATAGCAAATTCTGAAAAATTTAAGAACAAAATTAGGTCTGAATTAATTTCAATTTCCTATACTAAATCTTTCACGGATCACAAAATCCGATAGAATTACAAGGCTGTTTTTTGTTTTGTTTTGAATTTCAATTGTGCCCGTTGTTATGAATTGGTTACGGTGATACTATAATAATCCCTTTTATCCTTTTACTTATATATATATATATATATATATATATATATATATATATATATATATATATATATATATATAATGTTAAAATCTTCTTACACTTCTATATTTCAAACTGATTAAAAAATAATTTTATTATTAAGACTAAGTAATTACTTGTGTTATAAAAGTTTATGATCTTGCTTTAAAATATAATTGATTTTACTTTTAATATATTTAAATAAAATTCATATAAAGTTTCTGGCAAAAGAAATCAATATCTTATAATGTAACAAATTAAGATTCAAAATTCAATTAAAAAAGGTCGACAGAACCTTAAACAGGAAGAAGATTCTCTATGATTTTTTATTTTTTTTGTTAAATTATAATTATAGTATCCTATTAAAAAAATAGTTCCTAAATATTTTTAAAAACTCATGATTTTTATCTCATTTATGTTTTGTATATGTTTTTGCATATTTTATTCTAGTCTAATTAAATCATGGATTTAAGATATACTTTAATTAATTAAAAAAAACATAAAATTAAAGATTGAAACAAAATCAAAGGATTTTTTTAGTAAATAACATTTTCCCTCCAATTCATTCAATCATATAGCACTAGAAAAGCCATGCGAAGGTTTCTCTGCAACGGAGCACGAAAATTCAACAAACCTCTTCGTTCCTATGCACTTTCTTCCTCATTACTATACAGTACTAGCTTCAATAATATTCATGATATCGGAGACAGTAATTTGCATTGGGTGGATGTTGATGCGGTGCATTCCCAAGGTGGAACAAATGCTGAGTTAGCGTTGTTTGAGTTCTCTCGTGGAATTAAACCAAATTCTTTTGCGCTTGTTAACCTAATTGGACTATCCTCTGAACTGAAGTGTCACTCGTTCGGAAAACAACTCCACAGTTATGTTTCACGTTCCGGCTTTTTTTCCCACATCCATGTCTCCACCTCCCTCGTCAAGTTTTACGTCAGAATGCACTCTTTTAGTGACGCACACGCACTGTTCGATGAAATTCCTCAGCCGAACGTCGTTACTTGGAACACTATGATATCTGGGTACGTCCACACTGGCCAGTTTCGAAACGCTTTGTCGTTTTTCATGCGCCTGGACAGGTCCCATGTTTGTGCCGACGCGTTTTCTTTCACGTCAGTATTGTTTGCTTGTTCCAAACTGAGTCTCTTTAAACTTGGAAGCTCAATTCATTGCAAGACCGTGAAACTGAGCATGGATGATAGCACTGTGGTTGCAAACTGCTTGATTGACCTGTATGGGAAATGCTGACCTGTGGAACATGCTGTAAGGGTGTTCTCCGAGAATATATATAATTTGAGTACATGAATATGTATGTAATTCATACATAATATTAACGATTATTTACCTTTCATGGTTAGAAAATATCTTCAATAAAAGTAATAGTACACAAAAAAAATCAAATAGTCAAAGGATGAATGTATAGAAGATGTATACAATAAAAGAAGTTAAGGTAAAAAACAAAATTATAAAAAATATATTTTAGATATTTGACTTGAGATATGGAATTTCAAAGAGAAATTATGGAAATGCTAAAAACAATACGCATCCCATCTTTGTCTCCAGGCCCAAATTTAGGTTTTGGTTTAAATAGTTAGTGGACAAAGGAATATTGATTAAACAATAATTATATATATATATATATATATATATATATATATATATATATTTATTAATGATGGAAGGTATAATTTTCGAATTAGTTATTTTTTAGATAAAATAATGCTTTTATTTATGATTTTATTTACTTGTTGTTTTGAATAATGTATTGTTATTATACACTACAAATTATAATCCAGTAGGTAATGCATTCGTTTAAACAAAATATTTATATATATTTACATATTTAATAGTTGGAGTATTGATTTTTAACTCTAAGGTATTGGATTTGAATTAGTTACAATTTTTTTAATTTGATATAATTTACCTACGGATAGTAATTCAGTAGGTAATTACCTACTAAATTATCCACTGGATGACATTACCTACGGATAATATATGTAGGTAATGGATAACTTATATGTATTTTAATTTTATATAATTTACCTATGGATTGTATTTCAGTAAGTAATTACCTACAAATAGTAATTTCATAGATAATTACTTACGGATAGTAATTTACGTAGATAATTACCTACAAAATTATCTCCGGATGACATTACTTACGGAAAATATCCGTAGGTAATGGATAATTACCCACGGATAGAATTCAGTAAGTAATATCTGTATGTAATGTACAATTTACCTATGGATTTTTTCAGTAGGTAATATCTGTATGTAATGTATAATTTACCTACGAATTTTTATTCATAGGTAATATCTATATGTAATATACAATTTACCTACACATTTTTTCTTTAGGTAATATTTTGTAGATAATAAATTTTTTTTAATGATATGCGAGAACTTGAAAATATAGATTCGGTAAAGGCAAAGGAAATTCTCCACTTTCAAACCACGTGGTAGCTTAACCGAAGTAGATCTAGATATTACTTGAGACATGTTTAAACCAATACAAAATCATTTTAACACTTCTTCAACAATCCAAAGATTATTAATCAATCATGTTCATAATTTTATGGTTGATCGTTTAGGTATTACTTTCAATTATCCATTTTGAATCCTTCATAGTGGTGTCGCATAGATTACATAAGTTCTTCAAAGTTTTTTTTTTTTCTTCTTAAAACCATAAAATCTATAAATATTAAACTTCCTAATCATTTCAGAGCTACTCGTTCTTTTTCTAACGATAATCAATTAGACTATTTAACTTAAAATTTGTTTTTTATATGTTCCTGAGTTTGCTTTATATCTTAATAGGCTAAATAAACAAATTATCTAATTATCTTAGTTCTTTTAAGAGTTCTAAATTTATTTTAATACATGTATGTTGACAGATGAAGATCGTATGATATCCTTTTTCTTGAAGGACATAGACATTTTCTTACATATGACTTTACTAGAATTAATCAAGCAATTAAGGTGTAAGAAGAATTCAGCCTCCTAGATGCTGTCTCCCTTGCCATATACAAGAATTCTCTGTCTCTATTCTATCTTCAACACCTGTCTACCAAATTTTAGCTAAACCTTGGCTCCATCTGTGCCCATCATACTCTCTCATCATGAGTCTTGTCAAACCACTTCAAGTACTCCATGGAATGGAAGCTAGTTTATCACAGAAAATTGAACAATCAAGTTACATTCAGAATCTGCAATCTATCTTCACCGTCTTCATAGTGTCACCAGTTTACCATTCAAATTAGAATGCATCCTCATTTGTTATTGTTAGCCTTAATGTACGGATACGTTGCCTGTCCAATATGTAAATTCACCTCCATACTTAAAAAATTCATATAAAAAAAAATCAAACAAAAATAAGAATAGAATAACAAATATTTTTTTTATTATTGTTAAATTAATCAAAACATATTTAAACTATTTAAATACTATCTTTTTTTCAATATTTTTTTTAGAACTTATAAAAATAAAAATAAAAATAGAATAATAAATATTTTTTTATTATTATTGTTAAATTAATCAAAACAGATTTGAATTATTTAAATATGTATCTCTTTCCTAACATTTTTTTTTTCTGAGAGCTTCTAATTTTCTTAATTTTCTACCGTTCTTTTTGTCATGAGTATGTTCTTATTTGTTCTTGTGTTTGTTTCTCTTTGTTTTTTATGCTCCCTTAGTCTTCCAAGTGTGAGACTTTCCTTTTTTTGCGCATGTGAAATTGCTTTGTTTTTTTTAGTGTAACAATTCCAGCGTTTTGTAGAGTGTTCCAGCGTGAGTTGGTACGTGAAATATTTTTATTTTACATTTAATTTTTTTTAAAGTCATATGGATATTCAATTTAAATAATATTTAATAATTATATATAATATTTTTGTATGATCTCTCAACAAATATTGACTTATAGGAAATAACATAAAGTTATAACGATATCAAATCATTAAATACATGAAGAGCTGACAGGTGAGTTATTT
Organism: Sphenostylis stenocarpa; assembly: GCA_963425845.1. NCBI lineage: Eukaryota > Viridiplantae > Streptophyta > Magnoliopsida > Fabales > Fabaceae > Sphenostylis > Sphenostylis stenocarpa. The sequence continues at coordinate 4,346,611 of OY731399.1, read as the reverse complement.
ATAGTTATCTCTTATTCTTTACCTAATAAAATTTTGGATTTAGATATTGTGCCTAAAGGCGGCAAGGATGCAACAGAAAGTTATATGGACAACAAATTACGGAGCAATAAGTCATCTGAAAGTTATATGAATATTAAATCACCGAGCAATAAGTCATTTGAGTCGGATATCAAATCACCGAACTTGAGGAGCTGACACGTGAGTTACTTATATAAATAGTAAATCACAGAACAATAAGTCATCTGAGGAGTTGACACGTGAATTACTTATAGTTATCTATTATTCTTTACTTGATAAAATTCTCTGCATTCAGATATTGTGGCTCAAGGCAAAGACGGTGATGACTTTCAAAGATCAAACGGTGATGGGGACGACAAATTTAAGTCTGAGTTGATTTCAATCTCCTATATTAAATCTCCGTGTCAAAATATGATAAAATTACAGGGGTGTTTAAACTCTAAGTTTAGAATTCATGTGTTTAAATTTCAATTGTGCCAATTGTTATGAATTGGTTAAGATTATGCTATCGACATTTTTTATTGAAATGAAACTGATTTATTAACAGTTTATCGTAAAATCAGATGACAACTTATTATATAATAATATAATAATAATTATTATTATAGTATTATTTTAAATATTATATTATATAATGGATTATCAATTTGTTACGGTAATAACACGTTGATATCGTATCGTTACTCATGACACTGTTTGAACCAGTTTGTTTGTTCATAATAGACAATAATACATTTTTTTAATTGTATACCAAAGAATTATCTATGTATTATGTATTTCTTCAATGATTTTTATTGCTTGAATTCTCATTAATATATATTTAATAAAAAAATGTGAAAAGTAACTAATAAATTATAAATTTTTGGTTTAAATTTCTAAAAATATTAATAGATATTTTGTCTATTCACTCTTTCAAATTATTCCTAAAATATTTTTAAATTTATTTTTTTATTCCTCAACTTATTTTTTTAAGTGTAACAATCAATAAGATTTTTTAAAAATAATAATAGAAAATATTTAATGTAATATGCTTTAATTAAAAGAAAATTAAAAAGAAGAAGAGAGAAAATATGGTTTCCTTTCTCCTTCATGCAAATAAATCTCCTCTCCATAGCTCAACTCTACCTTCTCTCCTACAGATCAAGATCTTCTTCTTCCCCGATCAAGAATTCGAGGCTGCCGTTGTGCTCACGGCGGAGAATAGCAGAAGACCCACCGATTAGAATTTCGTATCAGTAAGTTTGAATTTTAGGGTTTTTACAAGTTAAAATTTGGGGTTTTGAGAATTTAAGGAATTAAAGGTTTCCTCTTACTCTGTCACTCCCCAATTTCATGTTTTCGGGTTTAATTTTGTTTATTGCTTCAATTTCGTTTTTAGGGTTTTTCAAATTGGGGGAGAACGGTACCTCTCAGGTGTTTTGGCGTTCCTAAGGCTTTATTGAAATTAGGTTGATGTGTAACATCACCCACAGGTAAGGAAGACTTCTTTAATTTTTACTTGTTGTATTGTATTGATTAAAAGTTAAATAAAATGAACTATGAGTATGCTTGTGATATATATACGTGTTGTAGGTGGTATGATATTGTGAGCACTTGTGAAAACCTTAAAGTGTAAACTGTTTTAAAATAGATTGGCTGAAATAGATATCTTTGTATCATTGAATTTCTAAATTGTACGGTTGGTTTGTGTGGTTTGAAGGAGAAAGAATGTACCATTTTAAGTGAATTATTATTGCATAGTAGTTGAGAATTTTAAATGTTGGACTGGACATTTTGAATTGCATGATATTGGTTTGATTCTAGAAACCCTGAGTAGAATAATGTGTATGGAATAGTTGTTGAATGATAGATTTGATGTACTGTGTAGAATAATGTGTATGAAATTATGGATAGGCGAAATAGGGTATCCAGATTTTCAAGATGTCCATAGTCATATAGACGAAGACATCTGTGGTGGGAAGTCGATGGAAACGCAACATAGTGTCAATCCTATGCATGTGTTGCTCTGATGAGAGGTTGAAAAAAAATGATATTATAGGCCCAGGGGTCATGAAATTTTAAGGGTCTGAGACCCCAAATATTCCTCATCAGGTGTCTGCTTTAGTCTGAATTCCATATAGTTTTTCAGAAAACATCCGTCTTGTTGTGTGTTGTGATTGTAAAATGCTAGACTCTCCGGTGAGTCTAGTTTTAGGATGTTTGTGAATGAATAAGTGTCATTTGCAATGTTACATTGTTTTACATGTTTAATCAAATGGAAGCTTACCCTTACTTTTGTTGTGTGCTTGATCTTTTGGGATCCTGCTATGATCGTATTATACACGTGAGCAGATTCCAAATCTTCTGAAGGTGGTAGTAACATCCAATAATTTGATAAATGGAGTAGAGACCTCTTAAATTTGAAGAAGTTATTTTGGGTTATATAATTATGCGTAAACCATTAGTGTAATTATGACTTTTGATGTGTGATGTTTTTTTTTTCTTTTCTTTTCAACTATTCTAGATGATTGTAAAAAAAATTTAGTTGAAAGGAAAAGAAAAGATTGTAAAACATCTTTTCTCCTTCAAACCACACAAATCAACTGTACAATTTAGAAATTCAATGGTACAAAGATATTTATTTCAGTCAATCTATTTCAAAACAGTTTACAGTGCAAGGTTTCCACAAGTGCTCACAATATCATACCACTTACCTACAACACGTATATATATCACAAACATACTCATCATTCACTTTATTTAACTTTTCATCAATACAATACAGCCAGTAAAAATTAAAGAAGTATTCCTTACCTGTGGGTGATGTTACACGACAACCTAATTCCAATATAGCCTTAGGAACGTCAAAATACCTAAGAGGTACCGTTCTCCCCCAATTTGAAAAACCCTAAAAACAAAATTGAAGCCATAAACATAATCAAACCCGAGAACATGAAATTGGAGAGTGACAGGGTAAGAGGAAACCTTTAATTCCATAAATAATTCCTTAAATTCTCAAAACCCCAAATTTTAACGTATAAAAACCCTAAAATTCAAACTTACCGATACGAAATTCTAATCGGTGGGTCTTCTGCTGTTATCCGCCGTGAGCACAACGGTAGCCTCAAATTCTTGATCGAGAAAGAAGAAGATCCTGATCTGTAGGAGAGAAGGTAGAGCTGAGCTATGAAGAGGAGATTTGTTTGCACTAAGGAGAAGGGAAACTATATTTTCTCTCTCTTCTTCTTTTTAATTTTCTTTCAATTAAAGCATATTACATTTAATGTATATCATTTTTAATACTTCAAATTGTATGACAAATTCCACCATTTGGTCAAATAATATATTATTAATAAATAATAAATGAATATAAAATGATAAAAGAAGATGAAAGGGTAACAATTATAAATATATAAATAAATATATTTAATGGTTATTAAGTTTGTGGATAAAAATTATAAATATATACTAAAGTTTCAAAACTTTAGAGGATAATATCTATTCTAAAATATGTTGGTGACAAATATTTATATTTGTAATAAATAAGTAAATAAATTTAAACAACAAATTTTAATTAGTGACGCAATTTGAAGAAAAAATTATTGGTACCCAAAGTGAAAGTTAGTCATATGTTAGAGCATTTGAAACTTATTTAATTTTTTTATTTCAAAAATAGAAAAACATTATTCACTAAATAGTGACATTTAATAAAAAAATTATCACAATAAGTTTGTTAACTTTTATTATAATTAATTAAAAAATTGCATCAACAATGATTTATGATTAGATTAAATATCAAAAAATTGTTTTATATACATCACTATACTCTTTCAAAAACAAAGTAATATATTTAATATTTAGTATTTTGAACTAGTAGCTTAACTCGGTTTCTTGTATGAATTAATCAAGCAATTAAGGTGTAAGAAGAAGCACTGCATCTTTGCAAAACAAGCTATAAAAAAAATGTATATTTAAATACCTCATTTTCAACGATATTAGTCAACTCTGTAATTTTATTCAACCAGCTGCTTCAGAACCACATGCAAATTAAACTAAGAAATCAAGTTCAGTGGACATCTCCAGGTTTTCCTTAATTCAATTTTATTTCCAACACTAGCTAAGTGGCCACGTATATGGGTGAAAAAATAAACTTTATTTTTGAAGTAAAACTTTGAAGGAAGAAAAATAGTTTAGAAATTGAAGTAATATATTTGTTGACAAAGTAATATTTTATGTATTTAAGTAAACTAAACTTGTAGTGTACTTCAAACTGAGTAATATTGAGGAGGTTATTGAATATAGAATGTCATATCAACCTACCTGTTGCCACCTTGCAGACACAAGGAGACGGTGGAGAATTCGTCAAACTGCATTCAATTCCTTCAACTCAAATACACTGTCGTTTAACTATAAGTTGTATAAAGGTTTCATCGTATACATCACTTTTTTTTCAAAATTTTGTACCTCATCGTTAAATATATTTTTTATGTCACTATTAATACCCTAATTCAACAGAAGGAAATATGAAAAATCACTTCTTCATTTGGAATTAGTCATCTTTACGATCAATATATATATAAAAGAGTTGATTTTGCTTGTATAGGTATGTTTGGTATACTCTGGGTAAAAAATAAAAAAGTCTCACTATAAATACCCATCTGTAATCTTGGACGGCAAGGGCATGCAGTGGGAGGTCTGAAACAGAGATTGTATGTAAATATTGAGCACATACAAACTAGAAATGGTGTTACAACATTCTTTGTGGCTCATCCTAGTTGCAGCTTTGTTGGGTGGATATGCATTTGTGTTTGGATTTCTTAGGAGAGTGAATGAATGGTATTATGTTTCAAGGCTGGGAAGGAACATGCAACACCCTCTCCCACCGGGTCATCTGGGTTGGCCTTTCTTCGGGAACATGCTCACCTTCTTCAAAGCTTTCAAGTCTGATCCTGATTCTTTTATCTATGATCTTGTTTTCAGGTACGTATCTTTTTCCTTCTCTCACCAATGTTCTAAACACATGCACTTTTCACTTTCTGCTTCAGAATAATTATTTATTCATAATCTTGGTCAACATAAATTAATTGACCATTGAAATATAGTCACGTAATGATGTCAAATCATGCCATGTTACACCCATGATACATGATAAAATGACTGATTTTGGTGTTGAACTTTGGTGACATAAACTATGTATGCAGATATGGCAGGACTGGTATGTACAGGACATTCTTGTTTGGGAACCCTAGCATCATAGTTTGCACCCCAGAGACATGTCGTAAAGTTCTCACAGATGATGAACAACTCAAGCTTGGATACCCTGCTTCCACCATGTCCCTCTTTCGAAAGAGATCATTCCATGGCATCTCAAATGTGGAACACAAGCGTCTTCGTCGCCTAACCACCTCTCCCATAACTGGCCACGAGGCATTGTCCATGTACATACCTCTCATAGAAGATGTTTCTGTCGAATTGTTGGAAGAGTTGTCAAGCATGAAAACCCCTTCTGAGTTCCTCACAGAGCTGAGGAAGTTCGCTTTTAAGATCATCACCACCATCTTCATGAGCTCTGACGTTGACCATGTGGACCTTGGCTTGGTCGAAAACTTGTACATAGATTTGAATCGTGGAATGAAGTCCCTTCCCATCAATCTCCCAGGCTTTGCATTCTACAAAGCACTCAAGGTTAATGAATTAAACTTAAACTATAACTTAACTAATCAAATTTAATGTGAAACCGGTGAGGTTAGAGATTGGTAATTGTCAACGCCACCCACCTGTCATGGAGACCGAAAACAAATTCAACCTTGTAATTCTATGATGTTGAATTTACCGGTTAATGGAAGAAATCACAATTTTGTGGTGGTTAGGTTTTAATATTTAATGTATGTATATGCAGGCACGAAAGAAGTTGACAAAGTTGCTGCAAGGCCTGGTGGACCGAAAGAGAAGGAACAATAATGCAAAAACAAAGACGAAAAAGGACATGATGGATTTATTGATGGAAGTCAAAGATGAAGAGGGTAGGCAGCTGGAGGATGAAGACATCATAGACTTACTTCTGGTGTTCTTGTTAGCTGGTCACGAAAGTTCTGCTCATGGAATATTGTGGACCATCATCTACCTCACACAACACTCACATTTATTCCAAAGGGCTAAGGTTCAATGTCTCCAACATAAGTTTTACTTAATCTATGTTTCATATTTTGGTTCTTATATATATATTGCATTCTCAATATATAATATTGCTGAATTTTCTCTGGACAAAACTTTGCACCTTCCAGAAAGAACAAGAAGAGATCATCCAAGCAAGACCTTCCACACAGAAAGGGCTGAACCTTAAGGAAATTAAGCAAATGGAATATCTTTCAAAGGTATATATATATGTATGTATGCGTGACTGATAATAAGTTTTTGATGGCTTGCAATCTAAATTCATGAGGGTCTGAACCATTAATAAAGAAAACAATATGAAAATGGAACTGCTTAAAAAATCTGTGTTTGACAATAGGTTATCGATGAGATGCTGCGAAAAACAAGTATCTCGTTTGTGAACTTTAGACAGGCAAAGATCGATCTCAACATCAATGGTTAGTCATTCAATCAATCCCATATATTTTCAGTGCTGCTTATAACATTTGGAATTCTTAGTTCATTGATGCCTTAAGAAAAATGAAAAATTGCAGGTTATACTATACCAAAAGGATGGAAAGTTCTAGTTTGGAACCGAGGGGTGCACATGGACCCTGAAACTTACTACAACCCAAAGGAATTCGATCCTTCCAGATGGGAAGTATGTGTGATAGTAATTATTTTTGTAAAATTTTGTATCACTTATTCCTTAACGTGAATGTTTAATTTGATGAACAAAAGATGTAATATGTTATGTTTGTTAAAATGACAACATGCAGAATCACACAGCAAGAGCAGGTTCTTTTCTTCCGTTTGGATTAGGAAGCAGATTTTGTCCTGGGAGCGACCTGGCCAAACTTGAGATCACCATTTTCCTCCATCATTTTCTTCTTAACTACAGGTTAATAAACTTGCTTCCCTATTGCAACCATTGACTTATTGAAGTGAAGGAGTAGAATGTTGGTGAAAAATGAACAAACAATTAGTTTCACACTATTTGACCATCTAGTAGTGTTTGGTTTTCATAGATTAGTCAAAGGAACCATTGTTTTACGTGTGAAGAAACCATTTAATGACGTAAAAGGAAAGAAGGTCTAACCTATAATATGATATGATAATCTGATTGGTCTTAAACATTTGAATGGTGCAGGATGGAGAGAACTAATCCAGATTCTCCAATCACTTATCTACCACTGCCAAGACCCTCAGATAACTGCCCTGCAAGAATTATAAAAGCCACTTAAATCATGGCATATACATATACATACACACACACACACATATATATTACAAGCTTAAATAATAGGCAGGGAAAAAAATTAATTGTTGCCACATGATAGTTTATTTTTTAATTGAATTTTGATAAGTTGATCCCAATGGTTTGTTGTTCAAAGAAATTCCTATCAAGTTGTGAAACTTCAGAACTGTATAAATTCCTACCAATATCAAGTGTCTTTTTTTCTTATGTTCAGCTATATTTTTTCAAAAAAATATATATTTTTGTATTGGTCTTAATTTTGTAGCAGGATTTAAATTCAGATTACATTTTTTTTCATTGTTTTATACCTGGCCTAAAAGTTGCCCTACTTAGAATATACTACTTCAAAAAAAATCAATTTTAAAGTTTTTACCTGTTTATATTTATCAGTTTGTAATTACATGTGAAAATTTGGGATAATAATTGATATTTTTACTAAAATATTGTTTTTTTCTTAAAAAATAAGTTGATTTCATGAATCTAAAAATTTATAATTTGTGATTTTTTTTCAACAATTTCCCCCTTCACCATACATATTCTTTTTCTAATATTTTTTTAGCATCCAAATAAAATTAATTATCATAAAATTATTTTCGAAAAAATTGTCCATACAAATGTTAATCTTGATTTTAATTGATTACTAAAACAATTTAATTATTACAAATCATTTTAGTAAATGACGTATTGTCTTATCAAATAGAAAGTCATTAAGAGCTTGAAAAAAATTGCTTTATCTCCTTTAAAAAGGAACGACATAAAGACTTGTCGAAACAAATATAGTTAAAATAAAACGTCTAAAAAATTAAATAAATAGATTAATATATACATAGTTTTATATTAATTTGCCTCTAACAAGTTATTATGATTGGTTATATTATCAAGATTTCATTAACACAATTCTTTTGCTAATATTGATTTTTCTAAACTTTTTCATATTTAAATAATATTTTTTATTCACTTCTCCATTAATTAATTTTGTATTGTATTCTTATAGTGTCAGAATTCTAGCGGACACGTCTATTATAATCTTACTACTATGACCCTAATAGCTATAGCAGGCATGCTAGACTTTTTCGTAAGTGATGGTTAGGAACACCTGGAGAAGGCTTTAGCAAGACTCAAACACGATAATACAAGTAAAATATGGAGTCCCAATTAAAAAGTAAACAAATCAATAGTAAAAACTGTTTTATAATACTAACTTGGGCGTTAGAATCTCTTCTCAAGACACAACGAACACACCTCTGATCAAGATACTAGACCACGTCAATTATTGTGCATCAACAACTCAGGAACAAGTTCCGCACAGGATTCGAAAGTGCACCAACGGATATTAATCTTTTCGGAAACTCTCGGTCTTGCAAGACATAGCGGCGGGTGGAGAGTATGAACATCGCTCCATTTATATATATATATATATATATATATATATATATATTATATATATATATATATATCTTTAGTTAGTGATTAGGGAACTTATATTCTGATATACTCACGAATATATCTTATATTGATTAAAAGTAAAGATAAAAATAATTTATATACACCTTCTTCTCTTAATTTATTAAAACATATTTTAATAAAAAAAATCATGATTGATTAGAGTTCCAAAACAAATAATATCTCAAATAAAAATTGATTCTAATAATGTTATTATAATGAACATAAGAGATCCACGGGACAATTTGTCTTATTCAGATATTTACAACCAAGAAGTATTAAATTTTTTTTATATAGACCTTGAAAGGAGAAGGAAGATTAAAATGCCGACAGACATCTATAATTTGAATTTATCTGGCCCAAAAATATAATCCATTTTGGAAACGTGGGATATAAAACTGAGAGGTTATAGTTCATAAATCAAACATTTTTACTTAAAAAAAATTAACTATAGATTATAAAATACAAATATATAAAGAACAATTATGAATAATTAAATAATAAATAAAATATTTTTCTCTACTAAAGTTTTTTTTTTCTTCTCTATTTCTTTCTTCAAATCATAGATATAGTTATTTATTTATTAGTTAGAATCTATTTTAAGTGACTCTCGTACTTACAAATGTACATATTTTTGCTCAGAAAAATATTATTTGACATTTGCTTTGATCAAACAATCAATTGACAACTTTACAAATTGATAAAATAATAATTTTTACATAATTTTTATTTTAATTAAAGCATCTTATTAAGATCAATAAAAAGAGTTATTGAAGTACTTTAAAATGGGGTTGTAGATATATAATAACCCTATTTACTCTTACATTCTTTTTGTTGTTCATTCTTTTTATATAGTTTATACATTAAAACAACATTGTTTGTACAGTGTCAATTAATGAGGAGAAACTAAAAAGTAATCTTAAGCATACTGATCTAAAATCTGACTTTTTTATCGTAAAGTATTTAAATTTAATTTAACAGCCTTAATTGTTATGCATATCACATTATATTTTTAGAGGAATACTTTCAAAGCACTGAAAAAATATTTCAACTTGCTTCAACCAGAATGTTGATGAGCTGTGTTCTTTCAAACGCTGCATTTGTGGCAATTACTTCCTCTATTTCATATTACTTTTCTTTTTAAAGTAATACTTATTTCTTTAAAAGAAATTATTACACAGAATTAAAATAACAAAATAGTTATCGGTAAAAAAAAAACACATTTTTATTGAAGAAATTAGAATGCAGACACAGTGAAGTGTCGGTGACAGAAGAGAATAGCAGGGAAGGAAAAATGAAAAGAAACAGTTCTATTGCATATTAAAAAACTGTTCATAAGACAATAAGATGATAAACACATGAATAACAGTCAGTGCCACATATATAACTGCATGACCCAATTCAAACTTCAATGATTATTATAAATATATAAACAAATATATTTAATGGTTATTAAATTTGTGGACCGTATTAATTTCTATTGATTACATAGTACTTATAAGTAATAGTTCAACTTAGCAACTTCAAACACTACATCCATGATCAATGTTTGGTACTAATCTAAAGAAAATATTACTTAAAAATCAATTATAAATATGGATTAATGAGTTGTAAATTAATCCATTCTATTATATTCTTCTATACTATTGAATTTTAATAAAGAAGAAAACCTTTAGAATATTGATGGTAAGTTATTTTATATAAGATTTGACATAAGTTTTCCTAATTAACCATTGAGTAAACTAACTAGTTTGTTTCCAAACCAAGAATCCCTCACCTATAGGTAATATTAGAAATTCTAAGATATTTAAAAAATTGCTTCATAAATAGGTTTGTTGTTCTATTCCATTCATAGTGATTATAAGATTCACGCCAAGTCAGAAAAGAAAAGAAAAGAAAAGAGTCTATTATAAGATAGTGTTTTTCTTTACAGATTTATAATTTTATGAAAATACAAGATGCAATCTATAATCTCCAGAAATTCTAGAGGCAAGTATTGAACCTTAGCTTCGCTTGCTTCTGAATTACAAAAGATAAAGTATCTTTATGATAATTTGTGCCTTGATATTTTAATTGTTTTTTTGTTGTGTGTTGATCAATGAATTAATGAAAAAAATTCTCAATCTAATTCCTTTATTATTTTTTTGGTGAGAACTATATCAACTTTTGGTATTGCTTCTAAATTTTCTGGTACGCTTGACGGTACCGGATTACAGTAAATACATGTAAGTGAAAGGAACGTCACGTTTTTTTTTTTTTTCCATGGAATAAAAAGGTACTTTGGTCGGAGAAATGTATGGGGAATAAACTAGTTTCCCCTGTCATGCTGAAGAGACACCAGTATTATTAGTTCCTCTGCTATTCTCAATCTTCCAATTGAGAGATGATTCTCGCAAAGACCCGATATCCTTGGGACATATCCGTGAAAAGGCAGTACTCATTCTGAGCATGGTAAGTAGCCATTAGGCCTGGACATAACGTGAAATACAGTAAGGTACTTTAATTACTTTCTAATTCAATATGCATAAAATTGTCATAGGCATGTCATACCGTAGCCAGAAGTTTGAACATCAAAACCTTCTTCCTGAGACACAAAGAGGGGGCTTTAGTATGGCAATGATTATTACAAACGCTTATCTTGAGAAAATGAGTGTTTTTTTCACCTGTAGTTCCCGAATGAGCGGCAAACTCCCAGTAATGGAGTAAGGCTTTACGTACCCAACTACTTCCTCAGTTGCTTTGCATAAAACATGGAAACCTCTAGAATTAAGATCACAGGCAACTCCGGACAGTGCTTCATTAAAAGTTAAAGTAAGGCTGTAAAGAAGAGGAGGGAAGCCTAATCAGTTACAAACAATGTATAGTTAAAGATAATGACCCAATCAAGAGATCGAAGAAAATATAAGTGATTAAAGATTCTAAAGTAAAAAGGCTGCCTATTTGGATTTGAGCGTTAAACCAGAATTTGCTAATTCAGGGAGGAAGACAGGCCTCACCTTCCTCTTATGTTTTCATCGGGTAGGACATATTTTGAAACTGGACCCCTACTTTCTAGCTTCTGAATATTCTCATTAATATCGTCCACGTATTCTTCCAGCTTCTTCATTACATCCTTGACACTGACCAAAGCATTACGCATTGGACATGATATGAATTTTCATAAAATAAGTAAATAACTGAAAACTATCATCATATAAATAAACTAATTTGCAATTACAAGAAGCTAATAAAACAAATAAAGGACAAAATTGAACCCATATAACTTCCATAGAGCTAAAAATTTGACCATACTGTAAGATGTAGCTTACTTGTAGAATGGAGTTAACCTGCAACAAACAAACGAGAGATATCTGTAATGCCATGCCATTCCTAATTGAGTAATTCTAAGGAGGAGAATAGAATAATAAAAAAGGCTTGGTCTCCTCATGACTTCTGTTTATTTTTTCTTTTCATATATTTGATTTTTGATGTGTTTCTAACTTTCTACACATCAAAACCTTTTTACTCAAAATAATAAATTCTAAGGAGGAGAATAAACCTGACATCTCCTGAAATAGTACATTCCCCTGGAATTTGGTTGATTCCACCTCCTGGGTCTGCAGTAAGGATGTAATAATTATGAAATTTGTATATTTTGTTCTTCATAAAAACCAAAGGCAGAACTTACAACTCCATTGGGTTGGTTTCATGGTTGAAGGGGTTGCAAACCCATAAACCTGTTCCTGAGGATGAGGTGGGAAGTCTCGGTAAAATCGCAACTGGATTTCCTTTAGAGCATCCATGCCTAGCTCCATTGCATTTATAGCCTACAGGTAACGAAATGGAAAATAAGTTTTCAACTGTGATACTTACAACCAATACACCTTTATAGCAACTGGTGCATCACATCGTTATTCCTCATCTCTAAAATCTTAAGCATAACTTGTTTTTGCAGACATCATCAATACATTATCTGTTTGGAATTTGGATACTTGGTCCAGTTCTCAGGCACCAGGGATATGGCACTAGAAAATACAAACATAGAATTGGCATTTTCCTTTATATATGAAGGGATGAATACCCAGCAATTGTAATCTTTGATATACACAAAATCAAGCACAGGATGCAGCCTAAGCTATTTTCCAACCCTTAATTAGCTTTGTCAAGAATATGCTAGGAGAATAGAATATGATGCAGTTCAAAGCCCAAACAAGCTACACATCTTAAGACTAGCCTAGATGGTGGCTACTTGGCTACCAAAAACACTCAAACAATCTAAGTTCACTTAATGTGATTTGGTGGCGAATTAAAAATAGAATTAAAATTTAAAATCCTTAGTAATTTATTCCATTACTTTTCCAGTATCCTAAATTTTAATAATGTTAAAAATTTGCACGTAAACTTAACTAAAATACTTTCCTTAACTACAAATATAGGCATATTATTACTCTTATGGATAAATAATAGACATGAGGAAATAGAATAGATTATTATTTATTAGCTTCTATCCCTGCCTACAACTGATAAAGGTCCTCTAATATGTTGATATTTTACTAGCTTCTATGATTGCTCAACATTTTACATGCCGTTGTAGATGGAAACACTTATTATATTTGATATTTGCTTGCCTTCTGAACCATAGCAGAGCATTCTTTTCACAGATTCCAGTGTCAAGTGGCCAGATTCACAAGGAATTCTTCTTCTAATTTCAAATGTTTCAAGATGTTTCATTTGAAAATCAATTTTGGGGCAGGGGGTTGAGTATGTAGAACACATTTCATCCATTCCCCCAAAAATTGCACAGACACAGTCATAATCAAACGCATAGTTCAAGAAGCAATTATGCATGGATCAGTCACATTGGTGTAGCCGCTTGGCTAATCGGCACAGAGAACTTTGTCAATATATAACATCATTGCTAAAAAAACAAGAACATAACTGTAGAAAAGAAAGTAAGAGCATACTTTATGAGCTAATCCACTGTGAAAGAGCTTCCCTGTGACCTGAAGTTTCCAAGGTATCATACCACCAGTCCCTATGCATGGTTGTTTATCTGCCGTGTCAATCCAGTACCTGAGCAGAAACTGCACAGATTAACACTAGCAGAAATATTAAAATTGGAACTGTAATCGCTAATAACGCTTTTCAAAGAGACAAATTGAGAGCTACTTGTACATTTCTTTAATTTATTTAGACACGCATTAACGAGATAACAAAGACTTACAGTGGACCATCCTTCAGCTTATTGAGGAGTCCATCTTTGACAAGCGCATCCACACCAACACCAGTAATTGCAGAATTCTCTTCATTTGCTATAAAAACAGCAACAACAGTTGATTTCAAATTCGGCTTGGTTTCCCCGAGCTTTTTCATGAGTTCCGTGACAAGTGCCACGTGTCCCAAACAATCAGTAGTTCCACGACCCCGAAGCTTATCACCATCAATGCTCAGCGAAAACGGATCAAAATCCTGCATCAACAGCGAAATAGTTGTGTTGTAGTGATAATGTGAGATGATAAGAGGCAGAGGAATAAGAACGAATAGATGGATACCCAATCATTGGGATTGGCGGTGACGACGTCCATATGGCAACCAACGAAGGAGAGGATTTTGCCAGGAACGGTGCCGGGGTATTCGACGATGAGGTTGCCCCGGCCAGGGGAGTAGGTGACGTGGTTGAGGAGCAAGGGACCGCCGCCGGTGGTGGTGCTGAAGGGTAATAGAACGTCTAACACGTGCTTCACCACTCTGTCCTCTTGGGGAATGAGCTCCGGCGGGTTGTTCTGCACGTGCTTAGATTCCCCAATCAGCTTGGAGAGAAGAGGCACGAACGAGTCCCTCTCCAGATCCCCTAATGCTGCTGATAAGTTCTCCGCCATGGAATTTCGAAATCCTTCTTCTTCTGTTCTTCCTCTTTCAGTTTTCCTTTTCCTCTTACAGTCTGATCCTATTCCTACCGCTTAGTTACATTTCTTGATTATCCTCCTGGTTCAGTTTCGTCTCAGTACACACTTCTTTCTTGGGCTTCGGTGGCCCATCTTTAAGTCAGATTGAGCTTACAATGGGCCAGTAGAATAATAATCGATTCCAGCCCATGTATTAACATGTATTAATGTCCATGGGAGGGTATTCAGATATTATTTAAGCATTGTTGGAAAAAAAAAAAAAAAGGTTTTACTTTATCAAGTGACTATATTTCTAAAAATTAGGGTGCATTTTTTTTTAAATCATATTAAACTTTGTTTGACTGTACCGAACACTATTATCCACAGCCTTGAGTTAGAAAGTACAAAATAGATGAAGATACCTTTTAACTACTTTCTTTTTTATTTTTTTTAGTTATTAAAATTAAAACACTTTTTTTTAAAATAATTTTCAAAACTTACCAATTTTGGATGAAAAATTACTTACTAACTAATAACTTGAAATTATTTTTAAAAAATGGTTTTCCAAAATAAATAAAAATGTAGAATGATGCCTTTGATGGTGTTTGTGATTAACTCATTTCTTTTATAATGTTGTTTACTGATAATGGTACATGGGTTCATAGATAGAGATTGAGTGAACATGCATGGAAAGACACACAAAAACTGAAAATGATGAAGATGAATTGTGTAGAAATAAATAAGCAGTTATGCAAATTGAAAAAGACCAAGTGGGAATTGTCGTATTCTGAGAGGGAGGAAAAATCTGAATGTGTATGTATGCAACGTATGTATACGTCTATTTCTGTGCGGGAAGTGTCACTGTTAAGAACAGTCAATTGTTTAGAAGGAAGGAAAAAGAAAAAGAGAGAGAGACAGGGTTCCATGCAGATGCAGGTAAGGTAAGGTGAGGATAAGGGAAGGGCAATGATTATTGATTTGTGAATCACTGACTGGGTATCCGAGCCCACACCCTGACCACGACTAAACCTCAATCCCACTTCCCACACACTTCTCTTTCAACAATCCATGAGCTACAATAACCAAGCTATTTTCAGTTATTACAAAATCACCATTAACTTACTACTAATTAATAAAATGAAGAGACATTATTGTGTTTCAGATTGTATTATTTATGCATGAATGCAATTATTAACAAATGCATGCATGCATAGTGTATTATTGAGAGAATAAATGAAACCTAACCTTGACATTCTATATATGAAATGAAAGGCGCACACAAGTAGATGTGAGAAAGTAGTACTGGACACTGAATTCATGGTATATGAGATATGTGAAGATCTACACCAGAAAGAAGAGAGAGAAGAAGAAAAAGAAGAGCTAGGTAGCAGTGTCAGAATGAGCGCAATGGAATGGTGTTTGCGGGCGGTAATAAAGCAAAGGGTAGCTAGGGATGGGGTAGAATAGAATAGAAGGGAAGAGGGGGACCAATAATTAAGGAAGGACATGCACATAGAGGAGAGGAAGAGGATGAAGTAGCGATACAGAGACCATAAATATATGTGCTCCTCTTAGCTGTCTGTCCTGCACTCCTATGGTTTTCGCGGGGACCGCGACAGGGTAATGTTAATTATACAATCTGTCCTGTTCTGAAATACATCGTCGTCATCAAACTAAACCAAACACACTCTATGTATTACTCTTTACAAAAATGATATGTGGAGACCACAAATCTATTGTTACCTACTCATCCAAGGAGTGAAGACAGCAAAATAAACTTGAAGACTGTGATGACTCAAATCATGTAACACAAATACAGATCTTTGGACAGGAGTGAGAAACTAAGTTTTCACTAGATCTTAAAGCAGACATAAATCTCACATTTCACGTTAAACAATAAATAATTTTTTTCATATTTTAAAATTAATCTTATTAATTATCATATGATTAAATATTTAATGTGCTGTAAAAAAAATATAAATAACTCTAATACATTTACACATTTATCTATAAAAAAACCGATCATGTCGATTATTAAAACGAATATACAGTATGGGAATCTTAAAGAAAGCACCAATAATAAAAAAAAATTGTTTACATATCCATGATAGGATACTGAAGAAGAGCAGGTTCCTTTATTGTATTGTACAGAACATTTTTTTGTTTTATTGTGTAAATCATGAACTTATTCGTTTGCATCTAAACATTGACACAACAGGAAGCCATTTATAATTTGACTTTACTTTCTTTAATGAGGAGTAATGTGATAATCTTTATACTTGTGTTACACTCACCTAGTTCAATAATAACTTTAGCATAATCTCTTATATCCTAATTTTTAAAAGTAATGATTGATTTTAACTCAAATCCTGGTGACACAAATGGTTACCACTGATATCATGAAAAGTTTATATCAAAACATAAAATTAAAATAAAGTTTAATTTTAATTAATCTGAAAATAAATTTTATTTTATAGAGTGTATTAATATTTAAAATTTAAACTCACATTAAATTTGTTAAGATTAAATTTTAAGTGTTTTAAATTAATAAAATTAATAAGTAAAATAAATTATATATGTTTAATATATTTAGAAGTAGTCTCATGAATTCTAGAAAAAAATAACTCTTAAACATTCTTAAATGTAAGAAGAATATTGAAGACTCACATTATAAATATGCAAAGCAAATAATTTTAAATTTTAGTTTATTTTGAAAAATGTATTATTAATTCCTTGTATTGATATTTAAAATTTAAATCAAGTTTATGTTAAAATAAATTTAAGTAATGGTGTTTTAAATAAATAAGGTATTACAAATACAATAAAATATTCAACATAGGAGAACGCACTTAATGAAAAAGGCAAAAAAAAAAATGGTCTAAAGAGAAAGAGAAAGGAGATAGTCTCTTGTAACTTAATAAATAGAGGAGTGAGAAACCATAAATAAAAATACCTTGTTTAGATGAGATCTTATTAGACTTATATATAATATCAGTGAACTAAATATAAAAAAGTAAAAAAAAAAAAGAGAGAATATTAATTCAAAATGGTTTGACCGTATTAAAATTTAAAATATAGTAACTTGATTTATAACTGTATGAAGTTATAAATGTAAATTTTGTATTTTAAAATACAGTGACTGATAAAACAGCTGGATCTACGTATTTTTTACATTTTTTTATGAATTTATATATATAGGCTTAAATTTATTTAATAAGTAAATTTTTTATTCTGTATTAAAAAATAAATATATTTCAATTTAAATTATTGAAGTGTGTAGTAATAATAATTTTAATTCTATTTTGTTTTTAACATTGGATATGTAAGGTGGTATTGGTCAAATATAAAATTGGGTCTCATTGATTTTTGGATCAAATTCTAGGTGGTCTAATCGTCAAAACTACATACTAAACTATTGCTAAGCAACCAGAAAAGTTTTCCAAAATTTACGTACATGTATTCAAATTTGAAGATTATTGTTGAATAAGTTAAAATGATAAATAAAAGATTAGCAATAACTAATAACTCCTTTTTAACTAAAAAAATTGGCACCAAAAAGTCTCTAGCAGTTTTCATCCTTTACATATATATTTGTGATCTGCAATATTGTGGATATAGCAGTTGTGTGAAAATCACACGCAGTCAGTGATCCTATAAACCTAATGTGATATGGTCTAAAGTCTAATCTATTGGAAGTTGGAGGCTTCAACCAATTAAACAATCATGCACTTTATGGAAATTCTCCCTGAATGTTGTCCAAAATGTATACATATATATAACTCTGACTAAGTATATATATATATAGGAGTATCTGATATTATGAGAAGGAGTTAGTGCTGATTGTGGAAGAATTGAGGTTAGAATGGCCTGCTGGGCCATGTGGTTGTCATTATAACTGTAATAAAACGACATCATCAACCCAACAAAGATCATATGATTACTAACATAAAAGTCATTCAAGTTTTGGATATTTAGGTTGAAGTTAGGACCACATGCAGGAAGACATACATATTGAAGTATGCAACAAAACTGGAAAGCTATATAAATGTACGATTCCTGATCAAGCCTTTCTCAACAAAGATTGCACGCCAATGCTGCTGCTTGATAACTAGCAAGAACACATGCACCTGTATCACGGGGTCCCCTGTATAGTTGTAGCCCACTGACTCACATTTATTGTCCCTATATATGTATTAAGTTTGTTTTAGGAAAATGTTTGGTGGACATGCATTGGGCTATCTACATCCCTATTCAGAGACAAATAAAGGAGAGAGAAATCATACTTTAAATTTCTCAAGTAACATGAAGTGATAACAGATGCAACTCTAATGAACTAAATATAAGAAAATTTAAGAAGAATGTATTGTAAGATTTCACATTATTATTTCCAAAAACACTAGTTCTCATTCTCTCCCTA